>OU744801.1:17143910-18542168 GCA_916614155.1 Mesoligia furuncula
TTCTGTTTTGATAGGCGTAAAAACGTCGATGTACAGTCAGACAAAAAAGTGTCGATTTAACGCTTGAACCACGCGGGAGTGTAAAATTTAAATAATGTTTGGATAAATAAATTAATAATTAAGCAAATAAGTCCTTATACTTTTTTAATATAGTATTAAGATTATTGTTAATTATCATTACAATCTTATAGCTAGTGGCACGGTGGTAGGTATTTATTGAATCAATCTTTAAACGTGATTATAATTATTAGGTTCACAAGTAGGAATAGGAACTAACTTAGAAGGTCCTACTTGTGAACCTAATAATTGTAAATGTAAAAAAAAACATGTTTTCAGTACAAAATCAACAATTTCTTTCTATAAATAATCGACATGAAAAAAAAAATACAAATAAATAAATAGTTTTTGAAATAATCAACAATCGAGCAGTTTCTTGTAATAACTTTTCTTGATATTTTTTTGTCAATAAACCTAAAGTGTTATCATTTTCAATACTTAACTATTATCTTCTTCCTTTGGCTGATTGATGTGTTGCGATCGAAACGGAATTAAAAAAGAAGAACTATACTTAGTACATAACTTTACAGTATCTTAATAATGAACAAGTTGTTGAATACAATATTTTTCAACACACTTGCTCGTAAAGTGGCTCTTATTGAACCGCTTTTAGGTCCATAATGCAGTGTATTAAAAACGCGTGCTTTTTCTTTACTTTAATCCACAAGTGCTTTATTTCCACAGATAACTATTTACTAGTCGGAGATGCGCGCTTTTTTAATCTCATCAATTCACTTTTTTTTTTAATAGTCTGTATTGTCCTTGGTCCCAAAATTAACTAATATTTATTTACCTTAAGGGGAATGCTCCAACCAGCCCGCGAAATTCAAAATTTCTTGCGTTTTTTGCAATTTGCAGGCCAGTGCTAGGTTGTATGTTAATTAAAATATTATTCGCGGCTGTAAGACGTATGTAGTTACAGAATTAGAATAATCAAAATCACCAATACAACCCTCCAACTTCATAAAGGTGTAAGAACAAAAAAAAAACAGAAAAAGTAATTCTAACAGCTTTATGAACTTAGAGCGTTTTATTGATGATTTTCATGATTATAATTCTGTACCTATATATGTCTTACAACCGCGAATAATATTTTAATCAACATACAACCTAGCACTGCCCTGCAAATTGCAAAAAACGTAAGAAAATTTGAATTTCGCGCGCTGGTTGGAGCATTCACCTTAAGGTGAATGCACAGGGACCACAGACAATTTAAGGTGAATGCGCAGTTCACGAAAATCAAATTTTCTTAGGTTTTTTGCAGGTCAGTGTCAGGTTGTCTTGATCAAAATATGATTTGCGACTATAACAGGTACGACTTTACAGAATGGTAATCATTCGAATTATTAATACATCTTTCTTATGGAAAAGTTCTTAGGCAAAAAAATCTAACCTGAAAGATTCTATTCTAATAACTATAATTATGTAAATACATATACAGGGTGTTTGGTGCATCGTTTGCCAAATGGAATTGGCCGAAAGAAGAGGTCATTTGCTATCTCTTAAGGCCCAGTAACTCATTCCTTGTTCCACTGGTTTATTATAGTCGCGAATTATATTTGATCAAGATACAACCTGATACTGACCTGCAAATTACAAAAAAACGTTAGAAAATTTTAATTATCCACCTTAGGCGATTGGCACACTGCTGCGTTTCACGCAGCGGTGAGCGGGAAACGGAGCCAAATTTCACGCGCGTGAATGCGTTTTTATTGAATTTGTATGTAAAAATTCACGCGCGTGGGTGCGTTATCTGCGCCCCGCTGCGTGATGCGGTGCAGTGTGAGAATCGCCTTAAATTGTCCGTGGTCCCTTCCGAAACCAAACGGAAAAGACCCTGACTGGCGTTCTATTATTGCGGATTCTCACTGAACTAATGTACTTATATTTTTCTATGCCAATAGTACTTTCTAATTCCATACTAACTAAACTACAATTTGACATACGACACCACTACGATCAGTCTACACATTATTTTGTGTTTATTATATTTTTTCTATAGGCTGTTTAGAAGTTTTGTCAGTGCCACAGAATAATATATTTAAAATGAGATTCAGTGATTTTTACGTAGTATGTCTAAGAAGTCTGTGGTGCTTTTATTTACACCTGCGCGCGCATGCTGCTGCGCGCGCGGAAAAACAAAACTAGCGCGCCATTTTCCAAACAAGTTAATATTTAACTATACAAGTCTGTTTTTTTCCTCGCAAGTGTGTTGAAAAACGTCGTATGAAACGCGTGTGCATTGATCATTAGACTCTCGGCTTTCTTATCGCACTCGCCTGCGGCTCGCGCGAATAATACCGCCTCGAGCATAATGATCAACATAGCACACATGTATCATAATGTACTATTACATTTGTTGGACTCTATCACATAATGCAGAAATATCCATTTCAATCATTTGTATGTAAAATCAAATTAGGATAATATCACTTTGCCTGACTGTACAAATGGCACTGAATTGGTAGTAAAACATCTGATATTATTCTTCGGGTCGAGTCTAAGCGGGTCGAGTGGGCACGGACCCACCCGACCGACCGTCTCATTAATTTACGCACGCAGTGACAATAACCCATATGTGTGAAATGTAAACTGAACTTTTTTGCCTTATGTAACATTCATCTGATTTAGGGCCGATTTTTCAATCGACAGATAATTTTTATTCGTGGAATAAATTTGACGTCTGAGTCGTCTGACTGATTTGTATGGAAGAACTGTCAATAAAATTATCTGGCGTTGGAAAATGAGCCCTTAATCTGATTGTATTGCGCATACTTACTACAGAAGATTAAAATTCAAATACCGGGGGAAAAGTTTCTGCTGGGGGGAAGGGATTGTGTTTTGTTTTTGTCGTGTTTAATAAGAGGGGTAGGTAAGGAGGCCCGGGTAAAACTTGTTTCTTTTTAGGGTTCCGTACCTCTAAAGGAAAAACGGAACCCTTATACGATCACTTCGTTGTCCGTATGTCCGTCCGTCAAGACACTTTTTCTCAGGAACGCGTGGAGTTATCAAGTTGAAATTAATATCAAATACTCAGGGCTGGAATCCCTTGAAGCAGTGGAAAAATCAAACAGAAAGGTCAGATAGGCAGTCGCTCCATGTAAAATGCTGGTATTCACCTGCATCCGGTTAGACTGGAAGCCGACCCCAACATAGTTTTGAAAAGGCAGATGATGCTATTAGGTACATAGCATCTTTACAAAACATCACGCCTGTAATGTTGTGTTAGGCAGAGGTGTAACGGTAGTGCACCCACATTTCGCCAGTGTTTAGGTCTGTCCCACGTAAAAGCCTAAAAGGGGGCGAGCCTATTTTGCCATCAACCGGGCTCAAATCCGGACTCCCAGTTGCTATTGAGAAATCCCTGATGAAAAAACCCAAAAAAAAATTCCGACCTAGGAATCGAACCCAGGACCTCATGCTCAGCAGTAGGTAGGTCCGCGTATCTATGGGCAGTTTGCCTCAGTCGTCAGTTTATTTCATTCGCCAGTTACGTTGATTAGTCAGTTTCACTGATTCGTCAGTTTTGCCGATTACAGTTGCGTTAACTTGACTGTATCCAGTATTTGCCAGTTTTCGTCGATTCGTAGCTCCGCACGATACGTTCGCGTAAACAAGATTTTGAACGTTCAAAGCATGATTTAACTTTTAAACGAAACTCATTATTTATGTATTACGTAGGTACTTATAATTATTTCTTTATATTTTAAGGGCTGATTTTTCCAACGCCAGATTACTTTAATGGAGGAATAATTTTGAATTTTCGACAGTTCTTCCATATAAAAACTGTCAGACGTCAATTTTATTCCACGAATAAAAATTATCGGTCGATTGAATAATCAGCCCTTAAATGTATAAAAAGGTTATCCTGCTGTCTAGCCTTAATATCTGGTAGGTATATACTTTAAGATTTTGTTTTCGTACCACTTCGACCTAATTTAAAATTCTGAATTTTGCATGACACAGGCAGACTTCGGATGAAACTAATCTAAAGGCAGTAGGTACCTACAGACGCCATCGCCAGCACATCAAGCTACCCGAAACTGTAAAATTTTCCCAATCAACTTTGAACCTTAAGCGTTAGCAATAAAGTTGAAAAATCTATTAAAGAAAGGCCATTGACAGGGTTTGGACCAAGTGCTGCCCAGAATGACCACATAGTGCATTTTGTTCCGCATGTCATTACTAACATATAAACCGAAGCGCATCAAATTCTGTCCAGGGAGTCAAGAGAAAAACAAGTTTTTCGATGTGAATTATTTATTGACCAAAAATGAACAATGATAAATGGACTATTTTTAATCATTATTGATAAAACTCTATTAATAAAATAGCTGTTATTGATGATTTTTAATCATCACTGACAATAAACTATTCCGCCGTCATAAAGAAAAAGGGCACAACTAACATTTTTTTCAAAATTGAGTTATATACATATTTGGAATAAAAAAAAATAGGCGGATATGACAGTGTGTTTACTCAATTTTGGAAAAAATGTTAGTTGTGCCCTTTTTCTTTATGACGGCAGTATTAGTAATCACTGTAATCTATTAATACTAACTAAACTGTAAACTGGTAGTGTGCTATGTTAGTAATTATTATGGATAGGGTAAGTTAGGTATAGCAAACAAGCAAACGTTCGGGCAGGACAACATCTGCCGGGTCTACTAGTGTACAATAAAAATGGAAAGTAGTTTAATAATTTTCATCGTTATCCAATATAATTGTGTCAAGGAATGACGCAGGGCGACTTTTAACATCTTGGTGCCTTATAACCCATCCTAAAAACCAAACTAGATAAATAGTATGCGCACAACAACCAATTGTCCTCCTACCCGTGAAACATGAACAACAGTAGTTTTTTATGGCCTCTAGTTCATCACTGTTTACATCAACTATAGCAACGATATACTTTCGATGATGTACTCTTTATGTTGATTCTAAAGAGATGAATATTATCAGATTATATCAGATATTATCAGATATTTATCATATATTATCAGATATTAAAGGCAGATAAATCGTTGAGGCTTCCGTTATATTGTTGTATTATAAATGTCTCATTAATGCGTATATGCTCGCTATAATAACTTGGAGCGAGTTTTAATTGGTATGACCCAAATGCTGCCCAGACAAGAAAGTATTTCCAAATGATTTCCTAGATCAATTTACTTAATAAAAAAAAACAATATACGAAATCCCAGGATTTTTTTATGGTTTTAGGTACTTATCAATTTTTACAACATTTTCTTGGGGCCTCCACATGTGTACCGAACAGGACAAACGCCATTCAGCAAACTACCTACTGTTGTTCGGCGTGTGGAGGGCCCTTAATAATATATCTGCAGTAGTCCTGCAACAAACGGGGTTTGTCCTTGGGTGCACTTGCATAGTGCAATAATCGATAATCGTCGGTTGGTGCCTCCTCATTATTTAAAATTGTCTAAAGGGCCTCTTCTTCCAGCGGGATTGTCCAAAAGGGTTACCGCTGGCCCGGAACATAAAGGGCTAAGGAAGGAACACGGGTGGGTTTTAGTCAGTAAGAGTCTGACACTCCCTTCCGCTCCACCCAGAGCGGGAGGAGTCATTTGATGATTTCCCATCCGAAAAAAAAAAGAAAAAAAAGGGCCTCTTCTTCTTTTTAGTATGTCGATAGCCATCTAAATGGACTCGGCCCAGAATTAGGCTACTTGTTTGGCGCCATCACCAGCGTCCACCAGTTCCTGTAACGTGTAGCTGACAGGACACGCAGGACAAAAACAAAGATGATAGATTCTAAAAGACATAACCGAAATAGAGTTTCTTTTCAAAACATCAATGTTGTTCAGGAAAATGTTAATGTTTTTCAAGTCGTCACAGCTGAAGAATTGACTTTGTTCGCAGTAGGTTCATACCGAATAAAACTCGCTCCAAGTTATTATAGCGAGCATATACGCAATAATGAGACATTTATAATACAAAAATATAACGGAACCCTCAACGATTTATCTGCATTTAATATACCGTCTGCTAATGTTTATCTCTTTAGAATCAACATAAAGAGTAGACATACATCATCGAAAGTATATCGTTGCTATGTATTAGTTGATGTAAACAGTGATGGACTAGAGGCCATAAAAAACTACTGTTGTTCATGTTTCACGGGTAGGAGGACAATTGGTTGTTGTGCGCATACAATGTATCTAGTTTGGTTTTTTGCTAGGCACCAAGATGTTATAAGTTGCCCTGCGTCATTCCTTGACACAATTATAATAATATTAGATAACGATGAAGATGATTAAACTACTTTCCTTTTTTATTGTACACTAGTAGACCCGGCAGATGTTGTCCTGCCCGAACTTTGGCTTGTTTGCTATACCTAACTTACCCTATCCCTAATAATGACTAACATAACACACTACCAGTTTACAGTTTCAGTGATTACCAATAGTTTATTGTCAGTGATGATTAAAAATCATTAATAACAGCTATTATTAATAGTTTATTATCAATAATGATTAAAATAGTTCATTTATTGGTTATAGATCATTTTCGGTCGACAAATAATTCACAACGAAAAACTTGTTTTTCTCTTGACTCCCTGAACAGAATTTGGTGCGCTTCGGTTTATAGGTTAGTAATGACGTATGGAACAAAATGCACTATGTGTTCATTCTGGGCAGCACTTGGTCCAACATCCATACATAGATTGGACAGATTGTAGTAGCTTGATGTGCTGGCGTCTGTACTTCGAAATTCAGAATTCAAATAAAATTCGAAAGCCGTGTTAATTTAATTTCAAATTCAGTCATTTGTTTTTAGATAGTTTTTTATTTTTGTGAAATTGTGGTAGTTTTTAGGGCCATGGATAAACTGAAAATTCGTACAATTTTCGAATATGAGTTCCTACGTGGAAATACCGCTGCGCAAACATCACGAAACTTTGTACGGGCCTAACACTGCTTGCATAAACGGTCCATTATTGGTTCAATCGTTTTAAATCTGGTAATTTTGAGTTGAATAACGAGCCTCGCGGTCGGCCGGCCATCATTGTCGACAACGACGAATTGAAGGCGATAGTGGAAGCGGATCCAACTCAATCTACGATTGCGCTTGCGGGCCTTGGAGTTAGTGGCAAAACAACATTGAAGCACTTGCGTCAAATCGGAAAGATAAAAAAGCTAGATAAGTGGGTGCCACACGAATGCGACCAACTGCGAGACTTACGCGTCGAAGCATGCATTGCACTATTGAATCGGCATAGAAACGAAGGAATTCTTAATCGGATTGTTAGCTGCGATGAAAAGTGGCTCCTGTACGACAACCGTTAGCGTTCGTCTCAGTGGGTGGACAAACATTGATGCAAAAGCTTGCAATTCAACAACCAAGACTGGTCAATCGCTCATCCCTATTGCTTTTCCACGGCAACGCGCGAGCTTCACGACAGACCATCGCAAAGCTACAAGAGTTACAGCTGGAAGCTCTCCGTCACCCTCCATACAGCCCTCTCACAGAGAGTAGGCCTGTATCCCAGGTGGAAACATTATAGGCTGATTAAACTATACCTCTCCCCTTGTATTATTAGCTTGTTTTGGGAACTAGCTACGACACGACATCGTCATTTCGACATTTTCCTTTCCCACTGAAACGGTGTCAACCTTGTCAAACGCTTTAGCTAGTTCCATTACTGTTTTGCATCGCGGCGCTTCCTGCCTGCAGAGACGCAACTGCCAACTCGTATTTATTATTATAAACATTTGTCTCCTAGTCTCCAGAATTCCTATGAGATTACGATTGTATGTATAGCTCTAGCAGTGGTCTAGTTAGGTAGAAACGATCGGTGCCTAGGTATGTATTAATATCAGTAACGCGGTTGCGGTCGCCGGCCGCCGCCCTGCAGTCTGCGATCGTTTTACAGACACGTGAACCGCGGGGTGATTGCGTAACACTAACAGCAGTAATGGGTTTTATTTTGACAGTTCAACAACATTCATTGCGCCTACGTTGTTGAGGAGATAGATTTTTTGAATATATGAAGTAATAGATTCATTCAAATTCTGATAGATAGTGTATTACACAATTAGGGTAGCGACCTTTGATCGAACCATAGCTTCTAAAATTTATAATATCAGTGCAAAATTTTAAGATGTAACACTTGCCTAATTAATAAATAAGCTAATACGGTTACTTATAGCATGAATTCATATTCAACTAGAGAAGATACTTAGGTCATTGCTCGTAAATATGGCCTTATCAATCATACTAATATTATAAAGGCGAAAGTTTGTGAGTGTGTGTCTGAGTGTGTGTGTGTGTTTATATGTTTGTTACTTCTTCACGCTCAAACGGCTGGACCAATTTTGATAAAATTTGGTATGGAGGTAGCTGATACCGTGGATTAACATATAGGCTACTTTTCATCCCGATATTCCCACGGGATCGACATTCACGCGGGTGCAACCGCGGGGCGCAGCTAGTATGTATTTATGTAGGTAATAACAACTAAGTACGTAGGGTTTAAGGTACAACCTACGTTCATGACCATTATCAAAGTTGTAAAACTACAACAAAAAATAAAAACAAGCGCGTAATCACTTTTTAGAACTCAGGATTCTATTTTTACCTTTCAGACGAAACAAACTATAAACGATTTTCTCATAAGTTTCGGGGAAAACAATATTTACTGCGCAGTCGGCGTGCGGGCGTGTGCGACTCACACGCATGTCGGAGTCCAGACACATAAATAACACATTATGTAAGCGGTAATTATACGATCCAAAATTGTTGATCTTCTTTTGATCGAACATTGAACCCCGTCCTACGGTGTGAACTGCCAAGCCAAGTGTTTCTGGGTCGACTGTGATGTGTTTGCCAGACAGAAACTACGGTCAGACACCCGTGAGACGTAATTTGAAATCACGTGAAGATATTTCGTCAGTAAAAAACTACTGTTTTTTTTTTAAATAATAGTCTGTAATTTTCAAGGGTGTTTTCCGTGTGCTCTCGATTCTTGTCTCATCGGTAACAACATACCTACGCAGCTACGTAAGACGGAGAGTTTCTTTGACAGTTTGTAATGATTGCATCATTAAGAGCGTTTACGCCGAACGGCATTTCATACAAACTTTCAAGCCCTTATTTTTCGAAATGAATGAACCGATTTTAATGAAACTTCATACGCATAAGCAGGATACAAAGGTCTAAAAAGTTAGTAGAAAACATTTTCAAAATGTCTTATTTAAAAAAAGATAACTGGAAATCTCGGTTTCTATGGAAAATTTAAAATCGGTCTAATTTGGCTGTAACACTATTTTTTGAAAATGTTTTCTACTAACTTTTTAGACCTTTGTATCCTGCTTATGCATATGAAGTTTCATTAAAATCGGTTCATTCAAATCGAAAAATAAGGGCTTGAAAGTTTGTATGAAATGCCGTTCGGCGTAAACGCTCTTAATTGCACTATGGTATTTTAATGAATAATTATTACAATATTAGGTACAGCAGCGACAATGCCGTCTTAATTTCTAAAGTCAGTAGTCAATATTATAACTTTGGTAGATTTAGGTAGGTAGGTACCTACTTATTATAGTTCGAATTTCGTTTTAATTTAGGTACGGTTTTTGGCAAATTTCAGCCGAAATTTCAGGCAAATAACAATAACTTTCAGTTCATTTATTCTGAGAAATTCGATAGTTACAAAAACGTAAAACACAATAACTGTGAAAATGCATTTATATAACATCAGATAAAATGTTGCTTTATTTTTAAAATTTCAATTACAATGTTACTATTTTACAACTTAACACTAAAATATACATATTATATAAAGTATACACAAGTATAAAAAAAGGTAAAGAAAAAGACAGGAGCTCATTGGGCATCAAAAAATTCGTCCGCATCGCTGTCAATGGCACAAGTGCCCAAAAGGCTGGCAGCATTACCACGTTGGATGGCAATGCTTATTCTTTGGGCTAAAAATAGGCCAGCCCTCTGGTCACGTGAAGAGTCAACCAACCGCTTTGCGATGTCCCGAAATACTCGATGAGCACTTGGACCCCAAGGCCCTAGTGTTTCAACCCCAAACGGCTCAAACATATAGCTCCCAATAAGTTTGTTATATTTGCGCCGTTTGAGGTTTTCTGCTCCTGTAGCAGCCGCCCCAGCACAGCCCACCGTGCTAAGAAGATGGGATGGTGCGAGGGTGTCGACACAGGTAGCATCCCACACCAAAGGCCTACCCAACTTCCAAGGCATTATGGTCATTCCATCTGGCCTCTTGCCATCGTCGCGTGTCAAGCCATTGGGTTCTAAAACAGCTGGCACACCGGCGGTGACAAGAGCCCGACGGATGATGTCGTTAATGCTGGCGTGCCGTGCCATGCGACCAGCGCTCTTGCTGCAGGATAAGCCATGGTGTCCGAGGCAGTCGACTGCTTCACCGCATTGACAGCGATGTGGAGCTCCGCAAGGAGCGCCCAGACGCAAACATGTAGCGAGCCGGAATGTGGTGTCACCCAGCATAGTGCCTATGTTGGGTGACGGTAGCG
The DNA here is from genome assembly GCA_916614155.1 of Mesoligia furuncula. Taxonomy (NCBI): domain Eukaryota; kingdom Metazoa; phylum Arthropoda; class Insecta; order Lepidoptera; family Noctuidae; genus Mesoligia; species Mesoligia furuncula. Next base: position 17,154,494 of record OU744801.1, read on the forward strand.
CCTGAAGCCAGAGGCCCGACTCCCATTCACCCACAGCCAGCAGGCGGGCTCGCTCAGCAGTATTGGTGGACGTATTAATAAGTTTATTCCGTACCAACCTGCAGAGCGGCTCATCCCACTGTCTCTGGGAAGACGGGTTCTCGGGCAGAACTGTGTCCGGGAATCATCATCAACATCAGATTGTTTGGTTGTTAGGTAATATTTTTTTTACTTTGTAAAGTATTAAGTATGCACTTTAATTATTGCGAATGTTAGGACTAGGTATGTGGGTCATTACTTTTTCTTTCTCATTTAGTTTTAATGATGGTCTGGCAGTTTGGATCTCTGGTTTGGATACTTAATGTGGAGTAAACTACCTAAACTGCCAGACCATCACTATTTTTCTTAGTGCCGAATTGAGAATGTGCAAACTGCGCTCTTTCATATGTTACCCCACATGCTCTAGTAGCCCCACTTTGAATTTTTCAGACCCCTTTCAGTCCCTGTTGCAGAAAAAAATTATATCGGAGCAGGTAGGTTTTGTCTCGTTATTATTAGGTATATTTAATTATTGTGGGCGTACTGTGGGTAGGTACCTAATGTTGGTTATTGCGCAATAGAAAAACGGTTTTCAGTTCAAATTCGATTATAATTTCATGTACAATTAATCACAATAGCAAATCACACACTTTAGGTACATGACACAACTAGATACACAGTAAAATAATTATGTACAGTAACAAAGTAATTGCGAACAAATCTTAGGATCGATTACTGTTCGTATAGTGACAGAGCCACCCAAATATAGCATATTTAGAATACAGGTACCTAAGTAATTACATCAGCGAGGCTAAACTTTAGTAAACCGACAGGTTTGTCGGGAGCTAGTGCTCTGTAAGGAATCGAGTTCGAAGACCGACTGACCAAAGAGTCGACTGACTCTCAGCATAAACGAATGCGCTCAGTTATAAAGGGTTTGTTCCCACCACACATTCGCCCCACAACATCTCTGTCCGATGACGCACGGAAGTACGTCAACATGTTTTCTTGAGTTGATACAAAACACTAAAATGTGCTAAATCCAATAGGTAGGTAAGACTTACATTATAAGTAATCAAATAATACAAGAATAATTTTCGTAAATAACCACTGGTGATTTCACAAAGTAAATCATTTTAAAATCAAAGTAACATGCCATCAATTGTTTTGAACAAAACTATCGGTTACAATTATCGAGATAAGTTGCCAAAATCACCAAGTATACTCAATCAATTATGTTTCAATTTATTAAACATTATTTGATAGTAAAATCAGTAAAAAAAAAAATCGGAGGGTCCCGTGGCTAAATAATAACAGCCGCACAGGTCGATCGATCAGGTTAAGCTACGCTTGCCGCGGTTGGTCTGTGGATGGGTGACCCTCTTTACATGCCGTGCGTGACCCCTCCGTGCCTCGGAAAGCACGTTAAGCCGTTGGTCCCGGCTGTCATTCGTGGATCTTTGACAGTCGTTACGGGTAGTCAGAAGCCCGAAAATCTGACAACCAGTCTTACCAAGAGGTATCGTATTACCCAGTAACTGGGTTGTGGAGGTCAGATAGGCAGTCGCTCCATGTAAAAAAGTATTCAGCTGCATCCGGTTAGACTGGAAGCCGACCCCAACATAGTTGGGAAAAGGCTAGGCAGATGATGAATTGATAGTAAAATCACTTATTTAAATTATTAATAAGAAATCAAATCATAATTGAAAACACACTCCGACACGGCCAGAACTGACGTTCTACACAACTTCGTGTGATCCTGGGAAAAAAATCTCTTGGTGAATATCGATCGGCCTTTCTGACAAACAAAAGCGTTAGCAAAAGGCATGCTCAAATAAATATCAAAAGCAGTTGCATCGCAACCATTCAAAATGACCATACTGTTACTGACAATACGTAGCTCAACTAAAGTAGAGACAGTCTCCTAGCCAAAATCACATCATGGGCTTTGAAAGTAATTTGGAGTCGAATAGACAACCCGCATAGGCGTCAACATGGACAACCTGCATAAGCGTCAAGTTTCAACGTCCAAATTCAGAAGTCAACATAGACATTCGATTAAATGTCAAGATAGTCATTGCAAACAAGAGTCAACATAGACAACTTGTCAATTCAGCTTTAGTATGTCAGCAGCAAATGAATAGGCATGACGAATGATTTTCAAATCCTCTTCCGTAATGTACGTACACATTTTACTATTTACGAAAACACCTATATTTCGGTAATAAACTAAAGTTTAACGAAGTTTGAAGCCATTTTTCTAATATTTTTTCAATAGCGCGCGAAAACAGCTCACAGTGTCATGGCGTCGGATCTGATGTCACGCCTAGGTGGTAAAATCAAATGTTGTCAGCATACTATCTATAGTGTACTCTGTGAACCACAGTGATGTTTACATACCCGTGACGTCATGCGCTGTGATTGGTGTTTCAGTCAAAATGGCCGACTGCAGTATTTTAATCTTTTATTTTAGTGAAAATCCGATTAATCTCAAGTTTTTAAATTAAACTAAATCACTGTTTTAAATCCTTTTAATATGTATTTTCCCCTAACATCATTAAATTTTTGATTATTTGATACTGTCGTCACGCCTATTATCATCAGTGTCATCATTGACATTATCACTAAAAGTGACTTCTATTTGTAACTTCTATTGGTAGTTAACGCTTTTAACAAATCCAATAGTTCTAAAATTCTATAGGGACCTTTAAATGTAGAATGTAGGATTTAGTTTGAAAATAAACTAGAATTCGTCGCTAAAACTGTTTTCCTGGGGATGACGATCGACTCAAGGCTTCAATGGGGTCCTCATTTAACATCCCTTGCAGGACGGCTAAGTTCAGCAGCATATGCTGTGAGAAAAATCCGTCAATTTATTGATGTTGATACTGAGATGAGACTGATTTATTTTAGTAACTTTCATAGTATCATGTCGTACGGTATTTTACCATGGGGACGGGCTACAGACATCAAGTCTATTTTTATTCTGCAGAAAAGAGCCATCAGCCTCTGCAGGCGTGACTCTCTAAGGGAACTGTTTAAAGATATCATGACGGTACCTTGTCAATATATCTATGAAAATATCATGTACGTAAGGAAAAATCTTTTAGTAAAAGAGTTGAAAGACACAATTATATCACTAGAAATAGAGACAAATTAGTTCAACAAAGTTTCAGGCTGGCTAAAGTAGACTCGTCTTTCATGGGCTACTGTTTAAAATGTTACAATAAAATACCTACCCACATACTTCAACTGAATGAAACAAAATTTAAATCTTGTATAAAACGCACACTATGCAGCCAGGCATATTATTTGGGTCCGCGTCCACTCGACCCGCTCAGACTCGACCCGAATAATATTTCTGTAAAAATGCTTGGCTCTTTAGCCAAAGAAACTTTTGCTTAAAAATGCTTGGCTCTTTAGCCAAGCATTTTTGTGCTGCAAGCATTTTTTTTAATGCTGGTACTGCTCCATAAGGACGCACAAATAAATTGATTAGCATTGAAAAATACTGTTAGAGCTGCTGAAGATTTTAAAATACTATTTTTGCATCATATAAATTCAATCTCCTAGTATTGTATAATTTCATAGCATATGTGTGAGTACTATGTACATACTATAAAGCTTCCATTTACTGGGTACGCCTTTCATTGACTTGAATGTGCCCTGGCGGCTGAGAGTATGTCATGCTCACTCATATGTCTCGCTGATGGTGGCGCGTGTGTTGGATCATTTAGCTCCCTTCAAAATGGTTGAGTTGAATGGTGCTAATACATGCGTCATGTTCGTGAACGGGCGCCGTCAGTAGGGACTGGTCATCTCTTTGCTGCCATGGCTTATTTTAATGTAATATTTGAGTTGTTTTTTTTTTCGTCTTTTCATTACGGACGCTTTTAACGTTCTGCTTTGTTCTCACATGCATAATTTTTAACATGAATGATGTAAACAAGACTTTGTAACGATATTTTTTTGATTTAAAAGAGTGTCCATGGAGTTTCTTGCCCGTTCTTCTCCATAGGTACCTACGCTTTGGAATGGGCAACTAGCTTCATCTTTCTGGCTGACCGATCCCTTGACAATTCAAAAGTGCCTGTAATTGGTTTTGATTTCTTTCCTCATTAGCAAAAAGTACAAAGTCTCCAACTTGAAACTTTTTCAAAATAGCTTTAGTCTTATCATATCGGCACTTTTAGTTATACCCAGGGAAGCATACCTGAGTCAAAACAAAATGAAAACGACTCACCAGATTCAGTAGACAATAGATCTGTAGCCGACTTAATGGCTATAGTGGTTTCAATCCACCGTTTCCTTGGCAGAAGTCGTGAAACTTCTTGCACGGAAAGCACCGTCCTTGATCAGCGATTCGTACAGGAGATCCAAAGAGTGCAGCGCTGTCCGACAAATATATATTTTTATTTCTTTCTTATTTGCAAAGTAGTTGGGCAAACGTCATCTAAAACTATTAAAAAATTTCAAGTTGATAGCATTAGTAGTTCATCGATTGATGTTCCAGCAGAACAAAAACATCAAGTGAGTGACGATTACCAACTGAAGATAGAATAATTAGAATAATCTCGATTTAGAAACTGATAGATTTGCTTGAATCGAGAATTTGAGATTCATCGTTTGATAATATTTGTAAAGAAACCTCACGTGATAGGAGGAAAGCTGTTGCTTGGAATGTTTTCAATACATCGAGTATAATATTATGTGTTGTATCTCAGTTCGTTTTTATAGTCAGTGCACAAATGTGAGGCAAGCCACGAAGCCTTCGACGGATAAGAGCCGTGCACCGCAGCAAGGCACTGCCGTATTGTTGTATAGACGTTTATGGACATAAGGCAGAGACTCAGAGTAACGCTCGCACACTCGGTGCCTGGCCGTTGCTATGCGCCAATTCGCAGAACACTCGACAAATCGACATGTTTATTATATTGTATGCGGACTTTAAGGTAGATAAAATTATGGAAGTATTACGATCTGCTAAAACAAATACAAAACGGGATTTCGATGCCTATGGAGCCTATATACTGCAGCTAAACGTAGAAGACAGTGGAACAGACCTGAATTACGAGTACCTATTTGGGTCATACACAAAAAGTGAACATTACAAAATATAAATAATAAAACTCCACGAATTGTTATGAAACATTATATTCATTCAAAGTTAGATATTAATATTCTTACAGTAATATCACTAGAGATCAGTCTTGGATATTTTAGGCATAAATCACATTTTTTGTTTTTTTACGTCTACAGTAGAGATCGTGTTGTCTACAGAAGATAACAATAATGGGCCTTATATAATCACATCAATAACATCAAGAATAGAAACAATGAAAAAAAACTTAAAATGAAGTTCTCCTTAACCCCTAAAGAAATTATAATAAAAAATATTTACCAATTGAGTACAAAAAAATAATCGAAATGTGTCCACAGAACAGACATTATGCTTCTGTGGGCATATAAATGAACAGAATATTAAAATATATTATCCTCGTTAGGATCGTTCCACATGAAATTCTTCGGCCATTTTTTCTGTGGTGAATCTTCAGAAGCTTCAGAGTCGTCTTAATAGATTCTGGGGTCTATGCCTTTGGCTGGAAATTTCGATGGAAACATCTGGTGTCAGTCTATCTGACAGTCCTGGTGAATTTGACTCAGTCGGAGCTTCAGGAGTAGCTGGAGCAATAGGAGAATCTCGTATAGGCAAATACTCAGATGAGGAGTCTGGTGTCACGTTCCCTTTTCTTCACTTTTTCCTTATCAAGTTTCTTTTTTGCTTTTTCTCTCCACATTTTTCTTATCTGCCTTTGTTCTCTTGTCGTGTAGTCTTTAACAGTCTTAATTTGATCTAGCTGTTTTTTTCTTTTGTATCTCCCTATCCTTCCTTCTTTCTTCGAGAGCTGCGTCATCCATTTTTGCCCGAGCACCGGTATACTAAGCTTTTCTGCTGGCGCCTGCGTTTCTTTTTTTTTTTTCGGATAGCTGCCCTGATCGACTCGTTCGTGGCATCGTAACCTACCTGAAATAAAATACCCTAACATTTATGCGCTGCAAGCAACAAAATGCAAAAAAAAAAATGGCAAAAAAAAACAATGCAAAAAAAAAAGTGAATGGTAAAAGTGATAATATCTGGCGTGACAGACAAAATAAATGATGAAATTATAGAAAGGTTCATTATTCAACTACAAAACCCTAAAAGTACACAGAGTAAATACACAAAGAAACTCTTTTTACAAAACCTTCTTTAATTATCTAGGAAACCCATCAGATCTCTACCAAATTAATATGGAACCGCACTAAAGTATGCCCATTAAAAAAAAAGAAAAATCATCCAATTCGGTTAAAAAAGGATTAAAAACAAAAACACTCTAATTAAGAACCTCCATTTTTTTTTAAATCGGATAAAAAGTGAGTAACACTACTGTTCTTTTCTTCAAATACAGTGAAATTGCATTACTAATTCACTTCTGTTGACATAGCTCCCTTCTGTAGACACCAAGTCTACAGTAAAGATGTCTACACGAGAGACAAATTTTGGTAAATAAAAAATGGCATCCTGCATTATGAGGTTAGAATTTAAGCAATATGATATTTGCATACCGCGCCCAAACGCATATACTGTCTTGATCTTTTTATGTATTTGAAAAGGTTACTTACTCAGGTATCCTTTGCACAGGAAAGACACACTGATCTCGACCGGAAACTTGTGTAATTGAATAAAATTGGGATTTTTCACGTCACACGCTCTTTACGTAAAGTTCACAACCGGGCAAATGACAGAGAATATAGTGCTACCAACACAACAAACAAAATATTAACGATGCGTTCATTTTTGGCAAATTTTGGTTTATTTTATGCGTCTACAGAAGTAGACCTAAAATCTGTGAACAACATGTTTATACGTTTTATTTCAAAATTTAGAATTATATATTTTTTAATACGTTGTGTTAAGTATATTTGATAATATAACTGATGTGATGAAACGAAATAAAAGTATCTAAAGTATATGTATATATTTTTAACCATCACTTAAACTCAAATACTTGTCATCCGAACAGTCCACAGAAGGAGACTTTTTCACATTCAAATGGGAAAAATATCATGTAAATTTTAGTAAGGCGCTAATTTTTTATAAAAGATGATAAGTTTTCAAGACAAAAGAACTATTAAATGTATTTAATGTTGATATATAGTAATAACGGTTTTATGTTACATGAACATATTTTTTTCGTTTTTTGGGTATGACCCATTTAGATAGTTATGTAAGGAATTCAAACTATAATAGGAGAAGGACCAATAGAAGCCGTAATGAAAATTAACACCCAAAATATATTTGAGTCCGCGTATCACTGGTCAGTTTCCCTTAGTCGTCAGTTTATTTAATTCGCCAGTTTCGTTGATTAGTCAGTTTCACTGATTCCGCCCTTGCCCAGTATTTCTTAACTAAATGGCGAGTTTCTTGGATGCTAATTGCTATCTAGTAATAAATTCTCGCTAGTTTATTAAATACATAATGAATTGAGTAAACGCAAACTGAAGGATGATGATAATTCGCCAGAATAGGCACCCATTGTACCAGTACATACAGGGGGGCTGCAGGGACATCGACACGCAACCTGTTACCATGGAATATGGATACAGTACATGATTCTGAAACCCCCTGGGATGAAATTTTTCGTCGTTAAAAAATATGTATAAAATAAGCTTGCCATCAATTTTGAGCGCGAAGGTATTGCCCTTTTTTATGAAACAGCTGTTTTTTCTTTGATAACCGACCAATATGAAACATTAAAATCGGTTGCGTTAGTTGCGTACCGCTAGGTAGGCCGTTGCAAATACAACTTGGCAAAATGGAGCTTTTTAGACCCGTCCGACATCCAATGTGAGTGTGATAGCCGATAGCCATACCCAGAACATGCATGATAATGACCCACGTGCTGAAGTGTCTCCAGTGTTAAGTATACCTGCAATCGTGAGTATCTAATGAACGCCACTGAATCACTGATGCTCTTATTAAAACGTGGCCACCCTCGACTGGAAAACAAGAAGAACACCATCTCCTTGTATTAAAAGCCCAACGCCCGACGATTGTGAACCAAGTTTTTAAACCTGCCTGTGTAATCCCCACAGTTCCTTCTGCAACCATCCACAACAGTTAAACGCTGCACTGTACATTCATCCCAATAGTCACTCAAATGAAGGTTTTTTTTGTCTTTTAACTCTGGCCTGTCCAGTGATGCCACATTGGCAAACATAAATAATTTTAGTTATTGTACTCATATCTCTTAAAATATCTACTCTCGTCCTCGCCTCCACTGTCACGTTGGCTGTAGGTATCTGCGCACCAATGTTCACCTGTTGTTTTGCGTCCGTGAGACAGTCTTTAAAATAGCAACCTCTATTTAATGACCTGCTGAAGAAAACACGCCATGTCGACTATTACGTATGTCAGCAAAGTTTGCTATGGTTACCAGTGTTGCGTTGGTTGCAGGTGAAAACATGAAATAATAATATGCTTTCGAGAATTTAAGTAATACGACTTGCAAATTAACTGCCTCGGGTCTCATGGTTGCAAGCGCGACTTCTGAGCGCTATTGGGTTTTCCATTAGGAATTTTGTAGTAACAGTCCGGAGTTTGGAAGTTGGCGGTTTAATACCCCCGTGCCTCGGAAAGTACGTAAAGCCGTTGGTCCTGCGCCTGATCTCTCCCCGGTCGTGTCGGATTGCCGTCCCATCGGACTATGAGAGTAAAGGAACAGAGAGTGCACTTGTGTTTACGCAGACACTTGTGCACTTTATTATCTCCTGCGTACCTGGCTAATCTCCGTTGAGATTGAGATTGGCCACCGTGACCGAAATCGATCGGGAGGCTATTATTTATATATATTTGTAATATGTTATATGTATTTTGAATATGTGGGCAAAGTAAAATGTAATTTTCACCAGTAACTTATCGTAGTGACTCACAATTTAAGGATGGCGTACGTACGATCAGACAGACGGCCATAATTCTACAGGTTTACAGTCTTATTGTTGTTCGTGGACCGGTCACACCTCGTAAAACATTACGGTTTTTTGTGGAGTCGTAAAACTTCGATTTGTTTGGGTGCGATTTTGAAATACTGCGGCGGAGATTAGCTCGGGATCTGGCAGTGGTCCAGGCCCTACTAACGTTCGTCGGTGACACAGTGAACGCCAGGCAGTGAGAGCATTGAGTGCCTGTCCATCGATGCTTGCACCGCATGCAGTATTCGTTTATTTCTCATTGACTCAGAAATGTGCAGCTAACCTGCAAGGAAACTCGTAACTTGTGTAAAATTTTGACTTTTAACCTATAGCTGCAGCCAGTAACGGCGAGACGCGGTGGCACCGTGCTCACGCGCACGTGCGCTGTTATTTGCGCTCTTCTGAACTTTAATTAACTATGCGTCTATGCCTACGTACGTGCGTATTTATTTGATCTCGTCTTTGATTACATATGTCTAGTTTAATATTATTAGTAAACATTGAGTGCAGAGAAATGCGTCGTTAGATAACGGTTAATCGGAATAGAACTAACTGATTTCTGCATCATGTAGGGAATGAATGTGACTTCAATGTTTTCATAACCTCTTTTCCAGTCGGGAAATACACTTAGATTAAACATGATAATTCATTGCGTTTGTTGAATTTCAAATAAATCAATTATATCCATTGTTGTCATCAAAATCTTTACCTGCGCTTTTCGTGATTTTTCTTGTTTTGCATTATCATTTTGTCTCTAAGTTTCAAAACCTATTAATAGGTTTGTCACGTGTCAGCACCAGTTAAGTGTGCACTCCATTGTACTCGATTACTTTACTGGCACCTGAATGCATAAGCTATTCTTAGAATAGACTATCACGGGGTGTTAGATTTTCCACGGTCGGTGACGATCAAGGTCTGATATTCGTACCTTATCTCTATCGTAGGTAGGTATATTCTATTTAATAAACATGATTCGAATGTTAAGGTAGGTTAGTAATAATCATTGGAAATATACTTAAGTTTATGCTCATATCGTTTGCATTTTCAATATCTATAATTCATATGGGTATAATAGGTTCCTGGAAATTTCTAGGTATATTTCTTCCTTATATACCTACAAATAATAAAAAAATGAATAATGGTCCATGTTCAAAGCTGGCACATTTTTATAGGTGTCCAAAGAGTTGAGGATAAGTTGCTTGATTGCGGTTGGTGTCTAGGGAATAACTAGGATGAGGAATTGAGGATTGAGGATTAGGTCTGCCATTTTCCATTTGTGTAGATACTTAGAAAAGCGGAGAACATTGTAGAGCTACGAAAACATCAGCCAATAGAATTCCACAAAATTCACATTATGACGCTTCAAAGGAAGTTCCTCAATATTAATGTTCGCTACAATATTTGCCACCGAACAGCTCAGCACTTTTGCATGCCTGCATTTCCATAAATGCATGTATCGCATCTATTACCAGTCAGTGCGTAATCGGTTACCAATCGCGTAACTCAAACCAAACTAAATCAAACCATCTTAGTGCTTATTTAGATTAGATTTACCATTCGATGTCTATCAATAGTATTCAATATAGCTTTTAAACCATATCAGTTCGTATCATTAAACCAGACTAATATTACCAAATCAACCAAATATCAACCAACTCTGAAGTTAGTGCTGAACCAAGCAGGCACTAAATTCTACATGGTCCTTCGAGCATTAAGGGCCTCGGTTCGCGAAGTACAGTGAAGTGTTTGTGCGCCGGGACCTTGCAACCAGTGTTTTGTAATTTACTAGTTTATAGGGAAAGTAGCTAGGCAGTGACATCTATTTAGAAGAAATTGGGCAGCTGTCGAGTAAGGAGAATATAAGGTCAGACCAAACCATTTTTTACACTTTATTTTCACTTACGCATTTAATTGAACGTGGGAATAATGGAGCAGTTAGCAGTCAGCCAAACGGAGGTTTACGACTCCTTGGTTAAACTTCTAACTAACATCAAGAAAGACGGAGCTGAACGAAAAACCCTAGATTACTGCAAACGGAAGTTGGAGATATTAGAAAATTATTGGAGAGAATACCAACGCAACCATAGGCAGTGCTGTGAACTTGCTGAATTTAACCATGTGTATTTTATAAAAAATTGTTTTGATAAGGCGGAGGAAGTCTATCTGTCGATCAAGCAGCTAATTACCAAAACCATGGAGGACTTGTTGTCCAAACAGCAAGAACCTCACCAGCCGCCGGCGGAGGCGGGGACATCGAGGCAAGCAGGCGATTCGTCTCATTCACAGGCATCGCAACAGCAACGTAGGGATACGCGAGCTCCAAATGAAGATAGTAAACAGGACGGAATGATAAAAAAGCAGACTATTAACTTTAGGGCTTTCATGAGAACAGTAGTTACCATAGAAATAGACAAGCTACAGAACAAGTGGGAGTTCGAAGATGCATTAAAGTCTCTTCAAAGTCGTTGGGCTATTATCGATAGCCTGCACTGGGATATAGAAGGTGAAAACGGAGATGAGAATGTCTGGTACCAAGAGGAATTCAACAGATATGAGAAAATGTATAACGATTTGAAGAAAACCATCAACTCAAAAATGTGGTCTGTATCCCATCGCGACAAATCTACTCCACAGATGGATATTCCAACATTCCAAGGCAACTACCACCACTGGACGTCGTTTAAAGACTTATTCACAGAAACCATCCACAAAAACCCATCGCTATCAAACGCACAGAAAATGCAGTTTTTAAAGAGCAAGGTAGCAGGAGAAGCTGAGCGTCTGATCCACCATCTTCAGATTAGCTCGGAAAATTACGAGGTATGCTGGGAAATACTCAACCACAGATATGGCAACAGCAGACTTATTTTTACGTCTCACGTCAACATATTACTGAATATTCCTGGGATGCAGCAGCAATCCATCGGGGCAATCAAAAAACTACATGATGTGACTAAAGAATGTCTCCACGCAATTCAGAACCTAGGAGTAGACATCACCACCTGGGATCCACTGTTGGTACTATTGTTAGCACAAAAACTTGACAGTGAGTCATTCGCTGAGTATATTGAGTCAGTGAAGAACCCCAGGGAACTACCAGTCCTACAAGAATTCCTAGATTTCTTGGAAAACAAGTTTACCGCCTTAGAAGCATCGCGGCGTAAACAAGAAACAAACAACCAAAAGATGACCACCCAACCACATAACAATCAAAATTATCAAGGAAACCAGAAGAAAAATTATAGTTCGAATAATAACCAGCAATCATCGAATAAAAGCCATCCAAACGGCATGAAAAACCATACAAAATCGTTACACGTGTCGCGGTCAATCACCTGCGCATTGTGCAACGCTGATCACGGGTTATGGATGTGTACCCAATTTCTGCAAATGTCAGATGAGCAAAAACTAAAAACTGTCAACCAACTAAACTTTTGCACGAATTGCCTATTCAACCATTTTAATAAACCTTGTTTATCGAATAAAACATGTCGTAAATGCAACGCGAAACACAATTCATTATTGCATGACGCAATCTCAACCAAAAATAGGCCAAACACATCAGCAAAAGCAAACCATAAGGCTGCGAACACACTTGCGACATCATGCATGACCAATGATGAACAAACAGCAGCTTCAACACAACATGCATCTTGGGATGATGTGTCCGAGACACTCTTAGCTACGGCCTTAGTGGAAGTTCTAGGATACAATGGAACATTCCATACCATGAGGGCTTTGATTGACCAGGGTTCTCAAATTTCATTGATAAGCGAGAAAGCGGCACAAGTTTTGAAACTACGAAGACACCAGTGCAAAGGAACCATATTCGGCGTAGGTGAAAAGGAAAACAGCTGCAAGGGAGCAATAACCATTCGAATTAAATCAATTTATAGTGAGTTCGCCTTAGAAGGAAAGGCCCTTATAATGAATAATCTCATCAAAAGTTTACCAAATAAATCATTCATAAACCCATCATGGACACACATACAAAACATTAACTTAGCAGACCCAGAATTTAATACCAGTCGACCAGTGGACCTACTGCTTGGAGCAGATGTATACTGCAAGATTGCTTTAGGTGGCCTTTTGAGGGGTGATAACGACGACCAGCCAATAGCCCAACAAACGCAATTAGGATGGTTGCTTTGTGGGACAATGACACCACAATACAAGTGTAACGTCGTTCTACACAATACGGACGATTTACGCAGATTTTGGGAAAGCGAAGATATCAACCAGCAGATTGACATGTCTACCGAAGATCATGAATGTTTGCAATATTTTTTGTCAACAACAGAGAGACTGGAAAATGGGAGATACCAAGTCCGACTGCCATTCAAATCAGAAACCAAGGAACAACTAGGGTCCACTAAACCATTAGCATTGGCACAATTTCGTAACTTAGAGAGAAAGTTACAGAAAGATCCAGAATTGAAAACAGAATACACAAAGTTTATGAACGAGTATTTTAATTTAAACCATATGGTGCCGTCAGCAACAAATACGAAACCAGAGTGCTATTTACCACACCACTGCGTCACTCGTGCTGAGTCAACCACTACCAAGTTGCGTGTTGTTTTCAACGCGTCTGCTATACCATCATCAGGACTTAGCTTAAATGACGTCATGTACCGAGGTCCCAACCTACAACAAGATCTGCAGGAGCTGATTTTAAAATGGAGACAGTATCAGTTCGTTTACACTGCTGATATCGAAAAAATGTACCGACAGATAATGGTACACCCTGAAGATCAGTCGTACCAGAAGATATTATGGAGGGACTCACCATACCAACCTATTCAAGCATACCAACTTACAACCATAACTTACGGCACAAAGCCTGCACCATTTTTGGCTATGATGTGCTTAAAACAACTAGCTGCCGAGGAAAAACATAACTTTCCCGATGCAGCAAAAGCATTAGAAGAATGTTTCTATATGGATGACTATTGTGGTGGAGCAAATTCAATGGAACAAGCAAAACAACTAAAATCAGACCTAATAAAACTACTCAGCAAAGGTGGGTTTAATTTACGAAAATGGGCCACAAATGAACCTAAACTACTCGCTGACTTAGAAAAAGATTTGTGGAACCAGCAAATATACGAGTTTAAACAGACAGACTCAACGAAAACGTTGGGACTTGGATGGAATCCGCAACAGGATAAATTTATCTTCGACTCGAAACTGGAGCCAGTATCAAAATCAAAGCCAACCAAAAGATCGCTTCTCTCCGATATATCAAAAATATTCGACCCATTGGGCTGGCTCACACCATTAACCATAACCATGAAGATGCTATTCCAAAGCGTCTGGTCGTCAAGTCTTAACTGGGATGACGCGCTACCAGAGGATATCAAGATCAAGTGGCTACACTTAAGAGGAGAAATAAAAGACATAAACACCATAGAAGTTAAACGATGGCTAGGAATAAAGAAAAACAATACCTTGCAATTACACGGATTCTGTGATGCGTCGAACCAGGCGTATGCCGCTGTTATATATTGCAAAGTCACCAATCCAGATAATCCTAACGAGGTAACTCTGGTCGCAGCAAAAGCAAGATTGGTGCCCGTTAGTAAAGACATATCAATACCAAGGTTGGAGTTAATGGGTGCCCAACTATTATCACAGCTGATGCAAAAAGTTCAGACTTGCTTGGATTCTTATAATCACGAAATATATTGCTGGAGTGATTCAACAGCAGTGTTAGGATGGATACAAGGGGATCCCGCGAGATGGAAACCATTCGTCTCAAATCGCGTGAAAGCTATCACCAAAATAATTCCAAAAGAAAAATGGAGTTATGTAAAAACCATTGAAAATCCAGCAGACTGTGCCAGCCGTGGATTAAGAACCAAACAATTAAAAAATCACGATCTATGGTGGCAGGGGCCATCATGGATTCACTCTTTCCAAAACCATGACATACCTAAAACCACATATGAAACCAGATTAGAGATAAGACTGTCCAATGCTGTAGTTGTGGAAAAACATCAAACAGGAACCATGACCATACCAAACATTATTCACCATTTATTAAACAAATTGAATTCCTTCGCAAAAATCGTGCGCGTTTTTGCATGGATACTGCGATTACCTACTGCAAAGGAAGGCCGACAACCTTATCTCACATTACATGAACTCCGTCGCGCAAAACTGCTGATTATTAAAAGTGTGCAACAAATAGAGTTTGCCGGTGACGTCAGTTGCTTGCTTCAGAAGGGAATAGTACATTCGAAGAGTAAACTTTTACCATTACACCCTATTCTAGACCAAGATGGTATCCTACGTGTAGGGGGCAGATTAAGGAATGCACAAATAAGTTTAGAGATGAAACACCCAATCATATTACCACACAACCATCGAATTACCACGCTAATAATTAAATACGCTCATGAGCTAACCTACCACGGTGGAGCGCGCCTTACGTTATCAAACATTCGACAAAATTATTGGATAATCAGCGGATATTCAGCTACAAAGAAAGTCATACGACAATGTGTTACATGCAAAAAGCAAGAGCCTATCCAACAATACCAGCTCATGGGTGATCTACCATCATCCAGAGTGAACCCTGAAAGCGCCTTCTATCATTGTGGTGTCGACTACACAGGCTTTGTAGAAGTGAAAGCAAACAAAGGACGTGGAATAAAAACTACCAAAGGCTACATAGCGCTTTTCGTATGTATGGTGACGAAAGCAGTGCATCTAGAACTCGTCTCAGATTTAACCAGCTCAGCTTTCTTAGCAGCAATAACCAGAATGGCAGCCCGGCGCGGAGCTCCACGTCACATATATAGCGACAACGGAACCAATTTTGTTGGAGCCAATAGAATGCTGCAAGAAGAATACGACCATCTTCAAAATATTTTCAATGAATCATTCTATAAAGAGATAGTAGAACTACAAATTGAATGGCATTTCAACGCGCCTTCATGGCCACATGCGGGAGGACTTTGGGAAAGAGCCGTGCGAAGTCTCAAACACCACCTCAAACGCGTGATTGGACAACAAAAATTTACTTTTGAAGAATACACCACACTGTTGTCAAAACTAGAAGCTTGCCTGAATTCACGGCCTCTTTGTGCGCTATCAGAAGACCCGGAGGATTTAAATTTCCTCACACCAGCCCATTTCCTTTCAGCAAGACCAGGCTTAACCGTAATTGACACAGTAAAAGACGCCAGAACCAGGTGGCACCTAGTGTCGAAGTTATTTGAAGATTTATGGAAGAGATGGAAAACAGAGTACTTAACTCAACTTACAACCAATAAAATTACACCAAATTCACGTCATGTGAGTAAGTAGAATTCTATTGGTTAATTAATGTTTAGTGATGATTGGGATGTTCGGGTGAATTTTGTCAGTTGGTATTATTTAACGCAATGACGTCACTGGTCCGCGGAGTTCCGGCTCGCGGAGCATCCTCTTTTGTTATCATGTATTATGTGACACTGACCTAACCTACGATCCAGAATTATTAAGTTCGCTTTAGTTTTATCTACCTATAGTGGAATCTTGACTAGTCTATGTCTGACGAATGTTATCCGTTCGGACCGGGTAGGCAGCAGTGTAGTAAAATTAGTAAGTACCTGGATAGGTACCTTTTTCGTGGGGATCCCTCCGCCTGGGAAGAACGGAGGGTTAAGTATGTCGGACTCTTACAGACTAAAACCAACGGTTCCCTCCAGTACCATGGGTCGGGCGCCCGGGAGATACTAGTGCATTCGCCGTGCCTCCGACCAGGGCCGTCTTTACCGAGTGTGCAGGGTGTGCGTTGCACACGGGCGCAGCAGTCCTAGGGGGCGCCGGCGCCGAGCGCCGCTCGCTACGGAGCCCCACTCGGCGCGCGCGTTGGCCAGCCGTGGCGCTTTCAATGACCAACGTAAAAGGAGCTCCGCTTTGCATACATTTTGTAAGCATCTGGAGCTCTTCTTATATTTGTCGAATTACACAAAAGTAAGCCGCCCCACGAGATCTCGATCCCGATGGTGGCGTGTTTCGGGGCCCATGAGACGACATGATAACTTCGTCGAGCATTTCCGACGTTTGGCCCCCACACTGGAACGGGCTGGGGCCGCCTTCAAGCGGCTCTTGCCCAACCTGAGCGGGGCCAAACTCCTCCTGCCGAAGGCTTTACGCGGGGTTCGTGCGGTCCATGGCCCCGGTGTGGGCGCGTTCACTGCGCCCACTACTTGAAGGTGGCCCAGAAGGTGGTAGCCGTAAGGCTTATTGGGGCTACCGCACGATCTCGGGCGAGGCGGCAAGCCTCCTAGCCGGACTGCCATCATGGGATCTGGAGGCGATAGTCCACGCGCCTGTATGAGTGGCGCGCTGAGGCACTACTCCGGGGAAAAACTCCGCTTCCGCGGCAAATTACGGCGGAGCGGACGGACCTCCGGCGCGGTCTCATGGCGGCGCCGCGTGGAAAGAGCGACTGTCGCAACCCAGCAAAGGGCATGCCGTGCAGTGGCGATAAGATTCCTCTTTGCCGTGCAGTGGCTAGAGAGGCGTCACGGCGCCCTCACCTACCGCCTGACGCAGGTCCTCATCGGACACGGATGTTTCAGGTGGTTCCTGCACATCATCAGGCGGGAGGAAACGCCCGGGTGTCACCATTGCCAGGATCGCCCAGAGGACACGGTGGAGGTCTGCCCCGCTTGGGCTGAGCACCGCCGTGTCCTCGTAGTCCGTGTCTTTCTTTCTTTCTTTCTTCTGCGAAGCAGTCATGCTAGCGAAGGAGGTGGCGGGATGGACGAGGGAGAGAGCCTGCCATTCCTGCCTCCGCGGGAGACGCTCCGGGCGTCGGGAGCCACGGGACGACTCCCGGCCACCGTAGGCACGGGCCAGCGGACGGAGAGTAATGGGTAGCTCACCGTCCGATCAGGATCAGGCCCGTGTCGGTCGGCGCGTACGTGTTCCACGCGCGCCTCAAAGAGTCAGATGTCAGCCTCATCTGAAGGGCCCGTTAGGGCCGAAGCCTGCCGGGTCAGCGGGATTGTCCGAAAGGGTTACCGCTGGCCCGGAACATAAAGGGCTAAGGAACCTTATTACACATTATTAAAGATTTGATGTAGAGTGAGTGTCGCATCGCTCGGCGGCACCTGTTTCAATGATTCGTTTGAAAACACGCCGACAATCTTATTGCGAATAATTCGAATTCATCTGTTTGGGATAGAAAATAAAGTTCCACTCTTTCCTTCCTAAAAATACATTTTACCCACATGATTTTACCCGTGTACAGTGGGCCTCGCTCGCAGTGAGCTTCCCAAATTTATCAAAAGTTCCCAATTGATATTGAACTTTGTTTGATATGAGGTCGTAATTAGAATGAAGAAATTTCAAAATTTGGACATTGATATGAACATAACATTTATATAGACATGTTAACATGGGTACGTTTTGGCTTGTTAGCGTAAACACCAGAACACCCTGTATAATTCTAAATACAGTCAACAGCACACCATGGTATCCAAAACCGACGAATTTCTTCTTCATCTCCAAACAATACAGATTATTATCCATTGGGGAAATTTGACAGTTTGTGGTCACTTGATGTGCAGTTACTTGTACTTTGTACCCATTCCATTTTGGGCGCGCGCTTACTAGGGGGCGCTTGGATAATGTTTGCACATGGGCGCTACATGGCCTAGAGACGCCTCTGCCTCCGACTGCTGGGTAGGTACCTACCTAGCATTTTGTTTTCGTCAGCGAAAGTCTTGCTGCGAGCCTGCGAGATGGGGACGTGTCTCCACCTCGCAACGGATTTTCACAGACGAATAGAAAATGTTGACGCGGTAATCACTACACTTTCGGTATAGCCTTGTCCAAGATTGATCCATGCAGTTTTCACGAGCAATGTATTCAACATTTGTTATACGGTATTATATTATATAGGTTATCGTACTCGAGACCAGCCCATGCTTTGCACGGGTGTATCTTCTGAAGTGGCCACATGTTGTCATAATCACATCGAGATTTCTGTGCTTTATCGAAGTTAAATATAAAATTAGTTATACACATAAACCTTCCGGAGTAAATTCTCAATGATGTAAGGTGAAAAACGCATCAAAATCCATTACGTAGGTAGTTTAGAAGAATAATGCGGTAAGGTGTTTTTCACTGACACTTTTTCTATTGCTTGCTTGAGTGACAACAAGTAGATTCGGTTTAGGCGCAGAATGCCCACTTCTCAAAATAGCAACTGAGTCTCTAATGGACTAATTCTCAAAATGGCTAATTCTATAAATGACTAATTCTCAAAATGCATAATTCTGTAAATGACTAATTCGCAAAACTGCCACTTCTATAAATACTCCTATAGGCTATATAGTTCCCCAGTATCCGCAGTCTAACTCTGCCTAAATAGGCAGAGTTAGATAACTAAATAGTTATCTACCTACCTAATTACCTTCTATACATATAATAGGTAGTCCATTTGAAAACTAGGTACTTAACACAAACAATTTAGTTTGGGTCGATAGTAGGTCGATATGTAGGTTCATAGTAAAGTATCTAACGAAGTACCTACTTATTCAGACTTAATAAAGTATTCATTTCTTAGGTCTCAGTGGTTTCAGTAAATAGTTTCAATCAAAAGAAACTAGTCACTACTAAACTTTTTCGTCGAAGTAGGTAAATATAATAGTAGTATTTTGTCTGTGTGGTGCCGGACTTAAAGAATTGCACCACCCCTTACTTCCCGTGGGTGTCGTAAAAGGCGACTAAGGGTCTTACCGGAGAATGGGCAGCAGCGTTCTCTATTTATTCCACCATCATACCATACTGCGATCGCCAACCCGCCTGCCAAGCGTGGCGATTATGGCAAACCCCCCCCAAAATTGGGGGAGGCCTATGTCCAGCAGTGGACGTCTATCGGCTGAAATGACGAGGTAAATATAGGTCAGCCCCGGATTTATACCTAGGCCCACATGACCCTCGCCCAGGGGACCAGCCAGCCTAGGGGCCCCAGAGCAAACCCGACCAGGTATCTATACCTTGCCTGATTGACGGCAGGTGGACGGGGCTGGGTAGGAATTGCTACAGGTTCCGCGCTTTGAGGGGGCAAGTGCTCATATAAAATAACTGTACCTAGGGGAAAGAAAAGGAAATCTGACCTCTCCGAGGCGTGATGCTAAGAATTTTCGAACATCCTTATTTCTTGAGTTTTTTGCATATATCTACAAAGCTACTCCTATTGCCATATTAGATTGTCAAAAGAAATCTAATCTCTCCGAGGCGGGGTGCTACAAATTCTTAAGCTTGAGTCGCTCGCTATCTTGCTTATGTCAAAAAAGTAACTCCATTTCTTTTTGGTAACTTATATTGTGTCCCACTGCTGGGGAAAGACCTGCCCTTTTTCCTTCCAAACCCAGGGAGGGTTTGGAAGAAAAAAGGGCGTCTTGTGCGAACTCCTATTACTGTATGAATATAATAGTCAAAAACAAACTTAACCTATCCGAGGTGCTAAAATTTTCGAGTTCGCTTCGCTCGCTCTTGCATTCAAAGTTCTCATAATAAGATAAATATTATATTTATCTCACTCTATCTAGGTTTATGTCATCTCTAGATATTGTTTATTTATTTTATTTCTTATTTATATCTCATCGTGTATTGCACTGGTTGACGTCATCACGTCAACCAGTGACCGCCTGTCGCTGAAAACCAGCGCTGGGGCTTTTTTTTCTTTTTCGGGTGGGAAATCATCAAATGACCCCTCCTGGACTAAAATCCACCCGTGTTCCTTCCTTAGCCCTTTATGTTCCGGGCCAGTGGTAACCCTTTCCCGGCAGGCTTCGGCCCTAACGGGCCCCTTCATCTGATGCTAACATATCTTTGAAGCGAGCGTGGAGCACGTACGCGCCTCCGGCACGGGCCTGGTCCTGATCGGAGGGTGAGCTACTCATTTCTCTCCACCTAAGGCCCGCGCCTACGGTGGCTGGGAGTCGTCACGCGGCTCCCGACGCCCGGAGCGTATCCCGCGGCGGCTGGTACGGGAGGCTCTCTCTCATCCATCCCGCCACCTCTTTCGCTAGCATAACTGCTTCGCAGAAGGAGGTGACTGCCTCCCACTCCCTCTCGCTCCGGACCATGGCTTGCACCAGGGCCGGACGCGAGAGGTCGCCGCCGCTGCCGATCGCCTCTACGAGGACACGGCGGTGCTCCGCCCAAGCGGGGCAGACTTCCACCGTGTGCTCCACCGTTTCCTCTGGGCGATCCTGGCAATGGTGACACCCGGGCGTTTCCTCCGGCCTAATGATGTGCAGGAACCTCCTGAAACATCCGTGAGGACCAGCGTCAGGCGGTAGGTGAGAGCGCCGTGACGACTCTCTAGCCACTGCTCAAAGCGGGGTCTTATCGCCACTATTGTGGCGTGCCCTGCGCTGGGTTGCGACAGTCGCTCTTTCCATGCCGCCATGAGATCGCGCCGGAGGTTCGCCCGCTCCGAGAGTTTCCCCCCGGCGTAATGCCTCCGCGCGCCACTATCGCCTCCAGATCCCATTGCGGCAGTCCGGCAAGGAGACTTGCCGCCTCGCCGGATGTGACGCATATTTTCCCCCAACTTATTCTTTTTTGAGTTTGTGTTCTTTCTCTGCGTCATATAAATTACCGCAAATAAACGTGTTTTCTTTTTTTTTTTAGGGTGTGCGAGAATCAATAATGTAGGTTTTTACAAAAGCACTATAAATAACTTGTTTAAAGAAAGTAAGTTGCTTCAAGTAACTTAAGGCGAAAGCGCCAGGATTGCCCGCGAAATTCAATTTTTTTTTTACGTTTTTTGCAATTTGCTGGTCAGCAGTATTAAGTTGTACGTTGATTAGAATATGATTCGCGGCCGTAACAAATATGTATTTACAGAATTATAATCATTAAAGTCATCAAGACCAAGACCAAGTAATCCCCAAGAATAACTATTTCATGAAATCTTGACATTTGGGGATTATACTAACTTAAAAAGTTGTTTTACTGATTGTAATGATTATAACTCTGATCTAACATGATCAGTGAGCTTTAAATATGAGGTTAGGCTTAAAATTTAGCCTAAAAACTACTATGGTTGAGCCATAACTGCTTAGTTGAGTCGGTGGGAAATCTGAAATTAAGTATTTAATTAAAGTAAAAATGCTAAAGTATACAGTGTATCGTAGATGGCAAGTTTTATTTCGATGTTAGGTGTTTACTTCGGAAACAAGTAAACATTATAGTTACAATATTATTTACCTTTTGAAATTAGCAACTAATAATTGCTAATTTGTTTTAGCTAATCAAATTGCAGAAATTTCTGTCGACTTTAATTTTCTATTTGAAAGACGTAAATTTAAAATTACTCACTGTCGGAAGAAAATTATCGACACGGAACATTTCCAACTTTATTTATTTGTATTTTAGTTCCTGAGAACCTCGAGCGGGGCGCTTTGAGTCGGCACAAAAAACAACTGTCATTTCGTATAGTATATTTAGTCCAGCGTACTTGTTTAATATAGGTCAGTGGCGCTGGGTCTCTAAGTCGGGCTCCGGGCCTGCTTTGCCTGTATTGTACGGCATGCAAAATTGTTTAACATGCGATACTAACAGAAGAGAGAGGGGAAAAAAAGAAAAAAACATACAATAAACAATCAAAAAGCAAAATTATTATTCAACACAAATCACTATTAAAATTCATTATTGTCCATAATACAAGGATATCAAAAATACAGAGATGTCAATAATAAGAACATCGACAGTAATAAAGTCAATAATAGAACAGAAACCTTCGGAATTGCAAATTATTAAGTCAACACAATTAATCATCGATATATTGTTTCATTATTCCGGTTAATACACGTGTTTCAACCATGAATGCTTAGGTTTCCATTTTCTTTTTGAGTTTTTTGCCCTTTCTCAAATAAATTTCTCAAATAAAAAAAAATCGACGAGGGATGTGTTAAGACTAGCGCACATCTCAAGAGTGACTTTTGGGCCTTATAATAGTATCTTGCTGACGAACAGCCTTGCCTTTTATGTACGAGCAAATATTTTTCGGTGCTGTGTATGGCAGGCGCGGTTGCAGCCCAAGATTTTGAGGGGGTCACCTCAAAATCTTGCCCATGGTGCCGAGGAATAGGTATTTTTAGGGTGGTCCATCTCCTTGTTGGTCTAGTGGTCGCAAGCGTTACTACTAACCAGGTCGGGTAAAGTGTTATTAGGTTTTTCCAACAGAAATTTCCCAGAAGCAGCCCGGAATCTAGATTTTATGCCCGGTTGGTGGCAGTAGGCTCGTCCCCTACGACATGGGACTTAAAGATATGGCGCAAGATGGGTGTAACTACTATATTATTATGTAATACCTGCTTATTTCTTCGGGGATTAAAGGCGTCATGTTATGTTGATATTCATAAATGATCTCCATGCTCCACATTATTTAATTATGCTATTCAGGGACACAGCTTTTACATTGGGGTACTAGTTAATAATGTAGCCAAATTGGTCGCAGCATTTTGTCTATAAATAGTTGGTATTATAACAGAACACTATGTAGGGTGAGCTGAGCGAGCGAAGCGAGCTCAATAATTTTAACAATCCGCCTCGCGGTTAGGTTACCTTAGGTTCTGTTTTACATTTTAAAACAGAAATAGGACTTACATTGTCGACTTATACAAAAAAGCACAAGCAAATTGAGAATTTAGTGTAAAAATGCAAGAGCGAGCTCTAAAATTTCGCACACTTACGGATAGTTTACATTTTCTTTTCATGATTCCAAAAGAAATAGGAATTAGTCCCTTTGTGGACTTATGCACAAAAGCTCAAGAATCAGAGCAAGCGAAGTGAGCGAACTTACTTTGTCGAGTTATGACGAAAAGGTTCAACTCGTTTTACAGCAGTTTAGGTTTTGGAATCTGACCCTAGCCTTTCGAACCTTACGGTACCTACAAGCGGGGTGCCCGATATCCCGAGTTTGCTTCGCTCGCTCTTGCATTCTACATTAATTTATAACAGGCTTTTTTGAAGTAAAAACTTCATTAGGCGCGTTGACTGATTTTTGGTAGGGGAAAATCTTATGGGTTCGCGCCACCGACAAAACTCAAACTCAAACTCAAAGCATTTATTTCAATTAAACCAATTACAGGCACTTTTGAATTGTCAAGGGGTCGGTCAGTCAGAAAGATGAAGCTAGTTGCCCATTCCAAAGCGTAGGTACCTATGGAGAAGAACGAGCAAGAAACTCCATGGACATTCTTTTAAATCAAAATAATATGGTTACAAAATCTTGTTTATATCATTCATGTTAAAAATTATACATGTGAGAACGATGCAGAACGTTAAAAGCGTCCGTAATGAAAAACGAAATAAAAAAAAAACAATTCAAATAGGTATTAAATTAAAATAAGCCATGGCAGCAAAGAGATGACCAGTCCCTACTGACGGCGCCCGTTCACGAACATGGCGCGCAAACGCTAACAGTAGGTACGGCTAATTTTAACCGTATATTCTGATGAGTATGTCGTGTTGCACTTGTTGCTCGGAGTGCCGATAAATGTAAAAACCAAATAATTTAAATTTCCAAATAGTGAAATTAAAATATTTGATACTACAATTCATAAAAAAAAATAACACTTATATCATCCTCGTAGTTTTAAGTTTTCACGTCTGTCGGTAGACCCCACGACTGCCTCAATGTTTTTTTTTAGGTGCCCATCGGGGTCTCCGTAGCTCAAGTAGGTACCTACAATTTTAAGTTTGTAAGTAAATCATTCAGGCTCTCTCGACAGCTTGAATGATTTTGGGGGTCATGATCCGCGCACTAATATTATAAAGGCGAAATTAAGTTTGTGAGTGCGGGTGTGTGTGTGTGTTTATATGTTTGTTAACTCTTCACGCTCAAACGGCTGGACCAATTTCGATAAAATTTTGTTTGGAGGTAGCTGACACCCTGGATTAACATATAGGCTACTTTCATCCCGATATTCTCACGGGATCGACATTTACGCGGGGCCCAGCTAGTAATAAATAAAGCAAACAAAAAACAAACTCAAGAGTTTGTTTGAACGCGCTAATCTCTAGAACTACCAGTCTGATTTGAAAAATTATTTACATTTGATAGACCTATACTTGAGGACGGTTAATATGCTATTTAAAATAACGCAACGACACTAAGGAGCCCAGCAAAAAGAAAAAAAGTCCGAAGGAACGCTAAGCGATAAAAAAGCGATAACGCTAAGGGGCTGTCCATTAATCACGTGAGGCTCGAAAGGGGGGGGAGGGGTCCATTAAAAAATCACATAATATCACAAGGGGGCAGGGGAGGTGTAGTAATATATCACGTGTATTTATTTTTTCGGCAAACGCGCGATACGCAACCGAAAAGCGACGTTACGTGTATTATTTTTTCGTCAAACGCGTAAAAAGTCGAAAGCGGCTTGTAGTGTAATTAGTTATGTAGTCTAAGTTTCTAGAGTTAGAAAGATTCCAAAGGTCACTTTTAAAAGTGATCTTTTTTAAGCCATATAGATATCCCACACTCGATCTAAGTAAATAAAATTGGTGGTCTACTATCAGTCAGGAAACTATACCTTTTAAACATCATTCTATATTTAGAGAAAAGATATTGTAGCTTCCTCTACACCGGTAGGTACGGTTTTTGCAAGGCGTCAGTATGTATGCCAATCAGCCTACATATTATGTAGGCTGATTGGCATAACATTGATTGAGGTCTCGCATCAATGCAAAAAGTTATAACAGACTGGTTAAAAACTCTAAATTATGAAGAAACAGAGCATATTCTAGTCAGAATAACATGAACCCTTCTCTTCTTTATCATAATGTTATACATTGTGTTCACCTAATTGTATCTTTATCTTCGATTTATAATGGCACTATCAGCTAACACGTAAACTCATACATAAACACACACTAAAACACCCCAACATAAAACACAAACACACAAAACACACACACACACACACAGACAACCACGATTACACACTACTACAGTCACACTAACACATACTCACAATTGCACAATGACAAAAAGTAATTAGCAGCTCTGTGTGAGTTGCTAATTACTTTTTTCGTTAAAAAAAAAAATAAGATTCTTTGTAGGTACTAAAAATACACGTGATATGGGGGGGTTAGTCTTAAACCTCACCATGTATCACCAAGGGGGAGGGGGTTTAAAAATTCCAAAAAAAAAAACATCACGTGATTAATGAACGGCCCCTAAGCGATAGTGCCAGCGCGTGATGCGACATGATGCGGTTGGTTCGGAGGCCGATATTTCACGCGGACGAAGTCGCGCCACGTCGGTCGCGGTCAGAAGGTAAACTAAAATTAAAACTAAAATATTTATCTTCTGTCCTTTTCTTAGTGAAATAGAAAGAAAAAAAGATGCATTGAACCAAAGGACATAGATTTTTTGTGGCCTAGTACCAATTATATTATAAGTGTAATAGTACATTATGTATGATACATGTGTGCTATGTTGATCATTATGCAGGCGAGCGCGATAAGAAAGCCGAGAGTCTAATGATCAATGCACACGCGTTTCATACCACGTTTTTCAACACACTTGCGAGGAAAAAAACAGACTTGTATTGTATTGTTAAATATTAACTTTTTTGGAAAATGGCGCGCTATAGTTTTGTTTTTCCGCGTGCCGTGCTAGCCAGCACTAGCGAGGCGCGCGCAGGTGTAAATAAAAACACTCACTGACTCTTATTTTAAATATATTAGTCTATGGCAGTGACAAAACCTCTAAACAGCCTATAGGAAAATATAATAAACACAAAATAATGTTTAGACTGATCATAGTGTTGTCGTATGTCAAATTGTAGTTTAGTTAGTATGGAATTAGAAAGTACTATTGGCATAGAGAAATATGATACATTAGTTCAGTGAGAATCCGCAATAATAGAACGCCAGTCAGGGTATTTTCCGTTTGGTTTCGGAAGGGACCACGGACAATTTAAGGTGGATAATTAAAATTTTCTTACGTTTTTTTTGTAATTTGCAGGTCTGTATCAGGTTGTATCTTGATCAAATATGATTCGCGACTATAATATATACTTATGTATTTACATAATTGTAGTCATTAGAATAGAATCTTTCAAGTTAGATTTTTCCCTAAGAACTTTTCCTAAGAAAGATGTATTTATGATTCGAATGATTATCATTCTGTAAAGACGTACCTGTTATAGTCGCAAATCATATTTTGATCAAGATACAACCTGACACTGACCTGAAAATTGCAAATAACCTAAGAAAATTTGAATTTTGCGGTCTACCACTGCGCATTCAGCTTAAGGTAAATAAATATTAGTTAATTTTGGGACCAAGGACAATACAGACTATTTAAAAAAAAGTGAATTGATGAGATTAAAAAAGCGCGCATCTCCGACTAGTAAATAGTTATCTGTGAAAATAAAGCACTTGTGGATTAAAATAAAGAAAAAGCACGCGTTTTTAGTACACTGCATTATGGACCTAAAAGCGGTTCAAGAAGAGCCACTTTACGAGCAAGTGTGTTGAAAAAACTTATAATATTACGGTACTACGCCTAGTACGGACAAAAAGTTAATAATATTTGAAAAATAACTGATAGGTACCTAATATTTGAAAATAAACTCCATGTAAAATACTGATATATTCAGCTGCATCCGGTTAGACTGGAAGCCGACCCCAACATAGCTGGGAAAAAGCTAGGCAGATGATGAACTGAATATTTGAAATTCCACCACAGCTTCCGTTACTTGGCAAAGGTTTGCAGAAAACATTTAAATTTAAAAAATAATATTATTTTGATTCAAGTATTCGGGGAGGTCTTTATATTGCCAGTTTTGGAAATAAGATGGTAATTGGGACATGCTTATTGTAAGAATTGATATGATTTCACGAGTATTTTTAGAATAAATAGAATAACAAAATTGTTTTTAATGCGTATTGAATAATAACTGCACTGAACTGAACATGATATTTAATAATTGATTAATGTATCAATTTCATTTTTAAACAAATAGATAAGTCCAGTCTTTAAAGTATGTAATGGCAGCACCTTCTTTATCGTTCATTAATGGTCACTGTCCGTCATTGTCATGCATTTGTCATTTATGTTTTACACAGAGTCACTAGAGGAAGCATTACAAGATAATGCTTCGGAATATTTTATTTTTTTCTATACTAAACACCCTGTGTGTTAGAAAGAGTACCCTTTAGTGCTTATAATTTAAATGCCATTAGTTATTTTTGACGATACCAATTATATGACTTATATGACCGTAAGTGATTGTTGCACTGTCTCATTCGACCTGGACTACAAGATATTTTACATTCAAGGCGGAAGCAGTAAGTGTTGGCAAAGTCGCAGCAATGCGCTTGAATTGTATACGTCTCTGGTTGAGGTTGGCTTTTTTGCGAAAGGGAGAAAGTTATCTGTTTTGTCTAGATTAAGTGTTAAGAGATTGCCAGGTAGCCAATTCATAACAATCCTAAAGGTGTCTTCTGCATAAACTTTAGCCTGCTTCCAGTGAGCAGTGCTGTGTCATCGGCATATGACAAGAGCTTAGTATGAGGTAGGGCTAACGTGCATAAATTGTTAATGTAAATTAAGAATAACGTTGGACCCAGCACGCTACCCTGGGGCACACAGTAACTGACAAACTGCTCATTGCTGACAAGAGTATCAGTCTTAACATACTGACTGCGTTCCTCTAGATTGTTACGAAAAATATCAAGAGCAGTTCCTCTTATCATATGGATTCTAGTTTATCGACAAGGATGGCCACCGAGACAGTGTCAAAGATCCATGTCCTTTAGTTTAGTTTGTGATCAACAGAATACACAGCACCATTATCTTCATAAATGTTTAAAATCGTAGAAAAGCCTTTTTAAGTATTTTGATTAATTTTTGCGAAGTCTAGAATTTTTGTCTGTTTATCTGTTTGTCTGAATATAGGTATGTTCCAGCATCACGCAAAAACTACCGGATAGATTTCGTTCAAATTTTGCATAATATTCCCTATGATGGCTATAAATAATCACGCCATTTGTTATGGGGGATGAGCAAAATTGCACTTTGTTCGTATTCTTCTATAGTGTACCGCAAATTGTAAAAAGACGAGCCCAAATATTGCAGGAAGCTACGGAATTAACGGTGGTAAGCAGTCAATTTTGACATATTCAGGGTGGATTTTTGAGATGGGGCAATAAGGGCAGGGTACCTGTTGTCGCTAGCAGAAAACGGTCTGAGAAGACTGTTCTTAGCTTTTTAAAACATTTGGATCTGCATTTACAGATTATGAAAAAAAAAAATACAGTCAGCAAGAAAATGGCCACATTACACAAAAAAAAATTAATCCAATCCAAAATTCTTATAAAGATCAAAAACTCTATTGGAACTGGTTTGAGTACTTGGAAAGTCAGAATTAGAAAAAACTTCTCATAAATTTCGTAGAAAATGAGACTAGGCTAGGATGAGGGAGAACACATTCTCTGATGGTTAGGTGACTGTTAATGAGAAATCCCGTTTCTTTACAATCTGCAGTTATATTATTTTAGTGATAGCTGTTCGTCAGAAATAATCTTTAAGAACATACTTCTTATATGTACGCAGGCGTTCATGAAAAACTTCGAAAACAATGGGAAATTACTACTGAAGTCTGCGGGTGTCGCCCTCAAGACGAGCTGCCTCTCACACGGACAACGTACTGCACGTCGCTCGATCCTCTCTTCATAATTTAACTGCTGAGATCAAAACAAAAATCAAAATTTAGTCAACCTACAATTTAGTCACAAAAAGAACGTCATAAGTTCCTAATTAATGACGTTTTTATGTGCATTGCTACAATGTTTGTGAGTATGTTGTGTGTATATTTCGACGTTAAGCACGAATGCAGTGTGTAATGCAACTCACCCCGTCGGCAACACATTTCGGATTTCGGCAGTCATGCCCAGCACGCTGAAGGGAGTATGAGTACCCACTAGTTTTGCTATGGTCAGTCATAATTTCTAGTTTTCCATTTATGGCAAAAAATGTAGGTACCTAATTTGTGTCACCTAACCCTTTCTAGATAATGTGTAAAGAACTGTTGTTCATAATGGAATTATTTTATAATATACTCATGAGTTTAGATTTACGCGAGAATCTTTCATTTTATAAATCTCGCTTTATACACATGTTATTACATGTTTTGGCACAATCCGTTAGTAGTGGCGGAAAAAAATTATAGTTCGTAAGACTTTCGTATTCGTACAGCCAAAACCGCTCAAGATAGAAACTTGAATTTTGGACAGTAAGTACTTGTAGTTTAAAACTAAGGGGTGTACTAGTACCAAGAAAGGATTTTACGAAATTTAACCCTTAAGGGGATGAAAAACTTAAAACGTTTAAGTTAGAAAATCTTATTCCTAAATCTATTTGTATAAAACAAAGTCGGGTTAGTTAAGGTGCTGTGCTGCCACACTACTGTTATAAAATGTTTACAAACATTTTCTAATAACATTGTGATCTAATACATTTAGTCAAAAAGCTTTTCAGAAATCAGTAAGGATTTCATGTTAGGTAATGTTAGTAAATATCTTTTCACACCACCTGCTCGAAAATGTCAAATTATATGTCAAGCAACCTTAACCTAAAGTGAGTCATTAGTGGCCGGGGGCACAGCCGGTCAATAATGTTGTACTGGATTTCATTATGACCCGCTGGTCAATAATGTGATTTGAATTTGGAATCTCACATGCTCAGCTAAATTGGCAGTATAATACTAACAAACACCCTTTGGTGCCAGAAAGAGGAAAGCTATTCTCGAAACCCTTACTACGCGTGGATGATATTCTCGATTTCCTACAAAATCATAACGACTGCTTCTTCATATCGTTGCCATGTTTTCGAAGACATAATATTGTAAGAATAATTAGATAACTACGAACCATTTTTTAAAAGGATTGGAATAACATTAAAACTGGCATTAATTAACAAATACCGTACCGCGCCGTAATACCGTAATAGTACCTAATTGGCTGTAACATTAGTTAATTTATTTTAAGTAAACTGCGCTAAGATTGCTGTGGATTTTGTGAATAAATAAATAAATAATAAAACCTATCTATACTACAGTCGATTTATCACATTTTATCAAAAATACTCTATTTTCACGAGCGTCTCCAATGACGTTCTAAATTCAAAATGCATACAGCCAATCATCCAAAACCATTCTACCAGCCCTGTATAAAGCTTAGTTTACACAAACGCCACTTCCATGAGAGTGTTATCAATAGACACACACGACGAAACGTTAAAGAAGAGACTTTTTTTTTTGAAAATCGAATTGATCGTGTCTTGGCTACTTATTGGTAGACGCAATAAAGGCGCGAATTGTCGTACTATGGCTATTATTTTCTCACAGTAGGTGTAAAAAGTAGAGTATCCTCCTCTGGGCTAAAGGTGTCTTTGCCTTGGGCTAGCTTGAATCCCTCGCTGCATTCAGGATTCTTGTATTAACTCCCTCGCTTCGCTCGTGAGTTAAACTCTTAACTCCCTCGCTGCGCTCGGGAGTTACCTCCCGAATCCTTCATTGCGCTCGAGATTCAATATGACGCCCGTGACATAAGACACAACTTTAGCCCCTCGGTGCATAATCTACTATTAAACGGCAGTGTGGCAGCACCTTTACACCATTTATAGGAACTCAAGAATGGCTGAACCGATTTTTATGATGTTTGCTTTTTTGGATTTGTCTCCGCCCCGAATAGCAGAATAATTATTAGAAAATGGGAAAATATTACCAAAAAAAATCTGATTCGATACGAAGTTCGCCGGTCAGCTAGTCAAATTATAAACTTGAAACTTGGCACGAATACATATCTATCTAAATAAAAAAAAACGTTTACAATTATTCGTTTTCCAAAACTGCCCTCCAATACAGGTTTGGGGGATGTTAAAGTTTGTATGAAAGAATCTAAACACACGGTCCGAAGAATTTGAAATTAAATTAATAATTTGGATAAAAAAACAGAATTACGTGTTCTTGCCTTTGGGTGCGAAACTCGAAAAAGAACAAATAATTACTCAGACAAATGCGTGTCGTTTGGACCACGCACAGTGAAGGATTCCGTAGTCAGGATGCAATGTATACACACACTACACATTTCCAATAGGTACAAGCTGACCCTCTTCTTATGGTATGGCAAATCGAACCAATGCGAGGAAAGTTTGAGAACAAAAACGAATAATCTCTTTTAATTACAGTGTTCCAACTTACTTTTAACTGCTCTGGTGGTCAGAATTCCCGTTGAAGTTGTGCTTGCTGGCTGGCTGTGTGACTCACTTGAGGAACTGATGGTGATGAAGTCACGATTAAATATCTGCACGAAGGCTGCGCTGACGTTCATATTCGGGGTCAACAGTATAGAGGCGTGAGGAACAGGGTGTAAGATTCCTCATCTTCCGGAGAAAAGGGAGATCCTCAGATCAGGCGGGTGTTGTGTCAAACTGTCCGACGTTCCATGTCGGGTGTTGTCTATAGCATTTAATAATAAATCATGCGGATAACTTTACTTGTGCGATGCAGGATTTTGCGAGACGTTAGTGTGATGCGTAGTTCGCATGTGGCATTGTAGAAGGTGCCAATAACAATATTGACATAAAACATAAGTTAGACCAAAACCTAATATTTTGAGGTACCTACAATAGAGGAGGAGGGAGGATGGAGATATAGTCTGCGCGGAACTAGTTGGCCGCGCCTTAGGTGGGGACGGGGGTGAGGGCGGCGGGGTTGCCTAGTGTTCTCAATACAAACATAACCAATGATATGTAGCGTTACCAAACGGGAGCGTTACCAAACGGGAGGCGACCCATAACGCGCGGAATATAATGACAGTTTGATTAATATTTTATTTCAAAATATTGTTAAGGGGATTACAGGATCTAAACGCAAGAAACGCAAGTTTTAGAAGCAATAAAAGTAGGTACCCTGATCGACTACAGAAAAAAATCAGAAAGATATAGGTAATATGATATTCTTCAGGATATATGCTAGGCAAATAGTGTGTTGAAAACATAATACAACTAATTTGATACTTTAGTAAAAAATCATACGTCAGTAATATGTCACTAATATACATACAATCATTATTCTGATTTTTTGTCAGATACAAGCAACATACTAAAACACTAGTGTTTTAATTTTTTTGTAGGTACAAACAATAGATTTTTTGTAAATCGATAATTGCTTCATAATTTGCAATAAATTACCAGTGTTGTGTCATCGCGCTTCTCTTTATTTTCTATGCAGTCCGATAGTGACCGCGCTTTAGGTCATGTATATAATAAACTAGCAGCGCCCCGTGGTTTCACCTGCGTATGTTTCGATCCCGTGGGAATATCGGGATAAAAAGTATCCTATGTCTTAACCAAGGAAATGGTTTATCTATGTACCAATTTTCATCCAAATCTGTTCAACGGTTTACGCGTAATTGAGTAACAAACGTCCAAACGTCTTCACAAAGTATCACATTTATAATATTAATAGGATAACTTAAAATAATGAGTCTTTATAGCGATTTTGATAGTATTAAAAGAGAAGGTATGTTTAAATATTAAAGAAAACGTCTTTTTTAGGGTCCCGTACCAAAATGGTAAAAGGAACCCTTATGATGCGACTCAATCAGTCTGTCGTTTGACCAACTATTTTGCAAATAAGAAAGAAATATATAGATTAGGTATATATTTTTTTGCAACATGGTCTGAAAGGGGGTGAGGGGCCCGTGGCTAAATAATAACAGCCGCACAGGTCGATCGATCAGGTTAAGCTACGCTTGCCGCGGTTGGTCTGTGGATGGGTGACCATCTTTACATACCGAGACCCCTCCGTGCCTCGGAAAGCACGTTAAGCCGTTGGTCCCGGCTGTCATTCGTGGATCTTTGACAGTCGTTACGGGTAATCAGAAGCCCGAAAGTCTGACAACCAGTCTTACCAAGGGGTATCATATTACCCAGTAGCTGGGTTGTGGAGGTCAGATAGGCAGTCGCTCCATGTAAAATACTGGTATTCAGCTGCATCCGGTTAGACTGGAAGCCGACCCCAACATAGTTGGGAAAAGGCTAGGCAGATGATGATGGTCTGAAAGGGGGTCTGAAAAATTCGAAGTGGCCTACTAGGGCATGTGGGGTATTATATGAAAGAGCGCAGTTTGGACATTTTAGGCCGCATAGTTTTCTACTTTTGATGAAAAATTTAATTTTTTTTTCTTGTGAGAAATCATCAAATGACCCCTCCCGCTCTGGTTGGAGCGGAAGGGAGTAATCGCCACGCTTGGCAGGCGGGTTGGCGATCGCAGTATGGTATGGTGGTGGAATGCATGGAGAACGCTGCTGCCCATTCTCCGGTGAGACCCTCAGTCGCCTTTTACGACACCCACGGGAAGTAAGGGGTGGTGCTATTCTTCTACACAGACAAACGTACTAACTTTATAAAACAAAAGAATTGCTAGAAAAAATAATTACTAACCTAAGCTAATGAACTTATACTTAATAAAGAAAATCAAGAAAAGAAATGCCTAACCTATACCAAATACTTATAATATTTATAT
Organism: Mesoligia furuncula; assembly: GCA_916614155.1. Taxonomy (NCBI): domain Eukaryota; kingdom Metazoa; phylum Arthropoda; class Insecta; order Lepidoptera; family Noctuidae; genus Mesoligia; species Mesoligia furuncula. Next base: position 17,189,090 of record OU744801.1, read on the forward strand.
ACAAACCCTAAATACAAATTAAGATAAGTATACCGAAAATCAGGGAAAGAAATGCCTAACCAATAATAAATGCTTACAATATTTATTTACAAAACCCTAAATAAAAATTAAGATAAGTAAATACCCAATAATCAAGGAAAAGTCTCTGGAAACACAAGAAGAACGAGAAATACGTCTCACTGCCGATCGTGAAGCTCAAGCACTATCGCGTGAGTCTGAGACTTTCACTGATAGGGAAATTCGTCTGAGTTCTCAGAGGGTTCGGACAGCAAATGCCCGGTCTGTAGACGGTATATGTAATTCAAAATATGCTGCCCGAAAAGTCACTATTCCACGCGGACGAAGTCGCGGGCACAGCTAGTCAAATTTTTTTTTTTTTCATATTTTTCTCTTCTTGTTCTCACACGCTATTGTAGTAGGGGAGAGTAGCCCAAAACGGGTAAGCTAAGGTTGATGATAAATAAAAACAATTTATAGATACAAATTGAACATTTATTTGTACATTTTGAAATGTTTAGTTATCAAGGGCTATAAAATAAATGACATATTTAGTAGTTTTGTACATTAAGAATAAAAAAATAACAAAAATCATTAACATTCGAATTACCCGTTTTGCCCGTAGGGGGGGCCTAAAGCAGGTAGGGCTTTTGGGCAAAGCGGGTAGGGACTAAATTACATTAGGTCAACGTCAATCAATGACTAGAACTGTTTCATAACAATCATAACTCAGATGGAGCTCCACCAGGATCATCAGCTACTTGCAGTGATAATGGTTGGATCAATGGAACAGTATTCTTGGAATGGTTGCGGCACTTTGTAGACAACGTAATGAGTTGGCAACGTAAACAGATAATCCATATGAAATAGATACTCATTTAGCTCTAATTCTTGAGCTGCTGTAAAAACTGTTGTGAATCTTCCTAGATTTTTTTTGACATCCCTTCTTTACATGTATGTGTAAAGTCGAAAAGTTAATGCAATATTTTTTTGCTGCACCATTGACGGAAGTTTTGAGAGCTTCTTCTATCGCAAGCTTCATAACTCCCTCATCCCACGATGCATTTGCAGTCTTTCTTTTGTAATTAATAACCATCTGCAAAAATAAAAGAACTAATAAGGTCAATGAAATTATACAAGGTAAATCGGGTATGGGCAAAACGGGCACCCGCTTTACCCCTACCCTTTTTGCCCAGAAGCATGTATATTTTTCAATCGACTCATATCCTAAAAACCCAAATAATAAACGCCAACCTATTACACAAATAAAACGTCTATTTATTGCAAAATAATAACACAAAACTAGTAAGACCATATTGTAAACCATTTTCGAGTATTCAAAAGTAATGTAACTCAATTTTTTTTAGTGGAAATAGCAAAAAACTTCTTTCTTATCTTACCGTGAACTCGTGTCCGCCAGAGAAGCGCGACGACTCCCTGTGATTGGCGAGCGGCAGGCGCCGCGCACTGCACGCACACATTCTTATTAGCAATAAAGGTGCGCAATTTAAAAAGTATACCCGTTTTAGGCGGGCTACCCGTTTTAGGCTTACCTCCCCTACATTTCTTTTTCACTTCTGCTTTCGCAGGTCTGCTGTAAGAAAGTTCTTAACAAATAAGCAGTACCGTTGTACTCAAATTATAATTATGTCGAATCCTTATTTATTTTACTGTGTGTACATCATTGGCGTGTTTCGTGTGTTTTTGAAAAAACCCTGAGAATTATTTTTTTTACAGCTAGGTAAAACGAAAATACAAAACCAAAGACACCGACTTCCAAAATTAAAGTAATTTACTTTGTAATTGTGTTGAGAGGTTTTTTCAAAAACACACGAAACACGCCAATAATATAATTTTTCCAAGAATTTCCCACTTACGTTACATTTCAAATGTATTTATGCGCAGACAACAATCGTTTGTTGAGCTTTTTAGGGTTCCGTAGCCAAATGGCAAAAACGGAACCCTTATAGATTCGTCATGTCTGTCTGTCTGTCCGTCTGTCTGTCTGTCTGTCTGTCCGTCCGTATGTCACAGCCACTTTTCTCTGAAACTATAAGTAAGTAGTAGATGTATTCTGTGAACCGCATTAAGGTTTTCACACAAAAATAGAAAAAAAACAATAAATTTTAGGGTTCCCCATACTTAGAACCGAAACTCAAAATTTTTTTTTTCATCAAACCCATACGTGTGGGGTATCTATGGGTACGTCTTCAAAAATGATATTGAGGTTTCTAATATCATCTTTTTTCTAAACTGAATAGTTTGCGCGAGAGACGCTTCCAAAGTGGTAAAATGTGTGTCCCTCCCCCTGTAACTTCTAAAATAATAGAATGATAAAACTAAACAAAATATATGATGTATATTACCATGTAAACTAACACAAAAAATTGGTTTGAACGAGATCTAGATCTCGTTCAAACCAATTTTAGTTAAGTAGTTTTTTTTAATGCGTCAAAAATCGTAAACCACAATTTACCATTCATTCAATCAACTCAAAAATAAAAAAACATTTAATTTCATAAACATAAACCTTATGCATAAACCCGGATGTTACGGAACCCTCGGTGCGCGAGTCCGACTCGCTCTTGCCCGGTTTTTTGTTTTTCTTTTGTGAGATTGACTTATTAGACTAGAAAACAGTCGATTGAGGACAATTTGCATTTTTCTCAGAACTATTAATTTATGAAATGATTAAAAGTAAAATAGAAAAAGGGATACGGTACTAATTATCGGGAATCTACAAGTTCTGCTGAAAGACACTCCATCGCCATGAGGTATGTTTTTTTTTATTTATTGTATTTGGATGGTTCGATATTCAAACAGCTGAAAAAGTATCTTGAGGTTGAGGCAAAAGGTTGGCGTCAGGCACGGGTCTCACATCAGGCAGGGGGCTGCAATCAGGCAGGGGGCTGGCGTCAGGTACGGGTCTCACATCAGGCAGAGGGCTGCAATCAGACAAGGGGCTGGCGCTTGTTGTGTGTGGAACTTCTATAATAGCCATAAGAAGACGAATTGGAAGGCGTGGAGCAGTAGAAAGTATTTATTGAGTCATAGGACAATGCTTCTTCTTTAGCACGAGTAATTGTTTTAAAAAATCTCTTTGGACTCGTAGTTATAAATACTTTGGTAGATCACGTGTCTTTTGACAGAGACTTTCAAATAAATGAGATAATGCATCTTGTGGTCGATTAGCATCAGTAATATGCTTTCTTATTTCATCTCTTTCAGATCATTCACCACCCCTGATCAGCACAGAATACGGTCCCCCAGATTCCATTCCCTCAATAAGCGGTTATGAAGTGCACAGAACACTTACAACCATGCGCTACAACAGAAGTCCTGGAGAAGATGGAATCACTACCGAAACATTAAAAATTGGCTCTAACACATTGTTGCCCCACCTTACCAACCTATTTAATACAATATTAACGTCAGGAAGTGTACCTAAGTTAATGTGCCATTCGAACATAGTCCTTCTGCACAAAAAAGGCGACAAAAGCGATATCGGCAACTACCGCTCAATTTATAAGACATCTCATATTTATAAGACTTTCATTAAAGTTATACACAATCGCATAGACCGGAAACTGGATAAACACCAGCCACCAGAACAAGCCGGATTTCGCCCAAGTTTTTCAACAACCGATCACCTTCAAACACTAAACCAGACCCTTGAAAAATACACAGAATTCAATAAACCGTTATATCTTGCCTTCGTAGATTATACGAAGGCCTTTTATAGTATTAAACACTCAGAAATATTCACATCCCTAGAACACCAAGAACTTGAAAAACAATACATTGACCTTTTAAAAACCATTTACAAAAATAGCACGGCAAACATAAAACTAAATACTTCTGGACCTTCATTCCAAATCCAAAGAGGCGTTAAACAAGGTGATCCGCTCTCTCCCAAATTGTTTACGAGCACACTTGAGGAGATATTTAAGTCACTGGCAGTCTCATGGAAGACCAAGGGCATTGAAGTCGGCAAAAAGAGGCTGACAAACCTCCGATTTGCCGACGATATCGTCCTTTTTGCCCCCACAGCGCTTAAAGATGAGTGTTGGAAAGAGAGATTGATGATCTAAATTTGGGCGAATTGCAAAAGAAAAGAAAACCGGTTCTGGATTGAAAATCATATTAAATTCAGAAATAAACATGGAGAGTACAAAACATTATTTATGACATTAAGTGATGAAAAATTTGAAAATTGCTATCGACTATCACGACAAGACTTCCAGATTATTTATGAAATGATTAAAAGTAAAATAGAAAAAGGGATACGGTACTAATTATCGGGAATCTACAAGTTCTGCTGAAGGACACTCCATCGCCATGAGGTATGTTTTTTTTTATTTATTGTATTTGGATGGTTCGATATTCAAACAGCTGAAAAAGTATCTTGAGGTTGAGGCAAAAGGTTGGCGTCAGGCACGGGTCTCACATCAGGCAGGGGGCTGAAATCAGGCAGGGGGCTGGCGTCAGGTACGGGTCTCACATCAGGCAGGGGGCTGCAATCAGACAAGGGGCTGGCGCTTGTTGTGTGTGGAACTTCTATAATAGCCATAAGAAGACGAATTGGAAGGCGTGGAGCAGTAGAAAGTATTTATTGAGTCATAGGACAATGCTTCTTCTTTAGCACGAGTAATTGTTTTAAAAAATCTCTTTGGACTCGTAGTTATAAATACTTTGGTAGATCACGTATCTTTTGACAGAGACTTTCAAATAAATGAGATAATGCATCTTGTGGTCGATTAGCATCAGTAATATGCTTTCTTATTTCATCTCTTTCAGTTCGTCTTTGCTCTCAATTTTTCTCTCGGCGCTGAAGAATCTCAGTCATTTCCAGTTGCTTGCTGTTCTTCTTCCCAGATTGAATTGTAGATGTTGTTGAGAGTGATCATTCAGACGGTGGGGGAGGAGATTCAACAACATCAGTATCGGTCATTATTGTACCTATCTGAAGTGTTTTCAGGTGTTTGGAGGTGCATAAAAGCACCTCCAAACTGTGGATCAGATTATTTCAACTATCTTAACCTTTTAAATATCACTCAATAGTGTTTTTAGCGGTTGCTGATAGTAAAAAAAATAATTATAATGATAGATATTGGATCAAAAGGCAAATTTAGTGATGGGGGTGTGTTACGAGAAAGCAACTTTGGTCAGAGGTTATATGCTGGTAATCTAATTCTTCCGCCTGATGAAGCACTTGTAGAAGGTGGCATCAAAATCAAAATGTTTTATTTCACATAAACCTACTTTACTTTTTGAATTTCGAACACAGAATTTAAAGAAACAAAAGACAATTTGGAGCCTGTTTGTTGATATCAAACAATCGAATACTAAGAAAACTTGGTTTTATTGGTTTACTTGGATTTAATTCTTAAAAAAGTGATTGATATCTTTGGTTTTGCAACAAACATTAACATTAACATTAAGGTGAGGTTCTATCAATAATCTATGGATATTTCACCTGAAGTCGCCGCCCAAGCTGTGGCACTTATTCAGGCCGGACACAGCCAAAGAAACGTGAGTGCTCAACTTAATTTAAGTCGATCTGCGGTCCGAAATGTTTATCAGAGGTACCTAGAGATACCTAGAGCTTTGTTCGTCGCCAAGGAAGGCCACGATCTCGGGTCACAACTGAAAGGCACGATCGATTCATCGTGACGACCAGCTTGAGAAATCGTCACCTTACCTCCATTGAGATACAAAACCAACTTCGCGACTTCCACGGAGTATCTGTGAGCGCTCGAACTGTTCGGAGAAGGTTAAAAGAACGCGATATGGTACCACACAAGCCAGCTAATGGGCCCAAACTAACGCGAGCCCACCGAACAGCGCGCCTTCATTTCGCACGCAGTCATTTAAATTGGACACAGCAAGATTGGAGCCGTGTACTCTTTTCTGATGAGTCTAAAATTGTGTTATATGGCAATGATGGAAGGAAGAAAGTCTACCGACGTAAGGGAGAGCGTTTCGCACAATGCTGCTTTGAAGAGAGGGTTGCTTATGGCGGTGACTCATTGACTGTCTGGGGCGGTATATCCGCGAGCGGCAAAACTCAACTTGAGGTTGTTACAGGACCACGGCTGCCAACATTAAATGCTGAAAGGTACATTCGTGAGTGCTTAGAACCTCACGTGATACCATACGCGGACTATGTGGGCCCAAATTTCCTTTTTATGCATGATAATGCAAGAGCCCATGCGGCCGGCATCGTCAGGGAATATCTTCGGGATGTGAACATCACAGTTATGGACTGGCCAGCCAGAAGCCCAGACATGAACCCCATTGAGCGCATGTGGGACGAGCTAAAAAGACGTGTTAGGGCTCGTCAGCCAGTTGCCCAGACGATGCAGGAGTTGAAAACTGCCATAGAAGAGGAATGGGAGATGATCCCTCAAAATTTCATAGAGCGGTTGATAAACTCTATGCCTAATCGTATGAGAGCTGTGGTAGATGCCCATGGAGGCAACACGCGTTATTAAATTAAACCTTTATTTGATAAAACATGTTTTTTATTCAAAAATCAATTGCCTTTAACAAGGCGCATATCCGAATTGTTAGGCGTAGCTCCATGTCGTATGTTATTCTGAATTCAAATTTAAAACAATACGATCGAAAGAGATGGTAAAATGTATCAGGTTTAAAACTGCATCAACAGTTTTTGTTCAGTCTAGCAATCATATTTCGGTAGGGGCCATCGAAACCTAAACTCTAAGGTGGGCCAATAGATGTGTCCAGAAGTGTATAACCACTCACGCGCAAGTACCCCGCGGTAACGCCTTCCTATACGCAAGTATGTTTTTAGCACATTTTTTTCATTTTTTTCGACGCGCCGCGGAGCGCCCTCGCCACTTATACACGACTCGTACAGAAAAAAATTCTATGGACCGCTGTTAAACTAATGGCTGTTTCTTCAAGTGGATAGACAAGTGTAGATAACAAAACTTGTTCCGTAACTTTAAGAGACTTTGATTTTTTTAAATAAGTGTTTATTTTTAATGTTTGTTTACATTACGACAATTAAAAATTAAAATAATATTATTTCAAAATCGAAAGCGATGACCCTATTTTTTTATTTACCTAAAAAATAGCCCCATTCATACTGAATCGAATGACATATAATACATACCATTGTTGTTCCAAAGTTTTGATATACAATAACAATAACATCACGCGAGTATCAAATTACGCATGCGTCATCGCCGTCTCATTTGTTTATTTAAAGATTTTCAACTACAGATAACTTATTTCGTAATGCCGATATAACCACACGGCCTTTGGCACAAATGTACTTCATCTAACCACTCGACTAAAGAACCTGGAACGTGAGCAATACTCCCATAGACAAAATTACTAAAAATAAAATACTGCGGTGTGGAAAATGCTTGCTGTCGCAGTTTTTTCAATGGCCGATCTTGGTTTTCGAGCGAGTGTAACATTTTCCTCAATACCTGCTCGTGGTTATGGCCGCGTGAGTGGATAAAGAGAAGGCAGAGTTAGTACTTATATCAATTTCTTTGAATTTGTTTCTAAGAGACTCGCGAGGCCCATTGTATAGACTGCGCGGATTGCCTTCTTCTGTAAAATGAAAATTGAATCTACGTCAGCTGCCGATCGAGGTTCCATATGTCTTTATCAGGGATGAAGCATTCACTTTATTATGTCATTTGATGAGACCATTTCCCAGAGAAAACAATATTACACAAAATGAAAGAATTTATAATTATCGTCTTTGTCGAGCAAGACGAGTGGTCTGGAACACGCGTTTGGAATTCTGAGTGTCCGTTGGAGAGTTTACAAACGACCTTTTGAGTGCAAAGTAGACAGCCATAAAAATAGTGAAGACAACTAGTGTGCTACATAATTATTATTTTAATGGAACAAAGTCTCACCTACAATTCTGTGACAAATGTAGATATAGCAGCAACCCCAGTTGAGAACCAACTTTTTGAGTTAACACATTCGGGATTTAGAAGTTTTAATGGCAGTTTTTTTATCAGTAAAAATCCGATTGGGATTTTGAGCGTTCATTGTCCCCCCCAGAGTACGAGGGACTGACTGAGTTCTGCTTGGTGAGGGATACTCCTACTGCGGAGCAGCATGTGGGTTCCTAAGGTAGTTTGTTTTTATGAAGCGCTTCCATTATTTAGGCTGAACACAGCTTTGTCTTTTTTTATAGGATGGGGTCCCCAAACCACTCGTTCACCTCAGTCATGTCTGATGAGCAGACACGTACTAGAGGTGAACCACTTTTTCCACTCTCCAAACGATGAGGAGTGAATCGCGCCTCGTCCAAGAACACCAACAACTGTTGAAGTCCTCAGACGGCGCGCCCCTCGCGGAAGTCAGATGTTATAGACTCCGCTCCGTGTCTCTCTTAGTCTGCTCTCACTTGAGGCCTTGCGGCATTATTAACTCTACCGGCAAAGCCCCCAAGATCATTGAGACACGCAAGCCCTTAACGATGACAACGTGGAGACACACTCGGTGGGGGAATTGGGTATCCTGCAAATTCCAGGTGATGCTGCAGCAGCAGTTCAAGGTTACTATGTTGGGGTGCATGTTGAAAGCCTCCTCGCGGCGCACCCTGGGCAACGTCAGCACCAATTGCCCACTGGTTCTGGTGGACTCTTGGGGCTGGCGGCTAATTTTCAACACACGGGGAAAGGTCATGGTTCCAATCACCGATCATCCTGCATGGTCGGTGAAGGGAACCGGGCTATACACGGTCATGCGTCTACTCCCCCTCTGCTTACAGAGGGAGGTGAGTGGGAGTGAACCGTCGGCCACCCCGTAACCTTGAACTCAGGACCGGGGGTCCGGGCCACTGAGGTCCGGGCCGCGAGGAAGACAACCTCTATAAAAAATTACCCCAATCCCAAGATCGAGCGTGCCGAGGGGATGAATGGCCGGAGGGGATCCGGTCGTTAGCGCGAACAGGGACCTCACCCTTAAAAAGGAACAAACCATGATGCAAAAGACAGACGACAAAAAACTACCCCAGGGCGGTACCGGCTGCTCAGCAGTCGGAGAATCCGCCACGTTCCCTTTGGGAACGTCAAGCCCCCATTCGTATTCTGGGGGGGGGCAACGAATGTCTTCCGCGAAGCGGCGGAGAGAGCGGAGGAGCCCGCAAAGGAGGGGAGGACCGGTCGCGCGGTCGCTTCGGGGCCCTCTAGCGACGAGGCGGGAGAGGCTAGCGGCCCTGAACCCGAGGCGGACTGCAAGCGCAGGTTTGCGGCAGTCGTGGAGGCCGCGATCCGGGACATCTCCTTGAAGAAGCTCCAAGCTTCTAAGAACAAGGCCATAGTCTCGGCGACGGCCTCCATCATGGCGGCAGCGGAGGCGGCCAATTACACCGGCCCCTCGGCCTGCGAAGTGGCCGAACTGCGGGCAGAAGTCGCCCGCCTAACGGCCGCTATGGGGCTTCTCCTAAAGGAGAATGGAGAGCTCCGGGCAGACCTGGCCGGCCTGCGGGCCACCGGGAGCGCGCCGGAACAACCACCGAGCCGGCCCGTCCCGGTGGAGAACCAGGTCCTGAACCTGGTCCGGCAGGAGCTGGCGGCTTTCCAGGCGCGGTTCTCCGTGCTGGAGGGCATAGTTCTGCGCCCCCCCCTGGCGGGCGGGACGGCTCCAGGGCTGAAGGCGGCGTCGTACGCGGCCGCTGCGGCAGCTGCTGCCCCTAAACCCGGGCCGTCTGGCCGGGCCCAGGCACCGGCTAAGCCGGCGTCGACCGGGCCGGTGTCGGCCAAGCCGGCGTCGGCCAAACCGGCGTCGGCCAAACCGGCGTCGGCCAAATCGGCGTCGGCCGAACCGGCGTCGGCTGGAGGAGCCCCGGCGCCGGCGCCGGCTGGCGCGGCCCTGGCGCCTACCAGCAACACCCCGGCGCAGGCCCGGAAGAGGGGCAGACCGGCACGGGGAGCGAAGGCCCCAGAGCCCACGACCGACGCCGAATGGCAGGTGGTCGGGGAAAAGAAAAAAGCGGCCAAGGCGGCCAGAAAAAAGGCGCAGAGGCGGCGCCGTAAGGAGAGAGCCGTCGCGGCTAGGCTCCGCGCCCCGAAGACCGCGGCTGTAGTGATAACACTACAGCCGGACGCGGTCAAAAGGGGCGTCACGTACCGTGACGTGCTCTCGAAGGCAAGGGAGACGGTGGACCTCCGAGAGCTGGGGATCACCGGGGGCCTCCGGCACAGGGTGACCGCCACTGGCGCCCGCATGCTGGAGATCCCCGGTGCGACAAGTGGCCCCACCGCTGACGCCCTAGCTGAGAAGTTAAGGGCGTCCCTCGATGCGGACGAGGCTCGGGTCTCCAGGCCCGTCAAGTGCGCGGACATGCGCATCTTGGGCCTGGATGACTCCGTTACGGAGGACGAGGTGGTGGCCGCCGTCGTCAGGACGGGCGGGTGTCTGGCCGAGCAGGTGAAGGCGGGCACCATACGTCCTGACTTCGCGGGGATGCGAACCGTAACGGTAAGCTGCCCCGTGACGGCGGCCAGAGCGATTGTGGAGGGCCGAAGGCTCCTGGTGGGCTGGGTTTCAGCGCAGGGTAAACTGCTGGAACCCAAGCCTCTGAGGTGCTACCGATGTCTTGGGGCACCACGTTGGCATCCAGTGCACCTCGGAGGTAGACCGCAGCACTCTGTGCTTCCGCTGCGGTCAGCCCGGACATAAGGCCGGCTCGTGTAACGCCGCGCCGCACTGCTTCGCATGTGCGGCTGCTGGCAAGCCGGCCGATCACCGGGCGGGGAGCAAGTCCTGCGCTCCACCCGCCGGAACCAGGAGGAAAGGCAGGCCCTTCGTCGCCGTCGCCACCACCACCGTCGCCGCCGCCGCTGCCGCCATCACCGCCGCCGCCGCCGCCACCGCCACCACCGCCGCCGCCGCTGCCGCCGCCGCCATCGTCGAGGGGCCCTCACAAGGGGCCCGGGAGGGGGCTGAAATGGAGGAGTAATGGCTCCCCTTCGCCTCCTCCAGGCGAACATCAACCACTGTGCCTGCGCTCAGGACCTGTTGCTCCAGAGCGTGGCGCAGTGGTCGATTAACATCGCCGTGGTCGCTGAGCCGTACTTTGTCCCGCCCAGGGATGACTGGGTGGAGGACCTGTGCGGCTCAGTGGCCATACTTTCGTCGGCCGCCGCCGGCACCCCGTCCCTCGAATGCGTCACGAAGGGACAGGGGTGCGTAGCAGCACGGTTCGGAGAGATAGTAGTAGTGGGGGTGTACTTCTCTCCGAACCGAACTCTCGCCGAGTTCCACAACTCTTTAACAGAGTTGAGTGTCGTCGTCGCCGGAAACCATCCCTTCCCCGTGCTAGTGCTCGGGGACTTCAATGCCAAGAATTTGGCCTGGGGTTCCCGTTACACGGATGTGCGGGGCAGGATGGTGGAGGACTGGGCTCTGGAAACAGGCCTGGTCGTCCTAAATCGGGGTTCTGTTCCCACGTGTGTGCGGATGCGGGGTGAGTCCGTGGTGAACATCTCGTTCGGCAGCCCCGCTCTGTCACAACGCGTCATTGACTGGCGCGTCATGGAGGGGGTGGAGACCTACTCCGACCACCGGTATATCCGGTTCGACGTCTCCGCCCAGACCTCTAGCGCGCTGGTCCAACAGGCCCCGACTGGTCCGCGGTGGGCGCTGAAGCAGCTGGACCGGGAGCTCCTCCTGGAAGCCTCGATCGTGCAGGCCTGGGTGTCATCACCGGACAGACCTGCCAACATCGACGATGAGGCGGAGTGGTTCCGGGAGGCCATGTCCGACGTGTACTGGTGGTCGCAGGAGTTGGAGACGCTATGCAAGGCGTGCGTCGATGCGCGACACCTGTACACCAGGCACCGCAGGCTCCGCATTCGCCCTCCGGATGCGGAGCCACGGAGGCGGAGCTGTACGAGGGGTACAGAGCGGCGAAGACCGCCCTCCAAGAGGCTGTCCAGCGGGCCAAGGATGTGGCCCGCGAGGAGATGGTGGAGACTCTGAACAGAGATCCGTGGGGGCGCCCTTATAAAATGGTGCGGAATAAACTCCGCACCTGGGCCCCCCCGCTGATGCAGAGTCTCCGCCCCCAGCTGGTGGAGGAGGTGGTGAGCGCTCTGTTCCCTTCACGGGGGGAGCACACTCCCCCGCCCATGGCTCCGCCAATTGCGGTGCCCGAAGCGGACCACGCGGACGACGACGACATCCCTGCAGTGACCGGGGTAGAACTGAGAGCGGCGGTAGGAAGGCTAAAGGCCAAAAATACCGCCCCAGGACCCGACGGATTGCCAGTTAAAGCCTGGGTTCTGGCCTCGAGGGCTCTCGGGCCTCGACTGGAGGCGTTCTTAAGCGCATGCTTGGAGAGAGGCCAGTTTCCACTCCGTTGGAAGACGGGAAAGCTGGTCCTCATTGGAAGCCAGGGCGCCCTGCGGACTCTCCGTCCCCATACCGGCCCATCGTGCTGCTCGACGAGGTCGGCAAGCTCTTTGAGAGAGTGATTGCGGGCCGCCTCGTCGGGCACCTGGTGAGGACGGAGCCGGATCTTGCGGACAGCCAGTTCGGTTTCCGCAAGGGGCGCTCGACGGTGGACGCCATCATGCGCATGAGAGCCCTCACGACGGGGGACGCGGTGTCCCAGGGTGGGGTCGTCGTGGCGGTGTCACTCGACATCGCCAACGCGTTCAACACCCTCCCCTGGAGCACCATTGTGGAGGCACTCCGGTACCTCCGTCGAATAGTCGAGGCGTATCTGACGGAAAGAGCCGTCAGCTACCCCGGTCGCGATGGGGAGTGGAACCGGCGAGAGATGTCGTGCGGTGTCCCACAGGGATCGCTCCTGGGGCCGCCTCTGTGGAACATCAGGTACGACTGGGTGCTGCGCGCCGACCTCCCTGATGGCGTCAGCGTGGTTTGCTACGCTGACGACACGCTGGTCCTGGCGCAGGGGAGGTCGCATCAGGCGGCGGCCGACGCGATGACACACGGGGTTGCGATAGTCGTGGAGAGGATCCGGCAGTTGGGTCTCGAGGTGGCATTGCACAAGTCTGAGGCCATGTCGTTTCATGGGCCCCGGAACGCGCCGCCATCGGGATCCCAACTAACGGTAGGAGGGGTTCACATCGGCGTCGGGATGACGATGAAATACCTGGGTCTCGTCCTCGACAGCCGGTGGAACTTCGTGGAGCATTTCCGACGTTTGGCCCCCAAACTGGAACGGGCCGGGGCCGCCTTCAAGCGGCTCTTGCCCAACCTGAGGGGGCCAAACGCCTCCTGCCGGAGGCTTTACGCGGGGGTCGTGCGGTCCATGGCCATATACGGGGCCCCGGTGTGGGCGCGTTCACTGCGGCGGCGAGCCGCCCACTACCTGAACGCGCCTAAAAAGGTGGTAGCCATAAGGGCTATCCGGGGCTACCGCACGATCTCTGGCGAGGCGGCAAGCCTCCTTGCTGGACTGCCGCCATGGGATCTGGAGGCGATAGTCCTCGCGCGCCTGTATGAGTGGCGCGCGGAGGCACTACGCTGGGGGGAGGATCCGCTTCCGCGGCAAATCGCTGCGGAGCGGAAAATATTTTGCAAGAAATTTTAAAAGAAAGATACTTAAATACATGCAATGATTTTATGAAGAGGCGAGCAGACAAACAAATCTTTACATAGTATAAAACAAAGTCGCTCCCGCTGTCTGTAAGCTTAGATCTTTTAAACTGCGCAACGTTTCAGCAACAGCTAGAGTGATTCAAGAGGAAGGTTTATATGCATGGGGTCCCCAAACCAAAAAGAGAAAAGTCGAGAAATTCAATGATAGAATAGAATACTCTTTATTATGTACACCATATTAATTACAGACATTATTATAGAAACTGTACAAAGGGTGACACAATGGGCGGTCTTATCGCTAAAAGCGATCTTTTAAAGACAACCTTTGGATGGATTGAAAAGGGGAAGGACAGACAAATATTTAAAAAAATGATTTGTAATGTGATGTCGTAACAAACATATTTTTGTGCACTTACATTGCAAACGCTGGCTAAACCTAAATTAATGTATACGGAATTGTATAACTTAAAAGATCGATAAAAAAGTCTGCGACGGTATATGTTTATCTCTTAAGGATAACCCACAGTAACCATATTTATCTTATACACTTATTTCAAAAAAATTATGGGTTATTTACCAAGCTATTTTAAACAATACAGTATTATTCCTTATCCATTTAAATACATTAGATAAGCGCGGTCCGAGGGGGGTCGTGGGGGTGACCTCCCCCAAAATATTTCAAGCTGTCAAGAGTCGGAATGATTTACTTGCATTCTTAGATAATAACTTAAAACTGTACTTGAACCACGAAAACCCCGATGGGCATAAACAAAAACATTAAGAACATAGACAGACGTGGCGACTATCGGCAGAAGTAAAAATTGTACATTTAGTATTTTATCTATGACTTAAAACTATGAAATGGCTGGGTTTTTACTTTACTTCAAAGTTTTTACTTTAAAAAACCTGTTATAAAATATAGAATCTAGGATGCAAGAGCGGGGGAAGCAAACTCGGGATATTGGGCACCTCGCTCGTAGGTACGTAAGGTTTGAAAGGCTTATGTTAAGGCCAGATTCCAAAACCTAAACTGAATAAGTTCTCTTTCTGTATGATGGTTAAAAGAAAACAGAGCCTATTCAAGGTGGAGTGCTAAAATTTTCAGGCTCGCTTCGCTCGCTCTTGCGACCTACATTCTGTTGATTCTTGGGCTTTTCTTCATAAGTCGACAAAGCAAGTAATTCCTAATCCTTTTGGAATGATCGAAAGAAAATTGAACTTATTTGAATGTGCAAAATTTACAAGCTCGCTTCGCTCGCTCTTGCATCCTACATTCTGATAGTTGCTTTTTGGTCCTGCCTGCATAAGTCAACAATGTAACTCCTATTTCTGCTTAAAAATATAAAACAAAATATAACCAAACCGAGGTGGGTTGTTAAAATTTTTGAGCTCGCTTCACTCGCTCTCCAGTCTCCCCGGCCCCCGCCCTGCATAATCTACCGTTCTAATACATACGACCAATATGGAAGCATTACTAAGTAACTCCCCCAAAGTTAAAGTTGCGTCTCTGATTAACATATGTAATGTGTAGATGGAGATGTACATGAACCTTAACATCACGCCTTTAATCCCCTACGGGTTAGGCAGGGGTGTACCTTCATATCACACAATTCACACACCACATTCCGCCAGTTATTAAGTGCCATGTCATAAGGGGCTACCCTACTGTCACCAACCGGACACAAATCCAGACTCCAGGCTGCATTTGAAAAATTTCTGATGGAAAAACCCAATAAAACTTTGCCCGACCTAGGAATCGAACCCAGCTAGGACCTCACGCTCGGTAGTAACGCTTGCGACTACTAGACCAATGAGGAAATGTGCTTCCCTTAAAATATTTTCGGCACCCATGGAGACCCCCCCCCCCCCCCAAAATCTTGGGCTGCGACCGCTCTTGTTAGATACGTTGTGCATTTCATGTAGATAAAAGCCCTTTACAGCATAATATCATTAAAATGAATATCAAGATAATTCTAATTTCGTATTGGTTTCATTATGGGTAATGGGTATCAAATGAAAGGGCTTTACAAGTAAAACATAGTGCATGGTGGATCATAGTTTAAATAAAAACTAAAAACTTGAAATACCTAATGATAATGTCATCATCATCATCATCATTTCAGCCGAAAGACCACTGCTGGTCATAGGCCTCCACCAAAAGGGGGGGTTTGCCATAATCGCCACGCTTGGCAGGCGGGTTGGCGATCGCAGTATGGTATGGTGGTGGAATGTATTGAGAACGCTGCTGCCCATTCTCCGGTACGCCCCTTAGTCGCCTTTTACGACACCCACGGGAAGTATGGGGTGGTGCTATTTTTTAAGTCCGGCACCACACAGACAGTAGATAATGTACTAAAAAATAATTCGGTAGGTCTCAGGTACCAGTCATCAGACCACTTTCCTCATCAATCTAGGGCATTGATCAGACAAACAAATAAAATCGTGGGGCGCGTGAAATTTCTATCAATAGTCAACCGCTCATATGAAGCGACTTCTTGTGGTGGTTACCGGGTTTATGTAGCATAAGTTCTACTTGTGCAATTTTCTTCTGTCCCGGGAAGTGGGATCGACGCAAACAAGCCTCGAGGAAAATCTGGACCTGAATACACCACATTGGCAGCTTTTTCAGAAGTGTGCTATCGATAAGGTCGTATCATGGGCATTTTCCTTCCTTAAGTTGTTTTATTTCCAGCATTATTTCTCGAGGGCTCGTGGATTTTAATGGTAGACACATCTGTTGGGCGCTTTCTTGGTATTTTTTTATTTCCATGGCATGCTCAGGTCTAACAGTCGTTACGGGTAGTCAGAAACCTGAAAGTCTGACAACCAGTCTTACATAGTTGGGAAAAGGCTAGGTAGATGATGATGATGTGATGCTCAGGTCTAGGACTCCGGAAATGGCCGGAAAACAATACTGAGATGTTCGGAAAAGCTGGCAGCTTTTTCGACGTCTGATCTTGCCCACCCCGTGTATCCTTTTTAAAAGGCGGTATTTGGCTTTTCGGGCGCTTCAACCTGCCTGTGGCCCTCCATAGGGAGTAGTTTTTGTCTACTGAGGGCGATAGGTTCGAGAGCAAGTTCTGAAGGTTGGTATCGTTGGTTAAGAGTTTTCATGAGGTTTTTAGTTCACCAGAAGATCTGTTAAATGCAGTTTTATCTCTGGATACCGAGTTATATGCCATTCTTTCCGACCATTCTTTGTGGTGCTCGGTGATTTTATCCTTGATTAATAATTTAGGATATTTATTAAATGCAGGGGGCGATAAATACGTAATAGAAAACAAAGTCGGTTTTCATTCCTGTCCGTGTGGATTAGATTTTGTAAGCTGCGTGGATTTTGATGTGGTTTTCACGATTGTGCAAAAATTCCGGAAGGTTTACGTGTGTGGTATAAAACATTCTTATTTAACTCAGCTGTAGCAAGGGCGGGAGGCTAGTTTATTATATAAACACAAGAAATTACTGTGATTTTACGTTGTTTCAGAGGCTTCCGTTCTTTTAGCCATTTGGACCGGACCTAACACAGTACCTTAAATTACCCCTGTTTTTTTAAGCCTGCATGACATATCAAAAACGTTATCTTGGTTTAGTATGATTCCAGGACGTAGGATGATTTTAGGAGTTATTCCGTTAGTTATGTTAGGGCTGCTACTAGTTTTGTTTTTATATTGTGTGTTTTTTTTTCTGAACTGAATGAAGTTTATTTTTTATTATTATTTTTATTAACTAGATTTTGAACGTTTTTAATTACCTACGGGCCATTGGCTTTCAGATTATCGAAATGTGTTATTTTCGATACGATAGCCTGTTGGATGGTTGTGAGTAGGTAGCTTATAAGCTGGTAACATAACCTGCCATATAGGTAAGTGTTTTTTAAGTAACTATTTAAATTTTCCAAATAATTCTGACGTCATTATTCTGCTACCCGCAGAGAAATGGTCACGTGAGCTTGTTTTATTTTTATCATGCAAAATTTACAGCTTTTTAGTATCTACCAGAGTCTCCGAGTTAAACCGCGCAAAGGCGAACGGATTTGGCGAAACTATAAGGGTTCCCTATTTCACTCAGATAACCCACAAAATGATGGTATATTATTGAGATAGATAAGCTTATGTATTTTTGCATAGAGAAGAGCGAAGCCGCGGGCGAAAGGTAGTTAGTTAGAGCAACAAATATTAAAAAAAGCTGAAGTACGTAGTTTATTAGAATATCAATTTGGAAATCAGAACGATCAATTAGATTAATAGCACAGCGTAATAAAAAGTCACAATGGGCATTTCCGCTGAACAAAAATGTAAAAGACACTCATTTATAGAAAAGGTCATTTGAAGTCCAACATATTTTTTTGTGTTTCATTTCAATATTTCCCTACTAAAAATGAATGCCAACAAGAGGAAAAGGTCCAGTAATTTGCCTGGCGGCCACAAAATACATTGACCGATCGATACGCTGGACCCATAGGTCCAACTTTTTTTACTAAGTACTACTATTTACCCACAATTACCGAGATTCAAAGTTCCAGAAAAAGCTGTTGTTTCACGGAGTACGTTGTGGGGTTACGCAAGGGTGGAATTCCGGGACCTATCTCCCTCCGATAGATACTGTTATCCTTTCCTCCGGACCGTTCAGTCGATGCGTGACGTCCTGCATGCAGGATGGCACGTAAGTAAAGGGAAATTGATAATGAAACAGAGAGGCAACGCCGCTTTATGCCACCCATACTTATTACAAGTTTGATGGTTTGGTAGGGTGTGGTTTATCAACACAATGTTGTTAAAGCCATTGTTACACAGTGGCCTCCAAAAGTTAGTTGACATTTTTCCACTTCAGCTGTGATGCCACATTATGATTAAAAAAAAAAATCAGGTACTCCTTAGGGATTACTTGATTATTTTTTATTATAAGTGAAAGGTTGACGAATTAGTCAATAAAACGTTATAGCAGTTGGATCACTAGAATTTTAAATCATAATGTGGCGTGTCACAGCTGAAGTGGAAAAATGACAACTAACTTTTGGAGGCCTCTGTATTTTTCTTCTTACTTGGCACTTAACAAGTTATTTGGCAAGTATTTATTCATATACATACCTATGTATATCTCGTATGAATAAATACTTACAAGGTCTCAAGAATGCATACGTAGTTCTATATTGTTTCTTGTGTAAGATTCGGGAACTCATAATTGGTGTCGGTTGTTAATGTTATGGTATGGCATAACATAAACAACGGAGACCAATTAAGTGTTCCCGAATCTTCGAGCCCGGAAGGGATCATGAAATAGTGGCATGTTGTTTTCCTCATAAAAGTTCCACGGTCCGTATTTGTATATTTCCATAAGGTCATAGGTCCCGCGGCCTCCCAAATAAAAGTGCCGCCACGAAAAGTTTAATGTTTGACAATGTGTGAATCATCAGTCGATAGTACATAGTTTTATCTTATCACTTTCATAGAAGTCTTCAAATTCTACGCATTAGTTAGATGAGCGTAGCATGTTATTGTTAGATGAAAATAAAATAGATAATACGCATAATTATAATTATAATACTAGTCGATGACGTAGTGTGATATCTACCTACATGCATTGGGCCGCGTGGTTTGATTAAGGCCCCAAATTGAGAATGTCATCTATCATTCATTTAAAGAACCCATTTCGAAAAGTACGAATTATTTTGCAAAGCAAAAAAGGGATTTCGTAAGAATACCACGATTAATAAGGCACTATCAACTATTTGATCTACTAGTTACCTAATATCATGTCATCTCTGTGCAATTTGTACTGGCAGGATGAGAATCTTATAGTTAACGTGATCAAAAGCCTTGGCTTTTGATCACGTTAACTATAAGATTCTCTTGCAAAAAATACATGGTGATAGTAAAAGAGGGAACATTCTACAGCTAAAGGAATCGTACTTAAATATTAAGTAAGGTAAGTACAGAAATTTCTTTATGTGTTATGTTTGTAAAGTAAAAACAATTTATGTATCAAAACGATAAGAAAAGTTATGGTGTCCCACAGGCTAGCGTAGTAGGACCGCACTAATAGAATTATACGATCTCCCAAAAGTAACATCAAACAAAATGGTTCTCTTTGCAGATGACAGTACAGCTGTAATAGTGCACTAATGAAAATAATTATAAGATTGACGTCAATATTTGTTTATGTGACATTATAAATTGGCTACATAATGATAATCTATACATATAATAAATCTGTAGAAGGGTCAATTCTGTACATTGAAAATATTGAAAAAATAAATAGCGGGGTGTGTTGCTGGATCGATACCAAACCCAAATATGTGATTAAAAAAATTTTTGTCTGTCTGTCTGTCTGTCTGTCTGTCTGTCTGTATATGCAGGCATCACGTGAAAACTAACGGTTCGATTTCGATGAAACTTGGTATAATTATACCTTATTATCCTGGGCATAAAATGGGATACTTTTTATCCTGGAAAAATACGTAGAAAAAAAAATCTTATTTTTCAGTTTTATTCATAGACGTTGTTCTGTAGAACCGCGAACACACGTTGCATTACCCGCAGTGGATAATTTTCCATTTCAATTTAAGAGAATACAGTTTCCTGTAGCTTTGTGTTACGCCATGACAATAAATAAGGCTCAAGGTCAGACCCTAGGAGTTGCTGGCGTAGATCTTACCGCGAGTTGTTTTTCACACGGGCAACTTTACGTAGCTCTTTCCCGTGTGAGCAGTCCAAGAAATCTTCATGTTCATATTCCGGACGAGCTCACTAACAATGTTGTGTATGCTCAAGCTCTCAATTAACTTTCTGTCGCATTGTCACGATCACTTTTTTATTATTGCAAACTTTTCGTCACTGTCAGTAATTTACTGCTACATGCTACTTATCAAGGTCGGAATTACTATGAAAAAAATACTTACTACAGAACGCGAGCTCAACAGCAGTAGCTCAATAGAGGGATCTCCTTAATTATTATAGGCTTAGCCGTATTTGGGTCCAATAGATATTTATAAGATGTCATTGTCAGAGTTACTCAAAATGGAGAAATAAACCATCCACGCGAAGTCCGACATCCGCGCGGACGGAGTCGCGGGCGGAAGCTAGTTTAGTAATAAACCTAGATACGACAAAACTTTTTTTATGCACTTTCATCAACCCAAAACCCAAACGTTAGCATTACCTACCAAGGCTGTGATATTGAAGAAGCAAAGAAAGCTAAGTTCTTAGGTATAGTGATCGACAATAAACTCACATGGAAACTTGCGGGTTAATTGAGTAACACACTACGTGCTTGCACCCAAGGATAACTCCCGGTCTGGTGTAGGACTATTGCAGGATATGGAAAAATAAAAAGTTGGACTATGGGTTTGGGTGGCCAAGAACTATGGAAGAACTATGACCCCTGCTTGATCTGATGATGTTTTATATACAGGGTTATTGGTAAAACTTAACAATCTCTTAAGAGGTCATTGTACTCATCATTATGAATAACTTTTACTATGGGACCAAACCTGAAATCGCGAAAAAATAATCAGCTGTTCCCTACATTTGTAGTAATTTGTGCAAGTATATACCTACAGTTTCTTACAGTCGCGCATTAATATTATCAATACTTTCGTCTATGGTACGTTATCGCAGTTATTTAGATTATGAATTCCAGACCACACATCTTCTATACATAAATAATAAAATTGTAGAAAAGTGGTGTCTGTACAATGGAAATATATTAAAAAAAAGTAGCAGGGGTTGTTATTATATCGATGCCGAACCCGAAAATGTAATAAAATTTTTTTTTGTCTGTTTGTCTGTTTATCTGTTTGTCTGTTTGTCTGCTGTGTTTGTGCACGCTAATATCAGAAACGGCTTATTCGATTTAGATGCGGTTTTCACTAATATATTGTAGTAAGCTTCACTTAACATTTAGTGTTTATTTCATGTCAATCGGTTCATAAATAAAAAAGTTATGTCAATTTAAAGAATCACGGCGAACATTTGTTAAGGTATTCTATCAGAGTACGTAAACGCCTCGCGCCTGCGCGTCCGTGGCTATATATACACGGTGTAACGGAAAGGGGGTATCAACCCTGAAGGAGGTGAATGAAGATGAAAAAAAAAATTTGGACCTCCCATAGTAATAGTACATCAATGATTTACTATTACTATGGGAGGTCCAAATTTTTTTTCATATTTCGACCTATGTTCTTTGGGGTAATTAGTTCAGTTTCATGAGCACATTCACCTCCTTCAGGGTTGATACCCCCTTTCCGTTACACCTTGTATAAAGCGCGCTGAGAGCCGCGCTGCTGCCATAATTCCGATCCAGCCTGTCCCTTGCTGCCCTCTCCCAGCGACGCCCTAAGCCGAGGTCCGTACCCCACAGGGGGTGCCCTTAGCGTGTAGTCGCTTAGTTTTTAAGTTTATATTGTGTAGTTAAGTTGTGTATTATGCCCTGGCTGGAGGCCTTAATTTATTGAGGCATCCACAGGAAAGCCAGGTTAAGCAGTCGACAACCCCTCAGGTTGAACTGCGAGATGACCATTTCAAAAGAAAACGCGCCGCTGCCATAAGGATTCAGTTATTCGTAGCGAACGCACGTATCCTGGAGAGTATAGGCGAATAGTTGGATTCGATTATTGCGATTCACTTGAATACTGACTGTTTGCATATTTCATTTATTTATATTTTAGGGTTTGTAGGTCAGGTTCTTTTTCTTAATTTTCTTTAAAATTTTGTAAGTATTTGGTATAGGTTAGGCGGTTCTTTCCTTGATTATTGGGTACCTATTTACTTATCTTAATTTTTATTTAGGGTTTTGTAAATAAATATTGTAAGCATTTATTATTGCTTAGGCATTTCTTTCCCTGATTTTCGGTATACTTATCTTAATTTGTATTTAGGGTTTGTATATAAATATTATAAGTATTTGGTATAGGTTAGGCATTTCTTTTCTTGATTTTCTTTATTAAGTATAAGTTCATTAGCTTAGGTTAGTAATTATTTTTTCTAGCAATTCTTTTGTTTTATAAAGTTAGTACGTTTGTCTGTGTAGAAGAATAGCACCACCCCTTACTTCCCGTGGGTGTCGTAAAAGGCGACTAAGGGTCTCACCGGAGAATGGGCAGCAGCGTTCTCTATGCATTCCACCACCATACCATACTGCGATCGCCAACCCGCCTGCCAAGCGTGGCGATTATGGCAAACCCCCCCAAAATTGGGGGAGGCCTATGTCCAGCAGTGGACGTCTATCGGCTGAAATGATGATGATAATGACGTTTGCTTTACACGTCTTAACACTTATTACTTAAACTGTGATAATTTTAGACTGTATAATAATCTGTAAGTATTTATAATTTAATTGTTTACGATAGTACGTGTTTACTAAATAACTGTGTGTTAAGTAGTAAGTACTATTTTATTGTAAGAATGCCTCGAAGAAGATCCAACCTCTCCCAATGTAGCAGAAATGCTAAAAGGATGAGATTAGTTCGATCACAGGAATCTGAGGAAGGTCGTGAGGCAAAAGGCTCTCTGCACCAGGCTAGGTTTCGTGCTGCAGAAACTTCGACTCAGCGAGAATCTCGACTGAGATCAAATCGTTCTCGAATGATGACAACTCGAAATAGGGAAAACGGGGAACAACGAAAGGCACGTTTATCTGTCGATCGCGAAGCTCACGCGCTATCGCGTGATTCTGAGACTTTTGCTGTCAGGGAAATCCGCCTGAGCTCCCAGAGAGTACGGACAACAAATGCTCGATTCCAGGAGACACAGGACGAACGGGAAATACGTCTCACTGCCGATCGTGAAGCTCATACACTATCGCGTGAGTCTGAGACTTTCACTGATAGGGAAATTCGTCTGAGTTCTCAGAGGGTTCGGACAGCAAATGTTCGGTCTCAGGAAACACAGGAAGAACGAGAAATACGTCTCACTGCCGATCGTGAAGCTCAAGCACTAGAGTCTGAGACTTTCACTGAAATTCGCCTGAGTTCTCAGAGGGTTCGGACAGCAAATGCCCGGTCTGTAGACGGTATATGTAATTCAAAATATGCTGCCCGAAAAGTCACTATTCCACGCGGACGAAGTCGCGGGCACAGCTAGTTTAAAATATTATAACAATGTCTGTAAAATCCTATGCCGTACATTACACCTTTATAATCAATGGCTAACCTAAATATTATTAACAATGAAATAGATTCACTAAGCATATCTAAATCCTGTATATATGATCTCAAACCTGTTTGCAATTATATTACACAACCTAACAACGGGTTAAAAATCTTACATATTAAAATACGAAGTTTAAACAAAAACTTTTTGTTGATGAAATTTCAGTTCTGATGAAGCTTCTAGGTTTTCAGTGCGATGTTATAATATTATCCGAATTCTGGCTGAGCAAACTGGCGAATTTGCCAATCTTAGACGACTATAATTCCTACTGCACAAAAAACAATTACAACCAAAATGATGGATATGCTATGCTATATACGTTAAATCATCAATCAAATGTGAAGTACAGGAGCCACTATTTGTGGATGCCAATTGCTTAATGTGCCACATAGGCGATATGTGTTGAAATATCGCCTATGTGGCATTACTCTATATCGGTCGGGCCCTCCTTTAAAGATATTAGCAACTTCATTGAAAGTTTGGATCATGTTCTTAAAGTACCCTCTTAAACTATAGTCTTGATCGGTGATATAAATATAGATAATAAGGGCGATAATAATCTCGGTCGGAACTCTGACGATTATTTATCCAGCGCTGCAGCAATTGGGCTTCTTCCTGCTCATCTTTTTCCCACTCGTCTGTCCAACTGCTTAGATCACGTCCTTCTCAAAACGAGTAAGGCTGCAACGATGGTCGTTGTTGAGTCATCTATAACTTATCACGATCCATTAGTCCTATTTTTGCAAAATAAAGGCAAGTATAAAAAAACACCACAAACTACTCGAAAAATAAACTAGGTACGACTCAGTTATAGATGATATAAGAAACAGTGTTTGGTTACCCATTTGTGAAACTCTGGATCCCAATGGAGCGACGGATAATCTGATAGAAAATCTGTCTTCTATAATTAACAAGCACACGCGGGAATATACTATACCCAGACGACAACGAATCCTTAAGCCTTGGATTACTCCCGGCTTGTTGCGATGCATTCACCATCGTGATTGTATGAATGCTAAACTAAAAACAGATAAAGATAATGAAATACTTAAAATCACCTACACCCGTCACCGAAATCACTGTAACTCATTGCTAAGCAAGCTAAAAATGCTTATGAAAAGCAGGAATTTCCTAAGGCCAAAAATGATATAAAGGCAACCTGGAATGTGATTAAGAAAGTATCTGATATACAGTGTAGCCGAGTTTCTCCCACTGATCTACTGAACCTTTCTGATTCACCCAAATCCTCATTGAATATGGTTAATAATTATTTTGCCAATATTGGTAGAAATCTGGCATCAAAAATAATCCCGACTTCCACAGCCCCCAACGTGCCCATATTGAACCCTAGTGGTGCAGTGGTCTTCTTGAGGTGAATGAAAAATATGTGGAAGACATAATCATGAGCCTCAGGTCTGAACGATGGTTGGGATGGTATTCCGGCTCAAATAATTAAATGTACGAGAGATGTACTAGCCCCATTAATTACACATATTTGTAATGTTTCGATTTCATCTGGAATTTCCCTGATGCCTTTTAAAAAGCTGTTGTTCATCCGGTTCACAAATCTGGGAGCAGAGATGATATCAATAATTACCGGCCAATCTCGATACTTACTGCCTTATCAAAGATCTTGGAACATACTCTGAATAATAGCCTCCTCAGCTTCCTGGAAGCAAATACTATCCTAGCTCATAACCAATATGGTTTTAGAAGAAGCATGAGCACTGAAGATGCTGTTATGGGCCTGTCTGAACATGTAGCTAGGAGTCTTGATAAGAGGTTAAAATGTCTGGGTATTTTTCTCGATTTATCGAAGGCCTTTGGTTTCTGCGCCTGCTTTGCTGGGGAAGATAACTATGTAAAAAAATACTTTTTCAAGTGCCAATGAGTTACAAATATTAGCTTGTGACTTTGCTGCGGAGGGACACTGATCTCTAAGATACAGGTCACCCCTAGTTTGGAGATCAGGGTTTCAATTTAATGTACTGTGCTTAGCATAGCCACTCAGTTAACATTGCTTTAGTATGTACTTAGGCTTTTCTTCAATAAACATTTTTTATTTTTATTAACTATTTATTTTTATTTATGTTCGTATAACTCGTCAAAATGTAGGGAACGGCAGATTTTTTTTTCATCTATTCCTTGAGTTAATAACCTTGAAACTTGGTACGAATACTTATCTAAGTAAATTATGAAGATTGGCATTTTTCGTTTTCTTAAATTACCCCAACTACCCCCTGAACCCCGATAAATCTACCCCAACGCACAGTGGTTCCGCCCCTTAAAAGAGGCGGTCATAGGGTTTCGCGAAGGTAATGACTGTCGTTATCAGTACTAATTGTTATTATTATGCCTTTTTGTAATACTTTAAGTTATAATAAAATGAAAATAAGCGAATTTATGTTAAAAAACTTTTTTATTCGAAAAAATAATGCAGTTATTGAAAAGAAAATACAAATAAAGAATAATTAAATACAAGAAAAGAATTGCAACTTAATAACTAATAAACTTAAATATTTACATTTTTATAGTAAAAATAAAGTAAATACCTAATTATTACCTAACTACAAATACACAAATGGACAAAAATATATTATTTACATGTTAATAGTTACATAATAGGAGCTGTATCTAAAATAATATAATAAATCTAGTGTTTATTATATAACTATATACGTTTTTACCGACTTCACAAAAAGGAGGAGGTACTATGTTCGGATGTTTGTATGTTTTTTTTTATTTTTTTTTTTTGTATGTTTGTTCATCGATTACTCCGCCAATTGTCGACGGATTTTCAAAATTCTTTTTTTATTCGAAAGTAGATAGTTCTGAGGTGGTCCCATTGTCACCAAGTTAGGATCTGATTATGGGATCTTAGAGAAATCGAGAGCAACCCTCAAATTTTATAGGCTCACTTATTGTTTTTCGCATATTTTATGTAGCATCTTGTATATTTGCGTACGGTTGTCACCATCTCAGGTAGCTGGGCTGATGATGGAAGGTTCAACTCCTTAACAGTAAGAAGTTACTCGAACAGGCAAGGACTGTTTTAGTAAATTGTTTTGATGTTTGATAGGGCATTTGCCACATTTGGTCTCATGATCATCAAGTTATGACCTGATGCTGCAGTCAGGATAGTCTGCAGAGTACCTAACTCCTCGACAACTAACAGCAGATATATCGTGTTTAGGCTCATTGAAAAGGGCTCGATGTGTGGATAAACGTACTGTTAATGAGGAACACCGAAGTACATAGAGACCTGATGCTGAAGCCAGTCGAGCATCAGAAAAAATACAAACCTTGAAATTACAGCACCGTAGTCGTGTTTGGGCTCATTTTAAACAGGACTAAATTTTAAGTTCAATGCAATGTTGACATTAGTCTGGCCTGATGCTGCAGCCAGGATTATCAGCATCTAGTCTAAAAACTAATAAATACTTCTTAAAGTGAAATACTTTTGCGAGTTTTTCTTCTGTATAATTATCCTAACAAAGGTTGCCGGTAGTGGCTAGATGAGAGAAGCGGAGGATCGCGAACGATGGCGCAAACTTCGGGAGGTCTACGTCCAGCAGTGAACTGCAATTGGCTGATGATGATTTATAAAAGCCTCAATCGTTGCATTTCACGCAATGCCTTTTCGTCATGTGGTCAATTTAGCAATTTGGTAGGTTTCAAGTCGCATAATACAATGTCATACAGCGTCTTTACACGACTAAGCGTAACATAAACTTGGCCCTTAGCAAAATTTTTCTTGCCTAAGTCTATTATTAAAGTAACTTGAGCATTTGCTCTCGGAAATTATGATTTGGTAAAGTGGAGCTGATGATGAAGACCACAAATGGCACTACTCAATGACAAATATTTCACGGGTTGCGATTCGATTACTTTAATATGGCTGCTAAGCAATTTATGCTCATTACAATGCGTATGGTGAAGTGGAGCTGATGCTGACTTCTCAATCAGCTCCAGTTCTCCTGGTTCTTACTAGGAGAACTCTTCAACAATTAACGTCCATGCATCGGGAAAAGCAATATTTTGTAAAAGGTGATAAGCAGTTGACATTAGGCTATTATAACTTAGATAAATTACAAACTGACCCGCTAAAAAGTGAAAAATAAAAACTTTTTTACAAAAACAACAACCGACTTCCAAAAACACTATAAATAAAGAGAAAAATAACTTTAATATTGGAAGTCGGTGGCAAAAACTAAAATACAAATCCAAAGACACCGACTTCCGAAATTAAAGTTATTTTTCTCTTTATTTATAGTGTTTTTGGAAGTCGGTTGTTTTTTATAGTGTTTTTGGAAGTCGGTTGTTTTTTTTGTAAAAAAGTTTTTTAATAAATTGTGTTCATGTTTGATAGAGCATTTGCCACATTTGGTCTCATGATCATCAAGTTATGACCTGATGCTGCAGTCGGAATAGTCTGCAGAGTACCTAACTCCTCGACAACTAACAGCAGATATATCATGTTTAGGCTCATTGAAAAGGGCTCAATGTGTGGATAAACGTACTGTTAATGAGGAACACCGAAGTACATAGAGACCTGATGCTGAAGCCAGTCGAGCATCAGAAAAAGTACAAACCTTGAAATTACAGCACCGTAGTCGTGTTTGGGCTCATTTTAAACAGGACTAAATTTTAAGTTCAATGCAATGTTGACATAAGTCTGGCCTGATGCTGCAGCCAGGATTATCAGCATCTAGTCTAAAAACTAATAAATACTTCTTAAAGTGAAATACTTTTGCGAGTTTTTCTTCTGTATAATTATCCTAACAAAGGTTGCCGGTAGTGGCTAGATGAGAGAAGCGGAGGATCGCGAACGTTGGCGCAAACTTCGGGAGGTCTACGTCCAGCAGTGAACTGCAATTGGCTGATGATGATTTATAAAAGCCTCAATCGTTGCATTTCACGTAATGCCTTTTCGTCATGTGGTCTATTTAGCAATTTGGTAGGTTCCAAGTCGCATAATACAATGTCATACAGCGTCTTTACACGACTAAGCGTAACATAAACTTGGCCCTTAGCAAAATGTTTCTTGCCTAAGTCTATTATTAAAGTAACTTGAGCATTTGCTCTCGGAAATTATGATTTGGTAAAGTGGAGCTGATGATGAAGACCACAAATGGCACTACTCAATGACAAATATTTCACGGGTTGCGATTCGATTACTTTAATATGGCTGCTAAGCAATTTATGCTCATTACAATGCATATGGTGAAGTGGAGGTGATGGTGACTTTTCAATCAGCTCCAGTTCCCCTGGTTCTTACTAGGAGAACTCCTCAACAATTAACGTCCATGCATCGGGAAAAGCAATATTTTGTAAAAGGTGATAAGCAGTTGACATTAGGCTATTATAACTTAGACAAATTACAAACTGACCCGCTAAAAAGTGAAAAATAAAAACTTTTTTACAAAAAAAACAACCGACTTCCAAAAACACTATAAATAAAGAGAAAAATAACTTTAATTTCGGAAGTCGGTGGCAAAAACTAAAATACAAATCCAAAGACACCGACTTCCGAAATTAAAGTTATTTTTCTCTTTATTTATAGTGTTTTTGGAAGTCGGTTGTTTTTTTTGTAAAAAAGTTTTTATTATTTACCTACTGCTTATTTCTTTCAGTGTGGCAAAAACCAAAATTAGGCATAATTTACATAAGAACTTACTATTCTACTTTGTTTCATAGACGAATAAATGATTACATACAATATATATAACGCATCGAACTATTTACACTAGATCGTACTAAATTAAATGACTAACTGAATATACCTACCATCATCATCTGCCTAGCTAGCCTTTTCCCAACTATGTTGGGGTCGGCTTCCAGTCTAACCGGATGCAGTTGAATACCAGTATTTTACATGGAGCGACTGCCTATCTGACCTCCATAACCCAGGGTAATACGATACTCCTTTGTAAGACTGGTTGTCAGACTTTCGAGCTTCTGACTACCCACCCGTAACGACTGTCAAAGATCCACGAATGACAGCCGGGACCAACAGCTTAACGTGCTTTCCGAGGCACGGAGAGGTCTCGGTATGTAAAGATGGTCACCCATCCACGGACCAACCGCGGCAAGTGTAGCTTACTCTCATCAATCAACCCGTGCGGCTGTTATTACTTAGCCACGGGCCCCTCAACTGAATATACCAATAATAACAAAAAATCCTTTTGTTTTTGGTAACATAGGCGTCGAAGTACTCGTCCGCATCGCTGTCATCCGGTAACTTGCCCAGAAGTCTGGCAGTATTGCCACGTTACGGCAATGCTAATTCTAATTAAATTTTATTTTATTAAATTAATAATGCAAATTATTATCGGTAATTGTGTGGAAGTGTGTGTGTTTGTGAACGAGGAAAACTGACCTACCGTGATACAGTTTAATACACAGGTATTTATTAGACATACATAAAAATTATATTTTGTACTAGTAGACACAAATCACAGAATTGTTATGATTTGTTAGTAAGGTTTGTTCTTTTATATTATATTGTCATTATACTTTCAACTTTAATTTATAAGAGCTTGGTGCTTCCATGGAAAAGTAAATGTGTCAAAATTACCGCATATCCACTTGGAGCATACGGCATACATGAAGATTTATGATAAGGGTCTTCGTTATGACGATTGGTAACTGAAACTTATGAAAGTTAATTCTAAAATATAATTCATAATATAATCTAAAGCCCTGAAAATAATAGGCTGGTCTTTTTTATATGTAGGAGATTATAAAAAATAAGACCAGCCTATCATTGTAGAATTACAAATTCCATTTTAGAATTTCAACTTATTGATAATTCCTTTCAGGAAAACCTAGTGATTGTAAGTATGTGGAACTACTCTATACCTATAGGAAATATAGGTGTTCGTTATCCTATGAGCTCTAAAACAAGGGGCACATTGGGTTGCCAATACACAGAAGATACGGTGGAATAGTGTTCTTATTTAAAAAATATTTATTTATTTTATTTCTAAAAGATCGCGATGCTGATGTTATAAGTGTGTGTAAGAAAAACTACATGCTTTAGTTTCTGTAAACGGACACGATTTAAAAAAAAATATTATGAAGTAAGTACCTGCGAGGTCAACCGAGGTTCCCAAATTAATAAGATTCACTGGATGGGTAGGCTACGAAAGTTATTATTTACATAATGTGTTGTTTTCAACTCTTTTTGTCATGTTACCTAATAAATTCATTTAACGTTTATTTGCGCCGATACAGATTTTTTATATGTCATTAAAAGCCAATGTACCTTTTAAAATACCTGAGTAACCAGTCTAATTTTAAAAGTTTTTTTTTTTTTTATAAACAAATATAAAGTCTGTGAAAACAACAATGATTATTCTTTTTGGACCGGAACTGATTTTAAAACAGAATGACGGAATCATTACATCATTATAAACTTGAAAATCCACTTCATTTTCCCTAATAACATATATTCAATCTCTTATTTCACCATATTTTTTATTTCCATTTTCGCTAAGGTAAACGCAGGTATTAACGACCCCCCTAAGGCAATTTTAAAATCAACCATATTTTTTTAGTATACTGCTTCCTCTAAAGATTAATAGTTTCATTTTATATGCTAGTGTTATGTATAAAAAATGTATTTACTGAATCAAATACATTTAAATAAAGGATTATCTTGTGAAAAATAATTTACAAAGTGACATAGTCGATTGTTGCAATTACCGATCCATAAAAACGGCTGTGAAGCTATTAACGATTTTTATGCAGCTATTCCCGATCGTGTATGAGAGGAGGCCTTTTTCCAGCAATGGAATGAATATAAGCTAGTGATGATGATGATTACCGATCTTAATAAAATAAAACAAAATAAAAATGCAAATACTTATTCGTATTTTTTTATTATCGTTATTTTTAATCAAAACAAATTAGTAGGTACTTCTTAGTAATACCTATGAACTAAATAATTATAAACTTTTAAATTAATCAACATAATACTATTAATACCTACACATATACAGGGTTATTGGTAAAACATCATCATTATGAACAACTTTTACTTGGGACCAAACTCGAAATCGCGAAAAAATAATCAGCTGTTCCACACATTTATGTTCGCATAACTCGTAAAAATGTAGGGAACAGCTCATTTTTTTCCGCGATTTCAGGTTTTGTCTCATAGTAAATGTTGTTCGTAATGATGAGTACAATGACCCCTTAAGAGATTTCGTGTATGAATAGATAGACCTTATATACGATCGGTAATAGCTTCTTATAGTTGCTATTGCCGACCCTCATGAGTCGGTAATGAAGAATGTAAGTATAAACATAAATTGTATTACCGACTCATAAAAAAATGGTTATTTTAATTCAATTGACCTTCGGACTGTAAAATAGATTATAATTGATCAATGTCATAAAAAATATGAACAAATGCACACTGTTTTAAACACAAAAACAATGATTTATTACTGTAACTATTCAATATCGATCCTCGAAAAATATCATAACTTTGGTTAAATTGACAACGCTAAAAGGCAAAAACTAAACAAAAAAGTTTAGTCGCTAATAGATTTTTATAAAGACTGATAGCTTAGATTTAAACTGGTCCATAAAAATACTTGTGTTAGTGTGATATAATAACATAAAAGAAAAATAAAATG
The DNA here is from genome assembly GCA_916614155.1 of Mesoligia furuncula. NCBI lineage: Eukaryota > Metazoa > Arthropoda > Insecta > Lepidoptera > Noctuidae > Mesoligia > Mesoligia furuncula. The sequence goes on from OU744801.1 coordinate 17,221,455, forward strand.
AAAAGTTACGTTGCTGCCATTGCCGACTTATGGGTCGTTGATAGCTGCCACGACTAAAACTGATGAAGCTAACACCACCCCATTTTAATTTAAAGTTTTATCGTTTCAAATTACTTTTTATTAATAAAATGTTGTAAGAAATCAAGAGTTGACACTTAAATGAATACATTTAGTAATATAAGATAAAGTATAGACTTCATTTGTTTGTATAAATGTCTTAAATAGAAAAGTCACGTACTTACTTGAAGGAACAAGGGAACAGTACGACAAGTCCTGCGTCCACGCTGCCCCGCAGTAACTGACGTATTTTTTATCACTTTTTTGCACAGCTTCTCACACTAAAGTAAAAGTATACGATGCTCAAGGAATAAACGCGTGTGTATCTTTGCCTACTATAGCTAGAATAGTTCTGGAAACGTAAAGATTTCGAATTACTTTTATAGGTCGGTAATAACTACACATTTTCGATGGGTCGTTGATAGCTGCGTTTACCTTAGTAAGAAATAAAAATCATAAATCATATTTTTTTCTTTTATTGTCATTCACTTCTGCGTGAGAATATAATAGCCAGTATGGTTAAAAGTGTGGCTGGTATTTTAGTAATGCTCCTAGACCAGGTAAATAAGGATCTCTAAAAATATCCGCATTCATATGATATACCTAATTTATAAACTAGTTTGCTCATCCATTACATAAAGCTACACAAATCCGCGAATTCACGGCCGTATAATGATTTGCATAATTACATTGTACGAAACGAGATTGTTTGACATGTCTCCTAAATCAGCTCTTCGCCTGCGATTTGTCCACGTGGATTTCGTACATACTGGGATCCTTGGAACTTCAACGGCTCCTACACCCGCTTTAAAGTGTATAGTAGTAGCTCCAACGGATCAGGTATCTAAGGCCCTTTTAATTTCTTAAAGTAAGTTTTTCTCAAAATTAGCGGGTCAGAATTTGAAACAAATCATTTTTTCATATAATAAGTATATTAATAGGTACCGTATCGCTATTAGTTCATAGACCACTTCACATACTTTGCAGTCTCCTTTGTCTCTGAAAGTGTCTGAACTTTTTTTTTGTAAAACAATAGTTATCTGCATATCGGTGGCATTACCTTATCCACAAAATTATACCGAACGACATCACCCTATGAAAATAATTAAATTAAACGGGCTGTCTCTAAATCAGTTAAATCACGAATTTTCCAAAGGAATCTGATGCAGAGATAACATTTTTTTGACCATCTACATGGGGACTGCCTGTACTGACTGACTGTATTGCCTAAGAACACTGTGTGTCTTCGGATTTCACCCCTTCACCCTTTATAAACACACTAGTTTTCACTTGTCTAACTTAGGGAAGCATTTAGCTTTCTCTTACATACTAAAACATATCTTAGTAAGTAGGGATGTAAATGTGATTATTTATAGAGTGTTTTTGGGACGGTCAACCAAAAAAATACTTAAGTTACGATGATTTACTTACATCTAAGTTATTAAAGGAAAAAATCTCTCTTATTATTCTTTTTTTTCCTCAAAAATTTAAACTTATTAGAAAACAAACAGCTCATTTATCAAATTAAACAGTCGATAACATCCATCGGTTTCTTACTAAGCTTCAACTATGACCTACGATCCTGCATACCTATCTCTTTTGTTGACTGTACTATATATATGTATATAGTAGCGCTGTTGGTTGCTTAAATAAAGAAAAAAAAATATGTCTCATATATACAGGCTTTTGACTACCCGTAACGACAGTCAAAAAGTTGACAACCAGTCTTACCAAGGGGTATTGTGTTACCTACCCAGAAACTAGTTTGATGTAAAACTGGTATTCAGCTGCATCCGGTTAGACTCGAAGCCGAGCCCAACATCGTTGGGGAAATGCTCGGCAGATTTAGTTTCGGTTCGTTTAACACTGAAATAATGTGTTAACCTTAATCTGGTGCTGCATCCAGGAAAGTCTGCGGACCAACCAACTCCTCAGGAACTTACAGCAGCATCGTGTTTAAGCTCATTAAATTATCCTCGTTCAGTATTTGACTTAAAGATGGTGACATAGTCTGATGATGGAGCGGGAAGGTGCTCACAGGAACGCAGCCTTACTAATCATAGACGAGTTATTCCGGTCTGATCCCCTGAACCCCCTCCACCCTCCCCCCCCACCTCGACCCCCTCGATCCCCTCCTGGATCGGAGTTTGGACTCGTTAGTCTAGATTTGTAGCTGGTAGACAGTACGTGAAACGGATCAGGGGGCCTAAAAAGGCCACTTGGGACAATCATAAAAGGATAACATCATGAATCATAATATGGCAAAGACAGTCAGTGGTTTTCTTTTTTTCGCTGCTTTACGTAGGTATAATCAAAGAGATTGGGATTGGATTTGACTTGGATTGATTGGTATTTTAGCACAAACAAAAAAAAATACTGAAAAATGCGTCACCAATGGGATTTGATACGATTAACTTAACAGTTACCTAACTGTCCATTATGTTATACTTTTATGATTCTGCCAAAGTGGCCTTTTTAGGCCCCCTGATGATGTAGCATGCAGGTGCTCGATCAATGATGTCAGGTTTTTGAAACGTAGTTAGTAACTTATAGTTTTCACAACCATTGTTGTAATCAAAACTTTTCGGTAATTTAAACAATAATATTTTTATTTATTATCATTAAGTAATAAATAAAAATATTATTGTTTAAATATTTTGGTGGAAAAAATGTGCAGTTTACAATGTGATAAGTCCAAAATCAAATAAAATGAAATATCATTTATTTAATTATGGGGAGAACCAGCACTTTTAAGCGTCGAAATTACATGAGACAATCCCCCTAAGCGGCTACCTTCAACCACTCCCTACAGTTTTAGGCGCTTTGCAGATGGAGCAACTTTAGTTGAGGCAACTATCAACTTTAAAAAAAAATCCTTAAAAGTTGCCAGTTGCTACAACCAAATAACCCGAGATGTATGTAAACAGCTAGTTGCCAGTTGCTGCAAAAGATGCTCCATCTGCAAAGCGCCTTAACTTGGAAGAATCAGGTGGCGCAAGAAACTCTCCATCAACATGTGTGATAAATATGGGATTTAACTTGTTTAATACCGAAGGACTTTGGTTTTAGAAAATGTTAATGTTAATTAATTATAATTGTAGAATTATCTTTATTCGGGCCTATTTTTTATTTAAATTTGTTGTTGTTAAGGACACCCATGTTTTTTAATTTACGATTTACGCACATTCCAATCGTCGATATTTAATAAAAAAATGTTGATCATCACTATACATAATTAATAATGATCGTCGTCTGTGAGCCGAAGGTGAGATATTATGAATGCAGGGCGGTCAGCTGTTAGCCAATCATGAGTCTTGTACTCAAGGAGGTTGACTCACTTCCGGATAACGGAAATAAAAAGTCTGCCCTTTGGCATTCTGAGCATTGTTTTTGTCTGGGAATGTTTGAGCATACATCGTAAGCGTCGTATGCAGTTATTAAATCAATAAGAGGTCTATAACTGCAGATAACTTACCTAAACACCACTAATACTTACTAACGTACGGTACTTATTGATATTACTGGTAAAGAGGCATAAGATTTTTTATTATTGGTGATTTTGCGACTTTTTCTCTGTGCTAATTCTGCAGCCCAAAGCAGTGATGATTTTTCATAAAGGCATGAGAAGCGAAGTTTGTCCTAATACTAGGTTTTCAATCCTTTATTATGGGTTGAAAACGTGTGGCGTTGGGTGATGGTGTATTGTTTAATTTACTTGCGAGGTTTTTTATTATTTTGATAAACCTATAGGTATTTATTATGCTGGATAGCTCCCTAAAATTCCTGTGTGTTTAACAAGAAAGCTTTACTAAACTTAGCAATGCATAAAATATCTCTCACAATGGGTCTTATAAGAAGGCTAATAGTCGCCCAAAGGGCAATGGAGAGAGCTACGCTTAGAGTTCCCATGCGTGATCGAATCAGAAATGCGGAGATCCTCAGGAGAACCAAGGTAACCGACATAGCCCAAAGAATTGCCAAACTTAATTGGCTGTGGGCAGGGCACATTGCTCGCAGAACAGATGGCTGATGGGGCCGAAAGGTTCTGGAGTGGCGACCGCGTACCGGAACAGTAGCGTTGCAAGGCCTCCCACAAGGTGGTCCGACGACCTTGTGAAGGCCGCAGGAACCCGTCGAAGTGGAGGCCTATGTCCAGCAGTGGACGTCTTTCGGCTGAAATGATGATGATGATGATGATTCCATTTTTCGTTCATCCCTACCAAGGAGGTTCCTAAAATAGTATGTACAGACTGGCATCAAGCTACTACAATCTGTCAAATTTCTTTAATAGATTTTTAACTTTATTGCTGAAGTATAAGGTTGAAAGTTGATTGGGAAAATTTGACAGTTTCGGATAGCTTGATGTGCTGGCGTCTGTACCTAAGGGCTGATTTTTCCATCGCCAGATAAGTTATCAGACGATTGAAAAATCAGCCCTAAGAGCTTATTTTACAATCGATAGATCATTTTTATTCGTAGAATAAAATTGACATCTGACAGATTTTGTATGGAAGAACTGTCAAAAATTCAAAACTATTCTTCGGCTAAAATTATCTGGCGTTGGTAAAAATCAGCCTTTAGTGTAGTAAATAGTACCAGATAATATTATGCACCATCAGGGCTGAGGATCACATTCACTATTAAATCATAAGATACCGATTTACCGAGTGGGATATATTATTCACATGATTGTAAATAGGCGTATCAAATTGCAATAAGTTCTTTTAGATAAGCCCGTGTTCATCTCCTTCCACCTCTGTCTGTCCATGGACCTCGATTTTGTTAAAGGAGTCCAGCTCATACCGCCATCTCTGTCTGGGCCTGCCGCGATGTCACTTGCCAATGCCATTAATAGGGGCCCATTTAGTCGTGAGTTTGGCCCATTGATCGTCTGACTTGCTGTAGATATTAGGTATGTCCAGCCCAGTTCCATGCCGAGTGGCAATCAGTACAATCAAAAGTAATTAGTGATTAGCTATCATTTAAAAAGAACTGGCCAAGTGCGAGTCGGACTCGCATACGAAGGGTTCCGTACCACAAGGCAAAAACGCCGAAAAAAACATGTTTGTTGTATGGGAGCCCTCCTTAAATATTTATTTTATTTTAATTTTATTATTTATTATCAAAGTTAAAATACAACTGAGTATTTTGTGAACATTTCAAGTGCCTACCTGTTGCCATTTTTGATATCGAGCAAAAAAGGGCAAAAAATCATGTTTTTGTATGGGAGCCCCCCTTAAATATTTATTTTATTTTGTTTTTAGTATTTGTTGTTATAGTGGCAACAGAAATACATAATTTGTGAAAATTTCAAGTGTCTAGCTATCACGGTTCTTGAGATACAGCCTGGTGACAGACAGACAGTCAGCGAAGTCTTAGTAATAGGGTTCCGTTTTTACCCTTTGGGTACCTACGGAACCCTAAAAACAACTATTATCTATTCTTATACTTCTGGTTATTCACATTATACATTGCAGTGTGGCTACGTGTGTATCACAAGCTAATTGCTGTTTCCTTTTTTAGAGCTCCTTACCCAAAATGAGCCAACAGGACCAACGTGGTTACTAATCCCCCGCAGTGTGTGTGTGTTCTATTGCCGCTATAAGAAATAATAAAAAATTTCAAATAATTTTTTACTTGTAACAATAAAGGAAACGTGTTCATTTTTTTTTCATTATAATACGTTGCTAGGTACGGAACCCTTGGTCGGTTTTTTCTTCTAACATTGTTTATAATAGGAAAGGTCAATCAGTGGCCTTTATTTACGCAGTAGATTTAAATTAATATTTATCTACTTATGTGGTACAGACCTAAACATCATTATAGAGATTAAAATAACGGACTTTTCCGGTAATATAATCAGCCTATACCTAATATTCCCACTGCTGGGACACAGGCCTCCTCTCTGTGAGAGGGAGTGGGCTATAATACACGTAGGTCCAACGCGGGTTGGCGGATGTCCGGGGGCCTAAAAAGGCCACTTTGGAGAATCATAAAATGATAGTAGATATATCTACAAAAAATTAACGAAAAAAAAAATCAAAGACTATATATAGTCTTTGATTTTTTTTTCGTTAATTTTTTGTTCGATTTAAAGAAAATTTGAATTTTTAGACGTCCTACCTATGTGTGGGTAAACTGTGACTGTTGGTTGCCGGATAAAAAAATGATAAATAACATATTTAGACATAGTTGTCTAAATATGGTATTTATCATTTTTTTTAGATACGTGATATATTTTTTACTGATTATAGTTTAAATAAGTAATCAGTAAAAAATATATCACGTATCATACGAGTAGTATAGAAATGACGAATAAGTAAGATATTTTTCGGGAATTCTTTGTAAGAAAATTGATTTTCGTATTTCATCTATCAATATTGTATGTAGAATGATTATTAAAAAAAAAACCTATTGCTACGAGGTCTGGGAACGATACTAATGCAAGAACAAAAATATAGTTTTTAGAATTTTGGTCCGTTTGTCTGTTTATCTTTTGGTCGGTTTGTTTGAATTTATGTTCCAGCATCACGCAAATACTACTGGATAGATTTTGTATACATATATTGCATAGATATTCCCTGTAAGCCTCGGGGCCTAAAAAGGCCACTGTGGAGAATCATGAAAGTATAAATTATAATATGGCGAAGACAGTCAGTGTTTTTCTTTTTTTTCGCTGCACTACGTAGGTATAATCAAAGAGTTTGGGATTGGATTTGGATTGGATTGATTGGTATTTTAGCACAGACAAAAAAAAATAACTGAAAAATGATGACTGATGAATGATGGATGACCAATGGGATTTGATACGATTAACTTGACAGTTAACTGTCCATTATGTTATCCTTTTATTATTCTGCCAAAGTGGCCTTTTTAGGCCCCCTGGTCACTCTATAGGATATACATTATCACGCTATTTGCTATGGGGGATGAGCAATATTGCAATTTGTTTGTATTCTTCTATAGTCTACCGCAAATTGTAAAACGACGAGCAAAAAGGTTAGAATATAAGATAGTTACATATTTAATCTTTTAAATCATCATCATCATTCTCCTGCCCTTATCCCAATTTATTTGGGGTCGGCGCAACATGTCTTTTTCTTCCATACTTCTCTATTAGGCGTCATCTCGGTAGTCACCCCCTTTCTAACCATATCATCATTCACACATTCCATCCATCGTTTCTTTGGTCTTCTCTTATAGCCATCGACGTCCATACTCAAAACTCTCCTCACGACATTTTCCTCATTTCTACGTAACACATGCCCATACCATGACAACCGATTCCCACGCAACTTTTCAGTTACCGGTGCCACTTTCAAACTTCCTCTTATGTACTCATTTCTTATTCTATCCATTCGTGTAACACCACACATCCCTCTTAGCATTCTCATCTCTGCTGCATGCAATTGCGTTTCATTCATCCCTTTTGTGGCCCAACATTCTGATCCATACAAGACAGCAGGTCTAATAATGGTTTTATATATCTTCCCCTTAATTTTAAGGGGAATGCGGGAGTCGCAAATTGTTCCCGTGACCTGCTGCCATTTCATCCATCCAGTGTTAATTCTGTGCTTAACCGTCCGATCTACTTCGCCATCGCTTTGCACGAGTGAACCGAGATAGCCAAAGTCGGAACAGACTGGGAGAAGTGCACCATCAAGTGCTATAGCTCCAGAACTGGAGAGACCGCCGAAATCGCAGAACATATATTCGGTTTTGGTTCTGCTGATTTTCAAGCCAACATTCTCCAGCTTCTGTTGCCATTTCTCCAATCTGCTCTGGATCTCAAGTCCATCTTCACCGACAAGGACAATGTCATCGGCAAACAACATGCACCAGGGTGCGTCCACCTGGATTTCCGACGTAAGAGCGTCCATAATCAACAGGAAGAGGTAAGGACTTAAAGCCGATCCCTGGTGCAAGCCTACAGCCACACTGAACTCGTCGGTAATGCCGGCAGCCGACCGCACGTAGGTACGAGATTGACTGTACATAGCACGAATTAACTCTACATACTTCCCGGGCAAACCTTTCCCTTTCAAGGCCCACCACAGCACATTCCGAGGTACCCTGTCATACGCTTTCTCCAGATCAATGAACACCATGTGCAAGTTCTTGTGTGCACGCCTGTACTTCTCGCACAATTGGCGGAGTGCAAAAGTGGCGTCCATTGTTTCTCGACCTGGCATAAACCCAAACTGGTTTGGGGTAATCTCACTCTCCTCTCGCAATCTTTTCTCTATTACATTCTCCCATACCTTCATACTATGTGACATGAGCTTTATCCCTCGATAGTTGTTGCAGCCCTGTACATCAACTTTATTCTTGAAGATGGGCACTAGCGAACTATTGCACCAGTCTTGTGGGATCCCTCCTTCATGCAACAACTTATTGAAGAATTAAGTCAGCCACATACATCCATCTTCTTTTAAACACTTCCATACTTCTACTGGTATATCATCTGGGCCCATAGCCTTTCCATTTTTCATACCTTGGACGGCCTTGATATTTAATCTTTTAAATGATTAAAAGATTAAACGCTTATATCTTTAAGCAGTCAATCATGAATTCATGACATACCTACTCGTAGGTACCTAATATAAGAACGTTTATTTTAGTCAACTTTCAAGAAAGCAAATAGCTTAATAGTTCAATGACTGCTTTGAAAATCTAAGTTCGATTTCCAACTAATTATATATTTGTAGTTATATTATGATAGTTGGTATAACTTACACAGAAAAACAAAAAGGTCTCTTCTGTCATCTTTGGTTCTAATATAATCGAAATCTTAACTATATTATAAATGCGAAAGTAAGTTTGTTTGTTAGCTTTTCACGCCTAAACCACTGAACCGATCATCCTGAAATTTTGTATATCGTTGTCAGGTGTACAGAAACGGACCTAGGGTACCTTTCATCCTGTAAAAACGTGCTGTTCCCGAGGAAAACAACAATAACGTTATTATGATAATAGATGACGCCACGTGTCTTTCGAATAAAAAACAGGACAACGTCTGTCGGGTCAGCTAGTAGATAATATTATATAATACAATATATGGTTAGGTGACTGTTCATGAGATATCTCGAGTGAGAAATTTTGCACACGGCTTCCTTTTATAATGTAGGGGAGCACTGAGAAAGGGTTTTTGAAATTCAACCTTTAAGGGGGTGAATAAACTTGAAACTTGGCACGAATAGTTATTTAAGTAAATTATGAAGTTTGGCATTTTTTGTTTTTATAAACTACCCCCTAAGGGTGAATTGAGGGTGTCAAAATTTGTATGGAAGAATTTTAAAGCGCGGTCTGATTAACTCCAAACTCAGTATTTATACACAACAAAAAAACTGTTTACAAAAACAACCGACTTCCAGAAAAAACACTACAAAATGAAAAAGAACTTTAATTTCGGAAGTCAGTGTCTTTGGTTCCGCATTTTCGCTTATTAACATCGACTTTTGAAATTAAAGTTATTTTTCAATTTGTAGTGTTTTTTTTGGAAGTCTGTTGTTTTTTTTTCTTGTAAAAAGTTTTTATATTCTATACCGACAACAAATTCAACACCTCTTTAGATAGAATAGACTTCTTTTTCTGTGGTAACCTTCTTAAACCAGGAATATAAGGATCCGAACCCGAATTAAGAAGAAGTCTATGTATCAAGTCGGTGTTTGTGACAACCCGGGACATTTTCCTCGGGTTGTCACGCCTAAACTGTTTAACTAACTTATTGCGAGATTCGGCGGCCTCTTCCGAAAGCTCACCTATTGACAATATTGCATGGTCAATTACTTCCAAACCATGAATGAGGACCTTATTTACAGACGAGGGCAGGTTGTACCATGGATTGGCTACAAAGAATGATTTTTTGAGGGCAGGCCGGGGCCCCCGTCGATGGCGGGGCCCTGGGCACTTGCCCAGATTGTCCAATGGAATAGATGGGCCTGCCGGTTGGGCCACTGCCGCGTCATAACAGCAACTGTCAACGCGTGATTTAAGCTATGTATACAACTGCAAATATTTGTTTTAAACAAATAGTGAAAACGGGCAGCCATCTGTATAAATGATGTAAATATACTTCAAAATCTTTAATTTTATGAATATTCTGGTCAGCAACAAGCTTACGTGCTGGGTCCAGAGCATACTCTTTAAAAGCCGCGTTACTTTACATTTGTGAAGAGAAAATATATAAACATTATTATAAGACATCTGTCAATAAGGTCTTTGTCTAATCCAGTAATTTCCGCTGAAATAGCTGAATTAGAAAAAAATCATCTGGCAGTGTTTCCATCGTTGGCAGAACGCAAACTTCGATTTTGTTCAGCCAGTCTCCGTACTTAGAGACCATGCGAGAATGCTTGCGAGAGACTTGCTTCCAGATAGAACCAACAAATCTTGTACAAAGATTAGTAACTCTTTTTTCTAAGTCATCAGCAATCATATTCTCAACATCAGGCAGCAACTGTATCAGGGCTTGAAAAACTCGACGCCACCGTTCCAGTTCGGATTTGCTGTCCTTAATAGACAGCCAAGTATCTAGTACAAGCATTCTTTCGAAAGAACACTCAATACTAGTACCTAAAACAAAACAACAAAAACAATACATATTTCGTAGCAAGTGCTACGCGCCCAGGCGCTCGGCGTAGACCCTGGCTGCACCTTACAGCTGCAGCATGCGCAAATACATTTTTTAAAGTCTAGTAGTACAGATTTCAAGCGACATTTTTATACCTAATTCAATGGCACAAGTAGATACAAACATAAGTAAAAGCTTCAACATAAAAAAAAAATACAGAAATAAATACGTAAGAAATGTTGCGGCGTAGCACTCTATTTAAAAAAAAATGGTGGATTAAAAACACAAAATGGTAAAGTAAATTAATAATTCATACCTGTAATTAGAATGTCCATTACAAAATATCAGGTCACACACAAGTTGGAACTTGAAAACACGCGTCGTGTCTTAGGCTAATTAGCGCTTGGTGTTATACACCACAAACACGGTTGATGACTAGTTAGATGTGTTCACTTCCGATGCCGAAAAAGGAATGTTGCGAACAATAGATTGCAAAACCTTTTATAGCATCAGGTAGTATGACAACTAGTGGGTAACTGAACCAGATATCATGGCTTAGCTCAATCATTGCCATCGGAGGCCTGTGATCTTCTTTCTTCTTGTGACTGTGCAACGGGGTGAAAAGTTAATTTTACGGGGACTAGGGGTTTGGACTTTACTGCGTGGCTTGATTAACTCGAAAATTGGTAAACAATGATAGAGGTGACAATGGTAGTGGTATTGATATGATTGAGTTTTATTTAATTTTTAAGTCTAATTATGGTGTATTATTATATCTAAATGTAAAATAACAGCAACAATACTCGGGATTACTGTTTTCCTGCAAATTAACAAAGTTAAACACAGTGTTTGGTTGCCCACCGGTAACCTCTCACGAACAGCTGATGTTCGACCTGCGGATTTAAACGGGGAGTATTGTTTACTTTTATTCTCTCTAATTAGCACACAATCGTCACTTAGAGTGTAACAGATTCATTGAGTCATAATTTTTGGTTGATTTAGCCCAATGCACTGGGTCTAGTCATTTTGTTTACATAGACACTGTGAAATATCTAAATACTGTTATTCTATTAGTGTTTCGATACTGTGTTATAAACGTAACAACAATAACATTTACTATCGTTAGTTTCAATTGTAATCTTTATGCAAAACTAGTCTTTTTATTTAATTTTTCTATCTAGGCATCCTACCCACTTAAGCAAAAATAAAAGCATAGGACAATATAATCAATGTAACTTTGTACGTTATTTAATCATATTAGTTGCATTTTAATTAGATTCAGCAGCCTACCTCACTACTCAATTAAGCTATACTAACTTCTCCGATTTTTCCTTTCATTTCTAGCTTTCCCTTTTGGTTTTCTGTCTAAGTAGTTCTCACCGTTCTTTTCATTTTACTTTCAGTACTCATTCCTGAAACCATGCCTGTGATGACCCGTAAGGCTGCTGCTCAGGAGGTGGAGCTTAGATTGAGAACGTCCCTTCACGAACTTGAGGCTTCAGAGAGAAAATGTCAAGCGCTGTTAGAGGAGAGAGAGGAAAGTGAGAAGGAAGTAGAGAAAGTCATACATAAAAATACAAGCCTAAAAAAGGAGCTAGTAGACTTACATCTTCTATACCTCAATGTTGTCGAGGAACGGGATCAATTAAGGGTTGTCACAGATGGCTTCAACAACTGCAGTAATTTGTACGAGGAGGCTTTGTGTAAGATTAGGGACCTGGAGGATGAATTAATCCACGCAAATATTCAAATTCTAAAATTACAAAAGGATAAGGATCATGCTCAGATCAAAGCAACTGACCATTTGTATAATGAATTGTTAAACAAAAATTGTAACCTACATTCTATTACAACAATAGACCTAACAGAGGATTCCTTACTGAAACATAACTATAGTCATAAAATGAGTCAAAATAAAATAAAAAAATATGCAAGACTGAATAAAATCATTAAAAAATGTAATAAATTCAAGAAACAGCAAAAACATTATTCCAAAAATATTCAATTAAGGAAAGAACGTGTTATTCTTATTAATAAGTTGCATAACTATCAAATTAAATTAGAAGATAGTATAAATATTTATGAAATAGACACTCAACGCTTACAAACTGAAATTCAGGTTCTTGATGACTCACTAAAGTCTCTTTATAATAAATATGTGTGCTCTCGCCACCAAATTAAGGAACATATACTTGCTACAAACGAGTTGGTAAACAGAGTGGACTTGCTGACGCTCAGCAACTCTCAGTGTACTTGTCAGAGGGGATCCAACCTTGATGCTCTCCAGCCTGAGGAAACGGAGGACCCGTCCCAAGTTGTGAGTGCTCTGGAGTGTGTCCCCATCCAAGATATACAAGATATCCAAGATATATTTATTTGTGTTTATATTTATATGTAATTAGGTATATATTATATTCATAGTTTTGATAGGTTTATGCGTATCAATAAATATTTAAAATATTTATTCCTCAATGTTCTTGATTGCACCTACCACTGTTTGTCTCTGCATCACCTAAAGGTTGACTGGTAGAAAATGCCTATGGCATTAAGTCCGCCTCTGTACATTTATGTGCTTGAAATATTAAATAAATAAATAAATAAATATACCTGATACTGTGCAAGAATTATCTCAAGCAGTACAGTCAGCAGCTAGTAGTGTTTCCTCTTGTAGTAGTCAAGTATGTTTTATAAGTCAGTTATGTTTTCAGATAGTATAGGAAGAGGTTTAGGGAAATTAGTTAGTAACAACTTTAGTTTTACTACTCAAAACTATTGTTTACCTGGGACATCCTTCAAAGAAATAATGACATCAATTACAGGAAATCAATATGACTCTAATACCAATATTACTGTATTTGTAGGTAATAGTTCACAGGTCACAAAAGAAGATATCACTGACAGTATTTCTGAGCTTTTAAAGATAAATTGTAATAAATATATTTTGTGTGCTTTTCCATATTTTGAGAGGTTATCAAATAGAAAAAACAATTATATACATATGCTTAATAAGCATATACATTTCTTAGTAAGTCACTACAGTGACAAACTTATATTTTTTGACACCAACAGTTTTGTTGATAAGTTGAAATCAACAAGGAATACAGTGTATCTGCCCATTAGGTTTAGTCATAAAATAACGAGGTTATTAGCTTATATAAACTCAGACATAAGTAGTATGTCGAAGCCATGTAATATAATTAACACCGCAAGTATTAGTAATAACTCTAATGTACAGGTGGTCACCCGAAATAACTGTAGCACTAATGCTATAACGAAAGAGGATCCATGTGTCACTTTGGCAAATTCTCATTCTAATATGGGGTCCACAAGTAGTGGGATTGGGTTATCATTGCCTGGTGATGGCATGGGAGTCTTGGGGCTCACTCTGGATGTTGATTTAAACTAGATAGTAAGACAACAGAAGATACCAATAACAATATTGTTATACCTACCAACAACAAGGTGCCTTCTTGCTCTCAAATAGTTAAATGTAAAAAAGGGTCTAAGCAGAATTCCTTGAAATTATTTCATCAAAATATTCAAGGTTTTTCATCCAAACAATTAGAAATTGAATTAATTTTAGAAAAAACCATGTTTGAAATTATTTGTTAACTGAACATTGGTTGAAAGATTATGAAATGCTAATTAATGATGAAAATTATAGTGTGGGCAGTTGTTTTAACCGAAAATCTATGCTGCGTGGGGGTTCATTAATCTTAGTTAAAAATTCTATTAAATCTAAGACTCGTAAAGATATAGTTGATCTGTCGGTTGAACATAACATTGAACTGTCCTGTGTTGAGCTGGATAAGCATATTATAGTGTGCGTTTACAGACCCCCAAATTATCAAAACTACTCCATATTTGAGTCAGTAATGGAAGATGTTCTAGCAAAACTTGGAACTGGTAAAGAATCGCTAATTATCTGTGGTGACTTCAATATTAACATCTTAGAGAATAGTTCAAATAGCAGTCGATTATTAAGTATCTTTAAATCATTTAATTTGTCAAATGTATTTACAGAACCAACCCGCATAACTATAAATTCTGCTACATGTATTGATAATGTTTTTTGTTGCTGCGACTACTTAGATAAAGCCATTGTAAACTATCTCCCTTCTGATCACAGTAGTCAAACCGTTGTGTTCAAGTCCAATACACCATTACAAAAAATTCAGATACAAACTAGACAAATAACACCAAGCAATCTAAATAGATTTAATAATAACTTAATTAGTAAGTTAAGTGTACCAGGCCAAATTAAAAACAATGTAAATGAATTATATGAGGAGTTCTTTTCGATAGTGCGCACCGAGTTCAATAACACTTTGAATAAGAAAACTAAAACTATTTGTCCAAATTTTTTGTTCAGTGACTGGGCAACTAAGGGTATTAGGAAAAGTAGAGAAAAATTGTTTGAGCTGTATGGCCTTAAGCCGTATATTAACTCTGAAACTTTTAATAAATACGTTGGTACCTACACCAAAACGTTTAAAAATACTTGTAAGGTAGCTAAAGCCTTGTATATTAGTAACAAGATTAAATCAGCCGATAATAAAATAAAGACGGTTTGGAAAATTATTAATGACGAAACTAACCGGAATAAAAGACATAATAATGATTTCGCACTAGAGACTTCGCGTGGTCTCATAAGCACTAACAAAGAGGTTGCTCAAGAATTTGTAAATTTCTTTACCAGTATCCCGCATAAAACTACTGAAACCTTAAATTCCTCGCCCTTACGTTCTATTGATTTATTAAAAGCAAACGTTTCATCCTGCCAGATTGAATTTAAATTCAAGCATATAAACCCCAAAATTGTAATAAAAGCTTTCAAGCAAATCAAGATCAAATTAACCGAAGATATATGGGGAATGTCTATTAAAGTATGTACCTCCATTATTGAGACAATAGCGCCGTACTTAGCCTTAATATTTAATTTGTGTGTGGATCAAGGAGTTTTCCCGAATCTAATGAAATACAGTAAGGTAATACCACTTTTCAAATCGGGGGACAGTAAGGATACCAATAATTATAGACCCGTATCCGTGTTACCGGTTTTCAGCAAGGTGTTTGAAAAGCTGATGCTGAACCAAATGCTCAATCATTTTAACACCAATAAAATATTACACGACCAACAATACGGTTTTACCAAGGGACGTTGTACGACTGATGCCGGTGTCACCTTATTAAAACACATATTTGCGGCCTGGGAAGAGTCCCAAGACGCCATAGGGATTTTTTGTGACCTCTCCAAGGCTTTTGATTGCGTCGAACACGAAACCTTACTCTTAAAACTTGAATATTACGGACTGGGAAAACTTGCGCTCAGTTTAGTAAAATCTTATTTAAATGATAGACAACAGCACGTTCAAATAAATGGTGTCAATTCACCTGGCTTAAAAGTAAAAATGGGTGTACCACAGGGCTTGATATTAGGTCCTTTCCTCTTTTTAGTATATATTAATGATCTACCCCATTTGTTAAAAACTCAACCACAAATGGTGTTATTTGCTGACGATACGTCCTTGATTTTTAAAATTAATAGACGTGCATCAAATCTTGACGACGTAAATAACGCCCTACTGCAGATCCAAAATTGGTTCACTGCTAATAATTTAGTATTAAATGGGAAAAAAACCAAGTGCATAAGATTTTCTTTACCAAATGTCAAAAGTAGTAATTGTGAGATAGTATTGTTGCGCGCCACAATTAATGCCTGGTACATGGTGACAGTAGTTACCACTAGCGCCATCTAGTATCGAGTAGCGGAACTAGTAGTGAAGACCCTTCTAGAAATTTCGATGCAAGAACTTTCTAGAACATTCCCGAACTTTCGACATCTGGTCGATCGGGGCCTGTATGTACTCGAACATTCTAGATGTTTCTACAATGGAAGGTTCTAGAACTCTCTTTGGCGCTATATAAGGCCGAGACGCGCCACGACCGACACAGTTTGGATAAAGCGATCGAAGTGAAAGCATCGAAGCGATATTCAAGTGCGACTTAAGGCGATCAGTAGTGCAATTGTGTTTTGTAATTAGTGTGTTTGAGTTGTAATTAGTGTTGATTATTAAAAGTGTCATTTTTTTGGTTATTAAATCGGCAGTTTTTATTGTCACGAACCCGAAGCTCGTAACAATTGGTGTCAGAAAAGGGGATTAAAAATCATGCCGGTTTTACCCAAAGACGACACGGAGGGTATCCGTACCCGGAGTCAACGCCAGCAGGAGACGGACCAGAGGCGATTTGGTGGAGCTACGCCACAGAGGTCGGAGGGCCAGCTACCGACCATGGAGGCCGGCCCGTCCGCAGCAGCTCCAGCATCACCAGATTTGGCTGCTCTGATGTTGATGCTGCAGGAGCAGGCTCGCCGGTTGGAGGAACAGCTCCAGCGGGACAAGGAGGAACAGGCTCGCCGACAGGAGGAACAGGCTCGTCGGTTGGAGGAACAGCTCCAGCGGGACAAGGAGGAACAGGCCCGTCGACAGGAGGAACAGGCCCACCGACAGGAGGAACAGGCTCGTCGGTTGGAAGAACAGCTCCAGCGGGACAAAGAAGAACAGACCCGTCGATTGGAAGAACAGCTCAAACAGGATAAGGAGGAGCATGCGCGCCGTCAGGAAGAGCAGATTTTCCTCATAAAGGACCTTCACGCAACCCTCGGGAAGGACATGAAGGAGGTGAAAGAGAAGGTTACCCAGCATGACAACCGTCTGTCAGAAGCTGAAATTCAGATCAGTAAGTTTAATGACGTCATTGCTGATGTGAAGCAGGAGTTGGGTAACCTTAAACTTGAGGATAGAATCGCAGCTCCCGTAGCTACAACACCTTCGCTACGTGGATTCAAAGTGCCACCGTTCGACGGAACTTCTTCCTGGTCGGCCTACAAAATCCAGTTTGAGGCTGTCATGAAGGCGAACGGGTGGAATAAAAGCCAGGCCATGACTGCTCTCACCCTAGGCCTGCGCGACCAGGCCTTAACTGTCCTGGAAGCTCTCGGTAAGGAAGTGACTTACGAGCAGCTCCTTGAGGCATTGGAGGCTCGGTATGGCGACGCTCACCTGGAACACGTGTTTCGTGCGCAGCTCAAGGATCGCGTGCAACGCAGTAACGAAAACCTGCAGCAGTGGGCCCTTGAAGTGGAGAAGCTGGTTCGTAAAGCTTACCAGTCCGTACCTGCGCTTATTGATGGAAACCTGGTGCAGGCATTCATCGACGGCATCCGCGACCTTGAAGTGAGGGCTGCTGTGAGGCTCGGGCACCACGGGACGCTTAAGGACGCCTTGGCCCATGCACTGGAGGTGGAAGCTGTGCGGCAGGATCATCGTTCCCATCGCGTCAGGGAGGTTGCAGCACCTATAGTTCGCGAATGCAATAAAGGATACAGTCCTAGGTGCTACGGCTGTGGGGAAAAGGGCCACCTTCGATCCAGTTGCCCTAAGCGAACTGCAGAAAGAGTAGTCGACCGATCTCCAGAGGGCAGAGCGGCTACAGTTCGCGACCGCAATAGAAGATACTGCCCTAAGTGCTACGGCTGTGGGGAAAGGGGCCACCTTCGATCCAGTTGCCCTAAGCGAACTGCAGAAAGGGAAGATGGCTGGTCTCCAAAAGGTAGTGCGGCTAACAGCACCGCCCAGCAGCAGCAGAAATACGACTTTGTGGTCAAACATCGCGGCGGGAAATCTCATGGCAACACAGATGCATTGTCAAAAAGACCGTGTCCTGAAGACCGCACGCATTGTACTAGGCAAGAGGATAAGGAAGTGGTTCCTGTGAGGATGCTCAGGGCAGACCTCAGCAACGAGTGGAAGGAAATCCTACAAAGTGCACAGCAGGAAGATTCGGACATCAAGCCGATTCTGGAGTGGATGAAGGCCAGAGCTCCTAAGCCCAGGTGGAGCGACGTCTCAGCGATGAGTTCGATCACAAAAAGCTATTGGGCTCAATGGGACAGCTTGGTGATGCAGGATGGAGTCCTGTGCCGCAAATGGGAAAATGCTCGGGGAGACAGCTGTCATTTGCAAATGGTTGTTCCTAAAGCTCAAGTACCGGATGTTCTACAGCTGTACCATAATGGTTGTTCAGGAGGTCATCTGGGAGTAAAACGGACTCTACTGAAGATACGAGAACGGTTTTACTGGGTCCACTGTCGGGACGATGTCGAGGACTGGTGTCGCAAATGTACAAGTTGTGCAGCTGTGAAGGGACCTCAGACTCGTAGTAGAGGTGCATTGAAATTGTACAATGTTGGTGCGCCATGGGAGAGGATAGCCCTTGATGTTGCGGGGCCGTTTCCGGAAAGTGAAAGTGGTAACAAGTATTTCATGGTTGTGATGGATTACTTCACTAAGTGGCCGGAAGTCTTCGCCATTCCAAACCAAGAAGCTTCAACAGTTGCAGATAAACTGGTTCATGAAGTCTTCTGCCGTTTTGGAGTACCCTTGGAGATTCACAGCGACCAAGGAAGAAATTTTGAGTCCCAAATATTCCAGGAAACTTGTCGAGTTATGGGTACTCATAAAACAAGAACAACTTCTTACCACCCACAATCAGATGGAATGGTGGAACGATTTAATCAGACATTGGAGAGGTACCTAGCAAAAGTTGTGGAAAATCGGCAACGAGATTGGGACAAGCACATACAACCGTTTTTGTTGTCATATCGAAGCGCTGTTCACGAAAGTACATCGGTGACACCAGCTTTCGCAAACTTTGGAAGAGAATTACGGCTGCCTGCAGACCTGATCACCGGAATACCACCTGATGCCCCACGCAGTATAACCGAGTATGCGAATGACTTGCGGAACAAAATGAATGACATTTACGAGCACGTCAGACAATCGGGCCAGCAAATGTCTGAAAAGATGAAAACCCGTTATGACCGTAAAATGAACAATAAAGGGTTCGACGAAGGTTCACTAGTGTGGTTGCACAACCCAGTCCGCAGCAAAGGGAAATCTCCTAAGCTTCAAGCTAAATGGGACGGACCGTACCGGATTGTGACAAAGATCAATGACGTAACCTACCGGATACAGAAAGGTGCAAGAGGTACTCCTAAGATCGTCCACGTGGATCGACTGGCGCGTTATTATGGGGCCGATAATGCTCGGGACGAGCATGTCTTAGGAGGGGGCAGTGTTGCGCGCCACAATTAATGCCTGGTACATGGTGACAGTAGTTACCACTAGCGCCATCTAGTATCGAGTAGCGGAACTAGTAGTGAAGACCCTTCTAGAAATTTCGATGCAAGAACTTTCTAGAACATTCCCGAACTTTCGACATCTGGTCGATCGGGGCCTGTATGTACTCGAACATTCTAGATGTTTCTACAATGGAAGGTTCTAGAACTCTCTTTGGCGCTATATAAGGCCGAGACGCGCCACGACCGACACAGTTTGGATAAAGCGATCGAAGTGAAAGCATCGAAGCGATATTCAAGTGCGACTTAAGGCGATCAGTAGTGCAATTGTGTTTTGTAATTAGTGTGTTTGAGTTGTAATTAGTGTTGATTATTAAAGTGTCATTTTTTTGGTTAATAACCAAAAAAATGACACTTTAATATCGGCAGTTTTTATTGTCACGAACCCGAAGCTCGTAACAGTATTGAATCAAGAGAAACTAGAATTCGTCGATAGTACTGTTTTCCTAGGGATCACGCTCGACTCAAGGCTTCAATGGGGTCCCCATTTAACATCCCTTGCAGGACGGCTAAGTTCAGCAGCATATGCTGTGAGAAAAATCCGTCAATTTACTGATGTTGATACCGCGAGACTGGTCTATTTTAGTTACTTTCATAGTATCATGTCGTACGGTATTTTACTATGGGGACGGGCTGCAGACATCGAGTCTATTTTTATTCTGCAGAAAAGGGCTGTCAGAGCCATATACAGCCTCCGCAGGCGTGACTCTCTAAGGGAACTGTTTAAAGATATTAACATCATGACGGTACCTTGTCAATATATCTATGAAAATATCATGTACGTAAGGAAAAATCTACATCTTTTTAGTAAAAGAGGTGAAAGACACAATTATATCACTAGAAATAGGGACCAATTAGTTCAACCAGGTTTCAGGCTGGCTAAAGTAGACTCGTCTTTCATGGGCTACTGTTTAAAATGTTACAATAAAATACCTACCCACATACTTGAACAGAATGAAACGAAATTTAAATCTTGTATAAAACGCACACTATGCAGCCAGGCATATTATAAATTGGGGGATTACATCACTGACAAAAATGCTTGGCTAAACGCTGGTCCTGCTCCATAAGGACGCACAAATAAATTGATTAGCATTGAAAAACACTGTTGGGGCTGCTGAAGATTTTAAAATACTATTTTTGCATTATATAAATACAATCACCTAGTATTGTATAATTGCATAGCACATGTGTGAGTACTATGTACATACTATAAAGCTTCCATTTACTGGGTACGCCTTTTATTGACTTGAATGTGCCCTGGCAACTGAGAGTATTTCACGCTCACTCAAATGTCTCGCTGATGGTGGCGCGTGTGTTGGATCATTTAGCTCCCTTCAAAATGGTTGAGCTGAATGGTGCTAATAGGTACATGCGTCATGTTCGTGAACGGGCGCCGTCAGTAGGGACTGGTCATCTCTTTGCTGCCATGGCTTATTTTAATTTAATACCTATTTGAATTGTTTTTTTATTTTTTTTATTTCGTGTTTTCATTACGGACGCTTTTAACGTTCTGCATCGTTCTCACATGTATAATTTTTAACATGAATGATGTAAACAAGACTTTGTAACCATATTATTTTGATTTAAAAGAGTGTCCATGGAGTTTCTTGCCCGTTCTTCTCCATAGGTACTTACGCTTTGGAATGGGCAACTAGCTTCATCTTTCTGACTGACCGACCCCTTGACAATTCAAAAGTGCCTGTAATTGGTTTGATTGAAATAAATGCTTTTAGTTTGAGTTTGAGTTTGATAAACAATCTTTGAATCAAGTAATGAACACATTCCAAACGATTTTACGAAATTCCACCCCTGTGGGGGTGAAAAGCGGGGTACAGTTTATAAGAAAAATCTTATTCATTTGGTTAATAAACTTGGCAAGAATAACTTGCCTAAGCAAGTAATAAAGTTTGTCATTATATTTTTTTTGTCAAAACTACCCCTCAAAGGAGGTTTTGGGGTGTTAAAGTTTGTGTGAAGAATTTTAACGCGCGGTCCGATTAACTCGAAACTCAGACAGAAAACAATCAATAATAATAACTAATTACTTAAGTAAATTATAAAGCTCGTAACTTTTTGGAATCTAAACTACCCTAAAGGAAGATTGGGGTGTCAAATTAAGTATGAAAGAATTTTAATACGCGGTCCAATTAACTTGAAACTCAGTATGTAAGACCAAAGTAAATAATAAAGTGGTTCAGGGTTTTTCGAAAATCTAACGGGGTGAAGAGGGGTAGACAATTTCATAGGGTATTTTATTACGCGGCTTGATTAACTGTAAACTAAGTAAGTCAAGTTCTATCATCATCATCATCATTTCAGCCGAAAGACGTCCACTGCCAGCAGTGGTCGTCTCCCCCTTTTGGGGGAAGCCTCGCCTTTTACGACACCCACGGGAAGTTCAAGGTCAAGTTCTATAACTTGACTTAAAGTTTATTTATACATACCAATTTTCCAAACATCACAGACGATTTTTTTAAATTCCACTCCTATCGGGAAAAATAACCGCCTTCCAAAAAAAAACACTACAAATTGAAAAATAACTTTAATTTCGGAAGTCGGTGTCTTTGGTTCCGCATTTTCGTTTATTGACACCGACTTCCGAAATTAAAGTTATTTTTCAGTTTGTAGTGTTTTTTTTTGGAAGTCGGTTATTTTTTTTGTAAAAATGTTTTTATTTTTCACTTTTTAGTGGGTCAGTTTGTAATTTATCTAAGTTACAATTGCCTAATGCCAACTGTTCATCACCTTTTACAAAATATTGCTTTTCCCGATGCTGGGACGTTAATTGTTAAGGAGTTCTCCCGGTAAGAACCAGGAGAACTCCTCAACAATCACTCATCATACGCATTGTGACGAGCATAGCAACCATATTAAAGTAATCGAATCGCAACCCGTGAAATATTTGTCATTGAGTTGTTCCGATGGCCATCTGTGGTCTTCATTATCAGCTCCACTTTACCAAATGATGATTTCCGAGAGCAAATGCTCAAGTTACTTTAAAAAATACCCAAATCGCTATTGGTTTGCCTATAAAATTTGAGGGTTTCCCTCGATTTCCATGGGATCCTCTCATGAGATTCCAACTTGATGATAATGAGACCACCTCGAGAGTATACCCTTTCAAATAAAAAAGAACTTTTGGAATCGGTCCAGCCGTCTTCGAGTAATCGGTGAACATACACAAGGTAGCTACTGTAAACTGTTAAGGAGTTCCCTTAACTGTCCTTCGTCTTCATCATCAGACCCTTAATGTCACAACCTATCTAGGTGTAAAGTTCACATCAATACAAATTAATCAAGCCCAAACACAAGGTAACTGCTGTAAATCGTTGAGGAGTCCCCTCGACTGTCTTTCGGCTCCATCATCAGATCGACTCCAGACCTTCATTAAATTGTAGTGCTTAAAAATACTTAATGAAAAAATTAACAAACGCACTAGTTACTCCTACGATTTTCGAATATTCCCCTCGATTTCACTGGAATGCCATCATCAGATCCTGGTTTCCTTATCATGGGACCACCCTTGGCATATCTCCTTTCCAACAAAAAAAGAATAATCAAAATCGGTTCATAAACGACGAAGTTATCCGCGAACAAACATAAAAAAAAAATATATATATATATATACGGTCGAATTGAGAAACCTCCTCCTTTTTTTGAAGTCGGTTAAAAAGAGGTGATACAGTTTATATGAAAAATATTAATTATTCATTTGGTTAATAAACTTGAAACTTGGCAATATTTGGCTCAGTAAATAATAAAGATTGTCACTTTTACTTTAAAAAAAAACCCCCTCACAGAGGATTTAGGGGGTGACTAAGTTAATAGGTTAGAAAAGTATGTAACCCGCTGTCGGATTAACTCGAACTGTAATTATCATTCATCATTATGTAAGAACATGTAATTATCGAAAAAACCAAATTTCACGTTCGTCTGAAAAATACAATCATACACGTTTAATAGGTACTTGTTTTATACTGTGTATTTTTCATAAGGGAAAAATCTTGTTTATTTAATATTAATTGGTAAATTGGTAATGTCCTTTACGTAATCGAATCCATATCTCGGTTGACACAAAATAAACCGAGTAGGTGCAAATTACTGGAAAAAAAAAACAAATAGTCTACAATTGAATGTCACTATCACTGGCTTCGTCGTAAACTTCATCCGTTTCATGAAATGTAGGTTCGTTTTCATTCGAATGAACAATTTTCAGATTAGAGTTTACTAACTAATATTAATTTGTTCAATCGATCTACCGTCAAACAGTTACGATCTTTGGTGTGTGTCCTCCCAACGTCCCAACCAAAGACCAATTTCTCTCACTGGCTGCTGACGACGGTGGATTACTCAATATTCTTACAGCAATAGGAGTTAGGGGCTTTGAATGACACAAACCTTGCCACCAGTCGTTAATGCGAAAAATACACCGTAAAATAGGTACGTGTACATGTAAAAAACTTAAACTTGCGAAAGATTCAACCGAAGATCCGCAAGGAAAGTTTCTGTATTTTATTGAAAAATACAGGGGCGTTTGAAAGATACATGTATTTTACATGTCATTTTCAACGCTATTCTTGCCACTGATATTTACAAAGCAAGTACATGTTATACGAATTTGTGTAGGGTAGGTATCTCCAACTAAAAAGTGAAATAAAAACTTTAAAAAAACACAACTGACCTCCAAATAAAACACTACAAAGTGAAAAATAACTTTAATTTCGGAAGTCGGTGTCTTTGGTTTTGTATTTTTGTTTTTAGCCACCGACTTCCACAATTAAAGTTATTTTTCACTTTGTAGTTTTTTTTGGAGGTAGGTTGTTTTTTTTTTTTGTGAAAACGTTTTTTTTTTCAAAATATATTTTTGCTTAGCTATCTATTCTTTAAGCTTGGTTTGGTGGAATGGTTCAGCGATTTGTGGGACTTGAAAATGGAGTAAAATAATTGCATGGTATGCGTTTCGATTGAATTTATCTTAAAAAAAGCGTTGCAGGTTTTCTTCAGATTAGAAAAACGCCCTTAAATATATATATAAGTATTTATATCAAGTTTTTTTTAATAAACCTGAAAAGAAACCAATTTTTCAGCTTAGTAGACCTAGATTTGTAGGGTAGCCATTATCATGTTAATATCTATTTGCATTCGAAGTTCTGGATGATGCAACAGTAAACATATTTGTCGTCAGGGCATGGTATGCGGTACCTCTCCGGTTCCACAGCTTTAGCCATGGATGATTTTTAAAGTAGGTACTTTGAGTCACATAGGGTTCTAGGACAAATATACTTACATAATTATGTTCTTTGGCGAAACTTTACAAGAGTGATGAGTATCGGTATCTAATACCAATTTTATAAAATTATAATTGCAAAGTAACTACGCGTACATTACATGAAGTGTTTACAAGCTCATTTCAGACTACGCTATAATATAATAGCTTTATTGTTTATAGCACAACAATATCGCTCGCCATACATTTATTTAGAACACTACCTACTTAAAGGAAATAGTTTTTATTAATGCTATTAGATAGGTTGGACGATAATTTAATTTTGTAAATTCGTTAATTTTTTGTTTCAGGTAGTCAGTAAAAGTCTGACATTGTCTTACCAAGGGGTATCGTATTACCCAGTAACTGAGTCGTGGTGGTCAGATAGGCAGTCGCTCCATGTAAAATACTGGTATTCAGCTGCATTCGGTTAGAATGGAAGCGGACTCCAACATAGTTGGGAAAAGGCTAGGAGATGATGAGGTTCGTTAATTTTTGTCACTTTAATTTTTTTAGTCTATTAGGTACTACAAAAAATGAAACTGGGTACTTTTTAGCTACGAGGTTTTTGCGCTGCATAGATAATAGTCTGGGAATTCAATCTTCGAATTTTATATTATAAAATTCAAAGTCCTGACTGACTGTCTGATATATCAACGCACAGCCTAAACCACTGGTCCTAGAGACATGAAATTTAGAGTGTCTGTTCTTTGTGAAGAGTACGTATCCACTTAGAAAGGGTTTTTCGGAATTCCGCTCTATGGGTAAATGGGGGAGGGTGAAATTTCACGCGGGCGGAGTCGCAGGCAGAAGCTAGTAGTCATATAAATGTTGTAGGCAAAACTTGATTATTTGCAAACTTCTGACGTCGAAGTTTGCAAAAAAAAAAAAAATTATAGGTAACTTTATTATGGCAACACTTCGTTATATTTTTTTTAAATAAATTTTCTATTGTAAGTATTTTATGTATGTACTTACTAGCTGACTCGGCGAACTTCGTACCGCCGCAGAATATGAAATACGTTCCTTCGTTTTTTTTTTCGTGAGTTTTTCATACTGTTGTTCGGGGCGGAGAGGGCGGAGACAAACCCAAAAAATTAAAAATCGGTCCAGCCGTTTTTGAGTTATAGGTAATATAAATGATGTAACTAATCCGACTTTGTTTTATTTATATAGATTTGGTACCACTTAGACTTAGGTAACTTCCATGTTTTTAACTTCAGTGACTAAGATTTTTACACAAGTAAAAATAGGTTTAAGTAGGTATAGGTCCTATTTACAGAATCGTAGTACCCTGCAGATTAGTTACTTAATATTGTTACTGTACCTACCTATCTCTTAATACCTGTGTTGCCACTTTTTATTCTTTAGGTAACTAAGGTTTAACTAAATCTTAGTCAACTAAAGTAACAGAGCTGTGAAAACATGGTTATTTATTATATTAGTCCTTGGCTATATAATAATATTTTTGTTTGAACTCAACCGTGAATCACTACAATAACAACACAATATTTATTATAAGTACCTACGTGACGCGTGTCGTTGGTTTATCGCTATCACCTATAGGCTCGTTCATTCATGTCAGCGAAATTACAAACAATAATGTAGATAAATGGTCGTATCGTAGTACAGTAGGTAGTGGTGATTTTGTTTGGAAAATCTATAGCGGTGGCGGTGATGCGACGTCTGTCGGGCCTCTTCACTCTGTGCCCGCGTAGGTACTTATAACGGCGCGCCAGCTCGCCGACGCCACTCCGGCACGCTCCGTCACCGCGCGCGCCAAACTTTTTTTCGCAAGTACAAGACTTTCTGCCGAGTAGTGGCATTTGTGACCATGACGCGAGGTCTGCTGGTGTTTCTCGCAATGTGTGCTTTTACCATCGCCATGGTGCCTAAAGACAGGGTGAGTAGCTTTTTAATAATAATCAGCGTATAGATCAAGAGTCTGCTCTGAGATTGTCGAGTTCGTTGCGTTACAGGCGAATTGTTTCAATGTTTGGTGCTGCAGTTTCTTATTTAGATAGGTAAATACTTTCTAGGCTATTAATAATTAGAAAGAAGTGTTAACTTAATATTTATGTGAACCACAACCAGTAACTACCTACGAAGAAAAAGATAATTGTATGTTTCATTTACTTTACTTAATGAAATTCAGTTGCATCTTACTTGACTCTTAAAGAGTTTGCTCACAACTTCCAATGTAAAGTTTATCGAAGAAATTGGTTAGAAGATAGATTAAAACGGTGCCTACCGTACTAAGCTGCACCGTAATAGCGGTAGGTAGGTACCATAGATATATGAAAGAAGGTAAGGTAGCAATTTAAATGAAAACTTTCTTCGTTAAGAACTTGCAAAGTTCTGTACTTAGGTTACTTAACACAAGTTGTCTGAAATACGAACTAAATTAAAAGAAATATACTTCAGGTGACCATCTATCTAATAAAAATAAATGTTTGTATGTTTGTCCTCTATGCGTTCCGAAACCATTGGTCAGATTGTGTTGAAACTTTGATAGGGTGGGTGTTCTGGGGACGCCGGTGATGGTTTCTAATTATTACAAAATAGGAAAAAATAACACACAAAAAAAATCTGAGGCGGTACGAGGTTCGCCGGGTCAGCTAGTATTTTATAAAATTTATTACAAGCAGCATATTAAGTGTGATTTAAATACGTCGTTATTGGTCGAAAATCGGTTATCTCATTGTATTACTTTGGTTGTGGTTCACTGTAATCGGTCATTTTAACGTCATGTTTTTTCTAAGAAACGTAAAATCTACACTACGCTTGATGCTGTAGGTAAACATGTTTTTGTTATTTAGTTTTAACTATCCTCTAAAGCTTCGCCCTACTACGCGGATTATTAATAACTAATAAGGGTAATTCGAAATATACTTACCTACTAGGTTCTGACCTATAGTATAAATTGCATTGCATTTTAGTTTATTATAACTTTGTGTCAAACAGTGCTAAATTAAGGGGTTTATTTAAATTGCATTGCATTTTTTTAAGTTTGTGTTAAAACAGTGTTAAATTAAGGGGTTTATTTATAAACGATGATGAAAGTTTAGAGACGTTTAAACGTCAAAAATGTATGGAACTCTTTGAAAGAATAGTCTGATATACCTACCTACACGGTGGAAAGGACATGTAACAAAAACTTTTGGCATGGATTCTGTACTACCCACATGTTTCTAGAAATCTAAACACTCCGGATAAAATTTTGTACCGAGTCGGTTTAAAATAGAAATAAACGGTTTCATATAAAAGTGCAATACCTAAACGATTAAATTGTGTCCCTCGCCGTGTCATCATCATCTGCCTAGCCGTTTCCCAAATATTATGTTGGGGTCGCCTTCCAGTCTAATCGTATGGCATCTCTACCTCTCTCATACCAGTATTTTACATAGAGCGACTGTCTATCTGACCTCCACAACCCAGTTACTGGGTAATACGTTACCCGTTCGTAAGAATCGTCGTGTATCATTATTATTATAAAAAAGAAAAAAACATTTTTTTTTGGAACTGGTAGGTACATGAACAAGTTTGATGAATGAACTACCTACAGTACCTACCTACCAAAGAAATGTAAATCTATGCTACCTACCTAATGAATGGCACTTTCTCAGACACAAATACCTCATTATTCAAATAAACGTATTTTCTTTCTTTTCTTTCTTATATTATATTATTTTTTGTATTCTTCTGATCGATAACATTGCACATTGTAAACTATTATAGTAATATATATGTCAATCATTATATTGATTATACTACAATGTATACGATTTAAGGCGTAGGTACTATTCATGACATCATGCTTATTGATAATAAAATCTTGTTTGCACTGCCTTCTGTTCGGTTCACTGGTTTAACTGATAAAGATGAAGATCATTAAGACACCCATGTTATAACATAAATAAATAAAAGTCCTCCAAACCGTATTTCGGCCACGGCGGCCAATCTCAACGGAGACTAGCCTTCGACGCGGGAGGTATTCGGTATAGTACATACACAATTGTGTGCGCAGACACAGGTTACACCCTCTTCCCTGACCCTCACTCTCATAGTCCGATGGACGGCGCGGCGGCAATCCGACACGACAGCTCGGAGAGTGATCAGGCGCAGGACCAACGGCTTTACGTACTTTCCGAGGCACGGGGGTATAAACCGCCAACTTCTAAACTCTGAAACTAAGAAATTCCTGATGGAAAAACTCAATAACACTGCCCGATCCGGGAATCGAACCTAGGACTCCACGTTCAGCAGGCGAGCTTGCGACCACTAGACCAACGGGGCAGTCAAACATAGTATACAACCAACATGTAGTATGTAGCTTGTTATAACACAGTAGATAGGTATAAGTACCATAACTTATAATATAATATTAGTATAATGGATGCCTTAAAATAGCGTGTACTAGTGGTGATACTCTAATTCACTTCCGTCCGATGCACCTTAGGCTGTAAAGCCTCGTCTACACGTCGTCAGATGCATCAGCAGATGGCCATCTGCGAATGCCTCCGCCGACGTGTAGATTATAGAGATTAAAAAATTGACTACTAAAAATAGGTACGTCAATTTACGCCAGGCGCTGACAAATTTGACAGGACTAAAATAATATTTATCTCCTGTCCTTGTCTTAATGAAATACAAAGAAAAAGATGCCAGAACTTAAATTTAGTTTAGTTTGTAAACAACAGAATCGGCGCCAGTGTCCTTGGTAGGTACCTACTTAATTTTATATTGTTCCAACTCAGTCCGTCTTAATATCTTGCCAAATAGGTACCTACCTGTTTTTTACATTTCTATGGTACCTACCTAAGTACCTATTTAAACGTAAGGTAAGTACCTACTGATTCTCATTTATGATTAGGTACGTTACAGTTCTTGATGTATCTATTATGTAATTAATAAACCTATATGCAATTGTAAATATAGAGATCCTAGAAATATGTTTATATGATGACGCGACGTCAGTTATAAGAAACTCATGTCAACAACGCAATTATTTAATGTATTGCAATGTTGTGTAATTGTTGGGTTGGTTTCCGCAACTAAAAACAAGCACGAATTTGTTAGCATTGTTTAATTTCGATCAAAACAATACATAGATAGGTATACATATGAGGTAGGTTTTTTTCATATTCATAAGAGAATGCAAAGGTCGTTCAAAGAAATAATGCAAGATACACTTATAGGGGCTGTAAACTAACACTGGCCTTTATAGACCAGTTGACATTTTTCCACTTCAGGGCCCTAATAATTAACTATGACCACTCAATGATTCCTTACTTCGAAACTACGTCAATTCCTTAGCGGGTCCCGCCAAACTCGCGTTCATTTCGGGTGGTTTCGCTCATTGTGTCAGAGAATACGGCCCCAGCTATGATGCCACATTTTGATATAAAACAATCAGGTAG
Source organism: Mesoligia furuncula (assembly GCA_916614155.1). Classification (NCBI taxonomy): domain Eukaryota; kingdom Metazoa; phylum Arthropoda; class Insecta; order Lepidoptera; family Noctuidae; genus Mesoligia; species Mesoligia furuncula. The sequence continues at coordinate 17,251,976 of OU744801.1, forward strand.
GTACTTACTTATTACTAAGGAATTAACGTATGTTGGGGTAAGATCGTTGCTGGGGTAAAACCGTAGGAATCAAATTCCCAGTGTCCCAAATCAAACTTTAGTGCATACTAACCTCTTGCGATAAACATGTATGTACCTACAGAGAGAGACGATTTGAGGCACCCATTAAGCTTGCGTCGGATTATCTTTAGAACCAAAGAGATTTATTCTTTGTTTAGAACCGTGTATTGCCAGCCCATTGAAAAGTTCACAGAATTATGTATCTAATTATCTATGGACGCTATCTTGGCAAATATGTAAAACTAAATTTAAAAATTTAAATTCCAGGGCTCCATACAAGATCCTCAAAAAAAAAAAATGCTTAATTGAGCATTTTTACTCAACGACAGTACCACCCACACAAGCGTCGAATTTCATCTAATTTTAGTGCAATCATCATCTGCCTAGCCTTTTCCCAACTATGTTGGGGTCGGCTTCCAGTCTAACCGGATGCAGCTGAATACCAGTACTATACATGGAGCGACAGCCTATCTGACCTCCACAACCCAGTTATTGGGTAATACGATACCTACCCCTTGGTAAGACTGGTTGTCAGACTTTCGGGCTTCTGACTACCCGTAACGACTGTCAAAGATCCACAAATGACAGCCGGGACCAACGGCTTAACGTGCTTTCCGAGGCACGGAGGGGTCACGGTATGTAAAGATGGTCAGGGTATCCACAGCGACTTTGCGGCTGTTATTATTTAGCCACAGGTGATGAAGTTTTATTTGAATAAGATCAGGCAGGTGGCATTCTTAAAAGAGCGATAAAAAAAATAGGAAAGCTTTTAAACTTTGTCTAAAACCAACTTTTACACAAATAGGGAAAAGCTGATTTTTTTCGCTATTTCAGCTTTGGTCCCATAGTAAAAGTTGTTCATAATGATGAGTAGGTACAATGACCTCTTAAGAGTTTGTTAATGTTTTACTAATAACCCTGTTTTGCTATCCAGTCTGCAAGCAGCTCAATTGTGGCCTCGTGGTAATAGCTGCGACTTAAGAGTTGTAGGTCGTAGGTTCGAACCCAGGCGATTTACTCTGTGTAAATTATTTATTTACCACTGTTTTCAAAACGGCGAAGGAAATCATCGAAAGGAAACCGTGTCCTAGAACCAAAAATTCGAAGACCTGTGGCATCTACCAACCGGCAATGGGTCTGCGTGGTGGATTACAGCCCATTCCTCTCTCAGAGAGGAGGCCTGTATCCCAGCAGTAGAAACATTATAGGTGTGAGTTTATCTGGCAGGCCCCAACGAGATTTATAAACAGGTAATAGCTTTCATAAATACATTATTTTGTACCTAAAGAAAATAAATAAGATATTGTACCTCGACAGTTTTTGATTGAATGACGTTTTTATGAAGTGTCTGGTTAGCGGGCCCCTTATGATTATTTTTATTGTTATTATACTTTCAGATCGCCGAATAATGCTCGGAGTTAAAGCTGTTATGTACCTTACAAATCCAAAATTTCGACTTTCTGTGAGCTTATACTTCAGAAGATATTCGTTATTTAAACAAACGTCCAGCCAGCGGGCCCTTTTTTAAATACCTACTACTCTTTTATATCATACAATAGTGTTAGGAGCTTGATACTATTATGTACCTTACAAATCCAAAATTTCGACTTCCTATGGGCTTCATAAGATTTAAAAGCAATGTCTGCACAACACCGACTTGTCTTAACTGATGTAAAGTTACTACGATAACTGATGAGCTAAAGCAAAGAAAAATTCACAAGTACCCTCGTATTTTTTTTATAATTTGCCTACTATAAGCTGCTGGGCGTTTCTTTAAACAACGAATATCTTTTGAAGTACCTATAGCTCACAGAAAGTCGAAATTTTGGATTTGTAAGGTACATAATAGTTACTAGCTCCAAGCACTATTGGGCGATCTGAAAGTATAATAACAATAAAAATAATCATAAGGGGCCCGCTAGCCAGACACTTCATAAAAACGTCATTCAATCAAAAACTGTCGAGGCACAAATTATATCTTATTTATTTTCTATAGGTACAAAATAATGTCTTTACAAAAAGCTATTATTTGTTTATAAATCTCGTTGGGGCCTGCCAGATAAACTCACACCTATAATGTTCCTACTGCTGGGATACAGGCCTCCTCACTGTGAGAGGGAGTGGGCTGTAGTCCACCCCGCAGGCCCATTGCGGGTTGGTAGATGTCACAGGTCTTCGATTTTTAGGTTCTAGGACACGGTTTCCTTTCGATGATTTCCTTCGCCGATTTGAGAACAGTGGTGAAGAAATAATTTACACAGAGTAAATCGCCGGGGTTCGAACCTACGACCTACAACTCTTAAGTCGCGCAACCACGAGGCCACCATTGAGCTACCAACTTGCTGACTGGCTACCTATACAGGGTTATTGGTGAAACACTAACAACCTCTCGTTATGAACAACTTTTACTATGGGATCAAACCTGAAATCGCGAAAAATAAAATCAGCTGTTCCCTACATTTATGTTCGTTTAACTCGTCAAAATGTAGGGAACAGCTGATTTTTTTTCTGTATTTCAGGTTTGGTCCCATAGTAAAAGTTGTTCATAATGATGAGTTAAATGACCTCTTAAGAGGTTGTTAATGTTTTACCAATAACCCTGTATTTTAACCAAGCATCGGCATAAACTTCTCTGAATAGCCGTTACCATGAGGCCACCATTGAGCTACCACCTTGCTGACTGGCTAGGGGGCATCCATTAATTACGTGAGGCGTTTAGGGGGTAGGGGGTCAAGCCGATTCTCACCTAATCTCACGTGGGGGGAAAGGGGGGGTCATATCACGTAATTTTTAAAATTGCGAGAAAACGGGGTTGAATTGAGCAAAACGAATAACAATTTTTTCACTGTTATTCTAGACTACTATCTTGGTAATCTTATAAACTAGTCTTTGTATACAAATAATAAAACAATGGTTTTTTTTTAAATAGATCCAACCCAAGTGTACGTTACCCCAGCAAGAAAGTATCTCCTAGAGTTATATGAGTAGGACGTATAGTTGGTGCCTTATCTGCTGTAAATGTGCCCCCACATAAAAAATGTGTGCCCCCTGTCGTTTTGGAAAAAAATCGAAAAAACGATTCTTGCTGGGGTAACGTTTTTCTAGCAGGAAAATTCTAAACGAATGATCGGAGAGAGAAAAACTGTGCATGGCCAGAGAGCTTATATGTGTGCCAAAATGTACCCCCAAAAAAAAAATCTGTGCCCCTTCACATTTTCGAGATATTGCATTTCCTGCTGGAGTAACGTTTTGATGAATCGTATATCTCTAAAACCATTGCATGTGCCCCTGTAGAATAAACATACACGAGTAGCTCTTAATGTGTGCCCCTTAGTGCCCCAATTAGATTTAAGAAAATTTATAGTTTTCAAGTTATCGCGGTTTTATGAAAACCCGAAAAAACATCGCAGCGCCTAAATGAGACAAGGCACAAGTTCGCTGAAAACTGTATTCGGTCCTTCTTGACGCTAATAATAACCATACAAAGTTTCAAAACTGTTCATGCATGCGTTTTTGAATAATCTTGCTAAAAGTCAAAACGATGGTGTCATAACTTTGACGGCAAAATACAAGGAACTGGCTCAATCCCAGATGTGTAGGTGTAAACCAAAATCTTGTGCCTTTAGTCAAAAATATATGGTGAAAATATTGAGCTTGAAATGTTTCGCATTAAGTAAATATATACAAAAAACCAAAATATGTAAACAACGGCTGGTTATCCGACCAAATCTGAATGACTACTAAAAAACGACGGATTCATACAAATCGATGACCTTCTTTACTTTACTCACTAACCGGTTCACAAGTGTTGTGCCTGAGTACACTGAAGTAGAAAAGTAATAAGTAATAAAATAAAGTTGTTATTGGATTATATTCTACTAGCTGTTTCTATGACCTTACACATGATTAAGTACATTATAAATAGTAGCGTAAGTGCTATTCCAAGGTAAGCTATCTTCTCCATTCTAAATTTCATTAAAATATATCCAGTAATTTATGTGTGAACGAAAGAAATACATCCATTTGCCAGGTCTTTGACCTAAAATTTGACTGGTCCCGATGTTTAAAAAAAATATAGTTCATGAATGTGTGATGAATACCTACCTACTACTAAAAAGAGGCAGCTCTTTTTTGTATATAAATAAAAAGCCCGTATTTGTCTTTATATATATTGTTAGCGGAGAATCCTGACATTGAGGGCGTGGCTGCTGAATGACGTCACGAGGCGCGAGAGAGGGGCAGACGGACGGCTGCAGCGGCGAGCTCATTTCATTTTGGGCGCTTTAAGAGCTAGGACGGGTTTTAGCTAGGCGTGTGTTAGGTTACTTCTGTTTAATTAAGATCAATTTTTGTTAATTACTTGTTTGAAAGAATTAAGCTTTATTTTGTGGTCGTTATCTTTTTTTTTAAATAAAACTTGCTCACTCTGCTAATAATATATATATTTATTGATAAGCCGTAGGTTAGATAAATTAACAGTAAGTTTTTCATCATTAAGGGTAATGCTCCAACCAGCCCGCGAAATTCAAAATTTCTTGCGTTTTTTGCAATTTGCAGGCCAGTGCTAGGTTGTATGTTGATTAAAATATTATTCGCGGCTTTAAGACGTATGTAGTTACAGAATTATAATCATCAAATCACCAATACAACCCTCCAACTTAATTAGCCCCCAAAACTTTTGAACACGACTGTACGGACAACAGCTTAGGTATAATACGTCCAATAAAGAAGGTCATCGATTTGTATGAATCCGTCGCTTTTTAGTAGTCATTCAGATTTGGTCGGATAACCAGCCGTTGTTTACATATTTTGGTTTTTTGTTTATATTTACTTAATGCGAAACATTCCAAGCTCAATATTTTCACCATATATTTTTGACTAAAGGCACAAGATTTTGGTTTACACCTACACATCTGGGATTGAGCCAGTTCCTTGTATTTTGCCGTCAAAGTTATGACACCATCGTTTTGACTTTTAGGAAGATTATTCAAAAACGCATGCATGAACAGTTTTGAAACTTTGTATAGTTATTATTAGCGTCAAGAAGGACCGAATACAGTTTTCAGCGAACTTGTGCCTTGTCTCATTTAGGCGCTGCGATGTTTTTTCGGGTTTTCATAAAACCGCGATAACTTGAAAACTATAAATATTTTCTTAAATCTAATTGGGGCACTAAGGGGCACACATTAAGAGCTACTCGTGTATGTTTATTCTACAGGGGCACATGCAATGGTTTTTGAGATATACGATTCATCAAAACGTTACTCCAGCAGGAAATGCAATATCTCGAAAATCTGAAGGGGCACAGATTTTTATTTTTGGGGGCACATTTTGGCACACATATAAGCTCTCTGGCCATGCACAATTTTTCTCTCTCCGATCATTCGTTTAGAATTTTCCTGCTAGAAAAACGTTACCCCAGCAAGAATCGTTTTTTCGATTTTTTTCCAAAACGACAGGGGGCACACATTTTTTATGTGGGGGCACATTTACAGCAGATAAGGCACCAACTATACGTTCTACTCATATAACTCTAGGAGATACTTTCTTGCTGGGGGATATTAACGTATTTACACTGAAAATACGCATTTTGAACAATCTCACGTGTGATTAGAGGGAGGGGTGGAGGGGGTCGAGCCAAATCTTACGATATCTCACTAAGGGGGGAGGGGGAGTCCAAAAATCGCCAAAATCACCTCATGTAATTTATTAATGAACGCCCCCTACCTATATATTTTAACCACGCATAAACTTTTCTGAATAAAAATATAAAATAAGTATTTTGTGTAAAAGTTGGTTTTAGACAAAGTTTAATAGTTTTCCAATTATTTTTGTCGCTCTTTTAAGAATGCCGCCTACCTGAACTTATTCACATAAAACTTCATCTAACTATCATACTGTGTCTGCCTGTGGCTAAATAATAACAGCCGCATAGGTCGCTCGCTGTGGACCATCTTTACATACCGTGACCCGTCCGTGCCTCGGAAAGCACGTTATGTCGTTGGTCCCGGCTGTCATTCGCATCTTTGACAGTCGTTACGGGTAGTCAGAAGCCCGAAAGTCTGACAACCAGTCTTACCAAGGGGTATCGTAATACCCAGTACTCTGGGTTGTGGAGGTCAGATAGGCATACGCTCCATGTAAAAACTGGTATTCAGCTCCATCCGATTAGACTGGAAGCCGACCCCAACATAGTCGGGAAAAGGCTAGGCAGATGATTACTTGAATTGATTATAATTGGCTAATTATGTTACGGATAAACTCGTGAATCAGTACAAACTTGCCAAAATGTAAGTCGAATACGCAGCGCTTAACTTGCAGACAATGATACATTGCTTGCAGACATATTGTGAAGTGCCTGGTAAATAACGTGGAAGCGGAAAATAACAATAACAAAAAGGTAGGTTTTTACCTTTTTCCCAGAGGAATATGGTACCTATTTTTGTTATTGTTATTTTAATGTATTTGCACTAAAATTAGATGAAATTCGACGCTTGTGTGAGTGGGTACTATCGTGTTGAGTAAAAATGCCTAAATAAGCATTTTTTTTAGAGGATCTTGTTATCTCTAAATTTAAATTTTGAATTTTGTAAAATAAGCCCTTGAATTAAATTTTTAAATTTAGTTTTACGTATTTGCCAAGATAGCGTCCATAGATAATTAAATACATTTTCTGTGAACATTTCAACGGGCTGGCAATACACGGTTCTAAAGATAATTTAATCCGACGCCTAACTTAGTGGGGCCTCAAATCGTCTTCGTACATGTGGAAGAACGCCGTATATCTCAAGATGTTACTATGACACTAAAGTTTGATTTGGGACACTGGGAATTTGATTCCTACGGTCTTTCCCCAACATACGTTAATTCCTTAGGAATAAGTAAGTAAGTACCTACTTGATTGTTTTAAATCAAAATGTGGCATCATAGCTGGGGCCGTATTCTCTGACCCAATGAACGAAACCACGCGAAATGAACGCGAGTTTTGCGGGACCCGCTAAGGAATTGACGTAGTTTCGAAGTAAGGAATCACTGAGTTTGAGTGGTCATAGCTAATTAGGGGCCTGAAGTGGAAAAATGTCAACTGGTCTATAAAGGCCACTAGTGTTAGTTTACAGCCCCTATAAGTGTATCTTGCATTATTTCTTTGAACGACCTTTGCATTCTCTTATGAATATGAAAAAAACTGGCCAAGTGCGAGTCGGACTCGCACACGAAGGGTTCCGTACCACAAGGCACAAACGCCGAAAAAAACATGTTTGTTGTATGGTAGCCCCCCTTAAATATTTTATTTTATTTTAATTTTATTATTTATTATTAAAGTTAAAATACAATTGAGTATTTTGTGAATATTTTAAGTGCCTACCTGATGCCATTTTTGATATCGAGCAAAAAAGAGCAAAAAAATCGCGTTTGTTGTATGGGAGCCCCCCTTAAATATTTATTTTATTTTGTTTTTAGTATTTGTTGTTATAGCGGCAACAGAAATACATCATCTGTGAAAATTTCAACTGTCTAGCTATCGCGGTTCTTGAGATACAGCCTGGTGACAGACAGACGGACAGACGGACAGACAGCGAAGTCTTAGTAATAGGGTCCCGTTTTTACCCTTTGGGTACGGAACCCTAAAAACCTACCTCATATGTACCTATACCTATCTATGTATTGTTTTGATCGAAATTAAACAATGCTAACAAATTCGTGCTTGTTTTTAGTTGCGGTACCGAACCCAACAATTACGCAACATTGCAATACATTAAATGATTGCGTTGTTGACATGAGTTTCTTATAACTGACGTCGCGTCATCACATAAACATATTTCTAGGATCTCTATATGTATTTACAATTGCATATAGGTTTATTAATTACTTATTAGATAATCAAGAACTGTAACTTACCTAATCATAAATGAGAATAAATAGGTACCTACCTTACGTTTAAATAGGTAGGTAGGTACCTATTTAGTAAGATAATAAGACGGATTGAGTTGGAACAATATAAAATTAAGTAGGTACCTACCAAGGACACTGGCGCCGATTCTGTTGTTTACAAACTAAACTAAATTTAAGTTCTGGCATCTTTTTCTTTCTATTTCATTACGACAAGGACAGGAGATAAATATTATTTTAGTCCTGTCAAATGTGTCAGCGCCTGGCGTAAATTGACGTATTTTTAGTAGCCAATTTTTTAATCTCGTCTAAAGTTGTCTATGGAGTATATTAATTTGACAGGACTAAACTAATATTTATTTTCTGTCCTTTTCTTAATGTAATAGAAAGAAAAAGATGCATGAACTTAAATTTAGTTTAGTGTGTGAACAACAGAATCGACGGCATTACCTATCTTAAATTTCTTTGGTACCTACCGACCACAAAATAAAAGTTGCCGGTTTGTCATAATTAATATGCCTAGAATAACTAATACTTAGTAAGTTAGGTTTTTTAAATCCCGAAATGTACTAACACTACGAAGCACCAAGTAGCCCTGTAGTAGGTAACATAGTAAATAAAAATATCATTGATTTTTAATAGGTATTGTGTTGTTTTTAGTGTCATTTCATAGGTTTAGGTCTAGAACGGATAGGGCAAAATAATTGTGTAAATAGGGTAATCCATTTTGAAGTTATTAGGGATTTTCGATAGTGAAAATTGACAAATGTATAATTTTATATGTTTTTGTTCCGACTTTTTTTATTGTAATACTCTGTTTATTATTTGTTTTAATATTGTAGAATAAGCTCAACAATAAATCAACAACTAGATACGAGTGTCACTACCACGATAGTTTTTTGTGCATTTAAACCAAAGTTGACAACCCTAGCGCGACCGCAGAGCGTAGGTATGAAAAGTGAAGTACATGCATGTGATTGCCTTCTGCACTCTCTGTATTTTGTGCCCTTTAGTAATTGCTAAGTAGGTACCTATCTACAAAAATAAAAAATCGTGTTTTCAACTTACGTAATAGCTGGTGGCGTGAATTTACCTTACAAAAAAATTTCTTCGTAAAACTGATTCAAAATAGGAAACTATCATATAAATCGAGCTTAGATAGGTAGCTATTTTTTTGTTGCTCCATTTTTGCACTTCACAGACGCGTGTCTCAACCGGATGGCACTCGGGCTCGCACTAAAAGTTCATTTCAAATAAACTTGCGATAAAGTTTGTTCACCTCCTTCTACTAATGTATCCCAATATTTCCAAACCATACGAAAAAAATGTATGGGCAGTGTCGGTAACACGATCAAAACATTGACTTACTCCGTGTTTGGTATTATGAAACTCAACCGATGCAATGTTAGCGACAGTTTTGTATGACGAACGATATCCATCGTAAGTTATTTGGACTTTTTGGTACAGGGTGGTTGAATGACATTTATCGCAAGTTTATTTGAAAAACACTTTAGTCCCAACCCGTCCGAGATAACGTGTCCGTGAGCGGTGTTTATGTGTGCGTTGCTCGAGCGCACTTTGTATGTAGATTGCCTTCTGTACTCTCTGTATTTTGTGTAAAGGGCGTCCCTTTAATCAGTCATAGATACTGTAACTATATGGTTCATAGACACAGTGGCGTGCATTGCATAAAGGCATATAGGCAGTGCCTACCTCGATACATCACCATAAGCCTGTCAATTACATTTTTGCCCCACAGTTAAGAAACTCACAAAATTATCATACTTAACAAAAGACAAAATCTTCATACAAACATTACAAACACGCGCGGCATAGTAGGTCTTTACTCGTTCAAGTTAATACGACAAAATTAAAAATACGTACGTCTGACGCGTAATACCACGACGTTCGACCTTCGCAATTTATCACCCGTAATAATCGTAATTTGTAATTCGTTCATAATTTGGCCGTGCGAAGAAAGAAAGGGATGATGATGATGATGATGATGATTTTATTTTTGTAAGTAGGTTTGTACAAACACTTTTACACGTCAATCATGGTTTTTTTTTAAACTAGATGAGGTCGGCGTTTCCTATCTGACTACTCTGAGAAGAAAGGCCGAAACAAACTCAGAGGTCACAGTCTCTTTTAAAGTCCAGACATAATCTTGGTCAGGTTATATGAAGACCATGTAGATCGATGTCTGAGATGGTCTTTTGAGGAAAGAACCACACAGATTGAGAGGACCTGTCCAGTCAGTGCACGCATTTGTCAGAAATCGTGCAGCTCAACTCAAGACTTAAGGAGCTCAACGATTCGACGAACAATACCAAAGAAAGGACATTTGGGTAGGCCACATAAATTACTCAAACTGCCAGACCATGAGAGAAAAAAAAAACAAGTAATAGAACAGAGAGAAAAATAAAACATAAAAAATTAATAAAATGACCCACATCGTCTTCACATTCACAAATCACAATGTAAAAAAAAAAAAAAAATTATATATATAATACTTTACAAAGTAAGTAAATGTCATTGTTTATAAAAAAAAATCATTAATGTCAATGTGTATATAAAAAAAAAAAAAAAAAGTCATTCAAAATGCAGAAATTTGAAGCAGCTCAATCCCAAGCCTTTTTGTCCTCAATATAATCTTTAACGGTATAAAAGGCTTTCTGGCACAACTTACGTTTAATGAATGATTTGAATTTATTGAGGCTTAGATCTTGAACGTGGCTTGGTAGCTTATTATAAAAGCGTATACATTGGCATCTGAACGAGCCACCTATTTTTTTGAGCCTTGTTGTAGGTACAACAAATTTGTGTTTATTTCTAGTATTTATATTATGGATATCACTGTATTTTTTAAACAATTTTATGTTTTTATGGGCATATAAAAGATTTTCATAAATATACTGAGAAGGCACAGTCATTACATTAATCTCTTTAAATTTGTCTCTGAGAGAGTGTCTCGGACTTAATTTATAAATTGATCGAACAGCTCGCTTCTGTAAAACAAAGATAGTCTGAATATCGGCGGCATTTCCCCACAATAGAATACCGTACGACATTACACTATGAAAATAGCTAAAGTACACTAAACGGGCAGTCTCTATATCAGTTAAATTACGAATTTTTCTAACAGCATATGCTGCGGAACTTAGCTTTTTTGACAATTTATCTATATGTGGGCCCCACTGAAGCTTAGCATCCAAAGTTATGCCCAAGAATACTGTGTTGTCTTCAGGATTCAATTCCTCGCCCTTTATCAACACATTAGTTTTCACCTGCCTAACGTGGGGTAGCGTAAACTTAATGCATTTGGTTTTTTTCTCGTTTAAAAGCAAATTATTAACATTGAACCAGTGGACTACTTTCGAGATCGCGCTATTTACATCGTCAGTAACCAACTGCTGACGTTTAAGTTTAAACAAAAGAGAAGTGTCATCTGCAAACAACACTATATCATGATTATCCTTTATGAGGTACGGCAAGTCATTAATATAAATAAGAAACAAGAAAGGACCAAGAATTGAGCCCTGTGGGACTCCCATTGTTACTATAGATCCGGGTGATCTTTTTCCATTAACGTCAACGCTCTGAATCCTTTTACTCAAGTATGAAGTAAGAAGATCCAGAGCAGTGTTTCGGATCCCGTAGTGGCGGAGTTTCCTGATTAACGTTTCGTGAAGAACGCAATCGAATGCCTTGGACAAATCACAAAAGATGCCCAAGGCATCGCATTTATCTTCCCATGCATTATAAATATGTCCTAAAAGTTCAACACCGGCATCAGTAGTTGAACGACCCCTTGTAAAACCGAACTGTTTGCTATGTAATAATTTATGTTTATTAAAAAATCTTTGCATTTGGTCTAAAATTAATTTCTCAAAAATTTTACTAAAGGTAGGTAGTACAGAAATAGGTCTATAATTTGTGGGGTCTGATGTACTACCTGATTTAAACAAAGGTATTATTTTACTATTTTTCATAAGGTCAGGAAACTCCCCATTGTCAATACAACTATTAAAGATAAGAGCTAGAGTAGGTGCCACAATGTCAATAATAGACTTAGCTACTTCTACAGAATTACCCCACAGATCTGCAGTCTTTTTTACATTTAAAGCGTGAAAGGTTTTAATTATATCTCTACAGGTAATATATTCAAAATTAAATTCCGAATCGCAACCATTAACATTGTCCTTAAGCAAAGACTCAGCAACAGAAGGTGATGAGTTTAGTGATTTAGTAGTTGAAACGGGAATATCTGAAAAGAAATTTTCAAATGCCTCGGCGACTTGTGAGTCTGATTTTATTATGTTGTCATTAATAGACAGGCTGTAGTCAGTATTTCGGTTACTAGATCTTCCCGTTTCACTATTAATAATATTCCAAGTCGTTTTAATTACATTACTGCTGTTTTTAATCTTTGAACCCAAATAGCGTGACTTGGCCATATAACAAACTTTTTTAAATAATTTTGAATAATTTCTAACATACAAATTAAATTCATCAGTGTTAATATAAGTCCTTTCATTGTACAATTCATAAAGCCGTGTTCTACTTTTATGAATACCAATGGTAGCCCAATCACTGAACGATGCATTGCTATTAACTGAGATAGTCTTGGGAATAAAGGTGGAATCAAATTGTTTACAGTATACATTAAAAAAATTATCATAAAGTTGATTAGGATCAGCATGATTAGATAAAACTGGTAGTTTATTAATGAGTTTACCTTTAAAAGCCTCCAAGCGACTTGCAGTTTTGGGGTTAACAGTGATATCCTTTTTAGCCACTTTTTTGTTTAGGTTTTGAATAGTTATCCTTTGCCCGCAATGATCAGAATCTAGTAAAGTTATAATTTCTTTGTGGCTTGGTATAATGTCTGTATAAATATTATCTAGGCATGTGGCACTAGTAGGGGTTATTCTTGTTGGCTCCAAAAATAGATTTAGAAGATTGTAGGACTGAAACAGACTTAAAATTTTACTACAAGAACCTGAGTTTTCTAATAAATTGACATTAAAATCACCACAAATGATAACGGACTTGTTTGAGTTACAAATCCTGTGTAACACTTCATCCATTACTTTTTCAAAGCAGTCATACAATCCTGAAGGGGGTCTATACACGCTTAATACAATAGAGTGCTCCAATTCTATACAGGCAATTTCAACTGTACGCTCAACAGATAGGCTCACAATATCTTTACGATCTTTAAATTTGAGCTGGTTACTTACTAAAATTAATGAGCCACCGTGTATAGCATTTATTCTGCTAAACGAACTACCAACCTGGTGATTATTAAAATTGAACAAGAACTGGTGGCTTTTCAGCCAATGTTCTGTTATACAAAGAATGTCAATACTATTAAAATTCATAAATAATTCTACTTCTAAATCTTTGTTCATAAATCCTTGAATATTTTGATGCACTAGGTTGATACTATTTACTGAGTTTAACTTTTTTTTTGAGTTATTTTTACTATTATAGCTAGAGGTTGCCTCTATTGTCTTAATTTCTAATTTAAATTATTAACAATGTCATTAATAGTGACCAAATTATTGGCAGAAGTATTTATAATATTGTTGCATTGCTCAAAAGAAGCAAGTTGTTTAGCCAAATTTTTGGCTGTAATAGAAAAAAAATAAGATAGCGACACAGCTATCTGTCTTTTATAATAGTCAGAAAGATAGTACATAACATTGTTATATCTATCTTTTGTCAAATAAAAATTATTACTAACATAATTGTTAATATCAACTAAATGGAACATGTTATTATTAAATGTCAAGTTATGTAATGTCATATTCAATTCAAATCTTAAGCTATTTTCTTCCTGTGGCAAACTGTTACTATAAGGAAATGTAAACAACACAACTTTTCTTAAACTAAGGTTGCATAAAGTTCTATGATACTGGAGCAGTTCTCCTTTGTTTAGATTTCCCCTATTACCCATAAAAATTAATAAAGTTGTATCCTGGGTAAAGTTACATTTAATAATTTCTTTCATAATATGAAACAAAGAACAACCAGGCATACAGTAATTTACTATTGAGTGTCCTGGATATTCATCTGTCAATAAGTGACCTAAATCCTTACCAATCTCATCACAAAATAATACAATATCATTATTTAAAGTTTGTTTACAATGTTTATACGAACTATTAATAGAAGGAATTACCAAATCAACACAGGGCTGCAGTAAGGTGGTATTGCAAGTTGACAATGAATGGTCCGGTGTAAGCACATTAGATGGTGTCTGACAATGCTCACAGTTGTTTTTTTGTGAGTTTACTAGCTCATTCATTGCTAACACATATTCCCTCATTAGGTCTTCAGAGGTATTATATTTGTTGGTCATTGAACTAAGTTTCTCCTGTAGATGGTCAAGTTCAGATTGCAAGGTTTCTGTGTCAATTTTGTACTTCCTAGTACTCTGCTCCAAATTATAAGAATACATGTCTAATTGTTTGAGTAAATTCAACCTTTCTCTATTCAATTTAACGTTTTTGATAAAGAACTTTTGTCTTTTTACCATTTTTTGTGTTATGACAATGTTTTGATGGATAGTGAGGTCGCCGATAGTGCGGTCAAATTGAAAATCCAAGATGGCGGCCGCGAACATTTTTAAATTTTTCGCTATGGGTGTCGTTTTAGTGGTTTTCGAGGTTGCTGGAGCCGAAAATAAATTCAAACATTTTTTTTTGTTGCTTAATAGACACTTTTCGTTTCAATGTTTCTGATTACTGACCACGTCTGCGTAGCTAGACTAGACCCGGCCTAATGCCTGCGGCTGCCTACCTATTGTGAAAACCAATGCACGCCACTGCGATATTCACGACACACAAGCGCTTGTGTGTCGTGTATATCGCCACGCAAACAAAACAAAAAATAGTTTTATTAGAATATTATAGTACCTATCTTATCAACGGTAGAGTCGCGGTAATATTATATAGATAATAATATTACCGTGGTAGAGTAAACAACTACTTAAATACTACAAAATAGTGACAAGTCAACGACCCACATGCCTACTGCCGAATGTTTCTTCCTGTTTACGTGTTATGCGAGCGCAGCTCCACGTGTTATCTCGTATTAGTCATTCATCGGGTATTCGGCTCATTCATCGTTTGTGGTGGTCGCGGCATGCCGGACGTCGGATACGCTCAAGGGCGAGCCGCGTGCAAACCGTATGAAGTGCGATACATCGTGGATACATCCGACATGATAGCGCGTTTTCTGATAATCAGCACTTCCACTACTTAGTAAAATGTTGCTGTAGTTTGTGACTGAATAGATTTTGACTTTTTTTTACTACTTTTCTTTACCTACATATTGCGGTTTGTTCATCTGTACAAATAAATACAATAATTGAAGTGTCTGATTGTGATGTCCAAATAACAGCTTTTTACTAAATTCGTATCAAAGTTTAATACCTAGCTAGAGTGGCGAAGGGTGAATTTATGACAGAGGTAAGCCGGAGCAAAAAAAATGACAAAAAAAGTAAATAAACCGTTTCATTATTCTATGTATATTCCTATTTCGATCTACTTTTTTATGGTATGAGCTTCATGCGAATTAGCGAAAAATTACAGTCCTACCAAATTCGTGTAATGTTAAACAACTCCTTATAATAATACTAGCTTCCGCCCCTGGCTTCGCCCGCGAGGTATGTCGATAAAAACTATCCTGTGTAAGGACATAGGATAGTTTTTATCGACATACCTCGCGGGCGATTTCGTTTTTTTCGAGAGATAGATTGCAACCCGGGGCCTTCCCCGGGTTGCAATCTATCTCTCTGCCAAATTTTATCGAAATCCGTTCAGTGGTTTAGGCGTGAAAAGGTAACATACAGACAGAGTTACTTTCGAATTTATAATATTAGTAGGTACCTATAGCTATAGTATGGATGAATTCGTCAGATTATTAATATCTGTAAAACCCCCTTTATCCCATAAAAAACTACTAGAATCTGAGAAAAGTAAACACGACACGGCTTATCACAATTACGTGTATCTTATTTTCAAAACTTAACCTTAAAAAGCATCACAAAGCAAATAATCTGTCAAACAACAATGTAATCCATCCATCCTAACCATCCAAACCATCTTAATGATTACTTTTCAAATCTACTCTTTATGTAATTTCAACTCAATTAACTATCTACTTACCCCAAATACCTAATTACAACGTACTTTCACTACACACAAAAGAAACTATAATTCTAATACTGAATACCCATCACTGTTTTATTACAAACAATTTCCAACTGTTACACTAATAAATTCAATGAATACAACAAAATTAACTACACAAGACAAGTGTAAACAAATTATTACGTCAAAATAATGTTCTATCTACACAAAACACAATACATATTATTATGAATTTATGTCAATTGTTGATGTCTGAACGGCGACCCCGAATGCATTACGAAATTAAGCGAATACGACCGAATGCACCGACATTGCTCCATCTCGTTCACGCGCACGCTTTTTCTATGTACTGTCTCTATCCGTAACTCGATTTTTTCCAGCTTCCAGGGCGCTCAAAAAATAGCAAGCCACGTGATCTGAAGTGACGCCACGGGTCTGTTTTCTATAGAAATTGAAGTCACCGCAAGCCGCAAGCACCTACAAGTTATATTAGAGCAAAATGTTTTGATATTGGGAAAGAAAGAAAAAACATGTAATGTAGGCGTTTTGCAATGTTTTAATTTTATGGTGTATTATACAGGGTTATTGTTTAAACATTAACAACCTCTTAAGAGGTCATTGTACTCGTCATTATGAACAACTTTTACTAAGGGACAAAACCTGAAATCGCGAAAAAAAAATCAGCTGTTCCATACATTTAGGTTCGTATAACTCGACATAAATAAGAATGAAATCGGTCTTATTTGACTGTAACACTATTTTTCGAAATGTTATTAGGTAACTTGTAAGACCTTTGTATCCTGCTTATGCGTATGAAGTTTCATTAAAATCGGTACATTCATTTTGAAAAACAAGGGCTAGAAAGTTTGAATGAATAGAATAGAATAATTTATTTGTAAAACAGGTAGGTAATTTCATACAAAGATCTTAAAAATTGGTAGTGCGCTATGCTTTGCCAATATTGACATACAAATGATTGATGTGATTAAAAGACAATTAAATGAGTGGGTATCTATTATTAAATTACAATGGTAAATTTATTACAATATAATATTATAAGTATTTCAGTAGGTACCTACCTAATTGTATTAACGCATGCATATGAATGAAATTAATGTCGTACGGCGTAAACACTCTTAACATGTTTAGATATTGATGCCATGACGTTTGCAGAGTTTCGCTAGCTAATTTAATTTGACCGTGTATAACAGGATACTACATTATATAGGGTTATTGGTAAAACATTAACAACCTCTTAAGAGTTCATTGTACTCATTATTATGAACAACTTTTACCATGGGACCAAACCTGAATTAATCGCAAAAAAAAAAACAGCTGTTCCCTACATTTTGACGAGTTATACGAGCATAAACGTAGGGAACAGCTGTTTTTTTTTTCGTGATTTCAGCTTTGTTCCCATAGTAAAAGTTGTTCATAATGATGAGTACAATGACCTCTTAAGAGGTTGTTAATGTTTTACCAATAACCCTGCATTTAGTAGGGTTGGCAACCCTGGTGTGTCGAGATGACCCACGAAACTGTAACTCACATCACACCCAACAAAATGCACATTGACGCACTTAGGTATTCGATAACTTAATTGCCCTTTGAGACAATGTTATCAATTACTTGGACAGATAAAAAAAATAGTAGCGTCGGTTAGAGAATTTACTTTTTCCTTGCAGCGCGTACTATCGTTAATGTTTATGTATAATGACAAACATCAATCACTGGACCATCATTCGAGTTATTTATTGCTTTTTTATATCTCCCTCGTATCTAATTAAACTTTTTACTAGAACAGACACGTACATGAATACGTAATAAGTAGTTCGTGTTGCGTTGTAAATCGTAGCTCGAACTCGGAACGATTTGGAAAGACGACTCATATCATAATTATAACAAATATAATATAAAATTGAAGTTTCTGTTCGTAATGTCAAAATAACTGCTTCTTACTAAATGCAAATGAAATTATGTACGGTACCCACCCCACATATAACAAAAAAAATAGTCTCCGTCTATTTCCGAAATCTAATCTCCAAAACGACTGGACCGACGTTCACTGGCAGATAGCTGATGTTATAAGGACATAGGCTATATAGGTTTTTGTCCCGGTAGGACGTTCCTTTTCGACATCCACGCGGGCGAAGTCACGGGCAGCAGCTAGTCTTCTTCTTTTTAAATAAAACTTGAAAGCATTGTCTAGGTACCTACCTATTACTTTAGAGTTTAGAGGCACCCACCACCCATCTAATAAAAATCTCATAGAGCGGGGCTCGAGGTCTCGAATTGTTTTAAGGTGGTCCCTTATCCAGAGCATTCGCCTGTAATGTAACATTCCAATATTCGATTTTGAACATTACGTTACAAACAGACGCTGAGCAAAAAAACTGGCCAAGTGCCAGTCGGACTGACTCGCACACGAAGGGTTCCTTACCACAAGGCAAAAACGCCGAAAAAAACACGTTTGTTGTATGAGAGCCCCCTTAAATATTTCTTTTATTCTGATTTTAGTACTTGTTGTTATAGCAGCAACAGAAATACATCACCTGTGAAAATTTCAACTGTCTAGCTATCACGGTTCATGAGATACAGCCTGGTGACAGACGCAGACGGACAGTGGAGTCTTAGTAATTAGTAATAGGGTCCCGTTTCTACCCTTTTGGTACGGAACCTTAAAAAGCAGCAAAACCTTATTAGAAAATGTATTTATCGTTCCAGCGAGCCGTTAATACTGAGGAGCATAAGGAAGTACCCAAAGGAGGCACATTGGTGTGCGAGCGTCAAACACCATGCGCGTGGTCTGTTTACAAAACACATCAGGGTACAATAGAATACAACATTACCAATACATAGTAAGTATACAGATCTATATCTACATCTATTTACCCGACTATGCGTTCATGCTTAGGTAATCTATGTATCTTTATAATTATGTGGAATTCTTTATACCCTTGAAGTATCATAGAGGCTGGATTTTTTTTAATACCTACATGAAGTGCATATCTAGCTAGGTTCGCGTGATGGTTATATATAGGGTGGGTTTTGTTTTTATAAAATCAAAATGGCGAATTTAAGACGTCAATAGTAATATATTCAAAAAAACATTTCTTTAAGGGCGAATTTCACCAAACTTTTATACCTAGAATAAGTTTAAGACCTTATTCTAGGTATAAACGTTTGGTGAAATTCGCAAATAAATTTTGAATTTTTGACAGTTATTCTGTTTTAACTACATACTGTAAAATATATCTGACTGTGGTAAAATCAGCCCCTAGTATGTGCGGTACTATGTGTGGGGTATCAAAATAAAGAGCTTGAGGAGACGATTCCAAAAATATAACACACTAGAAGGTTGAATAAAAAAAAAACCGACAGCAACTAAAAAGTTCCAGTTGATCGCAATGTCATACATTTTGACAGTTCAGCCAATGGATTAGGAATTTCAGTCAAAACCCTTTTTTTATTCTTTTTTTTTTTCGGGTGCGAAATCATCAAATGACTCCTCCCGCTCTGGGTGGAGCGGACGGGAGTGTCAGACTCTTACTGACTAAAACCCACCCATGTTCCTTCCTTAGCCCTTTATGTTCCGGGCCAGCGGTAACCCTTTCGGACAATCCCGCTGACCCGGCACTGTCAAAACCTTTAGACTGTAATTTAAAGTTTTTTATGCAATTAGGGTGCTGGACTCCTCAGACCAAATAAAAAGTCAGTATATAGCGCTGCGAACAATACAGCTTCAGCATGCAAAACTGCACCTCCGGTCTGTGCATACACGTTCACAAGCACACATTTACAACCATTTAATATCAAACTACACCTCACTATGTGCATACATGTTTACGAAACCGGCCTCACTTTACTGTTGACAGCCCTCTGTCTTAGTTTTTTATTTGGTCTGAGGCTGACTCCTAACAAAGTTTGAACTGTAGGCCCAAGAACTGAACATATCAAGACAAATCCCGGACGTATGGTATCGTATGGTAAGCAGGTATACCTAAGAATCTTCAATTTAATTGTTTTTTCTTTTCAGTTGCAGTTGTGGTCCTGGCACAATTTGTATTAAAGATGAGGATGATCAGACAGCGAGTTCGTTGGTGTACCGGTGTCGGGAGCCCGAGAACAGCGAGAAGAAGGCTGACAACTAGCGCGCTCCCTAGTGGCGCTACCCACTCGCTGACCTAGCTTAGTAGTCTTCGTGCCCACCGCTCCATCACACCGTGCTGCTCAACGCTCACGATCAATCAAGGCTCTTTGTGCGACACAGATACTTGACTCCCTACAATTTCCCAGCGCACAAATCTTTCCAGGCCTATTTTGAATTCGTTTATATACAAAATCTCCAGCAGCAGTTAATGTAAAACGCTTGCCAATTCGCGATTTCCAATCGGGGATTCACCACCAATTGATGGATCCTTTGACAGGTTCACACGAAAGATTCACGACAAGATGGCTTAAAAGTAGATAGGTAAATGGAACCTTGCGATGATAGTCTTCCCTTGGACGAATGTAGGAAGTCAAGTTTCTGTATTTAAATAAATAGTGCTGCTGTAAAAACCAACGGCCACCCAGATCCGGCGTTGCGGACCACTGCGGCGTTTGTTGCTTCAGAAACTGCATTAGGTACCTCCCTACGGAGGAATAAAGATGTCCGTTGGTAACGGTTACCGAATAGATCAAATGAGGCTGAAGGTAATGCAGACGAACGAACGCAGTGATTTGTGGCGAGGAGTTAAACAACATATAGGTGGCTACAATTGAGTTCCTTGGTCAACCTTATAGCTTTACTTAATACCGTCATGAAGTCATCGTTCATTATCATCATACAGACAATTTTTTTTTTTATTTCGTTCGTGAGCGCTTGCAGAGCTCAAATTATTATGACCACTGTACGTCTTACAGATGTGACGATATTTGTATTTGTGTCAATTAGAATAAAATGATACCTAAGCAAATTGAATTGTATGCTAACTGCTTTGAATAATTTTATACTTACAGACAAAAGCGGCCAAGTGCGAGTCGGACTCGCACACGAAGGGTTTCCGTACCACCGTACAAACTTTAAACCGCGGAAAAAAACGTTTCTTTTAATGTTTAACTTAAGTACTATTATGGCCACTATAGCACCATAAGCAAAGTTAAACATACAAAAAAACGTTTTTTTTTTCGTGAAAGTGAAATTTAGACAGTGTGTACACACTGTAAATATTTCAGGTGTCTACCTATTAAGGTTCAAAGATACAGCCCTGTGACGGACCGGAGCCTTAGTAATAGCAGGGTCCCGATGGCACGGAACCCTAAAAATGCCGCTTGCTATCATTTTCAGCAAATGGGTTATTTTGAAAAATGTACCAGTGCAAAGTTTGCCGATTGTAAGCAGCTTGTGCTTATTGTTTGTGACATCGATAGAGCAAACGTGCGTTTCTCCTGTTTTTCAGTACCTTGTGATTGGAACAAACTTTGTAACAATTATTTGACATGTAACCTAGCAGTTAGTACCTTTAAATGTTACGTTAAAATAAAAATAATTATAATCTTTTTAAATAACGCATACTGTTGACTCCGCCTCAATTCATTTATATTTTAATTTGTATTACTTAGTTTGTATTGCGTCCTTTACATGTGTGAACTTTCAGCACTAAGATCATTCGACGACATGTTGATTTGGAAGGGTTTTTGGGGGTACACTAGGTAGCCCGCGAAATTGAAAGAATTATTATTAGAATTTTTTTTTTCTGTAATTGAAAGAGTACACCTACCAAATACTTTGTCGTCCATTAACTATAATATAATGTTTAGTGTATATCTTTTGTTGGAGATCCTAAAAGTAAATAAATTCAAATTTTAATTTCGTGGGCTACTTATCGCATCCCCCTTAAAAGGGGTTAGTACTGATTCCCTCCGTTCTTGTTTCCACCCGAAAAGTAATGCTTTATAATGCCGTTTTTTCAGACGAAATCGTGGTCGTACAGTCAAAGAAAAAAGTATAATCGCTTAGATTATTACTATGTAGGTATCTATGTATATTTTAGATCAAAATTATACTACATTATCATTACAATTAGTTAAGTACTTCACAATAATTACAAAAATCACAGATTTCTTTTAAAAAAAAATTATATTTAAATAATCCTACAAACAATTGAAAGTGATAGACATACTATCTATTCACATAAAGTTCCATTGTTCTTTATAACAGGAATGGTGAGTTAATTTAAAAGTAGTTGCGACGAGCTACAAATTCGGTCTTACATAATCTGTTTATAATTAGTTTCTAAAAATAATATCGGTAGTTGCACTTTTTCGCTTAACTAACTGTACTTAATTTTTAAATTTCGGGGGAAATCGAGAATGTTTAAACATTATTTTTATTATAACTTTGGGGAGGAATCAGTACTTGCCCCTGCTTCACCGAATCCCCAATTATTCCGTTGCTAATTTATAACAAAAAATAGTACTTATTAGTTATAGTTCATCTTTTTTTTTACTATATCTTAAGTCATTCTTAACCGATGGAGATCAACAAGCACGTCGTTTTTAAAGTTCCTATTTTAATTTTTTTATTATTTATAATGTAAATGTAAGTGATAGAACTTAGTTTTTTTGTAACGCCAATTATAGTTCATGTTGATGAAATTATGACATAATAATAATAAAGTTCTATTATTAGTATAGGATAATCTTGTAAAATCTATAGTTTTGGCAAAATAAACGGTCAAAAACTAAATATCTTTTGGTGACCCATATCCCATTCCTTTGGACGGCTACACATCAAGCTATACCTACATAACCAGTATAAGCTGACTTCTGATTGTACGAAAAACCTATAGGTATAGGCTATCATATACAATGCGAGGATTGCGAGGTCGGCTAAAACTGGAATAGTAGATTGTTATACAAGGGTCGGAAGGAATCAATTCCCATACGAGGCATTTAGACGCCCGAGCGCAGCGAGGGCGGCTATAGTCCGAGTGGGAATTGATGACTTTCACCCGCGTTAAACACTCTACTTTTCATTTCAAATTTAAGGAAAGTAAAAAATTGTAGTTTTTCTAAAATATTTATTGATAATAATAACATGAATAATAGGTAGGTACCTATTTATTAGTCTTTTTTAAATTTGAAGTATGGAACACACCACATCACCGCCACATGAGTAGATTCTGTGTCACCACCGCGGGCCGTCCCGCTTACTAGGGCCCGTATTATTATCATTCTGTCTGCATTCTTACTTTTACCATTTTTCATAAATTACTTAGACAACACGATATTCTTGATAAAAATTACTAAAAATTGTGTTGCGACGTGACTCTTTTTAGTGCTGACCGTCCACCCAATTTTCTTATTTCGATTCAAAACTTGCATACAGCCTAATCGATACTCGCAATAAAAAAATGAAAAAAAGTTGTGGGAACTGAATAAAAACTCTTTAAACTAACAAAATGTATTGAAATGTAAAGTGTTTGCAGAATATCCAATCTATAGAATTAATCAATTATCATCATTCTCAAAAAAACTTCTAATAAGCCTACCTAAAAAATGTTTACTGGGAATTCTGTAGTAAACTATTAGAAAGTATCAAAAATAAAATCCACAATAAATAATTGTCCAATAAATTAAAATAATTTTAAACAGCGAGCGCATTCCGAATATAAATTCAATTATAGAAGCATTTCGGCGCGAAATTCATTAAATGAGGTACCTATGGCCTGTCTGTTATTGACATGATATTAGAAGAGATTGAAATGATATTAGAAAAGCATAAATCATTATTTTATACAATGCTTATTGTATTTATTGCTTAAAATAATTTTATTTTATTTTCATATATCGATTACATTCGTCATATTAATTACTCGAGTCAATCACATTAAAAAAAAAAATTGTTGGGAATAATCGCTTTCACACATCATTGCAACAAAAAAAAAACAATTATGGTCGGCGATTTTGAACACAAATCGAGTAGTGGTAATGATTAATACGTACTTATTATTGAACCTGTGTTTGAATATTACGTTAAAACCTGGGCATTTTCGTGTTGTTTGTAATATTATCAATAACATTTGTCACATTTTAAATCTTATCTACATCTGTGTGTGTGAATTTTGTGAAAAGTAAAAATGTAAACACACGATTGGCGCGAAACTTCGACATTAGATATCAAAAAAACTTCATTACCACTACTTATTTACCTTAAACTATGGATAAATTCGTCAAATAATTAAATGATATATATTCACAGCCCCATATGGTAAAGTCAGGATGTCCGAAATCCCCAATTTTTATGTTTTTTAGCCTCGACCACAACTGCCATCAAAATGGCGATTATCGTACCTATGTATGTTGAATTTATTCAAGGTAAATTATTAACTTGTGCGCTAAATATGAAAGATTTAATGGCGTTAACATATGAACTTTTTATCCAAATCTCCTAATTAACGCACATTCATAAGATTTGATGGGTAGCATAATAAATATTTACATAATCAATTAAGGGTGTGACTGAGCTGACTACCTAACTAAATTTAGTTCTATTTTTAAATTTCATTCCCGCCCTAGGGAGGGAAGCAATTACTATGAGTCTTTCCCGCCCAAGGGCGGGAAGCAGCGTTTTCCACCCGCTATTCGGATCAAACAAGCACTACTTTCCGAGTATGAGAGATGAAAAAGTATAGCTTGATGTGTAACCGCGTGTGCACTAACAGTCCTGTTTTTTTATTTCCTAAATCAACTAGTACCCAGGCAGGCAAGATATTTAAGGTCCCATTAAAATAGATGGACACACTTTTAGAAATCATTCAGACCACCAAATAAGAACGATGGAAAAAGAATATACAGTGAAACTTGGTTAAGTGGGACCTTGATAAGTGAGAAACCTCCATAACTGGAACTCATGCTGAGGTCCCAACACTTTGGCACTGAATTACCTCTGTTAGTGGGACGAGGTAACCCTCTATATCTGGGATTTGTTCTTTCGATTTATCAGCATAGTTACCTCTATAACTGAGACAGCGAGTAAATTTTATATGCATAAACCTCTGTAACTGAGATAACATTGTTTGTTTACTCATTCTTATTCTACCCACAAATTATTTTATTTAATGATCGCACCTGTATAACTGAAATAACCTGTATTCTCACCTCTATTAATGGAACCCTCTGTAAATGAGACAGATATTTATTTATACCTGTATATCTGAGACACTGGGTAAGTGGAATACCTCTATAAGTGAAACGACATTGATGTCTCACTTAACCAGGTTTCACTGTATAAGAAAAACGCATAGATACTTACAAGAAAAATAATCAGCTAACTAAAATACTGCTGTAATGTGCCAGCAATTTATTATTTTAGGTCAAAATAAAATCACTTTAATCAGTGTTTTTTTTTGCTTGGATATCTTTCGAACTGAGTGCTGTGTTAAAATTTGTTCATTTATTTTAATGGGATACTGTCTAAGTAATTAATATACCTAGACTGAATTACAATGAATTCGTAAAAGCAACCTTTGCTGCTTTGAAGGCGCTTAAATGAATAATAGTCTCTTACTTGACCTATCATCTGCCTGGCCTCTTTTCCCAACTAAGTTGGGGTCGGCTTCCTGTCTCACCGGATGCAGCTGAATACCAGTATTTTACATGAAGGGACTGCCTAACTGACCATGGGTAATACGCTACCCAGTGGCGTATTTACCCTAGCTAGGGCCAAAAGGGCCATGGCCCGGGGCGGGAGCCTGCGAGGGGCGGTGCAAGCCGCACCTGGCGCTCAGCTTTGTGCGCCTTTCTTTTTGACTTTCTAGTCATGACGAAATTAAAAAAACAAACCTACTTTCTTGTTTCATCATTTTCAGTAGTCGGGTTTTAGTTTATGAACTTATTTTTGCTTTTTTCCGTTAATTTATGGGGCGGCAAACCTTACAGGCCCAGGGCGCTGTATCTTAAAATATGCCTCTGACGCTAACCCTTGGTAAGACGTTCGGGTTCTGATGACCCGTAACGATTATCAAAGATGCACGAATGACAGCCTGGGTCACGAGGGGTCTTGGGGACCAACACTGACGAAGCAACCGACCAGTGCGGCGTTATAGCTTAGCCACAAGCCACTTTCTTGACCTATGAAAACCGTTTACGACACTCAAGTTTTGCTGATATTTGTGAGTGGTCTATTTTATAGATGTGACACCAGAGGGGCAATTCCCGTATTTTTAAGAACGCTCGTATTCTAATCTCAGTCTCAATCTGTCAAAAACTGGCCAAGTGCGAGTCGGACTCGCACACGAAGGGCTCCGTACCACAAGGCTCTGTTTTTAGTATTTGCTGTTATAGCGGCAACAGAAATACATCATCTGTGAAAATTTCAACTGTCTAGCTATCACGGTTCATGAGATACAGCCTGGTGATAGATGGACCCGCTAGGAGTAATAGTGTTCTGTGAGATGGACAGACGGACAGACAATCTTAGTAATAGGGTCCCGTTTTTACCCTTTGGGCACGGAACCCTAAAAATTCCTCTAATTTATAGTAGGTATAATGTACCCGTCCGAGAAATTGAATTAAGAACCTCCTGACTTATTTTGTAGTTGATAAATGTCGGATAGTAGGTATTTAAAAATCCATAGGTACTATTATTATAAATGCAAAAATAACTCTGTCTGTCTTTTACCTCTTGAAAGGATTTGGTTGATATTTGGCTCACTGATAAACCATGATCTGGGTTTGGACATGAACTATACCTTTATTCTGGCAGTAAGTAGGTACAATCCTGTGCGATAATTCCCTACGACCACGCAGGCGAGTTTG
Source organism: Mesoligia furuncula (assembly GCA_916614155.1). Classification (NCBI taxonomy): domain Eukaryota; kingdom Metazoa; phylum Arthropoda; class Insecta; order Lepidoptera; family Noctuidae; genus Mesoligia; species Mesoligia furuncula. The sequence continues at coordinate 17,278,891 of OU744801.1, forward strand.
TAAACGTAATCACTCTCGCATGCGTTTCTTCCACCCTCATCCATGTGCATTCAGACGATTTCCTTTCAAACTTCCTCTAAAACCGTCTTGTTGCTCGGATGAAATCACTTATTTTTACTTTTTATCTAATAACTAGCAGCGCCCCGCGGTTTCACCCGCATAAGTCTCGATCCCGTGAGAATATCGGGATCATCCAAATCCGTTCAGTAGTTTTAGCGTGAAGAAGTAACAAACACACTCACAAACTTTCGCCTTTATTTATAACTAGCTGCGCCCCGCGGTTTCACCAGCGTAAATGTAGATCCTGTGGGAATATCAGGATAAAAAGTAGCCTATATGTTAATCCAGGGTGTCAGCTAGCTTCATACCAAATTTTATCAAAATAGGTCCAGCCGTTTGAGCGTGAAGAAGAACAAACATATAAACACACAAACACTCACAAACTTTCGCCTTTATAATATTAGTGTGATATTAGTGACTAATAATAAGCATAAAATAATTCATTCACATTCCTCACCTCTGGTTTGCCTTTACTGGTCGGCTGGAGTGAACAATGACGAGGAACAGAGCTCCCACCTCATTCTTGCCTTTAATGGCCGGCTTTAGTGGAGATTGGCAAGAGCAAACGTGCTCGGAGGAAGGAAGTATTCCAACTTGATGACAATGGGACCACCTCGAGAGTATACCCTTTCAAACGAAAAAAGAATTATCAAAATCGGAGAACTCTGTAAAAAGTTTGGTCATACATAAAAAAAATATATATACACGTCGACTTGAGAACCTCCTCCGTTTTTTCGTCGGTTAAAAATAGGTACGTTCCAATTTAAAAATATCCCTCCACATTGTTTGCGAGCTAATTTAAATTATAGTTCTCATTAAAAAACTGGCCAAGTGCGAGTCGGACTCGCACACGAAGGGTTCCTTACCACAAGGAAATAACGCCGAAAAAAACACGTTTGTTGTATCATATGGGAGCCCCGTTAAATATTTATTTTATTCAGTTTTTATTTTGTTGTTATAGTGGCAACAGAAATACATCATCTGTGAAAATTTCAACTGTCTAGCTATCACGGTTCATGAAATACAGCCTGGTGACAGACGGACTGACGGACAGTGGAGTCTTAGTAATAGCCCAACTAGCAAAATTTTAACTTACAAGTGTCCCAAGACCTATATTTTTTACTCTTTTAGCATGCTTACAAACAACTGTAAGTGTCGATTTAGGCGCACTTTATAAGAGAATTCTTACTTAGAGTCAACTTATAACGCTCTTATTGAAGATTACTTTACACTAACAATAATCTTGTTACTGCTCTTGTAAAACCAAAATAACTTATAATGGTTTTATAATGGCATGGTTTGAGAGAAAATAGGACTTAAAGCGCTCTTACGACTGCCCTTTTAAGTGTAATATCCCTTATATTGCTCTCTGGAAGCTCAATAAAGGAGTATTTATCACAACGGCCGAAAGAGTGTGCGCGAGCGCTGATGGAATAAAAAAAAAGTTGTCAACTCGTGTCATGTATCATCTGTATTATTAGTATTTAAATTTCCTGTAATCATTTATTTCATTTGCTTGATAGTTATGTGTCTATGAACTTAAATAACTTGCGGTGTACATTTCTTCGAATGTTTTTTGGAATAAAGTGAAATATTTTCACAGGCCCACTTCGTTATGTATTTAGAATATTATTTAAAAAAATATTAGTTAATTGTAAAAATAAAAACTGACGTCATTAGAGATTGCTAAGACCAATTACTCTTCTCTAAGATAAGCTTAATACTAAAATGTCTTATTTCACACTACCTAAGTTAATTTTAAACCTTTTGGTCTTATTGAGCACTTACACTTACTTGCAGCCATTTAATAAATTTAGGGTTCCTTTTAAAACCATGGCATACAAATTACCATTTTGTGGTAGGTATAAAGTTAGGTGAGCCAAACATGCATAAGTATATTATGTACCTAATGGGTGGGTAAGTGGGTACCTACCTACTATTAAGTGAGTGTGTTTTAAAATATTTTTATTTTTGCTCCACTTCTTTTAAATCTTTCCATTTTTCAAACTCCATGCTTAACTGTTACAAACACTTAGCGTTGTTTACACGAATATAATGGCCGACATTCTTAATAAAGTGTTCACAAATATTTTAAAAGACAAAATATTCTGATAGAGCTCTACTATTAGTCGTTTTCTCTTTAATTTGACTCAGAGAAGACTTAATTCACACTTACAACTTGGCTTTATAGTAGTTTTATGCAAAAGTTTATTAAGGTCATAAGTATTATAAAACACTCAATGCAGACTCTACTAAGAAAGAATGTACTTTTAGAATGATTTTTTAAAAGAATTGAATAATATTCAAGAGCAATTTCTCTTTAAAAATGCACTTGTAACTGTGCTGATAAATGTGTTACAACGATTCTTTATACACATATATAAGAGCGCGTACTAAGTGTTAGTATTCTTTTAGTACAAAACGCCTTAAATCATGATTTTATAAGATCTACTGTCATAGTCAGTCTGCTGTAACACCTTAGTTCCGAAATCAGCATATCCGCAAGAGAAAATTGCTAGTTGGGAGGGTCCCGTTTTACCCTTTAGGTACGGAACCCTAAAAATGGATCTGCGCCGGTAACATTTTTGCGCTATGATTTTTACGATTCCAAGTATCGCCTGAAAGCGGACCACAGAAATCTAAATAATAAGTCATTTGCGTTATTATTTAGATTTCTGTGAACCGGACTTCAAATGGCATTCATGGATGAAGGTTCTTATAAGGCAACCGTGTATATATAGATTAGTGAATAGTCCCGGGAAATCCCGGAATCGAAAGTACCGGGAAATCCCGAAAATATGCGTCTATTTTGGAACCGGGATATTTAACGCCAAATCCCGGTTCTTTCGGTACTTTCGGGAAAAGATACTTCGCGTTTCGAATATTTCTAATTTAATAGCATAAAGCCCGACCGCTTAAAGCGTGGAATACACTTGCTACCTAGCATGCACAAGAAGCATGCATGCTACAAGAGCATGCTGCACGAGGGTGCGGGAGGGGCTGGTGGCGGCCATCGCGTCTTCGGAATGTTGTGCTTTGCGTTGTGTTTGTGATTTTGGTGGACAGTGCTTTGCAAAAAAGACTCAAACAAGACTGCTTCTTTTGGGCAGAGCCAGCTTACGAAACTAAAGACCGATGATGGCAGGATCGCATCCGCCAAACCTGAGCTGTTGAGAGAGATCGAGAGGTTCTATGGACAGTTATACAAGTCAACAAGTAACCCCGTTATAGATCTGGCAAACGACCCAAGAGCTAGATTGACCCGACACTATACCGAAGACATCCCGGACGTCAGCCTGTACGAGATCAGGATGGCTCTGAAGCAGCTCAAAAATAACAAGGCGTCGGGTGATGACGGAATTAAAGCCGAGCTCCTGAAGGCCGGCGGAAAACCCGTTCTTAAGGCCCTTCAGAAGTTGTTTGATTCCGTCATACTCGAGGACAAAACACCACAGGCATGGAATAGAGGTGTGGTGATACTTTTCTTTAATAAGGGCGACAAAGCCTTTCTTAAGAATTATAGGCCCATCTCACTTCTGAGCCATGTCTACATGCTGTTTTCGAGAGTCATCGCGAACCGTCTCGCGCGCAGGTTTAACGCCTCCCGAACAAGCCGGATTCCGTAAAGGCTTAAGCACCGTAGACCAGATACATACGCTGCGACAGGTTATACAGAAGACCGAAGAGTATAACCTGCCTCTCTGCTTAGCGTTTGTGGACTACGAGAAAGCCTTTGATTCGATTGAGACATGGGCTGTGCTGCAGTCTCTTCAACAGTGCCAGATCGACTATCGGTACATCGAGGTCCTGATGTGGCGGTACGTAAACGCCACTATGGCAGTCCGACTCCAGGATCAGACCTCGAAACCTATCCTTTTGCAGCGAGGTGTGAGACAGGGCTGAGACTATGCAGGACCTCAGTACAATGCTCGATGACCTCAGTATAGCCTCCGAAAGAGTGGCTCTTAAAATGAACTTGGACAAAACGAAGGTCATGTCAAATGCCCATGTTACACCCACTCTCATAAAGATCGGAGACACTACACTCGAAGTCGTGGACGAGTATGTTTCTGGTTAAAGACATTTATTTCTCATAAAGAAATTTACATTTCACTTACATGAGAACAAATTTAAACTTATAGTAAAAACTAATCATTGTCCTTCGACACTCGGACTTACAATTCACCTGACGTATTTGACTTTAAATTACATTATTAGTATTAAGTATAAATTATTTAGGTTCGCGGGTACTCCCAAAAATCCAACACTGTGCCACTATGCACAACTACCCTGCCTTGAGATAAAGAGTGCGGTCCCGCTGTCACAATGCAGATAACTCACTCAGTAGTACAACTTCTGTTAACAGCTGCAATTTTAACGTTTTATTTTTTATTTTTCGTATTGGTTTTATGTTAAGTTGGTAGCGTTAATAGTTTATGGTTAACTAATACTGATATTTTGAAGAATATATTTTTTTAGTTTGGTTTTAAAAACATTGATCGAAATCGCACCCCTTATCTCATCTGGTAATTTATTGTAAAGTTGCACTCCCTCGTAACCAAGTGATCTTTTACCTTGAGTGGTTCGCACTCGAGGAAGTACTATGTGGTCTTTTCTACGACTGCTACGGTTATGCAATTGATGTGTTTTGGTGAATGAAATTTGTGTATGCATGGTTTTATTAAGTATTTTTTGAATGAGTATGCAGGTGCAGTATGCACGAAGTTGTTTGATGTTCAAGAGTTTCGTGTCCTTGTATATTTTAATTGTAGGTGTTAGGTAGTCGTAATGAAAAAGCATTTTAATAATTTTGTTTTGTGCAATTTGCAGGTCTTTTAAGTTTGTTTTAGGTGCATAGCCCCAGATTTCGATTAGGTACAGTATGTGCGGCTTTATCAAAGAGTTATATATTGTCCGGCGTACACTATATGGCAGACAGTGTACGATATTTCGTAGTGAGCCCAATAAAAATGTAATTTTGGATCTGATGTAGTCAATTTGAACCTTCCAATTTAGATGGCAGTCTAGTCTTAACCCAAGGTATTTCTCGTGTTGTTTGAGTTCGAGTATTTGGTTTTCAATTGTAAGAGGTGGATGAGGTGGTATTTTCTTATTTTTTGCTTTAAATATGACGTAACTAGTCTTGGATGCATTGATTGTTAGAAGATTTTGTTGAAACCAGATGAATAATGAGTTTAGGTCTCCTTGGGCTTGATTTATCATGTCAGCCATAGAATTACCAAAATAAAAAAGACAGGTATCATCCGCATATAGCGAGATATGTCCGTGTATTGGAACCTTATGGATGGAGTTTATGTAAATTAGGAAGAATAGTGGACCTAGCAGTGATCCCTGGGGAACACCAAACGTGATATTGTGCGGTTTACTCTGGTGTTCACCAATTTTAACCACCTGAAGCCTGTTACTCAAATATGATTCGAACATTTTATACGCTACACCTGATACGCCTATGTCTTTTAGCTTTTGTAGTAGTATAGGGTGGCTAACTGTATCAAAAGCCTTTTTAAGATCGATAAATAAGCCTAGCGCCATGTTTTTTTGATCAATGTTCATTTGTATTTTCGTAATTAGATCCGTAGTAGCTGACAGGGTGTTAGAATGTGTTCGAAACCCATATTGCCTTTCAAAGAGGAAATTTATTGAGGTGAGGTGTTCATCTAAGCGAGTATAAAGGACTCTTTCAAATATTTTAGAGATAGTCGGAAGGACTGAGATAGGTCTATAGTTGTTAGGATCCGTTTTGACACCAGATTTGTGGATTGGAGTTACTTTGGCTACCTTTAATTGATTTGGAAAGGTTCCACTGGCAAGATGGGTGTTTATACAGTCGGTCAGTTTGTGCACGATTAAGTCACTTACGCACTTGACGACTTTGGTAGTTATACCATCGATACCGGCACTACAGTTCGAATCAAGATTCTTGATTATTTTGGATATTTCGCTGGCTTGGCATGGTGTGAAGCTTGCGAGTTCTCTGTTATATGGTTGAGAATCTGGCGCTGTTACAGTTTTGTGTTGTTGTGGTTGTGTAGTAATGAGGTTGGCTAAGGTGGAACCAATCGTAGAAAAGAAGCGGTTGAATGTCTCACAAATCTCGTTGCCATTGGTTAAAGGTCCAGATTCAGTTAGAAGTTTAGGGGGCGTGCTCTGTGACTTGATTTTATTACTAGACAATGTATTTATTAAGTTCCACATCTTTTTAGGGTCTGCAGTATGTTTCATAAATGCCTCATAGTAGTACTTCTTCTTAGTGTTCCTAATTGTTTCAGCTGTATTATTTCTTTCAATTTTAAAACTTTCCATTAGATCTTCATTACTTGGTTCTTGCTGCAATCGATGCCAGATTTCATTTCGTCTCGTAATTTTTTCTGTTATTTCTCTACATATCCAATCTTGGCGCGGAGGGTTTAGGATTTTAGTTTTGACCGTTGTGCTACTATGAATGCCACACTGTAGATATTTTTCAAAGTTCTCGTAGCTGTTGTCAATTGACGCGTATTCTGCGAGTGCGATACTTTCGTGCAGTTTTTCATAGTCTATCGCTTCGTATTTTACACGCTTCTTTGGTGGTTTCTTATATTTTTTTATACTTAGATAAATTTGCTTGTGGTCAGACATAGGTGAGTCAATAATGACCATATGAAAGCTTTTGTCCTTAAGGTTGGTGCATACGTGATCAAGGATGGTCTTTGTGGAAGCAGTCTCACGCGTGCTATAGTCTTCATGGATATTATTAAGAAAACCGTATCCAGACTCTTTCATAGCATCTCGGTAGTATTTAGTCTTCGGATTTTTAGTCAGGAGGTCTATGTTAAAATCGCCGAAAACAATAGATCGGGGTTTCTTTATTAGCTGCGATGAATATACTTCAAGAAACTCTCTTGTGTTATTGTTTCCTGGATTGTAGACAGCTCCTATGTTTAATGCGTGCTTCTCGAGGCATATCCATAGGTAGTTGATGCCTCCGGCGTACACTTCATCGACTTTGCTGTGACTAAGAGTATTGTGTACATAAATGGAGACACCACCACCCCTGGAATCTGTTCTGACATTATAATAGTGGGTATAATTGGGTAGTTGGAAATTATCAGCATCTTCACTGGATTTGAACCATGTCTCAGTTAATATAATGATATGAGTAGTGTATTTGATCGATGCTATTATGCATTGTAGTTCGTCGAATTTTCCTTGTCTTTTTATGCTTCTTACGTTTGCGTAGAAGAAAGTTAGGGTCGATTTAAAAGATGGCAGGTCTTGGTAGGTATGACAGAGCTGGTAGGTAACTGTATCATCTGAGTTAGTTAGGATGTTTGGTGGATTTAGCGGTATTAGTTTTTTGGCTGAGCCTGAACAATCTTTGGGGTGCCTTTGACGTATTTAATAATTAGATTCTCCTCACCGTTTTCCTTACGACGGGTTAGTTCCTGGCTGAGCTCTTTCATTATTGCCTTTTGGGTGGGGGTCTGGTCCGAGTACACTTTAATGTTTTCCGGCAGTTTAGTTTTGTTTCGCAGTATTGTCTTCGCGTCGTCGGATGATCCAAAACAAATCTTCAGTGGGCGTTTTTTCCCTGTGGTGTATTTCCCAAGCCGAATTGTTTTTATTATTTTGACATGTTCGGCCGATGCATTTTGTAGAATGCTTTGGGCCGAACTTATGTCCTCAGCCAGGCGTGCGGCGGTATCAGATATTGTTTGTTCGGGTAGGCCAGCGATTATTATGTTTTTGCTTCTATTCGTCCGTTCTTGTAGTTCATTTATAACTTTTTCATTGGCGAAATCATAATTTTGAAGTGTATTTGATTTTGGTGGTGTAGATTTGAGTTCACTAATTTGAGTTTCAAGGTTAGATATCTTCAGTTCTGCAGAGCGGTTACTTTTCTTCAGTTCCGAAATTTCAGCTTTCATGTTGTTATGTTCAGCTAACATCTTAGCAGTTGAATTTTTTATATCATTGACCTGGTCTTTCATTGAAGAGATATCATCGCGCACTGGCTTCAAGTTTGTCTCCAGTGATGTGATCATTTCATCTCGAAGTTTATTAATAGCAGTTAATATATCACAGCATTCTCTTTGTTTTCTCTTCCGATATGTGACGCGATTATCTGTTTCATCTCCACTAGTTTTTGAAAAATCTGATTGTGAACCACTTTGACCTACTGTTATGTTCTTGGATTGTGGCGAGCGTTGAACATTCATAATGAGTTGGCTGGTTGTGGGAAGAGGTTAAAAAATGCAACTATCTCTTTTACCCGAGGTGGAGCGGGGGGCGCGCGCGCCGCTTTGACGCGCTGTTACTCGTTGATGTGTGATGATAGATGGTTGTAACTTAATCACTTTTTGACACCACTTTCGTTCTTGTACTGCAAGCTTTATGACTTATTATTGGGTATAGGGTTTTTGATTTTTTGCGAGTTAATCAGAAACACGTCCGTACTGTCCGAGAGCCGAAGAAGTTTGCCTAGGACAAACTGACTAGTTAGGTAGGTCTAACTTCGAAAAAGAGGTCGATCATCGAATCCGACTCGGTTGGGCAGCGTTCGGGAAGCTACGCAATATCTTCTCGTCCCACATACCTCAGTGTCTCAAGACGAAAGTCTTTGACCAGTGCGTGTTGCCAGTGATGACTTATGGCACTGTAACGTGGTCACTCACAATGGGCCTTATAAGAAGGCTGAAAGTCACCCAAAGGGCAATGGAGAGAGCTATGGAGTTTCCCTGCGTGATCGAATCAGGAATGAGGAGACCCGCAGAAAGACCAAGGTAACCGACATAGCCCAAAGAATTCCCAAACTTAAGTGGCAGTGGGCAGGGCACATTGCTCGCAGAACAGATGGTCGATGGGGCCGAAATTTTCTGGAGTGGCGACCGCGTACCGGTAGACGTAGCTTTGGAAGGCCTCCCACAAGGTGGTCGGACAACCTTGTGAAGGCCGCGGGAACCCGATGGATGCGAGAAGCACAGAACCGGTCGAAGTGGAGGTGCTTGGGGGAGGCCTATGTCCAGCAGTGGACGTTTTTCGGCTGAAAGGATGATGATGAATTATGTTAATAAGTAACAATTTAAAAAATTTCGGTTAAGGTTATCTAATCAATAATATTGAGACTAATTAATGCTACGCTAAAACTCCTCTTTATAGATATTACGCAAGTTTTAAATTATAATTTGGTTATGCAGAATTGCAATAGGAGTCATGTTGATTTAAATCATTTGTTTGGAGAAGATGTTTAATAAATGTTTCTGATAAATATTATCTAGGATTAGGTACAAAAATGTTTTAATGTTAATAAAGATGTTGCTGGTAGAATATGCGTAGTTACCAATAAAACAAGAAATAAAACGTTTTATTTGATTTTATTTAAATGTTTTTATTTTGCCCTGTCATTTCGTCTTTCTTTTACTTTCTCCGTTTCAACTCTTCATCTTTTAAAGGCTTACTTAAAGTATCGAAAGTACCGGGAATCCCGGTTCTTTAGACAGAAGGTCCCGAAAATCCCGGTTCTTTAAAACAGAACCGGTTCTGCATTCCCTAATATAGATAGATGAAACGTTTATTCAGTGCAACAAAAGACACAATACAGATATTAAAAAACATTAAAAACAGGTGAAAAAAAAACAAAGATTAAAAAGATAAATTGACCCATAGTCACCTAGCTCATGTACATCTATAACGATCGATCACTACTGGGCGGTGTGTCTCATGGTTGCACCAAATGGGAGTCCAGCTCAGCATATTATGCCAGGTACAATACCTGACGCTGGTATCAGGCTGCTTTATTTTCATCAAGAAAAACTGTCAATGTTTGATATTCTTCGCACAGAAGTGGGACTGTGGGTGACACAAAACACGTAACTAACAATGATTAGCATAATTGCAGTATGGCTGTCGCGTTTCCGACTTGTCAAATTCTAATCTCCCTAAGAACAAATACATGCAAAAATCTATTTTCTTCCGCTTTCTAAAAATATATTTTCAATTTAATATTGATTATTATAAGTAGGTAAACCAATTAAACTATATGCCATCAAAGGTCGCGATACTTTATAGTCAGGTCATAGCATGTATGGGCCGTGACCGACGTTCTTTGCTTATTTACATTTTAGTATTAATTAATTTTAAAATAATAATATGAAGGCAGCTGATATTTTCTTAGTAAGCATTTCCAAGTGTGACATAGTGCTAAAATAAGTATTTTTAGCATTTCCAAGTGTGACATAGTACCAATATAAGTATATTGGTTCTATATTGGGTTATCTCAAAACCGAAGAAGATTCGCCATTGTTACCGATTACTGTACTGGTCGTTACAAGCAAAAGTGGCTTCTTAAGAGTTTTAACCAGGATTGTTTGAGATTACATACACAATAACACTACTGTGCAATGCCTATATAAATATGTCTAGGTTTAAAACGGCATACGATAAATCAAAAAAAAAAAAGTAGAGAACATTTTATCCTACCGAGTGCTGTTATAATCTTGGTGATTTATTATTTTTAAAACGTGGATATGAAATTCATTTAACAGTTACTTCCAAGCTTATGTTAAACCAAACCAGATACATAAATGACTTACAGTAATTTAACTTTAATTTACTTATATTGGCCACAAAATATTAGCTTATATGAGGCTATAAGTAAAAATAACAAGAGTAATTGCTTCTCAGTGCATGTCTTCCTGGTACATGCTTCTATTTATTTATTTATATATACTTTATTGTACACCACAAAAATACATGACATGAAAAAGATACATCAAACACTACAAAATATACAATGGGCGGCCTTATCGCTTTCTGCGATCTTTTCCAGGCAACCTTGGAATGGACAGTGATTTTCCAGGACATAATATGGGGCTGTCGTTGGTGCAAATATTATGTATACAACATGTCCCAAAATTCAACGATAAGCCAGCACCGGAGGATAGACCTGCCCATGACTACTCGGGGAAAAAAAGAAAAAAAATATATATCTCTTTTTTTTTGAAGTTATAAAAAAAAAGAAGAAATTCTTAAAAAAGTGAGACCTTTTATGATATTTTTCACTACCATGACCACACTTTTTTAAATATTTCTGTTATTTTTTTTTATAGGCAACCTGAATAGCACTGCTATCTACCACAATTCTTAAAAAATCCAGAATACCTCTAGTTTTTTCACGTAAATTAATGAAACTTAATTTATTCCCTAAATTTTTTGAAGATTTTTACTTTTAATCAACTTTAACTCATCGTGGTGTAAAAAAAAAGTATGAACACTACTATGGCAAGTTTTTTTATAAATTGACGCAACTAATCAAGATTCCAAAATGGTATAATACTCTAGGAAAATCAACCACAAAAAAATTATATCCATACTAGTTCAAAACAAGAACCAAATTCCTTAAATTATAGTTGACAGTAATCACTTTCACTGCGTGCCCAAAATGGGTTCTTGTTACAATTTCTAGGAATTTGAGTGGGGCATACATACCTTAGAAGTTAGAGAGAGATAGATAGATAGAGATATTTACGTTAAAAAGAGACAACAACAGGGCAGGTAGTGGGTTCTTGTTACAATTTCTAGGAATTTGAATGGGGCATACATACCTTAGAAGTTAGAGAGAGATAGATAGACAGAGATATTTACGTTAAAAAGAGACAACAACAGGGCAGGTAGAGAAGCTGTTATTATTCTCAGAGCAAGTCAGTTCAGTACGCTCTGCTCCTTTGTTTACTGCGCACCGTTCCGTATTCAACTGACGTGGCTCTCGTACGTACTAACGACTTTTGGCTTGGCTTTTTGGACTGGAATCGATCTGCAAACTGAACTGACCTGGCATTATCTTGGACTACGATTGTGTGTTTTGTGACTACGATTGTGAGTTTTGTGATTTGGAGTTCTGGCGCATTTTGGACTGTTTAACGATCAACATGCCGCAACCATACACACCACAGGAATACGCAAATATGCACCTCATCTATGGAGAAACCCGATGCAATGCTAACGCTGCTAGCAGACTGTATCGAGAAAGGTACCCAAATGCTCAAAGATATCCTGATTATCGAGTGTTTATTAATGTGCATCAAGCGTTTTCGGAGGGTCGTATGCCATCCAGTAGGAGAAACGCTGGAAGACCTAGTTCGGATCGTGATGAAGAAGTTCTCAATGAGATAGAAAATGATTCGACTACTTCGGTACGCGCCATAGAAGAAGCTACAGGAATCCCGAAAAGTTCTGCACATCGAATTTTACAACGTCACAAGCTTCACCCATATCATTACAGGCGTGTGCAGACGTTGTTACCGCGGGACTATCCATTAAGAGTCACATTTTGCCGTGTGATGCTGCAAAGGCACAGGGAAGATCCCCAATTCCTGGACAAAATTCTATGGTCGGATGAAACAACATGCAAGAAAGATGGATATTTAAATCTACACAACCTACATAGTTGGAGCAATGAAAATCCGCACTTGATGAGACAAGACAGATCCCAATATCAATTCAAGGTTAACTTACATATTAAATGGAAAAGTAATTGGGCCCTTTGAGTTACAAGGAAACTTAGATGGCAATAGTTATTTAAACTTTTTACAAAATGACTTGCAAGAATTGCTAGACGACGTGCCCTTAAATGATCTCCAAAACATGTGGCTCCAAAATGATGGTTGCCCAGCACACTATGCCCGCCCTGTGCGAGAATATTTAAATCAAGAGTATCCAGGGCGTTGGATCGGGCGACTTGGTCCTATCTTATGGCCACCTCGTTCACCCGATTTGAACCCCCTGGACTTCTTCTATTGGGGTTGTCTTAAAGACAGGGTCTACTCAAAACCCATTGCGTCATTGGACGAGCTTCGTCGAAATATCAGTCAGGCTGCGGATCATATTAATCGCAGAAGATATGCAAGACAAATAAAACGGTCATTTTTAAGGCGATGTCGTGCATGTATTATTGCTGGTGGCAAACAATTTGAACATTGGTTATAATGTTAATAAATTACATGAGAAATTGTTTGACCATTTATTTAAATATTAAACATTTTCCAAGAACTAATACTTTTTATTACCAGACCGTCATTTGGCCCCTGTTTAGAAATAATAGGAACATTTTTTTTTTTAACTTGTTTGCCTAGAGTATTATACCATTTTGGAATCTTGATTAGTTGCGTCAATTTATAAAAAAACTTGCCATAGTAGTGTTCATACTTTTTTTTTACACCACGATGAGTTAAAGTTGATTAAAAGTAAAAATCTTCAAAAAATTTAGGGAATAAATAAAGTTTCATTAATTTACGTGAAAAAACTAGAGGTATTCTGGATTTTTTAAGAATTGTGGTAGATAGCAGTGCTATTCAGGTTGCCTATAAAAAAAAATAACAGAAATATTTAAAAAAGTGTGGTCATGGTAGTGAAAAATATCATAAAAGGTCTCACTTTTTTAAGAATTTCTTCTTTTTTTTTATAACTTCAAAAAAAAAGAGATATATATTTTTTTTCTTTTTTTCCCCGAGTAGTCATGGGCAGGTCTATCCTCCGGTGCTGGCTTATCGTTGAATTTTGGGACATGTTGTACAATACACTAAAATAGATACACAGATATATACATATCCAAAATTATAGATACATAAATACATACATACTAAATTGTATAAGCAACGAAAATAAAAGAAGACAGTAGTCCATTGCAGTTAGGACAACATGATCACAACGACAAGTGGTGTTCCTTCACGAGTCTTTTGAACACATGTAACGACTGGAGTATTAAGATTTAAATGGTCCGCAGATGTTATCTTATAGGCGCATTTAAGTCTGACACCGGAGTAATTACTCTTGAGTGTAATTACTCTTATTTCATGCTTTTATAGGAGTCTTGATCCTATATTTGTCAGGAAATATGATCCTATATAAGGATATAAGTACAAATTTTAGGATACAACGTACTTAAGTAAAAACAGCATGTATTTATGCTGTTATAAGCGTAGTAGCAACCACCAAAACCTTCATCGGAGCTTTGTAAGTCCACATAGCATTATAAAATCGCATTCCAGGATTATTTTGCTAGTTGAGTACCCACAGTTGATTGTAAAACCGACAGAAAGAAAGATTTTGAAATTTTAAACTTATTAAATATTTGTGTAGTGTCTACTGGATTACTTGATTATCATAGCGTAGGTAATAATACCTATGTTATGTAATGAATGACTAGTTTATGTTGACGAATTCACGCGCGGTCGACTAACTTTGGGAGATGAAAAAAGAAGTGGTCGCTCTTTGACAGCTGCTACGGAAGAAAACGTGCTAGCAGTGAAAAATTGAATCCAAGGCAATAGGCGAATTAGGTACGTATCAAGAGATTCAGCACATACTGCAGGTTGGATCGGGAAGCCTTCACGAAATTTTACACGTGCATCTTCGCGTGAGGAGGATAGTTTCACTCTGGGTGCCGCACAACCTCACCGATGCTCAGAAGCAGGCCCCGGTGGAATGGTGCCGTGATATGATAAACAAATTTGAAGCAGGCTCGTCTCGGCGTGTTTACGACATCATTACAGGTGATAAGTCTTGGATTTATCAATACGATCCAGAAACGAAGCGCCAGTTGTTTCAAAACGGATCAACGCCTACCAAAGTGAAGCGATCTAGAAGCGGGGGTGGAAGATTTTGATCGCGAGCTTTTTCAATTTGACTGGCTACTTGGTGTCAATTCCTTTACCGAACCAAAGAAGCATCAATGCTGAATGGTATAGGTACTACCAAATGCTTGTCAGGGTTTTCTCTGTTGTAAGCAATAAGCGACCAAACCCAGGGCTCTGCGGGCTACTGCTCCACCCACCACGACAACGCGCCTTCGCACATCGCGCTCGAAACGAAGGACTTCCTGGACAGCACGCCGGTCAAACTCCTGGGTCAACCTCCTTACAGCCCTGACCTAGCACCGTGTGACTTCTTTTTATTCCCGAAAATAAAAAATCAGCTCAAAGAGATACAATTTTCGTCGCCGGAAGATGCGCTGTCAGCAAAGACATTTAGTATTTACAATAGACGGGACATTGCGAACAAAACAGTGTCCCGGTACTTGTGACCTAGGCGTAACAAGTCTCTCAGTCTAGTATGGTACGCCTGCGCGTCAAGTCGCATTGACGCATTCGTGTCCAACAAAAGAAAAATATTTTGTATGGAAATATGCCGAGTTGCGCATTACGTTACTGCAAGTCTCGTTATGGTAAAACAACTGGACCTAAATTCAGTTTATTTTCGTATGTATTATCTATATTTACTCAGTAATTAGAATTAAATAATTTTCATAAAAAGATCTAGAAAATTTATTTATTTTGTATTAAACGCCATCTATTGCTGAGTAACTTTACTATAGTTGGGTTAAATGACAGCTTAAGTGTTACCACTTTTTAACGAAATTAATATAGTGGTGTGACAAAATAATCGATTCATTCAAGTAACATTCAGTTTAAAATCGATCCATGTTTAATTGATTTTATAAAAGAGGGTTATAATATTAGAAGAATTAAAAACTAAGCTTGATGTGCTGGTGTCTGTACAGACACTTTTATACATCAATCATATTTTAAAAACTAGATGAGGTCGGCGTTTCCTATCTGACTAATCAGAGAAGTAAGGCCAAAACAAACTCAAGAGGTCCAGATATAGTCTTGGTCAGATCATGTCAAGTAGTTAATTCTTCAAAAGACCATTACAGTATGGTCTCATACTGAAATGGTCTTTTGAAGAATTAACTATACCACACACATACAACATGTCCCAAAATTCAACGATAAGCCAGCACCGGAGGATAGACCTGCCCATGACTACTCGGGGAAAAAAAGAAAAAAAATATATATCTCTTTTTTTTTGAAGTTATAAAAAAAAAGAAGAAATTCTTAAAAAAGTGAGACCTTTTATGATATTTTTCACTACCATGACCACACTTTTTTAAATATTTCTGTTATTTTTTTTTATAGGCAACCTGAATAGCACTGCTATCTACCACAATTCTTAAAAAATCCAGAATACCTCTAGTTTTTTCACGTAAATTAATGAAACTTAATTTATTCCCTAAATTTTTTGAAGATTTTTACTTTTAATCAACTTTAACTCATCGTGGTGTAAAAAAAAAGTATGAACACTACTATGGCAAGTTTTTTTATAAATTGACGCAACTAATCAAGATTCCAAAATGGTATAATACTCTAGGAAAATCAACCACAAAAAAATTATATCCATACTAGTTCAAAACAAGAACCAAATTCCTTAAATTATAGTTGACAGTAATCACTTTCACTGCGTGCCCAAAATGGGTTCTTGTTACAATTTCTAGGAATTTGAGTGGGGCATACATACCTTAGAAGTTAGAGAGAGATAGATAGATAGAGATATTTACGTTAAAAAGAGACAACAACAGGGCAGGTAGTGGGTTCTTGTTACAATTTCTAGGAATTTGAATGGGGCATACATACCTTAGAAGTTAGAGAGAGATAGATAGACAGAGATATTTACGTTAAAAAGAGACAACAACAGGGCAGGTAGAGAAGCTGTTATTATTCTCAGAGCAAGTCAGTTCAGTACGCTCTGCTCCTTTGTTTACTGCGCACCGTTCCGTATTCAACTGACGTGGCTCTCGTACGTACTAACGACTTTTGGCTTGGCTTTTTGGACTGGAATCGATCTGCAAACTGAACTGACCTGGCATTATCTTGGACTACGATTGTGTGTTTTGTGACTACGATTGTGAGTTTTGTGATTTGGAGTTCTGGCGCATTTTGGACTGTTTAACGATCAACATGCCGCAACCATACACACCACAGGAATACGCAAATATGCACCTCATCTATGGAGAAACCCGATGCAATGCTAACGCTGCTAGCAGACTGTATCGAGAAAGGTACCCAAATGCTCAAAGATATCCTGATTATCGAGTGTTTATTAATGTGCATCAAGCGTTTTCGGAGGGTCGTATGCCATCCAGTAGGAGAAACGCTGGAAGACCTAGTTCGGATCGTGATGAAGAAGTTCTCAATGAGATAGAAAATGATTCGACTACTTCGGTACGCGCCATAGAAGAAGCTACAGGAATCCCGAAAAGTTCTGCACATCGAATTTTACAACGTCACAAGCTTCACCCATATCATTACAGGCGTGTGCAGACGTTGTTACCGCGGGACTATCCATTAAGAGTCACATTTTGCCGTGTGATGCTGCAAAGGCACAGGGAAGATCCCCAATTCCTGGACAAAATTCTATGGTCGGATGAAACAACATGCAAGAAAGATGGATATTTAAATCTACACAACCTACATAGTTGGAGCAATGAAAATCCGCACTTGATGAGACAAGACAGATCCCAATATCAATTCAAGGTTAACTTATGGACCGGCATATTAAATGGAAAAGTAATTGGGCCCTTTGAGTTACAAGGAAACTTAGATGGCAATAGTTATTTAAACTTTTTACAAAATGACTTGCAAGAATTGCTAGACGACGTGCCCTTAAATGATCTCCAAAACATGTGGCTCCAAAATGATGGTTGCCCAGCACACTATGCCCGCCCTGTGCGAGAATATTTAAATCAAGAGTATCCAGGGCGTTGGATCGGGCGACTTGGTCCTATCTTATGGCCACCTCGTTCACCCGATTTGAACCCCCTGGACTTCTTCTATTGGGGTTGTCTTAAAGACAGGGTCTACTCAAAACCCATTGCGTCATTGGACGAGCTTCGTCGAAATATCAGTCAGGCTGCGGATCATATTAATCGCAGAAGATATGCAAGACAAATAAAACGGTCATTTTTAAGGCGATGTCGTGCATGTATTATTGCTGGTGGCAAACAATTTGAACATTGGTTATAATGTTAATAAATTACATGAGAAATTGTTTGACCATTTATTTAAATATTAAACATTTTCCAAGAACTAATACTTTTTATTACCAGACCGTCATTTGGCCCCTGTTTAGAAATAATAGGAACATTTTTTTTTTTAACTTGTTTGCCTAGAGTATTATACCATTTTGGAATCTTGATTAGTTGCGTCAATTTATAAAAAAACTTGCCATAGTAGTGTTCATACTTTTTTTTTACACCACGATGAGTTAAAGTTGATTAAAAGTAAAAATCTTCAAAAAATTTAGGGAATAAATTAAGTTTCATTAATTTACGTGAAAAAACTAGAGGTATTCTGGATTTTTTAAGAATTGTGGTAGATAGCAGTGCTATTCAGGTTGCCTATAAAAAAAAATAACAGAAATATTTAAAAAAGTGTGGTCATGGTAGTGAAAAATATCATAAAAGGTCTCACTTTTTTAAGAATTTCTTCTTTTTTTTTATAACTTCAAAAAAAAAGAGATATATATTTTTTTTCTTTTTTTCCCCGAGTAGTCATGGGCAGGTCTATCCTCCGGTGCTGGCTTATCGTTGAATTTTGGGACATGTTGTATAAAGATAATAACGATAATTTAGTAATTTGTATGAAAAAATATTTTTTTTAAATAAATCATTTGTAAACATTGAAACTATGGATAATTTTATTGCTTTCCTAATTTTTTGGCACTTATTTCAATCTATTCAAATGCGAAAAAATTGTCTTACTAACTTTTTTCAATATTATCGATACGTTTGAATCTATATGGTAAAATCCCTACTACAGGTTTTATAGTTTGTACTTAGTGTCACCCCGCATTGCCAGACCTACGGATTTATCCATAGATCTACGGACTTTGGACCTCGCTTCGGATATACGTATATCGATATAAGATTTACAAATATTTGCAAACAAAAGTGTAAAAAAATAATTTTGCAAAAAACGAAACGCAACCGACAATTGCAAAAAAGGTATACTTTACACAAAAAGCAATATAAAACACAAAAGCATAATAGTTCGGCGGCAAAGCAGGCGCATTTAAAATTATTTTGTTTTAAAATGTAAATAACTACTTACTTAAAAACACACACTGAAACTGATACGCTGTCATAGACGGTGACACGGACAATGAATAGTAGCGAATAAAATTGTACTTAGAATATTTTTTCTGCCTGAGTCAATTTTTGCCTAATTTGTTTAGTTTTCGATATTTATCTAACTGATTTGATTTATATTAGATTTTTCAGGCACCACCGATCCGATTTTTAATCGATGAATTGAAAATCGTATCTGGCAACACTGGCCATACTGGCCATCTACCGGGCGATAGCTGAACCTAATTGAATAAATTGCCGCTCTAATTATGCTATATCTTACCAGATGGCGGCACTGAGACATGGGATCACAGTTTTTCTAAGACATTTCTTTGCATGGCCCCTCTATTGTACCTATCTTAAATCTCTTTGGCTGTCAGCGTACGGGCAGGCTGTAAACGAGGTGTTTGCGGCGGACTGGAAAAAGTGTTTCGTAAAACTGGTTCAGACGCATGAAACTTTGTAAAGAGGCTAGTGGAGAGTACTTTGAAAAGATTTAATAAAAATATATATAACTACTTATAGAAGATTTATTTTTATTTTCGCAAAACTTTCTGAGTGGGACACTCAAAGTTTTGCGAAAATAAACGTAACAAACAGTTTTGCGAAAAAACACGTAACAAACAAAACAACGGAATACTACTTTACATTCCAAAGATCGAACGAGATAAGAACTTTTAAACAACTACCCCCGCCTTTTAGATAATATTCCTGCTTATTGATTAATCAAAACATAACGACCTCTTTAGATATGTTTTTATATCAGTAGTACTAAGTGATACAATGATGAAATATTTACAAACATTAGTACCTTACTGGTTTTAGTTGGAATATTTAAAAGATATTTAGTACATTTTTTATATGAGGGTAGCTTCAAAACAGGTTGGCTACCTATAAGTATTTACGTTTGTGCGTATGTAAGAAAGGTAATTAGTATAAATGGTGCAGCTGCGATATAGTGAGTCCTTTTCTTCACCGGCAGCTAACGACTTGCAAAGTTTTATCATTCGATTTAATTCTGTGGAGTTTTCTATTGATTTTTGATAAATATCTCTTTGAAATGGACTCTGTTTCGGTGAGTTTCAATACGGAGGATCAAAAACCTATATTTACACTGGCTGGTGATTCAAATCCTACATCAACTACCGTGAGTATTAATGACGCTTCCGCAAATATTACCTACTTGATGTGTACCGGGTAGGTAACATTCTCTATGATTAAAAGATGAACGATCGAACCAAGATGTTTCCCACATTTGACAATTTTTGAGTACCCACCATAAATCATAATCGATCTAATCGAATGTTATTTAATTTTGTATTAAGTATTTGAAATAATATGTACAACGTGACAGACCGTCGCGCTTCGGGAAAATAATGTTTTAACGAAGTACCTTCATGAGTTCGGAGGTTCCTATTAGGTACCTACTTACATATTTTGATATGCGAGCGAGATCAAAATTGTTTGTACGTCCAATTGAAGAACAAAGGACTTTCATAATTACACGTGGCACGACGCCACTTGTAACGTTCTCTCGTACCTACTTACGTAAGAAGTTATAATTTTTACTGTCTATTAACGATTTGTAAATCTTGTACAACCATTGATGCCATCTACCTCCATGTATTCTCAGGACAGCTTCCCATTTCCGGATACTAGGAACGTAGCCAACCCAGAAGGAGTGATGTCGTCCATGACTCCAATGATGCATGGTCTCGGAGGCAACGAGTTGTTGAACTTGTTGACTCAACAGGAACCTAAAGTTGCCGATTCAGGTATGCGATTATGCCTTTTCTCTGTTACCATTAATTAATTCAGTACATGATTCTGGACGAAAAAAAAATTAACTGTTCCATACATTTGACAATACGTACTTAGGTACCTATTGCACTTTTGGATGAAACAGCAGATTTTTTTTTTGATAACCGTCGAAAAATTTCAACGCTAGTTGTTTTTATTTTTTTATTTTATATTTAAAAGGTAAGTACACCAACGACCTATTCACTAGAAATATTGACATAATAATAAATAACATAGGCATTGAGCTAGGGTGAATTAGTCACTTACAGGCGTACGGAGCACTTACATAAAAAATAACTTCTTAAATATACCTATGTTTTAACAAGATTTTTGCTCATAGTGAGAATAGAAAAATTAATTAGAAACAAAGAACAAAACAAAATCATAATCGATATTAAAATCAATAATTAAAATCAAAATTATCATTACAATCAGAATTAAAATTAAAGCATTATGATTAAAGTAAAAAAAAAAGTTAACAGTAAAATTCATATTCAAAATTCAAAACAGTAGAACGCGATAACGAGTTCAACAAGAGAACAAACCAAAATTCAAAATTCAAAATATGGGTTTAGAATCATGTGCTGAATTCATGGTTACAGTTTGCGCGTAGATGACCCTGGCACCCTGTATTATTCAAGTGCGTAGGTACCTACTATTCATTCGCCCGCAGCAGTACCTACCTAAGGGTGGTTTTCGTAGTAGGGACAGGGTTACCCTCCTGTCGAAGAGGTTCGCTTGTTGCTACGCTTGGTGAGTAGCGTAGCTCAAACCATGCCGTTCGTGTGGCTTATAAAATTGCTGAACAAGTGCTAGGTGCTAGATGCTCTGCTGAAATGTTTAATGATGTATTAAATGAAAATATGGATGTGTCAAGATAAAACCGTTGTCCACCATTGTGGACGTGTGCTGCTGTCATACTTACTATAGGAATCATAGTAAAAATGTTCATTCAGGAACAACCAGAGGGCAGCGCTATGTTCAGGATTTCAACAGCACCATAATATATTACATCTTTGTGTTTTCCACAGCGCCGTCTGTGGCCGATATGGAGGAGTTATTAGCAAATATGCGCATAAATGGATCTGACGTGTTCAATGACGATGCCAGCATCAATAACTATTTTACAGGTAATATGGTGTTTATTGTTTACAGACTGATGCAGATGTGTAATATTCATGAGTAGCTGCCATCTCTAAATGTTTGATTTCAGGCTACAGCAGCCGTTCGGAATCTGGATTGTCTAACATTTGGCCTGACAATACGAATGTTCAAAACTCGCGAAACAACGAAATGACGGACACATTCGACTTTCTCGTCAAAAGTATGTACCTTTATTGCCTACCTATACCTATATTGATGTTAGCTTGCGTGGAAGGACATTCGACAGAGAGGTTTTAGTTTTTCAGTAGGTAGATATTTCCCAAAAGGTCTTTCAGAAAAAGACTCAGCATTCTCCTAGCACTATTTTCAAATATTTTACCAATTTACAAAATGTGCATTTTTTTTGTGTATTTAATAGAGGCCCTCATTTCAGGTATTACATCAGCAAACAACTACGTGTCGATGTTGACGCGGGAGCAGCTAAGCGTGCTGCGCTCCATTCGTCCCGTTGTGCTGCACGACTTCTTGCAAGAGGTCGCTAGAGCCCGCAGCGATCGGCGCATGCGACGTGCTTTGCCGAATGTAAGCTTGCTTATTTTTATTTAACGAGACGCCAAATAAATGCCAATCAAGACAAATATTTTGCTGGCAGGTTGTACAAACTTTGATTGGCCGATTCAAATAAACCAAACGGTCAATCACAAATTACTTGATCTGAGTTGTCAAACTGTTTAAGGCCGAAACGGCCTTATTATAAAACAAGGTTTATCTTTAGACCCAGGTTTAAACCATCGAGCCATTTTTAAATTTTGAACTTTATTCCGACAACTGTAAAGTTCTTAATGCAAAATTGACAACTTAGACTCGGGTTTGACGTCAGTTTTTGTAATAAGAACTTTAGCTTCGTCGGATTATAGTTCGAAATTTAAAAATAGCTGGATGGTTTAAACCTGGGTCTAAAGATAAATCTTGTTTTGTAATAAGGCCGCAGGTGTTGTGTTTGTGTTGATTAGAAGGAAGTGCTTCGTGAGAACTGTTCTGTCAGTAATACTGAGTTTTAAAATTTTGACCGTGTGGAGCAGAGGGGCAAATGAAATCGCACCCGCTGTTAGGAACTAGGCGCATAAGGTATGGTAAGGTAACATACCAAACTTAGATATATTATATTATTTGTTTTTTAGGAATGTGCATTCTGCAAGAACAATGGCGAGAATGAGGAGTGCTACTCTTCGCATGCTCTGAAGGACTGGCGCGGTCGAGTGCTGTGCCCAGTTTTGCGCGCATTCCGCTGCCCCCGGTGTGGCGCCACCGGCGAGAAGGCCCACACCATTAAGTATTGCCCGGAGGGAGCTGAACCGGGTAACGTGGCTTTGGAAATTCTTTGAATATTTCTATTACAAATTCTTCTAAAGATACCAAGGAAATTACAGTGCGTGGCTTTTCAACTTTAAAGGCTCATTGTCCTAGCGCAGTTGCCTAAGCGACAGCGCGTTTGGGTATCAAGTACCTACTATCAGGTTGGCCAATTGCCTGTTTACTAAGCTGTAACTAGAACAACTCTTTTTTTTCTAACTTTGTTTATAGCATCTCAAACATTTCCAAAAAAACGTTCTCTCGTGTCGACAGCCGGTGGTCTTCAACTCGACGTTTAATAGTAGTGTACAAAAGCGCGTCGGTCACGGGCCGGTCCAGCCGGTCGTGCCGGGTGCGAACCGGAGCGTTTTTACTATCAGCAGCATGATACCTACTTTTTCACTTCTTGTATTATTTTCTCCGTTGTGACGCGTACTGTCCCTTCCCTACTTAGCGCGTAACAATAAACTGGCTGATACTACAATATTGGGTTATTCAACAGGGACTGGAGGCCTGGCATCGCGCCGGCGCGCGCCACCGTCGACGTCGCTGCTATTCAACCACAGCGCCAGCGCATCGCGCTCGCAAGGCGGCACGGCCGCGCCCTCGGCATCTCCCGTCACTTCACCGGCTAACGGATCTTTTTCGTACTCGTCTCTATGGTCCAACTTAGGTCTGAACTAAATCGCCCAGCGAATGAAATCTTCTACCACAAGCGTCCTAGATTTTGGTTTGATTTCAAGTCTTAATCTTGATTGCCGTTTTTATCTGAAACCATAATTTGCGAATATGGTTTTCTGTTTTAAATATTGCTCCTAGTATTTTCTTACAGGAAGACTATATTTTTTTGTTGACTAGGTTCGTTCCTTTTTCTACTGCATAAAGTATAAGAGTGAAATGTAAAAGAACACTAGTTCTAAGGAATCACAGTAACATACAAAAGTATGCAGGTCATGCTTTGTTATGAACATCTTAAAAAGTGGTTTCAGATTATTTATTATTTCTATTGTTTTTTTTTTGTTTCTTCAATTACTTTTCATTGGTTTTATAAAAATGTAATGCCCTTATGTTATCAAATGGCAAAGTTGAATAAGATTAATAATAATATCTAATAACCATCACAATGTTTCTACATCACAAGCTACAATTGAATAGTTTCTAAATCCTAATGAATTTATTGTTAATATTGATTCGTTCTATATCAATTCGCATTATTTTATGTACACTGTCATACTTCGGTAATGTAAACTTTGGCAAAATATGTAATATAACCAATGTGTACCAAAAATGGTTCTTTCTCTTTTTTGTTTGATATAATGTATATTATATCTGTTTTTGTGCATTATCGAGTATTTTTATTTCTAACTACCTACAATCCTACATACACCACACCAGTGGCCTTAGTGTGAGTTTTTTCGACTCACGTTCGATTGCGAGCGCGTTAAAATTTTGTATGGGAAATTAGGTTTCTCCTAGTGACCACCAGATGGCGCTATAAATTTTTCCCATATAAAATTCTAACGCGCTCGTAATCGAACGTGAGTGAAAAAACTCACACTTAAGCCTCTGTTCCGTGCAGGCTTGTCTCTATTTTATAAATGGATTGAAAAATCCTTTAATGCAGACAACCTTCTTTATCCAACCGCCATAATAACGATCACACACACAACAACGACAACTTAGCTTTATGTCTCAACGATATCGTTGAAATAAGAGCGAGTATGAAGGCAAAGCTCGCGATGAAAGCATTTTAGAGCAACCTAGCTGTTGCGATAGGTATATATATGTTAAGCTTGGCTACTAAGCTATCGATATACCTACATGCATATGCTTATGTCGCAGATGGATTGTAGAGTCCGCTGTTAAACAAAACCACTAGTTGTTTTACAAAATAGCTCCGTTATGTAAAAAACTGAACAACGTTCAGCTGGATTGTCATTGCGCTACGTATTACAAAACTGCTACCGACGTTTAGACGTAGGTATTGCAGAATGGCTTATTTGCAGTCACAATGAGCGTCTTTCATAAACCTCTGATAACTTTTAATTAATATTATCCTTATAACCACCGTTTTCACAAGTGAAAACTGGTTATAAGGATAATGTTACGGTCATTTTAACTCATATTACGCGTTTAATGCTGCCGCTGAACGTTGTTCAGTGATTTTACATAACGGAGTTGTTTTGTAAAACAGCGGTTTCTACAATCCATCTGCGACACATATAATGCATACAATTATACCTATATACACACAAAGTTTAATTTCGATACGACCGTTAGAAGTAGGTTAAATTTTTTACATTTTAGTTAGTTACAAATGAATATAGTAAGAGCGTGTTAAAAATGGTTCACCCTTGTTTGATGGAACAACGTTTGATATAATATTACTAAATCGAATTTTAGTTGCAATAAAGTCATTTCGAAGAATTATTCATTTGACCGAATAATTCATTGGTAAATTTTTATTTAGCGTAATTATTTATTTGAACTAATTTCATTTGAACTAATTTCATTTCGCCGAATTTTCAAATGCACTAATTTTATTTAAACTAATGTTTCCCTACACTAATAATGATTTAGTCGAAAGATCGTATCGAATATTTAGTTCGGTTCCCTATCCATTTGCATAATCGATAAAGCATAACTTTTTTAAGCATAATATCCTAAAGCATAAATTTGCCCGAAGAGGATATACCAATTTATTTCGACGATTGGAAAAAGCCATATCTCCTGAATCAGGTAATAAATAACATATTAATATAATATAACGTATTGAACAATTTTGTGGGTTTTTTTTCGCTTCCTACAGCGAAGCTTCCTAGAGCATGAAGCAAGCAAGCATACAGCATGCAAGCAAGCATGCAAGCAAGCATGCAAGCAAGCATGCAAGCAAGCAAGCATGCAAGCAAGCATGCAAGCAAGCATGCAGCAAACAAGCAAGCATGCAGCATGCAAGCAAGCATGCAGAATGCAGCATGCAGCATTCAAGCGAGCATGCAACATGCAGCAGGCAGGGTTTCTGTCACGGCTCCGGCGCTGCGGGACTCTGGCGGCCCCACGCGTGCTAATCGTCGCAGACGGCTTTCGCTCACCACCGCAGCTTCGGCTTGTTGGCCGCCTTCGCCGGCCAGCCTCAGCCGCGGCGGCTCGCTCGCAGCCGCCTGCTCCTCAGCCCGCGGGCCGCCTCGCCCCTACGCGCCTACGCGATTTTAAATTACACTCTAGGGGTAGGACAAACAAGACTACGTGGAGTCGGTTTTGCAGCAATTCGGTTCTGTCACTAACTTTTGCTGCACAGCATATTAAATTTAATTAATTGTATGCCTAAATATTATTATGCTAATAGTCATTAGGCCTACTAACGTTATGCGAATCAAACTTATGCCAAAACAAATTAGTCAATTACTTAATGCATCATGCAGGTTGTCATTGTCATGCACTACAATGATTTGCGTCACATCATAAGTCAATACCAAGTAAATTTAACTGTTTTCTTGTTCCAAATAAATAATTTTTCAAATATTTACAATATTTTTTTTTCTGCATTACATTACACCAATTGAATATTCGATAAAATACATGGTTATACCATCTGAACATTACATCAAATGAACATTATACCTTTTGATCATTAGCGCAAATGTTGTTATAGCAAATAAATATTCGATGAACTGAAAATTCTGTCAAACGATATTATACAAAGTGATGATTTTCTTAAACGTTGTTCGATTTAGTAATATTATATCAAACGTTGTTCTATCAAACAAGGGTGACCCGTTAAAAATATTGATAATTCGAGCAACAAACCACAAAAGGGAGAAGACAACAGATGTATACTTATCAATAAAATTCGTTCTCCTGTCAAATATTTTTATTCAAATACAACTATAATAATAGACGATACATTAACAGTGTAACAGAGTATTTTTACGTGGTACAATTTGTTTTCTAACAATAACTATGCCGAGGCTTGCCGCGCACTTAACGAAATTTCATCATAGCGGTATACGAAGGGTTGTTGTGAAAACTGCTATAATGAAAGAAAGCCATACTTTAGGCGGAGCTCACACTACAACGGGCCACGAGACGGGTCGAAGGAATCGGAGCCAAATGCCCCACGCGGAAACGCGTTTTC
This sequence comes from Mesoligia furuncula, assembly GCA_916614155.1. Lineage (NCBI taxonomy): Eukaryota > Metazoa > Arthropoda > Insecta > Lepidoptera > Noctuidae > Mesoligia > Mesoligia furuncula. The sequence continues at coordinate 17,306,304 of OU744801.1, forward strand.
ATTGAGTTTGTATGTAAAAGGTGTGAGTCTTTAAATACTGAAATTAAGAGCCTACGCCCACCGACGGCATGGCATGGTATTTTTAGGCGACTAATAGGATTTAAATGAAAATAGTATGACAATAAAATTGAAATTTCAATGATATACATCGTAGACGCCCGACATGCCTCAGGATATCCCGGCATCGTTGCCGTCAGTTTGCGCTTGCATGTGATGATGACAACGGCGGGTCCCCTGCCGTGCCGTGCCGCCTGTGGTGGCAGGCCCCAAGTGTACGACAGCCTCAGCTTTTATAATCGACAAAGTGCCTTCGCGATGGCACTTTAATATGGTTACATAAGTCAGGATGCAGACTTGTATTAGTCGATTATGAACACTTCAGAATCAAAACTACAGACAATAGTAACGTGTAGAAGATTAAATTCGTTCTAATTTCAAATTCGTACCACTAACCATTCGTATTCGTATTACATAGAGGGCACCACCCATTGAACTGGTATCCGAATTATGAATAGTCATTAAATAGTTATCGTAATACATAGACTTAAACTTCGAAACATTCTTAATAGGAGTAACATCTAACAAAGCATTAACATTATAATAGGTATAAGACTTAAAACTATATACTTAGGTAAATTCATCCAAATAGTAATACGGGAATAACGCGTAATGCTGTTTACGACTCGATGTATTAAAAGTGGTAATTTTTACGTAAATAACAATTATTGAAATTCAAATACGGTTATGAGAAGCTAATGCTCAAATATAACTAGAACAGCTAGCGGAGAGCTCTGCCCTTAAGATGGATATTAAATGATAGTGGAACAGAACATTTTAATACCATATTATGCTTACATTGTATGAGTACAACAAAATACTGGTAAAATATATATAATAATAAAAAATATATATATAAAAATAATAATATATTAATAACTGGTATAATAATAAAAAAAATCGCTGTATTTAATTGCAAAAACAATGTTACCAAGGCAAGTTGAGAATATTGCAATAATTTGGCAAGTGATATTTTATTAGGTAAGTACACTAAATTACAACATACATAGTTACATACATAGTTACATAGTTACATTTATAAAACATAATGTAAAAAAATATTAGCTAACAATAAGTTTCGATTGAGATTCATATCTGAGCCGAATTCTTAGAGAAAAAAAAAAACATTTAAATGCCAACATTTTTGGAATGGCTTGTTAGTTTTTCAAATACAGGAATGTTATCGCACTTGAATTCATACAAACGCCATACAAGAAACCTTTGGGTAAATAGGCCAGAAAGTTATATAAAACTCATAATTTCCTATTTTTTCATAATTTTTTAACTAACTAACATTATAAAACCAATACTAAAATCTTTGGTTTACTAAAGAAAAATCACACCTCCCTATGAATTATGGCCCTCGAAATATTTGATGCTTTTGCAGTGGCGGGGGGAAATATAATATAATATTTGTTATAAGTTTTATTTAGTTCAACGAGATATATTAGGGAAGCAAGAGTCTTAACCAAGACTGGGAGAGTATTCCTTGGCTGGTTGGCTGGCTGGAATCAACAGCCCAATCGAAACATTTGACACGAGTTTAAGTTTTACAGTCTGTTTACAAATTTTTGTGTTGCTTTTCAAAAAGCATTGTATAGCCTACTCTGCCGGAAAATACTAGCACTGTGGTATATTATTTGTCGAGATACATTTCTCTGCATCTATAATAACGTATTATATACTTACTTAAAACGTAAACATTTAAAGCTTACATGTCACTCGCCGCCCCGACTATACGCTATGCATCAATAACAATTAATTATTATTATAATAATATCGATTATTATGTACACTTCAGCTGAATGTTTTGTTAACAGGAATGGAAGAAGTCGCTTGAAGCACTTGATTCGCATCTCAGTATGTAAGTTATGTAGCGATAGAATTAACTGAATTTAACAGAAGCTATTGCTATCCTTTTGCAAATGTAATAAAAAAGAGACAGAGAAAACATTAGAGCAGTCAATATAGGGTAACTATACCCGAATCGTTTTAGCGTGGCAATAGCGGTCATTGCCCCTAATATCTCTCTGTAGGAACCTAAACGATAAACTATGTATGGTTTCTCGTTTATTGGAACATGGTGAAGATAAGGACAGATCTGTCGTGATCTTCACCTTTAGGATGTTAACGGGCTGTATTTCAGTTTTTGAAATAAAAAATGCTAGAAAATGTAGTTGGGTCAATGACCGTTATTGCCACGATAAAGCGATTCGGGTATAGAACCTTCATATAAGTTTTGCTGAAAGCAAAGATCTAATTGCTTGCGGAAGTCAACTTGTGCAAGTTTTGTTGCTAATCTAAACTTCGCATAACAAGTAAACTAGTTTTTTCAAACTAATTATTTTGCGACTGAGCCTCTTAATTCTCACCAACCTGCCCGTTAGTAAAACACAGCAACACCCAATATTGTTACACCAATATTGTTATAATTATATTGTATAATTCATAGCCCTACAGAATCAGTGCCAGTGTTAATTTATTTCTGATAATCTGAACTTTAGGCACGAACCCTAAATAAAGTGGTGATCTTTTTGATATTCATCAACATATTCGTCCTACGGTGTATATTCATAAAATTGATTATGTGTATTTGGCAGCAATAATATTTATGATTCTTTTTTAAAGGCCTTGTGTAAAAATGTAACAGAGATCATTTTATCGACCCCTGGCCAGAGAAGCACTTTAATATATTATAATTATAAATAAGTATAACGTCTTAATATTTCATTCAATGTCTTAAATGCCAATAGCCAGCAACAAATTAAACTATCCGAGATTTGGAACAACATTTATTTGAAAAGAGCAACGCTAATATCACTATAATTTTCTCAATATCAAAGTTAAAATACAGAAAATAACGTAAGTATTAAAAAAAAATATTCGTAACACGTTCGTCAACTTGAACAAGTCCTTACAGCCTTTTATGTAGTGTACTTAGCACAATAATTACTTTAGTGATATAAAGTGGGCGATTAATTACACTGTCACATTTCATTGGGAAGAAAACAGTTCAAACACATTACTCAACATTAACTAGCACAGTTCCAACGTCCGTGACTAATTTTAAAAGTTCAAATAGTCATCGTTTTATCTGTGAAAAGAGCGGGAAGTTTCAGCCACATAGGGTTTTAATTTACAACGAATATCAACTTTTGTGGAAGAGATAAGACGTAGTCATAAATTCTCTACAATGAGTATAGACAGGCATGCCTGAGCTAAAGCATAAACATTAAACAGTCATTAAACAAAAAAAAAAACAAATTTTACCGCCAAGGCTATGAGTTTTAATTTAACCACCTACCATTTCATAGAAAACTTCTACTGTTTACTTCGTGTTACTTTCCCCGTTGTCTTCCCATGTGACGTCAGAATACGCAATTGTGTGGGCTTATGATCGCTGGCGTGGTCGCTGGCTGACGACTGACTTGAAGTGCGGTGCAGTCGCTACCACAGCCATCGTCGCCGGCCGCCCGGCTCGCTGCGTCATTCACTCGCTTGTTCACCTACATAAGAAATACGTTTGGAAAAGAGTGCACAATTACGTCAATAATATCTTCCCGGGCGAATTTCGGCCACGGCGGACAATCACAACGGAGATTAGCCAGGTTATATTATTAGATTATTTATTATTAAAAGCCTGTGACGTCCCCCACTGCAGAGCAAAGGCCTCCCTACTCTCTTTCCAATTCTCTCTGTTTAAGCCAGTGTATCAGCCACGTACAATCACGAGCACTAATATGTTAACACTTGGCAACTTCTAATTGTGATTTTTTCACGAAATAACGAATGCAAAGTTGAAACACGACACTTTACATACACCTATGGGTTCGAAAATACTCTGTTCGTAATAAACATACAATTTCATTAAAAATAAAGGAGAAAATCGCCTTTGAATAAAGCCAATTGTAAACATACTTATGCTCGTGACTGTACGCGGGAGATATTATAGTGCACAACTTGTGCACTATAATATCTGTGCGCAAACACGAGGGTACCCTCTGTTCCTTTACTCTAGTCCGATGGGACGGCAAACCGACACTCGCGGGGAGAGATCACGCGCAGACTAGCATCACACCGCCAGCTTTCGAACTCCGGACTGCTATTGTGAAATTCTTAGTGAAAAATCCCAATAGTACCCTTGCTTGTCTGTGTGGTGCCGGACTTAAAGAATTGCACCACCCCTTACTTCCCGTGGGTGTCGTAAAAGGCGACTAAGGGTCTTACCGGAGAATGGGCAGCAGCGTTCTCTATTTATTCCACCATCATACCATACTGCGATCGCCAACCCGCCTGCCAAGCGTGGCGATTATGGCAACCCCCCCCCCCCCCCCCCAAATTGGGGGAGGCCTATGTCCAGCAGTGGACGTCTATCGGCTGAAACGACGACCCTTGCCATTGCCCGACCCGGAAATCGAACCCAGTACCCTACGCTCAGCAGACCACGAGAGCAACGGGGCAGCTAAATTCTATTTAACGCGAGTACACTTTTATTGATCAATATTTATAAGCAAGAAAATTAAAGCATAGTACTCGTTGAGAAGTGCAGCACATAGGTAATGTATCAGAGGGCTAATTCTCGCAATTTTAAGAACATTCACTGTCTCAATCTGTCAAAAATACCATTAATTTCCGTACACTTTTGACATTTGTTGATTTTGAACGTTTTAAATTAGAAGAATTGGCCTTCTGATACTGAATCAAATGAGTACGTAGGCGCGAGCATGCTGCAGTTCGCGTCAAATAACTTTGCCGCTCTGAATCTAGGCTTTTCGCTAGTCGCGCTTAAGAACGTTCACAGTCTGATCTCAGTCACAATCTGTCAAAAATACCACTAATTTCCCAACACTTTTGACATTTGTTGACGCTGAACGTTTTAAATTAGAAGAATTGGCCGTCTGATACTGAATCGAATGTGTGCGCGAGCATGCTACAGTTCGCGTCAAATAACTTTGCCGCTCTGAAGATAGGCTTTTCGCTAGCCGCGCATGCGCATTGCTGTTTTATTCATAGGATTAACTAAACTGCGCAATGATTTGTTGCCTACTTCAGAGCGGCAAAGTTATTTGACGTGAACTTTACGAGCCGTACGCCCGCGGCGTGCAGCGTGCTCGAGATTTTGCGCGAGTAAAAAGGCGCTCGCAGTGTGCTCGTAGACGGCGACACGACACGACGTGTAGTATATGCGTGGCCGTGGGCTTATGTTATTTTCGACGAGGTATTAGCCACCAGGCGTAAGATCCTCGCGAGCTCTGCGGATCCGGGGGCTAGTAGCTGAATACGCGGTGACCATGATACAGCACCAAATACATAGGGCACGCCGCGATAGCGGCGATAAGACCCCTCTTTGAGGAGTGGCTAGAGAGGCGCCACGGCGCCCTCACCTACCGCCTGACGCAGGTCCTCACCGGACACGGAAGTTTCGGGAGGTTCCTGCACATCATCAGGCGGGAGGAAACGCCCGGGTGTCACCATTGTCAGGATCGCCCAGAGGACACGGTGGAGCACACGGTGGAGGTCTGCCCCGCTTGGGCGGAGCACCGCCGTGTCCTCGTAGAGGCGATTGGCAGCGACGGCGACCTCTCGCGTCCGGCCCTGGTGCAAGCCATGGTCCGGGGCGAGAGGGAGTGGGAGGCAGTCACCTCCTTCTGCGAAGCAGTCATGCTAGCGAAGGAGGTGGCGGGACGGCTCAGGGAGAGAGCCTCCCGTCCCAGCCGCCGCGGGAGACGCTCCGGGCGTCGGGAGCCGCGTGACGACTCCCGGCCACCGTAGGCGCGGGCCTGCGGGCGGAGAGTAATGGGTAGCTCACCGCCCGATCAGGACCAGGCCCGTGCCGGACGTCGCGTACGTGTTCCACGCGCGCCTCAAAGAGATGTCAGCATCGGGGAGGGGCCCCTTAGGGCCGAAGCCTGCCGGGTCAGCGGGATTGTCCGAAAGGTACCGCTGGCCCGAAACATAAAGGGCTAAGGAAGGAACACGGGTGGGTTTTAGTCAGTAAGAGTCTGACACTCCCTTCCGCTCCACCCAGAGCGGGAGGAGTCATTTGATGATTTCCCATCCGCAAAAAAAAAAAAAAAAAACACCAAATACATTACGTGCTACACCTGTAAGTGAGTACCCTCCTTAAGGTGACGAATTTTTTTTGGATATTACATACCTTCGTTGTTGTTATGTTTGGCGCGCACGAGTCGCTCGGGATGCGAGTGCGCTAGCTGCGTGTAGTCGCGGAAAACTTCGTTGTACGTGTCATCGTTTGAGGTCATCTCGCTTTCACGCATCTCCTCGTTCAACTTGGTCAGCCTTAGTCTGCAGCAAAAATAATAATTGTAAAGTGTATTTCAAATAAACTTGCGATAAATGTCATTCAACCACCCTGTACCAAAAAGTCCAAATAATTTACGATAGATATCGTTCGTCATACAAAACTGTCGCTAACATTGCATCGGTTGAGTTTCATAATACCAAACACGGAGTAAGTCAATGTTTTGATCGTGTTACCGACACTGCCCATACATTTTTTTTGTATGGTTTGGAAATATTGGCATACATTAGTAGAAGGAGGTGAACAAACTTTATCGCAAGTTTATTTGAAATGAACTTTAGTAACTTACTAATGATTATTTCATGGAAATTCTTTTTAGCGATCTTGTACTAATTGTAGTAAAAACCGTTTAAAAAAGGAGCAGGTCAAAAAACAAAGCGGTAAATTTTTGTTCTGCTCGATTTTTAAATATAAAGTTAGTATAGTGTCATCATCATCTCCTAGCCTTTTCCCAACTATGTTGGGGTCGGCTTCCAGTCTAACCGGATGCAGCTGAATACCAGTATTTTACATGGAGCGACTGCCTATCTGACCTCCACAACCCAGTTACTGGGTAATAGGATACCCCTTGGAAAGACTGGTTGTCAGATTTTCGGGCTTCTGACTACCCGTAAGACTGTCAAAGATCCATGAATGACAGCCGGGACCATGATGATGATGATGATGATGGGACTCCTTTTTCCGCACTTAGACTCTCATTCGGTCCGTTGTGCGTGGGGACTCTGGCTAACAGAGCCAGCCTAGCTCCGCCCAAAAGCACAAAAGCTTCCTGGGAGCTTCACAGGCTTCGCGGAGCGACCTCATTGTTCCGAGGATTTCTTCACGTTGAGAAGCCACGGCCTCGCATTCCAGGAGGACGTGGGCGGCTGATTCCTCGGCGTCAAGGCAGCCCCTGCAAAGGGGGCTGTCTGTGGCGCCTATATTGAAAAGATGTTTGTTAAGGAGGTTGTGGCCCGTAACTGAACCTATTATTATTCTAAGTTTATTTCTACTCAGGCTGAGAAGTTTTTTTCGATCGACCTGTGCGGCTGTTATTATTTAGCCACGGGCCCCTCAAAGTTGGTATAGTGTATAGTAAATAATATAAATATAAATAAATAATAGTAAATAATTTTCTTCAGACCAATGACCTGAAATTATTTATTTAAGTACACGCAGTAAACATAATATAGACATTAGCATAAGCATAATTAGCCTATAATGTTGCCACCAGTGGCGAAGGTACTGTAGAGGCTGTGTAGCCCTACCTTTAGCAGTACAGGCTTGTTATAATTGCCGGTGTGTTCCATTCGAACGTTCAAGCAATTGTCAAATATTCTAATATGTTTTTTTGTTTAGTAGAAGCAAGGCTAGAAATAACATTATACTGTAAAGTCGTTAATATATTTTACTCAAGTCAAAGCTTTTTAATTAAATTTGGGAGGTCCCGTCTGGACCTCCACAATACCATACAACTCGATTCCCACCGGCTTCCCTTCGAAAATTCAGAACACAACCACTCTATAGTCAATTCACATTGAAATATGACCATATCACACTGTAGGTGTTTAATACACCATACAATTAAAACATTGCAAAACGCCTAGATTAAATGTTTTGTCTTTCTTTCCCAACAACAAAACATTTTGCTCTAATATAACTCGTAGGCGCGTGCGGCTTGCTGTATACAAAACAAACTCGTCATGATGTCAGTTCATGTCACGTGGCTTGCAATTTTTTGAGCGCCCGGTAAGCCGGCGAAGATCGAGTTACGACAGACAAAGTACATTGAAAATGCGTGCGCGTGAACGAGATGGAGCAATATCGCCATTCGGTCGTTTTCGGTGAATTTCGTAATGCATCCGAGGTCCCGACGGAATTCGGACATCATTATACAATTGACATCATGTGTATGCTTTCAATTTTCTGAGCGCCCGGTAAGCCGGCGAAGATCGAGTTACGACAGACAAAGTACATTGAAAAAAGTTATTTAAAAAAATAAATAACCCGACTGCGGTAAAAAACTGAAAGGCTAAAAACAAGCCCATTTTAAATTAAATAAAAGTTGGAAGCAGGCGGGACCCATTTGAATTTGAAAATATACTAAAAATGATATGGGTCCCGCCTGCTTCCAACTTTTTTTTAATTTAAAATGGGCTTGTTTTTAGCCTTTCAGTTTTTTACCCCAGTCGGGTTTTTAATTTTTTTAAATAACTTTTTTTATTTCCAGCTTTTTAGTTTACAAAATAAATGTGAAACATTATGAATTATTATGAGCGTAATATTATGAAAAAAAAAATTTTTTTCATTATATTACGCAAAAAAATCAGCCATTTTAATTTTTTTTTCAATTTTGATACACCCAGTGTCACTCTCATAATTAAGACGAATCTAACGGCACCTCTCAAGCTGAAATCGATTAAGCCGTTTAGGCTACAGAGCGTGCCAAAGAAATATACATACATACACTCGAAAAACATAACCCTCCTTCTGACGCAGTCAGGTAAAAAGTAGATCGAAATAAGAATTTAATGAAACAGTTTATTGACTTTTTTTTTTGCTCCGTCTTACCTGTCATAAATTCACCCTTCGCCACTGGTTCCCACTGCTGGGACACAGGCCTCCTCTCTGTGAGAGGGAATCGGCTGTAATTTTTGGGTCTAGGGCATGCTGGTTTCCTCATGATGTTTTCCTTCACCATTTTTTTAGAGCAGTGGTGATGAAATAATTTACGCAAAGTAAAACGTCTGTCAGGGTTCGAACCTATGACCTACAACTCGTAAGGTGCGGCCATTTCCACTCATCTATAGACAGGAAAAACTTATAAATTACATAATATAGCTTGAAAAGTTGATTTTAATCATAACTGACGAAACATGGGGTACACGTCTTCCTTACCCTTCAGGGATTACAGGTATTGTTAAGATGATGTTAAATTACTTATAATAGCCTGAAAAATTGACTTTCTCATTTTCAAAGATCGTTAACCAAGATTGATTGTTACTTACAGAGTAACAATATCAGCGTTGGCGTTATTGACGGCGATGTCGAGCGGAGTTTGACCTTCCTTGTCAACTATGGACTGGTCGGCGCGGTACTTGAGTAGCAGGCAGACCTGGGAAAGGTAACATTTTAAATTTAATTCCACCAATTTTTATTTAATACTAGCTGCGCCCCGCGGTTTCACCCGCGTAAATGTCGATCCTGTGGGAATATCAGGATAAAAAGTAGCCTATATGTTAATCCAGGGTGTCAGCTAGCTTCATACCAAATTTTATCAAAATTGGTCCAGCCGTTTGGGCGTGAAGATGTAACAAACATATAAACACACACACACACTCACACACACTCACAAACTTTCGCCTTTATAATATTAGTGTGACTAGTTTCAGCCCGCGACTTCGTCCGCGTGAAATTTCTTGTTCCCCACCCCCATTGTATCGCATCGCCTGCCCGTGCTATTACTTCGTTTTCGCTTAGCGTTCATTCCGAATGTTTTTCTTTTTGATATACTCTTCGGATGTTAAGTAGCTTATAGCCTTCCTCCAGAATTGGGCTATCAAATGCAAAAAATAATTTTTCAAATCCGACTGGGAGTTCCCGAGATTAGCGCGTGTAAACAGCCAAACAGAAACAAACTCTGCAGATTTATTATTGGTATAGATATGTATAGAAGGGGCTCATGGCTAAGTAATAACAGCAGCACGGGTCGATCGATCAGGTTAAGCTACGCTTGCTAAGTCTAAAGTATGAATTTGTAAGTGTGTCTAAAGACTCGACAGACCCCACAGTCAAACCATTACTACGGTTTTGTGGGGCTTCGTTTGTAACTTTTTTGCATGATGTGAACTTATAATAAATGAATAATAAAAATAAAAAAATTGCTGTGGTCGGTTTGTGGATGGGTTACCATTTTTACATAGCGAGATCTCTTCATGCACAGGCACGGAGGGGTCTCATCCATCATCATGGTGTCAGAAAAAATCATGCCAACTGGGAATAATGTATAAATGGGATATTTTCCGACATCCACGCGGGCAAAAGATAGTGTAGAATACAAATTGTATGTGATACAAAATGTATGTAATGTATGTGTGTGTAATACAAAATGTAGAATATTACAATGTGAAGTTACCTGTCCGGTGTGGCCGGCTTCTGTGGCCAGGTGTAGAGGAGTCTTCCCGTCATCGTCCTGCATGTTCAGCTTGCTGCCGTTCAGCAGTAAGAACGAACATGCCATCACGGAACCCTGCAATATCAAGTATTGTATTTGTACGAGCTGCTTTAGGCCCTTTATACACGGCACGGTTTCTTTACGACATCTTAACCGCGCCGTAGCAAAATCGTGTGACGTAGAAGTTTAGGTCGAGCCTCACACTGAGCACGGCGGCGTGCAGCGGCGTGCGGGCCCCGGCCGCGCGCGCGCACACTGTGGCGCCGGCCGCCAGCGCGCCGCGCATGACGCCCACGTTGTGCGCGCGCGCCGCACGCACCAGCACGGCGTCCGCCGACAGGCGCGACATGTCCTCTGCAGCTAACACACAACAAAAATGAACCATTAGCGCGGGAACGATGCGAATCCAAGTTATTACAGGGGCCCCAAACTAGGCAGGTCTTTATCTTGGGTAATATGTAATATGGCGGGTTTGCCATTTTAAACATTTATTTTTTTTAAATGTTCGGTAATAAATAAAAAATAGGTTTTCTTCACAACAACAAAAATAAAAATTAAAGAAAAAATAACAAAGCAAAAATAAAATAATATGACTAGAATAAACGCTATTTTGAGTGACCGCGAGTGTGTGGATGTGATGGTGAGAAACAACGGAAAATTATTGCAATATTTTACAGTATTTTACATGGAGCGACTGCCTATCTGACTCTATCTGTGAGAAATAACGGAAAATTATTGCAGTATTTTACATGGAGCGACTGCCTATCTGACCTCCACAACCCAGTTACTAGGTAATACGATACCCCTCGGTAAGACTGGTTGTCAGACTTTCGGGCTTCTGACTACCCGTAACGACTGTCAAAGATCCACGAACGACAGCCGGGACCAACGGCTTAACGTGCTTTCTGAGGCACGGGGGGGTCACGGTATGTATAGATGGTCACCCATCCACAAACCAACCGCGGCAAGCGTAGCTTAACCTGATCGATCGACCTGTGCGGCTGTTATTATTTACCCACGGACCCCTCTTTGCGCAGACAACTTCAAACGGCGAAAATATTCCAACCTGATTGGGAGTTATTTGTTTCGAGCCGTTTGGGGTTCAATCATCGCTACGGCTTGGGGTCCGACTGTCCACTTGGTTTTTCGAGATATCGCCAAGCGGTTACTCAACTCTTCACGTGACCAGAGGGCTGGCCTATTTCTTGGCCAAAGAATTAGCATCGCCATTCAACGTGGCAATGCTGCCAGCCTTTTGGGCACTGTTCCTGTTGACAGCGATGCGGACCAATTTTTTGATGCTCTACGATACTTTATTTTTTTTTTATAAACGTACATATTATTATTTTAAATGTTAACTTATATTATGTAAATATTATCTTGATAAATAAAAATAAATATCTATGCAAAATTGAATTCATAATATTAGATGATTTACATTCCATCGTCATTCACTCAACTATCTACTTTAGCATCGTGTTTTCTAAGTTAATTTTTAAGTGTCTTTTGTAATAAAAAGGTCTACTTTGAAAGAATGTCAACTTTATCATGTATGACAGTGAGTCTGTTATTCCAAAACTTGTTAATTATCTCAGATTCTGAGACTCGCTCTCGTTTAATTTCTGACTACATTTAATTATAAGTTACACAAGAGCGACGACCTAGTTACTTATGATCCATGGCCACCAGACTTTACAGTTTTGGCCATGGTTAGGACATAGTATACTTTCTATCCCGGTGGTACGATCCCGTGGGATAATATACGATCAGCAGGTGAAGCTGTGAGCAGGTCGTAAAGCTAGTGATAACATAAAACTAACCTAATTCATCGCTGTCCTCTCCCTCCGTTGAATCGTGGTCGGAAGGCAAGCTGAGATCAACACCGCGTTCACTGGCCAACTCAGTGCCGATCAGTAGCACAGGACTGCCATCCGATTTACTAGAACTTTCCGACACTGAAACAACGAACTTTTATAAAGAAGCGTTTATGGAATACTGATTATACCAGCATATGAAAGGAATAAATAGAGTTATGTCCGCGTTTTACTTGTGGTAACCAAGTGTATAAGCATGTTGTAAATGTGTGAGTAACAATGGCGAAGTCTGAAGCGTGTGTGTGTGACGTGCTGACGCTACATGTCTTCACGCACTCATTCACCGCGCGTCTGTAAACTTGATTACCACAAGTAAATCGCGCGTCGCTTCGCCATAATAAGTTAGCAAGGCATTTAAAATGGTATTTGTTGGATGGAGTTATCAATATTTAAACAGTTCGGATATTTACCACTTGTATTACTATTAGCATCACTTTTTTCATCAACGATGGTTTCTGGCACCGAGGGCGCAACGCGGACCCTGAAAATAAAGTTAATTTAACTTCAATATGACAATTGATAACAACATAATTTAGGGTTCAGAGTTTTATCTAGACACGCGGCAGCGTGTCAAGCCAAGTTCAAGCAAAGGAACTGGCTAGCTAGCGCCGAGTGTAATATTACACGAACCACTAGGTGCCACTTTTGACCCTTCTATAACTCAAAACCTCTTTAACGTAAACACATAAAACTTCGTGTGTTTAATTATATCCACAAGGACATCCAGAAGCCCAAATTTCATGAAGCTAGCTCAAACGGTTATAAAGATATGAAGGTCAAAGAGTCGTAAATTTTAGCACTGACTGACATATATTTAGTAGTTATCAGAATTAATATATATATATATATATATATGTTGAATAACTTCATAAGATGACTGATGTAATGAAAACTGGCCAAGTCAAATCTAACCTACTTTAAGATCTCACATTTTTAAATAACAGCAATTGTTATAGGTATCCAATAAAGCAAAGAAATAGAGTTTAATACTTGTTCATAATGTTATTTTGTTTCTATAAATACATATTTGGATTTTGCATAGAACTTGGCACTCATTTAGATCTCCATTCTTTTTGCGGCAAAGCCCACAGCCAAGCATAATTTTTGTATTGAACTTGGCTCTACTTTTTGACATTTATGTTTTTGGTGGGATAAAGGTGGTAACCGCTGTACCACATTTGACAAAAAATAAAATCAGCCTAGCCTTTTCCCAACTATTTATGGGGTCGACTTTCAGTCTAACCGGGTGCAGTATTTTACATGGAGCGACTGCCTATCTACCAACCCGCACTGGGCCCGCGTGTTAGATTACGGCCCACTCCCTCTCACAGATAGGCCTGTGTCCCAGAAGTGGGAACATTATAGGCTGATTATGCTCATGCTGCCTATCTGACCTCCACAACCCAGTTACTGGGTAACACGATATCCCTTGGTAAGACTAGTTGACAGATTTTTGGGCTTCTGACACCCATAAAGTCTGTCAAAGATTTACGAATGACAGCCGGGACCAACGGCTTCACCTGCTTGCCGAGTCACGAAGGGGTCTCGACTTGTGCTGGATGGTTGCTTAACCATCCATCGACCAGTGTGGCTGTTATTTTTAGCCATGAGCAAATTTTGACAAAAACTCCCAGTAATTTGAAACTTCACTGCTGAAACCCGTCAAAAAGCAAAAATTTACTTTGAAGTTTTATAACGTGCAAGTGAAATTCAACGTTAGGGTGGTAAAGCAATTACGAGGCCGGCTATACAAAGTATTAGAGCTATAGTCTGTTCCAAAAGTATCTGATAAAAATACACCTGTGGATACCAATCATCCACAGCTGTATTTTTATCAGATACTTTGTGTTAAGTTACAAACTGAGTACTTTAATTTGATAATTTTAATACTTAAACCCGAAATTATAATTTTAAATCAGGGTTCGAAATTATCAAGATAATTAAGCTTTTTGATAATTATCCGATAATTATCTGATAATTATCCGATAATTATCGGATAATTATCACCTGTGTTAGAAATTCATTTGTTGTACAAATACATTATAATTTGGGCAATTCTCACAGAAAAAAAAAATATTATTCATTTAATATCCAACACAAAGTACCATTAATTATAGGCAGATTGAGTAAAAATCAGTGTCCGTCAGATTCGACATTATAATTAAATTAAATTGAACGAAGTAAAGTCAAAGGAATATCTTCGTCCTATGATGATTCTATTTCCATTGGCGTTCCGATACACGCAAGTGCAGAAATGTTCATTCGAATACAGTTCACTTTCATGAGTGCATTTTTTGTTATTATCAATCGATAATTATCCATATGTTATTATCACGATAATTATCATGATAATTATCATGATAATTATCATTGATAATTATCCTTTCGAACCCTGTTTTAAATCACCTTAAAAAATGTTTTCATTTAAAAATTAAGGTTAATTCTATAACCTCAATTCTCGTAAAAGATTTTTGCATTATAATTTAATACTATTATTCAAACAATATTGTTGGAAAAAGAGGTTAGATATCAAGTTGAAACTTTCTAAATACAGACGAATGTGTTACTAACTCCCTAGTCCCTATACAGAATTTGGATGGTCTTTGAAAGTAACCCTTTTCAAAGACCATCCAAATTTTTACATGGTGTTCTATCCATGAATATAAACAACTTTCACTACGGGACCAACTCTGAAATCACGAAAAAAAAAACTGCTGTTTCATACAAAACTTCAATACCTACTTGACCAAAATGTATGAAACAGCAGATGTTTTTTTCGTGATTTCAGAGTTGGTCCCATAGTGAAAGTTGTTTATATTCATGGGACACTATGTAAAAATTTGGATGGTCTTTGAAAAGTAACCCTGTATAGAGTGATTGCGTGAGAATTTAACCTGCGGTGCTATTCTGTAAATATCTCACGGTGAAAACTTAGGTGAAGTGAGCGTGGAGTGAGCTGTCAATAGTGTCAATTCCTAGCAAAAACAAACTCATTTCACCTAAGTTTTCACGGTGAGATTTTGACAGAATCGACCGGCTGATCATTGTTTACACTTTCACAATATACTTTTGGGACAGACTATAAGAACACGAATATGTTAGTACCTGCGCCTGGCACGCCGTACGGACCACCTGCGGCCGGCGCGCAGCGGGCTGTCGTTGGGCGCGAGCGCGCCGCTGCTGCCCACGAGGTCCTTCACCCACAGCAGGGACACGTACTTGGAGCGAATCCACGTCTCGCGTACGTTTCTGTTGGGAATACGATATTTTATTATTACTGATAGCTTGTACAGTCCTATCACAGCTATTTTACCTCTGATTTCGCATCACTGTCAAAATCACAGTGATCTTTATTTTCGTTACAATAAGGTTGCTATTAGATTGCTTGTGTCAGAGGTAAAGTAACTAGTAGTAGTAGTAATAGTCATTTTCGGGAAATCACTGAAAATCAGCAATGGGTTGTCGGGGGCGGGGGGAACCACAGCTCAGCACTCAATCACAGCGCGCGTCGCTTCGTGAGATAAAAATACTGTATAGCAAAATTTTGTAGAAATGCGACGTACGGCGTGACTCGTCTGAAAAAGTCTGGCCAAAACAGTGCCGCTCTTCTTGATGTGACTACGAAAATTATATTGAACTTGTTTAAGAAAATTCTTACGTTTCACAGTCCGGGGTAGCCCTCGGGATGGTCGTTCCTTCAGCATTGGCTTCATAGATTAAATTTACAATTTTATTGCCCAGTTCTGCCATAACCTAGAACATTCAATGTAATGGATTTGAATTGTAAATCTTTTTTGCAAAAAGAAGTCAAAAAACTAAAACTCATATTAAAAGTACCACTTTGTAAACGAGGATATTACAAATTAGAGGATTATTTCCAAGATAAGAAAGGTTATAAACATTCTGGTCCTGCTCCTTAGGACAATCTAGACAAAATCAAACTGGTTGCTTTATTCATTTATATTATTTAATATTTTTATGACATTGATTTTTGCATTCTGTGACTAGAGTAACTCACACACTTGTTAAAATTCTAGGAAAATCATCTACTTTTACAATATTTGTAAATATGTGAGCACCATGTATCTACTAAATAATTGATTTATCTGCCAATGCTACATTTTTAATTCATTATACCTTTTGTGGTAATTCTACCACAAAAGGTATAATGAATTCACATATAATTAATAATGAATGTATACAAAACCTTGTAAAACATTTTAAAAGAGTAACGGTGGAGTTTCTTGCCCATTCTTCTCCATACGAACACTACCTTTTGGAAGGGGCGACTAGAATCAATTCTATTTTTTTGTAATTTTCGACGTTCAAAAGTGCCTATAATGTGCCTATTTGAAATAAATGATTTGATTTTAAAAGGACAATCATTGTAAAAGTCTGTAAATAGTACTAATGACTTTCTTAAATTAGTACCTTTATTATTTCTGGTTCCCAGTCGTCCAAGGTAAGAGATCTCACTTTACTAACGTGGACGCCTAGCGAGCGATGTATGCCAGAACATTCTAGAACAAACATATAATAATTAAAATCAAACAACCCAAAAATATTGGATCTTTTCCGGCGATACTATGCCAATAGGGATGATGACATTTTTTATCATTTCGAACTCAAAAACATATTGTTTGCAAATAGTGTAAACAATATTAACGGTTTTTAAAATATCTGCTTGACAAGACAGCACCACCACAAAAGTGACGTAACTACAAATGTAACTTCATACTAGCGCCATACAATGTCCGTACCGTGCGACAAGGACGAGAATAATCCATTCCAAAAATTTTTTAAGCGTGTATCTTCTCCATATTTCCATAGATTTTTTCGATTATCTCATTTTACAATGCCTTCATTTAAATTACATCATTTGTTCGAACATTTCTAATATGAGTCATCATTCCTATTGTAGTAAGACAATACGAATTTACTATACACAACACAATTGAAGAAAGGAAAGGTTCCAAACAAACAACAACACAAACAAATTCCTTTCCCGTATCTGCATATGGAACTGATGGTATGTATGAAAAAGGTTCGACTTTGTGAAAATAATGCCTTCAGTGCATACCTTGTGTAACTTTTCGTGGTCCACGTGAAAGTCCCTGAACCGTCTCCGGACACAGGTGGGAAGGGTAACTCCAACTTGGTAAAGTGGGGTTACTTCGATGGAATGGCAGTAGGATGTGGATAAGCTACTTCCTAAGCTATGCTCCACCTCCTATCCTGCCTTTTGTGTCCCAAAACATCACAGTCAAAGTGACCTCTACGCTGCCACCAACGACGCCGTGGAAGTGGGGAAGTTTTGGGCCAACAAGATCTGGAATACAGTGAAGCCAGCAACAAGACGAAAAAAAAGTGCATACCTATACAAAGTGTAATGCCAAGATTGATGCTAGCCCAGCGAGGGTTTGGGCTGCCACAGTCACAGCAGTAGTTGTTCCCAGGAATGCTCAGAAGTTGCTCCCATATCCTGGAAATATGATTAAAATATTAGAAAAAACACTTTTTAAATGCACCTGAGGTGTGTGTGTGTGAGGTGTTCAAATTAATGCTACCAGCTAAAAATCCTTAATCCGTCTACAAGTTTTGACTAGCTAAGTTTTTTTCTGCGAGTAGATTACCTTCCCTACTTGTCCTATGAAACCACGTAAAGCAGAAACAACGAAAAGTCGATCATTTGCATTTCTTTTGTCCAAAGAACTGAATAAAGATTCCATAAACTAGAGAACTAGTGCAACATTCTACTTTCCAAAAATGTACCTGATCTTCCGCATGCCCCTGACGTTGGTAACACTATGCCTGTTCTCCGAGGGCCTGTCATCTGGCACTAGTATGAGCTGCGTGTCAGGGTTCTCTCTACTCTGACCCTGTTGTATGGCGGAACGGATGCCGTTCTGAAGCGCAGTTATCCAACAGTTAAGCATCTCTTCGGAATCCGCTTGGAGCATGTGACTCCTGGGAATAAAGTTTATTTGTTATATTTGAATTCAGAATCTGAGATGATTATCAAGTTTTGCAACAATGACCTCAATTTCGTAACGACTAAGTTCAAATTCCATTGCAATCATATATTTTTTGGAATCTTATTAGAAATGTTCATTCAAAAATCAACTTAGAATACATAAGGCTAGTAGATAGTTGAGTAGGTTGGTATCGGAATGTAAATTATTTTTAATTATGAAATAAAGTATAGTTGGTATTCTTTATTTTTTAATAGTACCAAGTAGTACATTTCGTATTCATCATAATTATTTCAGCCGAAAGGCGTCCAATGCCGGGCAAAGGTCTTCCCCAAGAATGCCACAAAGAGCCCTTCACCAGTGGGGTAGTTCCCGGATTTTTAAAAACGTCCACATTTTTATCTGCGACAGATTGACGTCTGTCAAAAATACCTCTAATTTACTTATATTTTTGACAAGCTTTTGAGATTTATTGTTGCTGAGATTGAAGTTAAAGTTTAAACCACTTACTTCGATGGTGACAATACTTCAAAGCAGTACCGCCTCTCACCGTCAAGCACAGGCTTCACAGTACACAGTCTCAAGTCTTCCTCCATTACCGTTACGTTTAGTTCACCTGTCCTTTTCCTAAAAAAAAAATAATGCTCGTCAACACCCTTTAATTGATAATAATGATCTTTACGAAGTTTTGTCCCTGGTCTGTTTTTTGTGTTCTGAAGTTTGCAAATTACTTCTCATGAGTAACGCGGGGCTTGAGGCTAGGTAATAACAGCTCGGGTCGATCAGGTTAAGCTACACTTGCCGCGGTTGGTCCATGGATGGGTGACCATCTTTACACATACCCCTCCGTGCCTCGGAAAACAGGTTAAGCCGTTGGTCTTGGTTGTCATTCGTGGATCTTTGTCGTTATGGGTCGTCAGAAGCCAGAAAGTCTGACAACCAGTGGGTATCGTATTACCCAGTATCGGGGTTGTGGAAGTCAGATAGTAAGATAGGCAGTCGCTTCATGTAAAATACTGGTATTCAGCTGCATCTGGTGACACTGGAAGCCGACCCCAACTTGGCTAAGGCTAGATAAACGATGCTATGAGTAAGTTATAAAACCAAACTTTCGATACCGTTTTGTTAGATAATAGCAACCAACCAACCAACTTCCTACACGCTCGAAAGGCATTGCTGCGATTAAAAATGACAACTAAAATCGACAATTTCCGTAATAAATTTACTACTAACACACAAACATACATTTTTATAATGTATTCGTTCAAATAAATTACCAGTCTGAAGTTACGTCACGGTTCACGTAATTTATATCCAAGATGTATAACGGAAAACAAAATCAATTGAGCAAATTGTTCTACCCAATCTTA
Source organism: Mesoligia furuncula (assembly GCA_916614155.1). Lineage (NCBI taxonomy): Eukaryota > Metazoa > Arthropoda > Insecta > Lepidoptera > Noctuidae > Mesoligia > Mesoligia furuncula. The sequence goes on from OU744801.1 coordinate 17,326,052, forward strand.
TCGAACAAATAAACAATGGGTAAAGAAGTAGACTGATTAACAAGGCCTGACGTCACTGGCCTACATAACAAACCTCCGATCGAAAACCGCAATCGAGAATCAAGAACTCACCTATACACGAGACGATTGTCGTATAAATAGAACCATCTCCTATTCCATGTCTTGAAGGCATTCGAAGTCCTTTTGAACAGATAGCCTTGCATGCGAGGCATGTATTTAAGGCACGGTGTGCTCAACAAGCCATCTTTGCAGTCCCCTTCAGCTTCCCTCGATTTACAGCTCGGTAGCACAGTGTCCTTACTGTTTACAATCGTATGGCGGTTCTCCATCTCTTTGTCAAGTATTTTTGTGTCGTTACGCATAGCTGCGATCTGGAAATTTGATCATTAGTGGTGAATACTCGTACGGTTGAATATTTCTTGTAACGAACATGACGTGCCTTTGTAACGCTTTGTGTATCACGGTCAATTGGCGTTGCTATGTTGTCAATTTTAAGTACATCGTTAACGGGGAATAAAGTTGATTAGTGGAGTGTGGTGCACTTATTATGGCATTTATATAATGGAGATGGCTCTGGGAGCTCTGTAATATATTTTTCTTTCAACTACGTAGTATTGTTATCATTAACCACTACGAAACCGATCACAAAGGACATATTTTTTGCTTAGAACCAAAACAGTGCAGAAATGTTGTATGAAATCTCATTGTTGCACAGTTTTTCATGAATGCACTGTTTTATATTTTTTATTTAGATATAAATTTACCACAGAGGTTTAATGTCTCCTATTGAGTTTATTATAAAATGTATGCATTAGAACAAAAAGGTACTGGCTGAAAATAAAAAATCGGCTGAATAAAACCGACTTGGTGAAAAAAAAAAACAAATGGCGCGCATTTTGTACCACAGTAAAACTTTGATACTTCATATTTAGCAAGAAAAGATTTAAAAAATGGAAATAGCGATAGCGATATGAATGCTCCAGAAAGTATAAAAACAGCTGCAAATGAAATTGTTAATAACCTTGTGCCGCAAAAGTCGCGGCATAAATATTTAAAAGCTTTGTTTTCATTAACTTGAGTTTTTATTTGGAGTAGGTATATTTTATCACGGTAGATAGATCGGTAGTTGAAAGAAAAGTAGATTACGCACCTTGCTAAAGTGAGTAATTAATGCACTCGTGTTAATATAGTGCCCTCGCATTCGCTCGGGCACCAACTTATCTCTCGTCCATTAATAATTCTCACTTTGCGCTCGATGCAACAATCTACTAGTACAGCCTTTGTTCTGTTTGATCTAAGTGCATGTCGTGGTTTGTGTCCATGAACGCAAGCAACCACGAAAAGAAGGCTCAAAGCAGCTAATTATCAGCATCGCAAATTAAATCGAACTTTGAAAAGCAATATCGACACTATTTCGACTTCTGTTCGATTTTAAACAAATATAAGAAGTATTCTGACTCACATCTTCAGCGGTAGTCTTGAGGAACGGCTCCAAGTCCTCTGATAGGTCAGCACCTTGGTGGTAGTAGGTGCAGCAAGCTTGCAAGTATGACAGGAACTGAAATAGATAAACATGGGGTTTACAGTGACAGGCCACTTGAAATGTTTGCTGTACTCGGTACAGTCACATCCCAAATATGTTCGTCACCTTAGGGGCTATTTTTGTCTGCTCATTGTACGATAGAATCTGCTCCAACAACTCAACTTTATATGTCCTGACTTGATAAAGGAAAAAATTTGAAAACTGACGAAGATATAACAGACTTGAATGTACACACGACGACATATCAAGCTATATTTCAAGTTTGAGCTGACCTCGCATTGTATAGGTTTTTAGTACAATGATAAGTCGGCTTATACGGAAAAGTGCCTATATCTTGACATATCGCCGCGCGTACGCATTAAAAGTAAGAACTGTGCTATAGATAGTGCCTATCTATCCAATCAAAAGAGTCTCCACGAGTGACAGTAATTTTGTCTGCTCATTGTACGATAGAATCTGCTCCAGCGACTCAACTTTATATGTCCTGACTTGATAAAGGAAATAATTTAAAAACTGACGAAGATATAAAAGACTTGAATGTACACACGACGACATATCAAACTATATTTCCAGTTTTAGCTGACCTCGCATTGTACAGACTTTTAGTACAATGAGAAGTCGACTTATACGGAAATGTGCCTATATCTTGACATGTCGCCGCGCGTACACAATGAAAGTAAGAACTGTGCTATAGATAGTGCCTATATCTATCCAATCAAAAGAGTCTCCACGAGTGACAGTAAGTACTTGATACATTCGTCACACTCTTGGCTGGCAGGACGCGCTACTAAACTTACTGAGTGTTTTAATGTTTTCAAAAACGGAAAAGAGAAAAATACACGATATACTTAGAAGCCGTCACACAATCTCAAGACCAAGTCGAGGTGTTTCATAGGCATATTGTATTACTGACTGTATAGCTTGAATTCTCTGATTAAGTAAAGCCAATTAGACAAATTGCAGATGGGCGTTAATTTTAGTGAGATTAGTGGTCACTTTATTGGTGATGTTCCACAGAAAGGTCAGGTGCGTAGTACTCGCAACCAGCGTGTATGACCAATGTAACGGCCCGGCCCTGGTGCAAGCCATGGTCCTGTGCGAGAGGGAGTGGAGGCAGTCACCTCCTTCTCCGAAGCAGTCATGCTAGCGAAGGAGGTGGCGGGATGGATGAGGGAGAGAGCCTCCCGTCCCAGCCGCCGCGGGAGACGCGTGACGACTCCCAGCCACCGTAGGCGCGGGCCTGCGGACGGAGAGTAATGGGTAGCTCGTCGTCCGATCAGGATCAGGCCCGTGCCGGACGGCGCGTAAGTGTTCCACGCGCGCCTCAAAGAGATGTCAGCATCAGAGAAAGGGCCGAACCCTGCCTGGTCAGCGGGATTGTTCGAAAGGGTTACTGCTGGCCCGGAACATAAAGGGCTAAGGTAGGAACACGGGTGGATTTTAGTCAGTAAGAGACTGACACTCCCGCTCCACCAAGAGCGGGAGGGGAAAAAAGGATCGTAGCTGGAGGCGTTCTGTAGTTTCTACCTACCACCAAGATAAGAAGGCTAGTTTATGTATGGATGATTAGTCACTATATTTACTTGACAAACCCATTCTTATCGTTATCCGCTAAAATTGGGTTTAGATTGCGAACTAAAACGCGTTTATCTTGCAATTTAAGCCTTTATCAATTTTATGAATGAGACTATGCAGGAAGGAGTGACTAAGTAGATAAGTAAAAGAAAACTTTTAGCGCAAAAAGTGTTACTAAGGATAAGCGTGATGCGATTTTTTTTATCTCATGTTCATGCGAAATAAAATCGCGAACACTCATATAATTTTTCAAGCGATTATGTACCGCTTTACGCGGACTCTAATAGCACATTGGTATTGTTCATAGATTGGCGATTATTTTCGGCAACGATTAAATTTCATGGCGGACGCTTAGCATTAGATTATCGGCCCAAATATAGGTGTGTTTCATAACAGTCTGACCTTCCCCTAATTTAATTATAAAAGAGCTATTAGTAATTAAATAAAACTACATTTTCGCACGCTATTCAAAACATTCGCCCTATTTCAGCACTAACATAGATCACACCTTACCGTACCTACCTAACTACCCACTAACCTAAATGTACGAACTGTACATTCATATTGTGTGAAAAAGTATTTATTACATTAAAAAGCATAGAAAGTTATATTTAGTGCGGTGAGTCGTGACCTGTTGCTTTAGTGTTTATTTATACATCACGCTTCGGTGAAAGTCACGATCGAAACGTTATGAAATTGGCGGGTGAGCTTTCTTCTCGGTGTCCTACACTTCCAAATGACCATATTTTAAAATATAGGTAATTTTATAGGTTTACGATTTTTTTACACCTAACTGAGATGCGGGAGTATAGTTTACATATTTACGTAATTGTTACGGGTACCTAGTCAGAAGCCCGAAAGTCTGACAACCAGTCTTACCAAGGGGTATCATATTACCCAGTAGCTGGGTTGTGGAGGTCAGATAGGCAGTCGCTCCATGTAAAATACTGGTATTCAGCTGCATCCGGTTAGACTGGAAGCCGACCCCAACATAGTTGGGAAAAGGCTAGGCAGATGATGATTTACGTAATTGTGCTCACAAATTTCTTAAAAGTAATCTTAAGCGGAGGTGCGAGAAGCTGCGAGCGAAGCTGATTCGCGTAACTAAATCAGCTACGCTCGCAGTATGACCTCCGCTTAAGATTACTTTTAGGGCAAGCGATGCGATGCGACGGGGAAAAAATTTCAGGCGGACGAGGTCGCGGGAAGAAGTTAGTAATTCTTTAGAAGTTATATTGCTTGAAGCAAGTCCAACAAAATAATGACTGATACCGAGCCATGATAGTGTCGATAATGTTTTCGGGTGTGCGTCGGTACTCGGCAGTTGCATGTTCGGTAGATATAAATCATTACGATTGTTATATTATACAGTTATGGCATTGAAATATACCGGTACCATTACGTACTGTTTGTTTTGTAATAGATGGACTGCTAAAGCTGGAATATTTAAAGCATATATGGGCAGAATGTCAATTTCTATTACAGCGCTAATGCAATAGTATGTGTCTATTTTTCTGTGGCCTCTTGGGGAGAACGGAGGGTTATGTCGGACCACCACCGACTAAAACTCTTCGGTCTTCCTTGCACCATGAGTCGAAGGCCTGGGAGATACTGGCACGTGCTCTCGCAGCCCCGACTGAACCTCCTTTATGCCTATCAACAGTTGGCACAACATTGGTCCTTATAGGCTCAGCATTGCTCAACATTTGGGGGAATTGAGATATACCTTCTTGTTCGTAGAATAAGCATAATCAGCCAATAACGTTCCCACTGCTGGGACACAGGCCTCCTCTCCGTCAGAGGGAATGGGCTGCAATCAACCACGCGGACTCAGTGCAGTTTGGTGGATATCACATGTATTCGAATTTTTGGTCCTAAGACATGCCGGTTTCCTCGCGATGTTTACCTTCAGCCATTTTGAGAGCAATGGTGATGAAATAAATTACACAAAGCAAAGCGCTTTCCTAGGTTCGAACCCACGACCTACAACTTGTAAGTCGGGGCTGTTACCACTGGGCCACCACTGCTCTCAATAAGGTCAATCAATCAATTGAGCCTATCGCAGTTCACGGTTGGACAAGAAGGAACAAAGAGGTACACCTCAATTCTTAGATCAGTTGGAATCCAGTAAGTTATATCAGCAAATAGTCTACGTGCAACAAATCACGGAGGACTACGGCAGGTCGTTGAATGGTAAAGGGCAAAGCAGTGTGCCTGTGCTAGTTCTGTATAATAAGATTATACTTACTAATAATAAATAACCAGTTAGCTTCCCAGTAAGTATAAAACAACGAAATGACGTCAAACAAATGAACTCAACGCTGGCCACGCCCCCGCCTGTATTGATCATGCCATGTTATGATTGACTCACAAAGGTAACGATATTTTATTCAGATAGGATAACCGGAAAAACAGAACTATGTACTACGTTATTTTTAGTATATGCGAAACCTGAATATAGTTTGTTCAGAATAAGTAACTGAATCGATTCCAATAATTTTTACCCCATGTTGTATTTTGTCACAAAAATATTTAAAAAAGGCTAAAAATTGGATACCGAGCGACACTAAGTAGGTTATCCAGTCTCCGCGCTGAACGGTCAGGTACCTAGGTACTATTATCAATGAGCGCAAGATGGCGCGGCGCGGGTGAGCATGTTTTTGTACGGACAAACAGGTAACTTAACAAGCTTATAACTTTGTGATTTTTCATGATACAGTTTTGTAATTTTGTACAGACGCCAGCACATCAAGCTACTACAATCTGCCAAATTTCTTTAACAGATTTTCAACTTTATCGCTATAGCATAAGGTTCAAAGTTGATTGGGAAAATTTGACAGTTTCGGATAGCTTGATGTGCTGGCGTCTGTACATAGATTCTTTGCATAAAAAAACTAGACACGTGTTTCGGGTTTCGCATATACTAATAATGTTGTATATTTGCAAATTAGTTAAAATACAGTAAAATCACTTATCATTAATTGTAGAATTAATTCGGAGGCAGTGATGAGGCTTTCTGCAATAGTGCAGTGACAGCCAGGTTTAACCCCTTGTATGTCGTAATTACAGACACAAATAAAAAGCCATTGTGTCTCGCGTAGATCTACGTTCCGGCATACTAAGGGTTAAAGCCAGAAATTCTTCTGATCTTATAAAGGGTCGAGAATTACACAATCTGGAGAAGCCTTATCTCGGACAGCTGGTCGGAACTAACAGAAGCAATGGCTTTCATTTTGACAGTTCAACACCATTCATTGCGTTATTTACGTTGTTGAACAGACACATTTTTCGAACATATGAAGCAACTAGCAGCGCCCCGCGGTTTCACCCGCATAAGTGTCGATCCCGTGGGAATATCGGGATAAAAACTATCCTATGTCCTTTCCCGGGACTCAAACTATCTCTATACCAAGTTTCATCTAAATCGGTTCAGCGGTTTAAGCGTTAAGAGGTAACAGACAGACACACTTTCGCATTTATACTGGTAATATTGAGTATAGATGGATGGATTAGCAGTAGGTACTCTTTAAAATGATTCAGATTGTGATTGATAGTGTCTTACGCAATTAGGGTGCAGGTAGAGCGAGGTACCTAATCGGTGCGAATTATCAGAATACGATATAGCATAGCCAGCTTTTACTATTCATTTCCTGTTAGCTATTATATAACGAGTTTTTTTAATGAGATACACACTTAACAGTAGCTTTATGTTTGCCACGCATCTGAAATATTTATACGCTCATGTTTCAGATAAATAAGGGTATCTTAACCCTAAAGCGTGGTGGGGTGCGTTGACATTTACATCCTACACATGATCAGCACCAGCCCTAAATAATTTTAAACATCGGCATCGGCCGAAATTACTAAACGACAGTATTTTTAAGGTTTGACATAAATATTTAGGTCTCAACATTGAGTAATTTTTTTTTAAAGGGTAACCACAATTTGCGTCTGTGACGCCAAGTATGAAATTAAATGTTGTGACATCTCTAAACCTTTTTAGAGATGTCACAACATTTCATTTCGTGCTTAACGTCTAGGTAAATATACTACTAACTACCTAACTAGAAATAAATAAATCTTTTTGGTCCTTACCAGAAATCATTATTTATTTCTAGTTCGATTGTTAGTTTCCTTTTCACACGGCATTTACCGATGACTCACTGAGCAAACCTAGTAAGTTGCCTTCCCAGAACATAATGAGTCAAAATGTTATGCTAATTATCTAAGTATATCGTTCGTTTAAACAGTTCTTAAAGATAAAGGTATTATTTCGTCCTATTTATGTGCTTGCTGAGTCCTCATCACGTAGGTGACGTAGGTAGGTAAGGCTATTTTTACTTGATAGGATCTAATTCAATTCGCTGCGCACTTGTGCCATAATCGGCTTATAAGGATTTATTGTTTAGTGCGTACGACTCTCGCGACTGGTTCCCGTAATAAGTACTTAAGTTTAAACAAAATAGGCACGTACCCAAATATTTATAATTTTAATGGAATCGAAAAAAAAAACCTTGACATATGTATCTATCTATCTTCTAGGTATATAAATGAAACAAAGTCGGATTAGTTACACCATTTATACCTCAAGAACAGCTAGACCCGATTTTTATGATTTTTGATTTGTTAGATTTGTCTCCGGCCCTAATAGCAGAATAGCTACCTATTATGGGGGAAAAATCAAGAATAAAAAAAAATTGTCATACATTCGTTCTTATTGATCCTTCGCTGGGTCATCTAGTTTATTCATAAATCACATCCCTATTTGAGTCCATGTTATTATAGACATCATAATAAGTATCAACAAAAAATAACAATTACCTGACAGGTTCCCAAATCCACTTCACAAAGCTGTCGGTTCACTTATTTGTCACAGACTATGAACACTGTTATTTAAAACAACAAAAAACACTTCCACCTTTAGCAACTCGAGACATAACTGTCGTCTGAAGACGGCATCGCCAGATTAGTCGTGCACTCGGTCAGACTTGCAAACTAGAGGTGCGTTGCAAAACAGACTGTTGAAAATGATAACTATCAATAGTGCTAATGAGTAACAACTCTATGATACGCTATCTTTTTCAAGGAAGTGAGCTTGATAAACATTTTTTTTTTTTCTAAGAACACTTTTTTGGGAATTGATTCAGGCAATTGATACCTGTTCAGTTAAGTATATCTTTGTTTGTTAGACACCTAGTGTCTTTTATTTGAAATTAATCATAACAGTTTTGGTTATTTTGATAAAAAATCTCAACTCGCATGCGGCATTGTAACTTAAAACAAAGTGAAAAGGTTGCATAACAAAGTACCTAATATGAAATTCAAAGTCGCAATTACATTTTCTAAAACGCGACCTTATACAATAGCGTCACGTTATGTGATGTAAACAAAACGTATGACTCATGTTTTTTTTTTTAAATGAATATGCGCGGTAATCAACGCACAAGCACAGTATAAGCAGCTTCACAGTTCCCACGAAGTGATCGTTTCAATACGAATAACTATGGTAGTAGGAATATTACCTTGAGAATGTAATTTAGATGTGTGTTGTATAGTCTATCTATACGTTGCCAGAGTATTTAAAAAAAACTGGCCAAGTGCGAGTCGGACTCGCACACGAAGGGTTCCGTACCACAAGGCAAAAACGCCAAAAAAAAACATGTTTGTTGTATGGCAGCCCCCCTTAAATATTTATTTTATTTTAATTTTATTATTTATTATTAAAGTTAAAATACAACTGAGTATTTTGTGAATATTTCAAGTGCCTACTTGTTGCCATTTTTGAAATCGAGCAAAAAAGGGCAAAAAAATCGTGTTTGTTGTATGGGAGCCCCCCTTAAATATTTAATTTATTTTGTTTTTAGTATTTGTTGTTATAGCGGCAACAGAAATACATACTTTGTGAAAATTTCAAGTCTAGCTATCGCGGTTCTTGAGATACAGCCTGGTGACAGACAGACAGACAGCGAAGTCTTAGTAATAGGGTTCCGTTTTTACCCTTTGGGTACGGAACCCTAACAACGTATTGTTTACGGTCCACGCTAACGCTTCACCTCACTGGTTTGTCGTTGATAGTTTATTTAATGCAGGCATTATTTACATCGGCAGCGCAAGCTAGTAATAGGAAATCTTGTGATACGAGCATTGGCTATTAGGCAAAACGAGTTAGAAACCTGTAAGCGGATTATTACCGAGTCTCAGTCTAGGTGAAATCTGGGACGGTCTGGCCGACGTGTCATAAATAATTCCACATTCTTGTTTTGTATAGCGAACGACCCCTAGCTTGTCTCAATTAAGGCACAATAACCCGAAGCGCTGAGCCGTTGACTGATGAAGGAAAGGTCAATAGAGTTCGCGAGTTCAGATCTTACCCCTTTGGCTTACTTAAGTCATAAATCTATTCCAATGGATTTCCGAATTTTGAATCCAAGCCGACTTCGATTCAGAATTTGATGAATTTTGTGAACATCTTCATAATAATATCAAATTATTAAAGCTTCTTTGAAATTAGTATTTGGTAGACCCTAGCCAGGTATAGATAACAAAAATGCTCCTGTAATTCATCATATCCATACTAATATTATAAATTCCAAAGTAACTGTCTATCTGTCTGTCTGTACGACACCTAAACCACTGAACGGGTTTCAAAAAAAATTGGCAGAGAGATAGATTACATCCCGGGGAAGGACACAGGATAGTTTTTATCGACATACGTCCCGGGCGAACCCGCGAGCGGAAGCTAGTTCTGAATTAAAGCTGAAAAACTTGGATTCAAGAAGGAGTATGAACAAAAATGTACGGCATTCAGGTAGAGACAGAAATACATAGTCTAACTAAAGTCAAAACGCGATACCGTTATAACCAAAATCCAGACTCTATTTCTATGACCAGATACAACATTGAATCAGTACTAGAAGCACGGAAAACAAGAGAGTGACAGTGAAAGTAGGTGCACCTAAAATGTCGTTTTTATGCGACATTTTGCTTTTTATTTAACTCCTCTTTCTAAGTCGCTAGGTCAATAAATAAATATGATTGGCTTGACTGGGTTATCCCAAGGCCAATCATACCAAAATCCCTAAAAATATGAAGCCCCTAAAAAATCCCATCTCACTTATTTAAACCCTTTGGGGGGAAAACCCCTAAGTTGAGGACCCTGAGCATTTCGGCCCGGTTGACCGTGACGATTTAGCAGAATTAGGCATTGGGGGCAGCTGCCATGAATAGCCGCGCAAAACTCGCTACGTACGGTTATCAACCTATTGTCCCGGAGTAGAGCGTGATTATTGTCTTCCTATTGTTGTTCGACACTGACCGGTATGGTAAATAGTGTTGTTTGTTATGCTAGTTTATGATTTTGTCTATATCGCAGTAAGTCTCTGGAGAAGGATGTCTAGCAGTTGACTGAATGGCTTGAGTTCATGATGCATTATGATGATGATTTGCGTTCGCGATTTAAGTGCCAAAAATTGTAAACAAATATGAGTTTATGGAAAAATAACTTTAATTACTACATAATAAAGTTCAGTTTACGCTACAATATCAAACATTTTTATTATTTTTTCAATAGTGCAGTCTGAAATCAACTTAACTTGAAATAATATCAAATAGAAACAAAGAACGTATAATCTCCTTTACAATAGGGACTTTAAAGACTACCTATCGAACACATTTTTGCTGTCTTTAGTTAGGTAACTAGCAGGACATTGCCAAAATCGTTTGGTACCTTACCTATACAGTTTTTGCTGCTATTGCATGGCTCATACATAATGCAAGCATTAGAGAGTGCTTTACGATCGATTTTTTTTTTGCCTGCGATAATATCAATTAATTGAGTCTTCTCCATAGAGATCTACGTTTTGGAATGGGCAACTAGCTTCAACTTTCTGACTAACTGACAGACTATTTAATTTTGACAATTCAAAAGTGCCTGTTCAAGGTTTAATTGAAATAAATGCTTTGAGTTTGAGTAATTTTTTTTATAGATTCGTTTCAGAGGTGAAAACTACTCTTTTATGCAAAGTAGTTTAATTGTAATTAAAAAACTGGCCAAGTGCGAGTCGGACTCGCACACGAAGGGTTCCGTACCACAAGGCAAAAACACCGAAAAAAACATGTTTGTTGTATTTTATTATTTATTATTAAAGTTACAACTGAGTATTTTGTGAATATTTCAAGTGCCTACCTGTTGCCATTTTTGATATCAAGCAAAAAAGGGCAAAAAAATCGCGTTTGTTGTATGGGAGCCCCCCTTAAATATTTGTTTTATTTTGTTTTTAGTATTTGTTGTTATAGCGGCAACAGAAATACATAATTTGTGAAAATTTCAACTGTCTAGCTATCGTGGTTCTTGAGATACAGCCTGGTGACAGACAGACAGACAGACAGACAGACGGACAGACGGACAGACAGCGAAGTCTTAGTAATAGGGTCCCGTTTTTACCCTTTGGGTACGGAACCCTAATAAAAAACTAACTAATATAATATCTATATCTATGGTTTTTTTACGATCAAATGAGCACATTAAGTATGAGTCGTACTCGTGCAGTTTTGGATTTTCCAAATTTTTTTAATAGTTTATACTATGGGGACTAGTTTTTACTTAGGTAATGATTAAATGTAAGTATTTCAACATTTCAATTATTATTTAAGAACCACGCAGCTTCTGCCCACGACTTCGTCCACCTCAAATTTTAATTTCATAAAATGACATTCGGCAATAAACGAAAAGAAAAAAAAATTAAAGAAAGAAAAAAGAATTTTCGGAATCTGATCAGTAGTTCCGAAGACTACCCTCTAGGCATACATAGAAACTCTCTTTTACTTCTTGATAATATTAGTGTAGTTGAGGAACACCGGCACTTGGCATTTTGAATTGTGACTTGATGAAAGCAATGCCTATGCTTATTTTATTCATTGCATTGCAATCTAAAAACGCTGCTCCATGTAGGTATGCCACTGAACCGGAACCAACATGCTTCGCGTTGCGTTACACTATAAATATTATTATAATTATAGTTTCTACTACGTTTAGAAAATCCATGCGCTCGCTACGTCCGTCAGTCAGACAGTTTTATGTATTACAAAAGAACATAGTCGGATGAATTTCGAATGTTGTGATTTAAATTGGTTGACGGCAAACAACACCCATTGATATCACTTGACACGATTTGACAGACTAAATTGAATAATCTGTCCGAAACTGGGGTGTCAGTATTCCAGTTGTAGTCTCACTCTCAAATTTTTTTAAATGATGTAAATATTGAAACTGGACTTTTTTGGATTTTATCAAGGATAGCTGTTTTCTTCTTTCGTCCCCGTAATTTGTTTTGCTCTCCGACCCACCCTTCGCAGCACATAGCCTGTACGCATTATTAGATTTTTTCGCGTTCTTTCTTACTTTTTTGGGTTCCGTAGTTCCTACAAGGAACCCTTATAGTTTCGTCATGTCCGTCCATCTGTCTGTCCGAGGTTTTGCTAAGAGACCGTTAGTACTAGAAAGCTGTAATTTTGTAGGAGTGTGTCTATCAATTACGCCGACAAAGTGACAAAATAAAATTTTGGAAAAAAATTATTTTTTTAGGGTAGCTCTCCTACATGTGAAGTGGGGATGAATATTTTTTTCGTCGTCTACCCCATTGTGTGGGGTATCTTGAATAATTATGTCTTCTAAAATGATTTGGGGGTTGAAATAATTTTTCGATTTAATGCTCCATTTACGAAATATTAAACTCTAAAGTGCAAATTTTTGTTCCAGTAGGGCGTCCTCCCCCCTCTAAAAGCTAAACTCCTAGCTTGAAAAATCTGGAAAATCTGGAATTCACGATGATAGTGCATTTCATGAACTTTAAAGGAAAACTATAGCGGTTAAGATAACTTTATTAGTTTAGAAGTAATAGTCGTTGAACTTGGGTATTGGATAATTTTGTACCAAATAAAAAATCCTTAGCATTAATCCTTTAAAGTAACTAAGATGAAGTAGTTGCTTGTTTATAACGGGTAAAGACATGCATTGAAAAACACATTTATAACATAACGGGCTACTACGGAACCCTACACTGTGCGTGGCCCGACACGCACTTGGCCGGTTTTTTTTTTGCTCGGCTCCTAAAAGTCCTAGCGTAATTTTAAATAGCCTTTAGCCTTTCTCAAGAATTGGGCTATCAAAATCCGACTGGTAGTTCCAGAGATTAGCGCGTTCAAACAAACAATCTCATCAGCTTTATTATTAGTATAAGTATACATTCCCAGCGTTCAGCGCTTCCTATAATAGTATAGTGCCAATAGCCGCAATGATCTTTATACTGTGGCAAGGCTTCTTAATCGATGATACTACGTAATACGTATGTATTTTTACAACAGCTATAAGCCATAAGCATTATTATCTTTTATCATGGATTTTTTAATATTCCTTTCCTTGCCCATCGCAAGCGTATTATCAAATCAACAAAAATATGTTTTGTTATTTAATTGCATGACGACAGTATTGAGATAAACATCTCCCATCATCATGGACTCGGTGCAAGTGCTCGATATAAAAATAAATAAATTGAAAACAACGACCGTGCGCCAGTGCAGTTGCATCCTCGTAAAATGCGGTGTTTCGTTACACTGATAACATACCAATTTCGTGATTTATCATCACGTATTTTTGCGTTTGAATACCAACCTATGTGGAGTAATAACAAAGTAAAAAATATAAGAAATAAAATCGAGCCGTTTAAAACTGATAGTATAACTTAGTATAAGGATATGGGCTGGGCACATTGCTGTCTAAAAGCGGATCACACATGTCCGATGCGAAACACATTGCGTTGCGCTTGCGACCCTCGCGGACATTCCTTGCATTTTTGTTTTTTATTCTACAATCATGGAAGTTTGCAATTATTAGACGTACTACGTACTACATATAATTATACATACGTACGTATACTTCAAGGCCAGGTGCATGTTAAGATTAAAATTGTCTGAATGTTTACAGAGCTCATACTGGTCGAATCTTTCTCTAGGAAATGGAATCGATACTCATCGCGTTTGTGAAGTTTCGCCAACCAATTAAATGTCGCAGCCAACTGGTTTAATTAGTCTTTTAGTTAATAGCCTATAGCCTTTGGAAGAAGCCCACCGCTGCCGCAGCACCGCTCGCTTCGCTCGCTCGCTTAATCACAGTTCTAGCCTAACCCATTTGGTCGGGTTACCCCGGCTTATTATAGTTACTGCGACCAATTCAGCTCGCGCGTGGTTGGTTACAGTTCCAACCTGCCTCGATTGGTCATAGTAGTATCCTAACCCATTTGGTCGGGGTACCCCGGCTTATTATAGTTACTGCGATCAATTCAGCTCGCGCGTGGTTGGTTACAGTTCCAACCTGGCTCAGTTGGTCACAAGTTCTAGCCTAACCCTTTTGGTCGGGGTACCCCGGCTTATTATAGTTACTGCGATCAATTCAGCTCGCGCGTGGTTGGTTACAGTTCCAACCTGGCTCAATTGGTCAGAGTTCTAGCCTAACCCTTTTGGTCGGGTTACCCCGGCTTATTATAGTTACTGCGATCAATTCAGCTCGCGCGTGGTTGGTTACAGTTCCAACCTGGTTCAATTGGTCAGAGTTCTAGCCTAACCCTTTTGGTCGGGGTACCCCGGCTTATTATAGTTACTGCGATCAATTCAGCTCGCGCGTGGTTGGTTACAATTCCAACCTGGCTCAATTGGTCACAGTTCTAGCCTAACCCATTAGGTCGGGGTACCCCGGCTTATTATAGTTACTGCGATCAATTCAGCTCGCGCGTGGTTGGTTACAGTTCCAACCTGGCTCAATTGGTCACAGCTCTAGCCTTACCCATTTGGTCGGGGTACCCCGGCTTATTATAATTACTGCGACCAATTCAGCTCGCGTGTGGTTGGTTACAGATCCAACCTAACCTATAATGAAAATCAATCAGGCCGCTGCCTGGTTGAACGGCGTCGTTTAGTAAAAAAGCTAGGCTGTTAACTGAAAAGCTTATTAAGCTAGATAGCTGAGACTGGAGACATATACATGACAAACGGTTGAAGATGGCTGATCACCCAAGCATTACAGACTAGATGTGCACATTCCGAGTAACATAATTATTTAGGACCTACTAGGGAACTTTTTGAAAATTGCATGTGAGAAAATATGGAACTCACCGTGGCCAGTATTTCGTGGCGCTTCCTCGCCTGCAGCATAGTGATCTTCTGCACATGGTCAAGCGCCGTGTGCCGGAAGCAAGACCGTGTCGCCAGCAAGAGATTCATCACCTCCTCCACTTCCACGCATTTGTGCCGAGACACCTATGGACGAAGATGTAGGATTTAGGGACATCGTCCATTTATCCGACTAACACCCATCGCCTAGCGTCATTCACAATAAATGATTAAAAAAAAAATAATTTAAAAAATAAAAAAACCCGACTGCGAAACTAAAAAGTTACAAACAAGCCCATTTTAAATTAAATAAAAGTTGAAAGCAGGCGGGACCCATTTGAATTTGAAAATATGATAAAAATGGTATGGGTCCCGCCTGCTTCCAACTTTTATTTAATTAAAAATGGGCTTGTTTGTAACTTTTTAGTTTCGCAGTCGGGTTTTTTTATTTTTTAAATTAATTTTTTTATTTCCAGCTTTTTAGTTTACAAATGTGAAAGATTTCGCAAACGATTTAGTTCTTGGTACTTGTTTTTTACGTTTTGTCACTTCGAATTACTTTTAACCATATAAGTTATATATATTTTTGTAATCACCTTTTAAAACCCTTTATTTTGATACCCCACTCGATAGGTTTCGAGAAAAAAAATTTTTTTTTTGAAGACATATTGCGCCATAAATCGGCCATTTTATTTTTTTTTCAATTTTGATATACCCAGTGTCACTCTCACAATTAAGACGAATCTAACGGCACCTCTCAAGCTGAAATCGATCAAGCCGTTTAGGCTACAGAGCGTGCCAAAGAAATATACATACATACATACATACATACATACATACATACATACATACATACACTCGAAAAACATAACCCTCCTTCTGACGCAGTCGGGTAAAAATGACCCCCTTGTTTAAAAACGTTGCTTAAAAGTACTTACAGACGCTAATCATTACTTAACTTCGCAACGTACGTACAGACGCCAGCACATCAAGCTACCCGAAACTGTCAAATATTCCCAATTAACTTTGAACCTTATGCTTTAGCGATAAAGTTGAAAATCTATTAAAGAAATTTGACAGATTGTAGTAGCTTGATGTGCTGGCGTCTGTACAAAAGCACAAATAAGGAGATGACAATCCAGTAAATGGACGACCTTTATTCTTGTCATTACACCCCTACGGCCCACAAAGTTAACATCCCATTACCCTTCTCATGTAATTACATTTTTTACAGTATCCAGATTATAACACAGATTATAAATATTGAAGCTATGCAACATAATTAACTTAATAATTATCTGAGGAAAATATTTTTGACTTGGATACATATTGTCCAGTACCTATTTGATTTATTAGTTTCAATTTTATATTTCCTCATTATTTATAACCTAATAACTCACCTGTGAATTTCTATTTAAAGCCGTATCCAGATCATTTGAGATTTTTTCAAAGTGATTTTTACTTTCTTTGACACCTTTAATATCCCTGTAACAAAAAAAAAGCTGTTCAATGTGATAAATACATACTTACATGATTGTAACATTTGTATGCATGAAGGAAGTGGGGTGGCGGCATTGCTATCAATCAATTATATGAGTCAGCTTTGTAATAAGCTTGTTACGTATTTCATTGTTATTTCGAAAATTTCCTATACTTACCTAATTATTTTAAAAAAACCTTAATTTTTTAACTTTTACAATATTATTTCAGTATAAAATAACAAAGAGAACTAATAAGAATTACCTATAATGTTACCTTACATAAGCTAAATACTATTTTCTGTAGGTAAACGGTTAAATAATGGAGTCTTGCTCAAGAAACTCATCAAATAGGTACCGTCGACAGCGGAGGGAAATAAACATCATTCCCAAAATAAATTAACAACCATCTTTAATACTTAGCATAACAGAGTAGCTGGCATAAATCAATGAACTTTAAGGTAAATATTATGTTTCTCAGCTCAAAGCCATTAAAACTAAAAATAAAATTGTTTGTTTTCCTATAGTTTGTTTTTAATACAGGCCAACCAATAACCAGGAAGAATTAGGGAGATGATCATTTGATTGGTTCTAATTTTTTTTTATTACAAAAGGACCAATGAGCAAGTTATTTAATTTTTTTTTTAATAATGATTGAATGGTTTTGAATTAGATTAAGGAAGGATGCATAATTTAATAGCAAATGAAACTATATGACAAGTCTTGTAACATAGTTTCATTCAAAGTATTTGATTCACTAGAGCTCTGTACTTACATTTAATATTATCATAAATGTTTGTTTGAAAAACAATAAATTCACTATCAATATTGTGATAAGCAGAATAAAACTAGTACATATTTTATTACATTCAAAGTATTTTTGAGTTCACGTTATTGAGTATTTCATTCAAAGTATTTGATTCTCTAGAGCTCTGTACTTACATTTAATATTATCATAAATGTTTGTTTGAAAAACAATAAATTCACTATCAATATTGTGATAAGCAGAATAAAACTAGTACATATTTTATTACATTCAAAGTATTTTTGAGTTCACGTTATTGAGTATCTTGAAAAAGTATGTAACAACTCAAATTGAAACTATGATGAAATCACACTAATATTATAAAGGCGAAAGTTTGTGTGTTTATATGTTTGTTACTTCTATACGCTCAAACGGCTGGACCAATTTTGATAAAATTTTGTATGAAGGTAGCTGACACCCTGGAGTAGCATATAGGATACTTTTTATACCGATATTACCACGGGATTGACACATATGCGGGTAAAACTACGGGGCGCTGCTAGTGCTTCATAAAGTAAACATTACCTGAAGGTAATGAAAAAAAAAAGGGTTATGCCAATTGCATAACCGTTTTTTTTATAATGACGCATTCCATACTGTGTTAAAATGAAGATCAAAATAGTGTTTTTTTTTTAAACGCTGCCCCACACTAGGAATTTCCTGCTGGTATTGTGGGTGCGTTTACAAACATTTAAACTCACATACACAAACAGCCAGACCAGGAACAACTACATGTAGGTCATACAAATATTTGTTCCGTGCGGGAATCGAACCCGCGACACGCAGCGCAGCAATCGCTTAACCACTGCGCCAACCGTGCCCTCGATTAAATTGTTTCAAAACTGTATTCCAATTTTGCATTGTATGCTAAATTACTGCAATATAAAAACATAGCTGAAAGCTAGTCCCAAATAAGTCAAGTATTACTTAAAAATACTGTAAAAATACGCTCTTTGATGTCGAGTTGCGGACACCAGCCCGTATTAACTATTTACTTTGTTGTGCATGCTCTTAGAAAAGTATCAAAAATACAGAATCATCATCTGCCTAGCCTTTTCCAAACTATGTTGGGGTCGGCTTCCAGTCTAACCGGATGCAGCTGAATACCAGTATTTTACATGGAGCGACTGCCTATCTGACCTCCACAACCCAGTTACTGGGTAATACGATACCCCTTGGTAAGACTGGTTGTCCGACTTTCGGGCTTCTGACTACCCGTAACTGTCAAAGATCCACGAATGACAGCCGGGACCAACAGCTTAACGTGCTTTCCGAGGCACGGAGGGGTCTCGGTATCTAAAGATGGTCACCCATCCACAGACCGACCGCGGCAAGCGTAGCTTAACCTGATCGATCGACCTGTGCGGCTGTTATTATTTAGCCACGGGTCCCTCAAAATACAGAATTATACTAAGGAATAATAATAAAGTCAGCTTATTATTGTATTACTGCAGCGCATGGGCCTATTCATATAGGTTAAGAGAGGCACAAGGCATTATAGATCACTAAGCCTGCTCAGTGCTCATTGTATGTTAGAATAGCATTATCAGCCTACAACATTCCCAATGCTGGGACACAGGCCTCTTCTCTGTGAGAGTGAGTGGGACATAATACCCCACATGGGCCCAGTGCGGGCTGGTAGATGTCACATGCCTATGAAAATTATGAAATAAATTACACAAATAAAGCGCCTGGCTGGGTTCGAACCCACGATATACAACTAGTAAGTTGGGGCCATTACCATTCCGCCACCACTTCTCTCTTTGTATGTTGACGTTTTAGATATAATATTTTTTTAAGTCCACATTTTCTTTACAATTTTTCTTTTTCCGTATTAGTGATGTATAAGAGAAACAAATACTTACACTTTAATAAAAGCAGTGAGATTCTTGAGCACAGTTCGAGAGACTTGATCAAGCAGGATGGAGTGGAATTTGTTCATCTCTTGCAGAGAGTGGATCATTCTGTTTAGGGTTGCCATCACTGGTGGGTCCTCTGCAAAGCTTCCCGTTAGATCCCATAATGCATTTGTAAATGTGCTAAAAACATACAGTGACGGTGTTTACAGGTGTTGTTTAATATCCATATTAATATTATAAATTCGAAAGTAACTCTGTCTGTCTGTCTATCTATCTGTCTGTCTGTCTCGCCTAAACCACTGAACGGATTTCGATAAAATTTGGCAGAGAGATACATTGCATCCCGGTGAAGGACATAGGATATTTTTATCGATGTACCTCGCGGGCGAAGCCGCGGGCAGAAACTAGTAAGAAATCAATTTTGTTTGTGTTCTATTCCTAAAGCTGGTCAGCTATAAGAAATCTACAAAAATAAAAATTAAATGCTGTTTGCTGATAAGTGCTTTTCTTGAGAATGGTTGTTTTAAAATGTTTGTGTTAGTCGTAATTTAGTTCAATGGATTGAAAAAATGGAAAAGATACCCGGAAAATTTGGCAAAACTGAACTAGTTTTTCTTTTGATTTTTTGTATCAACAATTGTTTGGACAGAACAACGTCATCGGGTGAGCTAGTTTCCAATCAAATGAGCTGTACCTTTCAATAAGTCCCATGATGATTGTATAAAAATTACCAAAGTATACTTAAATAACCAGTGCAATAATGCTGGTGTACTTAGAACAACCTTGTAATCTGCATTCGCGATTTATTTGCCAAAATGTAAATAAATATGAATTAATGGAAAAATAACTTTTTCTTTCAACTACGTAATAATGTTATCTTTAATCACTACAAAACCGATCACAAAGGACGTATTTCTTGCTTAGAACCAAAACAGTGCAGAAATGTTATATGAAATCTCATGGTTGCAGATTTTCAATGCACTGTTTTTTATTTGGATGTAAATTTGAGAAGTTTAATGTCTCCCATTAAGTTTAATATAAAATGTATATATTAGATTAAAAAGATACTGGCTGAAAGTAAAAATCGGCTAAAACTTTGACACTTCATATTTAGCAAGAAAAGTTTTAAGAAATGGAAATAGACAGCGATAGCAATATGAATTCAACTCCAGAAAGTATAAAAACAGCTGCAAATGAAATTGTTAATAACCTTTTGCCGCAAAAGTCACGGGATAAATATTTAAAAGCTTATAAAAACTTTGTTTTCATTAACTTGAGTATTTATTTTGAGTAGGTATATTTTATCACGGTAGATAGATTGGTAGTTGAAAGAAAACTAGATTACACACCTTGCTATAGTGAGTAATTAATGCATTTTGCGCTTGATGTAACAATCTACTATGATTCTTACACAATAAAGGTCAGTTTACGCTACAATTTCTAACATTTTCTTATATCTTTTTCAATAGTGCTAGTCATTGAAATCAACTTAATTGTCTTTGAAATTAAGTTGATATTTCTTTAACTTGAAATAGGGTGGGGGTGTGATTATTTTATTGTTATTTTGGTTGTGTAAAGTTTCAGCATGCCTGTATGACCAGATATTTGAATGTATTCTATATTAAGCAAACGGATTAAGTAAGGATCATAACAAGTAGCAATCCATAGTTTCTGCCTACCCCAATGGGAAAACAGAATGAGTTTGTGATGTGTGTTTTAATTTACTGAAAAAAAAAAATTGTATCACATTTTTTTAAATAATAAAATGTTTGACATGGTGACCTAAAAATAAATTGTCTTTTATAAATGAAGAGATTATTCTGAAGATAATAATAAGGGTAATCTAATAGCACTCTTATCTTTTTGGGCCTTTAACTATTATACTGATGACATAATAATATGTAGGAAATACAGTCTTAATCTGATAAAAAAAGTCTACTCAAAACTAGTGTTTTGAGTAGACTTTTTTCCTATCTACTAAATCTAGATATGTTAACAATGACAGTTTACTTTAAGAAACTAAGACACATTGTTTTGAAGAACAATTATGTAAGCAGTACGCCAGTGAAGTATTTTAATGCTAACGATGTATTGATCTATGATTACGGAAGTACCGCGTCGTGTGAGAAAAACTATACAAACAAAAAAAGAAAGGAGTACAATCCTCACCCTCTATGACTCATGTAGATTTTACCAGAGTCTATCATTACAGAGCATGCTTTTAGAACTTTATCAAGTTTCTGCTCCAATGAATCGATGCTGGCTTCCTCTGTTTCCAGCTGCTCCCTACAATAACAAACAGGATGGCTTAAACAACAATCGTTATCACGCACAACACGTACAAAATTTCACTTTCTATGAGTAACTTTCATTGATTACGATCGTCACAATACCTAAACTTGGGAGAATCTCTGAGACACTCATCGAAATCAATTAGTGGCTTCATATTTACTAAAACTTTGTATCACTGAAAGGTTTACACAAATATTTTAATTCATTTCCACATAGAACACAAAAAACTTCGTTCACTTCTTCGATTTGACATGACACTGACAAATAGTGATGGTCTGCCATGCCACTGCCGTACTTGTACGATAGTACAAGTAGATAGTATTTCTCATCGTAGTTGTTTATTTTAGTCGAATACATTTCAGTTACTACCATTTTTAAAGAATGTTTGAGTGGATTTCATTTATTACATTTTAATACACAGTATTTACCTTTTTCTATCTATCTATCTATCTAAATAAAACAAAGTCGGGTTAGTTACACCATTTATAACTCAAGAACGGCTGGACCGATTTGTATGACTTGAATGGTTGGATTTGTTTCCGCCCCGAGTAGCAGAATTACTATTAAAACATGGGAAAAGAAATACCTACTGATGATTAAATTTCTCATACATTCGTTCTTATTGATTCTGAGGCGGCACAAAGTTCACTGGGTCAGTTAGTTTTTGGATATTTTTATATAAAAAAAACATAAAAAAAGCATTTTAAAATATAAAAATAGTGGCCCATCGGCATTAGGAACAGGAGCCAGGCTGCTGATGGTCAGGCCTCTAGAGAAAGGAGTGTTCTTATTATGCATGCCGGCCATGTCCAAGAATACTGCTTTCTGAATCAAGCCCTTGACCCATGCAATGAGAGCCTCCTGAGGTGTTGGTCGAGGCTCCCCGCTATAAGGCCATGTACAGTAATGATTATCGGTACGTACTATGGTTGCAGAGTTCACATCCCGTATCACTACTACATACAGAAAGCAAAGCTCATAGAAATCTCTATTCCTAGACAGCACGTTTCGCCGAAAACTTTGTTGATAGAAAACATTGTTCGTAGATATCTCGGTCCATAGGAAGCACTGTTGACAGAGATCTCTGTTCATAGATAGCACTTCTTGCCGTAAACATTGTTCATAGAAACCACTGTTTCCAGATACCTTGGTTCTCAGAAAGCGCAACGTAGGATGCAAGAGCGAGCGAAGGGCACCCCGAGGTTAGATTTGATTAGGTTACTTTAAGCCCTTGGCGCAGAAATAGGAGCCCCGCGCGCGGGGCTCCCTTTACATAGGACGCAAGAGCGAGCGAATGGAAATACAACTTACTTAAAAATAATTATCTAATTAGTTTCTGTGAACCAAGGTATCTGGAAACAATGGTTTCTATGAAAAAAGTTAACGGCAAGAAGTGCTATCTATGAACAGAGATCTCTGTCAACAGTGGCAGTGCTTCCTAAGGACCGAGATATCTAGGTACGAACAAGGTTTTCTGATACAACAATTTTAATAGGTACTCTCGACTATCCGCGCTCGTCACCACAAACACCTGTTAAAAAGAACGCCTGATTTACTAACAACTAAATGTTGGGTTTCCTAATGGTGTAACCGCGACAGGTTAGGTTCGACAGTGCCATCTCAAAATATTTTTGTCATGATGTTATCGAACGACTGTGGGTGGCCGGGGCCTGGTACAGATTGCATCCTTTAATGCTAGATAAATATGCAGCAACTTTTGGTCGCCAGCTACTCACTGTCCACACTCAGATTCAGAGACATCGTTAGCGACATATTGACTGTCAAAATCTGTGTGTGGACCTTTATATTACCTAGCATACAATACGACCGATGTAACTTGACGGGCCCAAACTTTGCGCAGAAGTCTGCGCAGTAAGATGTTTTAGGAATCAAATGGTGACATGAGGCGAGTGCGAGTGAGAGAACATCCGCGAAAATTCTTAGTGCCTATGTTCAGGCCCGCCAAGTTACGTCGGTCGTATTGTAACTAATACAACGCAATAAGTACGTACATAAAATACGCGCATTGACGTAGAGTTGCGCACATCAGCTCATATTACCTTTACAACGCAGTACCTACCATGTATCTGGCATAAATATTAAATAATATAACGCAACGATGACGATGGCTGCCATAATAAATCGTTTTAAAAAGGCTGACGTCTCTAAAGTTCAAAATAAACAGCTAGCACCCTGGTCGTTGTGCCATATCCGTATCAGCACTGACTTGAACCTGTGCTTGAACCTAAGCATCTAATCCAAATCCAACTTTGCTTTGCAAACTCACCTGTATCTCAATGGTACTATTTAAAAAAAAAAAACAAATTAACTACAACTACCTACCTGTAATTTTTGTTTTGTAAAATTATTGTTTCATGATAACATTGATAAATATGGAAAGAATTTGAATAATCAACCACAAGGTGAAAAGCAAAGACGATCTATCATTCAAAGGTAAAAAGATCAAAAAATATTTATGAATCTTCAAGGTAAGGTAATTCCTCAACCTCAAGGCCATGATAATAAATTATAATTGAAACGAAACTGATCATACTATCTTGAACACATCTGGTTAGTTGGTTACATCCTCTTGCTATAGAATACATCACGCCTCTATAGTTACTTTACTCTTTGACATCACTACAAAAGTCAGTAAAAGTTGACGTTTGTTTGAGTTAAAGCAATCAAACAAATAAATATTTAGGTTACTGTAAAAATTAGGACCGGGCTTAACTTTCACCACATGTACTTATTCGTTTATATTTTCCTTTTTGAATAATACGTTTTAACGAAAATAAATAGGACGTAATATATATTGTGCAGCATTTCAGTACTTTCTGTCATTTTAAACATTTTTTAGTAAGAAACTGTTCGCGAGAAAGTTAGGAAAAGTATAAAAATGGCTATAAACAATAAACTTTTAAAGGATGAACATCTAATAACTGTTCTTTTGTGCGCCCTCGCGATACCCCTATCGATGTCAATGTGGACTATCAACTTGGTTTATTCTAAATTCTTATCAAAGAACGAAGGATTTGACGGTAATGTATTTATTTATTTTATTTACTTATCTTTGTCGTCGAACTTTGAACTCAATGCAGCTAGTGATTGTTGATATAATATAATTGTAAAGAAAGAAAACAATTTGTTATAGACAAAATAGGTAGATAGTCAAAAGTTACAAAATACCCGTCACATATAATACTTCTAACGCAGACATTTTTTTAAAGATGTGTAATATGATGTTTCAGAACCGGTAGTGATATCACCTGGGAGATGGCTGGCATCATGTCTAATACCACTTATCATAGCAGTGCATGGGTACAGAAAGAAAAGTATTACTCTCAACGGAGCCGTGCTTGGTTGTGTATTAGCTTTTGTTCTCACACTGAGCAATTATTCCTTTCTTGTGTGCCTGATTACATTCTTCTTATCATCATCGAGAGCCACTAAAGTCCGATCCCACATAAAAAGAAAAATTGAGGAAGATTTTAAAGAAGGTATGTGTACTTTTGAACTGATCATATTTTTTAATGGCTTACGTTTTAGGGTTCTATGTCTATGTTATGGGTTTGGTTTCGCAGTTAGTCCTGCTGTGGACCATTGTGCGTGGGCCATGGCGGCCGTTGGTGGTTATTCCAACCAGCCCACCTCCCTCCAGAAGCTGATCAAGTCTCCTGGTCTGTTTAGAACATCTGTGTACGATCTGGGTGTCCCGAAGGTTTCTGACCTTATCTGGGTGACGCCTGTGCACTCAAAGAGCACATGCGCAATGGTTTCATCAGCCTCCATGCAAGCTCTGCACAGGGGACTGTCTGTTATGCCCAATGTGTGAAAGTGTTTATTTAGCGAGCAGTGTCCCATGATGGTCCCTGTCACCAGGCGCAGTCCTTTCCTGTCCAGTCGTAAAAGACGCCTGGTTAGCTTGCCATCCAGTGACGGCATGGCTTCTTTGGACTGCCTGCAGCCTGGTGACGATGTCCACCAGCTTTCTGCTTGTGTGTGGGTGTGCTCCTGTAGCCACCTGCGTAGTTGGTTGAAGGGGATGGGCACGATAGGTTCCGGTCCACAAACTGACATGCTGGAAGCCCTTCTGGCCAGCTCGCCAGCTGCGTCGTTGCCTAGCGATCCACTGTGTCCTTTTATCCATTGTAGTGTCACTGAATTGCGGTTCGATACAGTTACCTGCTCAAGCGCATTGTGACATTCTAGTATTAGGTTCGATGTGATGCATTTTTTATCTAAGGATTGGAGGGCTGAGGCGCTGTCGGAGACTATGCGAACATGGGTGTTTGTAACTCTCTTGGCCGCTAAGGCATAGGCCGCCTGCATTATGCCCACACACTCTGCTTGATAGACTGTGTTGAGCATTCCCAGCGGTTTGGATATTTTTATGTTGAGATCGAGTGAGAAGACTCCGACTCCAGTTCCGCAGTCGGTCTTTGAATCATCGGTGTAAATTCTCAGTTCTTTCGGTCCTGAGTGGTCGCACTGCTCCTCTTCAAGCACTATGTTATAATGCTTTTGAAAGCAGTATCATTGGCTGCCGTTTGATCGCATCTTCTTTTAAGCGTGTGTGTTTGACCCTAGAGTCTTTGCTCAGGGTCCCTGATTTGGAGAGCCTAAAGGCAGCCAGGGCCGCCTCCTCCCGCACTATAAGGTGTAGAGGCGGCAGTCCAAGCATAGCCTGTAGGGCAGCAGTGGGTGTAGTGCTCATGCAGCCAGTGATTGCCACACACGCGAACCGCTGCAGCTTTTCAAGGTCTTTTTGGGCTGTGCTCAGGTCTGTTCTGGGCCACCAGACTAGTGAGCCGTATGTAATTATCGGTCGGATGACTGTGGTGTATAGCCAGTGAGTGACCCTGGGGCTTATCCCCCAATTCTTGCCAAGCATTCGCTTGCATTGCCACAGGGATATACTGGCTTTCGTAGTAATGTAGCTGGTGTGTTTTGCCCAGGTCAGCTGTTTGTCCAGAAATATGCCCAGGGTTTCAGTTGAAAGGCTTAAGGTTGTACCAAAGAAACGTGGTAGCTGTAGTGTCGTCAGTTTCCTCTTTTTTGTGAAGAGAACTAATTCGGCTTTCATGGGGTTCACTGATAATTGGTGTTTACCACACCAGTTTTCTATTATTTTCAGTGCCTGGCGCATTAGATTGCACAGGGTGTTTTCGTGGGTGCCATTTATTATTACGGTTATGTCGTCGGCGTATCCTACGGTATAGTAGCCTTTGTCGTTGAGTTCTTTTATTAGACTGTCTACGACCAGGTTCCATAGAAGCGGCGACAGGACGCCCTCTTGCGGGCAGCCCTTCGCCACTATGGCCCTTGTGGTGTCGTTTACGGTCACTTGTACTGCCCTCCGTTTGAGCATGTTGGTGATCCAGCCGCTCAGGGACGGGTCTATGTTGTGTCTCTCTAGGGCCGTGCTGATGCTGTGGAAGGTAGTTTTGTCAAAGGCGCCCTCGATGTCTATGAAGGCTGCCAGTGCTGAGCATTTGTGGTCCACTGCGCATTCAATTTTGAATAGCACGCTGTGTAGCGCGAATTCCGTTGATTTGCCTGTGGAGTACGCACATGCTGTTGTTTGTGGAGTGGCTTTGCCCGAAGAGGTCGAAGGCTTTCTCGTAGTCCACAAATGCCATACACAGTGGCTGATTGTACTCCTCGGTCTTCTGTACAATTTGGCGAACAGTATGGATGTGGTCTACGGTACTGAAGCCTTTTCGAAAATCGGCTTGTTCTGGCGCTGTAACTCGTCAAGTCTCCTGGCGAGACGGTTCGTGACGACCCTCGAGAACAGCTTGTATACGTGGCTCAGAAGTGAGATGGGTCTATAGTTCTTCAGCAAGGATTTATCACCTTTTTTGAAGAACAGAACCACCGCACCTCTGCTCCACGCCTTGGGCGTTGTACCCTCTTGGATGACGGAGAAACTCTCTAGCTTTTTCAGGACTGGAGCCTCGTCCGCTTTAAGGAGCTCTGTCGTTATTCCGTCATCCCCAGGTGCCTTGTTGTTCTTTAGTTCTTCGAGAGCTAAAGAGAGCTGTCCTCCGTGTAGTCACGGCTTAATTCGGCTCGATAATCATCTGCACTATGTCCCGCTGGTTTCACCGTCCGCATTGAGTATAAAAATTCTCGACTTCTTTGAATATATCGGACTTCGAAGTCACGATTCTGCCATCCGGAGTTCTTACTTTCGTCAGATGAGGCCTCCCTAATTGCTGGGTGAACACTTTCGACCCTTGGTTCTGCTCAATCGCAACATTAATGTATTAATGTTGTTGGAGCACCGAAGATCGCGTCGTGTCAGCTTCCTAATTTTTAGGTTTGAGGCCCTCATATCTGACGAAAAAGGCTGCATAGATAGTCCGAGAGTCTCCGAGGAAAGTTTAGACACCTTACTTTTTCGCAGTCACGGGAAAAGTCTGCGGGGCACGTCGCGTAGTGCTTTGACCACCTCGTCAGCCTTCTCGTCGATAGTGCCTGGTTCCAACAGTGGTTTCCAACAGGAAATTCCGAATAGATAGACAGTTGAAATTTTCACAGTGTGTATTTCTATTGCCGCTGTAACAGCAAATAATAAAAATGAAAGGATACTTTTTTTCGGCGTTTTTTGCTCATTATTGTACGGTGGTATGGCACCCTTTGTGTGGGAGTCTGACTCGCACTTGGCCAAAAAACGGCCAAGTGCGAGACAGACTTTCTGTTACAAGTATACCTAATTAATTAAAACATGTAATATTTCTAGGTGGGCAAAGAAATTGGATCCAAGTTCTCTGCAACGGGGGCATGGCTGCACAGCTGGCTCTTTTGTATCTATTGGATGTAGGAGCGTCAGAGAGACCCATAGATTTTGTTGGAGATTACAGAGCTTCCTGGCTTTCTATAGGAATTCTTGGTAAGCAACAAGCACCCTTATGGCGTAACACACTAACAATCACAATTTGAATCATTTTTAGAAAAAATTGCCTCTACAATGTAAAATGTTGCTGAACTGTCAAAATTAAAGCTACTCCTACTGTTAGTGTGTTACGCAATTCCCGCGCTGTTGTATGATTATTGGTTAAAAGTGCGCAGTGCCGCACACCCCCACCCTAATTCAAGTTAAACAAATATCAACTTTATTTCAATGACAATTAAGTTGATTTCATGGTGACAAACAACTTCAAACATTTTTATAACTTTTTCAATAGTGCTAACTATTGAAAAAGTTATGAAAATGTTTGAAGTTGTAAACTGAACTTTATTGTGTAGGAATTAAAGTTCTTTTTCCATTAATTCATAGTTGTTTACATTTTTGGCAAATAAATCGCGAACGCAGGATACTTCTTAATATCCTGTTAGTTGACTACTACTCAAATCTTTAATCATGAAATATATTTTAAACACAATATTATCTTTTTAATTTCAGGTGTATTCTCTTGCTGCAATGGCGACACTTGGGCATCTGAACTAGGAACTGTTTTTTCAGAGTCTGACCCATATCTAATCACAACTTTTGAAAAGGTTCCAAAAGGAACAAATGGAGCGATCAGTGTCATAGGGACATTGTTCAGCACCTTGGGAGGTCTTGCTATTGGATTCTCACAATATATTACTCTTTATTATTTCTCTGAAAAATCTTTATGGGCATATGCCCCTCCCCAGTGGCCTATCATTTTCTTTGGAGCCCTTGGAGGATTTCTTGGTAGTGTCATAGATTCTTTAATGGGGGCAACTTTACAATACTCAGGTAAAATATTAATTTTACGATACTACATTATTCATAATTTCAGCTTCAGACGAAAGACGTCCACTGCTGGACATAGGCCTCCCCCAAAAGGGGGGTGTTTGCCATAATCGCCACGCTTGGCAGGCGGGTTGGCGATCGCAGTATGGTATGGTGGTGGAATGCATAGAGAATGCTGCTGTCCATTCTCCGGTACCTACGCCCCTTAGTCGCCTTTTACGACACCCACGGGAAGTATGGGGTGGTGCTATTCTTTAAGTCCGGCACCACACAGACAACACTACATTATTCATAGGATTATTTTTGCACCCTTATTGCTTAGCACACTATCAATCACAATCTGAATCATTTTGAAGGTTATGCTAATCCATTGCTTCATATGTTCGAAAAATTTGGGTCCTCGACAACGTAAATAACGCGATGAATGTTGTTGAACTGTCAAAATGAAATCCATTCCTACTGATAGTGATGTAATTACCCCCCTTGTTTTCAATTAAAATATTTCCGAAAACTTTATCTTAACTTTATCTTTTTTTTTTTTTTTTGTTACAGGGTTAGATAAAGAAGGAAAAATTGTATCACACTCTAGTGTAACAGTCAAACATATCAGTGGAAGAAATATTCTGGACAACCACAGTGTTAACCTCATATCAACAGTCATCATGGGTCTACTGATGCCCACACTTTGCAAGAGTTTATGGCCTCTGTTCTAACATATGTATTTGTAGCATGTAACTGCTGTTTGATGTATACTGTTTAATGGGGTGTATCAAAAAATCGTAGTTTTTAATGGGAATTTTATTAACTTTATCTAGTTGAAAATGTCAATTAATTTTATAATGATTGTTTTAGCTATATGTGGCAGCTCAATACGGCTAATAATTGTCTGTATTCGAAAATGTGTATGAAGTAGAACTTTTTTGAATGCTAGTAGGTTACTAGGTCGCAGTCATTTTAATGTATGTACTTACTGGCGATGAATGGGCAATAATTTAAAGTGTTTATATAAATGTTATTTGGTTTATAAATATTTTTTGGTAAAAAACATTGTTATTATTTTCCCTTTTTTTTAGGGTTCCGTACCCAAAGGGTAAAAACGGAACCCTATTACTAAGACTTTTTTTTTTTTTTTTTGCGGATGGGAAATCATCAAATGACTCCTCCCGCTCTGGGTGGAGCGGAAAGGAGTGTCAGTCTCTTACTGACTAAAACCCACCCGTGTTCCTTCCTTAGCCCTTTATGTTCCGGGCCAGCGGTAACCCTTTCGGACAATCCCGCTGACCCGGCAGGCTTCGGCCCTAAGGGGCCCCTCCTCGATGCTGACATCTCTTTGAGGCGCGCGTGGAACACGTACGCGCCGTCCGGCACGGGCCTGGTCCTGATCGGACGGTGAGCTACCCATTACTCACCGCCCGCAGGCCCGCGCCTACGGTGGCCGGGAGTCGTCACGCGGCTCCCGACGCCTGGGGCGTCCCCCTCGGCGGCTGAGATGGGAGGCTCTCTCCCTGAGCCGTCCCGCCACCTCCTTCGCTAGCACGACTGCTTCGCAGAAGGAGGTGACTGCCTCCCACTCCCTCTCGCCCCGGACCATGGCTTGCACCAGGGCCGGACGCGAGAGGTCGACCCTATTACTAAGACTTCGCTGTCTGTCCGTCTGTCTGTCACCAGGCTGTATCTCAAGAACCGCGATAGCTAGACAGTTGAAATTTTCACAAATTTTGTATTTCTGTTGCCGCTATAACAACAAATACTAAAAACAAAGTAAATTAAATATTTGAGGGGGCTCCCATACAACCAACGCGATTTTTTGCCCTTCTTTGCTAGATATCAAAAATGGCAACAGGTAGGTAGGCACTTGAAATATTCACAAAATACTCAGTTGTATTTTAACTTTAATAATAAATAATAAAATAAAATAAATATTTATCCCATACAACAAACATGTTTTTTTTGGCGTTTTTGCCTTGTGGTACGGAACCCTTCGTGTGCGAGTCCGACTCACACTTGGCCAGTTTTTTTTATTTTTTTGCGGATGGGAAATCATCAAATGACTCCTCCCGCTCTGGGTGGAGCGGAAGGGAGTGTCAGACTCTTACTGACTAAAACCCACCCGTGTTCCTTCCTTAGCCCTTTCTGTTCCGGGCCAGCGGTAACCCTTTCGGACAATCCCGCTGACCCGGCAGGCTTCGGCCCTAAGGGGCCCCTCCTCGATGCTGACATCTCTTTGAGGCGCGCGTGGAACACGTACGCGCCGTCCGGCACGGGCCTGGTCCTGATCGGACGGTGAGCTACCCATTACTCTCCGCCCGCAGGCCCGCGCCTACGGTGGCCGGGAGTCGTCACGCGGCTCCCGACGCCGGGGGCGTCCCCCGCGGCGGCTGAGACGGGAGGCTCTCTCCCTGAACCGTCCCGCCACCTCCTTCGCTAGCATGACTGCTTCGCAGGAGGTGACTGCCTCCCACTCCCTCTCGCCCTGGACCATGGCTTGCACCAGGGCCGGACGCGAGAGGTCGCCGCCGCTGCCGATCGCCTCTACGAGGACACGGCGCGGCGGTGCTCCGCCCAAGCGGGGCAGACCTCCACCGTGTGCTCCACCATGTCCTCTGGGCGATCCTGGCAATGGTGACACCCGGGCGTTTCCTCCCGCCTGATGATGTGTATTATTTTCCCTTAGGTGGATTTTGAAACATTAGATGCATGGAAATGACGGTTAACTAAGAAAAAGAAGAGAGTTAACTGTCATTTCCATGCATCTAATGTTTCAAAATCTGCTTATCGTCGCTGTACCTAGGTACAGTGAAAACATCGTGATTGCAATAAACTTTAGGTACAGGAAAAGTTTTCTGAAAAAAAAACCGGCTAAGTGCGTGTCGGACCACGCACAATGAAGGGTTCCGTAGTTGGAATGAATTTATCCCAAAAACAAAATTAACATTGTAGTTGAAAATTATGTTCTCCCATACATTGCAACTGCAAATGTAAGTTGTCAACTATTACTCGTAAACTTTTAAAGCCTATTTAGCTGTGATAGTTTTCCTTTTAACTTCTTATATATTATACGACATTTTTTCACATATCCAAAAACAACCATTTAGCTGGCAGGGAATACACTTGACTAACAAAAAATTGCAATTTAAAGCTTAATTTTACGCAAACAGATCCCTGAATCGAAAAATAGTTTTTACAGACCCGTAATATTTTTGAATAGCCTATCCAACGATACCCCCACCATGGGATAGACGAGAAAAAAAACATTCCCAATTTACGTGTGCAGGAGATGTTTTTTCATGATTTTATTTTCATGGCAAATTATAGTTTTCTAGTAAGTAGGTATTCAATGTTAAAGTCTGATTACTTAGTAAGTATATAACTGATTATATAATTAAGAAAATAACAAAGAATTAGTCTTGTTCTATGATGAAAATATTGTTTTTTTTTTGTGATTATATTCCTTAAGTAACTTAAGAGACTGATTATGGCTAATGTGCACTCTTAATAAAAAGTGTTTTGCGATCTCAATTAATAAAATTGCTTTATTTCTTAATTTTAAGTAATAATACAGTTTATATTGGGTTTTTAGTCAGTTTAAATTTGCATTTCATATAGATCTAAAATACGTACCGTCGTGATCCGTTACTTCGCCTGTGCCACCTATCTTCGCCTAATTTCAAATAATTTGAAGTTGCCATTTCAATTTTAGGCTTGGCTTCGCGTAAAGTTACTAAATAATAAGTATTTTTCATCTATGGCAAGATTTTGAGGAAAAATTGTGGCTAAGTTCACGTTGTTGGTGACCAGTACCTCCGCTAGGAGTATAGTGTTCTGTGACCAGTACACTTTTTACACAAGAGAAACGACACGTTTTTTTTGTCTGCGTTTTAACTTCAGTTTTATGCAGGGATACAGAACAGGTAAGATTAAACTTATTATTACATTATAATCTACAGCTAATTTTCTTTCAAATGACACTAGAATTTTCTGTCTAATTTACGTTTAAAAGTGGTAGGTAATTCAATAAAATGTTATTGAGGGGATAGTGGCGGCCATCTTGTTGCCAAACTTCGCCTGCCCCTAGGGTTGTCAATTTCAACATTGTTAATAATAATTTTTTGTATCTTTTTTTGCTTCGTATATTATTATTACGAGCTTTTATTTAGTTTCACCTGTCCTGGTGTCCGTCTATAATCAAATCTTATGTATATCAGATGACAATGCAATATTATCATAACATGGAGCTGATCTGATGATGGAACCGGAAGGTGTCCATAGCAACTCTGTAGTAAACCAAGGCAACCCCATCGATGTCTAAATATTAATGTAAGTTAAATGCTTTTGCTGTTCACTTTTTTGATAAAAGTTTTTTCTCTTGTTAAGCTAGAAACTGAAGCCTATGATTGGCCTAGTCTGATTTAATAGGAATCTAAGATTTAGTATTGATGTACCTATGTGAACTTAAAAATTATGAGCCAAATATTGTTATCTAGTTCCTAT
Source organism: Mesoligia furuncula (assembly GCA_916614155.1). Lineage (NCBI taxonomy): Eukaryota > Metazoa > Arthropoda > Insecta > Lepidoptera > Noctuidae > Mesoligia > Mesoligia furuncula. The sequence goes on from OU744801.1 coordinate 17,359,986, forward strand.
GTTTACCATAAATGTTTAAGGTGAATGGATAGTGGCAGACCGCGAAATTCAAATTTTCTAATGATTATAATTCTCTAAATATGTACCTGTTATTGTCGCGAATCATATTTTGATCAAGATACGACCTGACACTGACCTGCAAATTGCAAAAAACGTAAGAAAATTGAATTTCGCGGTCTCAACTACCCATTCACCTTACAACTATTTAGTTAAAAGGTAATTATTACCTGATACTATTTGTATATAAGTATGACTGGCATATTTAAGTCTGTATTGATCTCTAAAACAAAGTATTGAGGTACTTGAATACGATTAATTTAAGCAAATATTTTCGCTGAGTTTTTATGATAAATATTTTTTGGCACTTTAATAAATAATTAACAAACTGATTTTTTTTTTTGCAGAATCCCTTACTTATACCTTCCTTTATTTTGCAGTAAGTTAAACTAACAATAATTTTGGCAGCCCTATCAACAATACGTCAAATGTATGGAGTTAACTTCAAACTGTTGCCTAACTTCGCCTACAAAAGCTTTTTAAAAAAAAATCTACTCTATGTTGTTTTATTTAAAGTTTATAGTCATCTGTCACATCCCAAAATGCTTACACTAGATGTAGTAGGTAGTATTTCAAATGTAATTTAATATTTGACGCTATGACATGATGCAGGCGAAGTTAGGGAAAAGTACCAATACTTCGCCTATCACATTTGAGACCAATTTTTAGGCAAATAAGCAATGAATATGGAAGAGTAATTATATAATACCGATAGATGGAGATATGTAAAATCATTTTTTAGACTTCATGATTTGAAATACTTTTAAATCTGGAAGATATATTACAAAAAGTGTCAAAACCCAGGCGAAGTAACGGGTCACGACGGTATCAAACTGCCCCACCCCATGTATCAAAGTGCCCCACTGGTGGGGCAGAATGATACAAAAATGATTTTTTCTTAAAATCAGTTTATCTCTATACGTCGCCAGTTTTTGCGGTTTTTGCGTAGCCAAAATATAAGCTGACATATCAGCCAATGCACACATCAAAACAAATATTTAAACATAATGCTTTATGGTCCTCAGAAAAGACATTGAATTTTTGTGTATCAAAGTGCCCCCCCTCCCCCTACTAAGAGTCTCTGAGCTAAGTTACGGACGGACGGACAGACGGACATGGCGAAACTCCCTTATAGTTTCGCCATGTCCGTCTGTCCGTCCTTACGGCTACGGCAGTAGCGAAGGGTCAATTTTTGTAAGAGGTAAGCCAAAGATTACATGCTCTGTGAGGTAAGCCGGATTAGATATCTCTAACTTGATTATATTATTTGTCTATAGAATACTGACTGTGCCATTTTTCAAAGGGAAGCCGGTAGGAATCGAGTTGTATGGAACCTTCGCCACTGGACTACGGAACCCTAAAAATGGCCGTCATTGACGTTCTCAGAGGTTCTAATTGTAACAAATAGAAGACATTAAAAGCATCTTAGAGACGTGCATGTTTGTTGAGTTGCGAGATTTTCTACACAACAAATTGTTAAAAATTAACTTACGAGGTTTTAACTGCTCGGCGACGTTAGGTTAGGTTAGGTGAGGTAATTTAATCTGTTAATCAGTTGATAAATTCAATTTATCATATCATTATTTATAACATACCGATTTTTCTAACGTTTTAAGAAAAACCACAGTGTGTCTGATGCTTAAGGATACAGTTGTATGTATCCGAACTATACGCAGTATTTTTTAAGAATCCGAACGTAACAAAAAAATAAATATGTCAAGTCAGCGTTCCAGGTCCAAAAAAACAGATTTTTAGAATGTTTTGTATTTACAACCATCAGCTGTTTTACTAATTGTTGTCTGTTCTTAATATCACTCCACTCGTTTTCCAAAAGTACAAAGTTTGAGCTTTTGACTTGTTTTTTGTTATAGCTATCAACTTTTTCACTGAATACAATGTGCTATAGAAAAAGCCACAATCAAAGAAATAAAGTCATGCGGTCTGTAAATGGAACGCAATCATCAGAAACAGAAACAGCTACACTGCCCCCTTGTCATGATCTGACGATCTGTCACTGCTGTCAGTTGGTCAGGAAAGCGAGCTGTTCTTTGTTTACGAACAAATTCAATAATTCTCTAACAAAAAAGTCTATCGTGACTCATACACGGAGTGCAGTGTGCTACAGATTTTTTAATGCTACTTGCTTACTGTTCTATTGTGTTTGTTGATATCGAGTTCAATGACGAAGGTTCAATTTAACTAACAATTTTAGTGGGGAATGGTGTTATTATTGTAATTTGAATATTAGAATGTCATCGTCAGCAGAAGAAAGTCCAATAATAAACTCGGATATAGATTATGATGTTACAAGCAGCCGACGGAACTTGGTGGAGGAGGAACATGGTAAATTTTTGTTGTTTCTTGAATGACCTGAGAACAATAGGCGCAATAGGAGCAAACTTGATAAAGGTCATTCAAAACAAACTTCGTATATATGTCAGACACGCATTAGAAACGCAAATTGACAAAAAATACTCCTAGAGTTTACTGATTACCTATACTCACCGAATTATTTAGCTTTGTGTAGCTAACATGATTACATGATGAGATAATTAATAATTGTTTATGGTTTGAGATCAAGTATCCTTTTGCTGCATTAGAATAATGCTTAATTATAATTATAAATATCTAAGCTAGGCTATCTAATAGATAATATATACTAGAATAAATAACCAATGTTATAATACAAATTTTTAGTGGAAGAAACAACAGGATGGATCAAATGTCGGACTGTGCTTGGCATTATGGGCTTCCTGGGCTTTGCCAGTGTGTATGCCATGAGAGTAAACCTGTCCGTGGCTATAGTAGCTATGGTCAATGCAACAACACCTACACCAACAAACTCTTCTACAGATGTTGATGTTTGTCCTGCAAGTCCCGTCAGCAACAGTACTGTACCACAGGTGAGGTTTTTAACATATTTCAAGTATTACCTATTTGGTTGTTCAAGAATTTATATAATAACTAGCTGCGCCACTGTTTCACCCGCGTAAATGTCGATCCCGTGGGAATATTGGGATAAAAAGTAGCCCATATGTTAATCCAGGGAGTCAGCTACCTCCATACAAAATTTTATCAAAATTGGTCCAGCCGTTTGAACGTCAAGAAGTAACAAACAACAAAACACACTCACAAACTTTTGCCTTTATAATATTAGTGTGATGGTTTTGAAGACCATAAATAAAGGTTTTTTTTATGGAATCATCAATGCAATGTTAATGTCATGAACACTGTATTACATATTGGAAGTTTAATGTGTTAGTGGAATAGTTTTGCTGCTTAATACAAAACAAACTCATTCTGAAATAACAAAATTTAAGCAATAATGTAGCATTATGCCCTGATACTTGTCATACTCTAGAACCAAATGTTATTCAAAACATCTGTTGAATGTTTTGCTCAAAACACTTGTTTTGAGCATATAATAAAGTAGAATGAAAAACATTCACTTTTCACCAATTAGGCAAGTTAAAAAGAAACCCAACTGTCTGTGACTTTTCACCAATTAGGCAAGTTAAAAAGAATCCCTGTAAACAATGTTTTTTTCATCATAACTCATCCACCAGACAGTTATGTTGCTAAATTTCAAATAGCCTTTATCAGCAATCTTTACAAAATTAAATAAAAAAATAAAAAATATCACAAAAACTCCAGATTTCTTTGCTCTTTTAGCATATGCTTCCCCTAGGCTTCCATAGCTCACGGCCGTGACTTTTCTCCTCCTTGTCTCTCTCTCAGTAGTTTGGTTATAAAAGTTGTTTCCCCATGAGACAATCAGTGACATCAATACGTGACTGGCCTTCCTTGAGGAGCTGGGGTGGATTGAATAATGTATTTACCCAACCATACGCAAAATGCGCGCATTGATGTGGGGTTGCGGAAACCAGCCCGTATTACCTATTAAAAGTTGTTAAATCCATATTTCTCATGAATTAAAGGCTTTTATTTAAAGTTCATAAAAGTAAAACTATAAAATTTTAAAAGGTTCAATAACTCATGAATGCTATTAGAATTTGGACATAAACACATTATTTTGTTTCAGAGGCCTGGAGACTTCAACTGGACTGTTGAACAACAAAGTATAGTTTTAGGCTCCTTTTTCTATGGATATGTATTAACACAGGTAAGAGAAAATCTGCATTGATATAAATTATTTAGAAATAATATCCTAACTATTGTTTTGTGAGTGTCATTGACAAAAACATGATGATAACATTAATTATTTCAAGTTCCTGATTAGAATTTAAAGCATCTGTAACTGAATGTGCTAGATAATTTTATGTGTAACATCACACCTTATTAGCCTTTTAACCGCATACATTTCCGTGCCCCTACCGCTCATGTCGCATTTCTGCGACAGAGAACATGCATGATTTTTTAGTTCTATTCAATGATTGCTCCTGCTTATTTATTGTAGGTATTATTTTTCGATTTGTAGCCGCGTGCGAGGCAATTAGTATTTACCCAAGGCAATTGATATTTAGCCAAGCAGTTAAAAGGTTAAAAGGCTAGGCAGAGGTGTATTAAGTAGGTATCAGGTCTTACAAATTAATTATTTAGGTGTCCGAGCCTTCGCTTGACCCACTAACATTATTGTGAGATAACTTCTTGGATTTTACGTGTGGCAACACTGGTTTACCATTGGGCACCCTACTATACCGAGTGCGTGACGTCACTTCCTAGCCACTCAGTCGATCGCAGCGGCGGGGCAGGCGCTTGCGCTTCTTCAGTACGTCTTGGATTTTTGACGTGTTAACACCTGTGACTAGAAGTGAACAAAAAAAATAGCAAACTTATTAAGGTAAGCTCCCATTATGAACATATTTCTGTTCTTAACAGGAAAGCCCTGTTTCTTAATGTTTGATTGCGCTTTATGCATGGGAAAGCCCCATGCTTGCTTCTGATTGCGTGGGAAGGCCCCATGCTCGCTTTTTGCTTTCTGAAAACAGAAGCGCATACAACCTTATCGCGATTTACTAGGAAAGCCCTAGTTTTTATCGCAATATATACACATTGTCGTCTGGTTGTTAATTTAACATGGGCAGCCGACATATCACCTGTGCCAACAGGTGACGTTGGCTGTCCAGACGACATGGGCAGCCGACATGTCGCCTGTGCCAACAGACGACGTCGGCTGTTCAGACGACATGGCCAGCCGACATGTCGCCTGAGCCAACAGACGACGTCGGCTGTCCAGACGGCTGACAACGTCGCCTGTGCACGTTTGTTGTCTACTTTCCGCTTACGTTTTCGTTTGTCTGCAGATGACAACGACTATGAGAGAGTTGATAGATTGGCAGCCCCCGGCAGCGGATGAAACTCATTTTCACGCGCTCATACATACGTTAGAAGCTCTTTATCCTGATGGTTGGAAGGATTGGGTGGTCAAGAGCGTTACACCAAAAGACCTCTTCGGCGAAACTCTTACTCCCGATACTGAGGCGCGTCTACGTTTTGCCGTGCCAACGCTTCGCCTTGCCAGAGTTTTCCGTTGTGAAAAATCATTCAGTGAACGCCGATACAAAACTGTAAAAAGGAAACTTTTAGTGGCCAATTGGCTTAGCCCTTATTTACCAACCTCTATCCATAATGGTGAAAGTCCACCCTGACGGGCCACAAAATAAGTTTGAAGCTATGCTCCCAGGGTTGAAGAAACATTTGATATCACGCAAAGAGGCATCTAATATTCTGAAATCGGAAGCGAACGAGGAAAACACAACATCCGTCGCCTCGAGCACTTCTGCTGTCTCCAAACGACAGCAAACGCCGGACCCCGTGCAGCACCGAAAGAGACAAAGACTCGCAGATGATAGTCATTCTGCTGAGTCCCTGTCAGAGTATATGCGGCAACAAAACGAGATTTTGGGTAGGCTGTGTGAAATTACTTATGGCCTAACCCGTCAGATGCCAGAACATCCCTCAGAACCCAAAGAGTCTACAAGCCGTAGTCTGGCAAGCTCTGAAGACGACTCTGAAGCTCGTGAAAGGGGTTCAAACATTGAAGACTCCTGGACTGCACCACCCCTGGCGGAGGACGAAGAGCCAAAAGATGATGACGAACCCCTGCTTGATTTCGCACCTGAAACTAAGGAAAGTGAAGCGAAACTTAGCAAAGCATCCGCCATAATGGTCGAAACAGGTATGAAATGCCAAAAATTAGAAACCGACGGTTGGCACAACATCCGTTGCGCAGAGGTGCAAAAGATGTTTCAGGCATCGCCTGTGTTTACATCACTTAAAGTTAATGGGCACTTAGCAACAGTAACTCCTCCATGGCAATTAGTGTCTACCCTAGAAAAAACTGACCTGTGCCTGGGAGCAATAACCCACGGCTTATTACAGCAGCGAATAGCATTTGAGGAAACGTATGCTAGTGCCCCACCTGAGGTGAAAACTTATCTTAGTAAGAATTTTCTAAACAAAGAAAAATCGCCGTTTAGAAGAATATCAGACTCTCTACTGCAATATGCCTGTGGGAAAAGAGCCGAAACCATCGAACAAAGACGAGCTTTATACAGACCTCAAAATAAAACAATCAGTGAATTGCTGCACGCTATTCCACCATCGAGTACTCACCTTTTCGCTGAATCCCAGCTGTCTGATTTAATAAAAGAACAAGGAGGAGTATCGAAGGTGTTCCCCGGAAAATTCAAAAGACCAAATGCGCCTGCGAACTCTAAGCCTAAAGGTAGACAAGGAGTCAAGCAAAGATCGACATTTCGGAAACAAAACCGCCGAATTCCAGAAAAGTCAACACGTAGCTTTAACCAGCCGCAGCGGCAACCTGCAAAAAATAAAGGAGGATATGAGGGGAAAAAGCAATAGTTTTCAGGCAGGACAGGTTAGTCATAAACTCACGGAATGGGAGGCACTCGGTGCTCCACGTTGTATCACATCAATTATATCTGGATATAGAATTCCATTTGTACGACGTCCCCCGAATTTTAAGTTGGACAAAGACACTTGCGCCCGATATGAAACCAAATCTTCGACAGACATGTCTGAAGAAATCGGTAAATTAAAACAAATTGGTGCATTACGCACATGTCAAAGTAAAACAGGTTTCTTATCATTTATGTTCTTACGAAGGAAAGCAGACGGATCTAATAGACCCATCTTTGACCTCAGAAATCTAAACCTTTATTTACGTCCACCTAAATTTAGACTCATAAACCAACATAAAATTCCGGGATGTCTTAGTATTGGCGATTATATGACTAAAATTGACCTATCCCAGGCATATTTTCATATTCCAATTGCGAAATCTCATCAAAGATATTTAGCATTAGTATACGCTGGTGTTACATATGAGATGACCTGTCTGCCTTTTGGTTTATCAACAGCTCCTTGTACATTCGCTAATGTTACTAACTGGCTTGCTAACTATTTCAGAAAGAAATCAATTCGGATGATAGTTTACTTGGACGACTTTCTCCTAATGCATACGGATCCAGATGTTCTACAGACTCAAACCTACTTTGTTGTAAATCAGCTCACAAAACTGGGTTGGTGCATAAATCCAGAAAAATCTGTATTACGACCAACCAACAGTGTGGAATATCTAGGACTAACCTGGGACACATATCAAAACACCAAAAGTCTTACAGACGACAAGATCATGAAAAACCTAAGCATAATAGAAGATACACTTCAAAAAGGACATTGGACTTGACAATCTGCAAAAACCTTATTAGGCAGTATCGTCTTCGCTTCTTGCGTCGTGCCGTATGGGCGTCTTCACAGCCGAAGAACTCAGATAGAAGCGATCAAGCTGACAAAGAAAGACCGCTACAAACGCCATTGCTTACCGGAATCTGTGAAAGAGGCGCTGGAGTGGTGGAGAACAAATATAACGCGACAGTCGCCGATACATCACGAAGACCCTACTACCTTTGTAAGCACGGACGCAGCAGCTCTTGGCTGGGGAGCTTCAGTAAACGGAGAAAACTTGAGTGGGCTCTGGAATCAAAAGCAACTCAAATGGCACAGCAATCAAAAAGAGCTGTGGACCATCCTGGAAGTATTAAAAATAAAAGGCTGGCAAATTCGCGGACAAACGGTTATGGTACAGACGGACAACAAAACAGTTGTATCGTACATAACGAAGGAAGGAGGAATCAAATCTGTGAAACTCCTACAAACGACATTCCAAATTTTCCAGCTTGCGGAGAAATGGCGAATACACCTCATAGCTCGTTACCTGCCGGGTCGATACAACCTCATCGCCAACAGTCTTTCAAGGGACAACGACCTGCCAGAATGGACGTTATCAGAAGACATTCTGAAAGTGATATTCAGGAAATTCGGCACACCAACAATAGATCTATTTGCAAGCAAACGATCTGCCGTAGTAACGAGCTATGTCAGCGAAAATGCGGAGGATCGACATTGTGTGTTCGTAGATGCTTTCAGCCGACCATGGAACTTCAGATTCGGTTGGATCTTCCCTCCACCGGCCCTAGTACCTCGCATCCTGCGCCACCTCGGAAAGAGCAAAGGAGTCTACCTATTTGTAGTACCCAAATGGGAGAAGACCTTTTGGAAAGCCGAGCTGAGGCAACGAGCTTTATGCCCTCCAATGATGATCTGGAACGTCAGGAAACACCTGATAGACCTAACTACGGGCCGGGCACCAGTGGCAGTAAACCGTCTGTCTTTGCAGGTCTGGAAAATTCAGGCTGGTCCAATATAGTTTCTTCCTGGCCTGAAAAGGACAAAAAACTTTTAGAATCGTCCTGGCGTAATTCAACTTTAAAGACATACAAACCCGCGTGGGAAAGATGGCGACAATGGTCTAAGAAACATTGTGACACGAACAATCCAGAGGCCAGTGATCTTGCAAAATTCATTTGTCATCTACACTCAGATGTTAAACTCGCCCCCAGCACCATAGCGGTTCACAAATCAGTGGTCGCAATGTTTGCAAATCCTACAAGAACAAATGAGCTCAGTAATCATCAACTAGTTCGACAAGCCCTAAAAGCTATTACCCTCAGTAAGCCTCCTTCCAGAAAACCCAATACTTGGGAAGTTACTGACCTTATTAATTACCTTCGTAGTTACACTATTGACAATAGTAGTTTGTTCCAAGTGTCGCGCCACGTAGCTGTCCTTCTTCTTCTTGCCACTGGAAGGAGAATCCATGACCTTACTCTCTTCGAAATCAGCTCAGAAGGCCTTGAGAAAGTAGACAATCACTTAATCCTATGGCCCAGGTTCGGTTCGAAGACCGACTGTGCAACCTTTCGTCAGTCTGGCTGGAAACTATCTCCTAACGAAGATCAAAAATTTGATTTAGTATGTTGGATTCGTATCCTGATATCCCTGTCAGAATCTCGTAGATCAAGTCGAGACAACTTGTGCAGCCTTTTTATTACGACACGAGGTAAAGTCGGTCTTGCCTCTCGCACAGTCATCGCAGGATGGATCCGAACAGTTTTAAAGGATGCCCATATTAACGATTCACCTGGCAGTTTTCGATCTGCAGTAAATAGTGCAAACTGGAGAAACTACAACCTAGATTTGGACGAAGTAATAAAACGAGGTAACTGGAAAAGTAGAGATACTTTCCTAAAGCACTACTTTAAAGAAATCGAAAGTCGTCAAAATAGGCAAAACATTGATGATAATGTTATTGCTAATTGCTTTTCGCCATTGTAATTTATAATAAATTGAAGTGATCTCTTAATCGTTCCTAATTTTTGTTCTACAAATAGGTAGAATCTAAATATTTTACCATAGTTATGAGGAAGTTTCATTACAAATTTTGTTAATTTTGTTTACTGAGTTATACCTAAGTTGAAACATTGAGTTATTTTCGTTAATCGAAAGGAAACCTTTTCGTTTTGTTCACTCCAAATAATTAAACATTCCGAACATTAAAGGCTTGTGATTTTGGTCTTTGTGTGTTTCATTGGAATGTCTGTCACAGCATTAGGCTCCCCCCGTACAATCGCAGCGCCAGCAGAAAATAAACACTTCTCACAATAATGTTAGTGGGTCAAGCGAAGGCTCGGACACCTAAATAGCAACGTTTTCCCCCCGTAGGGTAGAAAACGTATATTTAGGTTCCAGCCGAAGCTTGACCCACTAGGAATTAACATTCTTGCTGGCTTGTGAGTACTGAAGAAGCGCAAGCGCCTGCCCCGCCGCTGCGATCGACTGAGTGGCTAGGAAGTGACGTCACGCACTCGGTAGGGTGCCCAATGGTAAACCAGTGTTGCCACACGTAAAATCCAAGAAGTTATCTCACAATAATGTTAGTGGGTCAAGCTTCGGCTGGAACCTAAATATACGTTTTCTACCCTACGGGGGGAAAACGTTGCTATTAAAAGGAAAACCAGCACCCTAATTGAGTAACACACTTTCAATCACAATGGTTTTGAAGGAAATTCCTAATCCATTGCTTCATAGGTTTGAAAAATTTGTCTGCTCAGCAACATAATTAAAGCAATGAACCGTCAAAATAAAAGGTATTGTTATCAATTATCATTTTTTGTGTGTTACGCGATTACCCTGCTGTTTCTTTGAAAAAGAGCCAGATGTCATATTTTTGTTACTGTTTTAGTAAGTTAATCTTAAGTCTGATGTCTGTATTTTTTAGATCCCAGGAGGAAGAATAGCAGAAATATATGGAGGGAAACTTGTATATGGTTTAGGAATATTTTTCACAGCAGTATTTACGCTTCTTAGTCCAATTGCGGCATATACGGATATAAGATTCTTCATAGCTGTGCGGGCACTGGCTGGCTTGTCGGAAGGCGTTACGTACCCAGCAATGCATGCTATGCTAGCTAGATGGATCCCACCACTAGAGAGATCAAAGTTTGCAGCTTATGTGTATGCGGGTTTGTATTCTGTGTTTTTTTTTTCTTACCTTTTCTTGAAAGTAGTAGTCCTCAATATGACTGTAGACCATAAATATTTATGTTAATTTTACACTATTTAAGTAGTAGTGCATGTAAACTTATCTACTCTATTTAGTATTGATGTCAACTTTTGAACAGAGATTAGACAGCAGCCATTTCTTAGAATTTTCCTTGTTTATACTTTTTTTTGTCTTTTAATGACAATATTTTTCATGTCTTCAGTAATGGAATTGCAGTTTTTAATCCACTATAGTCGCTGAGCGAGTGCTCTATTTGAAAACTCATGTTGCTGTGATAAACGAGTACTCGCCGGCGCAGAGGTACAAACAGTCAGCTGTCAACTATTAATATACTTGCTGAGCCGGCAAACGTTGTTTTGCCATATAAATTATTTCTATCTGCCCGGCGCTACTTCGTTCGCGTGGTGTCCTACCCCTTACCCTACCCTACCCCTACCCTACTCCTACCCTACTCCTACCCTACTCCTACCCTACTCCTACACTACTCCTACCCTACTCCTACCCTACTCATACACTACTCCTACCCTACTCCTACACTACTCCTACCCTACTCCTACACTACTCCTACCCTACTCCAACCCTACTTCTACCCTACTCCTAACCTACTCCCACCCTACTCCTACACTACTCCTACGCTACTCCTAAAATAAAAAAAAAAGGATAAAAAATCCTATGTCCGTCTCCTGGTTCTAAGCTACCTCCACACTAATTTTCAGCCAAATCGGTTTAGCCGTTCTTGAGTTATAAATATTGTAACTAACACGACTTTCTTTTATATATATAGATGTATCCTTTCACTTATACTGGACCTACAATCGTTTGTACGTTTTTTGAGCGAGAAAATCGTTGATAGCTAGTCGCTTCCTCGTTTGCGGTGGAACCTCAAAATGTAGCTAACCAATCAAATATTTCGATATTTTTCCAGGTTCAAACATAGGCACAGTAATTACCTTGCCTATATCTGGATGGTTATGCACCCTTGAGTTTGGTGGTGGATGGCCACTATGCTTCTACATATTCGGCAGTATTGGTGTCGTATGGTTTATATTCTGGCTGCTGTTTGTCTATGACACGCCACAGAAACACCCCAGAATTTGTCCGAAGGAGATTGAATATATTACATGGAGTATTGGACCTCAGGTGAGAAATGGAATACTGTTGTTATCATCATTCTCTGAGCTTTATCCTAATGTATTTGGGTTTGGCTAGCATGTCCATTGTCTAACACATTGATATGCTGTGGTTTAGTCTACACAGAGAAAAGTTCTCTGCTTAGAATAAATAGGATTATAGAGTACCTAATGAATTTCCTGATCACTTTAAATAATAAAGATTATCATAATTAGTGTCATAAAGTGCCAAGTTGTATTAACATTTCAGCAGGTATCAAAGGGCGTCTTAGAGATCCAAAATCGTGCTTACACGGGGTCGTTTGTATCAACAATACCTAATTAGGTTTTTGCTTCGATTACGTAAAAATCTTAAGCTCTGGGCTGGGCCGTATTGACACATTTGTGTCGCCGACCTATTTTGATTTACTCAAAAATCAAATTGTTGTGTGTGTCATCATCATCATAATTTTACCAGAAAGACGTCTACTACCTACTGGACATAGGCCTCCCCAAAGCACCGCCACTTCGACCGCTTCTGTGCTTCTCGCCAGCGGCGACCCTAGTTTTTTTTTTAGGTGGTGCAAAATCTTATCGTGGCGCCCCTCTATATACCATGTTCCTATGATATATGCATATGCAATTGCTTGCTTGCTTGTGGACGATCGGCTTTATAGTAAGTTACTATCATCAATGAATGGTGCTTGATGGACTGTCCACCACCACCAGGCACCAGTCATTGATGATAGCAACTTCTATAAAGCCGATCGATCGCCCGGTGCCGTCGCACCGCTCGCACCGCCCTAGGGCCGCTAGTGCTTCTCGCTTCTCGAGTCGGACTGAAATAGTAACGTTTTCATACAAACACTTCAGCACTTCGATGTACCGATAATCAGTCTGGCAGCGTTGGACAGAACAAGCCATACAACAACAAGCAAGAACAATTTCTACAGCCCAAATAGTCCACAAACGCTAAGCAGAGGCAGGTTAAGGGAAGGAAGATGGGATGGTATAGCGTAGCACCATCCCATTTCTTCCCGTGCTTGTCGTAAAAGGCGACTTTAGTTCCGGCACCACACGGTATACGGTACGGGTCATTATACATATTAAAAAATAAATGAGTTCAAGGATGAGTTATCTTATCGCTCAGACTCCTGATAAAAAAAATTAAGCAAATAAAATTCCTATTGAAGACATGGTTTCACTAAACGTAAAACATAAACCTGAGGGGCAATTCTCGTAATTTTAAGAACATTCACAGTCTGATCTCAGTCTCAATATGTCAAAAATACCTTTAATTTCGCTACATTTTGACCAGTTTTTGACATTTGTTTGTCGCCGAGATGAGACTGTGACTGGATTTTGATCGTTTTAAATTACAAGAATTGGCCTTCTGATATCAGTTGGGGAATTAATAAAATAATTACTAAGGCTCAAATCACACCGAGATGGCAGCGAAGCGGCGAGCAGTTTCAGTGTCATAGTTTAAACTTTATCGTCATTACTATAACACATAGTATCGCTTGAGAAACTTGAAAAGGCGCGCGGCCGCCCGCGGCGCCGCGAGCACTCCGACGACTCAAGTTGATTTGACCCTTAGAAAGAACATTTTATTTAAAAGAACTAGCTTCTGCCTGCGACTTCGTCTGCGTGAGATTTATTGTTCCGCCGTCTTCACCCGCGCTATTACTTCGTTTTCCTTTTTTCTTTTTAATTGTTTTTCTTTCTGCTCGTCTCCTGACGGTCGTAGTGTGATGTTAAATGGCCTATAGCCTTCCTCAAGGATAGGGCTATCAAATGCAAAAATATTTTTCAAATCCTACTGGTACTTCCAGAGATTACCGCGTTTAAACAAACTCTTCAGCTTTATTATTAGTAATATAGATAATATTATTATGACAAATATTTGTCATAATAATTGGACAATAAACGATTATTAAATACCTACGGATTACTATACAGTACAGTTTGCGCACAGTTATCATAATGTGGGACAAACGTGATTCACAGTTCGACCTCACAGATGTTTTGATGCGTTTCGCTTATATTACAAGTTTAAACATATTTTATAATGTATTGCGTGCGAAATGCTGCATGTTTTCGGAACAATGATTCAGCTGTATTCTTGGAATGAAAACGCGTACTTAGATAAACATAAATGTACTACTTATGTGCAGTCAACTTAAGAGATAAGTATGCATTTATGCAGACAGCCTATAATGTTCCCACTGCTGGGACCCAGGTAGTGGCGTAACTATATGCCGTTTGGGGCCCTTGGCAAATTCAAGGAATGGGCCCCTCCCTCTATATAAAGAAGCTCAACCAACGTTATAGTTTTTTTTCTTATTAGCACTTCTCCCGCGACTTCTTCCGCGTACATTTCATATTTTCCCCTGAAAAATTTAACACCTGCTTCTGTCCTTATGTTAGGATCCTCCTATGCTCATGGCCCTCTCGGGCCGGGCGCCCCTCTGGCTGGGGGCCCGTGGCATTTTGCCCCAATGCCACCCTATAGTTACGCCACTGGACACAAGCCTCCTCTCGGTGAGAGGGAGGAGGTGGCCCTTGGCTACCCGCGTGGTGGATCCACGCGGGTAGTGCGAGTTGGTAGATGTCACATGTCTTCGAATTTTTTGTTCTATAGGACGTGCCGGTGTCCTTACGATGTGTTTCTTCACCGTTTTGAGAGCAGTGGTGCTGGTGATAAAATAATTTACACAAAATAAAGCGCCTGTTTGGGTTCGAACCCTTGACCTACAACTCGTACGTCGTTACCACTGGGTTACCACTGCTCCCCACAAATAGGTAATTGCGTAACACATTTCAATGGTAATGCCTTTCATGTTGACAATTTAAGAGTAAACTAGTCGCGAGCTCGAACTCACTGGTGGTCATGGCCAAAAAGCACGCTGTCTTACATGACTTCTTGTCCGACAGGGCTAGTATCAGTGATGATTAGTAAGACTCTAGTCTACACGAAAAAGGTCTAGTTCTTACGCACGGAAACACCGTTCCGAACAGATAGGCGCGTAAAAAAATTTGAAAAGTGCTTCGGAAAATCGAGTTTTATGAAAAAACCACTGCATAAATCAATTACAAATAAAATTGGTTTGAATGATTTTGCAGTTTTTTATTACTTATTTACATCCAAAGTTAAGTTAAAAATAGCAAGAAAAACGAATCTTTGTTGTCTCATAACTTTTTAATTTTAATATTCTGTTTCCGTACAGACAACACTAATAATAAGACAAAACGATATTATGTTTCACTTTGGATGCACAATGTCAAACAGTGGAGTAATACTCTCCCGAAATTTTTATGGAAAAAATATCGACTAGTGGCACCTTAACAACATTCATTGCGTGATTTACGTTGTTGAGCATAGACGAATCTTACGAACATAATCATAAAGCAATGGATTAGTAATTTCCTGAAAAATAATAAAAATACGCTCATTGACGTGGAGCTGCGGACACCAGCCCGTATCACCTATTACCCCTAATATTAGTATTATAGATTAAAGTCGCTTTTCGTGTCTGTTTGTGTGACCACGTTATTTTTGTAAACTACGCAATGGTCGAGCAAAATGAAAAAAAAGAACAGAAAGAATGTTAAGCGAAAACGAAGTACCTACCTAATAGTTCGGGCAGGTGATGCGACGGTGTGAGTCGCGGATACAAGAAATTTCACGCGGACGAATTCCCAGGCGAAGCTAGTTTATAATATGTATAGATGTTACCGGGCAAACCCGATTTTAGGATGAACTAGTTTTGCCTAGGCCAAACCAGTTCATTCGCTCGCTCTTGCATCCTATGTCGACGGAGCCCCGTTCCGCGGTTCTCCGATTTCTGTGTAAAGGGTTTAACCAAACCTAACCTCGGGGTGCCCTTCGCTCACTCTTGCATCCCACGTCGCCGGTGAACTTGTTTGGCCTAGGCGAAACTAGTTCATCCTAAAATCGGGTTTGGCCGGTAACATAGATATAGGGTAGGACTTTCTAAGGCCCCCAGATTTGGTCAAGGTAAGACTTAGTTTAAAACAAATACCAAAAAACTGTTGTCTAATAGTGATCAGATTACTAAAATAAAGAGTAAAGTTCGACAAAGATCATTCATTTTTATTGTAACGTCATCATCATCTGCATAGCTTTTTCCCAACTATGTTTGGGTCGGCTTATAGTCTAACCGGATGCAGCTGAGTACCAGTATTTTACATGGAGCGACTGCTTAACTGACCTCCACAACCCAGTTACTGGGTAATACGAAACCTCTTGGTAAGACTGGTTGTCAGACTATCGGGCTTCTGATGACCCGTGACGACTTTTTATTATAACGTGATCGAAACTAATTTATTGTTGATCAAAACTGTTGTATTTGCTTAGACTTTAGAGTTTTCCTTCCGTCGTGACTCGAACCTAATTTATTTTTAAAATTCAGCTAGATTTTATATGTCAACGGAAATCCGAAAACTATTAATACTTACAGGAAATAGGGATGTTAACTAATATTAAAAATGCAACGTAATTTCGGCAACTCATTTTAAGCGGCGTAAATTACCCCGAGTCAGCACGCTCTTCTGGCCGGGGCGAACGCACCACAATACCTAACTAGAATAACACAGCACAGAATCATCTGCTCATTATTGTGTATTCAGCTCAAAATATAACTACTCCTAACACCTGTCAGTGCGTCAATTCTAGAAGCTAATAAAGATCAAATTCGCAAAGCATGTTATCGTTTGTATGAAACTGACGGGCGTAAAGAACGCATTCTCTCGTCGGCCGTACTGGACCAAAAATCAAGAAGCCAATGTATTCTATGTTGTTTTTTTTTAGCAGGAAGAAAAACCATCGATGTCGATACCGTGGCTGAAGTTCTTGACTTGCGTGCCACTGTGGGCCATCCTCATTGCCCAGTGTGGCCAAGCCTGGGTTTTCTACACGCAGTTCACCGAACTACCCTCGTATATGAACAATATACTGCATTTTGATATTGTAGCAGTAAGTAGATCTTGTATTTAATTTAATTTTCAATAGACAACATTCAGCGCGTCTTCAATCCCCCCAAGTAGTTAGAAATCGTTTAAAAAGGGGTAAGAGTCTATTGCAATTAACTGGGTACAAATCCAGACTTAGGGCTGCCACTTATTTTTCTTACTCGTGTCGCTGGCCTGACTTTTCTCAGATCTTGTTGGCCCAACACTTCGCCACTTCCACGGCGTCGTCGGTGGCAGCGTAGAGGTCAGTTTGAGTGCATATTTTGGGACACAGAGGGCAGGATAGAAGGTTTGCGACATAGCTTCAATCCTGCTGCCGTTCAGGGCTGCTACTGAGAACTTTCGAAAGAAAAAAGAAAATACATTTATTTAGCACAGACTAAAAGAAACACAATTGACACAATGCACCAGGGGGGCTAAAAATGCCACTTTGGCAGAGTCGCAGAAGTATAACATTATGAATCATAATGGACGGTTAACTGTTAAGTTAATCGTATTAAATCTGAAGGTGAAGGATTTTTCAGTTATTTTTTTTTTGTCTCAAAAAAAAAAAAAAATCAAAATGTTTTATTTCACATAAACCTACATGGGCACTTATGAAACCTAAAATACCAATCAATCCAAATCCAATCCCGATTTCTTTGATTAGACCTACGTAGTGCAGCGAAAAAAAGAAAAACACGGACTGTCTTCGCCATATTATGATTTATAATGTTATCCTTTTATGTTTCTGCCAAAGTGGCCTTTTTAGGCCACTTTGGCAGATACTTACACCATGCCCTGATACTTACACCAGACAGCAACAAATAAAAACAAAATCCAAAGGGCCTTCTTAGAAGGAGCTCGATTACTACCATTTTAATTTGTTAAGTGAATCTATGCACCGTGGTTGTACAAATTCCATATGGCATTAAATAAAGTATCCATCATTTATTTACATCCCACATTTTATTTCCAGAATTCAACACTGAGTGCTCTTCCGTATTTAACAGCATGGATTGGTGGCATATTGCTGTGTATATTCGCCGACTGGACACTCGCCAAGGGATGGATATCTAGACTAAACAGTATGAAGCTGTGGAATACAGTCTGTAAGTACATACATACAGTACACAACAGAACTCCATAAGCGCGATAAGAGCGTTTTTGCTGTGAAGACCATCGCGCGCCACAGGCCCGTACCTACATCCCCCTTCCCCTGGATCTCTGAGTAGTTCAGACGTGTTTTAGAGACACCACATTATTATTTTATCATTTTTTAAATTAAAATACCAAAAATAAATTCCGTTAATAAATTAGGAGTGCATAACCATACAAGAGTTCACCGCGCCGCGCGCCGGACAATTCGTCGGTCACACACATATACGCTGCGCGTGAGTCACACATACAATCATAATTTACTACTTAATGACCCCGCCTCCAAACGTAACAGCAATTCATTAATGAACCCTGTGGTCACACGTGAAGCGCAACAAGGACGTATATACTTGCGAGAAGCGGACAAACGGAGGTCAAGTTAAAATTGACGGAAAGCTGTTTTGTATCGCACTGTCGATAGCGACCACTTTGTCTTGACCCGTGTGCCACTCAGCATAAGCTCGGCGAGTCTCGCCTCCCAACAAACGCTGGGCGCCTGGTATTTTCTATTAAGAAGTCATTTAAACATAAAATGCCTCTTGAACGCTCGCCGCCGCCGCCGCCGCCTACCCCAACAACGCAGCCCATGACGCCGCTTTTTAGCACCCCGCAGCTTCCACTGTTCACACCCCTCAGTTCTTCAGAACCGAACCTCAATTCAAACAACACGGATTCGCCTACAGATAATCTCTCCCCTGCCATAACCTTTCGAAACGCGAAGCGCAAACGCCAACTTGATGACGAGGAAAATAGACTGTCCAACTTTATGTCTGATATTAAGGAGTTATTTCGTGAACTCAAACAACAGCAGGAGGAGAGGTATGATAAGCTCTGTTCCTTGATAAACCAAGTTCGCGACACTGTCGATAATATGGCTGCCAACTTCAACGAACTAACTACGCGAGTTGAGTTTTTGGAAACCGAACGTAAAGAAAACCTGTCCTACATTCACAACCTAGAGGCTAAGCTGGAACATTTTGAACAGAGCTCCAGGTCAACATGCCTAGAGATTCGCAACGTTCCGGTTTCGAAATCTGAAACAAAGACTGCTCTCCTAAAAACTGTAACTGAAACGGGCAATCTGATCAACTTACCAATCCAGCCATACGAAATTAAAGATATTTATCGAATTCCAACGAAAGATCCGGCGAACAAAACTATCATAGTTGACTTTACCAAAGTCCTGCGCAAAGATGATTTCTTAGAAAAGTTCCGCAAACACAACAGGGACAGTTATAAGTTAACAACAGAGCACCTGAAAATTAGTGGCCCTGCCAAGCCTATTTTTGTCTCTGAAAACCTAATTTCAAGAAAAAAGAGACTATTTTTCCTGGCCCGCGACGCAGCAAAGTCAAACAACTTTAAGTTCTGCTGGATAAAACACGGCAAGATCTTTGTTCGTGAGAAAGAGGGATGCAAACATTTTGAAGTTAGAAATGAGAATGACCTCTCGACCATCCTAAATCCTAAAGCATGACTAAACCTCAAATTCTCAAAAAACAAACTGCCGATTGTTGTTTTCTTCTGGTTATTGCGCCTCACGTATTACTTTTGTTTGCATTATTTTATGTTATGTTTTTCATTTTTAATTACTATTAATACTACTTACTATAATTCCTCTCGGACTATTACACTACTTAACACACATAAACACACCCTCACACACTCCATCACACTTTATTACACAAACCACAAGTTTCTCAAACTAACTTTTTATTTTTCTTTTAATAGACAGTTACTCAATATTATTGCATATTTCATTACTATTATTCGTGAGCTAGGTAAAATTATCCCTATTCAGCGCAAGAAAATTGTTATACATTTTGTTAAACCAATAAAAAATGGATGACCTTAACATAATTAACTCAGAAATTGAGAAAATTTCTGTATCAGACTGTTTTATCTGCACCCCGGAGACCAGCTGTAATTATCTGTGCAAACCGGAGTGCACCCTTAAAATTTTACACGTCAATATCCGAAGCATAAATTGTAATTTTGACAAGTTATTGTTATTATTAAGTAGACTAAATTACACACTAGACGTTATTATACTATCCGAATGTTGGCTTAGCAAATGCCCAAACTGTCCTTCTTTAACTGGTTATAATTTTTATTCATCTTCGTTTTCATACCAGAATGATGGAGTCGTTGCCTACGTCAGAAATGATCTCCAGTGCTCTTTTGAAACCCCCTGTTTCAGGGACGCAAATTGCCTGGTAATGAAATTCTCGGACAAAGTTGCAGTTATCGCTGTGTACCGTTCTCCATCGGTTAAAGACCTCACTCCGTTTTTCAGTAGTCTAGATATGTTGTTACAACAGTTAGGAAAATTTAATACTATTGCTCTGGTGGGAGATATTAACATAAACATTGCCCCAGCTAGCTTGGACCCAAATACAGATGAATATTTAAATATTGTAGCATCTCACGCTATGCTTCCCGCACATGCACTACCCACTAGACTAGCAAATTGCCTCGACCATGTCATACTGAAAACCAGACATACTGCCACTACCATAGTCCTTGACTGTGATCTTACAGACCATGCTCCGGTTCTTCTTTTCTTCGATCCGGACATGTTAATAACTGCTCCCAAGCGTTTATTCACAAAAATTGACATAACAAAAGTTAAGAATGACATTGAAAAAACAGACTTTTCTCACATACTCCAAATTAATAATCCTAACCTTGCTGCTGATACCCTTGTGTCTATCCTATCTTCGTCCATTACTCGGCATACCACGTCCTCAATTATATCAAGTAGAAAACGTATCATCAAGCCTTGGATCACACCGGGCCTTCTGAGATGCATCCGTCATAGAGACAAGCTAAATAAAATGTTCAAAAAACATCCAGAAAATGATACCCATAAAATTGTATTTCTTCGTTATCGTAATTATTGTAATAATTTATTAAAAAAATTAAAATGTGACTATGAGAGATCAGAATTCCAGAAGGCCAAAAACAATCCGAAGGCAACCTGGAAGCTTATCAAACAAATATCCCATTTGGACAGAGGTAAATCCTCTCCCACCGAATTGTTAAAGTGTTGCGACGATCCTCTTACTTCCCTCAATATGATTAACCACTACTTTGCCAATGTTGGCAGCGATCTTGCTTCTAAAATCCCACTATCTTCTCTTCCTGACTCAGTTGACTCTTTCTCCTCACCATTACAGTCTATGGCTTTGTATGATGTGGACGAGGCTGAAATTGAAAGCATCATACTAAACCTTAAAGACAAATGTGCTGTTGGATATGACGGTATCTCACCCATAGTAATTAAGGCCACCAAAGACACTATTATTCCAATACTTGTCCACATATTTAACTTGTGCATAAGCCTGGGAATCTTTCCTGATGTCTTTAAAACTGCCATAGTTCATCCCATATTCAAAGGGGGAGATAGGTACGTCGCTTCCAACTACAGGCCTATATCCGTACTTACGACACTTTCTAAAATCTTTGAAAAAGTCATCAACACGAGACTTGTAAAGTTCCTAAATAAATTTAATATCTTGGCCGACAATCAGTTTGGATTCAGAGCAGGAAAGTCTACCGAAGATGCTACCCTAGAACTTACAACTTCAATAGTCGAACATCTTAATAATAAACAAAAAGCAATCGGGATCTTCCTAGATTTATCGAAGGCATTCGATACTGTATCTGTTCCTAAGCTGATATACAAGCTGGAACGTATTGGCATACGAGGTAATGCCCTCGAAATATTCCGCAGCTACTTGACGGGAAGGAAGCAGGTTGTCAAAGTGGAATCTTTTATAAGTTCAACCGAAGACATGTCATTTGGTGTACCTCAGGGTAGCGTTCTGGGGCCCACTCTTTTCCTTGTCTATGTCAATGAGCTGTGCCAACTATCACTTCCAAACACAAGAATAATTACTTACGCGGATGACACAGCTCTTTTAACGCATGGTAAGGACTGGCCTGACACTCGTGAGAAGGCGGAGATCGCTCTGAGTTTGGTAATGGATTGGTTGATCTCAAACCTACTTACACTCAACATCGCTAAGACTAAGTTCATCCCCTTTACACCAGGAATTCTTACACAACCACCAACGTCATTTCAGATCAAAACCCATGTTTGTTCTCATACTGTGGCCACCATATCCTGTGACTGTGCTTAGGTAGAGCGCTCCGACCACATTAAATATCTTGGAGTCACATTGGACAATTGCCTTACGTGGAAAAAACAGGTTGACTCAGTGGTGGTCCGTGTAAGAAGACTTATATACGTGTTCAAAAAGCTCAGGGCGGTCGCCGACTTCCCATGTCTTATATTGACTTACCTCGCACTCGCCCAGTCAGTCCTTGGCTACTGCATTACAGTATGGGGAGGTACTCACAAGACTACTATTCTGCGATTGGAGAGAGCGCAAAGAGCAGTGCTAAAAGTATTGGCTAAGAAACCTGCCCGATTCCCAACGTCAGAACTTTTTTCGCTCTGTAACGTCCTCACTGTTAGGCAGTTATTTATACTTCAAACTGTTATCAAGAAGCACGACCTCACGAAGTACGACCCACAACACCTCTCTAAAAAGCGACGTTCCGACATAGTTTGCAAGATACCTTTCTCCAGATTGACACTAGTAAGACGCCACTTTAACTACTTTAGCCGTAAACTCTACAATAACGTAAATAGAAACATTCAAATCTATCCTTTAACAAGAACTTTAGTTAGAAAAAAACTGTCAGAATTGTTAAAATCATACTCCTACGAAGAAACAGAAAAACTTGTGGTAACATAACACTTACATTCCTGTAACAACAATTTTATTACATAAACACTATCCCCCTCATCCACGTTCAATATTCGCATACCCCGCAATACACACACACACCCTCATTCACACATACCCTCACTCAAACACACCCTCACTCACACACACACACACACACACACACACACAATAGTTAGTACCTTTATATTAATCATTTTCTTTCTTTTTTTTTTTTAATTACTAGTCTGGAACTAATGAACCATATTTTTGACCTGGGCGTTGATGGCTGCGCCACAGTTTTAACTTTTGTAGCTATCTTCGTTTCCTTTTGTAAATTTGTGTCCTGATACTTGTTCCAAATAAACTTTTATTATTATTATTATTATTATCTGTGTGTGTAAGTGATCGAACGAAACAAAAATATACCGTCGCATACACTTACTTCTGCCCGCGACTTTGTCCGCGTGAAATTTTGGGCCCCGACCGACCGCGTTGCATCGCATCGCCCGCCGGGTCTGTTGCTTCGTTTTCGCTTAGCGTTCTTTCTGACTATTTCTCTTTTTGCTTGACTGCTAAGTGTCATACCGTGATGTTAAATAACCTATGACCTTCCTCAAAAACTGGGCTATTAAATTCAAACATAGTTTTTGAAAGCCGACCGGTAGTTCCAGAGATTAGCGCGTTCAAACAAACAAACTCTTCAGCTTTATTATTAGTACTAGCTTCTGCCCGCGACTTCGTCCGCGTGAAATTTCTTGCTCCCCCGACACACCCAGTCGCAACACATCGCCTGCCCGCGCTATTACTTCGTTCTCGCTTAGCATTCTTTCTGACCTTTTTGCTCGGCTCCTAAGGCTCCTAGCGCAATGTTAAATAGCCTATAGCCTTCCTAAGGGAATGGGCTATCAAATAAAACAAAAAAAATTTCAATTCCGACTGGTAGTTCCTGAGATTAGCGCGTTCAAACTCTTCAGCTTTATTATTATTATTAGTATTACTAGCTTCTGCCCGAGAGTTCATCCGCGTGACATTTCTTGTTCCCCCGACCCACCCTATCGCATCGCATCGCCGGCCCGCGTTAATACTTCGTTTTCGCTCAGCGTTCTTTCTGATTTTTTATTTTTGCTCGGCTTGGGTCCTAGCGTGATGTTAAGTATTGCAAGAATTTGGCTATTAAATGCAATAAGAGTCTTTCAAAGTTGACCGGTAGTTCCAGAGATTAGCGCGTTCAAACAAACAAACAAACTCTTCAGCTTTATTATTAACTAGCTTTTGCCCGCGGCTTCGCTCGCGTTAAGTATTATTAAAAAAAACTAATACATTTACATCCGCCATCATCCCTTATTTTATCCCCATGGGGGTTGAATTTATCAAAATCCTTTCTTAGGGGATGCCTACGTCCTAGTAACTATATGCATGCAAAGTCTCAGCCCGATCGGTTTAAAATTGACAAAGTTTCATACAAACTTTCATCCCCTATTTTATCCCCTTGGGGGTAGAATTTATCAAAATCCTTTCTTAGGGGATGCCTACGTCGTCATAGTAGCTATATGCATGCAAAGTCTCAGCCCGATCGGTTTAAAATTGACAAAGTTTCATACAAACTTTCATCCCCTATTTTATCCCCTTGGGGGTATGCTAAATTTCAGCCCGATCCCTCGAGTGGTTTGGGCTGTGCGTTGATAGATCAGTCAGTCACCTTTGAGTTTTATATATTTAGATATAGATATACTCACGCAGATCGGTCAGATAGGCAGTCGCTCCATGTAAAATACTGGTATTCAGCTGCATCCGATTAGACTGGAAGCCGACCCCAACATAGTTGGGAAAAGGCTAGGCAGATGATGATGTTGATATAGATAAACTCACGCTGTGTTCCCTTGGGACCTTGAGGGTAGGCATAAACTACAGAATGCCTCCTGCTACGATACTTACATACTCCTTTTGCCTCGTTCATGTTCAGTCTGTAAGTAATATAAAAAATTTGATTATTAATTTATTCTTACTTAATGCCTTAGACATTATCTACTATTCTACCATTTGGATTACCAAATGGTAGAATGGTAGGAAATGTCATACTATAATTACATAGGTCTTTGTTTCATGGTTGACATTGTAATTCAGCTATAACGACATTAACACCTGATACTTCTTATATAATACTAGCTGCGCCCCGCGGTTTTACCCGCGTAAATGTCGATCCCGCGGGAATATCGGGATAAAAAGTAGCCTATATGTTAATCCAGGGTGTCAGCTATCTCCATACAAAATTTTATCAAAATTGGTTCAGCCGTTTGAGCGTGAAGAAGTAACAAACATATAAACACACAGATATACACACACACTCACACACTCACAAACTTTCGCCCTTATAATATTAGTGTGATTGCCATAGGGCTTGTAGCTAAATAATAATAGCCACACGGGTCGATCTTCGTCCAACCGATGAAGATTTTTACCCGATTGCACCAGAAAGAGGGTTATTTGCTGTTAAAGTTCATAGAAGGCACATAGTGGGTAAGAAAATAATTTGAACATTCAAAACAGATAATTTTGGTATGTTTCTGATTAGACCTGACCGCATATCGTCGCTCGCATGACTAAAAGTCTTATCTCATTTTTTAGTTGATTTGTGTTGGGGCAACTGCATTCGTGATTCTTTACATTTTGTTGCCTTTCAAAATGGTTATATTTTGAGATCCAAATAACAAAGGTACGACGGTTAGTGAAAAATGTGAAGAATCACGAATGGAGGGATGTGGTTGTCCTGACTCGTGTCGGCTAAAAATGAGAAGAATGAGATGAGACTTTTAGTCACGCGAGCGATATATCTGCCTAGACTAGACCAAGCAGCCTAGTACCTACTTATTCTAAAAAGCAATGCACGCCACTGTTTTCAAGAATAAGCAAAGCTTGCCGGGGTAGGTCCGTGTCTCGGAAAGCTCGTTAAGGCGAAAGCGCCAGAGTAGCCCGCGAAATTCATTTTTTTTTTACGTTTTTTGCAATTTGCTGGTAGGTTAAAATATGATTCGCGGCCGTAACGAAAATGTATTTACAGAATTATAATCATTAAAGTCATCTACACAACTTTTTAAGACCAAGTAATCCCCAAGAATGACTATTTCATGAAATCTTGACAATTGGGGATTATACTAACTCAACATGTTGTATTACTGATTGTAATGGTTATAATTATGTAAATACATATTTGTTACGACCGCGAATCATATTTTAATCAACGGACAACTTAATACTGACCATCAATTGCAAAAAACGTAAGAAAATTTGAATTTTGCGGGCTACCTTAGAGCTTCCCCTTTAAGGCGTTAGTCCCGGCTGTCATTTGTACATTCTAAACAGTTCTGGAAAGTCTGTCAACCAGTCTTACCAAGGGGTATAGTGTTGTGGAGGCCCGATAGGCGGTCGCTCTTACTTATTGTTATGAGTAAAATCAGCCTATAATGTTCCCACTGCTGGGATACAGGCCTCCTCTCTTCGAGAGGGAGTGGGCCGTAATCCACCACGCTAACCCAGTGCGGGTTGGGAGATGTCACATGTCTTCGAATTTTTGGTTCTAGGGCATGCCGGTTGCCTTGCGATGTTTTCCTTCACCGTTTTGAGAGCAGTGGTGATAAAATAATTTACATAAAGTAAAGCTCCAGTCTGGGTTCGAACCTACAACTAGTAAGTTGCGACCGTTACCACTGGGCCACCACTGCTATTTGTTATGACTTATGAGTAATGCTTTTTATATATGCATTTGAAAGCAATGCTTGGTGACTGTCGGATATGAAACTAAGAATATTCTAAATCCAATTTTGTTGGAGTCTACGATAATAAGGTGCGGTAAAATGTTTCTAAATACTATTGTATGTCCGCTCGGCACTGTTTACGCCGTGAGGTAGGTTCTTATGTTTTTAGGATTCCGTACCCAAATGGTAAAAACGGGACCCTATTACTAAGACTTCGCTGTCTGTCCGTCCGTCTGTCTGTCACCAGGCTGTATCTCAAGAACCGCGATAGCTAGACAGTTGAAATTTTCACAGATGATGTATTTCTGTTGCGTTAGCAACAAACACTAAAACCAGAATAAAATAAATATTTAAGGGGCTCCCATACAACAAACGTGTTTTTTCGGTGTTTTTTGCCTTGTGGTACGGAACCCTTCGTGTGCGAGTCCAACTCGCACTTGGCCAGTTTTTAATGTAGGTAGGGATAGAAATCAACACAGTACTCATTTATGACGCGTCTGGCTAGATCAAGTAATTTAGAACGTAGGTTATCTAACGTACCCGGCAGATAACACATTCTGAAGCACTTAAAAATAATTATGACAGTGTTTATAGTAAATGACGTCATTAATGCATAAGATATTGATAAGTAAATCAATATCTTACGACAACCGAATCGATCTGGGATACACGGTAATGTGATATCTATAATATAATTATCCTACTAATATTATACAGGGTTATAGGTAAAACATTAACAACCTCTTAAGAGGTCATTGTACTCATCACTATGAACAACTTTTACTATGGGACCAAACCTGAAATTGCGAAAAAAAAATCAGCTGTTCCCTATATTTTGACGAGTTATACGAACATAAATGTAAAGAATAGGTGATTATTTTTTCGCGTTTTCAGGTTTGGTCCCATAGTAAAAGTTGTTAATAATGATGAGCACAATGACCTCTTGAGAGGTTGTTAATGTTTTACCAATAACCCTGTAAACGCGAAAATTTGTGAGGATGGATGGATGGATGTTTTTTAGGTACTCTTTCACGCAAAAACTACTAAATGGATTTGGATGAGATTTGGCACACAGATGGTTTGTAGCCAGGATTAACAGATAGGATACTTTATTCCCACGGGATCGAAACTTATACGGGTGAAACCGCGGGGCGCAGCTAGTACATATTTATAAATTAAAGTTGCTTTTCGTGTCAGTCTGTGATAAATGATAAATGATAAATGATTTATTTTCTGTAAGTAGGTTTTTACAAACACTTTTACACGTCATCATATTTTTTAAAACTAGATGTGGTCGGCGTTTCCTATCTGACTACTCTGAGAAGAAAGGCCGAAACAAACTCAGAGGTCACAGTCTCTTTTAAAGTCCAGACAAAATCTTGGTCAGATCGTGTGAAGACCATGTAGATTGATGTCTGAAATGGTCTTTTGAGGAAAGAACCACACAGATTGAGCGGACCTGTCCAATCAGTGCACGCATTTGTCAAAAATCGTGCAGCTCGACTCAGAAATGAGGAGCTCAACGATTCGACGAACAATACCAAAGAAAGGACATTTGGGTAGGCCGCGTAAATTACTCAAACTGCCAGATCATGATTAAAACTAAGAAGGAACACAGAAAAAAAAAAAATTACCCACATAGTCCTCACATTCACAATAATTAAATGAAAAGAAAAAAAAAATACTTTACAAAGTAAATATTCATGTCATTGTCTAAATAAAATTCATCAATGTCAATTTGTATATAAAAATCCGGACATAATCTTTGAGGACCATGTAGATTAGTGTCTGAAAAGATCTTTTGAGGAAAGAACCACACAGATTGAGTGGACCTGTCCAGTCAGTGCACGCATTTGTCAGTAACCGTGCAGCTCAACTCAGAACTTCAGGAGCTCAACGATTCGACGAACAATACCAAAGACAGGACATTTGGGTAGGCCGCATAAACTACTCAAACTGCCAGACCACGATTAAAATGTAAACAATGACCCACATAGTCCTCACATTCACAATAATTAAAATAATATAATACTTTATACAGTAAATGTACATGTCATTGTGTAAGTAAATAGATACTTAAAAAAAAAGAAAATATTAAAGTGTAAAAATTGCAAAATAACATTCACTGTCTAAACCTATTGGAGCAGCTCAATCCCAAGCCTTTTTGTCCTCAATATAGTCTTTTACAGTATAATAGGCTTTCTGGCATAGTTTTCGCTTTATAAAAGCTTTGAATTTATTTAGGCTTAGTTCTTGAATGTGGCTAGGAAGTTTATTATAAAAATGTATACATTGGCATCTAAACGAGCCACCTATTTTCTTGAGCCTTGTTGTAGGAACAACAAGTTTGTTCCTAGTATTTATGTTATGGATATCACTGTATTTTTAAACAGATTAATATTTTTATGTGCATACAAAAGATTATCATAAATGTACTGAGAAGGCACAGTCATTATATTAATCTCTTTAAATTTGTCTCTGAGGGAGTGTCTAGGACTTAATTTATAAATAGAACGAATTGCCCTTTTTTGTAAAATAAAAATTGTCTGAATATCGGCGGCATTTCCCCACAACAGAATACCGTACGACATCACACTATGAAAATAACTAAAGTAAACTAAACGGGCTGTCTCTAAATCAGTCAAATCACGAATTTTCCTAACGGCGTATGCTGCAGAGCTAAGCTTTTTTGACAATTTATCTATATGGGGGCCCCATTGAAGCTTGGCATCCAACGTTATGCCTAAGAATACTGTGGTATCTTCGGGTTTTAACTCTTCATCCTTAATGAGAACACTAGTTTCTACTTGTCTAACGTGGGGTATCGTAAACTTAATACATTTCGTTTTTTTTCCGTTAAGAAGTAGGTTATTGACATTAAACCAGTTAACTACTTTTGCAAGGGCGTTATTTACATTGTCAGTAACCAGCTGCTGACGTTTGATTTTAAACAAAAGAGAAGTGTCATCTGCAAACAACACTATATCATGATTATCCTTTATGAGGTACGGCAAGTCATTGATATAAATAAGGAACAAGAAAGGACCAAGAATTGAGCCCTGGGGGACCCCCATTCTTACTACAGATCCGGGTGACCTTTTTCCGTTAACATCAACTCTCTGAATCCTATCACTCAAGTAAGAAGTAAGAAGATCCAGAGAGGCGTTCCGGATTCCGTAGTGGTGCAGTTTCCTGATTAATGTTTCATGAAGAACACAATCGAATGCCTTGGACAAATCGCAAAAGACGCCCAAGGCATCGCATTTGTCCTCCCATGCATTATAAATATGTCCTAAAAGTTCAACTCCTGCATCGGTAGTCGAACGACCCCTTGTAAAACCGAACTGTTTATTATGCAGTAATTTATTTTTATTAAAAAATCTTTGCAATTGATTCAAAATAAGTTTTTCAAAACAAGTTTGTGTGATCGCGTTGTTCTCCTAAACTCTGCTGGGGAGTTTGTACTTCTTCCCAGCGAAAGCACTAAGAAGTGGTGAAGGGCGGGCGTTTTGGGGAACTGTCTTAAGTAATTTTGACTTTCGAAAAGTGCTGATTCTCAGCCTAATCTGAATAAATGACTTTTGGGTTTGATGTTTGGGCTTTCATTTTGACTAGAAAGAAAGATAACTATACTGTCCGTGATCCGTCTCCTGGTTCTAAGCTACCTCCCCACCAATTTTCAGCCAAATCGGCGTCACTCTGTCACTCATATTGGTATGAGTGACAGAGTCGACGTTCTACTAAACCGATTTTTTTTTTGATTAACTCTATGTGCCAAATAGTTCTGTATAAGTATAGATAAAACATTTATTCAGCTGTATATGTCGCACCTCCGATAAAATAGGGTAGGGTTACAACTCGAAAGTCATTTACAGGAATTTTCAGATTGTTATTCAGAAAAATTAAAAAACAGCGTAGGTATGCCATTAAAACATATTTTTTTTGTAAGCATGTATAATTTTGATCACATAATAATAATAGTGTAAGAATAAAGACTGATTAACAAATCCGTGAGTTTATTTTCGCTTTTCTAAAAATCCAGATTTTTCGAGTTGTAACCCTATTTTATCGGAGGTGCGATAGATTGTAACATCTGTCAAATCCTAATATCCACTATAGTTTATTCTGTTGTGTTATCTGTTTAGCAAGTGCAGCGATTAGAAATACATTTCCTGTTTTTACACCACTGTTTATTTTAGTGGTTTTTGAAAAGGCCCTTGATTAGTAGTATATGTTTAATACCTGATACGGCAGGCCAAGAAACTCGAAAGAGGCTGTCAATCATTTTCTTTATTATTGTATCGACCTTGCCGTTGTACAAATAAAGTTGAAAATAGATACACTTAACTTCTGTCCGAGTGCGCATGAAAACGGACAAAGGAGCGCGCCTGAGGTTATTTATTTTAAGACACACAATGTTGATATTTGCTTGGCAATAAAACCCGCTCTGCGCTGTGCTTCGCTAGGTTTGCCGGCCCTGACAGCGCTTTTATTTTTTAGTAGTAAAGGAGGTATTCGTAGTTTCTACTTATAAACGGCATGTATTTAATCTAACCCCAAATAATTTCCATTTTGATTTCAAATAATATTAATGGACACTAATATGATAATTGTGCCGCTTTTTGTAAGCCTCAAATAATTCTCGTTTTGTTGTCCTAAAAAGTAAAAATACTAAATAATCAAGTAAGCGACCAACTTACTAGGGAATTTTGGAGGCCAGAAAGTTAAAAAGAGGCTCATTCTTAATTTAAAAAAAAATACATCATTAGGAGTCCAAAAAGCTCATTATTTAAAAAGCGTAAGTACAGACGCCAGCACATCAAGCTACTACAATCTGTCAAATTTCTTTAAAAGATTTTCAACTTTATCGCTTAATTATAAGGCTCAAAGTAGATTGCGAAAATTTGACAGTTTCGGGTAGCTTGATGTGCTGGCGTCTGTATATCAATAGGAGGTCTATAAGTTTTTAGAGGTACTTACAATGAAACATTTTCCCATTATAAACGTGTGTATTATTTGGTCTACAGCGGCGTTCATACCGGCGTTCGGTCTGCTCGGCATTGCCTGGGCAGGCTGCGACAGAGTCGCCGTCGTTCTACTGCTATGTATCGCCTCTACCTTCGGTGGTGCAGCTTATGCTGGTGAGTTTTCTAACAGTTTTTCATGGTCTGGCAGTTTGAGTAATTTATGTGGCCTACGCAAATGTCCTTTCTTTGGTGTTCATCGAATCGTTGAGCTCCTTAAGTTTTGAGTTGAGCTGCACGATTTCTGACAAATCCGTGCACTGACTGCACAGGTCCTCTCAATCTGTGTTGTTCTTTCTTCAAAAGACCGTCTCAGACATCGATCTACATGGTCTTCATATAACCTGACCAAGACTATGCCTGAACTTTAAAAAAGACTATGATCTCCGAGTTTGTTTCTGCCTTTCTTCTCAGAGTAGTCAGATACGAAACGCCGACCTCATCTAGTTTTAAAAGAAAACATGATTGAAGTGTAAAGTGTTTGTACAAACCTACTTACAAAAATAAAATCATTTATCATTTAGTGTATCTTATTTCGTAAAAAAACACGGTATGAAAAATTAAAATCACAAGTTTCCACTTCAATCACTTGTTTGAGTTACTGTCGTAATTTGATACTATATTTCTTAACTAAATCCTCGTTTTAAATTGATTATATTTCCACTTAAACAAATATCAACTTTATGCTTGTGTAAATTAGGTTGATTTCAGAATGACAATGACGATTAGAAATGTCACAAATTTTAATGAAGTTGTAGACTGTGATTGTGAGTGGTAAAGCAATATTTGTAAAAAAAAAGCATTGTTTACATATTTGGAAACTAATTAGCGAACCCAGGATAGTTCGTACATCCAAAGTAATGCTAAGAGAGATGCAGTTCAGGTAGTTGATATTACGATATGCTCTCGTGACCTTGATATTACGACAGCTGGTTTTCCGGCCTACTGCCTAGGCCAGCTGGCGTCACGGAAGTAGTAGTTACGGAAGTACCGGACCGTAGTAGGGACCGTCACAAACACGTCCATAATATAGCGTATGGCTGGGGCTCTGCTCCACACGACATGTTGTCTACACGTTATCCTGTGGACAAAGATTGAGACAACTGTGTAAAACGAAACGCATATAACATAGGTATTACAATAGAAAATATATTATAAGCAGAATATGCTATACTCACTGTACATAATTATTAAAATCATAACATAACAATTTATTATTATACACCAACATGTAAACTCGTACACATATACGCTTAAAAACATAAACTAGTCATTCATTACATAACACATTATTACCTACACTATCAAGTAATCAAGTAATCCAGTAGACACTACACAAATATTTAATAAGTTTAAAATTTCAAAATCTTTCTTTCTGTCGGTGTTAAAAGCAAATCAACTGTGGGTACTTACCACCTTTATAATATACGCGCCGCACTATGTAGGTAACATTTTGTTGAAACTCAGATGTGTCTTCTCGACATCCGTATGTCACTAACGGGATGCAGCAGAATACCAGCGTCAGGTATTGTACCTGGCATATGCTGAGCTAGACTCCCATTTGGTGCAACCATGAGACACACACCGCCCAGTAGTGATCGACCGTTATAGATGTAGGTACATGAGCTAGGTGTCTATGGTTCAATTTATCATTTTAATGTTTGTTTATTTTTTTTTTCTTTCACCTGTTTTTGATGTTTTTTAATATCTGTATTGTGTCTTTTGTTGCACTGAATAAACGTTTTATCTATCTATCTATCTAAGTATAGTAGTACGCATATTAACTTAAAACCTTTCTTAAAGCCTTAAAGCCTTTCTTTCTAATAAACCAATAATGCCCTTGGTACACACACGTTTTTCTTGCCGTGAAAACTAAGGTTTCTTTGCCGTGTGTAGGCACGATCGTCGGTGTGTATGGATATGGATCACTATGGAAGCTTGTTGATGGACACATTTTTTCTCCGGCGCGGCTTATACGCCGCGTGCCGTACCGTAAAGAATCCGTACCGTGTACAAAGAGCATAACAAGCACTTTTGAATAACAAGAGAGATGAACCTATGAGAGATAACCCATTCCAAAGCGCAGTAGGTTCCTATGGTTCCACAGTTGACAAACATTTGTGCAATCGTTTTGTCAAATGTGTTGAAAAAACAAGATGGCAACGTTAGTTCTGATTTTGGCAATAGGCCAAAAGAACCTTGTACTTAGTGTTATACCCATACGATATTTCGATTTAATTTAGTTCTTTAAAACTTGTCTATGCCTGTCCTATAATAACGTTTGACATGTTCCAGGTAATCAAATGAACCACATCGATCTATCGCCGCAATTCGCGGGCACCATGTACGGCATAACGAACGCTGCCAGCAACATCTGTGGCTTCATGGCGCCCTACGTTGTGGGACACATTATTAAGGCTGAACAGGTAATTACAACAGGTATTTTGTTTAAATTCGTTAATATTGAGCTAGATGCACACCATATTTGTACGCCTCCTGGCATAACATAGGGTTCTGTTCACCAAACTCAAGATCTATATTTCTGTACCTGTGTTAACAAATAAAAGTGATTTGATTTGATTTGATTTTACATTATTACAGTGTCATAAAAAACCTTTATTATTATCGGACTGGTCCATAATGGCATGCGGGATGCCCTTGACTGCTTTAAGGCGAAATAATTTTTTTTCTTATGTTTTCACAATTTGTAGGCCTTTTTTTTTTTTTTTGCGGATGGGAAATCATCAAATGACTCCTCCCGCTCTGGGTGGAGCGGAAGGGAGTGTCAGACTCTTACTGACTAAAACCCACCCGTGTTCCTTCCTTAGCCCTTTATGTTCCGGGCCAGCGGTAACCCTTTCGGACAATCCCGCTGACCCGGCAGGCTTCGGCCCTAAGGGGCCCCTCCCCGATGCTGACATCTCTTTGAGGCGCGCGTGGAACACGTACGCGCCGTCCGGCACGGGCCTGGTCCTGGTCGGGCGGTGAGCTACCCATTACTCTCCGCCCGCAGGCCCGCGCCTACGGTGGCCGGGAGTCGTCATGTGGCTCCCGACGCCCGGAGCGTCTCCCGCGGCGGCTGGGACGGGAGGCTCTCTCCCTGAGCCGTTCCGCCACCTCCTTCGCTAGCATGACTGCTTCGCAGAAGGAGGTGACTGCCTCCCACTCCATCTCGCCCCGGACCATGGCTTGCACCAGGGCCGGACGCGAGAGGTCGCCGTCGCTGCCAATCGCCTCTACGAGGACACGGCGGTGCTCCGCCCAAGCGGGGCAGACCTCCACCGTGTGCTCCACCGTGTCCTCTGGGTGATCCTGACAATGGTGACACCCGGGCGTTTCCTCCCGCCTGATGATGTGCAGGAACCTCCCGAAACTTCCGTGTCCGGTGAGGACCTGCGTCAGGCGGTAGGTGAGGGCGCCGTGGCGCCTCTCTAGCCACTCCTCAAAGAGGGGTCTTATCGCCGCTATCGCGGCGTGCCCTGCGCTGGGTTGCGACAGTCGCTCTTTCCATGCCGCCATGAGATCGCGCCGGAGATCCGTCCGCTCCGCAGCGATTTGCCGCGGAAGCGGATCCTCCCCCCGGCGTAGTGCCTCCGCGCGCCACTCATACAGGCGCGCGAGGACCATCGCCTCCAGATCCCATGGCGGCAGTCCGGCAAGGAGGCTTGCCGCCTCGCCAGAGATCGTGCGGTAGCCCCGGATAGCCCTTATGGCTACCACCTTCTGGGGCGCGTTCAGGTAGTGGGCGGCTCGCCGCCGCAGTGAACGCGCCCACACCGGGGCCCCGTATATGGCCATGGACCGCACGACCCCCGCGTAAAGCCTCCGGCAGGAGGCGTTTGGCCCCCTCAGGTTGGGCAAGAGCCGCTTGAAGGCGGCCCCGGCCCGTTCCAGTTTGGGGGCCAAACGTCGGAAATGCTCCACGAAGTTCCACCGGCTGTCGAGGACGAGACCCAGGTATTTCATCGTCATCCCGACGCCGATGTGAACCCCTCCTACCGTTAGTTGGGATCCCGATGGCGGCGCGTTCCGGGGCCCATGAAACGACATGGCCTCGGACTTGTGCAATGCCACCTCGAGACCCAACTGCCGGATCCTCTCCACGACTATCGCAACCCCGCGTGTCATCGCGTCGGCCGCCGTCTGATGCGACCTCCCCTGCGCCAGGACCAGCGTGTCGTCAGCGTAGCAAACCACGCTGACGCCATCAGGGAGGTCGGCGCGCAGCACCCAGTCGTACCCGATGTTCCACAGAGGCGGCCCCAGGACCGATCCCTGTGGGACACCGCACGACATCTCTCGCCGGTTCCACTCCCCATCGCGACCGGGGTAGCTGACGGCTCTTTCCGTCAGATACGCCTCGACTATTCGACGGAGGTAGGGCGGCACCCGGTGATACCGGAGTGCCTCCACAATGGTGCTCCAGGGGAGGGTGTTGAACGCGTTGGCGATGTCGAGTGACACCGCCACGACGACCACACCCCGGGACACCGCGTCCCCCGTCGTGAGGGCTCTCACGCGCATGATGGCGTCCACCGTCGAGCGCCCCTTGCGGAAACCAAACTGGCTGTCCGCAAGATCCGGCCCCGTCCTCACCAGGTGCCCGACGAGGCGGCCCGCAATCACTCTCTCAAAGAGCTTGCCGACCTCGTCGAGCAGCACGATGGGCCGGTATGCGGACGGAGAGTCCGCAGGGCGCCCTGGCTTCCGAATGAGGACCAGCTTCCCCGTCTTCCAACGGCTTGGAAACTGGCCTCTCTCCAAACATGCGCTTAAGAACGCCTCCAGTCGAGGCCCGAGAGCCCTCGAGGCCAGGACCCAGGCTTTACCTGGCAAGCCGTCGGGTCCTGGGGCGGTATTTTTGGCCTTCAGCCTTCCTACCGCCGCTCTCAGTTCTACCCCGGTCACTGCAGGGATGTCGTCGTCGTCCGCGTGGTCCGCTTCGGACACCGCAATTGGCGGAGCCATGGGCGGGGGAGTGTGCTCCCCCCGTGAAGGGAACAGAGCGCTCACCACCTCCTCCACCAGCTGGGGGCGGAGACTGCGTCAGCGGGGGGGCCCAGGTGCGGAGTTTATTCCGCACCATTTTATAAGGGCGCCCCCACAGATCGTGTGATACTTCCTGGCCGCGCCACAGTGGAAAATTAAAGAAACATGTTTCTAGATAAATTGTACCCTTTATGTACTTTAGGGTACATGTAGTGAAAAAAATTGTACCTCAACGAATAATGAAATATAATGAAGTTTTGGTGGCGCGGCTGGGAAGTATACTTCCTGGCCGCGCCACCACGGTTTTTGTAAACTATTAGGCGTACCCGGACATAGTGTACACCAAAGAATTGTACCAAAATTGTTCTTTTCCGTACGCTATAAAGAGATTCGAAAATTTTATTACTTTAGAAATTATAGCCTTGTGTAGGTGGCGCGGCCAGGAAGCATACTTCCCAGCCGCGCCACCAAGTTTTATTAGGCGTACCCGGACATAGTATACGCTAAAGAATTGTACCAAAATTGTTCTTATCCGTACGCTATAAAGAGATTCAAAAATTTTATCACTTTAGAAATTATAGCCTTGTGTTGGTGGCGCGGCCAGGAAGTATACTTCCCAGCCGCGCCACCAAGTTTTATTAGGCGTACCCGGACATAGTGTATGCTAAAGAATTGTACGCATTATGTACTACCCAAAAACATAATAATATTACGGAATACTGTAATTATATTAAGAGAAAACATCAAAACAAACTTAAGCGCATCAACAGACTTGCTGATCTTTGTACCTACTAGATGTGGCCTCCAAATTAGAAGTAGCTACTGGAATTATCTCGGTGGGATGGTTGTATAACTTGCACAGAAGGGCGAGAAATAAGCAACACAATACGAATTGATATGCTAATCAAGAAAAATAGACCATCAGGAACCAGATAAGAACTTGGTAGGTAGGTACTTAGGTATTAGGGACGGTCAGCCACGAAAATCGTCAACACTGTTACTTTTACGTGTTAATAATTATGATTTCAAAAACTGAAATGTAAGATCTACTTCGTCGTTAACTATACCTGTTAAACTATGGTGTCTTTGGATTTGTATTTTAGGTTTTTGCCATTGACTTCCGAAATTAAAGTTATTTTTCACTTTATAGTGTTTTTGGAAGTCGGTTGTTTTTTTTTGTAAAAAAGTTTTTATTTTTCACTTTTTAGCGGGTCAGTTTGTAATGTATCTAAGTTATAATAGCCTAATGTCAACTGCTTATCACCTTTTACAAAATATTGCTTTTCCCGATGCAGGGACGTTAATTGTTGAGGAGTTCTCCTAATAAGAACCAGGAGAACTGGAGCTGATTGAGAAGTCACCATCAGCTCGACTTCACCATACGCATTGTAATGAGCATAAATTGCTTAGCAGCTATATTGAAGTTAGTCCTGTTTAAAATGAGCCCAAACACGACTACGGTGCTGTAATTTCAAGGTTTGTAGAAGCCAGGAGTATCAAAAAAAGATGCTCCTGGCTTCAGCGTCAGGTCTCTATGTACTTCGGTGTTCCTCATTAACAGTACGTTTATCCACACATCGAGCCCTTTTCAAAGAGCCTAAACACGATATATCTGCTGTTAGTTGTCGAGGAGTTAGGTACTCTGCGGACTATCCTGACTGCAGCATCAGGTCATGACTTGATGATCATGAGACCAAATGTGGCAAATGCCCTATCAAACATCAAAACAATTTACTAAAATAGTCCTTGCCTGTTCGAGTTAGTTAGTTAGTAACTTCTTACTGTTAAGGAGTTGTACCTTCCATCATCAGCCCAGCTACTTGAGATGGTGACAACCATACGCAAATACACAAGATACTTCATAAAATATGCGAAAAACAATAAGTGAGCCTATAAAGTTTGAGGGTTGCCCTCGATTTCTCTAAGATCCCATCATCAGATCCTAACAAAAAAAAAACATACAATGATTGTTTTTTTTTTATGTTTGTTCATCGAATACTCCGCCAATTGTCGACGGATTTTCAAAATTCTTTTTTTGTTCGAAAGTAGATAGTTCTGAGCTGGTGCCACTGTCACCAAGTTGGGATCTGATGATGGGATCTTAGAGAAATCGAGGGCAACCCTCAAACTTTATAGGCTCACTTATTGTTTTTCGCATATTTTATGAAGTATCTTGTGTATTTGCGTATGGTTGTCACCATCTCAAGTAGCTGGGCTGATGATGGAAGGTACAACTGTCTTAACAGTAAGAAGTTACTAACTAACTAACTCAAACAGGCAAGGACTGTTTTAGTAAATTGTTTTGATGTTTGATAGGGCATTTGCCACATTTGGTCTCATGATCATCAAGTTATGACCTGATGCTACAGTCAGGATAGTCTGCAGAGTACCTAACTCCTCGACAACTAACAGCAGATATATAGTGTTTCGGCTCATTGAAAAGGGCTCGATGTGTGGATAAACGTACTGTTAATGAGGAACACTGAAGTACATAGAGACCTAATTATTAAAGTAACTTGAGCATCTGCTCTCGGAAATTATGATTTGGTAAAGTGGAGCTTATGATGAAGACCAAAAATGGCCATTGGAACTACTCAATGACAAATATTTCACGGGTTGCGATTCGATTACTTTAATATAGCTGCTAAGCAATTTATGCTCATTAAAATGCGTATGGTGAAGTGGAGCTGATGGTGACTTCTCAATCAGCTCCAGTTCTCCTGGTTCCTACTAGGAGAACTCCTCAACAATTAACGTCCCTGCATCGGGAAAAGCAATATTTTGTAAACGGTGATAAGCAGTTGACATTAGGCTATTATAACTTAGATAAATTACAAACTGACCCGCTAAAAAGTGAAAAATAAAAACTTTTTACAAAAAAAACAACCGACTTCCAAAAACACTATAAAGTGAAAAATAACTTTAATTTCGGAAGTCGGTGGCAAAAAACTAAAATACAAATCCAAAGACACCGACTTCCGAAATTAAAGTTATTTTTCACTTTATAGTGTTTTTGGAAGTCGGTTGTTTTTTTTTTGTAAAAAAGTTTTTTTGATTAACTTTTTGTAATGTAGGTAGATATAGTTAACGACGAAGTAGATCTTACATTTCAGTTTTTGAAATCATAATTATTGACACCGGCATGTCCTAGAACCAAAAAATTCGAAGACATGTGACATCTACCAACCCGCACTGGGCCCGCGTGGTGGATTACGGCCCACTCCCTCTCACAGAGAGGAGGCCTGTGTCCCAGCAGTGGGAACTGTACAGTATAGGCTGATGATGATGATGATGAATTATTGACACGTAAAAGTAACAGTGTTGACGATTTTCGTTGCTGACCGCCCCTAATACCTAAGTACCTACCTACCAAGTTCTTATCTGGTTCCTGATGATCTATTTTTCTTGATAAGCATATCGATTCGTATTGTGTTGCTTATTTCTCGCCCTTCTGTGCAAGTTATACAACCATCCCACCGAGATAATTCCAGTAGCTACTTCTAATTTGGAGGCCACATCTAGTAGGTACAAAGATCAGCAAGTCTGCTGATGCGCTTAAGTTTGTTTTGATGTTTTCTCTTAATATATTACAGTATTCCGTAATATTATTATGTTTTTGGGTAGTACATAATGCGTACAATTCTTTAGCATACACTATGTCCGGGTACGCCTAATAAAACTTGGTGGCGCGGCTGGGAAGTATACTTCCTGGCCGCGCCACCAACACAAAGCTATAATTTCTAAAGTGTTAAAATTTTTGAATCTCTTTATAGCGTACGGATAAGAACAATTTTGGTACAATTCTTTAGCGTATACTATGTCCGGGTACGCCTAATAAAACTTGGTGGCGCGGCTGGGAAGTATGCTACCTGGCCGCGCCACCTACACAAGGCTATAATTTCTAAAGTAATAAAATTTTCGAATATCTTTATAGCGTACGGAAAAGAACAATTTTGGTACAATTCTTTGGTGTACACTATGTCCGGGTACGCCTAATAGTATACAAAAACCGTGGTGGCGCGGCCAGGAAGTATACTTCCCAGCCGCGCCACCAAAACTTCATTATATTTCATTATTCGTTGAGGTACAATTTTTTTCACTACATGTACCCTAAAGTACATAAAGGGTACAATTTATCTAGAAACATGTTTCTTTAATTTTCCACTGTGGCGCGGCCAGGAAGTATCACACCCACAGATCTCTGTTCAGAGACTCCACTATCTCCTCGCGGGCCACATCCTTGGCCCGCTGGACAGCCTCTTGGAGGGCGGTCTTCGCCGCTCTGTACCCCTCGTACAGCTCCGCCTCCGTGGCTTCCGCATCCGGAGGGCGAATGCGGAGCCTGCGGTGCCTGGTGTAAAGGTGTCGCGCATCGACGCACGCCTTGCGTAGCGTCTCCAGCTCCTGCGACCACCAGTACACCTGACGTCGGGCGCGTCCCTGGCCGGACTCGGGGCATTGCCACGTCACAAATTTCGGACATGGCCTCCCGGAACCACTCCGCCTCATCGTCGATATCGGCAGGCCTGTCCGGTGATGACACCCAGGCCTGCACGATCGAGGCTTCCAGGAGGAGCTCCCGGTCCAGCTGTTTTAGCGCCCACCGCGGACCACTCGGGGCCTGTTGGACCAGCGCGCTAGAGGTCTGGGCGGAGACGTCGAACCGGATATACCGGTGATCGGAGTAGGTCTCCACCCCCTCCATGACGCGCCAGTCAATGACGCGTTGTGACAGAGCGGGGCTGCCGAACGAGATGTCCACCACGGACTCACCCCGCATCCGCACACACGTGGGAACAGAACCCCGATTTAGGACGGCCAGGCCTGTTTCCAGAGCCCAGTCCTCCACCATCCTGCCCCGCACATCCGTGTAACGGGAACCCCAGGCCAAATTCTTGGCATTGAAGTGCCAGAGCACTAGCACGGGGAAGGGATGGTTTCCGGCGACGACGACACTCAACTCAGTTATATAATACTGCTTTAGAATGTACTTAGGCTTTTCTTCAATAAACATTTTATTATTATTATTATTAACTCTGTTAAAGAGTTGTGGAACTAGGCGAGAGTTCGGTTCGGAGAGAAGTACACCCCCACTACTACTATCTCTCCGAACCGTGCTGCTACGCACCCCTGTCCCATCGTGACGCATTCGAGGGACGGGGTGCCGGCGGCGGCCGACGAAAGTATGGCCACTGAGCCGCTCAGGTCCTCCACCCAGTCATCCCTGGGCGGGACAAAGTACGGCTCAGCGACCACGGCGATGTTAATCGACCACTGCGCCACGCTCTGGAGCAACAGGTCCTGAGCGCAGGCACAGTGGTTGATGTTCGCCTGGAGGAGGCGAAGGGGAGCCATTACTCCTCCATTTCAGCCCCCTCCCGGGCCCCTTGTGAGGGCCCCTCGACGATGGCGGCGGCGACAGCGGCGGCGGCGGTGGTGGCGGCGGCGGCAGCAGCGGCGTTGGTGGCGGCGGCAGCGGCGGCGGCGACGGTGGTGGTGGCGACGGCGACGGAGGGCCTGCCTTTCCTCCTGGTTCCGGCGGGTGGAGCGCAGGACTTGCTCCCCGCCCGGTGATCGGCCGGCTTGCCAGCAGCCGCACATGCGAAGCAGTGCGGCGCGGCGTTACACGAGCCGGCCTTATGTCCGGGCTGACCGCAGCGGAAGCACAGTGTGCTGCGGTCTACCTCCGAGGTGCACTGGATGCCAACGTGGTGCCCCACAAGGCATCGGTAGCACCTCAGAGGCTTGGGTTCCAGCAGTTTGACCTGCGCTGAAACCCAGCCCACCAGGAGCCTTCGGCCCTCCACAATCGTTCTGGCCGCCGTCACGGGGCAGCTTACCGTTACGGTTCGCATCCCCGCGAACTCAGGACGTATGGTGCCCGCCTTCACCTGCTCGGCCAGACACCCGCCCGTCCTGACGACGGCGGCCACCACCTCTTCCTCCGTAACGGAGTCATCCAGGCCCAAGATGCGCATGTCCGCGCACTTGACGGGCCTGGAGACCCGAGCCTCGTCCGCATCGAGGGACGCCCTTAACTTCTCAGCTAGGGCGTCAGCGTTGGGGCCACTTGTCGCACCGGGGATCTCCAGCATGCGGGCGCCAGTGGCGGTCACCCTGTGCCGGAGGCCCCCAGTGATCCCCAGCTCCCGGAGGTCCACCGTCTCCCTTGCCTTCGAGAGCACGTCACGGTACGTGACGCCCCTTTTGACCGCGTCTGGCTGTAGTGTTATCACTACAGCCGCGGTCTTCGGGGCGCGGAGCCTAGCCGCGACGGCTCTCTCCTTACGGCGCCGCCTCTGCGCCTTTTTTCTGGCCGCCTTGGCCGCTTTTTTCTTTTCCCCGACCACCTGCCATTCGGCGTCGGTCGTGGGCTCTGGGGCCTTCGCTTCCCGTGCCGGTCTGCCCCTCTTCCGGGCCTGCGCCGGGGTGTTGCTGATAGGCGCCAGGGCCCCGCCAGCCGGCGCCGGCGCCGGGGCTCCTCCAGCCGACGCCGGTTTGGCCGACGCCGGCCTGGCCAGCGCCGGTTTGGCCGACGCCGGTTTGGCCGACGCCGGCTTGGCCGACGCCGGCCTGGCCGACGCCGGCTTAGCCGGTGCCTGGGCCCGGCCAGACGGCCCGGGTTTAGGGGCAGCAGCTGCCGCAGCGGCCGCATACGACGCCGCCTTCAGCCCTGGAGCCGTCCCGCCCGCCAGGGGGGGGCGCAGAACTATGCCCTCCAGCACGGAGAACCGCGCCTGGAAAGCCGCCAGCTCCTGCCGGACCAGGTTCAGGACCTGGTTCTCCACCGGGACGGGCCGGCTCGGTGGTTGTGCCGGCGCGCTCCCGGTGGCCCGCAGGCCGGCCAGGTCTGCCCGGAGCTCCCCATTCTCCTTTTGGAGAAGCCCCATAGCGGCCGTTAGGCGGGCGACTTCTGCCCGCAGTTCGGCCACTTCGCAGGCCGAGGGGCCGGTGTAATTGGCCGCCTCCGCTGCCGCCATGATGGAGGCCGTCGCCGAGACTATGGCCTTGTTCTTAGAAGCTCTTAGAAGCTTGGAGCTTCTTCAAGGACACGTCCCGGATCGCGGCCTCCACGACTGCCGCAAACCTGCGCTTGCAGTCCGCCTCGGGTTCAGGGCCGCTAGTCTCTCCCGCCTCGTCGCTAGAGGGCCCCGAAGCGACCGCGCGACCGGTCCTCCCCTCCTTTGCGGGCTCCTCCGCTCTCTCCGCCGCTTCACGGGCAGTGAGCCCCCTGCCCTTACCTCGCTCTCGGACCCCACCCCGCTTACTGGTGGGGATCTTTCTGGCCGAGGCCAACTCCTCGTCGGAGGACAACCCCTGACCGTCCTCAGACCTTGGCCGCTTGCTGAACTTCTTAGCAGCAGCGGCCACCTCCTC
Organism: Mesoligia furuncula; assembly: GCA_916614155.1. NCBI lineage: Eukaryota > Metazoa > Arthropoda > Insecta > Lepidoptera > Noctuidae > Mesoligia > Mesoligia furuncula. The sequence goes on from OU744801.1 coordinate 17,404,053, forward strand.
CGCACGGCACGGGCTCACTGAGCCTCCTGTGCTCGCGCCTCCTGATGCGACGTCGGACTCCGACCCCGCATCACTCCTCCCGTCCTTTTGGTCCCCTCGGGGACAGGAGCCTCCTCGGCTCTTGTTGCCATTGGCAAACGGGTGACAATCGTTGCCCCCCCCAGAATACGAATGGGGGCTTGACGTTCCCAAAGGGAACGTGGCGGATTCTCCGACTGCTGAGCAGCCGGTACCGCCCTGGGGTAGTTTTTTGTCGAGTGTCGTGTCCATTTTTTCTGTTCCTTTTTAAGGGTGAGGTCCCTTGTCGCGCTAACGACCGGATCCCCTCCGGCCATTCATCCCCTCGGCACGCTAGACCTTAGGATTGGGGTAATTTTTATAGAGGATTTCTTCCTCGCGGCCCGGGCCTCAGTGGCCCGGACCCCCGGTCCTGAGTTCAGGATTACGGGGTGGCCGACGGCTGGGCAAAACCAACCGCCGCCCCGGCGTCCCCACGCTGCCGCCGGATGCCGGACAGACGCAGCGCGGGCATGGGACACCCTCCACCGCCCACACTCTCGTGGGTACCGCGGCACGAACCGCCCTGTGACGGTATGCGCCCACTCACCTTCCTCTGTAAGCAGAGGGGGAGTAGACGCATGACCGTCTATAGCCCGGTTCCCTTCACCGACCATCAAGGATGATCGGTGATTGGAACCATGACCTTCCCCTCCTGTCGAAGATTTGCCGCCCGCCCCAATTGTCCACCCAAACCTGGTGGGCAATTGGAACCGACGTTGCCCAGGGTGCGCCACGAGGAGGCTCTTCAACGTGCACCCCACAATTTGTAGGCCTGCGGTGCTATTCTGTAAAAATCTCACCGTGAAAACTTAGGTGAAGTGAGCGTGGATTGAACTGTCAATAGTGTCAATTCCTAGCAAAAACAAACTCACTTCACCTAAGTTTGCACGGTGAGATTTTTACAGAATCGGCCGGCAGTATTAGGTTGTATGTTCATCTAAATATTATTCGCTGCCGTAAAAATACTTACGTATTTATGGAATTATAATGATTAGAATCATCAATAAAACTGTCTCAAGTTCATATTACCCTATTGAATGACTATTTCTCATGAAATCATGACATTTGAGTATTGCTGATTCTAACGAGTTTAATTCTCTAAATATCGCAAATAATATTTTAATTAACATATATCTATTGCTACTGTTATTCCGTGTAACGCAATAAACCATCGTGAATTCTCGAATTTCGTAATCTATCTAAAAATTAAAACAAGAGACTTTCTTAAAAAACTATTTTCGTTTTCAGCAAACTCTGGGCCAATGGCGTGAGGTGTTCTACTTGGCTGCAGCCATCGATCTCGGCGCCAATCTCTTCTACTTATTCTTTGCGAGCACAGAAGAACAGGTATTTTTTTCTTGTTATTATCAAATCCATGTGTGGAGCAGACTTTTTTTTTTGAGGATGGAATATCATCAAATGACCCGCTCTGGGTGGAGCAGAAGGGAGTGTCAGAATCTTACTGACTAAAACCCACCCGTGGGCCCTAACCGGCCCCTTAAATTTGATGCTGATATCTCTTTGAGGCGCTCTAAATGGCGGCTTTAATCATGTCCTCTCACTTGCACATTCAAGACAGAAATACTGTGCGAGTGAAAGGGCTTGATATGCTCTTTTGTTAGGCCACCATTTCCAATCTGTTTCTTTAGGGCAAAAGCGCCAAAGTGGCCCGCGAAATTCAATTTTTTTTTACGTTTTTTGGAACTTGCTGGTCAGTATTGAGTTGTACATTGATTAAAATATGATTCGCGACCGTAACAAATATGTATTTACAGAATTATAATCATTAAAGTCATCAACACAACTCTCTAAGACCCAAGTAATCCTACAGAATGATTTTTTCATGAAATCTTGACATTTTAGGATTATAATAACTTAACAAGTTGTATCACTGATTCTAATGATTATAATTCTGTAAATACATATTAATTAGTCAGTCAAACTATCGATTTTGATTCCACTGTCCGTTCCCTTAGACACATATTTGATTTTCAAAGAATAGAGACTGTAATAAAAACGACAAGCTGCAAAAAAGTGTGGATTTACTTTTTTTGCAGTTTTTTTTGTACTTTTAGCGGTATGAAAACCATCTTGCAGTGTTCTCCAAGTCTGTATGCTAATAAGTTAAGAAATCATTTCTAATTTCATGTTATTTGGTCACCAGGACTGGTCGCGCTCCGATCACGATGACATGATGGCGCCAGCGCCCGTCGAAAGCATTCTGTTCCCCGAATCATAGACAACGTCACAAATGAAGATGAAGGCATAAACAAGGAACGTTTAGTTCACAAACTTATTCGCCAAGATCGCACGGATTCACGTTTGTATTGTTTTTATACATTTAGTAGCTATTTATGCAAATTAATTTACTATTGAAATGGGAAAAGAATGAATGGGTTAAATATCTTTGGAAAATGAGTTCCCAAAGTTTCTAAAAGCCTAACCAATTTTATCTGTTTTCACGTCATTTGATTAAATTAAAGTAAGAATAATAGGTTTATTTGTCTCAGAACTCGTGCGTGATTAATTATTGTTGTTTATTGCTCGGTTCCTTTAAACAAAAACGAATCGTTTTGCTTATCATTGGTAGCAGTTTTTATTTCCAAACTGGGCATATAAATAGATTCGTAAGCTTATTTTTACCTGTGATAGCTACTTTCTTATGGGAGGGTCTACCATGCAAAGCTATGAGGTCTTTGCTTCATTATTGGTAAATCTACAAGAGTCTTTAATGTTAACCAATAACTGTATTGTAGGAATCGGCCATCAGTCTACCAATTACAAAAGCCAATGTCAGATTTACTGGTTAAAGACTTGATAAGGTCTTTAGAAACGGAAACTCAGTAATATTTAATGACGTTAAAGTCCTCTCAAACTGTTCATCCTAAAAAAAAGTTGTATACATGTTTTTGAAAAGCAAAATAATTATTTTGAATTGACAATAAAAGTGAGGTATGGTACAGCCCGATTCAAACAATATGGCGGCTCGGAACACGAGGCGAGTCGCTGCGCAGTAACAAATTCACGTGTCAGTGGGGGGGGAGGGGGGAGGTACTGCGCACCGAGTAGCGTACTTCAGCCGCCATAAAGTTATGGTCCCGTCCCGTAAAAAGAACGCTGGCGTTTACCTGCGCACTACAGCGCACTAAGCGATTTAACGGTCAAATTGGTGGTATGAAGGGAGCGCGACGCTAGTAAAGTAACTATTATGATTCTACAATAAAACAATTACACTTATACAAGGTATTATTGAATTAATCCAAAACTTCTTAAGTACTCATCATTATGAACAACTTTTACTATGGGGACAAACCTGAAATCGCGAAAAAAAAATCAGCAATCCCCTGCATTTTGACGAGTTATGCGAACATAAATGTAAGGAACAGCTGATTTTTTTTTGCGTTTTCAGGTTTGTTCCCATAGTAAAAGTTGTTTATAATGATGAGTTCAATGACCTCTTAAGAGGTCTTGGGTTAATTCAATAACACCCTGTATACAGGTTGAAATTGAAAACATGCGACAAACTGAAATGGGAGATTGTACTCATAACTTTACTATGGGTCCAAACCTTTAATCGCGAAAAAAAAATCAGCTGTTCCCTACATTTTGACAAGTTATGCGAACATAAATGTAGGGAACAGCTGATTTTTTTTGCGATTTCAGGTTTGTTCCCATAGTAAAAGTTGTTCATAATGATGAACAAGAGGTTTTGGGTTAATTCAATCACACCCTGTATATATAAAACAATAGCCTAGTACTTTAGGACACGACTGTACCCGTGTGCAGACACCCTCTCCACTGCCGTTCAGCGTTCTTTTTACGTGACGACAGCTCTATTAATCGTGTTGTAACACTTGTTACTTATTCTAAGGAATATTATTAATTCAATGTCTATATATCACGGATTTACTTTTATGTTTTAGATGTAAGTCCCGAACCTGTGATAGAAATATGAATTTCGAAGACCGATTTTGCTATAAAAAGGACCATGCGTCATTTTGGGCCCACTTTTTCAACATTGTTCAACAGTGATGAGTTATATGTCATATGAAAGCTCTTAACATGTACTTTATTTCATTCTATGGCAGCTAAGTTCAAATCGAGCGCGAAAACGGTGTTTTATGCGTTTTTTTAAAAGTGTTCAACTTTGTTCAACAGTGATGAGTTATATGTCATATGAAAGCTGTTAACATGTACTTTATTTCATTCTATGGCAGCTAAGTTCAAATCGAGCGCGAAAACGGTGTTTTATGCGTTTATTTAAAAATGTATAACTTTTTTCAACAGTGATGAATTATATGTCATATGAAAGCTCTTAAAGTGTACTTTATTTCATTTTATGGCAGCTAAGTTCAAATCCAGCGCGAAAACGGTTTTTTATGCGTTTTTTAAATGCGTCATGCTGGGCCCACTTTTTCAACATTGTTCAACAGTGATGAATTATATGTCATATGAAAGCTCTTGAAGTATACTTTATTTCATTCTACGGTAGCTAAGTTCAAATCTAGCGCAAAAATGGTTATTTTTTGCGTTTTTTAAAAATGTTCAACATTGTTCAACAGTAATGAATTATATTTCATAGCAAAGCTCCTCAAGTGTACTTTATTTCATTTTATGGCAGCTAAGTTCAAATCCAGCGCGAAAAGGGTTTTTTATGCGTTTTTTAAATGCGTCATGTTGTGCCCACTTTTTCAACATTGTTCAACAGTGATGAATTATATGTCATATGAAAGCTCTTGAAGTGTACTTTATTTCATTCTATGGCAGCTAAGTTCAAATCCAGCGCGAAAACGGTTTTTTATGCGTTTTTTAAATGCTTCAAGCTGGGCCCACTTTTTCAACATTGTTCAACAGTGATGAATTATATGTCATATGAAAGTTCTTGAAGTGTACATTATATGGCAGCTAAGTTCAATTCCAGCGCAAAAATGGTTCTTTTTGGGTTTTAAAAACAAAAAATATGACATAGGTTTCATCACTGTTGCACAATGTTGAACATTTTTTAAAACACAAAAAAAAAACATTTTTGCCCTGGATTTGAACTTAGCTGCCATAGAATGAAATAAAGTACACCTTAAGAGATGTCTTATGACATAATTATAATTCATCACTGTTGGATAATGTTGAACATTTTTAAACAACGCAAAAAAAAAACATTTTCGCGCTGGATTTGAACTTAGCTGCCATAGAATGAAATAAAGTACACGCCAAGAGCTGTCATATGACATAGCTTTCATCACTGTTGCACAATGTTGAACATTTTTAAAAAACGCAAAAAATAACTATTTTCGCGCTGAATTTGAACTTAGCTGCCATAGAATGAAATAAAGTTCACTTCAAGAGCTTTTATATGATATATAATTCATCACTGTTGAGCAATGTTGAATATTTTTAAACAACGCATAAAAAAACCATTTGCGCGCTGGATTTGAACTTAGCTGCCATATAATGAAATAAAGTACACGCCAAGAGCTGTCATATGACATAGGTTTCATCACTGTTGCACAACTTTGAAAAGTGGGCCCAGTGTTCATTCAAAAGTGCCCATGGTCCTTTGATAAAATACAACGTGTAACTGAATTAATGCACATTATGAAAGTAGTTTGTTCGGAATCGTTTACTGAATTGATTTCTGTCATTTTTAATATTGCTGGTACAATTAAAAATGATAATATTTTTTTTTATCCCAAAAATAAATAAAACTACGCAAATTACAGCCACACTTCCGCTGTACAGTCAAAAGAAACCAAGGTGGACGAAGTGCCTACTACCAGAAATGAGTAGGATATCTTCATACATACGCACCGAACACGTTTTGTACTTAAGCGCGCTCGTACGTATGCGTCGTCTCACGCACATACTGACAAAATTTATCGCTGCTAAAGGTGCGCCCGCGATAAAATGAAAAAATCGAATTGCCTAAGGTGGGAATCGAACCCACGGTTTTAGATGCGACACTTTAATTATAATGTCTATTATTTGAGGTTATTGTAAAAATATAGGTATTCAATTTCCGAATTTAAAGATTATAATTTTCGTGGAAGGTAAATGAAAAAGTAAAAAATACTTTATAGTGTCAAAAATACAATTTCATAATCATTTAATTTTATTTGAATAAATACATGATTCAGTAAAACCACGTTTTAATTAACCATATTTCGATCGTACTTTTTCAGATAACTAAACAGATAACAAGACGTAGGTAATGAAAAAAATGTAGTCAGCTCCTGTAGAAAATATAATTTTAAAAAACTTTGTAAGTATTAAAGATCTCTGATGCTTACCCTACAGGGGAAAATTGTTTTGTAAAGAGATTGACTATGCATTTTTGACGATTGAATAAACTAAAGCCGTCTTATTACAAAACGAGATCTAATTTTAGACCTAGCCTAAACCTTCCAGCCAGTTACTCTATTTCGAACTTTATTCCGACAAACGTAAAGTTCTTAATGCAAAATTGACAACTTAGACTCGGGTTTAACATCCGTTTTTGTAATAAGAACTTTAGCTTCGTTCGAAATTTAAAAATGGCTGGATGGTTTAAACCTGGGTCTAAAGATAAATCTTGTTTTGTAATAAGGCCGTAAGTGACAGCCCTACGTGTTTAGGCTATTATCGCTCGCTCGGGGCTCGAGTTGGCTTTCTTATTTGTTTTTTCTATACTACTACGCTAGATCCTTATACGTGTGCGACTGTGAGCGTGCGTAGTTTTGTAATGTGACCACGATTTTCTCCCACAATGAGTTTATCTAACTTAATAAATACACACTGTTTTATACATATGTAATAGTAATTTTTTTATGTATTTTGACTATATACATAATATTGTAATTGGGGTGTTTGGTGGTGTACGTTAATTCCGGGACATGTATAATTATGTGAATCCCTGTGTTAAAATTATGAGATATTTTCTGACGAATTGTCAGATATAAACAGACTGAATCTTTCATAGCATATTATGTCATGTCTAAAAGCTTCAGTCTGTTTTCTTAACAAATATGATCTTACGAACATCCTGTGACGACAGCGTCGTTTGTGACGAGAAGGTCAATCATGTTTAAACTTTAAATATCACTTTTTAAAACTTAAATGGTGCTTTTAAATAAAATATTAAACCTGTGTCCGTAACAACCGGCCAAAGCAATTTCGGGTAAATAATATTTCAGGTAATATTAAAATAATAATTTTAACATTGAAAGTAATAATATTTTCAACACACTTGCTCGTAAAGTGGCTCTTATTGAACCACTTTTAGGTCCATAACGCAGTGTATTAAAAACGCGTGCTTTTTCTTTACTTTAATCCACTAGAGCTTTATTTCCACAGATAACTATTTACTAGTCGGAGATTCGCGCTTTTTAATCTCATCAATTCACTTTTTTTTTTTTTTTAAATAGTCTATATTGTCCTTGGTCCCAAAATGAACTAATAGCGACTATGGATGCGCAGTGGTAGACCGCGAAATTCAAATTTTCTTTTGCAATTTTCAGATCAGTGTCAGGTTGTATCTTGATCAAAATATGATTTGCGACTATAACAGGTACGTCTTTACAGAATTATAATCATTCGAATCATTAATCATCTTTCTTATGGAAAAGTTCTTAGGGAAAAAATCTAACTTAAAGATTTTAGTCTAATGACTATAATTCTGTAAAATATACATACAAGTTAATATTTAACAATACAAGTCTGTTTTTTTCCTCGCAAGGGTGTTGAAAAACGTCGTATGAAACGCGTGTGCATTGATCATTATACGCTCGGCTTCCTTATCGCACTCGCCTGCGGCTCGCGCGAATAATACCGCCTCGAGTATAATGATCAACATAGCACACATGTATCATAATGCACTATAATGTTCTTTAAAAGTAATGGTGTGGCGTATTACAAAACGTCGTTGTCAAACCAAAACCTGCTATGTGCAAAAAGTATACTTTTGAGACATTGACAAAAGATGTTTTGACAAAGTTCTAGCTGCTGCACATAGCACATTTTATTCTGAGGCCATAGTTCAACAACTAGTGGTCATAAGCACATAGCAGTTCTTTTATATGAGAAATAAGGCAGTGACCTATAAGCTGTGATCAAAATCTTGAAAACTCAAAAAACGGCACATAGCAGATTTTGATTTGACAACGACGAAAAGCCAAAAATTAATAAATTATTTCGACATAAAAAATAAAGTCAAAACAACATCTGGAGAATTGAAAGATTTTTAATAAATAAATAAATCCTATTTAATTAGTGGGTTATAACATGGGTAGTAAAAAGATGCCAACATTTTTAAGTCTCCACTATATTTTGCTCAAAATTAAATTTTAAATTGGAGAAAATGTTGCTTAACCATTTTTGATTAGACAAATTAACTTAAGTATACATATTACGAGTTGAATTTGTAGCGAATAATTAGCCAATTTATTTATACAGACATGGCTGTAGAACAAAGTTCATGATGTCAGTCACAAAAACCAAAACACTTAATTTTTTAATTTTAATTATGTTAAAATTAATGCTCTCATTCACTAATGACTAGACATGGGTAGCTCTAGCTCGTGAGCGATTGATAGAAAAGAGCTAGCTCTTTTCGATTGACACGCTAATCATCGTCGTAATCTCGTCCTCGTAGTAATTCGCGTGACATGAGTCAAATGAGTCATTTGACTCGTGTCGCGCGAATAACTACTTACTAACACACGAATTACTATTTAGCGAGCCAATGAGAGTGAGCGAGAGCGACGTCAATCGAAAAGAGCTAGCTCTTTTCTATCACTCGCTCACCAGAGCTAGAGCTACCCATGTCTACTAATGACACTGATCTTAACGGGTTTTATATTAACCCCCTTACTAATAAACGTATTGTATCAGATGAATAGTTAGTTACACACCGATTTCTCTCTTTCAGTCGTCAGTAATTTGAAATTCGAACAAAGAAGACAAAACGTGGTGTAACTATACAGACGCTATACAACGTTTATGAGTAAGGGGTTGAGCTTTGATTACTAGCAAAATATTCCTATTGGTAATTTTAACATAGCACAACATGACATGAAATCCGCGAAGTTTTAGACCATAGGTTCCCAACGTGGGCTGTAACGCCCCCTCAAGGATGTTTGAGATTTTCAGGGGGGCAGTAGAAGACCTAGAGAATCTTGCGACTATACAGGGTTATTGGTAAAACACTAACAACCTTGCAGGACTGGATTACTAACATCATAAACAACAACTTTTGTTCTATGACTTTTTACAAAACAATACATTTACCAAAGACAAACCTTTATGATTTTTTGTTCTATCTAACCCCTGCTCCCCTCCGCTGAATTTTGTATAAGACACAGCAGTTTGTTTACCTAAGTAGCGCTTTCTTTTGCTTCGCGTAGAGTTCGTAACAGAAAATCGAATATTTCAATTGGTTGAATTGAAATATTTTTATTTTTGTATGAAAGTCTGATGAATTAATAAAAGTCATAGAACAAAAGTTGTTGTTTAAGATGTTAGTAATATAGTCCTCAGAGGTTGTTAATGTTTTACCAATAACCCTGTATAATATTACACTTTTATATATAATCGTGGCAGTAGCTGTTTTAGAATCTCGACAGATGGAAATTAAAAAATAAAAATTGGGGGCTCTAGAAAAAAAAAAAACTAAAAAGTGGGCTGTGGGCAAAATAAGGTTGAGAGCCTATGGTTTAGGCAGCAGAGGTGTACCTGTAGTACACCCATGTGTATTATGTACTAATTATATGATGTTAAAAACATCATGGCAGTCTTGTGGATATGACAATTAAATTATCTCGTTTTCCGTAAGGAGATCCATGTCATGAAATATTTCATAATTCACTGAATCGTAGCAAAATAGTCAGCCTATAATGTCCCCACCGTTGGGACACAGGCTTCCTCCTTAATAATAAATAATTAAAGCTCATTTATACGAGAACAGTTTCTCGCCTGGCTATAATCGTATTTGCACTCAAGCGAGAAATTAAAACCTGTATACGATTACGTCATACGGGACGGGGCTCATCAGACGATTTTTTCGAAATGAAATCATGCCTTTATCGTTAAGGCCAAGAAGTACATGCACAAATGAGGTAGGTAAATCTATTGGTCATTAAAACGTTCATATTATGAAAAAAAAATCAAATAAGATCAGGTACAAGTAGAAAAGAAAACGAATAGAATATAAACGTGGGTGATTTTCTAAAAATGTGTATTCGAACACTGAACAGTCTATACCGGATAATATCACTAGGCCAATATACCAAAATGAAACAATAATTTCCAATCTTATGTAATAAATGTATTGTTAAAATAGTAATAAAATTATAATATAAGATCTCGCTCATCTCTAAAAATGTGCAAACATACCATTAAAATGAGTGTAAACTTCCAGTTCTCATCAAACAAGACATCAAACATTAATGTGCACAATTATTTACAATTATATTATTATTAAATTGCTGATTTAGTGCAGTGCGTGCCTAAGACACTTCCTGTCTTCGCTTTTGCAAAACATGCCTCTCTGTATTTTGTGTTGTATAATTACTTTTGGAGTTTGTACCTACATTGTGCATAGCACATCTTTATTTCGATAGATAAAAGATAATACATTCTGAAAGGGTTTTGAAGGTCGGTGGCAAAACTACTATCGCGCCATTTTTTTTTTTTTCAAAATGGCGGACACGCATGAATCTTATACAGGGTTATTGGTAAAACATTAACAACCTCTTAAGAGGTCATTGTACTCATCATTATGAACAACTTTTACTATAGAACCAAACCCGAAATCGCGAAAAAAAAATCAGCTGTTCCCTACATTTTGACGAGTTACGAACATAAATGTGGGGAACAGCTGATTTTTTTTTCGCGATTTCAGGTTAGCTCCCATAGTAAAAGTTGTTCATAATGATGAGTACAATGACATCTTAAGAGGTTGTTAATGTTTTACCAATAACCCTGTATAATTCGATAGCTGACAAGACCAAACCTCGTAGTGTCACGTTTCAGAGATATTAACTATTGAACGTTAAATCAAAATGTCGCGCCATTTTGATTTACCGTTTAATAGTTAGGTATGCCAGGTAGGCTCCATATAAAAATCTTCAATACCCTTTGAATATTCTTTTGTTATATAACTAAGAGCTGATTTTTCAGTCGGCAGATAATTGTTAATTGTGGAATAAAATTGACGTCTGACAGTTTTTGTATGAACGAACTGTCAACAATTCAAAATTATTCCTCCGTCGGTAGTTAACTGGTGTTGGAAAAATCAGCCATAATCAACCAATTATTATTTAAATAAGCAGTTTCCCTAACACGATAATCATTCCAAACATAGCATGCTTACAATTATTTTAATGTATTTACTCAATTAATTTAAGTTTCAAAGAGTTCAAGCATACAGCAGTATTCATGATGTGATGACCTTATTACAAAATGTAATCATACAAAAATACTTTATTTTATTACGATGTTATTTTTTATTTAAATTTTTATTTAGATACCTTTTAATAATAATAACATTTTGTGTTATATTTCATTTATTTCTTAATGTATTTATGTAAGCTTAAGATAATTATTTTTTTTTTTTAGAATCTCTAGTAAGTATGTCTCATTATTACATTCTAATTCCCAGTTATGTTCATTTTCTTAATAGGAAATTCCCAGTAATTTCTAACAAAAATGTTAAAAAGGCACGTTGAGTTTATTTAAAACTTAAGCAAAGTAAATGTAAATAAAATTATAATGTATATGACGTAGGTATCTATTTTTTTAGCGACGGCCAATAAATTATACAAAATATTGTAACTATTTATTTTTACTCTTTCCCAATATTGAAAATTTGCATGAAATTATGAAAATAAAAAATTCAGAATTGAAACCATGTCGTGTGCAGCGTTAGTTTTGTGGATCGTAATTGCTTTACATAAACTGCGAGAAAATTATAACTTGCGGGCAGAGTACACCGCGAGAGAGAAAGCGAAGATCATCATTATTTTTATTCCATTGCACTTTTGGGTCGGATGTTTTGTGTATTATTGAAGACGGATGCCGCAGTGGATAGTAAATTAGAATTTAGGTCTTAATGATTGATATTTTTTTGGTACTATTTTGGGCTGTGGGCGAAATTCACGAGCAATCTCGACACTATCAGGTGCTGCGTCCGCCCGTGGCCCATCGCACGTAATTACAGAGCCAGAGGACCGGGCGTCAATACTAATATTTGCTTACGCCCCGAAGTGAGGCCTGGCTCGGGATGCAAGCGTTTATCTCGTAACGAGGTGTGGTTCTCGTATAATTATGACAGTCGTCAATTTTCGAATGATTGCTGCAGATACGGCAGGTGCCACATTCTGTTCTGCGCGTGATTGTACGGTGTACCGGTCTACAAAGTTAGAATTTAAACAACGTTGGTTTTATTTTGTGAAATTAGAGGTCCTTTGTGTTAGTTGAAAAAATCTATGGGCTTTACTTTGGTTATTTTTTTACCACAGTCCTAAAGTAATTGCCGAAAATAACAGTTAAAAAACGGGTCCTTAAAATATTTCTTCTGCGTCGTCGTAAACTTTCGGTAAATAAAAGAGTTGCGAACAAAGCCGAGGTTATTGGCAAACCCTTGCAATTAACTGTTAACAAAGTATTATTGTTGAGCGCCAAAGTTTTTGTTTGCCAATATTTCGGTATTTTGTTTTTTTGTCGATTTCGCTTCAACCCGGCAATTTCGGTGTGCGAATGGCCGAAAGGATGTCGACGGTCGATCTGCGATAAAGTTTAAGAAAAACTTTACGAGCCGCCAAAGGCGGGTAACAACGAATACAAGGAACAAAGCTTCTTAACGACCAATGTGTTTATGGCGGTGGGCTGTTTAACTGTATGTTCAACTATATTTTTTGTGCTGAAGCTTGAAGGTACAAACAATAGTTGCGTCTTCGGGTCTCTTTGGTTAAGTGTGGTATAAAGATGATGTTGTGATCTGTTCGTAGGTAGTGTCAGGTAGTGTCTGTTTCGGTTTTAATGTCGTGTTGACATATGTGTTCCATGTTCTGAAAGGCACCGCGCTTTGATGACCGCGCGTGTCGTAATAGTGGATTTATCCAATAGATACCAACTACTTTTTACGAGATATTTTTTGGTTTATCGTATAATCTGCAGTCTGATTGTCTATTTGGGTATTGGTAGTGTACATACGAGTTTAAAATAAAGTCGGTAGATAGTATATACCCACCTCTTTTAAACAGCGGCGGCCCTAGAAAAATTTTTAGGTGGTAATCTTAAAGTGGCGCCCCTCATGATCCTATGATATTATTCATATGCAATTGCTTACACGGAGAGGGGCCCGTGGCTAAATAATAACAGCCGCACGATCACCACCGCGCGGCCGATCGATCAGGTTAAGCTACGCTTGCCACGGTTGGTCTGTGGATGGGTGACCATCTTTACATACTGAGACCCCTCCGTGCCTCGGAAAGCACGTTAAGCCGTCAGTCCCGGCTGTCATTCGTGGATCTTTGACAGTCGTTACGGGTAGTCAAAAGCCCGAAAGTCTGACAAGCCGTCTTACCAAGGGGTGTCGTATTACCCAGTAACTGGGTTGTGGAGGTCAGATAGGCAGTCGCTCCATGTAAAATACTGGTATTCAGCTGCATCCGGTTAGACTTGAAGCCGACCCTAACATAGTTGGGAAAAGGCTATGCAGATGATGAGTTGCTTAAGCCTCCTCTACACGTCGTCAGATTCATCAGCAGATGGCCATCTGCGAATGCCTCCGCCGACGTGTAGACGGGGTAATTATGTGCGTGTGGTGTGAGGGCCACTTTGTTAAAACTCTTTGAAAATGTGCTTCGGATTTAGTGAACATTCCCAAAGAATTGTGAAAGTTGGTATCAGATTTTGTGAAAGTCTAATAACCGAGTTGTAGACTGTAAAGTTGGGGGCCCTCAGTTCTCACATAGAGGATTGAGGGCCCACCTGAAACTGATAAACTATGGACACTACAGAAAAAGTCTTTATGCCAAAATCTAAGCTAATGCCAAACAAAATTTGTGAAAACAAGATATTATCGCAAAACACTGTCCTACTTTGTATATCTTCGTACAAAATGGGCCCTCAATCCTCATACATGTAAAAGTTTATTACGCAATTATAATGAAATCATTAACTTACAGCTACTGTTTGAAATCCTATATGCTACTAAATAAATTGTGAAAATTTATAAAAGCAAGAACAGGTCACCACTTTTTGTTGTTTGAAAGTTATCCCTCAGTCCTCTATTTCTTTTGTTTTCGATTTATTACGCTTATCGTATGAAAGATAACACAAATACAAAATTGTCTCTTTTTGTGTCAAAATTGTGCAACAAATTAGATACCAGAAAGAAATTAAAAGACCCTTTACTATATAAGAAAATCGAGTTTTATTTTTATTATATGAATTTGCAAATATGACCACAATTTCTTTTAGATTGCAGTAAAGATTAGTAAATGTAGAGTATAAGTTTTAATAAACTTTCTTCGATTTTTCGCTTATTATCGTCATACATTTGTACTCAAGTATCGTGAAAAAAAAAAATAATTTCAGAATTCGAATGATCACAAAAAAAAAAAGGATAATATTTTTGTGTTCACCAAAAATCTAAAGGTACATATGTATGCATTTCTAAAATATTGATCTTAAACCCGTTTAATTGTTTTACTATAATTAAACTACTCGGCCAACAAAATATGTTACATCAAACAAATTCCAAATTAACACCAAGATATAACACTTTTTTATTGTAGTGCGCTGCAAATATTCTATTGTAACAATAACTATTTTATTCTTCCCCGAAAAATACTGATCGTGCACCAAATATTCCTGAATGTTTTTCATTCAACAACTAAATTAATAAATCATATTCTTTTTTCGTGAAAGTTTGCAACACAAGCGCGGGAGTGTACCTGACGCTCGTTGGGAATCATGTACCTAGAAATTCTGTTCAGAAGGAAGTTAGCGTACCCCAATTTCTGGTTGAAATAGGTCGAATCTGTCCCAAAACCGAATCGGGGCACCCCGACTCCACGTAGTCTTTTGGCTGCTACCCCGAGGGTGTATTTAAAAATCCGGAGGCGCGGAGGGAGTGCAGCCCCCGCCCGCTGTAACAAAGCATAGGCACCCGTGCGAGCCGTAGCGCCTGAGGCTGGTCGCCGGAGGCGACCAGTAAGCCGAAGCTGCGGAGGTGAGCATGGGTGCCTATCCTTTGTTACGTAAGGGCGATGGGGCTGCACTTCCCGCAGCGCCGGAGACGTGCAGAAGCAACTTTGTATTGAAAACTAGTGTTTTGAGGTTAGGTTACAATAATTTGTTTTTCTCAAGAATGGTGCGTCCTCGTTTCATGGAGTGGTACCAGGGGGAACGGGGCTGGTACCACTCCCATGAAACTCCAATAAAGCTACATTGGACATTAATTGGTGTTTGATTCAAATACATTTTGCAGTGCATTATCTGAAGTAAAACTAAAAAAATAAATGCTTGTTTTTAAAATTAGGTGTATTACTATTTTTACAAAGGAAATTGCCCATAACCAGTACCGCTTTAAAGCAGTAGAGTATGACCATAAAAATATACTTATAAATTATAATTTCTTTTTTTATCTTTTCTGAGTTCGGTTGATCGAAATCGTATGTGAGGTAAATATTTTGTATTTAATTAGTTATTCATTCGATTTTATTGCATACTTTGTTGAATGGAGTATTTTAGTAAAAGTAGTGTTGCCAATTTTTAAGAACCTCCCCATAATCGGTCTAAATGCTTAGTATAAAGACAGACGCTGAGTTTTAAAAATAATTTCAACTATGCCATTCTTCCTGGGTCATTGATCCCGTTTTAGACATGATCTGGCAGTTGGAGTAATTTATACGGCCTACCTAAATGTCCCTTCTTTGGTATTGTTAGTTGAATCGTTGAGCTCCTTAAGTTCTGCGTTGAACTGTACGTTTACCAGTACAAATAGGTGCACTGACTGGACAGGTCCACTCAATCTGTGTGGTTCTTTTCTCAAAAGAACATTTCAGACACCTTTGTACATAGTCTTCACATGATCTGGCAAAGATTATGTCTGGGCTTTAAAAGAGTGCGTGACCTCTGAGTTTCTTTCGGCCTTTCTTCTCAGAGTTGTCAGATAGGAAACGCCCTTCTCATCAAGTTTTAAAAATATGTTTGACGTGTAAAAGTGTTTTCTTTTATCATTTGTCCTCCTTATTATTTTTTAATTAACATAATCAACTTAATTATATTTTTGAACATGTTTAAAATAATATTAAATTAAATCCATTTATTTCAGACTAATTATTTGTCCATAGTACTTGTTAGTATAGTTACATTACTTTACTAATTAAAAACTATTTCTATTACAAATCGCAAGGTCAGGGTGATTAAGATTAACTGTTGGTAACACTATCAAGGGCAATGTGAAAGGTGAACTGCCAAAAGTGTCAAAAGTGTCACTCACTCACTGTCAATGATTATTTGTCAAACAAAGCATCTTTTGCCGCATTATATTGTATTTGTAGTCTTTGATCTCATGACGGCCGACCTGCCGACCAGCACTCCGCAGCGAACATTGTTTTTACTTGTGTATTGATAGTTGTTGAGTTTGTTGTGCTAAAAAATAACTTATAATTGCGTTGACATCTTGTCCAGTTGAGTCTTCAGATTTCTGCACGGTCAAGAATTCTTATGGAGACCATTGTACTGTTTCTGTGCTGTGGATTGTGTAGAACGTTTTTACTACTACGGCCTGTGACCTCTGTGCAGTAAATCACCAACGATTTCGTTAAAAATGTCACGCTGTGGGAGCTGTGTCTACCCCGTACCCCGTCATCAAGTCGGGGAGGCAACGGATATAATGGAATCTCTCAGCACCATTTGTATTTTGTTGTTTATAGCTAATACTAGAAGCTGTTTAACTATGTTCAAAATATACATTTAAATGCATCATAATGAGAAAAGTGGTGAAGTGTGTTGTACCACTCACTTGCGAACAAAAAAGACTGAAGCTGTGGTGACACAGTGCTTCCTTACGCAAACCATTCGTTACACCGGCTGAAGAGCTCCTACCGGGACATGAGTTACCTTGGGTAACCTCCAGACCCCGGTTGGCCGAAGTAAGGAAAACCTGTTCAGGTGGAGATTCATAGACGACTCCGCCTTGGAGTGTAAATGTGGTGCTGTTCCACAAACGATGGGACACTTAATATCGTGTCCCGTCTGCTGCACGTTACTGGAACTGATGGACGCTGGTGATGGCGGCAAACAAGTAGCTGAATTCTGGGCCGAGTCCATTTAGATTGCTATCGCCACGCTAAGAAGAAGATGATGAGATGAGAATTAAGAACCACCAGTTATACTTTTCTTAGTTTGATTTGATTTTGTTTGTGGCTTTTGCCTGTCTGTGACAATATGTGTATTTTCTATTAAACTAATACAATATGTATATTTGCTATTAAACTAATGCTAAAATATGATATATCTATTATATTTATTTTTAGATGTCAGTCGTATTATTGGGAGCATGTCAGTAGGAACGGAATATGCGAAATTGAACTAGCAAACGACATTGAGTTTGACTTGCCGTTGGTACTGGGAACGGACACATATTTAGGAAGGGGAAGAATTAAGTCACGACCTGTCAGCAGAAAGGTTACGCTTACATTTTAGTTAATAGGGCTACAAGTAACTCAGTATGTGATATTACTAGCTATTATTGCAATTGTTTGGTGGGTAATCAGACACTGGCATGCTGTGTTCTCATTATGACCATTTTGTGGTATCTTAGTTGGGCTCGATTTAGGTCTGTTGAGCCACCGGCTCCGCTTTTAGACGACATATTTTATGAATATGATGATAATATGGACCAATGAAACTACTGCATTTCTATATTCAAGCATTTTTATTTACTATTTCCTATCAAAACCTACATTTAGCATGACCTACGTTTGTAATATTATTTAATTGGGGTCATTCATTGATTTATTGGAACAATTTTTTGTTGTTTTATGTAAATCAAATCATATTCTTGTAAAATACTGTTTTTTTGGTGGAAGATTTGTTACAAAACTAACCTCAAAACTGAGCAGAAAATCAAAGAACAACATTAACCCCACAAAATAAATGGATAATTTTAATTTCCTATGAGAGTACGACACTACCCCTCTTTTATATCCAATTTATGGTAGCATACAAAATTGTTTGATGCGCAACGGCGGTCAGTAGAGAAATGAGCAATTTCCTTTGCAACAGTTGTTAAATAGATGCTCGTTATGACATATTTTAATGAACATATTTTGGTGCACATTCAGAATATTTGGTGGAACACAGGTAAAATTAGGTAAATGAAATGGGAATAAATTGAAGTACGTTTAAATACCATCCAAAAAAAAATACTGTTACCCAAATCATTTTTGCTTGAAATATCGTTCGTTCTGAAATAACTAATGACAATAATCAAATAATTTATTTATTATTTTTATAAAGGCTTTTGCCCAGCCATGGGACTATGTAGGCTAAATATAATCCTAATATTATAAATAAAACTAATAACTAGCTAATATTATATTAAAAATATTATTACATGTATTATAATAATAGTTGTAATATTTAGTGTAGTTACTAAACAATAGTTTATGATAGTGCCGCGGAAGTTGTAAGTAATAAAGCATTAAAGCGAGTTTTATGAAACAGTTGCAGTGAAGAATAAAAATAATAATATTTTTTTAATACGCAAACACATCTTCGGTCAAGACACTCGATCATCTTCGGTCAAGATATCAAACATTCAAGGTAAGTTTGTTTTGATACATAGGTACCTACTCATAATTTTATAAGTTCGTAATATTTTACTAAATAGTACTTAGATAGTCACTCTAAGAATTGTTTAATTCAATTTCACCTATTTATAAATTGTAAAGTTTTTAAAGTAAAATATAATTATTTCATACTCCAGAAAACATCTTTGTTATTGTGCAAGTACCTACCTAGGAATAAAAAAAACATCCAGGAAAGCACTGTTTTATTAGGCATTAGCTTCTGCCCGCGACTTCGTCCGCGTAAAATTCGAAAGTCACATGGCTCCATCTATTATCATAATGACGATAATGTTGTTTTCCTCAGGAACAGCACTTTTTTCGGGATGAAAGGTTCAGTTGTTTAGGCGTGAAAAGCTAACAAACAAACTTACTTTAGCATTTATAATATTAGTTAGGATTATATTTAGCCTACATTGTCCCATTGCTGGGCAAAAGCCTTTATAAAAATAATTAATAAATTATTTGATTATTGTCGTTAGTTTTTCGGAACGAACGATTTTTCAAGCAAAAATGATTTGGGTAACAGTATTTTTCTATGACGTGATCGTTCAATTTCCGAAATATTTTTTTTTATCACGAAACTTGAGTACAAATGCTATGACGATAATAAGTGAAAAATCGAAGAAAGTTTATTAAAACCTATGACTCTACATTTACGAATATTGACTGCAATCTAAAAGAAATTGTGGTCACCCTATTTCCTAATACAGAGAATAAAAATAAAACTCAATTTACTTATACAATAAAGGGTCTTTTAATTTCTTCCTGGCATCGCATTTGTTGCACAATTTTTTTCACAAAAAGAGACAATTTTGTATTTGTCTTATCTTTCATACGATAAGCGTAATAAATCGAAAACAACATAAAATGGAGGACTGAGGGCCTGAATTTTATCAAGGTCATAACTTTTAAACAACAAAAAGTGGTGACCTGTTCCTGCTTTTATAAATTTTCACAATTTATTTAGTAGCATATAGGATTTCAAACAGTAGCTGTAAGTTAATGATTTCATTATAATTGCGTAATAAACTTTTACGTGTATGAGGATTGAGGGCCCATTTTGTACGAAGATATACAAAGTAGGACAGTGTTTTGCGATAATATCTTGTTTTCACAAATTTTGTTTGGCATTAGCTTAGATTTTGGCATAAAGACTTTTTCTGTAGTGTCCATAGTTTATTAGTTTCAGGTGGGCCCTCAATCCTCTATGTGAGAACTGAGGGCCCAACTTTACAGTCTATAACTCGGTTATTAGACTTTCACAAAATCTGATACCAACTTTCACAATTCTTTGGGAATGTTCACTAAATCCTAAGCACATTTTCAAAGAGTTTTAACAAAGTGGCCCTCACACCACACGCACATGGGTATTTTGCTAGTCTGTGGTAGGTATTTGACGTCGGCAGAGGCTAAATACCTACCACAGACTAGCAAATTAACCCGTCTGCGCGTCGGCGGAGGCATTCGCAGATGGCCATCTGCTGATGAATCTGTCTACGTGTAGAGGAGGCTTTACCCGGATTAGCCGGATATTGCATAGACTAGCTGTGCCCGTAATTTCGTCCGCGTGGACTTAGATCTTCTTCAGCCTGTACTAATACGCAACGTAAACTTAGTTTGTCTGTTCGTAAGTATGATTAAACAAATTATCGGATTGTACAGACGCCAGCACATCAAGCTACCCGAAACTGTCAAAATTTCCCAATCAAGTTTGAACCTTACGCTTTAGCGATAAAGTAGAAAATCTGTTAAAGAAATTTGACAGATTGTAGTAGCTTGATGTGCTGGCGTCTGCAAAGAGATTAGATAAATAAATAGTTTTAAATATTATGTAAAAAAATATGTGGTGAATCTGTGTGACGAGGACAGTGGAATCTGTCGAGCGTGAAGAGATAGCAGCTGATCTGCTCGCGTTAAAAAAAATTGGCCCATTCCGTGTACGTAGTGCACATGGAATAGGCTCTGCCGTGTTCGACGATGCCACTGTGTTTGCGCTCTTGCCCTGCTGAGGTAACAAGTAGTAAAGAATATAAGTAATAACCATCAGTAATTTAGTTTGACAACTTTTATTTACTCAGCAGACGCTATAGGTGGCTACATTTCTAGCTTTTGCGCTAACAAATTTCGCCTGCTTAACCGGGCTTGCCTGTGGATGCAGGTGCTTGCTTGCATGTGGACTTGTACTTTCTGAGAGTACTGGTGGCCTTACTACTTTCCTGTTAGGAGGGTCGTGGCGTCGTCGGGGATGGCAAGGGTATACTTCGGTCGGCGAATCCTGCATAATTATGCGGGAGGGAGTGTATCAGGCGGCCGCCTCAATCAAGGGAATGGGGTGCTTTATAGCAGTATCAAAGAAACGCTTGGAGAGGCGTTTCATGAACTGCTGGACGGTGGCCATTCTGAGATCTAAGAGCAGACTCTCATTGCGGACATAGAAGGGGGCTCCTGTGACCTTTCTGAGGAAACGGTTCTGGAGGGTCTGCGTTCTACGCAGATGGTGAGGTTTAGCGTGAGCGAAGCAAGCATATAGGTCATGATGCGACGGTTGACCGCGGCACTTTGCAATTTGCACTTGAGTGAGAATTTGCTTCGGGCGGTCAGTTTGAAGTGCAGCCTACTGAGAGCGAAAGAGGCGCGCGAACGAGCCGTCTTTATGTGCTCACTGAAATTGAGATGGTGGTCTAGGATAACACCTAAGTATTTAGCTTGCTTCCCCCAAGGGATCGGCTTGCCATACATAGTGATCGGACTGGAGTCTCGGTCGATACTCCGCGTTCGCGCTTTATAGTAAGTTACTATCATCACTGGTGCCCGGTGGTCGCTTTTCAGTTGATTTCAGGGCCTCGCCCATGACGGCGCCCGGTCGGTGCCGTCGCACCGCACGCACCGCCCTAGGGCCGCTACTGCTTTTAAACTTTGTCTGACCCATACGTGTCAACGTGCAATATTTTCTAAAGAATACCTACAAAATCAAAATCCAAATCAAAATGTTTTATTTCACATAAACCTACATGGGCACTTATGAAACGTCAGAAGCTAGGTGCACGGTTCCAATTGGTCGTTTCCTATGGAGAAGAACCGGCAAGAAACTCCATGGTTACTCTTTTTAAAAATAATTGGCTTTTACAATGTTTCCAGATTACAGTAGGTATGGGAGGACAGCGCAGGCCTGTCAACAAGTACCAAGTACTTGATAAAATAGAAAATGGTCTACAGATCTAAAGTCTATAAGGCCTACAAAGTCCTCACATTTACAAAATAAGAATCTATCAAAAGGATAGATAATAAAAAAAGAAAAATAATAATAAAAACCTACTAAAACCAAGTGTTATGATTCTCATTAAAACCACTAATAAAGAGGTGAAAAAGTGTCTGTATATAATGTCAATTAATAAGAAATTATGTCAAAAAGTATATAATGTCAAATAATAAAGGAATTATGTCAAAAAGTATGTAAAAATAATAATAATAATAATTAAATAAAAATTAAACATCGTAATTTGAGAGCAGTTAATAGACATTTACATAGTTATGCCGTTAATGAGAAGCCAGGGAAGCCACACGTGCAGAAGGAATTATTGCCAGACTAGCTTGTCTTCAACGTAGTCTTTAATCTTATAATATGCTTTTTTGATAAGGACTCGTTTGATGAGGGTTTTGAACTTTCCATCGCTAAGTTCTGTAACCGGCTTTGGCAACTTGTTATAAAAACGCATGCTGTTTACAAGAAATGACTTGCTAGTTTTAGTTAATCTAAGTTTAGGTAACACAATTGCATTTTTACTACGTGTATTTATATTATGGAAATCGTTTTTGCGAACATACAAAATACTTTCTAAAATATAAAGAGAAGGCAGAGTTAGTATATCAATTTCTTTGAATTTGTTTCTAAGAGACTCGCGAGGACCCATTTTATAGATTGCGCGGATTGCCCTCTTCTGTAAAGTGAAAATTGAATCTACGTCAGCTGCCGATCCCCACAGCAGAACACCATAAGACATAATACTGTGGAAATAAGCAAAGTATACTAACCTAGCTGTGGCTATATCTGTCAACTGCCTTATTTTTCTTATTGCATATGCAGCTGAACTTAATCTACTTGAGAGAGCCCTAATGTGTGCGCCCCATTGTAATTTTGAATCTAAAGTAATTCCTAGAAATACAGTTTCCGTAACAGCATCTAGTCTTTTGCCATCAAGTTCTAAATTCAGACCCACTTGAGGTACATTTGGTAATGAAAACTTAAGACATTTAGTTTTGTTCGCATTAAGTAAAAGATTATTAGCTGCAAACCATTTCGAGAGAACAGCCAGACTATCGTTAACATGTAAGACATCCGTATCTTTTCTATCTAATTTAAAAATAAGGGAAGTGTCATCAGCGAATAAAATGATATCCGACTAGTTAGCCATCATGTAAGGAAGGTCATTAATATAAACTAGAAATAGGAAAGGGCCAAGAATTGAGCCTTGAGGCACGCCCATCTTAACTAGAGACCCCGAAGACGTCGCCCCGTTAACGTTTACTTTTTGCTGGCGCTTTGACAGATAGGAAAGAACAAGATCAGCAGCTTGTCCACGAATTCCGTAGTGGTTTAATTTACAGATCAGTGTATTATGGTCAACGCAGTCAAACGCTTTTGAGAGGTCACAGAAAATGCCAATTGCATCCTGGGACTTCTCCCAGGATTCCAAAATGTGACTGATGAGTTTTACTCCCGCGTCTGTCGTCGACCTACCTTTCGTGAAACACAACAACTTGCATTCATGATCTCTTTAAGTGAGTACTTTTAAACCTACCTACCTTTCAATGCAAATATAAAGAAAAGAAAGAAAATACATTTATTTAGCACAGACTAAGGGCTGATGTTTCCAAAGTCAGATAATTTTATCGGAGGAATAATTTCGAATTTTTGACATAGAACTGTCAAAAATTCGAAATTTTACACCATACAAAAACTGTCAGACGTCAAATTTTGTTCCACGAATAAAAATTATATGTCAATTGAAAAATCAGCCTTAAGACACACAATATACTAGATAGGTAGTCAGATAATAGTCGTACATCAGATAAAAACAAAAATAAAAATAAAAAGTGCAAAGTCCGATGTAAGAAATCGGTAAAATGTCGTGGTTCGATTTGGGAGAAGCGTAATTTCAGCAATACAATGCTAAATGTCTGGTTTAATTGCAAATTAGGTAGGTACAGCTGTACAATCCACTGAGGTGAGCTAGCTAAGCATAAAAACACGTGTAAGATACATTACATATGGCCACCTACGGGGAACAATAGGCGATTCAATATTGCTATAATTTAAACTAGCTTCTGCCCGCGACTTCGTTCGCGTGGGAGTCTTAAGATATGTAGGTAGTACACAAGATACTAAAATAACAGCTACCTACATGTTTATAAAACTCCCTGGGCCCCCACCCACCGCGACGCATCGCATCGCCCGCCTGCGTTATCACTTTGCTTAGTGTTTTCAGACTTTTTTTTGGTCACCTCCTAAGAGCTACAAACTCAAACTCAAACTCAAAGCATTTATTTCAATTAAACCTTTAAACATAAATTTTAACAGCTTTTGAATTGTCAAGAAGTGAGAAACGCTATGAGTGTGACGTTAAATAGCCTTCCTCAAGAGTTGAGCTATCAAATGCAAAACACAATTTTTCAAAGCCGACTGGTAGTTCCAGACAACGCTGTCAAGCAGAAATATAAACAATCTCTTCAGTTTTATTATACAGGCTGGCATCCACATCGACGAGCTCCAGCCGGTCGATTCTGTAAAAATCTCACCTTGAAAACTTAGGTGAAGTGAGTTTCTTTTTGCTAGGAATTGACACTATTGACAGCTCACTCCACGCTCACTTCACCTAAGTTTTCACGGTGAGATGGTTACAGAATCGCACTGCAGTTATGCTATTCTGTACAAATCTCACCGTGAAAACTTAGGTGAAATGAGCTGTCAATAGTGTCAATCCCTAGCATCAGGTGAAATGACAGCTCACTTTAAGCTCACTTCACCTAAGTTATCACGGTGATCTTTTTACAGAATAGCACCGCTGCGGATATAACCATTAATTCAGTACATGATTCTGAATCCCCCCCCCTGCGTTAACAGTTTACGCGTCGAAGTCCCTCCTGCCACCATGTATACTTCGTCGTTTCAGCCGATAGACGTCCACTGCTGGACATAGGCCTCCCCCAATTTTGGGAGGGTTTGCCATAATCGCCACGCTTGGCAGGCGGGTTGGCGATCGCAGTATGGTATGGTGGTGGAATACATAGAGAACGCTGCTGCCCATTCTCCGGTACGATCCTTAGTCGCCTTTTACGACACCCACGGGAAGTAAGGGGTGGTGGTATTCTTTAAGTCCGGCACCACACAGACTATGTATACTTATATTGCAGGTATAATTAGTAAGCAAACCTATGCACTATGCTTGCATAACAGATATATAAATAGCTGATGTAAAATAATAGATATATTTATGTCTCATAAAGTAGGTACTTTTATGTTTATATTTTCTAACGTAGGTGGTTCATGGTTTAATTATCTCCGTGCAAACAAGTATAGGTACCTACTCTACCTATTGCAGCAGATACTGATGATAAGGCAGCCATTGCGTCAGCGCAGCTCAGCAGTCAACACGCACAGATTTTGACGTGCACAAATCAATATTAATTTAGTAAGATACTTAACTCGTGCGTCCCCATTTTGTGCGTTGTGCAATACCGTGACGTAGCAGAAACGGTACATCAATACGTTCTGAACGGTCTGGATGGTATGTCAACTGTCCAGCTAACTATTATACAGGGTTATTGGTAAAACATTAACAACCTCTTAAGAGTTCATAATACTCACCACTATGAACAACTTTTACTATGGGACCAAAACTGAAATCGCGAAAAAAAATCAGCTGTTCCTACATTTATGTTCGTATAACTCGTCAAAATGTATGGTACAGCAGATTTTTTTTTCGCGATTTCAGTTTTGGTCCCATAGTAGGTAAAAGTTGTTCATAGTGATGAGTAGGTATAATGACCTCTTAAGAGGTTGTTAATGTTTTACCAATAACCCTGTATAATAGTTAGCTGGACAGTTGACATACCATCCAGACCGTTCAGAACGTATTGATGTACCGTTTCTGCTACGTCACGGTATTGCACAACGCACAAAATGGGGACGCACGAGTTAAGTATCTTACTAAATTAATATTGATTTGTGCACGTCAAAATCTGTGCGTGTTGACTGCTGAGCTGCGCTGACGCAATGGCTGCCTTATCATCAGTATCTGCTGCAATAGGTAGAGTAGGTACCTATACTTGTTTGCACGGAGATAATTAAACCATGAACCACCTACGTTAGAAAATATAAACATAAAAGTACCTACTTTATGAGACATAAATATATCTATTATTTTACATCAGCTATTTATATATCTGTTATGCAAGCATAGTGCATAGGTTTGCTTACTAATTATACCTGCAATATAAGTATACATAGTCTGTGTGGTGCCGGACTTAAAGAATACCACCACCCCTTACTTCCCGTGGGTGTCGTAAAAGGCGACTAAGGATCGTACCGGAGAATGGGCAGCAGCGTTCTCTATGTATTCCACCACCATACCATACTGCGATCGCCAACCCGCCTGCCAAGCGTGGCGATTATGGCAAACCCTCCCAAAATTGGGGGAGGCCTATGTCCAGCAGTGGACGTCTATCGGCTGAAACGACGAAGTATACATGGTGGCAGGAGGGACTTCGACGCGTAAACTGTTAACGCAGGGGGGGGGATTCAGAATCATGTACTGAATTAATGGTTATATCCGCAGCGGTGCTATTCTGTAAAAAGATCACCGTGATAACTTAGGTGAAGTGAGCTTAAAGTGAGCTGTCATTTCACCTGATGCTAGGGATTGACACTATTGACAGCTCATTTCACCTAAGTTTTCACGGTGAGATTTGTACAGAATAGCATAACTGCAGTGCGATTCTGTAACCATCTCACCGTGAAAACTTAGGTGAAGTGAGCGTGGAGTGAGCTGTCAATAGTGTCAATTCCTAGCAAAAAGAAACTCACTTCACCTAAGTTTTCAAGGTGAGATTTTTACAGAATCGACCGGCTGGAGCTCGTCGATGTGGATGCCAGCCTGTATAATAAAACTGAAGAGATTGTTTATATTTCTGCTTGACAGCGTTGTCTGGAACTACCAGTCGGCTTTGAAAAATTGTGTTTTGCATTTGATAGCTCAACTCTTGAGGAAGGCTATTTAACGTCACACTCATAGCGTTTCTCACTTCTTGACAATTCAAAAGCTGTTAAAATTTATGTTTAAAGGTTTAATTGAAATAAATGCTTTGAGTTTGAGTTTGAGTTTGTAGCTCTTAGGAGGTGACCAAAAAAAAGTCTGAAAACACTAAGCAAAGTGATAACGCAGGCGGGCGATGCGATGCGTCGCGGTGGGTGGGGGCCCAGGGAGTTTTATAAACATGTAGGTAGCTGTTATTTTAGTATCTTGTGTACTACCTACATATCTTAAGACTCCCACGCGAACGAAGTCGCGGGCAGAAGCTAGTTTAAATTATAGCAATATTGAATCGCCTATTGTTCCCCGTAGGTGGCCATATGTAATGTATCTTACACGTGTTTTTATGCTTAGCTAGCTCACCTCAGTGGATTGTACAGCTGTACCTACCTAATTTGCAATTAAACCAGACATTTAGCATTGTATTGCTGAAATTACGCTTCTCCCAAATCGAACCACGACATTTTACCGATTTCTTACATCGGACTTTGCACTTTTTATTTTTATTTTTGTTTTTATCTGATGTACGACTATTATCTGACTACCTATCTAGTATATTGTGTGTCTTAAGGCTGATTTTTCAATTGACATATAATTTTTATTCGTGGAACAAAATTTGACGTCTGACAGTTTTTGTATGGTGTAAAATTTCGAATTTTTGACAGTTCTATGTCAAAAATTCGAAATTATTCCTCCGATAAAATTATCTGACTTTGGAAACATCAGCCCTTAGTCTGTGCTAAATAAATGTATTTTCTTTCTTTTCTTTATATTTGCATTGAAAGGTAGGTAGGTTTAAAAGTACTCACTTAAAGAGATCATGAATGCAAGTTGTTGTGTTTCACGAAAGGTAGGTCGACGACAGACGCGGGAGTAAAACTCATCAGTCACATTTTGGAATCCTGGGAGAAGTCCCAGGATGCAATTGGCATTTTCTGTGACCTCTCAAAAGCGTTTGACTGCGTTGACCATAATACACTGATCTGTAAATTAAACCACTACGGAATTCGTGGACAAGCTGCTGATCTTGTTCTTTCCTATCTGTCAAAGCGCCAGCAAAAAGTAAACGTTAACGGGGCGACGTCTTCGGGGTCTCTAGTTAAGATGGGCGTGCCTCAAGGCTCAATTCTTGGCCCTTTCCTATTTCTAGTTTATATTAATGACCTTCCTTACATGATGGCTAACTAGTCGGATATCATTTTATTCGCTGATGACACTTCCCTTATTTTTAAATTAGATAGAAAAGATACGGATGTCTTACATGTTAACGATAGTCTGGCTGTTCTCTCGAAATGGTTTGCAGCTAATAATCTTTTACTTAATGCGAACAAAACTAAATGTCTTAAGTTTTCATTACCAAATGTACCTCAAGTGGGTCTGAATTTAGAACTTGATGGCAAAAGACTAGATGCTGTTACGGAAACTGTATTTCTAGGAATTACTTTAGATTCAAAATTACAATGGGGCGCACACATTAGGGCTCTCTCAAGTAGATTAAGTTCAGCTGCATATGCAATAAGAAAAATAAGGCAGTTGACAGATATAGCCACAGCTAGGTTAGTATACTTTGCTTATTTCCACAGTATTATGTCTTATGGTGTTCTGCTGTGGGGATCGGCAGCTGACGTAGATTCAATTTTCACTTTACAGAAGAGGGCAATCCGCGCAATCTATAAAATGGGTCCTCGCGAGTCTCTTAGAAACAAATTCAAAGAAATTGATATACTAACTCTGCCTTCTCTTTATATTTTAGAAAGTATTTTGTATGTTCGCAAAAACGATTTCCATAATATAAATACACGTAGTAAAAATGCAATTGTGTTACCTAAACTTAGATTAACTAAAACTAGCAAGTCATTTCTTGTAAACAGCATGCGTTTTTATAACAAGTTGCCAAAGCCGGTTACAGAACTTAGCGATGGAAAGTTCAAAACCCTCATCAAACGAGTCCTTATCAAAAAAGCATATTATAAGATTAAAGACTACGTTGAAGACAAGCTAGTCTGGCAATAATTCCTTCTGCACGTGTGGCTTCCCTGGCTTCTCATTAACGGCATAACTATGTAAATGTCTATTAACTGCTCTCAAATTACGATGTTTAATTTTTATTTAATTATTATTATTATTATTTTTACATACTTTTTGACATAATTCCTTTATTATTTGACATTATATACTTTTTGACATAATTTCTTATTAATTGACATTATATACAGACACTTTTTCACCTCTTTATTAGTGGTTTTAATGAGAATCATAACACTTGGTTTTAGTAGGTTTTTATTATTATTTTTCTTTTTTTATTATCTATCCTTTTGATAGATTCTTATTTTGTAAATGTGAGGACTTTGTAGGCCTTATAGACTTTAGATCTGTAGACCATTTTCTATTTTATCAAGTACTTGGTACTTGTTGACAGGCCTGCGCTGTCCTCCCATACCTACTGTAATCTGGAAACATTGTAAAAGCCAATTATTTTTAAAAAGAGTAACCATGGAGTTTCTTGCCGGTTCTTCTCCATAGGAAACGACCAATTGGAACCGTGCACCTAGCTTCTGACGTTTCATAAGTGCCCATGTAGGTTTATGTGAAATAAAACATTTTGATTTGGATTTTGATTTTGTAGGTATTCTTTAGAAAATATTGCACGTTGACACGTATGGGTCAGACAAAGTTTAAAAGCAGTAGCGGCCCTAGGGCGGTGCGTGCGGTGCGACGGCACCGACCGGGCGCCGTCATGGGCGAGGCCCTGAAATCAACTGAAAAGCGACCACCGGGCACCAGTGATGATAGTAACTTACTATAAAGCGCGAACGCGGAGTATCGACCGAGACTCCAGTCCGATCACTATGTATGGCAAGCCGATCCCTTGGGGGAAGCAAGCTAAATACTTAGGTGTTATCCTAGACCACCATCTCAATTTCAGTGAGCACATAAAGACGGCTCGTTCGCGCGCCTCTTTCGCTCTCAGTAGGCTGCACTTCAAACTGACCGCCCGAAGCAAATTCTCACTCAAGTGCAAATTGCAAAGTGCCGCGGTCAACCGTCGCATCATGACCTATATGCTTGCTTCGCTCACGCTAAACCTCACCATCTGCGTAGAACGCAGACCCTCCAGAACCGTTTCCTCAGAAAGGTCACAGGAGCCCCCTTCTATGTCCGCAATGAGAGTCTGCTCTTAGATCTCAGAATGGCCACCGTCCAGCAGTTCATGAAACGCCTCTCCAAGCGTTTCTTTGATACTGCTATAAAGCACCCCATTCCCTTGATTGAGGCGGCCGCCTGATACACTCCCTCCCGCATAATTATGCAGGATTCGCCGACCGAAGTATACCCTTACCATCCCCGACGACGCCACGACCCTCCTAACAGGAAAGTAACTAAAAGGAAACTGAAATCGCGAAAAAAAATCAGCTGTTCCTACATTTATGTTCGTATAACTCGTCAAAATGTATGGAACAGCAGATTTTTTTTTCGCGATTTCAGTTTTGGTCCCATAGTAGGTAAAAGTTGTTCATAGTGATGAGTAGGTATAATGACCTCTTAAGAGGTTGTTAATGTTTTACCAATAACCCTGTATAAGGTAGAGCCGTAAAATTTGTACGTGTACCTCTGCTCTTCTCCTGGGCAATATCAGTTTTTATTTTCGAACTGGATACCTGCAGCTTGTAGGTAGGTACCTATTGGACTTTTGGCGTTTCAAAAATAGTACCTATATTTTTCTGTAATATACAGGGTTAGTCTTCAAAGACCATCCAAATTTAAGGGTGTGGTACAGACCAACAAACTGAACAACTTTCTCCATGGGACCAACATCGTAATCGCGAATAAAAATTCAGCCGTCCCATCGTTTAGGTCGAGTAGATATTGAAGTTTTCTATGGGACAGTTGATACAATTTCGCGATTACGATATTGGTCACATGGAGAAAGTTGTTCAGGGCTGGTCTTTGAAAATAAACCCTGTATGATAAATCGGTGTAGGTATAGGAACCAACCGGTACTGATACTAATAAACCTTGTATGATAAATCGGTATCGGTGTAGGAACCTAGGAACCAAGAGCACCGCCAACTGTACGCTACACGTCCTGCCGGTCCATTCTGTAAAAGATCTCACCGTGAAGACTTAGGTGAGATGATGCTATGCTAGGAGGATGATGCTATGCTAGGATGCTAAGGATTGATACTATTGACAGCCACACTTCACCTAAGTTTTGACGGTGAGATTTTAACAAAATAGTTCGGCTGTTCATGTAGTATATTGGTACATATATTGTGAAAATACGAACTTGAAACACAAAGTTTAGTTCAGACCATTTGAAGCCAATATAATATTGTTTTTTTTTTCTTCGATAATACCTATTTTAAATTACCTACTTTCATCACGCTAATTATAAATCTATTGCCTACAGATTTAATTATTTCAACAGGAGAAAGCAAGGCCCATTCGCTAGTATATGCTCACAACAAACAAACGCATCGCCTGATTCTCTCCGGCGCGGTGGTAAATTAAAGCGTACGAAACGAGATTTTCAACAGAAAAGTAATTATAGAGCGGTTCCAAAAAGCGGTTTTGGTTTCGGTAGCAATAAAACTTGCGTTGTCAGCGACAAAAGGGTTTGTTTTTGGGCATTTCAGACCTTGTTCGAACAGCGGGAGCCGAGGAAGCGAACAAATAAACGGTGTAAGAAGGCTGGTTGTTCGACGTGCGCAGCTAATAACGTGTCGTTTGACATAATAAGCGGGACGGCGAAAGACGATCCTCATAATGAGCCCGTACCGAGCTTTGTTCTGCACAGAATGGGCTCGAAATGTCACCGAGATAGGTTTATTTACATCAGAAAGTTGTACGTCGCTCAGTATTGTGTGTAAAGTCGCACCGTACTAAATTAGTTTTATGATTTTTATGAAAAGAGATGTTTTGAAGTAAAGGCTCGTTTACGACGGAGAGCTGGATTAGTGGGAGCTGTTAGTACACTTGTTTTGTGTGTTACCACTAATCAAAGTGCTAATAGACGTTTACACTCGTTGCCACATGGAAGAATTCTAGCGTGGGTGCTGGTA
This sequence comes from Mesoligia furuncula, assembly GCA_916614155.1. Taxonomy (NCBI): domain Eukaryota; kingdom Metazoa; phylum Arthropoda; class Insecta; order Lepidoptera; family Noctuidae; genus Mesoligia; species Mesoligia furuncula. The sequence goes on from OU744801.1 coordinate 17,436,321, forward strand.
CGAGTAGATACACAAATCACTTACGTAAACAGTAGACTCAGGGCAGGGCTAGATGTATGACGTACGTTTGATTTTATATCTACGCACAGGAATAGAACCCGTGCCTCTATGCGCGACAGACAAACACTCCGCCACAGTGGATTTACTCGTTCCTACTTTAAATGTTAAGTAAAATCGATTTAGTTTTATAAAAGTAAGACACACGTAAATCGTTAAAGGAAAACCTCGTTTTATTTAATTACCTTTTATGGTACGTGAAAATCCTCTCAGGTATCGCTTTAAGGTCTGGAATTCCGAAATTTGCGTTTAAACATATTCGAAACTCGGTCGAGATTGCATTTAAGAAGCTGCCGGCTGGTCATAGAATTTCTGCACTTATGGCAAACTTCTTTACATAAACCAAAAAATCTAATGTTACAGTAATGTTTTGTTTGACTTGAAAATAAAACTGTTTTGTTTAAGTAACGGTATTGTCGGTCTAATAAAAAATTGGAGCAAACAATACAAAAAATTGTAACAGCAAACCAATTCAAAGGAATTCTCTATTTTCGGACTCATAAAAATTAGTAAAATAGAGCAGGACTTTTGTCTAAAAAGGTTTTATGGCGGCGCGGCAGTAGTAGTAAAACAACGCTGTTGTTATAAAAATATGTTGACCGTTAATTGTAACAGTTTGTTTTTTTTCTTCCTTCCGAAAATACCGCAACGTTATAATTTTTAACAGTTGCTGTTATTTTCTCAGAAATCTGATACAATAAAAATTTAAAGGTTCCTTTTTTTCCTTGTCCCCTAGGACTAATATTCCGCTATAGATATTCTATCTCATTAGGTAAATACTTATACAAGAGGGTGCAGTCGTCTTGAAAGTTTCCAATTTACGATTGAACCTCTCCCGCACCTAGATTCTTAACTAGTCCCACTAAATAGGTGTTGGAATGAAATCTAGGGAATGTGAACTCAACTATACAAGTAGTTTCTAACCCATCAGCCTTTCTAGAAAGAAACAGGGAAGTGTTTGAAATATTTTAATGAGTGAACCTAATGGTAATATGCACTACTTCAGATCTCTACCGGTTCTGAGATGAACCCAAATCGAGCAAAGCGTGCATGTTATTTACTTTTTCTAGTATAATATTTTCAGGTAGTCCGAAACTGGTGCTCGTGTGGTGAATGTGGACAGACAGACACGCCTAGATTGCGAAAGACGGGGATTCAACAGTCAACTTTCAAATACCTTTATAAGTGACCCTTGATGTTCATCGATTCATCAATCTGGCAGACCTTTAATTTCCTAAACCCTTCCATGGCTACCTAATACAGGTTTTATTTCTACCTATACTTTTTGAACTTTGTATACCTACCTTGAATAACAAATCGCTACCTGCGTTTTAATCTTCTGAACGTGTGCCTTTTTATGTACAAGTACAATTTAAGATGAGATATCATTCACAGCATCGATTTAATATCGATTCACAGCTTTTATTTTCTTGTCATGTCTAAAACTACTAATAATATTATGCGTCCCATAGTAAAAGCATAGCGACCATAGCGTTGATTTTAAATCTAATAAGTGTACACTTACTAATTAGTCTGGCGTCTTTACACTACCACCACCATGTCGTTGACATTTCTTAAGCCCTAATTAGCTACGTTCAGTGATACAATAGATCATTTGAATAAAGATCTCAAGCATGTAGGACAATGCTAGCGGGTGGGCCAGGCCGAGCCAGCCTGAAGTCAGCCCGAACCTTTGCATATGCAAAACAGAGGCTGTATCAGCGACGGGCGGCTGCTTTGAAGTCGGACGGTAGACGCGAACAAATTTATGCTCAGTGTCAATACATTAGAGGAGAGCGGCGTCGCGACTGATGTCAGCGTCACTGTGTTTGAATAATAAGTGCGCGGCTCCATTGTGTGATAAGATAACGTGACCAGCGAGTGAGAGATAATGAAGGATTGCACTGATTCAGTTATGTTTGTTGGAGTTCAGACTTTCAGTTTTAGACATCTAACGGTCGGTTTTGACGCATGTTATCTAAGATCATGCTCCATTGTTCCTGGTACCGCTAATCATAACCGTCAAGACTTTACTAAACGAAGCCCAATTCTCGTACTTAAAAAAATGTTCATTCACATTCAAGTCACAATCTCAACTCAGTGGCAATCAATGTCAAAAACTTGTCAAAAATGTATGTTTTTGACAGATTGACACTGAGATTAGAATGCAAACCTTCTTAAAAATACGGGAATTGCCCCTCTGATTGCTTTAAAATGCTTAGGTGGCGGTGGTAATGAAATTCTGAAGGCCAAGCTCAAGCCATAATAGCAGAGCAGAGCCAGACATAACAAACCCGTCCTAGTTGTGACATTTTAGTTTCAACTCCTAACATAAACAATCTAAAAGAGTGATGACATCATTAACATAAGCCACTAATCTCAAACAAAAAAGAAACAATACGTGACGTACGATAATGGAGCTTGGTGTAATAACGCGGAGGCACGCGAGACGCCTTGCGCCGCGCCCGCGCCGCGTGCAGGGGCGCGCGTGCCCGCCGTGCGACCCGGCGCGACGCGCGGCCTGCGCTTAGTCGCGCGACGACCGCAGGACCGAGCGCACGTACCACACGCTCCCTTACCTAATGATGCTGTGATTGCTCTTACGTGCTGGATGTTTTTTTAGTGAAGTGTTAATTAGCAACTATGGTGACGGGTATTGCCGGTAGCCCTCAGCAGGCCGCTGCAAACCCAGTGGTGGTGAATATGAGCCCTTCAGCGACGCAGGTTGAACAGAAGAAGGGTGGTGATAATAGAAGGGTAAGTTAGTTTTGTTTGTTTATTTTTTGGTTTGTTTTTTATTTTATGTCGGACATCTATGTATGAACCTGATTTTTTTTTATTGTAAAGTAAATATAAAGGTGTTTGATGTTTATCTAGATTTTAAGTGGTTGACAAAATGTAAACATATAGTGCTATTAAAGAAAGACATCAACGCGCACAATTTTTAAAATACTTTCATAATGTTTACTATTTTTTTTTTGTTTTTGTAATTTTTTTAAATTTAACGCCTACAATGTAACGCAGACTTTACATATCATTTTCAAGTTGTTCTACATTGTAGGTAGTAACCGTCTACGGCGTAGTAGAGACTTCGTAGACTTTCGTAGGCCTACATTTTTTTTTAACTAGTACAAAATGTAATAATGTATTTTTTTTATATTATTAAGCTATTATCACTTTGGTTATAAACATTATTCAAAATAAAATTGATGAAACATTCCTAAATAAAGCCGGTCCAAAACTATTATTCTCAATACGTTGTATCTGTCGGTAACGGCGCATTATCCTCGATTTACTCAGTAATCTCTGTAACAACAAGATCGTGTGTTTGTAGTTAACTTATGTATCTACCTACATATTGACACTTACGAGGTGGGCAGGAATGGTGCATCATGCTCGCATTTTAGCGAGACGACGTGAACTGCCGGTAGTGTCACGATACTAGAGACGTGCAAAGTGTGTGTAGCTTATGGTCAGTTATGGTGTAGCTATTACTTACACTTATGTAGATATAGAACTTATAGGTACACAATAGACAAGACTTCTGTCAGGATTTTCAAGGCTCTTTAAGAGCCTGCGCGCACTAGCGATTTTACGTTGGCCGATAGTTTGATCGGTCAGAGGATCAGTAGGTATAGAGTTATATGGCAGTTTGCGCACTTGAAGATTAACATTTGTACGACCGAACAAACTACCAACCTAAATCGCTAGTGCGCGCAGGCTCTAAGTCGCTGATTCAGTGATAAAAACTCACGGTAGCAGAACGCCAATTCTCGTTATTAAAAATGTCTAAATTGTAGTCGCGATCTCACCTCAGCGACAACTTAATGTAGGGAAATTAGAGTTATTTTTGATGTTGATTGAGATTGAGATTAGAATGCGTATGTTCTAAAAAATACGTGATAATATTAAAACAATCACAACTAATGTTGACATGACATTTGGCAACAGACGAAATCAATCTCTAATTAGATTCAGAGTCTTAAAGAACTAACCGATTAATTAATATTATGTAGCTGTTTTTAGGGTTCCGTATCAAAATGGTAAAAAGGAACCCTTATGGTGAGACTCAGTCTGTCTGTCTGTCTGTCTGTCCGTCTGTCACAGCTGGATATCTCAAGAACTACTAATGCTATCAATTTGAAATTTGTAATAGTCTTAGATGACGTTTGCTCAACTATTTTGCATTTAAGAAAGAAATGATTTATTTTTTATTTATTTTGCAATAGGGACTGAAACATGGTCTTAAAAATTCGAACCGGGGCTACTAGGGCATGTGGGGTATCATATGAAAGAGCGCTGTTTGCACATTCTCAAACGTATTTTCTTTTTTGTTAGGCCGCATAGTTTTCGACTTTTGATGAAAAATGTACAATATTCTATACCTTAGTGATAAAATTTATATTCGTCGTGAAGCTTATGCTTCACCGACGAATATAAATTCGTCAGAGAAGGTTGTAGTATTTCATTGGTGAAGCATAATCTTCACCGATGAAAGGAGTGTATTAGTTAGTTAACCTATCTAAAAATACACAGGATGACAGAGACATGAACGCCCAACCTATTACCATGGATTCAGATTATAATTGTACCTACATAAGTTGAAAATTTTCGTGGGTTATTAAAAAAGTTGTTGCTCCATACATTTTGACCGCGTAGGTATTTGACTTTTGTATGAGTAGCTGATTTTTTTTTGGATACAGACAAAAAATATTACGCTTGAGGGTTTACAATTACATATATGCTGAATTCATGGTTTCAGTTTGCACGTCGTTGCTGTGTATATACATGCAAAGTATTTATACATTCAGTCCTGTATTCTCAACATCATTCGTGTCGTGGTTAGAGGCTATACTTACCTATTATAAAACCTATCTCTAGTCTCATTTACGCATTTAGAACTGTTATTTATTTTAGATTGCGGTACTCCTATGTGTTTACAATACATTAATTATCTGAAGGCAATGTTTGAAATACCTACTTCGTATAAATAAATATTAGCCGGCAATCTCGTAGCGTTTGTCACACGAGCCATTTTCAGGAAAACCTGTGACGCGCAGCGGTGAATAAATGTGTATGAGACACTGAAGATTACTAATGTGATTGATATATTATGTATGTGTTTTTGAATTTCAGACAGTCATTAATTCATTTTTTTAGGTCTCAAAATGTTGTTGTCGAGGTGAAAATGTTGTCTTTTCCATTGAGCTCTTTTAGTGATATGCACTAGATAATCCTTTTAACCTTTAAGTATGGATGTGGAGTCTCACAGGCTACTTGATGTTGTCGTTTTCTTAGTTTCACCTACTTTCCCCCACTCCTCGCGATTGAGCGGCTCAGTAGCTTTTGTTTTAGATGTAAAACTACCAACGAGGGAGGAAGTTGCGACTTCCGATGAATATCACGTAAGTAACGACCATCAAAATATTGACCGGAGCCTGTCAGGCTACACGTCCATTGTTGCCCTATGATATATTTTATAAGGGCGATTATGTTTGTTTCCGATTTTGTAGTACAAAATCTCAAAAAACAATAAAGCCGGTAGTTCTAAATCAAAACGACCATCTACGAGTTCTGTTCAGGGCCCTGCGAGAAAAACTTTGCAGCAGATCCATCTTTCGAACAAATGTGAGTGAGTTGTTCTTAGCTTCGGATCAGTCTGACAATGAAGAGAATATTGAAGATTTTTTTATATTGGAGTTCGAACTGATACAAAATCATGAAAGTGACAATTATGAAGATCAGGACCAGGACCAGGACCAGGACCTAGAAGAAGAGTCAGGTAGTGATAGTTCGGACAATATTCCACTATCGGAGTTATTGAAAAGTAACTATTAGTTGTTAGTTGTCAAAATTTTTTATATTTGTTACCTGAAGTAGGTCTTTCGTGTTTTTGGTTTCTTATATATTATATATTGAGAAAAAAAGACTCATTTTGTTAAAGGAATAGGTTTGGCTGTTTTTAATACCTAAAAATGTAACCTAAGTAGATTTAGACTGAAACGTGCCATAATTTTTGATTTTTCAAATTTCTATAATTTTTTATATAAAAGTTGATTATATAAGCCCGTTATTTTGTTACTAAATCCCATAACTTTAATATTCAAACAGTTTTAAAGCGATCTTATATCAAATTCCCCAAAAAAAATGTGTGTGCATATAGGAGCCTGCGAGACTCCACATCCACAGTAGTGTTAAGAAAAAATGACGTCCATACTTAAAGGTTAAACATAGCTCGTTTTCCTGGGCCGTCGTTTTTTTGGGTTTTAACGGCGTGAGTAATAACTATATTAAGTCTGCTGCTATCAATACAAGGTGGTGACTTGACTACCGATATGACGACTAATAGAGAAGTATGGAAGAAAATGACATGTTGCGCCGACCCCAAATAAATTGGGATAAGGGCAGGAGAATGATGATGCTATCAATTCAGGATAAATTTCGCAAACTGCAATGCATATACCGTCTCAATCTTTTGTATATATTCTCAATAATCAAACCAAGGATACTTCCAAATTATGGGAAGTATTTTTCTATGACTGTAGGCTGCAAGTTTTAATTAACCATTAAACACCGCAAACATTTTCCCACGCAGCGTGGAGTCGGCTTCGAGTTAATCCTACGCGAGCGCGTTAACACCAAATAATGCAACACTCAGGCGCCACCCACATCGCATCCCTCTTATCTTGCCAGCTACTCGAACCGACTTAGTGGCAGGCTAGGGTTATCACTTACTGGGTTTGGCCGAGTCTAGGCTTGATAATGACGTTGTAGTTGCTATCGGAAGGTTTGGTGGTGTGATATTTTGAACTAACGCACATTAAACAATGCATGTTTCTGTTCTCCTAAAAGTCTAAGCATTTAATAACTCCGATAGACTCCTTGTCTTGAAAATTTGGCATTTAGTTCGGTACTTCCTGTCTTCGACGGTTGCATAATCTCTCGTTTGTATGCGTAGCACATGATGCATGAAAACCTTCCTGAAATACGTGCCAAGTGTGTCCGCGATATTAAAAGGCAAGATGGATGAGCACTTTCACTTGTTTCGCGGTGGATATGAACTCTTGTTTATTGTTTTCTTTACTACCTTTTCTTTATTGCCCTTCTGTTTATAACGTCTGCTTTAGATGTTCATTTGTTCCCAGCTTCTGTTTGAATTCATTTCCGTCCTAGTTTGAACGAAGGTCACCTATCCATCGTGCTGACCATTCCTACATGAACAAATCACCAATGTAAAACACGCTAACACGTTCTAAAATTCGTTGCCAAAATCCATAAATCGTAGTATTACCGGAGTCAGCCCTCAGTGCCGTCCAGACAGTAGGAGCGTGAGTCAGTGAGGCGTGGGCGTCGCGTGGGTGACGCGCCGTGGGCTAATTGTCGTGGGAACGTCCCCTCTTCCCCCTTCCCCCGACGTGGTCGCCTACACCAGGACGCTAGAATGCGTCATAGAATAGCATAATGAATGAGATGCTGCCCCAGACCTGTCGACATTGTGTTTTTATGACTGTCGCATCCAGAAGTGGACGCATTTTGTGGATACGTTTATTTGAAAGTTACGTGTCCTAATGTGAACAGAGTTTTTATATCTATAATGCCATATTGTTACTAGACTATTCTGAGAAGCCTGTTCTGGGCAGCATCTTGGCAGATAAACAAAAGAAGCTGATGGCTATTTAAAAACATGTCCTGCCCCTACGCTCAGTAGATGCCAGTTAATTTGACAGGTACAATTGGAAAGACAGCCTCGTCCATCACCTATCCGATCGATCACACGACGGAGTACCCATTATTAATCACGCTACAAGACACGTAACAGACAGTAGATGGATGCTGACGCGTAATTACACGCGTCTCGTCTCTTGTGACTGGAGGAAGCTATTAGGCGGCCGGCAATCCATCATGCGATGATAAACATCATGGCTGCCGTGAGATAAGCCGTCGGCGCGTCGCGTGTGACCGGCCTAACGCCCACGTGTCGACGCCGCCGAACGATACCGCCTACAGCGACCTACCAGCGCTAGATAAGGCTCCTCGATTGTATCGTACTAAAGTCGTGCGCTTGTGTTTAGAATCTTTAGTGAAAGGCGTAGTTTTTAAAGGCTACTTCCCATTTGGTAAACTTCCCATTTCGTAAACCTCAAACTGTACCTACTAAAAAGTTGCGTTTGGTAAACATTATACATTTCATACATTTAGTCCCATTTCGAAAACATTTCAATATTTTTTTGTGTTATATCCCATTTGGTAAACTTTCAGATGAAATGGGTACAGTCAAGTAAAAAAAGAAAAACGAAACTAATGATAACATTGTCATTTATTTTGTTAAATGCCCAGCGCGTAATAAAATTTCACCGCCTCGTGTACTATTAATAATTTTTAAATTCACTGCACCACTAGAAGATCCCTCACCCGACATTGCAACGACCTTGCACTATGCATAAAACGAGTGAACTGATAAGTTAAACCCGGTAATAGATATAATTTACGTATACTTACTTATGTCTATCTCATTCACACCTTTTGTTTAAAACGATGGTAAGGACAATAAATCCCTACCTGAGAACCCGCTCGGTGCTTCTTTTGCGGGAAAAGCACGTGGTATTTTTAGTAGCATCGTGGTATTTTTACAGACTTTAATACGTTTTTTTTACTTCTTCTTGATCAGCCATTCTTTTTGATGGTCGAGATACTATCTCAAGACTGAAGCATTTAAAAATATATACATCTCTAATTTAATACTAATTTGACACTGACTGTACCGTACAAAAATAACAATACTAACAAAGTTTACCAAATGGGATTAAATGTATGAAGTAACGAAATGTTTACCAAACGCAACTTTTTAGTAGGTACAGTTTGAGGTTTACGAAATGGGAAGTTTACCAAATGGGAAGTAGCCTTTTTAAATTGTTATTTGAAAAGTAAACGGCATTATCACTCGTGTCTTAATTTTGTGAAACATGACAAGTTTCCATTGCTACTCTCATTAAAACATCAGATCCATTCAACGATCTGATCTGTGTAGATTCAAACTTATACTCTATCAATACATCATCATAACACGTCTCGGCTAGGTACTCAAAACAAAACAGTATCTAGCATCGGCACATCTAGACGTCTGGCGAACTGTTATAGCGTGGCGGAAGTTCGGCGTCCGCTCCCACGCATTGGCACGCGACGCCGCGCCGGGCGCGTGGCTGCCAAGCGCATGCCAGCGGCCGCCCGCTGCCCACTGGCAGGCCGTGCCAACTGCCAAGCGATGGCAGACTATACTGACGGACACAGAAGGTGAACTCGCTACAGGCGTCAAGAGCGTACAGTCTCGAAGCTCTGAGTTCGAAGAGATTAAAGTTGTAGGCCTGAAAGACACTTCAGGAGGTAACACTAATCACTATACACGTTCTTGTATTTAACATTTTATATTCTATGTAGGTATTTGATATCGTTAGTGGATTAGATAGGCGGTGATTATGTCAGAATCAGGAAAAAAGACTTAACTAAAGGTCCTGATGCCAAGACCTCCAATTTCTGACTTTACGTGTAGCTGATTAAATAATATATGCTAAATTAAACTTTGTCTATTAGGTACATTGATATACTCAATGATTAGGAATGCTTCTATAACTCGATCGTTGACTATAATATAATAGTCATGCGCTATAAAACCGGAATGGACCTTTTTCCACATATTCCATGTAATCATTTTCCTCTAAAAACATTCCGCGCTCCGATATTTCGAGGATTCCGTGAATCCACCGTTTGACTAATGCCTTCTAATTAAACACTACACAAAACCCTCTTAGATAACAGCGTTCAATATTCATCGCTTCACTTCAAAGACACGATAATTAATCCTTCCAGCTATCATTAGTAGTAATGACAGAGGCGACGCTATTGATGTTGTCGATGTAATACCATGTTTAATTCCTACTTCCTTATACTTGTCAGTTGACGTTAAACCGCTGATAAAAAGGTTTAGTCTTCAGCAATTTATTGTCAATGCGCAATCAGCGCAATACGTCTAACAATTCAATGAACTAGAACATGATACCTCAATTAATATCTTCGTTCATAAACAAAGCATTTCAGACAATACCGACAGGGCGACAGATACCTACATAATATTGTGCGCGGATTAAACGACTTATCTTTCAGAAGGTCGTGCGGCGGCGGCATGGCGTCGTGTAGCTCGGTCGCATCGCTATTTATCGCATGCATTAGCACCAAGCTGTCAAACGTGCAGATTTAGGCGATACGAATGTGAAATAACCACTGGGCGTGTGCCAGACAGAGCAAAATAACCGTCTGTAGGGGTGCTCAACCTGCGGTCTGCCTGACCCACAGATATAGATATACCTAGATAACGCAAGTATCACGAACGGTATGAAAACCAAGCGTGCCATATTTTTTACTACCTACTATGACGTCACAAGCTCGCGCTCTCGCTCACACTTACCCAGCCAGCAGTACAAAAGAACTGAGCGCGAAAGGGGCGGCTTATGATTTGTAACCATAAGTTGGTGCAATTTTTGGCACGCGAAGTAGTTACTCTTGCGTTATCTAGGTATATCTATATCTGTGGCCTGACCTGTGGCTGGGATCGGATAGGGATAGATATTGGGAGACATGCGACACCATATAAGATGTACAGTCGGTACAGAATTTAGTTTCGAATTTAGTTTAGAATTCAGAATTTTGTATTTCTTTCAGTTTCATGAAATATACAAGATAATATCAAGTTACTGTAAATTGAAAAGTGTCTGATGTTATGGAAACACAATCTTCATAGCTTCCTAGTTCCTATATGCAGCTTCAATTGCCTCTTTCAATTAGAACATTAGGAAAAAGTTGACGATCCCTGCCCATCAGAGCGCCAATGACATGGCATGCTGTGTAACCAGGGTGCATAGCGTGACTCAGCTGCTCCTAGTAAATAGATATTGACGACTTGATCATGTCTCTCGTCCCATTCGCTATGCGTTAATATCAATTGGGAATGTCGCTGAGAATTTTGTAGTGAGAGAGATATATGAATTGACGGTTTTAAAATAGAGTTGTGGGGAACGAAGTTATTATGTTATATTACTAAGGGCTGATTTTTCAATCATCTGCTAACTTTATTCGAGGAATAATTTTGTAATTTTGACAATTATTTCATACAAAAACTGTCAAACGTTAGGTCTGTAATAGGTCTTCAGAGGAAGACAGTTTTTATTCGCGGAATAAAATTGACGTCTGACAGTTTTTGTATGGAAGTACTGTCAAAAATTAAAAATTATTCTTCCAATGAAATTATCTGGCGTTGGAAAAATCAGCCCTAAGTCTATGAATTCGGTTTTATAGTATTATAGTATACCTATAACTGTCTTCCTAATTCATCCTAGACTTCTCGAGCTTTTATGATCTCGAAATGAGAAAAAATGTCACTAATTCCATTATTGATGTCCGAAATCTTAAGATGACATAGCCAGACTAATAAAAAAGATGCGTGATGATTTACGCCAGGAAGAAGCCGAAAAATCAAAGCACATACAAATACAAAAAAAGAATTCGCGCGTCACGAATACCGGAACGCAGTCGCTGCGTCTCAGTCGGTCGCAGACAGTTGATAACCCTGGCTCGTGGCGCCCCGCGACTAAATCCATTCCGCATGGCGGGCCAAACGTTACGTAAACGATGGTGTGGGCACGGCAGAAGTTCGAAGAATGCGTGTTAACTGTAAATGAATAGAGATATAGAAACAGACGTAAGGTTTGGGACTGCTCTTCCGATGGGTCTACTCCCTAAGCACGAAGTCCGTAGTTCCAGCCGAAACTACAAGCGTTTCATCACTTAAGTACGCACAAAGACTTATAGTATTCTCTATGCTTACGCACATAATTATCTATGATTCGTTCCGCACCCTAATTGCGTAACACAACCATCAATCTCAATCTGAATCATTTTGAAGGCAATTGCTAATCCATTGCTTCATATGTTCGAAAAACATGTCTGCTCAGCAACGTAAATAATGCATTGAATGTTGTTGAACTGTCAAAATAAAAGCTATTGCTACTGATACTGGGTTACGCAATTACCCCGCGGGTCCCGAACTAATAATTAGTGACAACACAATTTGACAGTTGGGCCTACAGCTTGACGGATCAAGTACTTTTGTTCTGGCCCGAATCTTCGCTGACGGACTTAGAGAGTAGACCCCCAGGTCCGCCTGAAAAGATTGAAATTCAGTAGTCCAGTAGTCTGCCATTAGCCCATTAGTCTGGGTTAGCATCAACTGAGAAGTTCTTGTAGTTTTCGAAAGTGTTATGAAATATTTGGGTAGCTTATCACCTCTGTGCAAGCACATTGTTTGATTCAAGCTAACGGTTAGTATTAAAGAGTTACACTGCTATTAGATCCTAATTATTATTATTATTTCTTATTTGGCAACCAACCGTACATATAGTATGTTACAGTGTATGTGTATTACAGTATTGTATGGCTAATATTAGGTTTCCCTGTATAACTAGGATATTAGTATAAAACGTGCGAACGGACTACAGACTAAAAATATTGAAATACAAAAGGTTCAGTTTTAGGTGCATAACTTATACTTAAGTTTAAATTGAAGAGAAAAAAGTTTGAATAATAAGAGATTAGTTTGTTTATAGTTTTTTATAGTCACTCATAGCTTAGGCAGACGTTTATCACATGGGTATCAATTAGTGCCAGCCAGCGGTTCGAACCGAGCCCCTTATCGTGCACCTGTTATCCGAAACTATCAGCTGACGTTATCGGGTCAACACTTACGGGGCGTGAGTGCGTGACAGATAGCGTGCCGACCTGCCAGATAATATTTCATTGTTTTGGGTCATTATGATTATTAGCTCTTTGACTTCGGCGCTTCCAACCTTTGATCACGACCACTAGCACCTATAAAATCTGAATGTACAAAAAATACCAGGTTTTCTTAGACAAAGAAAAGTATAGACGGCGGGTAGCTCCATTTCATTTCCACAAGAAAGGGATAAAGTATTGAGTTATTGTAAGTAACAGAAAAGGATAAAGCTATACTATTTCCGTCTCTCAGTGCGTGCCATTTTTTTCAAGGCAGCTACTTATGTAGCCTATGTTAGTTAAGTTAGTTTTTTGTCTCATGTGCGGCCACGCTACCCGATGCTCTATAGCTTTCTTACTCTAAGCAGGTTTTTCTCTTAATAACATAGAAAAAAAAAATACGAATGTCACGCTGTCATTAATGGCACATTCAAACAAGCGGCTTGTTATTGGCATCTTGTAGAGACGATTGTAATAATGTAAACGTATAACAAACGTCGTGTTTCTTTTGACTCGCCTGACAGGTATTTTGTTAGCAGTTGATACATTCAGAAATACACGTGATAATTGAAATGGCGCGTTTGTAATTCGCATTCGGCCGGCGGCGGTAAAATGGGTAGGTGTGGGTGCTGATGTACTCGGTGTACTTATATCTGTGTCTGTGTGTGTTCGCTATATCGGGGCGCCGCGACGCCGCAGGGCGCCCGCTGGCCACGTGCCTCCTGCCGCCGCGCGCCGACAGCGCGCGCGTCTTTACGATCTGCCAAAGACTACAATATAATGCGATCTGCGGAAAACCAGACGAGGTTGTTTCACTATGAATTTTCTCTTTCATGTTTTTAATATGCGTTAAAGTTTTAGTATGAATAAAATATATCACATTTATGATATTTTAAAACATTTACGATGTTGGCTAGTAGGGAGCCTATGTTTTTGTCTTGTACTTGGTGTTTTTATTGAAATCAATAACAGAATCTGTAATAAATATTTCAAGCTCTAGAAAACTAAACGCAATGAGACATCCAATCGTCTAAATACTTATTTATTGTACAATATTTCTGGAGTAGTAGACAGACCACACTTTTCTGAACTGATTATCCTCTAAACATCAACATAAACAATGTTCCTGTCAATCTGTCTGTCACCTCACCTCTCAATATATCGTAAACACTAACTGAAGGTGACAGGAATGGCGCGTGTCAATTTGCGCACCTCTGTAATTACTTCGAACATTTACATCTACGAGCTAGGTACTCGCTCGCTACGGCTAGTACAGTCAACAGCAAAAGTAGATGATCAAAATCAGAAATTCAATACTAATGAACGGAGTTCGCGTCAGAACTGTGTGGCGTCGAAGTGATTCAAACCACTCAACGCCACATCAACTCCACACAGAAATCACTCCGACGCCACACAGTTCTGACGCGAACTCCGTTCATTAGTATTGAATTTCTGATTTGGATCATCTACTTTTGCTGCTGACTGTACTGGCACACGCGTCTGAGAAAATTCGAGCAGGAAAATCTAGGGCGACTCTAAAGAGTTTTACCCTTTGTTATGAACGATATAATCAATATTTATTGACGCTATTGTTGAAGTCATTTGATGCGTTGTATACCTACCTACTGTACCGATATGAGATAAAAATAGTAATGTGAAGGGGTAGCACTTGCTATGCAAGGTTCATATTTTTAGTATATGGTATCTGAAGTTTAGAACAATGTGTAAACAAATGCTGATCATAAAAAGACTATCTTTTTTTCATTAATAAAGAAGAAACACAGAATGCTGGTTATTATTTACAAGCGAGTTCGTGCCATTAAATATGAGGGCCCTTTATCCTCGACTACGGAAGCGATGTCTCGTGCGGAAGGCGGCGAGAATTTCCCGCCCTCGCACAAGCGCCGCTATCATGTTCTATATTTTATTTTTTAATATAATACGAGTAAGCGGTTCACCCGTCTGACATTGGCGTATCGGTCAGACAGTTTGCAAGAGCTAATTTTGAACACGTAACATGACGTTTGTGTACTTCGGTTGAAGCCGTGGTGTTGAAGTTTGCTAACGAAACTATATCAAATGTGATACACGAGCAGTTTACTATTTCTCTGAGTTAGTGCCAATTCCGAGAATTTTCATATAAAAAATATTTGATCTTTCGCATTGGACTCGCGCCAGGGACCGATACAGAATCGTCGCCATTTGTTGATTAGAGACGAAACACGCAGTTATCATGATGATGTTAACAAAGAGACGGCGGCGCGAGCGACGCGACGGTGTGTTACACATTAGTAACGTCCGTTTGATTGTCACGTGGTTCCGCCACGCGTGATTCAGCGTCACGGCGCGCGCGCAGCCAATCACGACACGGACGACCTTCACCTTGAGGCAGTCGCACGCGCCGTCACCGGCGTGTAACCAGAGATTAATGGCTCTTTTTGTCACGCGCCTTACTTGGTGTCACCCGGCGATAAAGCGATAACAATGTTGTTTATACACAGCATAAATAATACGACAATGCATGTACCACGAACTTGTGTGACTGATTATATGTTTTAGCACTGTTTTACATAAAGTTTGTCCGCTTGGAAACTGATTGATCGTGCGTAGCGTGAGATGAGAACACTTATATGCTAGTGTGTTAGGTTAGCGAATATTAATGTATACCTAGGTAAATCTGTACGTGTGTGTGCTAGACTTTAAGCCTTAACCTTGCCATGCGTATAACATTTAGTTACACGTGTTGCTAATGGATGCAAATTGCGGCGCATTGACGCAAGTCGCAAGGATACCTGCTTATTATCAACTGAATGTTCGAAACTTGATGTAAATTGACTTTATTAACACAATGTTTGTGTTGTTACAGAGCAACAAGCCCATTATGGAGAAGAGGCGACGGGCACGCATCAACAACTGCCTCAATGAACTGAAGGCGTTGATTTTAGATGCTATGAAGAAAGACGTAAGTTAACAATTTTTTTTGTTTTTTTATCATCCTATACTCACTAGGTACTCATATTGGGCAAAGACCTCCCCTTTTTCCTTCCAAACCTCCTTGTCTTGTGCAATCTAATCTCTGGCCATATAACATTTAACATATAGGTACTACCTATTAATCTTCTGTCTATATTTACTTTGGCTTTGAGGAATTACCGTCTAGACATTTAATATTTTCATAACCGATAATAATATGAATATTAAATATTTAATATTTGGTTGACGGGTCAACATTAAGTTAATATTCTAAGTAGTGCTATGTCCTCTCCTTTATTAATGCTCCGTAACAGCAGTCCGTGTAGACCCGTATCTAAAGTATTATGTTCCTTACCAACAATTTCATCCTTGTTACAGCCGGCGAGACATTCGAAACTAGAGAAGGCTGACATCCTAGAGATGACTGTGAAGCATTTAGAGGGTCTCCGGTCTGAAGGCGCTGGTTCTCCGGACCGGTTCCGTGCCGGATACAGACACTGCGTGACGGAGGTGTCGAAGTTCCAGGGCATTGAGCCGACATTGAGGAGAAGACTTGTCAGGCATCTGGAAGGGTGTGTCAACGCGCCAGGGGCCAGGCCTGCCGGAGCTCCCACGCCACCCTCGGACGTTGAAGATGCTCCTCAAAACCAACATTCTACTATTTTCATTTCTGGTGAGTTTTAAACATGTTTTGTCCTGCCCTCAAATTCACCTTCAAGGTTTTATGCGGTTTGGTCGTGATATAATGTTTGAAAAAATCCAACAATCATCATCTGCCTAGCCTTTTCCCAACTATGTTGGGGCGGCTTCCAGTCTAACCGGATGCAGCTGAAAATACTGGTAGTTTTTTACATGGAGCGACTGCCTATCTGACCAAAAATCCAACAACATCTAACTGAATTCTACCGTAACTATTTAGACCGTTGTCTTGATTTTCATGATGTATGTATGTTCTAACTTGTGTCTATTATTTCAGCTGGTCCCGGTTCAGGCGTCCGTCTGGTACCAACGAGGTTATCGAACGGCGACATCGCTCTGGTCTTACCAGCTGGCGTCAACGCGAGCACTTTAGGCGCCCTACCAACCCTGGTGCCGCTCTCACCAAGGGACGCTTCATCTTCAACGTCTTCGGAAACTCGCTGCTATTCCCCCGCCAGCTCAGGATGGGGGACCCCGCCCCCTCCCAATGAAGATTCAGCCCCACTTGCCCTCGTCACAAGAAAACAGCCTCCAGAAGAGAAACCCTGGAGACCATGGTGACGCACCCTCCATTCCTTTCATAACTCTGTGATATATTTTAGCTGTACATAATATGTCTACATAGACAGAATATAGTTCCTAGTGTTAGCTATTAACAGAATAAATGCTTTCAGCAATGAAAGATACTTTTACTTGAGTTAGGTACATGATCGGTCAGTTTAGAATGTGTGATAGACTTTATAGAGATAATTTTGATGAGAGTTTGATTCCTTTCTGTTTAACGAAAGGTATATTTTAGTTTTAAGACATAGAATATTATCGTGTATATTCGCGGATGACATCTGAGGCAGTATTTCATGTATCATTTACGTAGAAACGTAGCATACCTACGTTATATTCATTAATTAGTTTTAAGTAAATAACTAGTGCCATTAATTAATTTTCTTCATTTTACAATTAGTTTGCTTAAAGCTTTTGTAAATACGAGTTTATGCAAATATTGAGTTCTTGAAATTCAATGTTTGATTGTAATTGATATGATAGAATTCTGTGTGCCTTATACAGCAAAATCGTTTAGTCTTCCATTATACATATATGCGTATCGTATATTAATGTTTATCATGTAAAGTATAGTAGAGCAGTGGTGACCCAGTGGTAACGGCCGCGACTTACAGTCGTAGGTTCGAACCCAGACAGGCGCTTTACGTTTGTAAATTATTTCATCACTACTGCTCTCAAAACGGTGAAGGAAAACATCGTGAGGAAACCGGCACGTCCTAGAAACAAAATTTCGAAGACATGTGACATCTACCAATCCGCACTGGGCCTGCGTGGTGGATTACGGCCCACTCCCTCCCACTGAGAGGAGGCGTGTGTGTCAGCAGTGGAAATATAGGCTGATTATGCTATGTAAAGTATAGTTAATCGCAATTATTAATTATCGGTTGATAATTACGCTCAATATTCATTTAGTTACGTTACCGGAATAAACCAGTAGTCATTATGGTCTTCCTTTACCAGTTACCGAACGAGGACAGTTTATTTTTAACATACATTTAGTTTATATGTTTATTTGTATGAGTGGAGAAATATTAAGCCTTTATAGTTTTACATACCTAATTAATTTAAAGTGATGTGTACCTATTTATGTTTGCATCTTATTATAATTAATCGAATGTTGTATGAACAATTTCTTATTTTATTTTAATTGTAATCAATTATAACAGTTTGCCGTCTCAATGTAAATTATTAAGAGAATAACGTGATATTATTTAAGATTGTGTAGCTTAAGAAGATGTACCTAAAAGAAATATGCCATTAATCTAGAAATAAAAGTATGATTATAAGAGGACGTTTTATTTTACAAGAAACAAGTATTTTATCCTGGTAAAGCCTCGGATTCATGGTAAACATTTGTTTAGCAACAGTTGATCAACGTTGTTGATGAACGGCGAGAATGCTGCTGGAAACTTTGTTTATATCACTATGTCTGGTCCACACGCCAGTCTGCGTAAAAATGTTGCCCGAGGAAGTAGTGTTGTTGTGTTCTCTGTATCTAATGTATTGCACACTACCGCCATGTTTATAAACAGTTGCAAACACGTCCACACACGTCAACATTTGTTGATAAACTGATGTTTTCGCTCGCCGAGCGTCAACTCTGCAACATGGCGTGATCAACTCCGCAACACAAGTGTTGCCCGCAATTTGACAGCAACTCGGCAACATGTTTATGCAACCATGTTGCTAAACAAATGTTTACCATGAATACGAGGCTTAAAGCAGCAAACAGAAAAGTGAGGAAGCATCAGTCAATCAACCAACTCTTCATTTCACTATTGCAGCCCACTGGAAAACTCCCCCATCTTATTCTACTTTTGCTAAGTAGCAAGCAAGTAGTTTTATTTTAATCTTTATTTATTAACGAGGGTTTGATCACATATTGAACATCACACCCTCATAGGAACTTTTGTTACATGCAAAACTTAACATCTACTCTTAATTCCTAAATTAACTAATTTATATAATATTTTAGCGGCTTTGGATGCTGGAAAAGCTAAAGCATTCCCCTAATTGACTAACGTTTATATTAGATTGGTCTCTAATCAAATACATTTCCGCTCCGTTCCTGACACACTCCACCATTATATGAAAAGCGTCTTCAACCACATTGCATTGCGTGCAGTTTGGAGATGAAACTTTGCCCATCAATGCAGCAAAACCACAGAATAAATAGTACAAGGCAAACCTATTCAATGGGATGTGTCGGAAGCGAAGTCTCAAACATGTCACAATTTCTTGTCTACTCATATGCCGATATGAGTAGAGCATTATCAAACCAAACAGCATTATCAAACCAAGGATAGTTCTGAATGGTTGGCTGCATCGCCTGCATCGTCCGATACCAAATACCTTTTGTAAATGATTTCTCGTAAAGTAAAGCAAGTAGTTGGAAGGGTTCCCACAAGGTGAACCGATGACCTCGTAAAGGCTGCAGTAATCTGTTGGATGCGGGGAGTATAAACCTGCAGGGCAATTGCATAACACACTGTCAGTAGCAATGGGTTTCATTTTGACAGTTCAACAACATTCATTGCGTTCATTTGCATTGTTGAGCAGACACATTTTTCGAACATATGGAGCAATGGATTAGAAATATGATTCAAATTGAGAGTAATAGTGTGTTCGGTCCCAGGGTCGGAGGAGGCCAACGTCCAGCAGTGGACGTCTTTCGGCTGAAATGATGATGATGATGAAGCAATATTCAGTAGCAAGAAGTCCAACAGTCTTGTATCACACTAATATTATAAAGGCGAAAGTTTGTGAATGTGTTTGTATGTTTGTTACTTCTTCACGCACAAACGGCTGAATGGATTTGGATGAAATTTGGCACACAGATAGAGGCACGCAGGACTTTTTATCCCGATATTCCCATGGGATCGACCGGGCGAAACCGCGGGGCGCAACTAGTAGATGTATGTCGCAGATGGATTGTCGAATCCGCTGTTTCACATAACTGCTAGCTGTATACCTTTAAAGAGACTAGTAAAAAGCGAAAATAGTTAGGTACTTCATAGCTATAGACACTGTAATATTTGACCCACTCTACATCCTTCATTATTTCAGCTGAAGAATCTTTAAGTTTTATTCCTTTTGGAGAGGCGTCTATCCAGCAGTAGTTTCCCAATACTATCTAATAGGCTCAAGGTTGATAATGAAACGTATTCCTAATAATATAATACGAATCTATTACAAAATTATTATAAACGACGAAACGTCGTAGGATGGGTACCTACACACTGAAAGTTATAAGTACAGAATCAGAAGTCGGAACCATAGATTATACAGTATATTATTGGTAGTCGGAACACAAGCAAAAGACAGTCAACTTTCTACTTTGCCAATAAAAAAATTAGGCATGTATTTAACGCGGCGACAAACTAATCTGATTTAGGGTTTTAAAAATAATTAAAATGGGTAGCAAAAATAATAGATTGGCAGCTACAGTGAAGTAGCATTTTAAGTAAAAAGTAGCAGCTTTATTTTGAGTTGTAAAATTTAAATTGGAAGTGATTTTTTGGCGACAACTTGACGGCGGATAAAAAGTAGAAAAAGGGCATTGTTAAATTATATAATGAGGTTGTATATAAAGTTAACTAATTGTCTTTAGTAATAATAAGACGTAGTCGACGGAGCCCCGCTTCGCGGGGCTCCTATTTCTGTCTACAGGGTTTAAAGGAACCTAACACGAAGGGGATGACGGGGGATCCCCTTCGAACCTAACCTGTCCGAGTCGGGGTGCCCCAAGTCTCGAGCTCACTTCTCTTGCTCTTGCATCCTAAATTTTCTAGTTCAATCTTGCGTGTTTCTGGGAATGAGTCTTCAGAGATGCCTATAGTTGCCTATAATGCAATGTTTGTTATCCCACTGATAATATTATAATTTATAGTATTATAATTTATACTCCATGTCATAATTTCTAGTACCTCTCCTATGATTTCAATTGGCCCTGTTTAATATGTTCGCTACCTTAAAGTAGCAGCCATTATTTAGTTTTTATAATGCCTTGCATTTTGATGCTCACCTAATATCATTATTGCTAAAATATTTAATCGCTGAGTTATTTTTTTAGTAGCAAATAGTTAGTCGCCCTTTAAGTTATACCTTCCTGAATAATGACGCTTGGCAACTAAATTCACACAGTGCCAAAAGGTTTACATGCATCCAATTTTATGAACAAGTAGCTATGGCGCCAGTAATTTGTAGGTACCTACTCCTTTCTGTACGTCTCACTATAACAATAGGCTTCATTGTATTGACACGTTCTCCTGCGAAATCCTGATAAAATCAGCTGATGCTAGGTATGTGACCGGAGGCACATGTAGGAACGTGTTTTTATTTTGACTAGGTCTCAAGAGGTTTTATTCCGTGAATGTTATCCTGACTGGGTTTTTAAAGTCTTCTACATAGTTCATGAAGACGGTTCCTGCTACAAATGAGAAGTTTCTACTTAGAAGTAGGTAATCTTTATTGTGATATTTAGAAAAAAATAGGCATAGGCAAAATCTCTATATATATATCTCTATATACAGGTGAATTTTTCAAGTGGCCGTGGATGGTCAAATCCGAAACTATGAGGATTAGCGAAAAGTACTTAAAGGAGTCGCGGGCTCGATTGTGATGAAAACTAAAACTGCATCATTGGATTTTTGAAAAATCAATATTTCTAGCCCGGAATCGAACCCGTAGATTTTGAAAAAAAAACACACACACTGTATTAGTACACCATTCGATAGTGTCGCTGATAAATGGTCACGTTCCGATTAATATTTGCGGAGATGCGTGCACAAACATACATACATACATCTATAACAAGCCGTAATAGATTGTCGTATGTGAATATAATGCAGTTCCAATAATATTACATACATACCTACGTGTCGAATTGATAACCTCCTTTTTTTGAAGTGTGTAAAAACAAACCCACCCTGGACCACATTCGTAGATGTGAAAATTGTGTAAATAATTAGTGGAGCCGGCAAATTGCAGCCGCAGGTGCAATAATTCTCCAATACCCGGCATTAATGTCGGGACAGCGCAAACAAACGGTTATAATTGAATGTTTGACGAATTAGTGCGACCACCGAGGGAGAACTACGTGGTGGTTCTGCGATCCACTGGAACATGGGGGATTGTTTGACTTTTGATTTTACAATAATGTAGCAGGGCGATCAAAATAAAAGACAAAAGTACATCAATCTTCGCTTTCTTCTTCGTCCTTCCCTCAATCTTAAGAAACTTTTAAAAGTGACACTTATTGATACAAGCTACGGGTGTAGTGTCAAAGGGAAAACATCTCAAAACCTTGGTCAAATTCTAGTGCAATATTTACAACAAAACTATTACCTACTTATTACAAACAAATATTCCAGTTTTTACTTAAAATTAAAAATTACGAAATAAAAAGTAATTTTAAAAAATTACTAGCAAAAAACTAAAATACAGATCCCAAGACACCGACTTCCGAAACTAAAGTTATTTCATTATTTTGAGGTAATTTCTTTTTGAAAGTCGGTTTAATTTTTTTAAATTATTTTTTTGACAAAAGCGTTTAACCTTTGCCAAAAATAATTTGCGTTCAACATAAGTTTTGTTATTCAGGGGCATTTTATTTCTGCCACTCACTGCTCAGTGCTCACAGCAAGACGTTTCTAAGTAGGTACCTACCTAACAAAGAAAAATGCAAAAATTGCCTTCGTGTTGCTGAAAAGTCGACAAAACCGTGAATTACCTTAATTGTTTTTGATATGCTGACTAGGTACTTCAATTACAAATTTAATTTGATCTGTTTATGTTAAGTAGATTCTATAGATTATCGCTGGTACCTATAACAACAATATGAGATGAGATAACTCCGTAGCCAAAGTTTGCGCAACACTCGTGTCGCCGTGTGACTTCGTCAGTTATCACACCGCAACACCTATTACACAAACACTTGATTGATTTCAATTAAAACTAACGTGAATCAAGTGCTATCAATTTTATGACCTAACGTCCAATATTACGCAAAAATAAATAAACTGGAATCAACCGTTGTCGCCGAGCAAGCAATTTTATTATTAACTAGCACTTTCCCCGCGACTTCGTCCGCGTGTATTTCGTACTTTCCTCTAAAAATTTCGAGAATGTATGTTTATTATTTAGATAAATAAGTATTCGGGCCAATTTTTAAGTTTATAGATCAAGGGAAACAGATTTTTCAAATAAACTTTATCCCCACTTTTCACCCCCACAGGGGGAAAAAAATTGAAAAATCGTTTCGGATGTGTCCATAAAAGTGACTCAAAGACCGATACCCATTTTCGAGTAAATGGAAGCAAGCAGTAAAATCCACCCCTTCTTCTTCTTCTTAGCGTGTCGATAGCAATCTAAATGGACTCGGCCCAGAATTCGGCTACTTGTTTGGCGCCATCACCAGCGTCCACCAGTTCCTGTAACGTGCAGCTGACAGGACACGCGGGACACGATATTAAGTGTCCCATCGTTTGTGGTCTTTATTATTTACTGAGCCAAATATTGCCAAGTTTCAAGTTTATTAACCAAATGAATAAGATTTTTCATATAAACTGTATCCCCTCTTTTTATCCCAATAGGGGTGGAGTTTTGAAAAATCGTTGAATACTATACTTAAATATTATTTATACCAATTTTCCAATCAATTCACGTAATAAAATCCTCCCTTGTAAAATTAACTACCCCTTTTCACCCCGTTTGGGGTAAATTTTTGAAAAACCCTGATAGATGTTATTCTTTATTTTGGGTCTTAAGTATAATTACCGAGTTTCGAGTTAATCGGACCGCGCGTTAAAATTCTTCCATACAAATTTTGACACCCCCCCTTTAGTCAAGACAATCCTCCTTTAGAGGGTAGTTACGAAAAACAAAAAAATGCCAAACTTCATAATTTACTTAGTAAGTAAATTAAACTATTTAATAAACACAATAATATATAATAATATATATAATATTTAACGAATTAAATTATTTAATTTAAGTTATTTACTTAGTAAGTATTCGTGCCAAGTTTCAAGTTTATTAACTCAAGGAATAAGATTTTTCATACAAACGAAATCCCCCTTTTCACCCCCTTAAAGGTTGAATTTCCAAAAACCCCTTCTTAGTGCTACATTATAAAAGGAACCCGTGTGCATAATTTCACATTATTAGACCCAGTAACGTAAAAGCTCCTATTAACGACCCCCTAAAATGTGTACTCTATTAACGATCTAATTTTTAAATCACTTATATTAGACATAATATAGGGTTCCAGAAATTCATACCTTAAAAATTAGTTACGTATTTTTGTTGGACAACAAAAAGAGTAAAGTTTGTGTGTTTAAATAGCCAGTGAAAGAAATAATTTGACGGTAAGTGGGACGCGCCCGAAGCGGACGCACTTTTCATAGTGTCGCGTCTCCAGCCACGTAAGTACACCTAAATATTACTTAAGGAAAATGACACACTAAAAATGGATTTGTCTTCTTGCTATCACATTACAACTGTAACGTATATATTCGTTTTCTAAACTAACTCTTAATATAATACTTTTTATTGGTTTTTGTGTTACAAAATCATGTTTTAATTTAAGGCGGTAATAGAATCCAAATTTCAAAACTTGATTCTAATAACGACCCATGGCGTTGTTAAATTTTGAGAACATTTAGTATTTTAAAATAATATCTATTATAAACTACCTCATTGGATTTTATTTTTTTCTTGTTCAATTCTTAAAATTATTTTACTTCGTTAGATCTATTAACGACAAAGCTATTTCTTAAAGTTTTTGTGTAAAACTCGATTCAACGTTAGACAATATCCCTATTAATTTAATGATATTATACTGTAAATAACCTTTATTATCTGAATTAAAGACTAACTGACATTAAAAGAAATAATATAGCAATGAGATCGAATTTAACAGTATTCCATAAAGCGGATATTTTATCTGTTTATTATTAATTTTATTGGTCGCTAATAGAATATTGTAACCTTCATACTTGATTCTATTACCGACTAACAAGTTTTGACGATATTTTTGGTAATATTACAGTACCTACATAAAAATGAAATGTATATTTTTGAACAAATTGGCTTATTTCTTGCATACGTGACGTTTTGAGAGATTTTGTCACAGGACATAATAATATTTTTAATGTAAAATAATATTTGCTATCCAGTTTCATTCATGGCTTCATGGCATTGGCTATATTTCATTTGTTTTCAAATCAAATAAAAATGGCGGGACGGAATGGCATGTAACTTTTTAAAGCTTCTTTCGAAGAATTAAATTCTATATCTCTTTAAAGATTGTGTTCTTTTATAGAATCATGGAGCCGCAGAAGCGCAAGCAGTACGCCTCTGCTTGCTATCTAAATAATATGTAGGTAATTAAAAAGTAAGCATTTAATTATTTGAAGACTGTTTTCTGAGACTGATTTTATTTTTTATTAATTAAAATAACAAAAAATAAGTTCTCTAAGCGTTGCAATAAATAATTATGTTCATATTGTAATAATGTTGATCTCATAACTATTGTTATTCTATAATAAATACCTTAAAAACGATTTTTTATTTTATTTAATAGTATAGAAGAAGTGACAACTTCGTAGCGGTCGGTAAAAGAAGTAGAAAAATCGGTAATAGAATCTTGCCGCATTCTATGGGTCGGTAATAGAATCGACTACTCTTTTGGATTAAATAATTATTTGGTAACTATTGTGTTATTGAATATTGAATTTAAGTACTAAATTGCAAAGAATACTTCGTTGAGATTAATTATAAATTATAACATCTTTCCTAACATAACAGCTTATATCAATTTTTTTAAAGTGAATCCGAAGACAGCTAAAACTGGCGGTAATAGGAGCATTTACGTTAATTTCGGCTGTGCGTTGATATATCAGTCAGTCAGTCAGTCAGTGAGGAGAGTTTTGAGTATGGACGTCGATGGCTATAAGAGCAGGGGAAGACCAAAGAAACGCTGGATGGAATGTGTGAATGATGATATGGTTAGAAAGGGAGTGACTACCGAGATGACGACTAATAGAGAAGTATGGAAGAAAAAGATATGTTGCGCCGACCCCAAATAAATCGGGATAAGGGCAGGAGAAAGATGAGTCAGTCAGTTTACCATTTTATATAAATACTCGTAGATATAAATTTAGAAAGTGGTAACACGATACTGCAGTCAGTAAATATTTTCCAACACAGAATTTAAGAGCTGCGGCACTCGGCTCATCTGATCTCGCTCATTACATAGCTCATTAAAATTCATAAGATGATGTGTTTACGCGTAATGTTCGTAATATCAACTAACGATGAAAGTAATTGAAATGTGATTTTTTTATGAATCAGAGCAACATCTGCCGAGCCACCCAAGTGGGACCGACCGCGGGCGCTGTTGCTAACTACTGTCTTGCTTATCATAATGACGATAGCCGTGTAATTTTCTCTCAATACCACTCGATTCCGAATATATTAATTGAACAACCTCATCGATTACTCGTTTAATGAGCACGAGATATAAATTCGCATTAAGATTCGCATCGAAAAGAAACAACGTAGATACGAACGATACTTTATGATAATGTTTCGAAAAATATTCGGCGATAATGTATGTCTATAGGTATGGGTGCCGTGACTTTATTGCCTATCATTCAAGTGGGAACGAGTGTAGGCATCGAGTTGCATATAAATTGAAGTTGTCAAGTGTATGCTGGCCGGCGCACCCGACTGAGTGACGGCTCCTCGTTACCGAAAGGTCGTTGCTTGCTTGTCATTGTTTTTTTACAACTCTTTGTATTCGCATCAAGCGTCGGAGGCCAATTAATCAGTGTTATGACGCGTGACACAACCTAATGAGAAGGCACGACGCGACGGCGGCCGCATGCAAATAACCGTATTACCAGTGATTATTATATCTGCTACACACAGTTGATTGAAATACGTAGTAACTAAATTAAACTTTAAATGGAACTTTGATTGGAGTTAGTGAAAACGTTAGAAAACAACTTGGTAACATGAAGTCATTACTGAAAGACAAGTGAAAAGATGAGATAAGTAAGAAGTATGAATTTTTTAATCTACTTTCATACTTAAACTGTAAAAGATCATACTTAAACTGCAATAATAACCATTTTTGCTCAAAAGAATTGCATAAAATAAGTATAACATATAGGTACCCTATCCATATAGCACAATAAGGATTAGTTACAATATAAGCTTCAATAAGGATTAAATACAACATTATAGCCTTTTTGCTACCTTAGTCAGCGGTGGTCCGGATAATTCCCTTTTTATAGGGCCTTTGTAGTATGAAATCTAGGTGGTCGCTGAGGCTGCTGGTCGAATTTCGATCAAACTTAGGCCCACCGGGTTAGAAATATCTGTAGCATTTAGGTAGGTATTTGTCCAGATTGGGGTTTAATTTTTTACAAGCAAGATTATAAAAGGATATACGCAATCCATGTCAGATCAAGTCTTAAGATTGTGTTGAAGTCGCCCAAAAGTAATTTGAATTAATTTGAAGACATTTCTGATTCTGTGGTCGTATCGCGCGGGCGCATCAGAATATATTTTCGTAACATTTTTATTTCAATTTCAAGGCGATTAGGATTTGACTGGTTGTTGAAGGAGGTTGTTTTCAGTTCTTGGATCTTATAAGTTCATTAATTAAGATTTGATGGGTGAGATGCAAGAACAAGAACTGAGTTGTTTAGTGAGGAGTTGGAGGATTATGCAATAAGTTAGAGTCAACGAAATTAATCACATATTATTGTGTGCGCTCAAATGAAGTTACGCAAGAATTTTTTAAAGTGCTACTTGTCCGAAAAACATAAAGCATAAAGGTCCAATATTAAAAGTGACTTTCTCAAACCAATTTTACATGTAATTAGATATTGGTAGCCAGATAATGATTGTCCTCCCTAAGGACCGCAGGTGTATCTCAATTCTGAACATAATTACGAGTTTAGACGTCTTTGTTTTAATAAACATTTTTTGTACTTTTTCACTTTTTAATAAAGCAATTGCCTTAAATACAGATTTAAGCTATCTGGGTGGGCCGATTGGTGGGCTTTTAATAATGGCAATTTGAACAGAACCCAAAATTGAGCATCTCCGGTCCGAAGTACCTACTTTGAGGATACTTCGAAGTTGTAATTTCTGTAAATATGAGAACGTACCACGTAGAATGTACGAAAGCACCAAGAAATGCTCCTGAAGATAGTATGATAATAAGTTCTGATTTATTCGTTACATTTACATAATTTAGTCTGTAGAGAGTTAGGAAGTCAGTCATTTTTGTGGGGCAGTTGTTAGCCGAGCTTGTTTGTAATTTACTTAAATAATGGCTGAGGAAATGGCTGCAATTATGTTGCTAATATGGGTAATCTTTAGAAATGATCTTTGTTCAGAAAGTAAAAGTAATTAATAGAAAAAGAATGCGGTCTCAATTTAAGATTCAAACACATGCATAGAAGACAGGGTCAAATAAAGTGTCCAAATACTCTATGCCGAAGGTACGCGACCGAAGTTCCGCGGCTGATTTTACGTTCCGACGTATTCGGCTGATATAACACACCATAAGTGCCGAACTTACGCGGCAGAAATTCAGTTGCGCACACGCGGGGTGCGGGCGTGCCTGCCTCCCGCGGCTACCCGCCCCGGATCTTCTTCGGCAATCGAACCGAACTTCGGTCGCGTATAATGTGTGCTCTAAGTTCGGCTGTAAGTCTATAACGCAACGTAATTTCGGCATAATGTGTCGTCAGTAATTCAAATAGCATTGCAGGCGTAATAAAGATAAAGAAATACATAAACATAAAGAACTTCGGTAGCGTACCTTCGGCACAATGTGTTTAGGTTTAGACAATCAGGCACATAATAATATCCGTCAATCATCTTCACACCGTAATTAACCTGATTAGACCATCTTATTTGTTTTTAAATCTAATGCGCCCGCGCCACCCAAAATGTCTCTGTCTCAACATGTCGGTGGTCGGCCTAAGGCTGTTTATATGGTCATCACGTGTTGTTAGACAAAAAAATGCGAAAAAACAAGGACGGTCCCACCACGGCCACCACCCACGGCGGAGCTGCGCAGACGCACGTGGTCACGTCAGTTTGACAACTAACAACAGTCATTTCATAAATTAAACTGTCATTCTTTTAGTTCACATGTTGATTTGTGTGTTTTTAACGAAGTGAACTTTAAATTGGCGATTATGTTGTTGTCATCATAAATACTCATATTTTACCTTGTTATTCCATCAATTTCGCGTCAACATCAGTAAAATGGTACATTTTTATTTTATTAACGGTGAACGGAACCCAAACAATTTAGAAATACGCAACAATACTTCGATTAATTAATCGAATATAATCCTAGAGCTCCTGTAGATGTTATCAGCCCCAACGAAGCGTAGGTAGTTAGTTTTCAGTCCGATTCATTCCGAACATGTCTTCAATATGTCCGATCTCGATATAAAGAAAGAATGGCTCATTCGAGGCGTACATTAATCGTTCCAATTACTGTGCTTCTTCGATCGCTCGGTAGCTATCCTTTCAAATTAATTGAATTGATTAACCAATTGAATTTAGCGCAATTCAGTTTTTGCTCGCATCTCGTCGTGCGCGCAACAAGCGTTTACAAACCGTTGAATACCAAGATCACTAGTCGAAGAGTTACACCCTGCTTTAATTAGATACGCTCGCATTGTTTGGTAATTTCTACATGGTTGACTTTCTTTTTTTTAACTCCTGCAATTAGTTCCCTATGTTTGGTTTTTTCTTCTGGGATGGTATGAGGTATCTCGAGCGTGTCCTGGCATTAAGTTGGAATCAGGATAGGTATAAGAACTAAGAATCTAGCTAATTGAGCAGGTTAATTAAATAAACATAGGTTTTATATGGTTTTGAGCACTGTTGGCCCAGTGGTAATGGCCGCGACTTGCGAATTGTAGGTCCGGGGTTCGAACCCAAACAGGCGCTTTACTTTGTGTAAATTATTTCATCACCACTACTCTCAAAACGTGAAGGAAAACATCGTGAGGAAACCGGCATGTCCTAGAACCAAAAATACGAAGACATATGACATCTACCAACCCGCACTGGGCCCGCGTGGTGGGTACTCATGACACACACGCATACTATATGCAATTTTACAGGACGAGGCTGTAAATATGGCACAGCAACTTTTTGGCTCTATTTAGTATTGTCAACTTTGTCACTAGGCCCACGTGGTGGATTACGGCCCACTCCATCTCAAAAGAGAGGAGGCCTACCTATGTCCCAGCAGTGGGATAGATGACTGATGATGATTGATGTGTGTGCGTAGGATGACTATGCAATGTTTGTGCTTGTTGCATAATTTTGAATTTAAACTAACAGGTTGCTCATTGCCGATAAAACTATCTATTGCCGTCTATCCTATTCAGGATAGACGGCCAATTTTATTTTACACCTATTTCTAGCTACAATTAGAACCAAGTCGTCCATTCCACATCTGCATCATCCCGCTAACAACCCAGTGTGGTATTTTATGATTTAAACCGTGAAGATAATAAGGCAAATTGTTGAGCGACGATTATTTAGAACGACGCCTCACTACGACGACATTTCGATGCTTAATTACCTGTGTTGTTAATGCGAGACTTAAAATAAACGAGACGGGAATTTTATCGAGCTGGCAACACAGCCTTCGCGAGAGCGGGAGCGGTTCGTGAAAAAACAAAGGTTTACTTTTTGGTACTTGAGACTGTAATTTTGTCGCATTTTAATTGTCTTACATGAGGTTTTTTTAAGCGGAACCTACTTTACTTACTTTAAGGTACTTTAAGTTGCTGTTGGTGTACATCCATACTAATATTGAAAGTAACTCTGTCTCTGTTGTTACCTTTTCACGCCTAAACCACTGAACGGATTTCGATGAAATTTGGCAGAGAGATAGATTGCATCCCGAGGAAGGACATATGATAGTTTTTATCGACATACCTCGCGGGCGAAGCCGCGGGCGGTAGCTAGTATTTTAATAAAAACAAGTAGGTAAGTTTAATTTAGATTTTCTGAAAATGTTCTGTTTAACCCGTCAAATGATCACTAGAAGCCGTTTGCATAATTGCATGTAAGCGCTCAACGGTATTCACGATTATATTATTTTACTATCGTTTTGAGAGAACGACATTTGTCGGGTTATTCTATAATACTTATACAAGTACTTGCTGACAAAATAGTTTTTTTGTTTGTTTGAACCCGCCCCCTGAAATATTAACTGATGTTAATATAGCCTAAAGGCTATATTAACTGATGTTAATATAGCCTTTAGCAGGAAGGCTAACTTGGAATATTCACATCAGTTAATATAGCCTTTAGCCTTCCTGAAGAATTGGGCTATCAAATACAAAAAGATTTTCTATAATCCGACTGACAGTTCC
The DNA here is from genome assembly GCA_916614155.1 of Mesoligia furuncula. Lineage (NCBI taxonomy): Eukaryota > Metazoa > Arthropoda > Insecta > Lepidoptera > Noctuidae > Mesoligia > Mesoligia furuncula. The sequence continues at coordinate 17,467,862 of OU744801.1, forward strand.
AGAATCAAGCGGGTTCAAACAAACGTAGTGTGATCACTAGGACCCTTAGGAGTCGTGCAGAAAGAAAAAAAAGTCGGAAAGAACATGAAGCGAAAATGAGGTAATAGCGCGGGGAGGCGATGCGATGCGACGGGTGGGTCGAGGGAATAACAAATTTCTCGCGGACGAAGTCGCGGGCAGAAGCTAGTAAGGAATAAGTTGCTTATTGTGCTAAATGTGACATATTGAGCTTTAGAAGGAGGCGGTCCCCACACGGGTCATCATCATCATCATTTCAGCCGAAAGACGTCCACCGCTGGACATAGGGCACCTCCACTTCGACCGGTCCTGTGCTTCCCGCATCCAACGGGTTCCTGCGGCCTTCACAAGGTCGTCGGTCCACCTTGTGGGAGGCCTTCCAACGCTACGTCTTTCGGTACGCGGTCGCCACTCCAGAACCTTTCGGCCCCATCGGCCATCTGTTCTGCGAGCAATGTGCCCTGCCCACTGCCAATTAAGTCACACGGGTAAATGATAAATGATTTATTTTCTGTAAGTAGGTTTTTACAAACACTTTTACACGTCATCATATTTTTTAAACTAGATGTGGTCGGCGTTTCCTATCTGACTACTCTGAGAAGAAAGGCCGAAACAAACTCAGAGGTCACAGTCTCTTTTAAAGTCCAGACAAAATCTTGGTCAGATCGTGTGAAGACCATGTAGATTGATGTCTGAAATGGTCATTTGAGGAAAGAACCACACAGATTGAGCGGACCTGTCCAATCAGTGCACGCATTTGTCAAAAATCGTGCAGCTCGACTCAGAAATTGAGGAGCTCAACGATTCGACGAACAATACCAAAGAAAGGACATTTACACAAGGGTATTAATTAACAAAGATGGATAATCAGCCTATAAAGTTCCCACAGCTGGGCCACAGGCCTCCTCTCTTTTGAGATGGAGTGGGCCGTAATGCACCGCGTTACAAAGTTAACACTACTAAATAGAGCCAAAAAGTTCATGTGCCATATTTGCAGCCTCGTCCTGTAAAATTGCATATGGTATGTGTGTGTCATGACTCATGAGTATAGTTGATTTTTTATTACCATAGCAATCGCGATTGTAATCGACAATTAAACGCGCAATTCAAGCACTTAAATACTTTGTAAGTCTAGCACATAAGCAAATATGTGATCGTAAAAACATATAATTGTTATAAAAATAGTGAAGGTGCATTAAATGTCAAATCATCAAGGTCGGTCGCCCTATTAAATCCGAGATCTTAGTTTTTTATGGGTTAGTTTATTGCTTCATAAAGATCTAAATATAGTGTGGTATTAAGTATTTTGTTGTGGGAGAGAAAAACAATGTTTTTTCTCTAGGTACCTGATTTATAGCAATTAGTACTGCACTTTTGTATACAACATTATTTTTAGTATATGCGAAACCCGAAACACGCGTCTAGTATTTTTACTGACTTCAAAAAAAAGAAAGTTATCAATTCGACACGTATGTAATATTATTGGAACTGCATTATATTCACATATGACAATCTATTAGGGCTTCCAAACAAATATACAAAATTTTATAGATGTATGTATGTTTGTCCACGCATTTCTCCGCAACTATTAATCGAATCGTAACCATTTTTTATTGGCTTACATATACTTCAACTTAGGGAACAGTGTAAGTTTCATCAAAATCGATTCAGTAATTTTCATGATATGGATTAATCCGTGTAAGTGTAGTGTGTGTGTGCCTGGCTTATTGATACGAGCTACGGGTGTAGTGTCAAAGGGAAAACATCTCAAAACCTTGGTCAAATTCTAATGCAATATTTACAACAAAACTATTACCTATATAATACAAACAAATATTCCAGTTTTTACATAAAACCAAAAATTACGAAATAAAAAGTAATGTAAAAAAATTAAACCGACTTAAAAAGGAAATTAACTCAAAATTATGAAATAACTTTAATTTCGGATGTTGGTGGCAAAAAACTAAAACTAAAATACAGACCCCAAGACACCGACTTCCGAAAATAATGTTATTTCATAATTTTGAGTTAACTTATTATTGAAGTCGGTTAAATTTTTTTAAATTAGGTACTTTTAATGTAAAGAATCTATGAAAATTTTGAAACAGTATCATGAAAAATCACAAAGTTATAAGCTTGTTAAGTTACCTGTTTGTCTGTACAAAAACATGCTCACCCGCGCCGCTCATTAAAATAGTACCTAGGTACCTAACCGTTCGGCGCGGAGATTGGATAACCTACTTAGTATCGCTCGGTATCCAACTTTTAACCTTTTTTAAATATTTTTAGACCAAAATATAACATGGGGTAAAAATTATTGGAATCGATTCAATTACTTATTCTGAACAAACCATATTCAGGTTTCACATATATATACTAAAAATAACGTTGTAGACTAGTAGGTAGTACATAATACTTATTTGTATCGTCAGATTATCTTCATAATTTTATTCAACTCTTATTTACATATAATAATCGGTACGTTTTAGCTACTACGTAAATTATGCAATATTGATCCATCTCGTTTGGAGGAGTTGGCAAAAGATAGACCTGTTTGGAGGCGTTTGGTAAAACAAAGTGTTTATGACATTGAAGACCAGCGGAGGAGAGGTCACCTCAAGAGTAAGCTACCGAACATACAATACAATGGTAATGACCACAATGGCATTATAATGTGTCCGCACTGTTCACGAACCTTTACTGTGAAGATAGGTTACGTTAGCCAGATCAGAGCACACGCCCGTAACCTATAGTTGTCGGAAACAATAGCAGTCACCGTAACTGAAATCGGCATGGGATTATAATTATATATATGTTAGAGCTAATAGCCGAGGTGCGGCTACACCTAGTTTTAACCAAACCTAACCTTGGGGTGCCCTTCGCTCGCTCTTGCATCCTACGTCGCCTTCCGACTTGTGTTCGAAGTACACACGAACCGCATGTGGCCGGCTGCGCCTAGTTGTACCCGGCTAAACCTAGGTGTAGCCGCAGTGGTAGGTACCCGGCTTAAACTAGGTGTAGCCGCACTTTGGCTATTAGCCATGACATAATATATATATTACGTAAATCCGAATTAGTACTACGAAAAACCTGCTACGCGGCGGGCGTAGCTAGCGTAGGCCTATCCGTAGCGATTTTTAAACTTAATTTAAATCGCAATTTTTACAATAGATAATAATTAACTTCTGTGATTCTCATCGGCAGAAGAAGAACTTCCATAAAAATATTAATCCACTATTAAACTCCAATTTTCAAAAATCCTTCCTTAGTGCTCATTTTTGTTATTTATGGAATATTGTGCGTACTACTCTAGACCCAGCGATTTAGCCTTTTTTTTCGTTGTCATTTAACAAAGGAATGAATTTAAGATTTTTATTTAGGTAAGTAGTCGATTTCGTGTTATGAAACCTTGGATGTTTCTAGGCTAGTTGGTAGGGTTCTATGTATTTATTTAGTAACTCGAACGTTGGTTAAAATGTTGCACATTTCTGTTGGAATGCACAGAAACGACAAATAATTACTGGAAATAAAAACCTGTGTGTATAATGTGTTGCCTAGTAATTAAGGAGATCTCATTTCAGATGCTTAACATCTAGCCGACCCGGCTCGGTATCTTAGATGATGTAAAACAGTCACACTATTGATTTTATATTCAATATTGATTCGCTCATCACTTGATAAGAATAGATAAAGCTACACCAACTTGTACCTGCCGTAGCTGATAATGACTTTTACCTTATTTTATTTAGGGCCGTTTTTCCCAAAGTCTGTTATCTTTTATCCGCGGAAGAAATCGTTTTTTTCTTCTTCGATATTGTTAAATTGACGTCTAACAGGTTTTGTTTGGAAAAACTGTCAAAAATTCAAAATTTATTCTCAGGATGAAGAGTTCTTATGTAATTTTTAGTTTGGAAAAATTCGCCCTTAGAAAATTAACTTAGTGGAACGGTTATTATTAAAATGATAAAGCTGTCTAATTATTTAAAGAGAAAAGCTTAAAGATGGTGTCTTATAATCCGTGATCAACCAAATAGGGAAACACGTAATAAATACATACAATAAATTATTAAGCTTACGAACATTCAGGTGTTTATATAAAAACGTTGCTTGCATCAAAAACTAATCAGTACGTAACTACGCAACGTTTATTAAATAAAACTTTTTAGTTAATTAGATGAAAACTTTTTCATTTATTCAACATATTGTTCATTACCGCATCATAGTACACATATCATGTGTGCTATTTCTTAGTACTTTTCTATGTTTGTGTCATACTACTTCCATATTTAGTTGTGTTCTTTCTGTGCGAGTCCCACAAAATATTTTTTTTATGCAATCACATTTTTTAACATCAAGTAAGTCTAGTTTAGTGCTATTATTGAACATTATTACACAGGAAATAACCATGTTCCTCGGTATTGTAGGTACAATATTGACCTTAATAATTTTCGCGTGCTGCGCGCGCGCCGCTCTCGGAGGACGGACTTGTCACGAGTCAGCTTGTGGTTGGTTGCAATAATTATACATCGCTGTATGTACGTGCGAAGTGCCGTGTTCTCTATATTTAAAGTCGAGAAGTGTGGGAAAATGTTGTTGAAAGATAAAAGACACTTATTATAGAAAATGTATTATGAAAGCTCTTGAATGTTTGCTGAATATCTCATAGTTTGCTCATGCAAATTCCTCAATAATTCCTGTAAGGGAGGATCCATTTTCATTTTATTTGGTGATACCTATTGTCAGATTTGCCTACACCCGGAGTGACTATCATTCGACCAATAGGACCGTAAGGAGTAATAGGAGTTATTCCTGACTAAACCATTGCCTATTTTTTTTAAATACACGCCAATTTTGTCCTGCGATCTATTCAAGATGTTGCTTCGTCAAAACAAAGCTTTCTATATTATTCTACTTAGGGGCTGTTGACTTGCATTCAACATGTTCGTCTTCAGGAATTTGTACTATTCGTCATCATCCGGCTTACTCAGAAACGAAGAATCTTTGCTCGAAGGATTAAATATTAAAATAAAATAATTTACTGCCTACGTCTCACTGAGGTCACAAGATACGGTTAGATCAAGTTACAATGTGAATATTTATCCAAGTGGATAAATAAGGATTCACTCGAACCACTTTTACTACTTGGTATCTACATATTTATTGTACGAGTAGATAAGTATGCACGTATTTTTTATTGGACTGAAACCAAGCAACAATAAAATATATGATATGTTTCTTACAACCAGACAGCTTCCAGTTCCAAAGCGTTTTTTAACTGTAGTGCTAACATGATATCCCGAATCCCCAATATCTTCGAAATATTTATGAACGACTCTCCATTCGCAGTTGTCTTCCCTTATCTTGGTCTTTTTGGCAAAGACTATCCACCTTCTTCAACAAAACAATCCTGGATAGATATCCACTGGATCTTAAAGAAGATAAGCCAACCCATAGCCGTCCACTTCAACTACGCAGACACACAAAACCGAACCGATGACACAGATATAGGTATCTTTAGTGCAGCGAGGATCTATTTAAGTGTGCATTAAATAAACGGTGTGTAGGCCTCGGTTGCGCGCGTAGGTGCTATTTAGCCCTCAAGGTGGCGTTCGTCGTGACTTACCCGCCGCGTGCTGCGGCGTTGCCAATAAGAAATAAACGCCCACGCCGACTTAAAAATGTTAAAATAAATAAAATGCGCACGTCCCGGCTTATCTCAGAGCGTAGTCGAGACCGAGGACAGGAAAGGGGGCGCGCGCACTGAGCATAGCGGATCCAGTAATGAGGGAGTGAAGCCTGTGAAGCTGTGTCGTAATTGCACATCTTTATGGAGCTTTAAAAATTGAAATTATAGGAGTAGAGAACATAATGATAATGTGCGATGTGACTTACGAGACGGACAAGGTAAAAAACGGTTTTGGAAAGTTTTGCACTGTGCTGAGGTCGATTAGCTGAAATTACTTTACCTAGCTTGATTTGACGTTTTAACTAGCACCACTAAAATTATTTATCTAGTAGGTGGCTGAGCGTAAATGGAATGGTAAATGCTGACCTTCTATTTTGCGTGGATAAAGATAGAGCTAGTTGAGCGGAACTGGCTATTCCTCAGAAGGTACTATAGTGACCTACAAGAAGAAGAAGATGACTATTTGATTTTCTGGATAATTAAGCTCAATTCAGAAATTAGTGTGGGTTTACTTACATACCGATAGTTTTGATTTCACCGCTCTAAGCTTTATACGAATTTTCAGTAACTACATTGTTTGAAATTCATGAAAGTATTATAAAAACCAGCAGAACTTGGTCATAAGAAAACAATTAGTCCAGTCATTTATAATTACTTAATAATCAAAAGTTAACCCTTTCCATACCAGTGTGCGGCGGTCCCTAGTGGCGTGTGCCCGAGGCAGGTGCGTATGCGTCGATCGGACCGGTCGGCTCTCGCGCAATACCGCACACCGTACTTACGACCAAGCGTTACGTACCGACGCTATTAACAATTTAAAGTTTGGACCGCTTATTTTTCAAAGATACTTATTGTATGTAAAGGCTGCGAAGTGGAAGTAAGTCGACGCAAAGATCGGAGATGATGATAATCCTATTTTTTATGCTTGCGGAGTTCAAGAATAGTATGAATATCTTCATTGGATACTTGATGGGACATACTACGCTCTACAAACCGATAGTCTTATTTATACACGTTTTAAGAAGCTTTACGTAGTCAATTCCATCCTAGTTCGGATGTACAGTAATTACTGGTAATTCGACCACTTAATTGCAGGAGGTGATCATCTGCCTAGCCTTTTCCCAATTATGTTGGGATCGGCTTCCAGTCTAGCCGGATGCAGCTGATTACCAGTATTTTACATGGAGCGACTCCCTATCTGACCTCCACAACCCAATTACTGGGTAATTTGATACCCCTTGGATTACCAAGAAGATGAATGACTGGTTGTCAGACTTTTGGGCTTCTGACTACCCGTAACGACTGTCAAAAAGATCCACGAATGACAGCCGGGACCAACGGCTTAACGTGCTTTCCGGAGGAGGAAAATTAATAAATAATTAATAAATTAATCGTTGCATTTTTTAAAAATCTTATAACGACTTGTACAAATAATTACAAAAACTTCTTCTTGAAATTATTTGATATTTTTAGACATTTTACTGCTGTATTAGCTTTGTTAGAATGTTAGCTGTAAATAAATAAAGCTAACCTAATTAACATGATGATTAGTTTTTTTTTTAATTCAAAGTTTAGTGTGAAAATTTGGAGTAATTTAAAATATCGAATAACTCTAAAAGCATTAGTTTTCGGCCATACTTACGGGGGTTTTTGTCACATTTGAGCTCTCCTATCACCTCCTGTTTGGAAGTGGTTGAGTTTCCAGTAACCCTGTATATACGGATCCTGTCCTATTCACACAAGTCCCACTGGCTCTCTGTTCCATACGGAGAAGAGAGTGTCGAGAGTATCCAATAGAGTCCACTGCCATTGTTGCCCACTCCTTTCGTCCTTTCCCACCTAATAATTTTGAAAAAATACTTTTAAAAACTGTTCATGTTTCGCACGCTGCAGTTAGCAAAAAAATTGTGAAGGTAGAAAATTATTTCCTGTAGCGGCTACCTATAGCCCTGTGATTGTGTGCATGACTTATTTGATTTAAGTTATTAACGTAATCATACCTGAGGTGGGCAACACCCTGCATGCAATTCTGTTTTGTAAACACGGCAGCGCAATAAAAATGCGAATTGAAAATACGAAAGCAAGGCTTCGCAAAATTGGAATTGACTCGTAATTTCCCGTTCTTATTACTGCTGAAAAATTACGTGATGGTATTTTTAATATATTTTTCTGATTAAATAATCCAGGTTTTGGAAGAAATATTAAGGATTAAGTTTTCTTTTGTATTTTTGTACAATGGATTATTTTTCATGTTCTCAATTATTTATTTTTTTACCCAAATATTTTGCTTTTCAACTTGATGACAAGAATTTATCGTTTAGGTTATATAGTTTTTGAATTTATTTATCAACCACGATACTGAAAGCTGTGCCTAGTAACATTTCAAAGGGTGCATTACGGGCCTCAATTATGTTGTTGCACTCACAATAATAAATTACAAGTAAAGCATTTTAAATATAGCAGCCGGCGGTTGTCTTTCATCGCTGTCTCGCGAATCCATTCACGGTACACAGCGTTCATAATTCGGGGTGCTTGCGACTGCACTGACTTGCATTTTATACTCTGTACCTTGACGTGGCATGCAGACGGTTATAACGGTGTTTAGGTAGGTACCGGCGGATTTGAGAATCACATAATTATGAAGCTTCTATTTTAAAACGTCGTCAAGGGTGATATTTTTAAAGGGGACTCTTTCTCCTTTCTGGGCTTGAGTAAGAAATTTTATAGTTTTCAAAATTGTGATTGTCACTTTAATTAATTTTAGCCTTAAAAAAGACAAGGCTGATACAATTTTCGTAAGCTCCTTTTATATAAAAGGGCTGATAAGCCATCCATAAATTATCTCTACTTTAATTTTAATATATTATTTGGAATAAAATATGAATCGTAAAGAATAACGATTAATTAATGTTTCAGCAGTTATTTTTTCCAGTGGACTGGGGCATTTACGGCCACTTTGCCGGCTGTCTAATAATTACGGGATGGTTAAATTAATTTCCCCGACGATTATTAGTGTCACGATAAAAACTCTCATTAAAAATAAAAAGTGACATAAAGTGTGGCCTAAGAGGCTAAGACTTCGCCGACTGTGCTTCGGTTAAATCCGCGAATCCGGTTTCGAAAACATCGACCTCTCGGCCCCGTTTGTTTTTTCGTTCGCAAAACTGTCTTATTTACGTTAATTAAGTGAAGTATAAGTTCGTGACTAGTACTGTGGGAGAGCGAAGGAAGACGACGAGAAACGTGACGGCTCTCACTGCAGCACTGTGTCATAAGTGTGTTTTATTTTCACCACACAATGCGCTGCTTCGATCCGAGGGCGACTGGGAACCTATTAAATACAAGACACTCGTTATATCCAGATAATGAAGCTGTTACTTTCTTCATTATGTACGTCCCTTTCAGCTCGTAAGTCTATGATATTTTGACAGGTGTTTAATGAGAATATTATCGCAAAAACTCGTATCTGGAATACGTATTTGTTATGGCAATAACGACTAATGAGCTTTCATTAAGGAATTAAGGATGCTAGCATTATTTTTCAGTAAATAAAATATGCAATTTAAATCCATTTTTCTGATCCTACTCTAATAAACATACTATCATAAAATACTGCATTTTCTAACCCACACTTTTCGTTTTTGTCGTTTAATTAATACCTGTTAAGTCTTTCGTCTTTTTTTATCTTGTAAGAACGAAACGACTGAGTTGACATCTCTCAAGGGAATTAAAAAATATTTCATGTGCAGTTACTAAGTTCTTTTCGTAATGAGGGCTCCGGTTTACAGCGAGTCAATGTGACTTATGGTGGCCATGGCATGTCTTATTACTGTTATTACGAGCCCGAGGCCCATACGAATTATAGAATAACAGGTCCGAGAAGCGAACCACGGTTTTTTAACCGTTTTTTCATCGATACTGTGTTACCCCAAGGGAAGTTACATATATCATGTATTGTTCGTGCTCGGTACAACGAGTGTAATGGCGTTATTTTTTACAATGTTACTACGTGTAAGTTATAAGTACAATGTTTTTAATAGGCCCCCATTCTTTAGCTGTCGTTTCACTAGGTTAAGGTTTTGTAAAAAGTTTTAGCGGGTGATTCAGATAGAGAGAGACTTCACAATGAAATTAATTGTGTTTTATTTGTAAGTGTTCAGTTTTATCATTCTTCATTATTTTCTTCGGTAGCCTACCCGCATCATTGTCCCATGGACTATTTGCCTCTACCATGTGTTCTAATTGTATCACAATCACAACAATCAATTAATGATCTTGTGGCGAACCATACTAATTTATTTATGGGTCCCACTGTTAGATAAAGTGACAACACTATTTTGGTCTAGAGCGCAGTTAGTCTGTGGTTCATGAAGAAAACAATTTGGACTTGATGATATTATTCAATCTGAATGTATTTATTAACATTTTATTATATTCTGCGTGAATAACCAACAAGATTCTTAGTATATGTTTGTATAAACGTATATTCAACTGCTGTCGCTTGGGTACTGCAGTATAAGAATAATCAGCCTATAATGTTCCCACTGTACCTACGCCTCCTCTTTTCGAGAGGAAGTGGGCCACGCTGGCCAAGTGCGGGTTGGTAGGTGTAAGATGTGTTCGAATTTTTGATTCTAGGACATGCCGGTTTCTTCACGATGTTTTCCTTCACCATTTTGAGAGCTGTGGTGATAAAATTATTTACACAAAAAAGCGCCAGTCTGGGTTCGAACCCACGACCGTATGTCGGGGCCGCCGTTGCCACAGCGCCACCATTGAACTGGGTACTGTGCTGTGATATGAATACACATCTATTAAAAACAATTGGATCGAATTTCATTCAAGTAAACAGGGTGCCATAACGTGCCCAAAATCCAAATAATCTAAATAAAAAAAGGCCGTGTTTTTGTATACGTAAGATTTGGAACAACGCAACCACGATGCAGGACAAATAGTGTCCCCATTGTTCTAGTTTTGATACAAAAAACTAGGTACTCCATTAAAACAATAGTTTCCTTGGCCGCTAAAGCCTCAGCTTACAACAATTTTCGTCGCCAAACAGTTTTACAAGAATAACGCAAAAATATTACACCTACCTCCACTATATTTTTATTGTAATGTCCTTTATTACCTCCAAGATATCGTACGGAGATATCGCTTACTGCTATTACTTACAAATGACACGCGGAACTTGCCCGTTCATAAACTGTGTGCAGTTGTCTCTACTGTCCCCAGAGAGACGTCGTAATTGAGACATTCAAACAGATAACCATCATCCAGGGAATCGCTTGAAGCACCAATAACCAGTTATTACGGGTACTGTTATAAATCTGCGGTTTTTTTTTCATAAAGATTGGACAGACAATTGGTCCTTTAGATTTGAGGTCTCGGATACATTCGAGACAAAAAAAAAACAAAATATTAGTCTTTAGTTTCAACTAAAGACTAATATTTTCGGTATGAATGGTCAGCTTATTGCACTGCAAAAAAAGCAACTGCTAAATACAAATAAACACCTCGTCTACGAGAAAAATACCGTGTTATGGTAAGCACACTACCAGCCGCACTACCAGTAGTGTCGTTTACAATTAACGACACTACCAAGCCTGTTTTGGATTAAATTGTACAGTCAACACAGCAAATTCAGAAATATAATACATCAGCCAGAGAATACAAAGGCTAATCTTGCAAAAATTCTTCCTTCATGTAGGTAATGTATCAGTAACAAGGTAGACTACCATAAAAGAGCAGACCTACGTGCAATAAGTCTCTCTTGGCAGAAGCACTTTTAAATATATTTTACTAAGCCGCGAGGTATGTCGTTATAAACTATCCTCTGTCCTTTCCCGGGATGCAGTCTATTTTTCTGACAAAATCGCAATCCGTTCAATAGTTTAGGCTTGAAAAGGTAACATACAGACAGAGTTACTTTCGAATTTATAATATTAGTATGGATGTAAAACATCATAAATCTAACAAATTAGAATTTCCTACCCCTCCAAGTGGCTCCAATTATATATCTTCGTTAAACGATCACGTATCATATTTAACACTCACAATCAGCCATACAAGGCATGAAATATAGACGATCCTTTTCAAAATAGTGTGTGAACTCTCCTTCGACGTGGGTTCACTTTCTCGATGGACATTAATTCACGATACATCTCGATGTATCTACATTAAGCCGCATCTTTATTACATGTCTGTAATAAGGAAACGTCTGTGAAAGCCTCGTAATAATTGCTACATGAAGATATCGTGACTATTTTCACTTGTCTTAATGTTAGGTGAAGGGTAATTTTGATACATTGAGTGTAATTGGCGAAATTGATCAATTAATGGTTTAAAGTAAGTTTTAGTAGAGCTTACGAAACACATTTTGTTTCGTAAGGTCTACTAGAACTTACTTTAAATGTGTTTAGACCCATTCAACCATTCCTTGATCAATTTCGCTAATGTAATGCGTATTGTGTACCTACATTTTAGCTAAAACATTGATATCAACAAATTGGTTTTTATATATCACTAGCTGCGCCCCGCGGTTTCACCCGCATAAGTTTCGATCCCGTGGAAATATCGGGATAAAAGCCTATAATATGTTGATCCAGGGTGACAGCTACCGCCGCAACCGCTATGTCCCTGCATTTTAAATCTGTAATATCTTCGAAAATATTCATTTTAATTACATGATGGAAAGGGCCATATTGATCTATGTTAAATGTATAATGTATTTAAGGTACGTAATTGGATAAGGATTAATGCTGTATTGCTTAAAATCGCTTCGTAGAAAAAGTAAAGTTAAAAAGTAAAGGATAAAAAATGGTTAATGTGGGTTATCCCTAAGAGGTAGACATATTATTATACCATCGCGGACTTTTTTGTAGACCTTTTTAAGGTGTACAATTCATTAGTAGTACATTATTTTGAACTATCTCGTAGGGTTCAGCCAGCGTTTGCAATGTAAGCGCAAAACATATGTTTATTTACGACATCACATTAGAAACCTCTAAAATATCAGTGTTTCTCTACTATATTATGTACGTATTATACATATGTATAAAACTTCCTCTTGAATCACTCTATCTATTAAAAAAAACGCATCAAAATCCGTTGCGTAGTTTTAAAGCAGAGAGCGGGAAGTGACTTAGTTCTATACTATGTAGTTATTATCTGCACAAGTGCACACTCTATCTCAACATTATTACATCTGTCTTAAGTCTCATCTTATCTTTTAGAACATGTGTGCACTGTTTCTTCGTTGAGTGTGAAATACCTTAAAAAAATATTTCAATTTCAATGACAAAAAATACAAAAGCTGGTGATTCGCTTATACTCCCAAAGGGTTGGAAGAAGTCCACTGTGAAGTTTTTGTTATGTTTACTTCGATGAGTAATATGGGGGCCATCAGCAAAACATCAGTTATTTTATTGTGATCATTTTTATTCGAAAGTAGTTTACAATGTAACACATAAAATAAAACCAACGAAAATTATCTTGGACAATTAATTGACCACGTTAAAGACGAAACCAATAATTTTAATATGAACAAATTATATGGCTTTTAAACCGAGAAATGGACATAATGTAGTACACATTTGTGCCTTGGATAGTATCTTAAAATTAATATCTGGCATCCTTGATAATTCTGAATACCCTCTCACTTTAGCATTTTATGTACCATCATAATAAGTGAGTACATTACTTGGTCCGTTAAAATGTTGAGATAGGGTGTGCAATCATAGTATTTCAAAATAATGTTTTGTAACATTTGTAAGTGATATTGGATTGAAATTAATTGGCAGTTAGCATTTACTGTCAGTTGCATCTGGGTGGTCTAGCCGGTGAGTCTTTGTTGGAGACGCCTGTATATTTCATTTATTTATTCGCAGTACAATAATCGTCTCTCCATTTTCAGTTGCAAATTGGACCACCTCTAAGAGGAGAGTAGCGATGTCTACACATATTCTATAGGCTACGAAATGTCAACTACGAGAAGTACACCTGCCGAATGCATGTCAATACATCTGGAATAAAGAGAATCCTTGGGTTAAATTCCAGTGCCACCTAAATTGTTTTAAACTTGTAGGTACATTCAGGACATATTATTATAATATTATGAACGTGAGCAGATTGATTCGCTACTCCAAGTTTATTTGCGGTGTTATAACTACTTATTACAAACGACAGAGATGATGATAGATGATATGGATTTACGGACAATTTAAGTTTGATAGTCAGCTTGGTTATCAATAAAGCTCCCAGACTTTACCAACATATTACCTAAGTCATCCAATAAATGACTATTGGCTATTAATTTTATGTGTTGTGTTGTTTCGACTGCGAAATATCAGTAAATAATAATAGTCTATTATATTTAGAGTTTCCTCACACCGCTGCCAGTATCCTCGGTGTTTATCGAAAGTGCTTGACAACTACTATGATTGACTGGCTACCTTAGTGCCTCGGTATCAACTATCAGTTACGCCTCCCTGCATTGCCCGCTTGTGCAACTTCCACTGTTTACCAAATTATATGCATCCAGTCAAATGTGATGAAACCGAAAGGAAATCACTTAAAGGCCTTAGAAGTCTTAATTATAAGGATTTCGCAATTTCTGTGGAAAATAGGAAGACACTGACAGAATCATGGGGCAGAATCTACGGGCCTAGACAAAGTGACATTCTATTAGCGATAACATAATCCATACTAATATTATAAATGCGAAAGTTTGTCTGTCTGTCTGTCTGTTACCTCTTCACGCTTAAACCGCTGAACCGATTTAGATGAAATTTGGTATGGAGATAGCTTTAGTCCCGGGAAAGGACATAGTATAGTTTTTATCCCGATATTTCTACACTTAAGCGGGTGAAACCGCGGGGCGCTGCTAGTTAGCCTATAATGTTCCCACTGCTGGGATACAGGCTCTCGTAAGAAAGAGTGGGCTTTAATCTACCACGCGGGTCCAGTGCGAGTTGATAGATGTCACATGCCTTCGAATTTTTGGTTCTAGGATATGCCGGTTTCCCTACGACGTTTTCCTTGACAGTTTTGAGAGCAGTGTTGCAATTATTTACACAAAGTAAAACCCCTAAGAGGGATCGAATCCACGACCTACGACTCGTAAGTGAAGGCCGTTACCACTGAACCACCACAGCTCCATCAGCGATAACGATGATGGATAAATAAAAAATATATTGGATACCGATAACTGATTGACAACAGCTGCCGAAAAGCTTATGCCAATTCTGTTGACGATCGTTTTAGAAGTAATAAACGCTTTGAAAGCGATTACCATTTTTGTAGGATCGCTTACCTGTGATAGCACCAATAAAGTCGAAAGGAAATGACATATGCTAATCCAGTGTTGTAGGTACAGATGCTTTCAGAAGTTTCAGAACTCAAAACAAGACGTAACCTGAGGTTAGTATTCCTCAAGAACTCCAGTCCATCATCACTACCTACCTAGCGGTTTCACAACATTCTTTGCGTTATTTACGTTGAATGTTGAACGTTATTTAATAATTTTTCGAACATAAGAAGCAATGTATTAGCAATATCAAACTGATTCAGATTGTGATTGAAAGTTTAGGATGCAATGAATTATGTGACGTTAGTCGACATTCGTTCACATTCGTCACTCATCATCTGCCTAGCCTTTTCCCTATGTTGTGGTCGACTTCCAGTCTCACCGGATGCAGCTGAATACCAGTATTTTACATGGAGCGACTGCCTATCTGACCTCCACAACCCAGTTACTTGGTAATACAATACCCCTTGGTAAGACTGGTTGCCAGCCTTTCGGGCTTCTGACTACCCGTAACGACTGTCAAAGATCCACGAATGACAGCCGGGACCAACGGCTTAACGTGCTTTCCGAGGCATGGAGGGGTCACAGTATGTAAAGATGGTCACCATCCACAGACCAGCCGCGGCAAGCGTAGCTTAACCTGATCGATCGACCTGTGCGGCTGTTATTATTTGGCCACGGGCCCCTCATCATCCCCTATTCATGTCCACAAATAAATAGCAAGAATGTATGAAAACGTAAAGCATATAGTCATCAAATATAATAAGTATCGGTCATTATGATTATATCTCGATGGATATAATTCTGAAACACACATAAGTATGCACAGTCACTGCTACTGCTCAATAATTTAGCGCCGGCCGTAAAGAGCGGGTGCAAAATTTGTAATCCTGCTGAACAGAATTCCTTTTGAGATTGGTGTTGCAAGATCAGCGTTATCGATTCCAGGGAGTTATTTTAATTCATCATTGATAGCCTCTTCATCTGCTTTATTTATGTCTTTTCTTTTTAAAACATTCTTCTCTGATGTGCTACTTCACTTACGTGTTGCTACTTGTATTAGAATTATTATTCTTGCAAGCAGGTTTAAGTTCGATTGTCTTTATTTCAAAAGTACTAAATCTAAATCTTATCTATATATTTAAAAGAAAGTCGTGTTAGTTACACTATTTATAACTCAAGAACGGCTGAACCGATTTGGCGGTAAATTGGTAGGGGAGGTAGCTTAGAACCAGGAGACGGACATAATATTTATGATACTTTTTATCTTTTTTTTTTAACTTATAGGAGTAGGGTAGGAGTAGTGTAGGAGTAGGTTAGGAGTAGGGCAGGAGTAGGGTAGGAGTAGGGTAGGAGTAGTGTAGGAGTAGGGTAGGAGTAGGGTAGGGGTAGGTAGGGGTAGGATACCATGCGAACGAAGTAGCGCCGGGCAGCTACAAATAATTTATATGGCAAAACAACGTTTGCCGGGTCAGCTAGTATTGGAATAAAAGTAGAACACAATCGATATCATAATATCTAAAACAGTTTATATCCACTTTTTTTTCTTATCACACGGTAATAATATGTTCTTAAGTTCTGCTGAAAAAATACAATTAACTTTTATACAGCTGCAGCGGTTGATATAAAAATATATGTTTTATTGATATTTTGCAGACTTTCTGGGAGTTTTCCCGACATGGCAACACTGAAGTCGTGGCGCAAGCGCAGCGGCTACTGGTATTAGCGGAGCATCATCACGAGCCGAGCTTAATTCTACAGCCTGTGCCTCAAATTGAACCCTTAACTCTAGGAGATCAAGAATTCTACCTTCGGCTAATTTCATATCTTCGTTGATGAAAGGTTATAGTTTGGATTTAGAAATTTGCGCTCAAACATCTGCTTGGGGATTTCCTTCATGATTCTCAACCTTGTACCTATATCAAGGAATACTTTGTTAAGTTTAAATTATTTTTCTTTTGCTTGGTGTTTTTAAATTTTGGTAGCCTTTAAAAATAGTTCAGGTTACCGTCAAATATATTTCTATAGCATTCAATTATAGTAATACATCTTGCGATATACCCACATCATTATTTGTAGTGTATGCGAAACCCGAAACACGTGTCTATTTCTGTTTAAAGGATCTATGTACAAAATTTCAAAACTGTATCATGAAAAATCACAAAGTTATGAGCTTGTTAAGTTACCTGTTTGTCCGTACAAAAACATGCTCACCCGCGTCTTGCGCTCATTGATAATAGGACCTAGGTACCTAATCGTTCGGCTCGGAGATAGGATAACCTACTTAGTGTCGCTCGATGTCCAACTTTTAACCTTTTTTAAATATTTTTGAGACAAAATATAACATGGGGTAAAAATTTTATTGGTATCGATTCAGTTACTTATTCTGAACAAACTATATTCAGGTTTCGCATATCGACGGCGAAGTGCCAATACCTCCTAACTGACATTATATGAGAAATTCACTTTTTTATCGTTTTGAATAACGTTGTATTATAAACCACAGCATTGCCATCCAGTACCGAACCCGTCTTTATACCCATGTCAAAATGTCAAGAGCAAACCGCTACTTATGGAACCGTCGCTATCTTCTCTATAAGGACTCATTGTGCGAATAGAGCACCCTTTCACGGTAAATGCAAACATTTCTTAGGATGATAAACATTTTAACTCAAACACATCAATCAGTGCGCAGGCGTCAGCCTCGTAACTATAGAACAGAATGTTTGAGCATGCGCCGTGACTGAAGAGTCCTCACGCATCGCCACACGTGCGATCTTTGTGCTCAGCATCCATTATAAAAAGAACCAGAACAATGTGTTATTGTCAGCTTTCTGGAGGTCAAAGATAATTGGCGATCTCTGGCTTATAGAGAGGCGGCAGGATCTAATTCTCGGTCGAGTCCGCGCGTCACGACTCAGGGATGCTCTGCAGATATTTCGAAACTAATCACGATCGGGCGACCCGAAAAAAGATAAAAATATCTTAGTGGGTTGGAATCTTGAACGAATTATCAAGATTTTTTCAATCAGCCTTATCTGGCCGGATGTTTCATCTAGATCCTAGCCTAAGACTAATCTCCAAGGTGTTGCCCCGGCAAACTCAGAAGTAGAGCAAAAGCATCATGAATTCTGCTTTGCGGCAGGTTAATAAAGACAAGAAAAAATATTTATTTATTTTAATTCGAATGATTAGCAAAATATGGGTAGGTACTCTTACACGCCTATCGCCTGAAAAATTACCTATATTTATTAGTAGTTTTTGAAATCCTGTGACATAATGTTCAGTCTATCAGACAGAATATAGCCTCGAAATAAAGCTCCTAAATGAACTCATAAAACAAAAACAACAACAGAAGCAGCATACTAACACACAACCAAATATGACTATAAAGCAGTCAGGTAAAAATGTAGCAGCCATGTTTTTTATGCAGGTACTGTGTAGCAGCCCTCCCAGAGGCGCGCGCGTCGAGCGGTAGGCGAGCTGCGCACGACCGTGCATAAATTAGAAATGACGCCCGTCGCCGCCGACCGACGTGACTGCATGACTGACTGGAGAAATATTTGCGAGATGCTCAGGAAATTAAAGGGATACTGATGTGATATGAGGAGATAATTAGATATGGAAGTATGGTTTTAGATTGCTGTGATAAAGACCGGAATAACTCTGAATTTTGCATGGGAGGTCTGGAATCAGAGAGGCATTATCTCGACAGATCATGAATATAAATGGTGTCAAATTGGTAATGAAGTAAGCTACCAATCCGAAAAAAGCCTTACAAAGAATAAATTAAGCTATAAAATAATCAGTGACTTAGATTGTCTTCATCATCAACATCATCATTTCAACCGAAAAACATCCACTGCTAGACATAGGCCTTCCCAAACGTCGCAACAGCGACCAGTCCTTAGTTTTTCACACTTCCAATACTTTCAATAGAGTGTTATTTATGAGCTATTAGCCGATATAGAAACTATTTATTATTTATTTTCATCTACCCGTCTATTAAAAAACAAACGCCGGTCGTCCCTATCTTTAACATTACAATTCCCAGTGGTATCTCGCTGATATGTAAGTAACAAGGTGGATTCCTCGCGCGGCTCGCAGGCTATGCACGTCGCGGCTCACCTCTAGCGTCTCACCTCTAGTGGCTCTAGTGCTGGTCCCATGAGAAGGGCGGAGAGGCTCGACCGCGGCGACCCCGTCGACCGACTCCCAACTGAGATGGAGTACACCTCTAAGACATAGTGGTTCGAAGAAGTTTTTAGTTTTTTTTTTTTAAGTACCGAGATGACTATTTTGTTCACGTATGAAGAGTTTCATAGCGTCGTCTAACAATTCTCACAGTTGTAATTGTCAGAAAAATTGCTTGTTCAAACGCTAGATTGCCATGTGCAAAAACTACTTTCCTTTTTAAAGTTCGTCTTTAATCTCTCAATCTTATCAAAACTTTACGAAACTCACCTAACGATAACCATACTACCTAATCACCACTTACTACAGTTATCAGTTCGAATTACAATCATCCCAATCAAATGTTTCATCTCACTAGTCACTGGCAGCAGCAGGCGTGCGTTGGTCGCGCGCGCTCCTCGGCGCGTGCCTGGGAACCCGACGCACGCGCAACTTCTCACGGCCTCTCTGACCCGCGCTTCGCCCCCCTCCTCTCTCCCGCCTCGCCTCGCCAAGTCGTGCCACACCGAAACTGCCTTTCCTTACGCCTCATCTGTGTGGGTAACCGCCTCCTAACACCGAAGTATCGAACACTCGCCAGCAACCATTAATTTGTTGAGCCGAAGATTGAATGGTTGGCAAACATTCTTAAATTGGTTTGGATTGGAAGTCTTTTGTCTATGAATTTTGGTCGTATCTATTATTATCGTCTATCTAATTTTGTTTAACTAGACACTACAATAGTTGCGTAACTTTCATGAAGCATTTCAAAAGTGTTACATGAAGCTTGTTCAGATTATTTTGTCGCATGTTCTTGAAATATTCCATTTTACATCGTTTCATTGAGATATTCCACCGGAAAAACAACGAAAAGATAAACATAAAACTTACCAGTAATAAATGAGCCACGAACGAGGAGGTTCCTATTCACATCTGATACAAGACAGTCTTCAGTACTCGCTACCTTTAACAGTGGAAAATTGTATTTTCATTTGAGTACTTCCACCATGGTCCACCGTCCATCGTCACAGTAACTAGTGTCCAGTACGTATTTCCACCCTCCAATCCAGCGCACTGTGCGATCCATCGCACAATGACAATTCAATAAATACAATTAATTTCTTTGTAGTCAGTGATAGAGCACCAGGAAATCAACACAACCATAAGTTATACTGAGTAATGCCGAACGTAGCGTGCTTTAAAAGATTATTATATATTTTATGTGCACAGATGATGCATCTGTAATCATCCGCTATCATGAGTATCAGGTATACAATACACCTACAGGTTCTGGCCGTGTACCTTTATAATAATAAAAGACGTACGAACCAACATAGCTTCACAAAGTATAGGACTTACCTACATGAATCACAAAGTTTGTGCGTCTGTTTGTTCACATTTATAGAAATGATGGCTTTTTGCTCCCTTCATTCTGCATGATGCAGTGATGATGTAGTATATACCTAATGTTAATCATGACAGCAATAGCTTACTGTCTTCTTCAACAAATAATAATATATATTTAACAAATATTTATAAACTCTAACCGTTGTTGTGTAAAATAAAATGTCCTATATCACAGAAAACTTTCAATATTTAAGATTGATCAGTGAATGTAATATGATGTTGAGATAAATAAAGATTTATGATTACAAATAGCGGCGTTCCCTGGCCTAGGCCCAAATGAGCCAACAGACGTCCCAGATTTAAAAAATCTGGAAGCCACGCGAGCGGAGCACGAAACAACAGACTATATGCATCTCGCAGAGGTTATTTTTCAAAGCATGATTGTGCGGAGTCCGAAAAAGAATGTTACGTAGTTTCCCACGAGCCTCCAGTGTGTATTACGGGCTAATAGGTACAAGGCACTGCGCCTCGAGCTTTTTGCCTCGCCTTACACAATAAGCACTAACATTTTCTCTTGCACATCATCATTAAGGTTGATGGTAGCCTAAAATATAGCTTAAGTGTTTATGGAATGAAAGATGGAGCAAGTGCTGATCGTAGCAAATCGTGTTGGGGTCAAATATATTTTTGGTTGAATACTGCGGTGTCGAATTTAGGGGGACAAGGGTAAGGAAATTTTATGACGTCCTGTTGTCCCCGTAACGGGGATACAGATTACGGGGTCAACGGGAATACAGGGAATATTGTATGAAATTGTCTCTAGGATAGACTTCAGACTATAAATGTAAGTACAAGTTGTCCTTTAAAATTAAATGATTTTGATATCGCAACCAGCTGTTAGATTCTAATGAGGACTATCGCTTTCCAGAGGTAAATCTTTACACATACATAAACATTGTAAACCTTCCTCTAACAATTTGGAACGGAAAGTGCTCCTTCTGAAGTAAAACGATCCCTATAATGCGATTAATTTCTTCCTCCACAAAAACAACACCGACATCCTAACAAAAGCAATTATTCTACAGCATATCTAAGTAGCAACTTTGATAAGCCCAGCGGCAACAAAAACTAAGCGATGAATAAACACGAATAGAGAAACAAAACGGTTCAAAGTGGGCCGACGGCGCACTCCGGCGCAGTTAGGGTTTCCATTTCGAGTTTTGAAATGTCCTGGCAAAAAGCCGGACATTTGCAGTTTGCAAAAAGTCCGGAGGTTCTACTTTTTTATGTTTCTTTTTTTAGTAATCGTTTAAATATTTTTATTATTTTCTGAATAATCTTCTCCCAAAATATCCTCCTATGTACGAAAAGTTTGAACAACAGACAAGGCCGGACAAAGTCCGTACGGGGGGCTAAAAAGCCGGAAATGTCCGGACAAATTCGGACGTATGGTAACCCTTGGCGCAGTGCGCTGCTGTGGTAATCCAGGGCCATCGCGCACTTATCTCCACGAAGGCACGTTAAGGTGCGCGCGCGCCCGGTACGTGATTCTGCGCATCTCATTCAACTAGGGCTGGCTATGTTGTGCTAGATTTGCTAGAAGGTTTATTTTGTTATGAATATGGACAAGATTTTATCTGGTACTGTTTTTATCTGTCCTTTGAAGAGCTTCTGGCTTTACTAGGCTGTTTACTTCTTAGGTTTAGCATGTTGTGCTGCGCGAAGCTCTATCAGTCAACTCTTCTGGATGATATATTCTAAAATATTTTGTATTTCGTAGAGTAGTTTCCCCGATCTTTTGAAATAAGTTCGGCACTCTATTTATCCAGGGCCATCGTGCACTTATCTCGACTAAAGTACGTAAAGGTGCCCTTGTGCATCTTGTAGAGGTATTGTTGCCGATTGAAATTATGAGGTGTTTCTTTTCTAAACCTTCAAACCGGTATTTTTAAAGGAATATATATACACAATGCCGTTCCTGCGTTCGTATAACAGAACAGAGTTTAAGATGATAATTGCAAAAACAAAAATATACGCGACAACTTCAGAACCTCCCCCGTTTTTCGTCGGTTAAAAACAAATGCTCGCTCAGCATGGTCTACATTAATATAGGTCTGCAGGGAACTAACAGAATGAAATAGTTCAGAAGATTCAATAGAAATGTCAGACGAAAAATTCTTCTGACCTTTCATCCCAAACACAAAGATAACGCCCCTCTGCAGTTTCGACATAAAAAGACGTAGATATCTATTTCCAAACAAAAAAATGGAGAACTTTTTACCCGACTGCGTCAGAAGGAGGGTTATGTTTTTTGAGTGTATGTATGTATGTATGTAGGTATGTATGTATGTATGTATGTATGTATATTTCTTTGGCACGCTCTGTAGCCTAAACGGCTTGATCGATTTCAGATTGAGAGGTGCCGTTAGATTCGTCTTAATTGTGAGAGTGACACTGGTTACATCAAAATTGAAAAAAAATTAAAATGGCCGATTTTTGGCGCAATATGTCTTCAAAACAAAATTTTTTTTTTCTCGAAACCTGTCGAGTGGGGTATCAAAATAAAGGGTTTTTAAAGGTGATTACAAAAATATATATAACTTATATGGTTAAAAGTAATTCGAAGTGAAAAATCGTAAAAAACACGTACCAAGAACTAAATCGTTTGCGAAATCTTTCACATTTGTAAACTAAAAAGCTGGAAATAAAAAAAGTAATTTAAAAAATAAAAAAACCCGACTGCGAAACTGAAAAGCTGCAAACAAGCCCATTTTAAATTAAATAAAAGTTGGAAGCAGACGGGACCCATAGCATTTATATTATATTTTCAAATTCAAATGGGTCCCGCCTGCTTGCAACTTTTATTTAATTTTAAATGGGCTTGTTTGCAGCTTTTCAGTTTCGCAGTCGGGTATTTTTTATTTTTTAAATTATTTTGGACTTGATATCAAGAGATGTACCATTCGGCTTAGTGATTTCATAGACGACACGCCTCCAGTGCGGCGCGTGTGTTGCCCGCGGCACGTACGACAGAGCACAGATGCTATCTGTTTACTTTATAAGCTCCGCGGTCGACTTCACTAGGCTCATACAAACATAATATAGAGGACTTCTTAGATGCGTTTTATAAGTATTCCTAGATATATGTGATTATATGATATACTTGCTGTTCCCCGCGGGGAACAGCAAGTATATCATATAATCACATATACACACACACATGACACCGCGGTGTCACCCGTTGCTCAGCGCCTAAGGGTCATAGCTTGATGTTATATAGCCTTATAGCCTTCCTCGATAAATGGTCTATTCAACACAAAAATAATTTTTCAATTCTAACCAGTAGTTCCTGAGATTACCGCGTTCAAACAAACAAACTCTTCAGTTTTATAATATTAGTGTAGATAATTATGTGATATTCCTAGATAATGATGTACTTATAATATAAAAGCGATTTGACTCCTCCCTAGCTTGCAGTACTGTACTGTTTCCCCTTGAACTTGTCAAAAAAAGCAACTGAGATACTGTTTAGTTCACGAAAGTTCTAGGAAATTATTGAACACTAAATAATTCATGAATGAATACTTAAATATTACGAGTTAATGTGAGATTACTATCTATACATGCTTGCGGCAGTCATTTAGTCATCTCCTTTGTTACATTTAACATGTTTAAATATTTGTATGCCAGTCCATAGCGAAACATTTAAGATCATAACTTTATTTATAAGACTTCAAGCTACCCGAAACTGTCAAATTTTCCCAATCAATTTTGAACCTTATGCTTTAGCGATAAAGCTGAAAATCTAATAAATTAATTTGACAGATTGTAGTAGCCTGATATGCTGGCGTCTGTACCATGTTTTAAAGCAAATATATATTCTATTCTATGTTGCCTATCTCACGCATCCATAGACAATGGCCGTTCAACACGGGATTTCGAATGGACATGAAGTCATCCCTTGCATATTCAGCCTATAATGTTCCCACTTGGGACACAGGCCTCCTCTCTGTAAGATGGGAGCGAGCCATAATCCACCATGCGGGCCCAGCGCGGGTTACAGACGCAGGTTGCGGGCATTTTTTTTTGCGGATGGGAAATCATCAAATTAATGACTCCTCCCGCTCTGGGTGGAGCGGAAGGGAGTGTCACTCTTACTGACTAAAACCCACCCGTGTTCGTTCCTTAGCCCTTTATGTTCCGGGCCAGTGGTAACCCTTTCGGACAATCCCGCTGGTTTCTGACCATCCCGCTAGACATTTCGGACAATCCCGCTGGAGGTTGCGGGCTGGATGTGACATTTCTCCGAATTTTGTGTTTCTGGGCCATGCCGGTTTCCTCGCGATGGTTTCCTTCATCGTTTTGAGACCAGTGGTGGAGAAATTACATACACAAAGTAAAGTGCCTGTCTGGGTTCGAACTCACGACCTATATATAGCTCGTAGGTTAGGGCCAAAACCACTGGACACTTGACTCTAACAAAAATTAGCACTTTAAAGCTTAGTATTTCACAAATGGATCCCTGAATCGAAAAATGGCTTTCTCAAAACCGCAATATTTTTGAAAGACCTATCCAACGATACCCCACAACATGGGGTGAACGAGAAAAAAAAACCATCCCCACTTTACGTGTAAAAAAATGTTTTTAGGTACCTCACCTACCCTAAAAACATTTTTTTTTTATGATTTTGTTTTACCTCTTTGTCGGCGTGATTAATATTATGTATATCTATACCAAATTATAACTTCCTAGTACTAATAAGAGTCTCTGAGCTAAGCTGCAGACGGACGGACAGACGGACATAGCGAAACTATAAGGGTTCCTTGTTGACTACGGAAACCACAATTCTATGCGTGCATGATTTTATACGTGGAGAGGCAATGAGTTTAAGGCTCCCGCCGACAGGTGCGATGCGATAGTAGGTAGTAGAACAATTTCTATGAAAACTTTGTGGAATTTTTTCTACCAGAATCGCGTCACACCGTCGGGTCGCGCCTGTCTGCGGGAGTCCTTATGTGGGATGGGAACTATTCAGCTGTTCTAGCACTGATTATTCTATGTATTTAACCGTATCAATGTAATTATAGATTCTGAAGTTCTCTTTTTCGTAGTTTTTAGTGAATCTAGTTCTACTCTTCCAAACAGAAAAATACCTGTACTTTTGGTCATAGTAAACCCAATCAAATCATCGTCAACAATATTTCATTATGCCCAATGAAATATGATTTTAATTCGACGCGTTTATCCTCACGTACACAATTTGATTTTCACATGCCCAGACCGTACCGAACGCATACACTTATGACGTACAGTTCAAACCCGTAATTTACCATGCAATATCACACTGAGTGGAACTTTATTACTATCAATATCAAGTAAGGAACATTTACGTCAAAGCGCGGTACATAAACAATGTATCCGTACATATATCGTGTCGTGTCGTGAGATGTAGAGAAAAATATGTTGGCACGAGCAAGTGGTCAGGAGTCTGCGCACGTTCGCCGCGTCTTCATCTGCATTGTACGAAATGAATGGTTAAGTAAGGCTGGACCACACCTAATGCTAATGAACGAATGATATTTTTTTAAAGGCAGGCATTGTATTCTGTTGAGATGTGTTTATGAAAACCACCGGGATTATCAATCATGTGCTTACGCAGAAATATTTTCATGTAGGTATGAATAACTACTTAGGCACCGGTGTACTCTACTTGGAATCTATTTAGGACCGTTTGCAAGTGTCAACCTGGAACAGATCGAATGAGGCCTAGGAGCCAACAAGATATACCAGATCATCGGGGAATGTTGTAAAAGTTTAATGCTTTTTCCAAGAGGCACTAGCAGTTGGTTATTTATGTGACTGGGTTAATTTCATCGATCTAAATTTTCGTGATTTTTTTTTTCGTATTAATTTAAAATTGTTTTTTTTTATGATTATCATTTTTTGTATTAAGTATGTTCTATTACGCTAATTGAAAGTGCAGTAAGTAGTGCTTTACAATAATTTAGATGCATGCGAGGTCTATATTATGACAAAGACTTTATGTATCTAGTTTAGTAAGCCTTTTTATATAAATAAACTCCTCTTGTAATGCACAGCGTCTAGTGTGGCCGAGCCCTTAATTCCCCACGATCCGCCACGATACGTGTCGTGCCCCGGACTAATTTCTTATACTGAATTATCAGTTGCACTCACAATAAATTCATTTTCACCTGCTAATAAAATGCTGTTCCTATCTCTATTTCTCGATGATTCGAATTTTGTTACTTAGTATAATTAGCATATTATGGTGTGTTCAATGGTTTATTGCACGATCTTACTATTATTTTTCTTATTGAAACGTTATTTATCTTCGATCCTACTGTGTCTCAACTGGCTAATACCGGTTCCCTACAAAATGGTTGTGCTAGATGGTGCTGATCCACGCGTCATGTTCTTAAACGGGCGCCGTCTGTTGAGCCTGCAGATGGCTTATTTTTAATCTAATATTTTGAATTGTTTCTTCATTTAATTTCTTTACTTTGTTCTCACCTATAGAAGCAACAAGAATAATATACCCAGGATGTTGTAATGTATTGATTTAAAAGAGAACTCTTGGAGTTTCTTGCTCGTTCTTCTCCATAGAGATCTCCGTTTTGGAATGGGCTTTAACTTTTTTCTTAAACACCTGTAAATACATAATCAACCTATAATGTTCCCACTGCTGGGACACAAGCCTCCACTCGGTAAGAAGGAGTGGGCCGTAATCCACCACGCGGGTCCAGTGCGGGTTGGCAGATGTCACATGTGTTTGAATTTTTGGTTTTAGAACATGCCGGTTACCTCACGATGTTTTCCTTTACCGATTTGAAAATAAATGGTTTAATTGAAATAAATGCTTTCAGTTTGAGTTTATTTTATATAAGGGTTTGTATGTGTCCTAGAGTCTTCGAAATCTTTCAAAGAATCTGACAGGCTCAATACACACTATCAAACACTGCAAAGAATGTGACTATAAGTTGGCGCTAGTGTAAGGAATCTGACAGCTAGGATCCTGTCGCTTAGAACATAAAATATTGCCTAGGAAGGTATTCCAAGTGCTGGGATGACGTTCTTTGCATATTTTATCTTGTACTAACTGCGCCCCGCGGTTTCATCCGCGTAAATGTCGATCCCGTGGGAATATCGGGATAAAAAGTAGCCTATATGTTAATCCAGGGTGTCAGCTACCTCCATATTTGTTTTATCAATATTGGTCTAGCCGTTTGAGCGTCAAGAAGTAACAAACATATAAACACACACACACACGCACTCACAAACTTTCGCCTTTATAATATTAGTGTGATGATGAAATAACCCTTGTAATTCATCGTGAAGAGTGGTCCTTAGGTGCCTTCAGTTTAACGAGTCCCAAATTATTAAGTCAGTTACATTACAATACACAATATATATATATATATAATAAGAAATGCAGGGACATCTACGCGCAACCTGTTACTATGGATACAGTACATGATTCTAGCGTAGACTACCTTAGACATTATTCGTCAACAGTGCCACTGTTTTTTTTATAATCGACGAATAAGGAGTCGGACAGAAGTGAAAACTTGAAAAAGCATAGTCATTTTATAATATGTTTGAAGGTCATTCATCCCAAAGAAAAAGTACCGCGCGTTGATGTCTTTATAATGGCCAAAACTTAAAACAGAGGTGTCGGTTACGATAACAGTGTCGCGAGTTTATGTGGATTATCCTATACTAATACATAAACTTGAAAAATATGGTATCAGGGGAAATATACTTGACCTCATTCGATCTTACTTAACGAACAGAAAGCAATTTGTAGAAATCACACAAATATCCCCAAATACTAGTTACGAGAAAAAATATCGTTCCGAAAGCGAGATAATTAAATACGGCGTTCCTCAAGGTAGCGTGCTAGGACCACCCCTTTTTTTGCTCTACATAAATGACCTTCCGAGGCAGATAAAGCACCCCATGGTACTATTCGCCGATGATAGCACCGTAATTATTAAGTGCGATGATCCCAATACTTATGAAAATTAAATAAATATGACATTAAATAGAATTATAACATGGTTTGACAACAATAATCTAATTATAAACTTAGAAAAGACTAAAATTATGCATTTTTATCAGAGAATACCGAATACAATCCTTGACATTAGCCATTTAGGGACAAAAATAGAATCAACTACTTACTGCTACTAAATTTCTTGGTATTAATATAGACAGCAACTTGACTTGGAGACCCCAGACAGACGAAATATGTAAAAAACTTAATAAATTCACCTATGCTCTCTATAAACTATCAAAAATAGTAAGCCTAGAATCCGTACTAACAGCCTATCACGCCTATGTTGCATCAACACTCAGATATGGCGTAATATACTGGGGCAATTCAGTTGATAGAGAACTCGTATTTAGAGCCCAAAGAAGATGTGTCAGAGCTATGTGTGGCCTTAAAAGTACAGACAGTTGTCAACCGTTCTTTATACGTCCAAAAATTCTTACCTTGCCATCGCTGTACATATACGAAAGAAATATATTCGTGAAATCTAACATTTCGTTATACAAAATAGCTACTAAAAGTTACTACAGAAAATTACGCGATAAAAATAAGTCAGAACTCGAAGTGACTCATGGTAAAACTGCTCTAATGAATAAAAGTACCTTCTGTATGGCCAAAAAAATATTTAACAAACTACCTGAAAAAATAAAAACGTTACAACTGGACAATTTCAAAACAGAACTATTAAGAATATTGATAGATAAATGCTATTACTCACTGCAGGAATATTTGGACTATAATTCTATAATTACTGCTTCAGAAAATTGTACATCACCTCACCTATTTTGACGATTTAGAATTTTATTTGACATTAGCATTATTATGACATTTAACTTAATATATTTGACATTTATTGAAATTAATTAATTAAAAAATGTACCTATTAATATTGATTTTATTATTAATGTGAAAGTTTACATAATTCTTACACATCATGATTATATATAAAAATTCGACAATGACAATTTAATATATTTGTACGCCTCTGGGCAAAGCATAGAGGATCTTTCTACCTGTAACATCTCGCACACTATTGTAATTTGACCTATGTTTACAAATAAAGCATTCTGATTCTGATTCTGAGTTCCATGGTTTTTTCCCATCTTAAAAAATGCCCAACGTGCCTGAAAAAGTTTTCACTTCAAAAAATCAACTGTTTCATATAAAAGTACAATACTTACACGGCCACAATGTTCAATGCATGTGGGTTCCGAATCGCCCTGTATATGTCTATATCAAAGAAACTTTGTGACACGATTTTCCGCATAAATACCACGCTTCGTGACTTCGTGTGCAGTGTACCCCGCGGCATTTCCTAACCCCATTCTAGTGACTTGTCTCGCGTTTCGCACTGAATGTTAAACAAACTCAAACAGCTCTTCTTTACACGTTCTATTTGTCAAGTGGCGTGGCTGGCTCGTGCGTACGAGGTCACAATAAAAACAAAAAACAAACGCCGCTTCAGATTAGGCGAGAGGGACCTGCAAAAACCAGCTACCTGCGCCCCCGTCATTTTGGGAGCTTATTACAAGGATGCCGCCTCGGTCGCGTCTAAAATGATGAAGCCGCTTCAGAAAGAGATAAACTATACAAACTATTGAAGGAGGAAAGAAATACTACGTCCCTTCTAATTTAAGGGTTATGTCAAAGGCGGCTGGAAGCCAAAACAAGTTATTTAAATTCGGCTCTTGTCTCGAAACCGCTACGCCTACGTCGTCGGCTACAAGCAGACTCAACGCTGACTTAGTCCTTTTTCTTTTTTCATCCGAATGCAATAAAGGATAAAGGCGAATAGAAATAAATTGGCAACAAAATGCTTCACGTGATGGCGGGGTATGCGTGTGACCAATAAAGTAATCATCGGGACGGGCGGACCAATTACGGCACTGCCGACTCATTCGTTGGCGATCGAAAATTAAAATTTAATTGATGGCACACTGGCCGCCGCTGCGGAGCGTGCGCCGCCGCAGCCCCCGGCCGCACCACACTTTGGTGCCATAGCGTTTATTTAAAATGTATGGTAATTCAATTTGCGCTTTTAAACCACCAATTCTGTAAGTAATTAAGCCCCGTACGTGCTCCACGAGCTATGCACGCGTCGCTGTTTACATTCAGTTTCAGACGATAGCTTTCTCTACTTGACAACTACCGTATTGTATAGGAGTCGTTTACTTATTCACTTACTAGTGGACTGGACAATCGTCGTTTGTTCCGGACTAAGGATTCCCATATAACGACAAGTTAAGTGGCTGAAGTCGTGGTATCCTATAAATGGGTATGCAAATGCAACTTTTCAAACGAGCTATTTTCGCGACAATGATTGACTTTTAAATGGGTATAAACACCGGAGTATCAGCGTATCTCACGGCGTCGCTGGGACACGGAGGCGGCGCGTCACGTCCGCCGGGACTTGTCCTCAATTACTCATATAGCCGACTTAAAAAACGCGCGACACGTCGGTTTTTTACTGAAAAAGGATCGCCGAGTTCCATTTTCACAAAGAGTAGCCTCTGGTTAAGGCAATTTGTTTTGGATTGTGCGGCGCGGATGAATGGCTCGGCTACGGTGGCATGTGCCGGCTCCGCTCCTCGCATACTGATGAGCCGCGCCGCTTGCCTCCTCACATAGACAGGAGCTCCCAATTATTTCTGTCTTCTCGCATCTATTGTGATACTCCGACTTTTTTCGGCGTCTCGTTTGTCGTACTTATGCATACCTCCATTAGCTCTCAATGTATAATTGTATACTGAGTTTTAAACCGAGAGAATTCTCAGAAATAAGTTTATGTTCTCGGTAATTGTACATCTTAAAACTCGCAGTAGAAACACTTGAACAGACTATAAAACCGATTCTTAATTAATCGTTAATTGCTTTTAAAGCTCGTCGGTAATACCTATAACATAAGATTAAACTGTGTGCAATTTAGTCTCATTGAGCATCCAGATTATTTAATACGTCCGGTTTTGAGAGGTGAAAAATAAGAATCGAGTGGGCATTTTCAAAAATCGATTAAGAAAGACATGATTAAGTACAGGAGTTTTTGTGCTCGTACGTTTCTCCCGTGGGGCGATTGTAGTCGGTGCACTGAGTTAAAATGTTTGCATATACGGCTATAAAGCAATCCCTCGGTAAATAATTACGTTAGCGCGGTCCCTTTTTGTTGGTCACCGTAACGCCATAATTATTTCCATTCAGCTCCACTGTCAAGCAATGTATAATACTGCGAAAGATCTCGTACAATATAATGGTATGCTTCGACGTCAGCGCACCGGGAGATTAATGTTACGGACAATATTTTAAAAGATGGCTTGTAAGATAACCTTTAAGGTTTACTCTTTCGTAATGGCTTAATTGAAAAAGTCAACAAACATCACTAAAAATCTGCCATAAAGATAATTCATGCGAGCGAGTTGGTACGCGACACGCCCACCGACGCGATTTAATTACAAAATCAATAATCGAATTGCGGAGGCGAGTTAATTGATTGTCTCTGGATTCGACGCCGCGCTATCGATGTGCGTGCATCGGGGGCTTGCAATAAGACTAACGTAAAGTCTGCGATACCTACCGAGTACCTACTGAGAGAGGAAGGTGGCTTAGGCATATCGCTTATATCACGCTAAAGTGTGTCATATCTTTCGAAAATGATACATTTTAAAAGTAATTACGACTGATGGCCGAGCTATAAGTGTGCTACGCGACTGCTACGCGAGCTCGTAGCTACTTATGGAAGAAAAAGTTGACTGACAGAGGAGCTTTATTTTATTTTTTTCTTCAATTTCGTCTATTTGAAGGCCATTGCATGTACTTTCTGCTACTTTTTAGGGTTCCGTAGCCAAATGGCAAAAAACGGAACCCTTATAGATTCGTCATGTCTGTCTGTCTGTCCGTCTTCCGTCCGTATGTCACAGCCACTTTTCTCCGAAACTATAAGACCTATACTGTTGAAACTTGGTAAGTAGATGTATTCTTTGAACCGCATTAAGATTTTCACACCAAAATAGAAAAAAAAACAATACGTTTTAGGGTTCCCCATACTTAGAACCGAAACTCAATATTTTTTTTTCATCAAACCCATACGGTATCTATGGGTAGGTCTTCAAAAATGATATTGAGGTTTCTATATAATTTTTTTCTAAACTGAATAGTTTGCGCGAGAGACACTTCCAAAGTGGTAAAATGTGTGTCCCCCCCGTAACTTCTAAAATAAGAGAATGATAAAAGTAAAAAAAATATATGATGTACATTACCATGTAAACTTCCACCGAAAATTGGTTTGAACGAGATCTAGTAAGCAGTTTTTTTTAATACGTCATAAATCGTAAACCGCAATTTACCATTCATTCAATCTACTCAAAAATAAAAAAAAAACATTTAATTTCATAAACATAAACCTTATGCATAAACCCGGATGTTACGGAACCCTCGGTGCGCGAGTCCGACTCGCTCTTGCCCGGTTTTATTAGAATGTACATAAATCATGTGCAATCATAAGTTACCACTCATTAAGATAACTCGTCGTAGAGTGATTGTAGCTGTCCCTAATACGTTTCCACGATAATTTTACATATCAAGGTAAAGCCTTGAATCATAGTATTTCAATGAGCAGTAACTGCTTGTTTCTCTTCCATTTACACTAACTGTTTAGTCGTTATATGAGTAACAAAAACGCGTCCGTTCGTCTGGCGGCCATTAAAAACGCATCAGCATCATATAAATTATTTTATTAAATGTCGATTCGCACCTTTGCCCCAGAGCGTGTCTAATCGATCGGGACCTTGCTCCGGTTTATTGCTTTTCTTATTTCTGGTTTATAGGTATTTGGTATCTGTGTGGTGCCGGACTTACAGAATACCACCACCCCTTACTTCCCGTGGGTGTCGTAAAAGGCGACTAAGGATCGTACCGGAGAATGGGCAGCAGCGTTCTCTATGTATTCCACCAGCATACCATACTGCGATCGCCAACCCGCCTGCCAAGCGTGGCGATTATGGCAAACCCTCCCAAAATTGGGGGAGGCCTATGTCCAGCAGTGGACGTCTATCGGCTGAAACGACGACGAGGTATTTGGTAGGTAGAGTGGCCCGTGGCTAAATAATAACAGCTGCACAGGTCGCTCGATCAGGTTAAGCTACGCTTGCCGCGGTTGGTCTGTGGATGGGTGACCATCTTTACATACCGAGACCCTTCCGTGCCTCAGAAAGCACGTTAAGCCCGAAAGTCCCGGCTGTCATTCGTGGATCTTTGACAGTCGTTCCGGGTAGTCAGCAGCCCGAAAGTCTGACAACCAGTCTTACCAAGGGGTATCGTATTAACAAGTAACTGGGATGTGGAGGTCAGATAGGCAGTCGCTCCATGTAAAATACTGGTATTCAGCTGCATCCGGTTAGACTGGAAGCCGACCCCAACATAGTTGGGAAAAGGCTAGACAGATGATGAGGTATTTGGGAGGTACTCATTTTGTGGAAGCCTTAGTTCATGTTGTGAGATCACATATATCAAAGAGCAGGTGGTCTGGTGGCCCAGTGGTAACGGCTTACGAGTTGTAGGTCGAGGGTTCGAACCCAGGTTTAACTATATGTAATTTATTTCATCACCGCTGCTCTCAAAACGGTGAAGGAAAACATCGTGAAGAAACCGGCGCGTCCTAGAACCAAAAATTCCAACCAGCACTGGGCCCGCGTGGTGGATAACGGCCCACTCCCTCTAACAGAGAGGAGGCCTGAGTCCCAGCAGTGGGAAGATTATAGGCTGATTATGTGGTAACACAGAACAAAAAAAAAATGCAGGTTAGTAAAGTAACAAACTGGCGTCATTACAGTAGCGAGGCGGGCGTAGCGAACGCCTACAAACATGTTAAAAAAGGAAGTCTAAAGAGCAATTCTGTGTTTAAACAGCAAAGGTTTTTAAATCATCATCACCATCAATTCAGCCGAAAAATGTTCACTGTTGGAAATGGGCCTCCCCAAGTACCACCACTTTGACCGGATTTTTTTTTCAGATTTTTAAATGCTGATGTGTAGGTAATTAAATTATAAAGATCTAGGCGTCTTTGATAATATCCTAAAAAGACAGCGATACCTGCTTATGGAAGATATACATATAAGTAGCTAACAGGTGCCATTTAAATAAGATTGCTAGATCGACCCATCGCTATTACTTGTCCACCATTTGCGGCAATAAATAAATTCTTTCCGTAACAATATCGCAGTTTATTCCACTTTTTACTTGTCTTTACGTAGAGCTGTATCTGACTTGACAATATAAGTAGTTTTGACAATATAACTGCAAGTGTCCTTGCCATTTAAGGATTAATCGTCTTCAATTTCCCATTTAGTAAAACCTTTAACAAAGGGAACGTTTATAGATACTTAACAAAAATAAAAGTACCAGAGCTGGGTATGTTCCTTTCCATCTGATATAAAAAAGTTATTTTCGTCTAACATTTTTAAATTAACGTTAATTTATAATTAATCTTTGTATCGATAAATCTCGTAAGCGATTATAATGGGAGGCTTTACGATACAAGCATGTAAAAATTAATGAACGCTGGTTACACGAGCGGTACACGCGTGCTACGTAATCGTCCGTTTAATTAGCAGATAGTTAACTCGGAGTTTATGAACGGCTCTCTAATGTATTAGCTGGAAGGCTTCCAACACAGAAAAAGGGATGTGTTCCACTCATAATAAAAGCTTTGGAAATAGTGGCTGCCAGGAACTTTGCATATTTACGTTGAGTTACGTAATTTATCAAAATCTCCGTCGGGAAAGCTCTAATTTGTTCCACGTCAACTTTCAGCCAGAAAGTCAGGCTCCAACTCTACCAGTTTCGGCAGAATGCTTTATATCCCCAAATGAGGTAGTATTTGGTCGCTTCACTTAATTAGCGCGTAATTATTTGATCCGTTATAATTTCACTTCCTTATTCAGAAACGACCGAAATTTTATACGTCTACACGATGTAACTGACTAAACGTAAAACGATATTTTCAATAATTTGTACAATTAGCGAAATGAGGCTGTTAATTCTCAAGTATGATAATCCAAGTATAATTTGTGAGTAAAGGCTAAAATATCCGTCTAAATGGATGCTAGTGTTTAAGTGTTGTATCGGTTACAGCTGCGGAACGATTATCCCTCCACGACATTCGCTTCACTTGATACGATCTCGATTCTCGATTGAGCCCCACTCTAATTCACGCAAATTTCATCTTTGATTTCTATCTTGCTAATTGAATGCTTCGTTTCTGGTGTCGATTTTTATCAACAGAACTTAATATCTACGCCAATAAAAGTTAAACATAAATCAGTTTATATTTTTCATATTACTTTTATATAAATTACTTCGCATATACCTTCAAGTTGGACTGCTAAAAATAGGCTTATGTATCTGTTTTTAATTATAGTTTGTCTCAATTTATTGGACATGTGAGCCATTTTAATTTCGTATCTCTTTATAGGAAGTGAATTCAAGATATTATTTTTCGATTATTAATTCTTACTGCCTGCGGAGTCCCAGTCAGTCGTATCGACTTTTTCCGGAGCTTAAATAAGCTTGAAATGACATGTTGTTAAAAATTCTGTTCAAATCATTTCAGATGATTGAACTGTGTCGTTTCTGTAAAAGAAAACAGACGAGCTCATTTAGATAATATATTTTAGGTTAAAATGTAAAGAACTGCGCTAACGTGGACGGCCGGGTGGACCATTTTGTACGAAGCCAGAGGTAATTTAAACATCGTGTAACATGAAAAAGCTCCCGATGAAACCAAAGGGCGTTGAAAACAAACCAAGTCTGGGCTCTGTGGCAGGCAGTAAACTAGTTACCAGTTACGAGTGGTTTGTTGACGCTTACTGCCCGTTGTCTTCGTAGGACTGGTGACATATTAACTCGTAAATCTTGGGAACAACTGGACGCACCTCGGTGGTCTCGACAGGTCGTAACTAACGCTACCATCTACGGATGCCTGAGTGATGTCTAGATTTTTACATAGATTTGAATTTTGCGAAAAGCATGTCATTACCTTTGTCTTGCATTTTACTTTATGTACTTTCAGATGGTAAGATCAGAAATAATTACATTTTCTTCGCTCTTTGACTTTTCGTCTTGAATTTTTGATGGCGATGAAAAAAGAGGGAATTACTTTTATGAAGATAAAAAACATAAATGAAGTCATTTGAAGTTAGACACTTTAATAAAATAGGTACAGTTATGCATTTAAAAGTGTCCCTTTTAAAGTAATACTAACATTTTTTATTTATTATCTTTTGAGAGCAAAAGTTGTTTAATTCAAATAAAATAAAATTCACTATAAATCAATCACTCCCGCGCAGTCTCGCGTATGAGTCAGGGATTATGCTGGCGATAAAGTTTAGGTATTAAACTTATGTTAAAAGACTTATGTTAAAGTATTCAGGGCCTCATGTCTGCTACAATAGTGTCAGAATGGTCTATAATTGATTTCATAATTGTTGATTTTGACAAGTTTGGTAATCTACTAATATAATGGCGTGATTATGACTTTCCAATGGTCAACCACTGACACTCCATTGAAAGAAATGGCATAGAATGGTAATCTCGTACATAATGAAAAATTAATTACTGACTTACGCGGTAATCTGCAAAAATTTTGACAGTGTCTTTGATCAGTGATTCTCTGTTCTTTTAATTCGTTACGAGTATCGTATAATTTCTGTGCCATTGACCGACCAATGATCAACCATTTTGAATTTAGCAGATTGCGAACTTTTAGCAAAATGACAATGGGATGGTGGTGGAATCGTGTTGGAATGACGAATTTATAAAAATAGCAGACTAGGGTCCCAGGTGAGTTCAAATAACCTAAGGACGGATCTATTTTTTTCTGTCTGTTAGTTTAAGAGCGTTTACGCCGTAAACGTTCTCTACTAACTTTTTAGACCTTTGTATCCTTCATAAGTGTATGAAGTTTAGAAAAAAGTTTAGAAAACTAAGGGTTTGAAAGTTTGTATGAAATTCCGTACGGCGTAAACGCTCTTAAGGGCCGATTTTTCAATCAACAGATAATTTTTATTCGTAGAATAAAATTGTCGTCTGACAGATTTTGCTTTGAAAAACTGCCAAAAATTCAAAATTATTCCTCGAATAAAATTAGCCCTTTGTTATTTTTACCCGACTGCGGCGAAGCCCAAAAGGAGGGTTATGTGTTTGACCTGTATGTATGTATGTATGTATGTCCGTTTCTTTGTTCCCTCGTAACTTCTAAACGAATGAACGGATTTTGATAAATTATACGTCTTTAGATTTGTCTTGGTAGCGCGAGTGTCACTGGGTATATCAAAATTGAAAAAATATAAAATGGCCGATTTTTGGCGCAATATTATGTCTGCAAAAAAAAATATTTTTCTCGAAACCTATCGAGTGGGGTATCAAAATAAAGGGTTTTTAAAGGTGATTACAAAATTTATATACAACTTATATGGTTAAAAGTAATTCGAAGTGACAAATCGTAAAAAACACGTACCAAGAGCTAAATCGTCTGCAAAATCTTTCAAATTTGTGAACTAAAAAGCTGGAAATAAAAATCAAGTAGGTAATTAAAAAAACTAAAAAACCCGACTGCGGTAAAAAAATTAAGTTAAAAAAAAACTGAAAAGCTAAAAACAAGGCCATTTTAAATTAAATAAAAGTTGGAAGCAGGCGGGATCCATACCATTTTTTTATTACATTTTCAAACTCAAATGGGTCCCGCCTGCTTCCGACTTTTATTTAATTTTAAATGGCCTTGTTTTTAGCTTTTCAGTTTTTTTTTAACTTAATTTTTTTACCGCAGTCGGGTTTTTTAGTTTTTTTAATTACTTGTTTTTTATTATGAATGAAAATCTAGTTTTTATGCGAAAAACTTATATGCCCCTATGTTTTTGGTAGATAAAAACTTTCTCACGTGTTCACAAACAAATGCAGTCCATCCCTGAAATAGTTTCGTAGCAACATTTACGTAGAATTTGCTCCTTCCGCCGCACGGTGAACTCTCAACATTTGGATGATAAAATCATCATAAAACATTATTTTACCATCCCTAATCTTTGGCAATATCCATACCGGTAACAGCCATCACAAACTTTTGCAACGCGCGTGTGTTTCGATAGCTTTAGTACTCGTTTTTATGAGGGGGGTAATTGACGCAGGTAGTGATGGTACCGTACCGCGTGCGACGACTTACGTCATTTTAACTGATGATATTTTATTTTAGATGGTAAAACCATGAGTAAGGTAGAAGGCTAATAGTCTACAGCCGTGAGACACATTTCCTGTAAATTTCTTACATCGGAGTTTACACTTTTCATTTGTTTTTATCTTATGTACGTCAACAAAATTGAAGTTTAGTAAGAAACCAATGGATGTTCTCGAATAACATTTAATTTTATTAATAGAAAACAGACCACTCATTTATCGCCATTTAGCGCCTGACCGGGTTTGAACCCACGACCTGCACCTTGTAAGTCGGAGCCGTTACCTCAGGGCCACCACTGCTCCACCGTCCACAGTCAATACAATGGTCTAGTTAAATGTATTTGTAGCTATGTAAAGCCCCATTACTTAGTGGACCTTCTACATACATTTATACATTATTCTGTAAAGCTTGGCGCGCCTTGTCTTCTACATGTAATTTTGCAACACCCGTAGGTACTTTGGGCACGTTGACATATTCATCATCATCATTTCAGCCGAAAGACGTCCACTGCTGGACATAGGCCTCCCCCAAAGGGGGGGGGGGGGGGGGGGTTTGCCATAATCGCCACGCTTGGCAGGCGGGTTGGCGATCGCAGATTGGTATGGTGGTGGAATGCATAGAGAACGCTGCTGCCCATTCTCCGGTACGCCCCTTAGTCGCCTTTTACGACACCCACGGGAAGTATGGGGTGGTGCTATTCTTTAAGTCCGGCACCACACAGACACGTTGAC
Organism: Mesoligia furuncula; assembly: GCA_916614155.1. Taxonomy (NCBI): domain Eukaryota; kingdom Metazoa; phylum Arthropoda; class Insecta; order Lepidoptera; family Noctuidae; genus Mesoligia; species Mesoligia furuncula. Next base: position 17,507,412 of record OU744801.1, read on the forward strand.
ATATTACACTAAAATTATTAGTGTAATGTATATATTAGTCATCTCATACGTTCTCAACCTTATTTTGCCCGCCATCACATTGAGATTGTTTTTTCTAGATCCCTCCAATTTTACTTACCTTCTGTTGCGGATCTGAAACAGCTATGCCACGATTAAGATATGTAAACGAGTAAAATATATAGTCATAAGATAGGATCTATAATTTTCTCTGAGTCTTCTACTTCCCCCTGAAACGGTCAAATGCCCGCGAGTGGCGTTATCATTACCTACGTTTTGAACCTATGGTCTATCAATACTATATAATATCATTTTATTGCAAGTTAGTATATAGTGTCTATAGTATATTTCATGGTGTCCAGTATGACATCGGTGTGTTTAGTATGAAACTGCGGCTAAATTGAATGTTGGGTCATCAAGAACCATAGGCATTTTGTATTTTCTAAACGGTGATATTTTTCTCCAGTAGGGACCTAATCTGCGTTAGCGATTTATTTGCTAAAAATGTAAACAGATATAAATTAACGTATAAATAATTTTAATTCCTACAAAATAATGTTCAGTTTACGCTAAAACTTCAAACATTTGTAACAGTCACTCTGAAATCAACTTAATCTTCATTAAAATAAAGTTGATATTTGTTTAACTTGAAATAGGGGTGTGCAGCACTGCGCAGTTTTACCACCTTTTACTTTATATGTTTATTGTAATGTTGAATCCCACAAAAACATTTCATGTTAAATGTTGCCAAGACGAGACCATATAGCTCGCACTGTCAAAAATTAATCAGATCTCATGTAGAGCCAAGCTTCTAACCCTACACGCCTTAACTCTACAAGGCCTAACTTCGCAAACTCTACACCTTAGTCAAAATATATGGCTTGGCCGTTTCGTTACTACAAGAACCATTGTATAACAGTATGACAGTTTTTCATCTTACGCTCAGGTGAATGTAGCGAAATGGCCAAGCCATATATTTTGACTAAGGTGTAGAGTTTGCGAAGTTAGGCCTTGTAGAGTTAGGGCGCGTAGAGTTAGAAACTTGGCTCTACATGAGATCTGATTACTTTTTGACAGTGCGAGCTACATGGTCTCGTCTTGGCAACATTTAACATGAAATGTTTTTGTGGGATTTCATTTCTTTTTGTAAGTTGCTTATGATATTTATACGAGTATTTTTTCTGATGTTAATTGTTTCTTTCTTTTTTTGCGGTTTAATATTATTCGTTAGTACGTACTTATAGCTAATACAAGTATAATAATGTAGTGAAGAACATTCTGAAACCATACACTTTTATCCTGTAATACAAGGGTTTGAGGATGTTTTTTTTTAAATTATGGTTTAATTTGTAAGAAGAATGTACTTGTATAATTTTCAGATCTCAAGCATGAGTTTAAGTTTGTACGGGAATTTTAAGTTTGTATGGGAAAACCGAAACGAATCATTCCTTAATTTAAAGGGTAGGGGATGATTTACTAAAAATCCTGAAATACATATCTTATTATTTATAACAAGGACCCTCTATATAAATTTTCAGACCTTTAGCATCAACATTTACGGAAGTCTCATACAAACTTTCACCTTGGGGGGGTAAAAGTTTCAAGTTTTAAGATCTTTTTGTTGTTTGTGTACTATTACTAGCTTACATACCAAATTTCAACTTTCTAGGACTTCAGGAAGAACCTTAAGAATATGGATGATCATCAGTGAGTCAGTGAATCAGTGACGAAATCGGGGTATTTTAGATATCAATAAAATCTAAAGTATAAGAGCTATGCAATTGAAACTTTATAGGTTTAATAAATCAACCACTGACATCATATCCCGAAAATTTTGTTTATCGGGTATAATCCAAACCCAAGTTAAGAAGGTTCAAAAATACGACGAAGTGCTTCGAGAAAAGGTAGGTAGTTTGCCCTTGCGCTTCGCTTGACTCGTCTTGGCGGGGGCACTACCGTGCCCCCAGATAGGATGCCTAAACGAAAGCTGTGCAGTTATTTAAAAACGGCGTTATACCACAATCTTTCAGAATTTCTCAGCAAAATCTTTCAATTCTACGACAGCAACGTAAGTAGGTATATTATCAGAGGCAATTTTAATTATTAACCAATCTCCAAAGTCTTATTGCACCTCATTGTTTCCACACAAATGAGAAACTACAAATTTCGATCACCTCCCACAATGCAATGTAATCGTATATTACGCCGACTATACAACAAAATGTAATTACGAATTATAGAATAGATTGCTTAATCAATGCATTGCGCCTTCACGCAAATTAAGAGCTATGTCAATTGAGTTATACAGACGAACAACTGTTAATTATTGTTGTAATTACTTTTTGAAATTATGTTATTAAGCTTAATGAAATCGCGTACACTAGCGGCAGCACAAAGCGAACAGAAATACAGAATGAACATTTGCTTTTCTCACTAAAGGATTATCGAGCAATGGAACTCTGAATATGTGGCCCTATTTATGCTAATTTCTTTCACTTTCAATTAGACGAGACAGTAACTTACAAGTCACAAGGTGCACGGCAGTTAATAGTCCCTTATTTAGTTCTGTTTCATTCTCGTCAACGACGCCACACCGCAATCCAATACATTTCTCTTGATAATTTAATTCTTCAATCTTGTTTAATGTGAAGATACGAGAACTGTATCTATTATTTTCTGGATTCAATTACTATAGATGTATTTCGTTCTCTTTCATCACCTATTTATTATGTGGAAGGCTGGCTGTGAAATAGTTTGTTTCGAACGTTAGATTTACGTCGTGACGAAAATGGAAACTGCTAATGGCGTTTGCATTTGAATAGAAAAATAAAGATCCCGACGAATTGAGTACCGCCTACTTATATTGAAGTCGGTAAAAAATATCGAGGTATGTCGGTTAGGTAATTCAAAAATACGACTAGGGCTGCAAATATTTATGGTACTTAATTGTTTTTGTCCCATTTCAATTACTTACAGTCAATTTTATTTATTACTAGCTTCCGCCCGCGGCTTCGCCCGCGAGGTATGTCGATAAAAACTATCCTATGCCTTTCCCCGGGAAGCAATCTATCTCTCTGCCAAATTTAGTCGAAATCCGTTTAGTGGTTTAGGCGTGAAAAGGTAACATACAGGCAGACAGACAGAATTACTTTCGAATTTATGATATTAGTATGGATATGGATAGTATGGATTTATATTTATTTAAGGTTCTTTCAGGAGTAATCTCCCTTTCATGGATGTCAGGCTGGTCAACAAATAACTAGGCGATACTTCACACTGCTGGCCATTTATAAGAAAAAATTCAAAACATTTTTTTTCTTAACAAAAAGCCTGCGAAGGTTTCGAGCTGATTGACCGCGTGTAATAGAGGTGGTCGGTAAGCCACGATGCGCGGGCGCCGTGACAGATTCGATTTGTCCATTGTCCGGTAGCGGCAACGATTCGTTACGGGAACGCTCGGTTGTACCTACTATAAAACGGAGGTTAAGCATTAGTTTGCCAACTTTTTTGCGTGAATAGGCTAAACACCACAGACTTTAAACAAACATGACTTCTATTATTCACGGCTTGCTAATTGAGGAAAATGTAATATTTAATAATGTCTGAAGTGTTTTGATATAATGGACCGTGTAACTACATGAGCAGGAGGTAAATCACATTGTTTTGTCAGTCATAATGATCAGTGTTTGTCTACTTCTGCGTACGTGACTTGTATGTTAGGCAGGTAGACAACAACGGATTTTTTGTAATGTGACGTCAGATTTTAGTACCTATGAAGATCTTGAGGCCTACCTAGTTTCTGTTATCATTTATCCAACAGTTATCTCTTGATCTAAATCTTCTTTATCTATTAGTTTCATAGCCTAGATATTGCCTATATCTAGGCTGGCGTTTGCTGAGACGCCAAATATAATTGGTGTCTCGGTGAATCGCTCCAACCGTCTCATAAATAAAGCTCAAATTGAAATACAAATATTTATATTTGTAGAACATGGGAAAAAAATATGACAGATGTAAATATTAATAAAGTGAACGCTGTGTCTAGTCACCAACGGCACCCGGCGTTCTAATTAATTAGGAATAAGTACAATGAAAAATATAAACTAAATTATAACGTTCAATATGAATACTTACAAAACATTCTTCATTTTAATCAAGATTAATAATTATATACTCAGCATATGTATGGAGGGAGGCATGGCATATACTATGAGCTCTATGAAAAGTGGGTGGACTCGAATGTGTTATGAGGAAATGCGGTCGGAGAGACTTTTGAAAAAGCCTAAGTAAAAAGTCATAATTCGACGTTTGGCTCTCGCCTATTTCCTCCTCCAATATTGGACCAATTTAAAAGATATTTCATAAACTGAATAAGAAGGATATTATACTGTGTTCGCAGTAATAGTTGTCAAATTTGTACACTAGGCCCACTGACCTCTATTAAATAAGTCAGTCCAGTCAGTGACAGGCCAGTAATATATGTATAAGTCAATGACTAGACCTCCGTTGACAGCGGTTTAAATCGGCATTTTATGAGGGTTCTAGTGCTTATAAAAAAATGTATCATCAAAAAGGAAAATATAAGGACATACAAGTAGTTAATATGTATTATTCTTTAAAAATAATATTGCATCATGATCATTAACCAGAAAGAAAACAGCCGAGAGCCTTTCTATTGAGAAAACACCACCCGCATTTCCTCTTACGGCAGATGATTCCTCAATATAGTCGGACCTATCCCTCTGCAGCGAGGTGTGAGACAGGGAGACGTTATCTCTCCGAAACTGTTCACCGCTGCATTGGAGGACGTCTTCAAGGTTCTGGACAGGAAAGGGGCTGGCATTAACATCAATGGCGAGTACATAACTCACCTTCAGTTTGCCGACGATATCGTAGTCCCGGCTGAGACTATGGAGGACCTCAGTACGATGCTCGATGACCTCAGTAGAGCCCGCGAAAGAGTGGGTCTTAAAATGAACATGGACAAAACGAAGGTCATGTCAAATGCCCATGTAATGTAAAGATTTCACTCTCATAAAGATCGGAGACGCTACACTCAAAGTCGTGGATGAGTATGTTTACCTAGGACAAACTGTCCAGTTAGCTACGTCTAACTTCGAGAAAAAAGTCAATCGTCGAATCCGACTCGGCTGGGCAGCGTTCTGGAAGCTACGCAATATCTTCTCGTCCCACATACCGCAGTGTCTCAAGACGAAAGTCTTTGACCAGTGCGTGCCAGTTTGCCAGTGATGACTTATGGCACTGAAACGTGGTCACTCACAATGGTCCTTATAAGAAGGCTAAAAGTCACCCAAAGGGCAATGGAGAGGGCTATGCTTGGAGTTTCCCTGCGTGATCGAATCAGGAATGAGGAGATCCGCAGGAGAACCAAGGTAACCAACATAGCCCGAAAATTGCCTAACTTAAGTGGCAGTGGGCAGCACATTGCTCGCAGAACTGAACAGAACGATGGGGCCGAAAGGTTATGGAGTGGCGACCGCGTACCGGAAGACGTAGCGTTGGAAGGCCTCCCACAAGATGGTCCGACGACCTTGTGAAAGCCGCAGGAACCCGTTGGATGCGAGAAGCACAGAACCGGTCGAAGTGGAAGTGCTTGGGGGAGGCCTATGTCCAGCAGTGGACGTCTTTCGGCTGAAATGATGATGATGATGATGAATGGGACTTTTAATTAGCTGCAGTAAAATGACAGCTCATGTGTTACTTAAATGACTGAAATTGGCGTCTTTTTGTTTTTTCGCGGCCATCAACCAAATCTTGTTTTTCTAGTACAGAATAGTGTAACAAACGAAACTTATTTGACATGCATACCTCAGTCCGAAATGAGTTATTAAGAAGTATCATTTTACTGCACCTAATTAAAAGTCGTACTATAAGGAAAATTGACGTTCATGTCAATTTATAACAAGTTTTAACTGTCAATGTCGCTGATGGAGGTGGGGTCGACGTGGGGTGGAATGTAGCCCATGCATTTCCTACACTGTTCTAAGTTCCAGTACATACTAATTCCGTAATTAGTATGTACTGGAACTTAGAACATGGGTGTAGAATCAATTAAAGCTAACCCGTCGGTGCCGCCGACCGCAAGCGCCACACAATCTATCAGTGGCATCGATTCAATTAGCGGTAGAACAATAGAATGGCCGCGCGTCCGGACCCGGCCGAACACCGCCGAAGTCGTCCGACCGTAACCGAACGCTATTACGTTTTATAACCAAATCCTATTGTTTGGGAAACAAATAACATTTGCTTACGGATCAGTGTGCCTGTAAAGTTGTTCTCCGTTATGTTAATTCAACTTAATTTTCTGTATCGTTTCACACATTTCAGTAACTACTTCCTTTTAGCAGATTTTCTTATAGAAACATCAGAAAGATACATGGATGGCTGTATCTCTTAGGCTAGCCGCACATACACAATAATAATTGTTGTAAATGCAAGATTATCAAAGATATTGATCAATATTATGGTCCCGCACACTACGCCATCCATACTAATATTATAAATTCGAAAGTAACTCTGTCTGTCTGTCTGTCTGTATGTTACCTTTTCACGCATAAACTACTGAACGGATTTCGAACGGAGAGATAGATTGCATCCCGGGGAAGTTTTTATAGACACACCTCGCGGGCGAAGCCCCTGGCGGAAGCTAGTATTATATATATTGAACAATACCGAAATACGGGCCGCACATACACAATATTATTGACAATATGTATTTTAAAATATTATTGACGTGTGTGCGGCTAGCCTTACAATTTCAGTGTCTTATAACAGAAACCATATTGGCCACAAAATGTCAATATCCTCCTCCTCCTCAAGTCGTATTCCTCATTACTGAGGGTCGTGATCCTCCCTTGAAAACATCTTTTCCCTGACGATGTTTCGCCATCTCTGTCTATCCTTGGCCAGGTGAAGCGCATCATGAAACTTCGTGTCAAGAGAAGAGCTTATCTGGTCCGACCATCGCAAAGGGCTGCGACCTCTTTCTTTTTTCGCTATTTCAGGTTTGGTCCCATAGTAAAAGTTGTTCATAATGATGAGCACAATGACCTCTTAAGAGGTTGTTAATGTTTTACCAATAACCCTGTAGATACACCCCATATATGCCCAATGCCCATCAGACACTGACCTGTATTATGCAACTTATATGATAGAGGTCAGTGCCATCACACAAAAACATTTGCCCTAACATAGCCAGAAACTCCAGCAAAATTAAAAAGAAAACAATCATCGCGTAAGTCTTAAAAAAAAAAAAAAAAGTCTTCTTAAAAGATTTTATGTTGTGTCCAATTACAAGGAAAGTACAAGACACATATCTCAAACGCACACATAACCTATTTCTGTATCTTGCTACGAAATAAAAGAACACTTCGCAAATCGTAAGGTAGGTATGCCGCGATCGTAAATCGATCGAAACGACTCTTATTTCAAACGTCGGCAGCATCCAACATGGCGATCAATAAAAGGAACTGAATTTATCACTGCGCGGTAATGCTAGGATGTTTTAATCTTTCGGCGCGTGGGCAGGCCTTTAAGCTCACATTAAGTTTCGTCAGGACAAGGTATTGCCTGTTATGTGCCGATTGTATCGATAAATCAGTGAAGACTTTCTGTTGGTGGTGATTTTTTTTTCATTTTTAGTGTTTTTTTAGGTTGCAGGTAAGTAAATGATTGACGATGCCACTTGGGTAGGCCGAGACTTGGAATTGACTTGACGAAATGATAGCATAATATTCCGCCATCGAAAGTGATGATGCTCTATTTTCTCTTAGGCAACTCTATTTCGTATTATATTGTTCATTCCAATGATGCGGGACACGTGATGCACTCGCTTGCAGCACTTCGATTAACCCAATTGATTAATTAACTAGCTGTCTAGTTTCAAAAGAACTAATTATAAATTCATTTGAAGACACATTTCTAAGATTGGGATTTTCATTCATAATATTGCATCAAACATTACAAATTTACTAACACAGTTTTTAAGTCATTGTTACTTTAAGTCCGAAATAAAGAATATATTATTATTAAACTGTCAAATGACTCAGACGACAGCTTATATATTTTGACGTAATATGAATCAGCTATAGGTACCTATTAGCATTTCATCTTTTTCGTTTGACTTTTTTATTTGGTCTTTTACTTTTAATTTTGTCAGACCTACTACCGTGGCTCTTGATGTTCCACCAGTTTACGACACAAAAAATCCAGCCAGCCATCAATATTGCCAGTTGAATTTATAACCGCTCAGTAACGCTAGGATACTTTAATCCTTTCGCGTGGGCGAGCAGATTTAAGTTAAGCCTACATTTACTTTCGTCAAGATGTAAGTACTGCGTGACTGGATGCACATTGACTCGACATGTTGTAATTGGTACTTACGATAAACAATTTATGTGCATTAACATATATTTATAAATTAAAGTAGTTTATCGTATCTTTTTTGTGACCGCGTTGTTCTTTTAAACTGCGCAACGGATTTTCATGCGGTTTTCAACATCATTTGTGAGTGGTTGATTTTATTCCGGAAAGTTTATGTGTATAAATATGTTAATATTAAACTAACAAATAATAAAGAACTCTGGATGTTTTCAAGTCGTAAAAACAGTGGTGGGTCGCTACTACATATATATACATTTAAAAAATACGGGTGGAGACACAAGGCGCTCATCATAAGCTCTACCTACGCTCGAAAATGACCACCTGCCTAGCCTTTCCCCAACTATGTTCGAGTCGGCTCCCGGTCTAAAAATAGCTACTTAGCGATAATTATGAAACTTTTAACGTTGAATCTGTTTTTTTATTGTTTACTAGCTGACCCGAGACACGTTGTCCTGTCCAAATTTCAGTTTAGTTTTCCCGAATTATCCAATTTTCCCGGTAACATTTCCCGTTTTTGTTCTTTTTTTTCTTGGACCCTAATTCGGACTATTATGAACGGAAACGGCTGGACCGATTTGGCAATTTTTTGTTTTAAAAACAAAAAATTTCCAAATCGGTCCAGCCGTTTTAAGGTGATGCGCTTACGCTATACGAACAGCATTTCATTACACTTTTAGATTAGGTTGTATACAACAATAAGCGAACTTAGTCAATGTTTCTCGTACCCACTGAGAAGGTCAGTTTGTAAATTAACCATATTTAATCACCTTAATTTCTCTACTACTATAATTTATTTGAAACTATGCCCATCCATAGATAAATATCACCCATCTCTATACTAGTCCAATGCCTACTCTAGGATGCATATCCGGTAAAGGACCACGTCTTCCCTACGATTTCGGTGCCCCCTGGTCTACTCCTTGATATGCAATGGCCTCTGTAGCACTATGGAAAATGAGGCTTCAGGGGCTAGTGCGAATCTTGAGGTTCCAATCCAGTCTAGTCAAACCACGCTGGGGTCGGTGAATTTCATTCATTAATTCGTATGATTTATTTAAAAGTACGTAAATTAAAACCTTTTCTCAAAAATGTCAAGTTTTACAAAATGTAACAATATATATTTACAAAAATAAAAACTACGTAAATTAAAACCTTTTCTCAAAAATGTCAAGTTAACAAAATGTAACAATATATATTTATAAAAATAAAAACTACGTAAATTAAAACCTTTTCTCAAAAATGTCAAGTTTTACAAAATGTAACAATATATATTTATAAAAATAAAAACTACGTAAATTAAAACCTTTTCTCAAAAATGTCAAGTTTTACAAAATGCAACAATATATTTATAAAAAATAAAACTACGTAAGTATGTACGTAATTACGTATGCATAAATTAAAACCTTTTCTCAAAAATATCAAATTTTACAAAATGCAGCAATATATTTATAAAAAATACAATTTCGTTGTTATTTCTTTCAAGCAATATTCTTCTGATAATTACCTTACCGCGTTGTAGTCTAAACAGAATGAGCAGATTGATAGCTTGTCAACTTGTGATTATAATAAACGCGATGTATTGAGAGGTTTGCGTCTGCGCAGGACAATCGAGTGATTAATCGATCACTAATAACGACAACTGAAATTAACGCATTACAATATTATTAATTGCTTGTCATTGTGAAGTATGTGCTAAAAATAAATTAGGTAGGTATGTACATGATTTTGATTAAGTACAATAATGGAATGTCCATCATGTCAGACAATAGCAGTTTTTGTTTTAAAACTTTTCACTACAGCTTGTCTGTCTACCTGTACCTAACATAAAAACAGCACTGTGAGACACCTTCAAATCTGCAAGAAGATTGTCAACAGCCGAACTATTCAGTAAAAATGTCATCGTGACAACTTAGGTGTAATGAGCTGTCATTCCACTAATGCTAGGGATTGACACTATCGACAGCTCACTTCACCTAAGTTTTAATAGTGACATTTTACAGTATAGAGCGACTGCTGTACTAACGAAAAAATAAACACAAGTAGACCTATAATAAAAGAAAAGACACCCGCCATTGCGGTGGTAATTATGATACGCAAGCTCACCCAGTCCAGTCATTAACGATCACAGCATAATTACAAGAAATAATATCCACCGTCGATAAGCAGACTCGCTAAGTGGCCAACACTAAAGCCCTTTGCGAAACGCGTAATGTGTCATTACACTCATTAAGCTACCAGTTGTCAAAAAGATAAAACTAAGTTTAATCGGGCGCGGACATTAACGCGTGCGTCGTTATCGAAGTAGCTTAACATTTCAATTAAAACCACGATTAAGAAATTAAAGGTAATGAGTGGTCCGAGGTGCCGATTACAGTCACTAGGGATTTACGATGTAAAGGAGTGCTGTAATTGGCGGCATTTAGAGAAGCGTGTTTTTAAATTTTAGATGAGAGACGGTGGTTTTTTCCTGGAGATCGTTTCAGAGATAGGTAAAGGTTGAGGTTGGTTTACGATACATGGCGATTTCAAGCACCGAGGGGCAGATGAGCTCATCAGCATAAATAAGAACAGAAAATTAATTGCGTAACACAGTATGTAGCAATGGGTTTCATTTTGACATTTCAACAACATTTATTGCGTTATTTAAGTTGTTGAGTAGACGGATTTTTCGAACATATGAGGCAATGAATTAGCAATATCCGTCAAAATGTTTCACATTGAGATTGATAGTGTGTTACGCAATTAGGATGCAGGTAAAGACACATCACAACATTATTATCACAGATGGGTGACCATCTGTCATCCATCCTCGGACCAACCGCGGCAAGCGTAGATTAACCTGATCGATCGACCCGTGCGGCTGTTATTACTTTGCCACAAGTACTTACATAAACGGTTCTATGAGGTTTTACGTCTTACATGTCTTTTACATTATTTTTATTTTATATCATGACATCGCTTGTCAGCAAAACTGACTCCTAATTCCTTTTCTACCTTAAATTCGTGTTGGCGTTTACCTCATCATTTTATGCCATTATTTTATAATTACTAGAAAAGGTTGCATGCTATGCATGTCATAATCTCTACACTACCTACTTATAGTAAACCCACATTTCGCCAGTAATTTTTAAGTCCCATGTAACAGGGGCAAGACTCGATAAAAAAATAACTAAAGAAAAAACACCTAAAAACTCAAAACGAAATAACTAATTGTAGGAAAAGGAAATCTTATGGGTGCCATAGAAGAAAAATGGATTTTTACCTATCTTCAGAAGTAGTTGAAAATGGATTGAAGACGATAATGGTATCAACCAAGTTTTTTTACAAAAGAAAGCTATATTAAAAAGTGAAAAAAATATAAAAATATTTTAGTTTCGGAAGTCCATGTCCAATACGAAAATGTTTCTCAGCATGAAACATTCCAATTATGGAGATGCGAACACCAAATGTAAGGTCATCGCAATTGTATAGTATTACAGGAAATGAAAACACAATCGTGCTCGGATGTGATAGGTCACCTATCAGGAAACATGTGATTAATTGTTAATGTAGTTGCCAGGCCAGGTTGCCATTACTGCCATTTTAAACCTATATGGTGTGGAATAAGTATGTAGATATCGTTTCAAAAAAAGACCGCTACTATAAAAATTCTATAGAGCATTTCCAGCAGCAAGCAATTGTGAAAAACGAACTGGTTATCACAGTTGACTTTTATTAGGAAGGGACTTGAAAGAAATGCCTGTTGACTTGACCTCCACCTTTTTTCATCGGTTTAAATAAACGTATTTTGCAAGAAAATTTCCACTAGTATAGCTTTTTAGCTCATCTAAGTTCAACGAAGCTTATTTGCAAATGAATTATTCGACTAACTTTTTTTTTCTCAAGCATCATGCGGTCATTGACCCAAGTGCACCAAACACGAAGTAATAAACGGCAAAAACATGAACAATTATAAGTTATTCGAATTTTTACTGCGCACATCACACCTGCACACACTTTATGTGCATTTTTAATTGTAAAACGTTTTTAATGACTTGTTTGAAATTTGGAGACGTGCGAACGAATGGCTTTTAAATATTTTCTCAAGATTGATTTATTATAATGTACAGAAGAAAGAATTGAATGTTAAGCAATAACTGATATTGTTAATTGTTAAGCAAAATTGGAATTCCAGCCGGCTTATTTTGTAAAAATCACCGTGAAAACTTAGGCGAAGTGAGCGTGGAGTGAGCTGTCAATAGTGTCAATTCCTAGAATCAGGAGGCCTAAGGCCACTTTGGCAGAATCCTAAGAGGATATCATTATGAATGGTGAAGACATTCCGTGTTTTTCTTTTTTTCGCTGCACTACGTAGGTATAATCAAAGAGATTGGGACTGGGTTTGGATTGGATCGATTGGTATTTTAGCGCAGACAAAAAAAATAACTGCAAATCCTTCACCTATGGGATTTGATACGATTATCTTAACAGTTATGATTCATAATGTTATCCTTTTATTATTCTGCCAAAGTGACCTTTTTAGGCCCCCTGGTAGAATACAAACTCACTTCTCCTAAGTTTTCATGGTAAGATTTTTACAGAATCGGCCGGCTGGACATTGACGTATGGCGAAAATCGAAAGCCTTCAATTTTTCACAATAACGAACGTCTAGCTAGATAATAGTCTCAACGTTCCAGTCCACAAACAGTTTTACTAAATAATACGAACCATAAATAGAAAAGCAAAATACTGTTTTCAGGAAAACAACCATAGAAAAAACTTAACGTATGCTATTAAAGTTGTCTTACCCATCTGTACACAGACTAAGAAGAGAAGTTACATCTGTACATCTCAGAGAATTTTCTAGAGTCTAGACAAACCATAGATATCCGTGAGAGAAACCAAAGAACTGTCAATTTGGCACACCCAGATAAATGCCCCGCTTAAAAAAATAACATTTTATAAATAGAACACAGTATTTTATTTGAACCCTCGCCTGTTTTATAAGCAACCAGTACATAAAAGAGGTTGCGTTTAAATAAATAAGAATGAAACCTACACTTTATGTAAAGTTTTTACATCAGTTACTTATGTACGCACGTCTCATTAAAGTGACATGAAAACAGTAGGTAAGTACCTCGACCTACGTTTACGGCAACTGCAACAAGGCGTCTGAAATGTATATAGATATTACAGAAGTTATACATAGGGCGATGGGATGCGATGCGGTGGGTCGAGGGCCAAAATTTCACGTGGACGAAGTCGCAGGCAAAGGCTAGTATACTTATAGTTAATACATACATTCAGTCGAAAGTATTAAATGAAACTAGTGTTTCTCTAGTATTAAAAGTGCGAATGCACAAATTTCTCGACTTCGATGTGGTGATCAGCTGACTGAAACACTCATCGCACTTTCGACAAACATGGAAAACAGTTTTCCTAAAATCAAGCTCTCCTTCAAGACTCTTCTTATCAGTACTACTGCCATGTCTCTGCACATTGTAGTTATTCTGTTATGCATTGTTCGACATCGGTGCGCGGCCTCCTCTCCATACGCACCGCACTACTCGATAATTGGAACTCGCTAACTTATCTGCAGCGCGAATAAGGTGCCTGTCGAATCGCTTCCAACGCGAAGCGATTGTCAAGCTCTACTGGAATTGGGTTTTCTTTGCAAAACATTCTGTTCGGTATTATGTCAAACTAAGATTTGGGAAGGTGACTTCTTCTATATAATTTAGGTAAAGACAAAAAAAAAGTACAAGTGAGTTATGTTAACGACTTGTTTTATCAGTGTGCAAGCTCGTCATCGAGAAATCACCTTAAAAATATGATCGTACTTTACGGTGATTTACTGTGACTGATTGCGGCACCGTGATTTATCTGGCACCGATATGTAGCTGTCGATACGCCGCCGTCGATATCGCCGGAGGCCGTGTTCCGATCTCTCTATATGGATATTCACCAAAAACCGTTGCAAAAACTCGCACAAGTGCGTATGTAAGGCGGGCAAGCCTTACAGGATGACAGCGCGCTCGCGTCGGACAAAGAATGATACAAGAAATAATTACGCCCATTGATCGGAGCTCATTAAAATGGACCAATGGGCGTCGGCGCGGCAACAAATACAAAAGGAAAACGGCACGGGTAGGCACAATTTGCCGCGGCGCCGCCGCCTGCCCTTTCTTATTGAAATAATTCAACTTATTCAATTAGATACAACGCCGTTATTCTCAGGAATTTATCAATTAAATGTCGTTTGTATGGAGGTCGACTCGCTCGTTAGACACGTTTTAATTCTAAGCACGGACACAGCCTTGGATCAGACGCGCGTCAGTTCCGTGGAGGACAAAGTTGCACTTCAGTGCTTCCATGTTTTTGTAGAACTAAGCACAAAGCAATTTGGGTCCAAGAGGGTGATTGTAATAAAATTTCAGTAAGTCTACATTTCTTTTATTGATGCGACTTGAAATTATAATAAAATGGAAATTATTTTGCAAACACTAACTAACAAGTTATGAACAAATATTACAAAATATGAAATAAATAACTTTAAGACGTTATCAAAGAAATACGGATATTATGAAGAAACATCAAAGTTTTTATTGTGATTCCTTTTTGTCACTTCAAACAAACTCGTTGATGTCTTTACTACGGGCCTACGGCAAAACATGAGACATTTTCGTGATTTGGTTTGAGTTTCTTTAGCCTTTTTTCTTGGCATTGTTGTGGTGTATGTCATTTTTACCGGCTTCTATTAAACTTAATTTCTACCATTACTTTAATTTTAAATTATAAAAGTCAAAATACATCGCATGTCATATTCTCCTTTTATCAATCAACATTCCCAATATGTCGTGAAGGCCTAAAGGCTTTAAAAATATCAGCCCAACCAAAACCAAATACGAAAAATGTTAAGCACAGTTACTCAGCAAAACAGCTGTGCGCGGCGCGTGCGCAGCATCGTCACACGCGACGCGCAAATTGACGCGCGACAAGATGGCCGCGGAATAATAACGCGAGTTAATGAGACGCCCGCAGTGGGCGCACAGCCCCGGAGCAGACCCGCCGAAAATCATCGCTGTCAGTACGTGTTTAATGAGACTGGAGGAAACGTTTAAGATAAGAGTGAGTTGCACGTTGCATGCAAAGAATTCGGTGGGAACGATGTTTTCTTTTTTGGGTGGTGGACTGAACTGAAAGAAAGAACCCTTTTATGCAAGGCAATACTTTCGTCTTTACTCACCGTAGATCCAAAGACGTAGGTGGTCATAATAAGCCAGTTCCAGGTTATGGCATAGCTCGTGAATGGGATAGGTATTCGTTGGAATGTTTTGAATATCTTGCGAGGCTATTACAATAAGGGGCCTTTGAGAGGTTTATTGTGATTTGAAGCAATAGCTGCTTTGTCTTAATTATGGATTAGGAGTCACCCATACTGCGCCTACACCTGCTACACCTGCTAAATATCTTTGAGCGTTTGTAACTGTGCACAGTGAAAAGGTGTCAGCCTTCGGAGTTCAGTGTCATGAGGATCAATAATTAATCTTTGTAACTAATAGAAAAATCCAAGTCCATTTAGTTCGAAAACTTAATTACGAGCTTTCAAAAAGCAGGCTCGAACCCCGACAGACGCTTTGCTTTGTGTAAATTATTTCATCACCACTGCACTTAAAACGGTGGAGGAAAACATCGTGAAGAAACTGGCATGTCCTAGAATTAAAAAAGCGAATACAATGTGACATCTACCAACCCACACTGGGCCCGCGTGGCCCCCTCTCACAGAATGGAGGCCTGTATTCCAGCAGTGCGAACATTATAGGCTGATTATGTGAAGACCAGTCATTTTTGTTTCAGGTCTAATACAAAAGGAGAGATCCTGTATCGAGCACGACTCGATGAGGGTGAATGAATAGTGAGACGAGATGCTCTTTCTATGCTTTATTATAATTTATAATATAGACAGCTAACGTTCCACTATTCCTGAACTTGAAGTGTTGTATAACACTTTTAATTGAAAATACATTAACAAGCAAGTCTTTGAGTTAACGACCAAGTACTTACGTAGGCTGCAACTTGCTCTAGGCTTGTAATTATATACAGCATTCAATAACTTACGACCATCAACGCATCGTTACCAAATTTTATTGCACTCAACCATTTTGGCAGCACACGCCTTCTTCGCGATACTCATAAAATACTAATTAGGTAGGTAGTAGGTTCTATATGATAAAACAGTTCCGTTCGTAAACCTGCAATCAGCATAAATTCTTAATTATTTATAACTCACATAAATATGGGAGGTGATATTTACAATATGGTGCTGGATATTGATTTGGTCAGTTTTTATGAATATCATAATGTTCATAATTTGTTTGTATATTAAAATGAAATCAGGTGCTTGAATTGGGTTATTAAATTAACCTTAATAATGGGTAAGTGCTATTTTTGTAATGTTTTCCTCAACAGCCTACGAAAACTACTCTCAAAACGGCGAAGGAAAAAATCGTAAGGAAACCGGCATGTCATAGAACCATAAAACCTTTTTAATCCATCCAAAGGTTGTCTTTAAAAGATCGCTTTTAGCGATAAGACCGCCCATTGTGTCACCCTTTGTACAGTTTCCATACCTTATGTCTATAATTAATATGGTGTACATAATAAAGAGTATTCTATTCTATTCTAATGTCCCGTATTTTACGAAAATCTGCAGACCACGGGCATGTATTATACATGTGACATCTACGAACCCACACTGGGCCCGCGTGGCTGAGGAGCCACGCGGGCCCAGAGAGAGAGGTGAGAGGTCACAGAGTGGAGGCCTGTGTTCCAGCAGTGCGAACATTATAGGCTGATTATGTGAAGAGCAGTCATTTTTGTTTCAGGTCTAATACAAAGGGAGAGATTGGAGAGATGGAGGGTTCCTATGAATGGTGAGACGAGATGCTCTTTCTACGCTTTATAATTTATAATATAGACAGCTAACGTTCCACTATTCCTGAACTTGAAGTGTTGTATAACACTTTTAATTGAAAATACATTAACAAGCAAGTCTTTGAGTTAACGACCAAGTACTTACGTAGGCTGCAACTTGCTCTAGGCTTGTAATTATATACAGCATTCAATAACTTACGACCATCAACGCATCGTTACCAAATTTTATTGCACTCAACCATTTTGGCAGCACACGCCTTCTTCGCGATACTCATAAAATACTAATTAGGTAGGTAGTAGGTTCTATATGATAAAACAGTTCCGTTTGTAAACCTGCAATCAGCATAAATTCTTAATTATTTATAACTCACATAAATATGGGAGGTGATATTTACAATATGGTGCTGGATATTGATTTGGTCAGTTTTTATGAATATCATAATGTTCATAATTTGTTTGTATATTAAAATGAAATCAGGTGCTTGAATTGGGTTATTAAATTAACCTTAATAATCGGTAAGTGCTATTTTTGTAATGTTTTCCTCAACAGCCTACGTAAACTGCTCTCAAAACGGCGAAGGAAAAAATCGTAAGGAAACCGGCATGTCATAGAACCATAAAACCTTTTTAATCCATCCAAAGGTTGTCTTTAAAAGATCGCTTTTAGCGATAAGACCGCCCATTGTGTCACCCTTTGTACAGTTTCCATACCTTATGTCTATAATTAATATGGTGTACATAATAAAGAGTATTCTATTCTATTCTAATGTCCCGTATTTTACGAAAATCTGCAGACCACGGGCATGTATTATACATGTGACATCTACGAACCCACACTGGGCCCGCGTGGCTGAGGAGCCACGCGGGCCCAGAGAGAGAGGTGAGAGGTCACAGAGTGGAGGCCTGTGTTCCAGCAGTGCGAACATTATAGGCTGATTATGTGAAGAGCAGTCATTTTTGTTTCAGGTCTAATACAAAGGGAGAGATTGGAGAGATGGAGGGTTCCTATGAATGGTGAGACGAGATGCTCTTTCTACGCTTTATAATTTATAATATAGACAGCTAACGTTCCACTATTCCTGAACTTGAAGTGTTGTATAACACTTTTAATTGAAAATACATTAACAAGCAAGTCTTTGAGTTAACGACCAAGTACTTACGTAGGCTGCAACTTGCTCTAGGCTTGTAATTATATACAGCATTCAATAACTTACGACCATCAACGCATCGTTACCAAATTTTATTGCACTCAACCATTTTGGCAGCACACGCCTTCTTCGCGATACTCATAAAATACTAATTAGGTAGGTAGTAGGTTCTATATGATAAAACAGTTCCGTTTGTAAACCTGCAATCAGCATAAATTCTTAATTATTTATAACTCACATAAATATGGGAGGTGATATTTACAATATGGTGCTGGATATTGATTTGGTCAGTTTTTATGAATATCATAATGTTTGTGGGGACATGCATAAACACAACGCGCTCGTTCACTGCAAACCTGCAAGCATCAGACGACCGCGCGCGAGGAGCGCGCGGCACACACTGAGCCCGCGCCGGTGCGACACCTCTGGCAAGGGAGCGCGGCCGCACGGCTGGCGCGCGCGCCGCGTGACATGCTCACAGCGAAGCTGATGAGAAACTAACCGCCGTACAGTGGCGCTACAAGTATTTATAGTCGGCGCACTCCGAACACCGAACGCCAGGAGACCAGGGACTTTACGTCTGATTGGCTGATCGATTTTTGGGTATGAGTACAACCAGCCACTACACTGACATTCCATTTTGTAAATATAGGACCTAGGATTTTGATAATAAAACATTCTCATTTTGAACCTCAATCGTTGGTTTTACTTACGCAAATACCGCAGCTAAGGAGTGCCCCTACAACTGGTGACCCCGACAACTGAACCAACGTGAACCGACAACCCAATTCGAAGATGTCGCAAGACCCAAGCGAGAGCAAAATGTTGAAGCCCGAAGTCGACCTGGCTGCAGTCTCCATCCAATCAAGACTGTTGCCGTTTTGGAGAGAGATACCACGAGCTTGGTTTATCCAGTTTGAAGCCGTCGTGGATCCTTTGAAGACATCGGATGATCAAAAGTACCGATATGTGTTGCAGCAGCTACAAACCACCGATCTACAACATATCACGGACATCTTATACAATCCGCCAGCCACGGACAAATACGGAGCCGTGAAGAATCGTCTACTGACAGTGTATGACATATCAGACGTGAAAAACTTTCAAAAGCTCATCAGTGGCCTGGAACTGGGTGACCAGAAACCTACGCAGTTACTTCGCAAGATGAGAGAACTCGGCAGCGGCATGATCACGGACGAAGGTTTGAAGATCGAGTGGCTCAACCACCTACCCACACAAATGCGCGTCGTGTTGTCGATCAACACAGAATCATCACTCGACACACTCGCCGCGATGGCTGACAAGATGGCAGAATATTCAGAACCCTCAACATCGACGGTCGCCGCAGTGTCCACGTCACAAGAGCCCGTGATGTCCGCACAATTAGATGTCTTGTCCAAGCAAATGGAGAAACTATGTCTAGAAGTCGCCGAGTTACGTGGACGCACAGCTCATCGCTACAAACGCCCGTTTCGTTCCCGGTCGCGTTCACAGTCACGGTCGCGGCAGGGGAACAAGTCAACAACCAGACCCGGCGATCCAACGTGGGAGTGCAGATACCATTACCGCTACGGTGACAAGGCAAAGCGCTGCGAATCACCGTGTTGTAGACGTAACAAGACTCAGCCATCGTTAAACTAGCTCCGACATCGACGGTGGCGGACGTCGGTGTCCCGTGTACTACCAACCGCCTTTGCGTTTTCGACCGTGACACCAGAGAGCGATTTCTTGTGGACACAGGCGCCGATATTTCGGTGTTAGCCGCTACAAGTAAAAGAAAAATGAAGACCGCCAGCGCGTACAGATTATACGCGGCAAATAATACGCCCATAAATACCTACGGTGAAAAGACGCTCAGACTGAATCTTGGTCTTCGTCGTAGTTTTCGGTGGCAGTTCATCGTGGCAGATGTGAAAACTTCAATCCTGGGAGCCGACTTTCTGCGTCACTTCAAATTACTGGTAGATCTCCACAGGAAGAAGCTCATAGATAATGTGACAGACTTATCGATCGATGCGCTTGAAATAACGACCGGCGAAGAAACAGTACACGTAATTAGCTCCGAACAAGCATACTACGAAATACTGAAGCAATATCCAGAGGTTTTGCGGCCAATGTCCCTGAAAGAACCAGCAAAGCACGACGTCGTTCACCATATAGAAACAACAAGCCCCCCGCTCTTCGCCCGACCCCGCCCGCTGCCACCCGATAAATACAAGGCTGCCAAAGAAGAGTTCGATCACATGCTGGAGATGGGCATCTGCAGACCCTCGAAGAGCCCATGGGCAAGTCCACTACATGTAGTGAAAAAGAAGGACGGAGGACTACGGGTTTGCGGTGACTATCGTAGGCTAAACGCAGTCACTCAACCCGACCGATACCCGATACCCCGCATACAGGACTTCACCTACCAGCTGCGAAACATGAAGATATTTTCAAAACTTGATCTCAAAATGGCATACTACTGGATACCGATAAATGAAGAAGACGCTCAGAAAACAGCTATTACCACACCATTTGGGCTGTTTGAATTTAAATGCATGACCTTCGGATTACGGAACGCCAGCCAAACGTTCCAAAGATTTATGCACCAAGTTCTACGGGGTCTAGATAACTGCTTCTGTTACATCGACGACATCTTACTGTACTCGTAGACCGAGGAAGAACATGAACTACTCTTACGTCAAGTGCTGGAACGTCTCAAAGAGTACGGCGTCATGTTAAAAGTAGAAAAGTGTGAGTTTGGCAAGGAAAAGATAAATTTTCTTGGCTACGAGGTGTCAACAAACGGTATCAAACCCACAGAAGAGCGAACAGACGTAATATCTAAGTACCCGAAACCGAGCACTGTCGCCGAGTTACGACGCTTCCTAGGCATGCTCAATTTTTATCGTAGCTGCTTACCCCGTCAAGCCGACTTACAATCGGAACTCAACAAGTTTCTACACAATCGGAAGCGCAACGACAAAACACCCATCGAGTGGAACACGGCAGCAGAGTTAGCTTTTGAAAAGTGCCGTCAAAGCATTTTAGAAGCTACTGAACTAACGCACCCAGTCCCCGGTTGTGCCCTCGCCATCATGACAGACGCCTCAGACTACAGCCTCGGCGCAGTACTCCAACAGAGGATCGATAACGCGTGGAGACCTCTCGCTTATTTTTCAAAAGCGATGAGTATGACGCAGCAACGCTACAGTGTATACGATCGCGAACTACTGGCGATTTATACAGCTGTGAAGCATTTTCGAACGCTTATCGAAGGAGGCAACGTAACGGTGTATACGGACCACAAACCACTTGCCCACGCACTAACACGCCCGGCAAGTAGCAGTGACACACCTCGTCGAGAACGACAGTTGCATTTTATCAGTCAGTTCTGCACTAGCATTGAGTACGTGCAAGGGGAAAACAACACAGTAGCCGACGCCTTGTCACGCATAGAAGACATCCAATGCCCCACCACTATCGACTACGAAAAGCTAGCGAGCGAACAAGCAAGCGATCCCGTGTTAAAGCAACTGAGGAGCCAATCTAATCTGAAGTTTACTGACGTCACAATGCCTGGTATAATGCGACCAATCACGTGCGAAACTTCGACTGGGACGCCTCGACCATATCTACCGAATACATATCGTTTTGTAGCTTTCAAAGCACAACATGATTTGTGTCATCCCGGTATCAGAACGACACGGAAGCAGGCAACATCAAAATTCTTTTGGCCGAACATGAATAAAGACGTCAGCAATTGGACCAGAGCGTGCATCGATTGCCAGCGAGCTAAAGTACATCGCCACGTCGTAACTCCGCTGAGCGAGTTCCCATCATCTGAACGCTTTGAACACATACATATGGACATCGTCGGCCCGCTACGAATATCAAACGATTGCCGTTACTGCGTGACCATCATCGATCGCTGCACCAA
This sequence comes from Mesoligia furuncula, assembly GCA_916614155.1. Lineage (NCBI taxonomy): Eukaryota > Metazoa > Arthropoda > Insecta > Lepidoptera > Noctuidae > Mesoligia > Mesoligia furuncula. The sequence continues at coordinate 17,529,796 of OU744801.1, forward strand.
GTGGCCCGAAGCTGTTCCGTTGCCCGACATAACCGCTGAAAAGATTGCAAAAGCCCTATACGAGAACTGGATTGCAAGGTTTGGATGTCCACTGCGAATATCAACGGATCAAGGTCGGCAATTTGAGTCCCAGCTCTTCCGATCGCTGATGCAGAAATTTGGCATAACACGAATACGCACTACGGCATATCATCCTCAGTCAAATGGCCAGATCGAAAGATGGCACCGGACGCTGAAGGCAGCATTAATGGCACGCGGTTCGACCAATCAGTGGACAGAAGAGCTACCCACTGTGCTATTGGGACTGCGCACAGCATTACGCAACAATAATCTCAGCCCGGCAATTATGACTTACGGAACAACACTTCGCCTGCCATCAGACTTAATCGTAAAGACAAAAACAGATATCAATGAAAGCGACTACGTACGTCGCCTAATGGAAACAATGGCGTCAGTTAAAAGTGCGCCGCGCTCGAACAGCGGTCATACTGAGCCATTCATACACAAGGACCTCGCGACGTGCACACATGTTTTCGTGCGAAACGATACAGTACGGTCGCCGCTAACGCCGCCGTACGATGGGCCCTACGAAGTTATCAAGCGCTACGACAAGTACTACAGAGTCAAGTTACCGCTACGCACATCAGTGGTATCTTTGGATAGACTCAAACCGGCCTTCATGTACAACGAGCCCATTGAAGATATAGTGCACCACCAGGACATTAGACCTACTCAGCCCTACACCACCAGATCCGGCAGAGTCGTGAAGCCTGTGGTACGCTTCACTTAGAGGGGAGTGATGTGGGGACATGCATAAACACAACGCGCTCGTTCACTGCAAACCTGCAAGCATCAGACGACCGCGCGCGAGGAGCGCGCGGCACACACTGAGCCCGCGCCGGTGCGACACCTCTGGCAAGGGAGCGCGGCCGCACGGCTGGCGCGCGCGCCGCGTGACATGCTCACAGCGAAGCTGATGAGAAACTAACCGCCGTACAGTGGCGCTACAAGTATTTATAGTCGGCGCACTCCGAACACCGAACGCCAGGAGACCAGGGACTTTACGTCTGATTGGCTGATCGATTTTTGGGTATGAGTACAACCAGCCACTACACTGACATTCCATTTTGTAAATATAGGACCTAGGATTTTGATAATAAAACATTCTCATTTTGAACCTCAATCGTTGGTTTTACTTACGCAAATACCGCAGCTAAGGAGTGCCCCTACATGTTCATAATTTGTTTGTATATTAAAATGAAATCAGGTGCTTGAATTGGGTTATTAAATTAACCTTAATAATCGGTAAGTGCTATTTTTGTAATGTTTTCCTCAACAGCCTACGTAAACTGCTCTCAAAACGGCGAAGGAAAAAATCGTAAGGAAACCGGCATGTCATAGAACCATAAACATCGAAGACATGTGACATCTACCAACCCGCACTGGGCCCGCGTGGTGGATTAAGGCCCACTCCTTCTCACAGAGAGGCCAGTGTCTCAGCAGTGGAAACATTGTAGGCTAATTTATGCTTCGCAAACTATCATATAAAAACGCGTTTAAACACATATAGGTACAAGAAACAGGCTAGATTATGTACTGAAGAACGTAGATCTATATTATGTACCTGACTATCTACAGTCAAGATCAAGAAAACAAAAAGAAAACTTATCATTCGCTACCTAAAAATAGCTGCTCTCAGAACTCAAATACCAACCAGCAATTGTGAAGGTACCTGACTGCCTATCCCATTAAATATTCACGTCGCTTTACCAAAACAAAAACGGATCACGTCCTTGTCGAAACGAAAACAAAAAGTGGCAATGTTAGTTAGTTTCACGAACATGATCAGCGACCAGTTTTTGCGTGCTCGGTATCAATGGAGCTGAATGGTTCGACGGCGACGCAAAAAGCGATTCGCCGCGTGTCGCCATTAGTATGTGTGGTGGCAGTCCGAATGTGAGCATTAATTTATTGATAATATTGTATTGAATAATGCACGCTTCGGAACGCTGCGCTGCACTGAGCACGCGCACGCTTCCTGCGACAACCAGATTTCGGTAGCGGTACAATACGTGCCGATTTTATTAGCACACATTACGTTGACAATGCCCGTCTGGTTTCCTGGTGTTTTCACTTTTTTTTTTTCGAGATTTCATTTTTGTAATGGCATTGGTGAATTTTTGCGACATAAGAAATACTGGAAAATACCGTTACCAAGCCTGATTGAATAGAAAACGAACATTAAATTAGAAGCACTGGATGATTGAATGTAAATTCTGCACGTTATTTCCGTTTATGGTGCATAAAATTAATTTTATACTGTTGTTAATTAGATTTTAATTTAAAAGACATTACTTGTTTAACGCCCGTAAAGTTGTGTTAAATACTTGAAAATCTTGTATCGGTCTATTTATAAATCCTGTAATTATTTCAATACTCTATACGTATGTTGTAAATTGGTTTTCAACACACTTGCTCGTAAAGTGGCTCTTATTGAACCGCTTTTAGGTCCATAATGCAGTGTATTAAAAACGCGTGCTTTTTCTTTACTTTAATCCACAAGTGCTTTATTTCCACAGATAACTATTTACTAGTCGGAGATGCTCGCTTTTTTAATCTCATCAATTCACTTTTTTTTTAAATAGTCTGTATTGTCCTTGGTCCCAAAATTAACTAATATTTATTTACCTTAAGAGCGTTTACGCCGTAGGGCATTTCATACAAACTTTCAAGTCCTTGTTTTTCGAAATTTATGAACCGATTTTAATGAAACTTCATACGCATAAGCAGGCTACAAAGGTCTAAATAGTTAGTAGAAAACATTTTCGAAATGTCTTATTTAAATAAAGATAACTGGAAATCTCTGTTTCTATGGAAAGTTTAAAATCGGTCTAATTTGGCTGTAACACTATTTTTCGAAAATGTTCTCTACTAACTTTTTAGACATTTGTATCCTGCTTATTCGTATGAAGTTCCATTTAAATCGGTTCATTCATTTCGAAAAACAAGGGCTTGAAATTTTGTATGAAATGCCGTACGGCGTAAACGCTCTTAAGGTGAATGCGCAGGGACCACAGACAATTTAAGGTGAATGCGCAGTGGTAGTTCACGAAATTCAACTTTTCTTAGGTTTTTTGCAGGTCAGTGTCAGGTTGTGTCTTGATCAAAATATGATTTGCGACTATAACAGGTACGTCTTTACAGAATGATAATCATTCGAATCATTAATACATCTTTCTTATGGAAAAGTTCTTAGGGAAAAAATTTAACCTGAAAGATTCTATTCTAATGACTATAATTATTTAAATACATATACATTATAGTCGCGAATCATATTTGATCAAGATACAACCTGATACTGACCTGCAAATTACAAAAAAACTGGCCAAGTGCGAGTCGGACTCGCACACGAAGGGTTCCGTACCACAAGGCAAAAAAGCCGAAAAATAACATGTTTGTTGTATGGGAGCCCCCCTTAAATATTTATTTTATTTTAATTTTATTATTTATTATTAAGGTTAAAATACAACTGAGTATTTTGTGAATATTTCAAGTGCCTACCTGTTGCCATTTTTGATATCGAGCAAAAAAGGGCAAAAAAATCGCGTTTGTTGTATGGGAGCCCCCCTTAAATATTTATTTTATTTTGTTTTTAGTATTTGTTGTTATAGCGGCAACAGAAATACATCATCTGTGAAAATTTCAAATGTCTAGCTATCGCGGTTCTTGAGATACAGCCTGGTGACAGACAGACAGACAGACGGACAGACGGACAGACAGCGAAGTCTTAGTAATAGGGTCCCGTTTTTACCCTTTGGGTACGGAACCCTAAAAACGTAAGAAAATTTTAATTATCCACCTTAAATTGTCCGTCGTCCCTTCCGAAACCAAACGGAAAAGACCCTGACTGGCGTTCTATTATTGCGGATTGTCACTTAACTAATGTATATTTCTCTATGCCAATAGTACTTTCTAATTCCATACTAACTAAACTACAATTTGACATACGACAACACTACGATCAATCTACACATTATTTTGTGTTTATTATATTTTTTCTATAGGCTGTTTAGAGATTTTGTCGGTGCCACATATTTAAAATGAGATTCAGTGCTTTTTACGTAGTATGTCTAAGAAGTCTGTGGTGCTTTTATTTACACCTGCGCGCGCATCGCTAGTGCTGGCTAGCACGGCGCGCGGAAAAACAAAACCAGCGCGCCATTTTCCAAACAAGTTAATATTTAACGATACAAGTCTGGTTTTTTCCTCGCAAATGTGTTGAAAAACGTCGTATGAAACGCGTGTGCATTAATCATTAGACTCTCGGCTTTCTTACCGCACTCGCCTGCGGCTCACGCGAATAATACCGCCTCGAGCATAATGATCAACATAGCACACATGTATCATAATGTACTATTTCAACACACTTGCTCTTAAAGTGGCTCTTGATGAACCGCTTTTAGGTTCATAATGTAGTGTATTAAACACGCGTGCTTTTTACTTTAGGATAGCGCACTAGTGCGGTAACACCACAGAGACATCAAAGAGACTTAAAAATGTATATACCTTATCTGCCGTATATAAAGAAAAAGGGCACAACTAAATTTTTTTCCAAAATTGAGTAAAAAAACTAGCATATGCGCCTTTTTTTCTGATTGTAAATATGTATATAACTCAATTTTGGAAAAATGTTAGTTGTGCCCTTTTTCTTTATGATGGCAGTTAAATTGTCCATAGTCAGGGTCTTTTCCGTTTGGATTCAGGCCCTCCTGAACCCAAACGGAAAAGACCCTGACTGGCGTTCTATTATTGCGGATTCTCACTGAACTAATGTATATATATTTCACTATGCCAATAGTGCTATCTAATTCTATACTAACTAAACTACAATTTGACATACGACAACTATATTATATTTTTTATATAATAGGCCGTGTAGCGGTTTTGCCATTGCCTTTATTTACACCTGCGCGCGCATCGCTAGCGCGGCGCGCGGGAAAACAAAACCACCGCGCCATTTTAAATAAAAATTAATAACAATACAAGTCTGTTTTTTCCTCGCAAGTATGTTAAAAAACGTCGTATGACACGCGTGTGCATTGTTCATTACACTCATGTATCATAATGAACGTTTTAACTCACGATTATTAATAAAATAAGTAAAATATTTTCTCCAGCTGATACTCTACCCCAATTATTTTTCCAAATTACTGGGAAAAATCGCTCCAACTATTTATGAACCTCATTGTAAGGAGCCACGAAACTGGCCAATAAGTGGGTGATGCCAAGGAAACCTTAATCAGCAAAATGAACTGGAAATTTATGTACCCCTGGTGGGGCTTTAATTAAAATACTTTGCGGCCATTGCGAGGCCATCGGGCATACCGCAATGTGTCCCGGGCATTTGTTAAAAGGCAAGTTTTGATAAAAATACCGATTGCGACGATTTTCCGTATAAACAAAATGTTCGCACAAAATAAAGGTTAAGAGCCGATAAATCTTTGTCCACCTTTTTGTAGTTGCTATGTTGAACATAAAAGTCATATTACGTTTTTGTTATAATCCTTTTTCGATGTTTTAAATTGAACTCGTTTTTAAGATGATGATGGCAGTTAAAAAATATTTTCTTGGCTGCTTGTTCTTTGAGATCCCATTGAATAAAAGATTCGAAACCATTTGGATTTCTTCATGTAAATAGTCGTCTGCAAAAATATTTTTTCATTTCTTCAACCACTATTCCTGTCATTGCTTACTAATCAATTAGGCAGAGAAGTCGCCATTTCTTTTTATGTTGCATGATTTTAACATGTTTTAAGATATCATGAGCCATCTAAAAATCAATGAAACAAACGCATCCCGTGTTATCACTGTCCGCGCAACAACGTCGAAACTAATTTAAATATCGATATGCATTAAAAGTCAGTGGGCACACGCTGCGCTCCTTTATTTCTATTTAATTAAGTCTAAATTAGAGCAACAAAAAGGTTCGGTAAAAAGTTCGAAGTACGAAAGTATCTCGTATATCGAGGGTCGTTTTGCATACGGTCCTCGAGCGTGGTAAGGGACAGTCGATTGACAACCAGGATTCATTAAGTCAAACAGATCGTACGAGACCTGATCAAATTTCCAACTGACTTGCTGAACACGTTCGTATCACTTAATGTAAAGTGAAGCTTTATGGAGGAAGCCCCATGCCAAAAAACTGATGCGTGTTTTTTTTTAAAGGTTAAGGCTTATGATAAAGTCTTTTGGAAAAGTTGCATGCTACATCCTAGATCATATAACAAGTGGATAACATAACAGACTTTTTCTCCTAACTTCTTCGTCATATCGACAATTCCCCTTTATCAATTTTATATAAGCTTCAACCCGAATTCGGCCACTTCGACAGCGTTAGGTTTAGCCTCCCAAAGGTCTTCTACTATGGAAGACCTTTGTGAAGGTGCAGATGTTTTCGCACAGAGGGCACGACAAGAGGTGAGGCTTCGTATGTGGCTCCACAGTCGTACTGTGGTAACGAGAAAAAAAGCGTAGCCTTGAGCTACGTTACATCTAGATAATGAACAAAGAATCATGCACAGCAGCAAACGATAAACACAGTATGAAAGGATCCATAGACCATAGCCTACACGGCTAATGAAACAGCTTCAAACTACAAATCGACTACACAATTCATCATTCAGCCAAAGCTGAAGGCATCATTTAGACTGACCAAATGAGCCGACCATAGTTGCAGCGCCTCTGGTCTGATATGACAATGATGTATACATTGTCAAGCGAGATATACCCGCGGCAGGCGTTACTTTCTATATTGTAAGTTTGTAACGAGCTTGACGCGTATCCAGACGCAACTACGATTAATATCTGTCTGAAGCACGTCCCGTTGCGCTCGGATACATAACTTTATTACAATAGCCTTTTTAGCATCGTTTGTTAGCTGATTGATTTGTAATGTGGTTTATAGGTTATGATCATGCAGGAAATGGTGCGGCATAAGGGTTATAGGTGTTCGAGACAAAGAAAGAAACAACACAATTTACAATTTAATACATTACATATTTACTTTATCTTAAATCTCTTTGCCTATAACAAAAGGAAACTGGTAGTACTTACCTACTAGAATTAAGTATATAAACTAACACATTTATAAAGTGAAAGGATTTGATGTGTTGTATGTTTGTTTGTTACGCTTTCACGCTAAAGCGGTAGTACGGATTTGGATACATTTTGGCACATGGGTAGACCACGACCTGAATTAGGACATAGGATACTTTTTATCCCGATATTCCCACGGGATCGAAACTTATGCGGGTGAAACCGCATGGCACAGCTAAGTATTCTGTCATGACTCCACAAGAGATCAACTTTTCTTAAAAAGCGAGAGTTAATTTTCTGGAGTTTCAGATCGAACGACAATTAAAAAAATATTGGAATATTTTTGTTAAGTTTGCAGTACCAATTCATTGAAATCTTTTGAATTGAACTGCCCATCTTCACATTGTGATAGGATGTATTTAAAAATCGCCTGGAATGAGAACCCGGGAGGTCAGTAATCCTTTTTATTCAATAGAATGATTTATTAATTTTACATTACGAGCGTACACTCGAATAAAAATAAATGGACCAGCCATCATGCAAAGAAACAGGTAAGACGCAACTGGGTGCGTATAGTAACTAGGTACATACGGCCTTTGTACAAGGCACTTTCTTGCGACGCATTCATCGGGGACAATTACACGGGATCGGAATACCGACAGCATCTTCTTATATTTATTCAGGCAATAAAGCGGGGGACCCGGAATCCGCGGCATCGGGTCTCTCCGACCGCCGCCGCGGCGCGCCCGCGCAACAAAAACCTGACTACACATACGCTGACCAGTTATTTGTCAAAAATAAAATTATGTTCTGATTATTATTTCAAGCAAGACGCGGCATCCGCTGGCCAGAGGGTGCACGATGCAGGCGATAAAGCGACAATAAAATATATAAATAATTCATATCGCAGAGCCGAGTATTGATTCACAAGAACGTGTTTCAAATGTTTTATTGTCAGTGGTATTAATAAATGGGGCAGATGTATGGCCCGTTGTTTTTCGCTGCCACATGATTGCTCTCCTTGGCAGTTCAATTAATAAAAATCAAATTTGTTATTTTTGCAACGATGACGGCTCTCTGAATACGTTTTGTGAACCTGACTTGTTTAAAGAATTTTAAAGATACTTCTGATTGCATGTTTACTGCTTCAATTACAGTATGATCGTGGTTGTTCGATAAAATTAAATATTATTTTCTTTATATTTTTCTTGTAGATAACGTAAAAGTTATGGGTAGTTAATAGAATTGCTCATTGCCTTTGATTATATAATGTCCTCATTACCTACATTACTACGCAAGGGCTACGACGTGCTACGAGACTACGGCGTATGTTCTACGAATTGCTTTTCGGGATCTAATAGATTGTAAATGCAAATGAATTCTTCGTAATTATTACTTCGTAATTATTATATAGGTAGTGCATGAGCATACCTAATATAACAAAGACTGAGACGCCATTAATAACATGTACCTATTTCAAGACCACGTAGCTCCATGGTCGTCAATACCATCAAAATTCAATACTTTATTAAAATACATCGAGCAAATGAAGCAAAAATCGACTCATCAACAAGTTCTACAATCAATCATGATCGGCAATGGCCATTCATTTATAACTCCTTTAATAAAAAAAAAAACAAAATTGTGTCATTACAATTCTGTATCGACTTCGAGAATTACTACTACTGAAAAACTATCGCTGACTTATTCAGTTATATTATACTTAAGTACCCATATGTATGTGCTTTTAGACCAATCAGCTGATATCCTTAAGGTCAGGCTCGGAGGTAGGCGGACCTAGCAGGTGTACCAAGGATTTCGAGTCATTTCTTGTAGGCAAGTAGGTACAACCTTATTCCATGTAGATGATGTAGAAAACGTTTTTATTACCATTTTAACTGATCCTAGGAACACTTACGAGTAAGTATTTAAGGGCTAAAATAGTTCAGCCATTAAATAGACATTTGAAAAAAGAAACAAGCTTTGTACTTGTTATTTTATTTTAATTTAGCTTGTGTACCCGTGTCTTGACGGCCGGTACGATGTTGAATATTGCAGAAAAATAAAATGTGTAGTATCTAAATGAAACCAAACGTATGAGACCATATTTCCCAAAACCGAAATACAGTAAGGCTTCTTGATGGCAACATGGCAAGTAAAAAGTGCCCTCCAAAACGAATAGTATATTATAATAATAAATGTTCTAACAGTTTTATGTAGTGCGGCGTAATGAAAGTAAAAATTACTGCGAAGATCGTTCCTCTATCTTCCGTCAGCTTTGTCCATAGAAAACCTTAAAATCTATTTATAGGATTGTAATGGTTTGTTTCCCCCGAAAACGAAATGGTGCAAAACCTGGGTACGATGGCGAAATCAGACAATCAAAAACTGCTGGCTCAGGGTACGATGACAGACCCCGCCGCAACCCAGGGCCAAAAAATTAATAAAAGGTGGTGGTGATGGTGAAATAATAGTTCAACCTACATTGGGGTTTGCGTTCCAACATTTCTTAGGGCTCATATTAATAAGGTCTACAGCCAGGGAGGTTAAACTATTAGTGAAGGATTTACTTCACAAACTTAATAAATGAGATAGCGCAGGTTTTATAGAACAAAAAGCTCTACATATCAGAAAATTACCTCAACATCAATTCAAGTACTTTTCCAGTAAGATTCACTTCGAAAAAAGCACGTCAAGGATAGTCCAATTACATTATTTATAAAACGTATGAAGCGTACATCAAAATTAAATAATACAGTGGTTGGGATCAAAGGGGCCGCGGAATGAAGATTTGCCCCACAAAATGTCAACAAGACACTGTTCGCCGACAAAGGCGAGGCAAGCGGCTCGTGGCCAAGGTTGCCACATGACACTCGTCGTGAGGAAGGACAGGATTGCCCCTCAACCAAAATATTTATTTAGTCCTTTTACCGATACTCTTTAAAACCCGGAATACACATGCCTTTAACTTGCACAAAAGTATGCAAGTAGCTGGCATGTCATTATAGTATTCACAAATCAAAAGTTATTATGGCATACAAGGCATGCAAGGTCTGGGATTTAAGGAATGGGCTGTGCCGCTGTGCGTTAATACGCACAAAAATGGAATTAACTTCGCACTAATTACTGCGATGTTTTGGCTTTCAAACTAATTTCAGTTGAGTCACGTAATCCTCAAAGCAACGTTTATACGGCTCGGTATCGGTCAAGGATAAAAAAAAAAAAAAAAAAAAAAAAAAGGTTCTTTATTAACTTCCGTTGTACAAAAACACTTATCTACACACTATGCAACATTACAACTAAGGGATAGAGAGATTTCGATGAACTCTGGCACCCAAAGTAAGATTTAACTTGTGTTTAGGGTGCCAGCGTCCTCGCCTATAGTTGAACATACTTTAACGGTAGTTGTAGGACGAGCACAGTAAATTATTATTACGATAACTACCTAATCGTAAATGCATAGATGTTGCTATTAAAGTACCTATGTGTATGTATGTATTTAGACAGACATAAAATATATAATAGTACAAACCTGCGTTTATGCAATCTTGTATAAATATATGACTTTATTAACTACATTAGGTATGCGATTTAGACTTGTAGTAGTTCTTCAGTCCCATCATAGCTCAGTGTCAATAGCCACCTTGAGACCTTGGTCTTACATTCATTTAGGCACATGGGAGCAATGGTGCATAGTTTATTTAATTTATTATATAAATGGCTAGATATAACATCATAATGACGCTGAGCAAGGGCCGTTCTACATCCGCGAGTTGAACATACTTCGTAGTATCTACGCTTTTTAGCAGCATTCGGCTTGTATATAACAGAGGGATGTTTGCGCAAAATAGTGCCAAGAACAAAGAGCTGTCTCACAGTGAGGACCTTTTTTTTTTTTTTTTTTTTTTGAGGATGGGAAATCATCAAATGACTCCTCCCGCTCTGGGTGGAGCGGAAGGGAGTGTCAGACTCTTACTGACTAAAACCCACCCGTGTTCCTTCCTTAGCCCTTTATGTTTCGAGCCAGCGGTAACCCTTTCGGACAATCCCGCTGACCCGGCAGGCTTCGGCCCTAAGGGGCCCCTCCTCGATGCTGACATCTCTTTGAGGCGCGCGTGGAACACGTACGCGCCGTCCGGCACGGGCCTGGTCCTGATCGGGCGGTGAGCTACCCATTACTCTCCACCCGCAGGCCCGCGCCTACGGTGGCCGGGAGTCGTCACGCGGCTCCCGACGCCCGGAGCGTCTCCCGCGGCGGCTGGGACGGGAGGCTCTCTCCCTGAGCCGTTCCGCCACCTCCTTCGCTAGCATGACTGCTTCGCAGAAGGAGGTGACTGCCTCCCACTCCCTCTCGCCCCGGACCATGGCTTGCACCAGGGCCGGACGCGAGAGGTCGCCGTCGCTGCCAATCGCCTCTACGAGGACACGGCGGTGCTCCGCCCAAGCGGGGCAGACCTCCACCGTGTGCTCCACCGTGTCCTCTGGGCGATCCTGGCAATGGTGACACCCGGGACAGTGAGGACCTGACATTCGGTGTAGAGAGCCGAGGTTGGATATCTAAACGGCTTCGAGGTCATTACCTTGAGGACAGCTCTCTGTGCTCGTTCCAGAGGCAGTAGGGTTGTCTTGGGAGCCCCACCCCACACTGTGATGCAGTAGTTTACTATGCTTTGACAGAGGGCATAATAAACAGTTTTAATGGTACAATACTCCGCGGAGTGCCTTAGTTTTTTAAAAATAAATATTCACTTTCGGACTCGCGATATGAGATTGCTAAGGTGAGGTTTCCAACTCAAAGAACTATCTACATAGACTCCGAGATATTTTACAGACTCACACCTTGTGAGTTGCGGACAGTCACAATGTGAAGAGGATAGACCAAATGAGCAGGTATGAGCTCTAAGCGCCATTGAATCCGGTGGAGGGAGATTGGTGGATAGTAAAGAGAAAGGTAAGTATACTGTTTTCATAAGATTTAAAGTTAGGATATTATTTGATAGCCATTTCATCACTGAGTTTAGAGCAAGTTCCGCGTATTTTACTGTTTCAGGCCAGTCGCTACCGTGAAGACGCAAAGCCGTATCATCTGCGTAAGTATAAATTGAACGGTTCATTAGACGCATTTTGCATAAGTTATTGATATAAATAAGAAACAGGGTTGGACCCAAATTTGAGCCCTGAGGAACGCCAAAACTCAATGATTTAGTGTCACTAATAACTTCATTTATTTTGACGCATTGGCTTCTACCACACAGGTAATCCTGGAAAATTTTTAAGGAATGTCCGCGAATGCCAGCAGCTTCCAGCTTGGACAGGAGGTGGGGAACAGACACAGTGTCGAATGCCTTGGAAAGATCGAGGAAAATAGCCAAGCATTTCATTTTGTTGTCTAATTTAGACACTACATGATCTACCAAGGCAGCAATAGCATTTTCAGTCGACCTGCCACCTCTGAAACCATACTGGTTGTCACTCAATAAATTGTAAGACTCAAGATAGTCTACCAACCGTTTATTAAGTATCTTTTCCAATATTTTAGAGATGGCAGGCAAGACTGAGATCGGTTTATAATTATCTACACTGTGTCTGTCCCCACTCTTGAAGATTGGATGAACGACAGCCCTTTTAAATACCCCAGGAAAGCAACCCGTGGAAATACAGCGATTGCAGATATGAGTGATGGCTGGGACAATCGCAGGCAGACAGGATTTTAACAGTTTCGATGAGATGCCGTCCCAACCCACCGCAGCATCTGCTCGTAACCCAATTATTAGATTTGAAACCTCTACTTCATCAGTGGGGAGAAGTACCAGCGAGTTAGAAGGCAGCTCATCGAGAGAATACTCTGGGGTATACGAGGTGGATGAGAATTTGTCAGCCAAGTTCTTGCCAACATTGGCAAAAAACTCGTTAACTTTGTTGACCGAAGACTTTTCATCCGAAGACATCCTTAGTAGCTCGTTAGGGGATTTCACATTAAGGTTAGTTCCGGTGATATTTTTAATGATCTTCCAAGTAGCTTTAGGGTTGTTCTTTGCCATTTGAAACTCCTTCCCTTCATATGCATGTTTTAAATTTTTGAGAAGCTTGTTACAGAAATTACGGTATCGCTTATAAGTGACCATCAGGATGTAATTTTCAGGATCTGCCTTTAGGGTTTGAGCCATGCTATCTCTATTTCGGATACAACGTAGCAGACCATTGGTAATCCAGGGTTTCAGGAGTCTACGTTTCGAAGACATGTACACCGATTTGGAGTGATTAGCGATGACAGAGCTAATAATGGAAACCAGAGACTCGGCGGCATTATTTGCGTCTTGAATGTTCAATATTCCACTAAAATCCATTGATAAGATGTCGGTAGTTGCAGCTGTATAATTAACGACTATGCGATTACCTTTGGAGGTAGGGAGTGGCTTTACATTTTGAATGCTTATAAACGTAGGTCTATGATCAGTAATGTAAGTATCTAACACTAGAGTCGTATTTTTAAGATCAGATCTTAACATTACGTGATCAATACAAGAGTTAATACGGGTTGGAAATAGATGTGTAGGGAGGAGGCCATGTGAAGCAATAAGGTTAAGGTACTGAGTTGCTTGTTGGGAGATATTATTCGGAGTGATGTCAATGTCGATGTCACCCATTATCACAAAGTTTTTTTGGACTGCCGACTGAGTAAGAACAGTGTCTAAATTATCAATAAAATTATCAAGATTTCGTGTAGACGGAGAACGATATAGCGCTAGAAGTGAGATATTGTGGGATTTTACATTACAGATCAAGCAGCTAGCACCAGATATAGAAGGTTCGGTAACAATATGATGTAATTCTGATTTTACATATATTATGACACCATCGTTCTGGTTCATAAGATTAGTCGTGTGATAAGAAACATACCCATCCAGTGGTGGAACTGTTGACACCATCAACCAGCACTCCGATAAAACCAATACATCACATGAAATTTTTATCCTAGCCAGGAGCACAAGAAAACTATCGAAGTTACAATTTACACTGCGTATATTAAGGTGCATTATATTAAGCGACTTACTGTTGTTGTTAATGAAACGTGCACTTGACTAGGATAGCCCTACTTATTTTGATGGCAGAAAATATCCAATCTAAGGACCTGAAGGTTCTAAGCTGTTTTTCATAAGCAATGGATGCACTCTACCTACATAATTTGTTTGACTTCATAACCAACTGATGCAGTGTGTATTTTTTTTTCAGGTTTATTCAGTTGAACTTTTTGGAACTTATTTCATTTGACGAAAATCAAAATATAGATAGGCAGACCACAAAATTGCCTAATCGACAGGTGTTAAAATAAAAAAAAAAATTCAAAATTCAAAGCATTTATTTCAATTAGACCTTGTACAGGCACTTTTGAATTGTCAAAATTAAATAGTCTGTCAGTTAGTCCGAAAGTTGAAGCTAGTTGCCCATTCCAAAACGTAGATCTCAATGGAGAAGAACGGGCAAGAAACTCCATGGACACTCTTTTAAATCAAGATATTACAAAATCCTGGGTACATTATTCTTGTTGCTTCTATATGTGAGAACAATGTAAAAAAAAAAGACACAAAGAAGAAATAATTCAAAATATAAGATTAAAAATAAGCATTGGCAGTTAAGAGATGACCAGTCAGTTAATAGTTTGAAAGTGTGAGTTTCTTTTTCTCATGTCTGTGGCACCCCTGAGCGTGCTCCAGGGGTCGGGTTGTCGGGCATCCGCGGCCCGCCACGCTTATTTCACAGTAATCGGTTAATTGTACTCCCTTAACAAGTGCCACTATCGACCACAGTTACTTCCACCACTCACCCGAACAAGAATGTTAAATCGTTGCTACAGACTGTAAATCGTTTAATTTGATAAAAATATTATAGCTCTAAGTAAGTATTATACCTGATTGTAAATATATGACCCGGGCACTTTTGTTTCTGAGAATATGAGCTGAAAAATGGTAACTTAATTTTTGGAACGTGATGTTAACTTACAGTTTACATACATGTAAATATCTCAAAAGTAGGTAGGTTAGTACCTATGCAATGCGTACAGAGGCTGGTAGGAGTCCACCTGACTGAAGATAAATGAATCGCAACTGGTGGGAAACAACGTTTATAAGACCTAGAAATAGCACTTGTTACGGCACGAGCAAATCCAATAAACAATGCATTTAAAGCTTAGCCGGTTAAAAGCACGTAACTTAAAAGTTACCTACTCCATTCTAAACTCAATAACTTCCACTTAATAAGTATTTTGCATAACCGCATATCTCAGTGGCGCAATGCGTTCACATTTGTTGATAAATATTGAAATTTGCGTTGATTTCCATTAGGGCGCACTGGACCACACACGGCGCGGCCTGTTTGTTCCGTGCGAGCGCGATATTTTAACGGTTTAGTGCGCATATTAATACACATGACATGTGACGACGGCGCACAATCTCCTTTATCTCCCCAACAAAGAATTCGATTAATCCTTGATTAAAATAATTAGCCATTCGCTACGGAGCGGGGCGCACGCCGACAGGATACCGGCGACCACCACCCGAACCAATGCGAAAAATTAATGAGATAACAATCAATAAGAAAACGTTGACATAAACTTTCAATTGAAGTCATAGCCAGAAAGTTTACGGCTTATATTATAATATCCTTCGTACGGCAATCGTGATAAGTGAGACAGCAGGAAAATTAAAGTTTAAAAACAAAAGTAATTTTGGTTTTTATAGATAACGATTTAAAAAATATCAATGCTTTTTATGTGCCCATATGTTGACTGTATCCAAACCTACATGTATAAAATATACGTAGATACATAGCGGTGTTGTCGAAGCCGGTAGCAATAGAATGCAATGAAAAATCGTTATAACTTTACATAAGTACATAAATACATATTGAGACCATAACCATTAGCAGCGTCGGCCAGATCAACATAATTAACCGTCGATTAAGATTAACTGATTAAGGTTAAGACGCTACTGAAATCGTAATGTAATCATGTTTAATATGTACTTAACTACTTACCCATATCGGTACGGGTTGCACGATGTGCGGATGCGTCAGAATGCACCCATTCTTCCATCGAAGCGGTGCTTTTCCTGACTCCTATGAGATATAGGTACATCCATAATTAGGTATTAAATAGGTAGATCGTTGCCAACCTTACCTACTATCCTACCCACTTATCCTACACACTTAGGTATCAATCAATCAATCTATTTGTCCCAAAACTTGCATCACCGACGACGCCGTGGAAGTCGCGAAGTTTTCGGCCGACAAGATCTGAAATACAGTCGTGCCAGCACACGAAGAAGAAGAATCTGCCTAATCTTTTACCAAGTACCTATGTTGGTGTTGGCTTCCAATCTAAGTGGATGCAGCTGAATACCAGTATTTTACATGGAGGGAATGCCTATAGCACCACAACCCAGTTACTGTGTTACACGGTAGGTACCTTGGTAAGACTGGTTGTCAGACTTTTTGGGGTTCTGACTGCCCGTAACGACTGTCTAAGATCTACGAATGATAGCCGGGACCTCCGGATTAACGTGTTATTATGTTGTTATTGTTGATAGTAATTGAACCAATGAAACTGCTAAATACCGACTTCATAATGTGATAGGTAAATTCGTAAGTTCAAAGAACGAAAACCAAGGAATTGCGAAACAAAAGTCTCTTCAAATCTTCGTCATCCTGTCTCGCTTGAAGCATGCTTTTATATTTTACTCGTAACAGATTTCTTTTCTATGGTATTCTACATAAATTATTTGTAAAGTGCTTATATGGAAGTAACAGGTTACATGACACCTTTGTCCTTGTGCTCTGAACTGTCGTTGTAGTCGGGCGTTTTGTGGTACTTCACGTTCAAATAGTGCTGAATCTAAGTCTAATTTGACAAAAATGAATTTTTATTTTGATTTTAAGTCAATGATTATTTCGTAATATTGAGTAACACATCATAGTTTCCGTGAGTCATCTAGTAGCCCAGTGGTAATGGCCGCGACCACAGAACACTAATACCCTTGGCCGCGACTTACGAGTTGTAGGGCGTAGGATCGAACCATAACAGGCGCTTTATTTTGTGTAAATTATTTAATCACCACTGCTCTCAAAACGGTGAAGGAAAATATCGTGAGGAAACCGGCATGTCCTAGAATGTAAAAATCCGAAGATGTGTGACATCTACCAACCCGCACTGGGCCCACATGGGGGATTACGGCCCATTCCCTCTCACCGAGAGGAGGAGGTAGTGGGAACATTATAGAGCCTGATTACGATGATCTAGTGGCCCCGTTGTTAGGCGTGAGTGGTGACTAAGCTAGGGTACTGTCGCATGGCGACATAGTGGGAGTAAGTTTGCGCATCTAAACTCAGTGCAACAAAAAATGGTCACTTTTATTGCTGGTCTTTACTCTATGGTTATTACCATAATTTATTTTTATACATATCTGTTTAGAAAAAAAGTAAAGAAAGGAGAGGAATTACTAATGACTGGCCAAGTTACGTGCTGTCGGCCCTTTTAATAAACGGGTTAGGTTAGAACTTAGGCCTGTCCGGGGAGCGATGAATGCTTATGCGAATCCCGCACCCCCGGGCATAGGCTGAGGTGGAACGCCGCGGTGGTTTTAGCCGGTAAGAGTCCGGCATGCCCCTCTGTCACCCCCACGATAGAGGAAGTATAAAAAGATTTCCACCGCGGACGCACCAAAAAAAAAGGTTAGAACTTGGATGTAGCGGTTTATCATCCGCGGTTGTCGCAGTGACTTGGCTATGTATTTAGTATAACCCAAAATAGGAATTTTATGATGTTCATAAAAAGAGGCGCAATCATTATATCATCATCTGCCTAGCCTTTTCCCAACCATGTTGGGGTCGGCTTCCAGACTAACCGGATGCAGCTGAATACCAGTATTTTACATGGAGCGACTGCCTATCTGACCTCCACAACCCAGTTACTGGGTAATACGATATCCCTTGGTAAGACTGGTTGTCAGACTTTCGGGCTTCTGACTACCCGTAACAGCTGTCAAAGATCCACGAATGACAGCCGGTACCAACGGCTTAACGTGCTTTCCGAGGCACGGAAGGCGCAATCATTATGTAAGAGTGTTTAATAATAATTTTAGGAGCGCAAAATGGGAATTTTAAGAGGTTCGATTAAATACATGCCTTTTAATTTTATTTTTTATTTTTATTAAGAGGAACAGCAAACAGTTACATTATGGAAACTTAAAACTAGTATAACAGTATTTGTATTTTGCTAATAATGTAACCCACAACACTGTCCACGGGTTATCATAAACATATAAAAAAAAACAATAATCGCTAGGGGTGAAAAAAAATAAGAATAAAAAAAGTTAAAAATAATAAAATAAAAGAAAAATGACAAATAAAAACAAAAATAAAAAGTGTACAACCAGGTCAGATTTAAAGCGATAATTTGAAGATTACAACAATATGTTATGTATTATTTCTAAGAGTTTTGAAGATAAGACCTTTGAATTTTCCTATTGGGCTATTGAAGATGTCAATATTTACCAAACTTTTATTGTACAAGTCAACCATGCGGCGGATGGGTGAGCGTAGGCCGATATAATACCATCCTGTGATCCTCCTTCCTCAAATTAAAATTGCCTGAATTTCTCAATCTTATTTATGTCCAAACGAGGCATTGTGTCGAATTATGATGGCAGGAAACTGTCGATCGTCGCCGAAATCGTTTGTCGATGTCGTATAATATTATTAAGGTTTTTTTAAGTCGCTCTCGAAAGATTTAATACGGGGCCAGGCAGGATATTACTGTAGTCTTATTATTCGCACGTATAAGTTTTTGTCTTTAAAGTAGGTCGTGTTGGGTAACACTGCCCGTGCTACATGTTAGTTTTTAATCTACTTTTTACGAAAGAATATGTAAAAGATGCGTTGTTCTTCGAAATTAGTTACCTAAGTAGGTATAGCACTTTCACTGGAAGTACCTATTTACATTTCTAAACTAATATTATAAATAGGTAAAGTTTGTAAGTTTGTATGTGGGGGGTGATCTCTGGAACTTCGAGTCGGATTTGAAAAAATCTTTTTGTATTTGATAGCCCAATTCTCGAGGAAGGCTATAGGCTATTTAACATCACGCTATGACTCTTAGAAGCCGAAAAAAAAGATAAAAGTCAGAGAGAACGCTAAGCAAAAAAAACTGGCCAAGAGCGAGTCGGACTCGCACACGAAGGGTTCCGTACCACAAGGCAAAAACGCCGAAAAAAAACATGTTTGTTGTAAGGGAGCCCCCCTTAAATATTTATTTTATTTTAACTTTATTATTTATTATTAAAGTTAAAATACAACTGAGTACCTAGGTATTTTGTAAAATATTTCAAGTGCCTACCTGTTGCCATTTTTGATATCGTGCAAAAAAGGGCAAAAAATCGCGTTTGTTGTATGGGAGCCCCCCTTAAATATTTAATTTATTTTGTTTTTAGTATTTGTTGTTATAGCGACAACAGAAATACATACTTTGTGAAAATTTCAACAGTCTAGCTATCGCGGTTCTTGAGATACAGCCTGGTGACAGACAGACAGACAGCGAAGTCTTAGTAATAGGGTTTCGTTTTTACCCTTTGGGTACGGAACCCTAAAAACGAAGTAATAGCGCGGGCAGGCGATGAGATGCGACGGGGTGGGTCGGGGGAACAAGAACTTTAACACGGACGAAGTCGCGGGCACAAGCTAGTTACTGATAGTACTGTAAGCTGTCTAAATAGACTTCGAACACAAGTCTGCCGTAGCAAAGACCATTTCCACAGATGAGAGTTCACGGATGGCCCAGATCTCAACTGCGTATGCGGCATTTCCCTACAGACCATCTATCCTCAGACCTTCCATCCTGGGCAGCATGCCTTGTCACCTGTGCACTTGATGAACTTATGACTGCGCGTCAGTGAGCGTAGTTCGCGCACCTGAATTTTGGGTCAAAGATGTTTGAACTTTTTGCCATCGCTAAAATTAAGAAAAATAGAGCTGTACCACGTAAAATCTATGAGTTTTTACCTATAATGTTAAGACCTATAAACATAGATAATTTTTTTTTTCTATGTCTATTCACCCGTTACCTACTGTATGTACAGATAATGTACCTAACTATTAAAATGGACCATGAGAAAAATATTACAAATACAGCAATACCGAAAAGGGTAAGGAAAGTGTTGTAAAGTGAATCGCAGTTTGATTCCCATGGACCGGTGCACTTGCTGGCGATCGCATTTCTCCCACGCTTACCTACGTTAAGGGGAAGACTGGTGCCTGGTGGTTGTAAATTAAAAAAGTTTAAAGTAGTGGTGAATAAATACTTAGTTCTACCAGAAACCCAGGGCAAAAAAAAATTGTGATTTTTATATGGATTGACATTGCCAATGTATGAAAATCACAATGTTTTTTTTTGCCATCATATTCTGGTAGACCTATACTAGTGAGTACCTAAAGCCTAACTACAGCAGATAGGTAAATCCTCCAAACCTCAGACCAACAAAAAAAGATAGACGGCGCGCCGCGAACATCAAAAGTGAAGCCATAAAACCGTGCTCCTGCAAGTAAACATACACGTTCACGCACACACCTACACTAAAACCATGCTCATCGCTCTTAGTACGTCACGAGTCGTCGTCAAGTTAACATAGGTAGTTTAAAAAAATATAATTATGCCTTCCTGTGCAGTGAAAAGTTGCAAAAACAACAGCAAATCACATAAAAAGTCTCACGGAATCACTTTTCACTTGTAAGTAGGTACTTGAAATAATATCGTTTCTATTATATTAAATTTTAGATTACTTGGAACAAAAAACCTCAACGAACGAAAGTAGTGACATAAGGTGCGGGGGTTACGTGGGGGGGTACGTGTTCCACGCGCGCCTCAAAGAGATGTCAGCATCGAGGAGGGGCCCCTTAGGGCCGAAGCCTGCCGGGTCAGCGGGATTGTCCGAAAGGGTTACCGCTGGCCCGGAACATAAAGGGCTAAGGAAGGAACACGGGTGGGTTTTAGTCAGTAAGAGTCTGACACTCCCTTCCGCTCCACCCAGAGCGGGAGGAGTCATTTGATGATTTCCCATCCGAAAAAAAAAAAAAAAAAAAAGGTGCGGGGGTTGCCATAATACGATTTTAATTTTCCCCATTCGATTAATACATACCTACATATAAATATGATTTGTTCGTTTCCATATATCTTGAAACGTTTTGTTTACTAAATACCATCTTGTCCTCGCATCTTGTGCTGTTTCTATGACAGTAAGACCTGCACGGCCTGTTAGAAAATGTGCTGGCGTGAGAAAATCAATATCGTCGATATCCTCAGACATTGGACACAGTGGTCTAGAGTTAAGGCTTGCTTCGATTTGAGACAAAATGGTGCTATATTCTTCGAATGTCAATGCTTGGTCCCCTATAACTCTTTTCAGATGTTGCTTTAGGCTTCTAATTGATCGCTCCCAGATCCCTCCAGCGCTTGGCCAAGAAGGGCAGTTCCAATGCCATTCTATTCTTAGTTCAGCTATTTCTCTATAAAAGGTATCGCTAAAGATTCGCTCAAATAGTTGCTGCTCTTCCTGAAGTATCTTATTGGCACCTACAAAGTTAGTCCCATTGTCCGAATATATGTGATTCGGAGCTCCTCGTCGTGCCGCCATGCGACGTAATGCTGCTATGAATGCTAAGCTGCTAAGGTCAGAGACTAACTCTATATGAACCGCTTTCGTCACCATGCAGATAAACAAGGCGATGTATCCTTTTGACGTTTTAATACCTCTGCCTTTGTTTGATTTTACTCTAATAAATCCTGTGTAGTCTATTCCAGTATGATAAAATGGAGGTGCTGGATTACATCTAAAATCAGGCAGGTCTCCCATTATTTGCTGTAGTCTTTTGGGCTCTTGTTTTTTGCAGGTCACGCAGTTGCGAAGTTGCTTCTTGGTGGCTCTATATCCCTTAATTATCCAATATTGCTGTCTCAATAAAGACAAGGATAGTCGAGCTCCTCCATGGAAGGTATGTTCATGTGCTTGCTGGATAAGAAGCTCCGTCAATCGTCCGCTATATGGAATGATTATGGGATATTTCATATCGCTGCTAATGTTTGCATTTTTAAGACGTCCTCCGACTCTTAGAATGCCGCTTTGATCTAAAAATGGGTTGAGATTTAATAGCTTGCTATCGGAACTGAGTCGGTGATGCAATAATAGATGATCGGTATCCGATGCAAATTCTTTACGCTGTATATATTTAATTATAACAAGTTTTGCTTTCCTTAGCTCTTGTAACGTGAGATATGTCGGCCTTTGTTTACTTGTCGGTGCAAGTGCACGTAATAACCACGCTACTATTCGATTTATTTTTATGAAAGAACTGTGCCGATTTAACAGATCTTCGATAATGCTATTTTCATGTTTACTGTGCTGAACGGTGAGGGCTTGTTTCCGAATCTCTTCTTCGGTCGTGTAAACTGTCTGATCTTGCTTCAGCGTGAATTCGGTAGTCCATAACCAGGCTGGACCTCGCCACCACAAGTTATGCTCCATCAATTGTGTAACCGATAGTCCTCTGCTTGCTGAATCTGCTGGATTGTCTTTTGTTGACACGTAATGCCAAGTATCAGGTGGTATTATGCTAGTGATTTTCTTCACTCTATTCGCTACAAATGGCTTCCATCGATCTGGATTGCCTTGTATCCAGCTAAGGGTGACCTTTGAGTCACTCCAAGCATTGATTTCGTGATCTATGCTGACTATGCTAGTGACGATTTTCGCTAGTAATCTCGACAACAACTCCGCTGCACATAGTTCCAATCTCGGCAACGAAACTGTCTTGCTGTTTGGCACTAATCTAGTTTTTGCTGCTACTAATACCACTGATACCTTTTCTCCTGTCACTATTCTGGCATATACGACGCATGCGTATGCTTTCAGCGATGCATCACAAAACCCGTGCAACTGGACAATGTCGCCGCGCTTGCTTTGTAACCATCGAGGTATTTTAAATCGGCTGATACACTCCATGTCTTCAGTTAATTTTGGTTCCCTTATGTAGATACCTATACCTACCTACTACAATAAACCCCTTACTAATTAACGTATTGTAACAGATGAATAGTTGCTCACCGATTTCTCTCTTTCAAGCGTCAGTAATTTGACTTCCAAAAGAAGAAGACAAAGGGTTGTGTAACTATACAGTAGGTACCTTTATATAAACAATGCCTATCCGATCTACAGCTAAAGCCATTATTATTTTTATTAAACGCACGATACCTAAAGAAGACATCATCAGACCCAATCTTGATAAGGAATCAGCCATCAATTTCAACCTAAGTATTTACAGTTAACAAAACAGTATTTTCATGCAAAATTTTACGATTTACACATTTACTGGACGCTGGTTATTAATACCAAAATAAGGACAGCTTTTTATAAGCAACTTCATCTTGCTTGATGAGTGCAATCATAATTTAATTTAATAGCACACTGCACTTATTTTTCCGGAAAGTGAATATGCGCCGGCAATTACCTAGTAATGATGGCATAACTTTAATTCTGAGGTAATTTATCGCACACTGTATTGAAAATGACACATAATATTATGAGTTCAATTTATTGATACAGATTTTGTGAACTACTTACTGTGTACGTAATGTACCTACTATGTTTTCAAACTAAGTTTTAACGAAAAGTGCAATATATAACTAGGTTAAACCTGATTTCGAGAAAAAAGCGGTTAAAGATTTTTTTTTTGTTTGTATCTCCATCACTATATTATGCTTAGTATTAAAACCGGCTACGTCATTGATACGTAAAAAGTGTCTAAAAATAATATTTAGATCTCATTCTGCAGATTCCAATTATGTACCTACTTATCTCAATTTCGGGCAAAATTCGAGTTATTGCACTTTTCGTAAGGACGGCAGCGTTGATACCGGCTGTCATTCGTGGATCTTTGACAGTCGTTACGGGTCGTCAGATGCCCGAAAATCTAACAACGGGGTATCGTATTACCAGTTACTGGGTAATACGATACGATACGTTGTGGAGGTCAGATAGGCAGTCGCTCTATGTAAAATACTGGTATTCAGCTGCATCCGGTTAGACTGGAAGCTGACCCCAACATGGTCGGGAAAAGGCTAGGCAGATGATGGAGTTAGGTACCTACTTCTATCATGGATGCCCTGCAGGGTACTTGCGTAACACACTAACAGTAGCAGTTACTTTCATTATGACAGTTCAACAACATGAATTAAAATTTTCAAATATAATATTTATTAAAGGTACTAACTGCGCCCCGCGGATACACCCGCGTAAATGTCGATCCCGTGGGAATATCGGGATAAAAAGTAGCCTATATGTTAATCCAGGGTGTCAGCTACCTCCATACCAAATTTTATCAAAATTGGTCCAGCCGTTTGAGCGTGAAGAAGTAACAAACATAAATAAACACACACACAAACTTTCGCCTTTATAATACACTCGAGAGCAATGAATCCGGGTCACTTAAAGAATCCTAAAAATCTCGGAAACTAAAAATGCTAGGTTAATGCAATAAATTGTATTTAATAGACAATGTAATACTCCTTAAATGAAGGTATTAAAACTTCTTAGTTATTGTAAAGTTATATCATAAAAAATCAAATTTGAAAAAGGGCCACTTTCGAAGATGGAACTACGAAATTACAGCATTTGGTTTTGCTTTTGTTTGTAATCTGTCATTTATGTGGGTACATAAACCATGTTGATAGTGCTCTATGTTCATTATTCAAGCTGAAATTATGTCGCTTACGCCTGAAGAATGCACCAGAATACTTACAATGCTGGAAACCGGCCGGAGTCAGCGCGATACAGCCAGGACTGTCGGTGTGTCGCTGTCAACAGTACAAAGAGTTCTCCGACGTTACGAAGAAACTGGTTCTAACCTACGCAGACCAGGAACGAGCAGAACCAGGTGTACCACAGCACGAGAAGACCGATACTTGGTGAACACCATGCTTCGAAATCGCTTTCTCACAGGAATTGAACTCACAAATCAGTTTCGACGCCTCGGAGGAAGTAACCCAAGTGCATGGACAGTAAGACGTCGGCTTGCTGAATCTAACTTAAAACCCCTTAGACCTGCAAACGGCCCTAAACTGGAGCGTGGGCATCGTATTTCAAGACTAAGATATGCCCAGAGCCACGTAAATTGGAGTATTGAAGATTGGTCAAAAGTTATGTTCTCCGACGAATCAAAATTTATGCTCTACAAGTACGATGGAAGACACAGAGTGTATCGAAGACCAGGGGAAAGATTCACAGAGGGTCATGGCCGTCCGGCTAGTCCGGGGTTACCGCACGGTCTCCGGGGAGGCAGCGAGCCTCCTTGCCGGATTGCCGCCATGGGATCTGGAGGCCAAAGTCCTCGCTCACATATGGGAGTGGCGAGAGGAGGTAAAACGCCGGGGCGTAACTCCGCTGCCGCGACAAATCGCGGCGCAGCGGACAGAGCTCCGGCGGGATCTCATGGCGACATGGAGAGTGCGACTGTCGCAACCCAGTGCTGGGCACGCCACAATTGCGGCGATAAGTCCCCTCTTTGAGGAGTGGCTAGGGAGGCGCCACGGCGTCCTCACCTTCCGCCTAACGCAGGTCCTCACCGGGCACGGCTGCTTCGGGAGGTTCCTGTCCAGAATAGGGCGGGAGGAAACGCCCGGGTGTCACCATTGTGCGGATCGCCCGGAGGACACGGTGGAGCATACGGTGGAGATCTGCCCAGCTTGGGCAGAGCACCGCCGTGTCCTCACGGAGGCGATCGGCGGCGGCGATCTCTCGCGTCCGGCCCTAGTCCGGGCCATGGTACGGAGCGAGAGTGCATGGGAGGCTGTCGCCTCCTTCTGCGAAGCAGTGATGCTCGCGAAGGAGGAGGCGGAGCGCGTGAGGGAGAGGCAATCCTTGCGCCCTCACGCCCCTAGCCGCCGCAGGAGACGCCCTGGGCGTCGGGAATCGGTAGCCGATTCCCGGGCGAGCAATGGGCAGCTCGCCGTCCGGTAAGGACCAGGCCCGGGTCGACGGCGCGTTGTGTTCCACGCGCGCCTCAAGGAGATGTCAGCACCAACTGACGGGGTCCGCTAGGGCCGATGCCCGCCAGGGTCGCGGGTTGTTCGAAAGAGATACCGTGGCCCCTGGCACAGGCAACTGAAGGAACACGGGTGGGTTTTAGTCAGTAAGAGTCTGACACTCCCTTCCGCTCCGCCCAGAGCGGGAGGGGTCATTTGATGATGATGATTTCCCACCAAAAAAAAAAAAAAAAAAAAAAAAAAAAAAAAGGGAAAGATTCAAGCAAGCATGCATCGAAGAAAAAGTAGCCTACGGTGGTTGGTCTGTACTTGTGTGGGCCGGAATTTCTTCTGAAAGTCGCACAGAGCTGGTGATCATAGAAAACGGCTCTTTTAAGATATGTGGAAGAAATCCTCAATGATCACGTTGGTCCATTTATGGTCA
The DNA here is from genome assembly GCA_916614155.1 of Mesoligia furuncula. Classification (NCBI taxonomy): domain Eukaryota; kingdom Metazoa; phylum Arthropoda; class Insecta; order Lepidoptera; family Noctuidae; genus Mesoligia; species Mesoligia furuncula. The sequence goes on from OU744801.1 coordinate 17,556,396, forward strand.
ATTTAGGTGAGGATGCTATATTTATGCATGACAATGCCCGACCTCATACAGGTAGGATTGTGAATACCTACCTTCAAGAGATGAACATTACTCGTATGGAGTGGCCAGCGCGCAGCCCGGATATCAACCCGATCGAGCATGCTTGGGACGAGCTAGGCAGATGCGTAAAACAACGAAACCCTCCCCCAATCACGCTTCGTGAGCTCAAAATTGCTCTCACAGAGGAATGGGAGAATATTCCCCAAAATCGTATAAGGAACTTGGTGTACAGCATGCCAAACCGCGTAAACGCAGTAATGGAAGCACGAGGAGGCAATACGAAGTATTAAAATTCAAGAAAATCGAAATAAAGTTCAAAAATTTCATGATTCCTATTTTTGTTTTAAGGAGAGATCAGCAGTTTTTTTCTTTATGTAATTTTGTGTTAATAAAATGTATGGTGACTCATATTTTTTTTACTTTCATTTAAGGAGTATTACATTGTCTATTAAATACAATTTATTGCATTAACCTATCATTTTTAGTTTCCGAGATTTTTAACATTCTTTAAGTGACCCGGATTCATTGCTCTCGAGTGTATTAGTGTGATTATTTATTTAAACCACAATTATAACTCCTAATACCACCTAACTCCATCACCTAGAATGAAGCAATGGATAGCAATATCCTTCAAACTGATTCAGATTGTGATTGAAAGTGTGCTGGATGCTGATATATTGCTTGGAATTAAAAAGACCGGTCATAAAAAGACCGGTCATAAAAAGACCGGTCATAAAAAAGACCGGTCATTAAAAGACCGGTCATAAAGGGCAAACTTACCTCAAGTACTTACATGTATATTATTTGCTAAAAGGGCGAGATTGTTTGTCTTAGGGCTGATTTTTTCAATAATTTTTTTTTTATAATTTTATCGGAGGAATACTTTTGAATTTTCTGACAGTTCTTCCCATAATCTGTCAGACGTCAATTTTATGCCACGAATAAAAATTAATATCTGTCGATTGAAAAATCAGCCCTTAATGGAACACAAGACTAAGGCGGACTAAATGACGACAACTTGGAGAAAACAGGCTTCAGAATTAGGTACCTACCCACTAGAAGCGTGAAACCTTGGTGTAAAACGAGACTTTAACGAGTTTGAAAGGAGCACCACCTAAAAACTAGAATAGAAATCAGTTTACCTACCAACCAATCAATCAATATATAAACAATACCTATAGGCTGGTAGGGTTCAGTTATCTCTATCACCATCACCTAATCCATCTGTGACCTAATCAAGAGTCAAGACTCTGCTCAGAACACTACCTACTCTAGATCTCTCTTTTACCAAAAAGGTACCTACCTAAAGTCGTTAAAATACCTCTAATGACGTCATCTAGCCCTCTTCATGACGTTAAAGACTCCTCCTTAACTGGACACACTATTTACTGAGTACGATGTAAAATTAACATTCATTCGAGAAATGGCGTCCATTATAAAAGGTAGGAACGCGCTATGACAGGCTCAGCCAGTACCTACCAGCCAGTGTCCTTAACCTTTTAAGCGCTTGGCTAAATATCAATTGCCGTGCCCCTAGCGCGCGGCTACAAATCGATAAAATAATCATCATCGTATGCCTAGCCTTTTCTTAACCATGTTGGGGTCGGCTTCCAGTCAAACCGGATGCAGCTGAATACCTAAATCGATAAAATAATATCTACAATAAATAAGGAGAGAGCAATCGTTGAATAGAACAAAAAATCATGCATGTTCTCTGTCGCAGAAATACGACACGAGCGGTAGGGGCACGGAAACATGTGTCGCATAAATGCGACAAAAGCGGTTAAAAGGTTAACGACGTCGCCGGCGCACTTAACTTTGATCAATATTTCGACTTTTTCACTAAGTTGGAAATTGTTTGTTGTCATTAATGAGACAACATTGTTGAGGCATTGCCGTGCTTGAGTAATGTACCGTAATCATCTTCGGACAACTTTTAAGTTAACTTTGGAGTTTGGACGCTAAGAAAATAGTTTTGTAACATCAACACAAATAAGTGCATTGAGTTGTTGTTGTTTACGATAATGTTAACTCGTTTGTAAGCAATCCGTCTCTTTTGAGCTCTTAGAAAACATAACATCACGCCTGTTTTTCTAGAAAGGGTAGGCAAAGGCTGGTATTTCGTAATCATAAGGTAGGTAACTAATAGGAGGCGGCAAGCCTATTGCGTTCAACCGGGTAGGTACAAATTCAGACGCCGCCGGCTCAATACTGCTGCTGAGGAAAAATCCAACTATAGTGTCCGACTATATGGGATCGAACCCAGGACTGCACGATCAGTTGCGTCTGCGACTACTACACCAACGTCCTGTGTAATTGTACGGTACCCGTTAGAAGTGATAGATTGATAAATCAGCATAAAAGTAAATTATCCATTCAAACCTGAGAGCGAAACGTTTATAGGAGCGCGATGAATATAGGTACCGTACCTATAGTAAAACTTCGATGAATTAAATATGTAGGTACCTACCTACGCACGTGCTTAAAAGTGTCAAACTATTCAATACTGGTAATTTATGATTAACTTATGAATATGCACAACTCTTAATCGACTATTAAAAAAGACCCATTAATGAATTTAAACTTACTTGCAAAAAAATATTAAAATATGGAACCCCTTCACCTATTGCTTTATTAGAAGAACAAAGCTAGGTATCGAATCCTATCAATAGGTAGGTATCATCATTTATAAAGTCATGAATATGCAAAAATAACAATTATGATAATCAATAATATTGGCTTTGATCTTGAATTTTAGTCGAGTCATGTAACAATCATTAATCGATACATCGGAATAGAATCGATTCTGCACAAGTTCGAAATAGGAAGGGTTGGTTTAACACCTGCGTGGTTTTGAATGGGAGGCTGGGAGAAAAAAAACGCATCCATAAGTAGAATATTATGAGAGGCTGGAGAAGCAAAATTGCTGGAAAGATTAGTTATGGGAAAAGGGAATTTGTCTTGGCCCCCCGACCAGAGGACCCAACTAATATATTTGTGAATAGATTACATTACCTACGATGTGGTAATCTGTAATAGGTAGTACAGGGCCATTTCTATTGACTCGTCTGTTGTAATTTCAACTTAGTGTCAATGGTCATAAGTCACGATGCGCGCTTGATAGTACTGCTATCGTGATTGAAGAAGTTTTAGGGTTACGCTGTGGTGTCTTTGTCTTTGGTGAGCTGGTGCGTGATCTCGGAAGCCTGCAACGTCGATGTTACAGGACATGCGCGTGTGGATGTAATATGAATTACATATCTTCTTTTTGATCAATATCGTTTTATACAGAATGGCAGGCATGGACGCGCAAGCTGAAACCATGAATTCTTTTTTTAATAACCGACGAAAAATTTCTACATAGTTTCAGAATCATGTAAGTACTGTTTCCATGCAACCTCGATGTCTGCCACCCTGTAAACAGAGTGTCTGCATCGGAGAGACTTTTGAAAAAGCGTAAGTATAAAGTCATAATTCGAGGTTTGGCTCTCGCCTATTTCCTCCTCCAAGATATTTCATAAACTGAATAAGAAGGATATATAGGTACACTGCGTCCCTTTTTTCATTAATAGTTTCAAATTTGTACACTAGGCTAGGCCTCTGTTGACACCGGCAATTTTGAACATTTTCTGAGGGTTCTAGTGCTTATAAAAATAATGTAAGTATCAAAAAGTCGAACATATAACCACCTCCTTTTTGGAAGTCGGTTAAAAAGGAAAACATAGGGACATACAAGTAAGTAGTTTAATTTAATTATTCTGTAATAAAATCATTGCTTTATGGTCATTAACCAGAAAGAAAACAGGCGAGAGTGTTTCATTGGAGAAAATTTTCATTTGCTCTTAATTATTCTCAAAACAATTTTGTTTTTAAAATGAGAAATAGGAAGAAATATACGAGTCACTAAACACAAAACTTTCAAAAAATCAGTCAAGCTTTATTTATAAAAATCCTTGACAATAGTAAAATACATACCTACATCATCAAATGCAAAATTCTTTCGAGAACCCTAACAAGGATATCTCTGCATAAATATTATTAAATTTCGGACATTTTCAACATCCTTATATATTAAATGCGTTCTAATTAATTACCCTCTCAGTACATCCAAAATCAAAAGATAAACATTCAACAAAAAAAAAACTTAAAAGTATAGAACAAGCGTCTCAATTTCAAAATATGTACTGTGACAAACCAAAACAACCAATCGACGATAATTTTATATTATTGTTCTTAGCTGTCGCGAAAAAGCACGGCCATTTGAGATAAAGAAAAAAAAAGTGAAGCCTCAAAAATAATGACGTTGGCGTATGACTAAAGTTTCGAGATCCAATCTTGCAGAGTCTTGATGTCTGCGGGCGTGTCGTCATCGCCGGTGTTAGCCGAGCTCTCGGCAATGTCCACGCGGTTGCTGAGGTGAGAGAACTCGAAGTCTTTGCCGATCTTCCCGAGGTAGGTTGCGTTGTTGCCCTGTGACGGGTCCACCGATTGCAGCTGACTGGATTTTGTGACGCGGACTAGATTTCTGGAAACAATATTTTTAGAGATGAAATTCTAGATCCAATTTATATGGAAGTGATTTAAAAGTAGGTACATGTTGAAGCTATTTATCTTTCACTTATACAGACTAAAATACTAGACTGGGGCCTAATTCGCAAAACCTATTATAACTTTATCTAGCTTTTGCCCATGGCTTCGTCCGTGTGGATGTCGGAAAATATCCCACGGGGACTTACTACGGGGATAAAAGTACCCTATGTGTTAAGGCTTTGACTGCCAACGCGGTCACCGGTGACCGCGAACAATAGATTTTCTATTGTGTCTGCTGTCTGGCGTTCAACGTGTTAATCTAGGTTATAAACTATCTGTGTGCCAAATGAACATGTGTAGAGTCACCTGCAAAAGTACATGGATACCCTAATGGCTATTTTCCTGTGAACATTTGAGTTCAAGTTTTTTAAAATAAACTAGATGGCGTTGGTTTCATCACAACTGTGACTAATTTACGAAACGTAAGTAAGCAGTTGAGAAGAAACGTATTGAGAAAAGAGTTACACAGTTAATATATTTATCTAACTATTACATTACATTTGCCAGCATATGAAAAAATAATAAAAGAAACCGATAGGAATAATTAAGTATGCGCAGTGGCGCCCTCATCGTTTGTTTGGTTATTTCTTACTTACTACTAATAAATTGATATTCAATTTTAACATAGTAGGTTAATAGTTAGGAACATTTTTTATTTAATTACTTATAAATTTTATTAATTATAAATTGTTTGAATGTTTGAAGAGACAAAAAAGAAACTACAAAAATATTTTGTCATAAAAAGCAAAACAACGCAATCTAGTAACAGTATAATGAAATTTTGTTAGTCGTTAACTGGTTTTACGCTAGATGGCGTCATTTCTCGCTTCACACGATTATATTTCTGAAACTATCATGCACTTTTGCAGCCCTACTGTACATCCAGGCAAACAGACAAATAGGTAAAAATTTAAAAATCTATATTTTCGGCATCAGACACCCTGACCCCAACACCTTCCTACACCTTGTAGCAATTACTTTTATTCAACAACTAGCTGACCCGGCAAACTTCGTACCGGCTCAATTTTTTTTTCCCATGTTTTGCTAAGTATTCTGCTATTTGGGGCGAAGACAAATCCAACAAATATAAGATCGTAAAAATCGGCCCAGCCGTTCTTGAGTTATAAATGGTTTTTTTTTTACTTATATGAGTAGGGTAGGAGTAGTGTAGGAGTAGGTTAGGAGTAGGGTAGTAGTAGGGTAGGAGTAGTGCAGGAGTAGGACAGGAGTAGTGTAGGGGTAGGGTAGAGTAAGGGGTAGGACACCCCGCGAACGAAGTAGCGCCGGGCAGCTAGAACTAATTTATATGGCAAAACAACATTTGCCGGGTCAGCTAGTATATAAATATAGAAGATAATAATATTCATATTTATATTGCGGTTTAAAATTCTTATCGCGAAATGTTCTAGATTCATTGTTCCTAACATGTTTACAAAGAGCGAATTAAAGTTTAAAAATAAATATTCTTGTTATCTAGTTCCTTTGAACCCAAGTTATCTATCTGTGTATTGTTGTTCCATTTTACACACTCAATAATCATTGCAATTTCAACCTTGTGTAAATGTCTTTAAGACTTGTAACTGCTATACTAAAATTATCTAAAGATAAAAGTTTTTAGTACTCACATCTCCTTTTCCAACAGACTCTTGATGACCTGGCTGCCCTTAGCCAAATCTTGGTCCTGTTTATTGCATAGAATCAATAGTGGAGGATTGTAGCTTTGCACCACAGGGTCTGACAGCACTGTGTACAAGTATCTGAAAGAAACAGGTTGTCATGAAATAGGTTTTAGAGTGTGTTCAACAGAATATGGCAACATCTAATCTAAATTTTGGTGTAAGGACCTACTATACACCTCTGCCTTTCTCCTCAGGCTATTCAGGGGAAATATTTTTATAAATTTCTATTAACAACCAATACAAACTGTATCATAACTTACAACACATAATGTGCAGGCTTTGTGAGATTTCTGCTATTGTTCCATTAGGAATGTGTAAATGTTTTCTTTAACAGTTTATACACTTGGGTATAGTTCAGGGGCATTGGTAGGTACCTGCCATATAGTTAGCTGTTGCTTAACTTCCTTCATCAAATATTTTTAACCTAAACACAACAACAGTTTCAACAACAACAAACAACAAAATATTTGATGAAGGTATAAGGTACATTCATGTAGTTAAAAAATCATCAAAATGAAGGTTATAAAATTAACCTCAATGCAATTGTCAAATCAAAAACATTTTTAAGGTGATACTTCATTAGGACGAGTTGGTACTTGGTACACATGGGTAAAAAGAAGCAGTACATACCAGTTCGAAAATTGTAATTAGAGATTTTCCTTGAGTTTAACCTCTCAGAAAAAATCGCTAATTAGAATTTCTGGTTTAAGTATCCAAATAATCAAATTAAAGCAAACAGCATCCACAGGTATGTTTTCTGATCCATTTGTTTACCTTTTCATCAGATGCTTTTGGAACAGACTATAATTAAGACGGTCTGTTAACATTAGTAAAGTTTATTATAAAGAATACTTACTCAGCCACATCTCTGATCTCCTTCTGAATGGTGACAGAGTCAATGACATACACAATAGCTTTAGCACTGTTCTTGTACTGATCAAAAAATTTGTTTCTCAGTCTCTCTTGGCCAGGCAAGTCCACTAATTTGAAGTTATTCTGGAAATGGTAGAAATAATTTTAATATAATTTATATGAAGTTAATAATTTTATAATAGACTAGACATCCACTGCAGGATTTAGGCCACACAAGTTAATACTGGAGAAAGTTTGGAATGAAAATTTTAAATGGTGAATACATAATAGTCATTTGCACTCTTCTACTAAGCGTGGCAAATGTGGCAATGGTTAAATGAACATGAAAAAAAAAATATTTTTTTAAATTTGTTGGTCTAAAATTCAGCAACGCAAATACTGTCACTGACGCTGCCATTAAGTCCTCACATATGAAGGGTATGCAGATGCATTTGCACTCTTAATACATTTGTTACCTATACCTTTAGTTGCAACTTGTCTTAGGTATCTATAGTTTTTACTGCTCTGTTAGCAACACAAAGAATATTCATCTATTGAAAGTGAATGGTGTAGTCAGTCAAGTGGAAAGTTCTCATTTCAGAAACCAAGACGCATTTGGGTCATTGACCTGTAAGAGTTAGTTGAATACAGACTGTTCTGTTCAAATAAATATTTTACTAGTTCTATTCTTTTTAAACTTACATTGGATGTAAGGTATTCTTCAACATTTTCCTTCATAGACGTAAATGTCTGTCTGTATTGTGAGTAAACAAGTCTCACAAATAATAGAGTTTTGCCGGAGTCCGAGAGACCCATCAACAACACAGACTTACGTAGTGTGCGCCTTCTCGTGAAACACCACCAGAACACTGAAAAAAAACATAAAAATATTTAAGGTATATCTAATTTTAAATAATTTTATTTTTTTGAATGATACAGAATGTACAATACAGTCAAAGCGAAGGTGTCTATAAGTTGCAGAATAAATTCCTTTGTTCCTTTCACGTTTCAATAGTTCAATTCCATTGCAGTGTTGGCTGGCATACATTCCAATATGGAAAAAATATCCTCAGAATTTAAGGTTATGACAGTGACTATGGAAAATAACTCATTTCTGTTTGTGATAATTGACTATTAAGTATTTCATTCGTTTTTCAATATATTCTACTTACCCAGAGTAAAAAGAAGAACTATGCCGCTCAGTAAGGTTATATACCGTGGATCGTTCAGCATTGGTTCTGTGTGAATCTTTTCCTTTATTACTTCGGGCTCCATGATTGACCTATTGAATAAAAATTATAAATATTGTGAATACAAAATAAAATCAAGATTTCTCGTAAATTCTCCAACAAACTCCGACACGAAACGAACACAAGTTTTGGTAAATAGGGTTGTGGTTGTGTGTTTGATTGATGACGTATTGACGTTCACTTTTGTTTTGTTTTGCCTTAAAATTAGTCGATTAAAAAACTGATATTCTCACTGCGAGTAAAGAAGACAACATAAATACCACGGTCGTGGTACTGCACCACGACCCTGGTATGTTTAGTCTTCTTTACTCGGAATACTCGGATGGTGCACTTGTACACTGCATTGGTAGAATCGTAGACCCACACAGGTTGTACATACAGACTCTTTGGGGCAGACCTGTGAAAGTCTGTTAAGTGATTTGAACCCATTCAAGAAGGTTTACCTATTCTTTTTATGTTTTATTTTTGACTTTCTATTGTTTAACCTGCTCCATATACGCTTACCATTTGTAGCAAACTACAAACGTATATACTTTGAATGCATCGCAAAGTTCCTTTGATTTTTTCACAAAAACTTAAAGCAACTGTTTGCAAGAATGCAAGCCTACAATCCAAGCCGAATGCTCCATCTTCACGTTTGAATTTTGATATTTGTTCGTGGTTGGGCAAGCTTGTGAAATAGGTATCAATTGAAATCGACTAATTTAATCAAAACTTTTACTGCCTCTTCCCATCCAAGGAATCTGTAGCATGTGTGGTCTGTGGAGACGAGACACCTGTCGGCTGTCAGTGTCACTGTCGATTTATTTACTGTCAATTTGTCTTTTATAGTCATGATTTGTCATTGTCAATGTCAGGTCAGCTGTTGTGTTTGGTCTATTCCGTAGACAGAGAAACTAAGTCTATTCTAAGTTTATTACGAAAACGCGATTATTTGATTTTGATAATTTCCTTGTCTGTTGCACGCTGCTCACAAAATTACTTATCAACGTTTGTTATCTTTTTATTGACAAGATCTCTCAACAATAAAATTCTGTTCACTGACTTTGAGAAGGCTGTGTGCTTAAACTGTGAATAGATCATTAAATACCGGTCCATAAAATCGATTAATCGTAAAGAGCTGTATGGGTTCTAAGCGCTTAATTAATATAACGTATTCTATCAGTAAACTAGGATCAAATAATTTAAGAAACATGAGTATTGATATTGGAGGTAAGTTCATTAAAATTGATGTTAATTTTGAGGGAAATATCAGTCTCATTTTTAACTGGACTAATTATAATTAAAGTTAACTACACTAATTGATGCGCATTTAATTGACTATTTTTTATTTAACTTGTTATTTGCAGGCATGAGAATAAAATACAAGGATAAAGATGAAACGTTTTTGGAGAAACACTTGGTATCCAAGGAGCCTTTTGGTCAATTCAAGGCATGGTTCGAAGAAGCTTGTTCAAGGAAGGAGATTCTAGAACCCAATGCTATGTGCTTGGCAACTGTTTCCAAGTAGATGTCTTTCCTTTATCTCTAACTCAACATCATTAACACAATCTCCATAGTTTCCCACTATTGTTAACAGTTCACATGAAGTTTATAATTTATTTTGTAACTATAAATGTGTGCTTTTTACAGAGATGGCTTCCCATCAGCAAGATTTGTTTTGTGCAAGGGATATGGAAAAGATGGCTTTAAATTCTTTACTAACTATGGAAGCAGGAAAGCTGGTGAAATGGTTTGTATATCATTTATATCTACACATCTATAAAAATACATGAAATTGAAGTGTCTGTTTGTAATGTCAAAATAACAGCTTTTTACTGGATGCATATGAAAGTATATGCAGTACATTTCCAAAATATCTTTTTTGTCTGTCTGTTTTTTCAACATCACATGATGTCATGGGCACAGCTTGTATTCAATAATAAAGTAAAAGTATTGTTCTATACATAAACTCTGCTAAAGGCTATTTTTCCATAAGGCAGTGTTATCACAAGTGGACATCTAACCTAAACAACTCAATTATGTAATTTTAGAAAAATATTTTTTTTCTTTTTCTAGGATGGCAACCCAAACGTGGCTGCAACATTCTACTGGGAAATTCTTAACAGATCTGTCAGGATTGAAGGATGTGTAGAGAAACTGAATGAGGCTGAATCAACCAAATATTTCCACTCACGACCAGTGCCCAGCCAAATTGCAGCATGCAGTAGCTTTCAGAGCACCCCCATTGAATCAAGGGACATTTTGTGTGAGAGAGAGACAGTGTTAGAAGCAGAGTACATAATTCCTGGGAAAGAAATTCCAAAGCCTAGTTTTTGGTGATTATATTTTAAGAATCTATTCATTGTAATCCCAAAATATTTGCACTTCTATCAGTTGTTAAATCAGTATTCTTTCTATAAATTCGATGCAATAATTAATAAAACTTTCAATTTTTTGCCAAAATAAGTCATGACTAGGGTTGCCAGGCGTCCGGACAAAGCCGGACACAGTCAGGCTTTGTGGTTGCGTGTCCGGCCAAATGAGAGGGTGTCCAGACTGTTTGGCTTTTGTTAGGCTTTTTAAATTTGACCATAGCGCGCGCAGCGCGCACCCCGCCTACCCGCCACTGTTTATCACCACCCCACTAGTCGCTGCGCTTAGTGTAGTTCGCTCCGCGACGCGATTGTCATGTTACCCATACTAAGACTAAAAAATTAAGGGTGTCTGACTTTTCTACCAAAATGCGGCTAAATTGGCTGGTCTGTCCGGCTTTTCGGTTTTAAAACCTGGCAACCCTAGTTATGACAAACAATACCCAATAATTAAACAAACATAATTTGCTATCTTCAGACTGAATAAATATGGCAATAATATAATTAAGTGCACAAGCAGCATGTGTCAACGGCAAAGGCAACTGCAGTGTGCCACTTGTGTAGTTTATCTCTTTATTTACGTAAGTCTTTTTTTTTAATTCAGGGGAGGATACATTATTCGTCCTAGAGCTGTTGAGTTTTGGCAAGGACAGCGAGACCGGCTTCATGATAGAATTAAATTCAGGAAGCCGAAAGAAGGAGAAGTTCCCAATGGAAAGCTCTTGCATGAAGGAGAGGATGGGTGGGTCTACGAAAGATTGTCCCCTTAAATAGTTTCAGTATCTAAGTTATTTAAAAGAAAAAGTCTTCCAGTATGTTGTAAGTTATCACAATTTTATTGCAATTTTAGTACAAATCACTATTAAAGGTTGTTATGTTTTATGTGTGATTTTTAATATTTCCCTTTGAATACCACCTGTGCACTTCCAACAAACTTCGCTGACTAATTTTCCATGTTTCTGAATAGTTTGTTCAAATTGTCGTGTACCACCACCAACACCAAAGTAATATGTTTTTGCAGCTACATAAGCTGCTCCATCTTTGCTCAGTCTATCCACGAATAGTGAGATGAGCTTGTCATAGTTACATTCATTGTAGATAGTCTCAGATGTAAGGATAACATTATAGGTTTCTGAGCAAGGCAGCTTCTTGTTGAATGAATCCCAGTCTCCTGAATAGAACTTACACCTTTGCATTTCTGTTTCCCTTTTTCTTTCTTCCTCAATGTTTAACATAACATTGGGTATTGTGAAATGTTCCAAGACTTCCTTATTCTGAAATATTGAAATATAAATGCAACATAATGAAAGGTCCAACTTGATGGATTATCCTATTGATATTTTCTTCATGAGTTTTGCTTCATAAAGACATTTCCCTATTTAAACAGGATGTCTATAAAGCTCAATTTGGTTTGTTTCATAGTGTGTCTAGACCTAAATTTAGAACGACTCACGATGTAAACAAACTATATCTTAATTTTATAAAAAAAAAAAATAATTAAGATATATTTTAATTAATTTTTTTTTTTTTTAATTATGATATTGTTTGTTTACATTATATGCCTAGTTTATTTGCCGAACTAAAGGGGTACATACTTAAGTTTCGGTAGTTAGGTGCTTTGTTAGAACTGAACTATCGCAACTGAAAGTTTCAGTACTTCGGTCAACCGGAATAAAGGGGTACATATTTAAGATTCAGTAGTTCGGTGCTTTGTTAGAACCGAACTATCGCAACTGAAAGTTTCAGTAGTTTAGTCAACCGGACTAACAACCAAACTACTGCTACTAGAGGTAAATAATAGTTATTAATGAATACACTTCACTTACATAATCTTGAAAAGTAACATTTGACTGATTCAAAAATGCATATATTCCTAAAATCCCAGCTCCACATCCTAAATCTAAGACCTTGCTCTTATCAAACTTGATTTTGGATCGATTTTCTTCCAGATATTCTATTAAATCGTAAGTGCACTCCCAAATTTTTAGTCCACCTGAAATTATTTAGCATAAAAATATAAGTAGATACATATTTTATTAACTAGCATACAAATTCCCCTAAGACGACCCACTGACTAAAGGGTTAAAACAGACTTAGGTATCATGCAATACTTTACATTTCAATTGCACTAATCAACAGACATCGAAAATTCAATTAAATTAGGTATACAGTGAAGTGTGCTATGGCTAATGAGCAGTGATCGGAATAGGTAGAGCTATTTAGGTTCATTGACCGCAAACATTGATGTTAATTCCAGATTCCGACTGATACTACGGGATTTTATTGAAGTAAGTGAAGTTTTGTTTAAATAAGGGCTAATTTTTCGATCGCCAGATATTCTATTCTATTTTTTTAAGGTTCTGGCTCAATCGGTAACGTTCGATGATTTTGTCAATGTCAAGGTATGAGAAGATACTTAATGAACGTAAACTATTACACAACTATTGATCAGTCAGATCAGATCGCCAGATAGCTTTTATTCGAAGAATAAAATTGACGTTTGACAGAAATTGTTACGTAAAAAAATATATGTGGTTTAATGAATCAAGTTTATCTATTTATTTTACTACTTAAAAACCAGATCCCTGGACTCGGGGAATATCCATATTATTCTAACCTATGGCAAGTACATAAAACAGCCCTCCCTATTCCGATCTATGCTAATGAGGGTTTCAATAAAGAGTAGCTAAGTTATAGCGTGCACACTTGCCTTCATATTTCCCGGCAATAAGGTCACTATGTTCCTTTTCTGCTAGTTCAATTGCATTCTTCAATCCACATTCTTCAATACTCGCCATTGCTTCATTTACTACAACATGCCCAATCTCTACATCACCACAGGCGAACATTTTAGCGCGAGTGACTACATCATCCAGCTTTTGTATTTGTTTATCTGGTGCAACTTCCTCACTATCCAGCCATCGAATGGTTTCTTTTGTTTCTGTTGGATAAATACCTAATGTGATAAACTGTCCTATCTTAAGATAAAAATATGAGTTAAAATTTCAAAGATTCACCTTCTAGTTGATTACTGTCATCTTCACCAGAAAAGTTAAATCTAAAAGTAGTCATATTTCTTGTTACTTTGTTAGCAATATTAAGACTCAAGAGTAAATAATGTGATTTGTAAAACACGGAAAACACCGCGTGTGTTTGTTTACATTGTCAAATGTCAAAGTTGACATTGACAGCCATTAGCAGTATTGCCAACTCTTAAAGTTCAAATTATCGAGTTCCCGTCGAAATTATCGTTTTCTGGGCAAAATTATCGTACAAAAGACAAAATCCCAAAAAAAAAACCGTAAAACATCAATTCAAATTGATAACAAACGACAGTGAATTTTAAAAAACTGGCCGAGTCGGACTCGCACACGAAGGGTTCCGTACCACAAGGTAAAAACGCCGAAAAAAACACGTTTGTTGTATGGCCACCCTTTTTTTTTTTTTTTTTTTTGGGTGGGAAATCATCATCATCAAATGACTCCTCCCGCTCTGGGTGGAGCGGAAGGGAGTGTCAGACTTACTGACTAAAACCCACCCGTGTTCCTTCTTTAGCCCTTTATGTTCCGGGCCAGCGGTAACCCTTTCGGACAATCCCGCTGACCCGGCAGACTTCGGCCCTGAGGGGCCCCTCCTCGATGCTGACATCTCTTTGAGGCGCGCGTGGAACACGTACGCGCCGTCCGGCACGGGCCTGGTCCTGATCGGACGGTGAGCTACCCATTACTCTCCGCCCGCAGGCCCGCGCCTACGGTGGCCGGGAGTCGTCACGCGGCTCCCGACGCCCGGAGCGTCTCCCGCGGCGGCTGGGACGGGAGGCTCTCTCCCTGAGCCGTCCCGCCACCTCCTTCGCTAGCATGACTGCTTCGCAGAAGGATGTGACTGCCTCCCACTCCCTCTCGCCCCGGACCATGGCTTGCAACAGGGACGGACGCGAGAGGTCGCCGCCGCTGCCGATCGCCTCTACGAGGACACGGCGGTGCTCCGCCCATACGGGGCAGACCTCCACCGTGTGCTCCACCGTGTCCTCTGGGCGATCCTGGCAATGGTGACACCCGGGCGTTTCCTCTCGCCTGATGATGTGCAGGAACCTCCCGAAACTTCCGTGTCCGGTGAGGACCTGCGTCAGGCGGTAGGTGAGGGCGCCGTGGCGCCTCTCTAGCCACTCCTCAAAGAGGGGTCTTATCGCCGCTATCGCGGCGTGCCCTGCGCTGGGTTGCGACAGTCGCTCTTTCCATGCCGCCATGAGATCGCGCCGGAGATCCGTCCGCTCCGCAGCGATTTGCCGCGGAAGCGGTTCCTCCCCCCGGCGTAGTGCCTCCGCGCGCCACTCATACGGGGGTAAAAAGGTCCCGTTTTTACCCTTTGGGTACGGAACCCTAAAAAGAAAAAGAAGTGGAAGTATGTGCCAAGTTTCACCAATAGTGTCCGTCTATTGTACACAGTTCATAAATAATCTCTATTCTTTACGATATATTTTATCGACTTTTCCGAGCATCAGTATCACTATTTTTGTAGGTCTATATTGCTGGAAGTAGGTATTTTTGGGTATATTTTGGATAAAAAGTTATGGTAACACCGTAGCGATCGTCCCCGTGAACATTGATTCATCAACACAACTCTCTAAGACCAAGTAATCCCCAAGAATTACTATTTCATGAAATCTTGACATTACTAACTTAACAAGTTGTATTGCTGATTGTAATGATTATAATTCTGTAAATACATAATTGTTACGACCGCGAATCACATTTTAATCAACGTACAACTTAATACTGACCAGCAAATTGCAAAAAACGTAAGAAAATTTGAATTTCGCGGGCTACCTTAGCGCTTCCCCTTAACTTATTTTTGAGGTTTTTGGTGTTTTGTAAATAATCCTGTCTATTAAACGTTATTCCTGATGAAAACTTTAATTTATTGAAAAAAATGATTTCTTAGAGCGATGTAGTAGGAGTTTTAGAGTAAAAATTGAAACAAAAATATCTTTTGTAGACTATGTATTTATACTGATTTGAAACTACAACATATATTTTTATCCCATCAATATAAAGAATATAAATTATTTGATTGTTTAAATTGGAAAACGATGCTTAATTGCGTTTTAATTACATCACTAGTAGAGATAGCTTGGCAACATTTTTTACGAAATGACATTAGAGCACAAGAAGTGTCATTTTACTGCGGCAGGTCTACTTTTCTATGCCAATGGGCAGGTCGGACTATAGTATAATAGTCTTAGACAAAGAAAAGTATAGACAGCGGGTAGCTCCATTTCATTTCCACAAGAAAGGGATAAAGTATTGAGTTATTATAAGTAACAGAAAAGGATAAAGCTATACTATTTCCGTCTCTCACTGCGTGCCAGTTTTTTCAAGGCAGCTACTTATGTAGCCAATGTTAGTTAAGTTAGTTTTTTGTCTCATGTGTGGCCACGCTACCCGATGCTCTATAGCTTTCTTACTCTAAGATAATAGTACTCTGTGGTCCTCCATAGACTTTGCTTTCATACTCTGACCTTTTTAAACTTTGATGTTGGGGAAAATAAAAGAAAAACCATTACTTTATAAAAAATTAAAAAGTTGGTTATGTCACACCGCCATAACGTGTAAAAAATATTGTTAGATTTTTTATAAATAATGGATGTAACTCCAAAGGAAAACGCAGCGCTAAAGAAATCGGTATTGAAGTGTTTGTATTTTTTTAGTTTAGTAACTTTTATTCTTGTACCTACATCGAATGAACGCTTCGGAAACTAACAAACGTACCCGGCCCGGTACCTAAATCATTTCATTCACTCTCATATACACGAGTTGTTAGCGTAAAAAGTTGTGTGGATTTTAAACAGTATTTTGTAATAAAAGTCTATCAAGGGACTTATTAAAGCTAAAATCTCACACAAAAATAATATTATCACAATGACAGACGTAGCGAAAAAGGTAAACCCAATATTAATTTTATTTTATTGATACATCGCTTTGTTTGACACGAGTAACGTATCGTATCTACTTACTTTGATTAGTGTGTGTGTGACCTCACAGTTTTCTGTAAAAGTGCTGTTGAATAATATTGTTTCGTGGTGAAATCCTCCTGTGGGTTAAAGATTATCTTTGGAAAAGCACCGGAACGTGTTACAATTACGATGGGAGCGGTAGGTTTAATGTATTACGAGCGCATAACCTCAACATATTGCGCGACCGTGGGGGATCCTAGGCGTAACAACGGATAATGGCTGTTGTTAGGTGGCTCATGTAAATCGGGCACGTGTACCTGTTTCAGGTACAGGATTACAAGGATTCCCTCAAGCAGAAGGCTGAGCATCTAATAATAAAAGGATTTCCAGAGAAGATAGTGAAATTAAATGAACTTCTAGAAACATCACATTTCCAGAATCGAGATTTGGCTGATGTACATCAGGTATTTATATAGATTGTGTTAGTAATTCACTTTTGCTAGTGCAATGATAACTGCAAAACTTTATTTCGTTTTTCAGTCAACAGATGTGTCCATATTCTTTCATACATACATACCTACATATTTAAACACGCCTTTTTCCCATGGGCCAGGCATAAACTACAGAACACCATCTGCTACGATCCTTACAATATTCCTTTTGTTTTATATTCACTTAAATATCATAGACAACGAAATGTCTGTGTACTTTAGGTACACCTCTGTTAAACCTTTCGGGGGTTACAAGCGTGATGTTATGTCTGATATCTTATTTCTAACAGTTACCATTGTTATACAATTTCAGGACTTAAACATTCCAGTGCCACCTCCTGCATCTGCAACAAATGAGCCAAATGCTAAACGTCAGCGGATGGACTCATCTGAGATGTCAAGCAACACATCTGAGGGCACTCGGGTGTATGCTTTGCCTAACGGCACTGTACCATGCAACAAGCCACTCAGTGACCTCATTCATCTTGTAAAACCACACATTAGGGAACTGGTTGAAGACTCCAATTTGGTAAGTGGTGTTTATGTGAATATTATTAGATATATCATGAAGATGTCATCAATTCCCAGTAATATCATACTAGGACTCTGAAATGGACCCAAGCAAGAGGATTTAAATTAAAAAGATGAAGCTTTCATTATCAATCAGCTCAGCTCAGTGCAGTCTACTGCTGGGCATAGGCCTCTTCCAAGTTGCACCAGATGAAAATTGTGACAAGGATTATTGTCTTGATTGCTGCTGAACTTGACTTGAGTAATTCATAACAAAAATAAATTCAATATCTGATAAGAATCGGCAAAGTGTGATTCTGGGAAAGAATCAGAGTCAGAATCTTTGTTGTAATTTCGAAGTGGCTTATGTTCAGATGTAACACTATTATCATGTCAGCTATGATTAACTTGAGATAACCATTAGGTATTTTATATTTGGAGATGCAACCAATTTCTGTTTCACTATTAACAACATGCCTACATGTATTTGGAAAACTGTGTATAGATCTTTCTGATTATATGCTATTAAGCCTAATGGAACTCAATCGCGATCGACATCTGCACAAACACTGCGTATGTCGCCGCGTCTGTCGCCAATTGAAACTACGCCGTATGACGCGACGCTGCAACCGTCCAATGATAAGACGTTTCTTTCCCTGCGCACCTCACAAATTGGGTGAGTTTTATTCTAGGGAGAAATATGAAAATTATCACTTCATTTGTTTACTACTGCGTGGTGTGATCGAAGCTGATCCCATGTCCTAGGTGAGTGACAAATGAAACGACGTGACGTGATTCTGAATACGAGGCAGTTGCTGTGCCCACCGAGTGGTCACCTGCGCTGCTACAACTCGTACGATACGACATACCATTCTTCCACGACACATCAATGCTAATTTAATTTTTGGTGACTTACATTCAGTTGCGTCACATTGTGTAATTTTGCGTTGCCTTGCGTCGTGTCGTTTTCGTCGCCCACCTAGGATGAAGGGTGACACTTGGCTTTTTCTTCGGTCTCGTCGTAACTGCCGACCAAGGGATTTTTGCAGGTAAGGCAGCTGGCACCAATCTAGACATGTCTGGCAAAGAGTAATTGCGATCACGACATTATATTCCACCAATATTGTTTATTTTGCAGGCTCTTATTTGGGTGTAAAAATGAATGTCAAACCAATTGCTCAGTGTTGCTTACCATTGTTCTAGCTGAAAATGTGGATATCATTCATGATTCCTAAAATCGAAGACGGCAACAACTTCGGTGTATCAATACAGGAGGATACACTCGCTGAGATTCAGTCTGTGGAGTCGGAGGCCG
The DNA here is from genome assembly GCA_916614155.1 of Mesoligia furuncula. Lineage (NCBI taxonomy): Eukaryota > Metazoa > Arthropoda > Insecta > Lepidoptera > Noctuidae > Mesoligia > Mesoligia furuncula. The sequence goes on from OU744801.1 coordinate 17,575,429, forward strand.
CGGCGTTCTTTGACCAAATCTCACGATACTTCATCTCGCGGGCGAAGATTGTGTCTAAAGTCGCTAAATACCCACACATTGAAGACTATAGGAGAGCTGTCCGAGTAAGTATTATTCTCTTCACTTTTTAGGGTTCTGTACATCAAAAGGAAAAACGGAACCCGTTATAAGATCACTTCATTGTCCGTCTGTCAAAACCTTTTTTCTCAGGAATGCGTGGAGTTTGTAAGTTGAAATTAATATCAAATACTCAGGGCTGCAATCCCTTGAAACAGTGAACAAATGTAACTTCTAAATCAACACAATCAAAAGTTAAGGGCGTTTATGTTCTGTTATGCTGCATATTTTAACACTTGCAAGAGAATCATATAGAGTACTTCCTGTTGACCTAGAATCATGAAATTTGGCAAGAAGCAATGTCATGTAGCACAAGTAGGTACTTAAAGGAAAAAATCCGAAAACCGTTTTGTACAGAACCCTCGGTGCGCGAGTTTGACTCGCTCTTGCCCGGTTTTTTACATATGAGAAAAAAACAACCAATCAATCAGTGTTTTAAGAACCTTCCATGTACCTGCAATAACTCAACTTAGAGTAAATTTCATTCGGTTCAACTTGATTTATGAATTAATAGAAAATTAGTCATACATTTTCGGTTTAAGATAAAAACAGGAAAAGCCAACATGCTGGTGTCATTTTTCCTTAATCGACTAAACAGGAAAGATTTGTCTTCTGTAACAAATCACAAAACGAACGACGAACAGTAATGTGTGCACTGTGCAACTCTTCACTCTCCCGCAATTTATTTGGGGTTGGCGCAACATGTCTTTTTCTTCCAATCTCTCTCTATCAGTCGTCATCTCGATAGTCACCCCCTTTTTTAACATTAATATGTTAAAAAAGGGGGGGGGGGGGGAGGTCATCATCCACACAGTCCATCCTTGTTTCTTTGTTCTTCCCCTACTCTTTTAGCCATCGACATTCATACTCAAAACTTTCCTCACGACATTATCCTCATTCCTCCGTGTCACATGCCCATACAATGACAAATGATTTTCACACAACTTTTCAGTTACAGGTGCCACTTGCACTGTGCAACTAGCTATAACTAACTGATAATCAGTTTATAATGTTCCCACTGCTGGGACACAGGTCTTCTATCTTCGAGTGGGAGTGGACTGTTATCCACCACGCAGGCCCAGTGCGGGTTGATGATGGTAGATGTGATATGTCTTCGAATTTTTGGTCCTAGGACATGCCGGTTTCCTCACGATGTTTTCCTTCACCGTTTCGAGAGCACTGGTGATTAAATTATTTACTCAAAGTCAAGCGCCTGTCTGGGTTCGAACCTAGTACCTATAACTCGTAAGTCGGGGCCGTTACTACTGGGCCTCCAATGTGCAACTAATCAGTATTAATTGATCTGTTTGTTTGGCAGGAACTAGACGAGAAGGAATACTTGTCGCTATGGCTGGTGATGTGCGAGATTCGCAACCGCTACTGTTCGCTCCACGACATCGTCATCAAGAACTTGGAGAAGATCAAAAAGCCCCGTTCATCGAACGCGGAGTCTCTATACTAGGCACTATTTCAATCTCAAGTAGTAGCTCTTTAGTCACAATCAATTGTAAGAATACATTGTGGTTCTAAGAGTAATACTAATACTGGCTTTTAAACCTTATTTGTTATTCACTAGGCAGCATTTATGTAAATATTATTTCTACATACACAAGATATGTAAGTAAAAACTTGTGCTAGCAAAACTTTCAAACATTTTGTAGTAGTTCTCCCATATTTGTAGATTGACATGTGATGAAAAATATCATATACCTAGTATAATAACACCATATTTTTCTATTTTAGGTGCTTTTGTCTAGTGAGTAAAAATTAAGTGAGTAACATCGTGTTGTGGTCTTATAGCAAGGCGAGAGGCTGAAGACTCGTATTATAATGTGAGACTGAATGCTGTGTCGTAACATATTTCTTTGTGACATATTATTGTAGTAGTTACATGCTTGATTGTGAGATTTTATGACCGTTTTGTTTTTGGTGTCATTGGCAAAATTGTGGTTCCACAAGAGCTGATATTTGGACATTAAACATTATTCCCCATAGTATTTAAAAGACAAACTTGCTATGAAACTACAATATGATTATATTTATAGACAGTTGTTCCAAAACTATTCATAAAAATAGGTTTTAGTTAAGCTAAAATATTATGTTGTTACTTAATAATACCTACCATCAATATGCCTCAGTGGTTGACCATTTATATACTTATAATGGAATCTTAAAATTTCTGTTCACAATTCGTGTATTTCAGGTTGAATTCTATCCAAAAGTGATATGATTGGCTCATAGTCAATATTTAATTTAAATATGTACCCTATGTCGATAATAATAAATACATTTCTATGAATGTGTATAAATGCAGTTTGTATTTTCCCTAACATTTTCTGGTCATTTAAAGATAATCAATAAAAAAATTGAGTAACACAGCCTATTATTTTTCGTCAGGCAGTATGATCGCCAGCCAGTAGATCTTTTTTCTCTCATATTTTGTCGCCAATTAGTCGGAATCAGCAGCGGCCTTATCTATGGGCCCTAGGGCGGTGCGAGCGGTGCGACGGCACCAGGCGCCGTAATGGGACAGGCGCTGAAATCAACCGAAAAGCGACCACCACTGATGGTCGCATTTCGGTTGATTTCAGCGCCTCGATGGACACCAGGCACCAGTCATTGATGATGGTTACTTACTATAAAGCCGATCGTCCACAAGCAAGCAAGCAACTGCATATGCATATTATATGATAGGAACATGGTACTACATGGCACCACGTTAAGATTTGGCACCACCTAAAAAAAATTCTAGGGCCGCCGCTGGTCGGAATCGGTTGCCAAGTCACAGATTTAATCGGGTCTTAGTTTAGGAGATATAATGAGGTCAATTAGTAAGGTATAGTCCACAAGTTAGTAGGTTAAGGTTAGATCGTAGAGTTCACGAAAAAACTTCGATCTTCGCTAGGAGAAAACAGATCTTCTCTAGAGGTGCCCTAGTTTTTGAGATATAAATGTGGCCCTGCTGGGGAGACTCCAGATCGGCCACCTATAAACCCTTATATCTTTTGAACCAGTGACCGACAAATTCTGATATATGGCGACAAATTTCGACTAATTAGCTACAAATTTTTTGTATTATCAAGTCTTTACCCGTTATAAACAAGCAACTACTTCATCTTAGTCACTTTATAGGATTAATGCTAAGGATTTTGTATTTGGTACAAAATTATTCAACACTCAAGTTCAACGACTATTACTGCTAACCTAATAAAGTTATCTTAACCGCTATAATTTTCCTTTAAAGTTCATGAAGATGCACTATCATCGTGATTTTTTACAGATTTTTCAAGCCAGCAATTTAGCTTTTAGAGGGGGGGGGGGACCGCCCTTCTAGAACAAAAATTTTAGAAGACCTATTCATCGATACCCCATATGATAGGGTAGACGACGAAAAAATATTCATCCCCACTTCACACGAAATTTTTTTTTTTCCAAAATTTTATTTTACTACTTTGTCGGTAATTGATATACACTCCTACAAAATTACAGCTTTCTAGTACTAACGGTCTCTTAGCAAAACGTCGGACAGACAGACAGACGGACGGACATGACGAAACTATAAGGGTTCCTTGTAGGAACTACGGAACCCTAAAAAGCATAACTTCTGTGGCGCGACGTTAAACAAATTAGGTAGATACCGGATCGCAAACCTACCTTTTTTGGTTTACATAGGGAGGTACTATTATGATTTTCGTATGAACACCGCAACGGAACGAAATCTTAAACTGTTCAATAACAATAATTATCAATATATCGCTAAAAGTATAACGATATAATAACGTTATTCATTTCGATACTCAACTTTGCCAGCTTCATGATTTATAAGATAGAAAAAGTATGAAGAATAACGTTACAAATGAATCTGTAACGTTTCTCCTATAAAGTTATTACAAGCGGATAAGCATAATGTTACTAATACCTATAACGTTACTTAAAATATTGTTCTACGAAAATTATATTCTATAACGTTTTCTTTTGTAACGTTATTGATATTTTTGGTTTTAGTATCGTTACAAATTTTGGAACGATTTACGATAACATTATTGGTAACCGAACGAAATTCATTTCGTTTTCAAGTCCTTGCTTTATTCTCATTGTAATAAGGCTGTTAAGTACTGCTGTTTGAAAGCTGTGAATTGACTGCACAAGGATCTTTTGGCGATCGAATGACGCTGACAGAGGGTCGCTGTTGGTAAACATTTGTGCAATGTAAGTATTGAAAAACAAGATGGCAGCGTTAGTTCCCTTGTAACGCTCTGGATGCCCTTTTCCTCCAGAGTTGCGCTGTGCAGATCTGGGAAAATGTATTACTTAATCGTATTGGTGGGTATTGCACACATCCGTCGCTACACATACAGCGCACATGTCGCTACTCGCACAACCCTGGTTGACTTCGCTTGCCTGCCCCAGACTCAAAGCACATGGCTTCCTCGCACAGCAGAGTCCGCTATGCTCCCTCGAAAGTCTCACACCGTTTCACAGCTCCGCTACGCCTTCTCGCACCGCTCAGCTTTCTCGCTCATCTCTGGTGGAAATCCACCCTTAGGTAGGCTGACGCACATTTGATACGCTTTAAGGTGCGTTTCGCTTTAATAGTCAAGGCTTTTTAAATACAGTCCGTCGACAGTTATTATCCGACTGCACGACAGCAAAGACAGGGTTAGGCATCGTCCTAATAGAACGCGAATGCGCGATCATCACGCGAGTAATCGACGCGACCATCGCGTGTTCGCGTGGTAGCAAAAACTGGGTGTCCTAATAGAACGCGAATACGTGATCACCGCGCGAATTTACGACGCGAGCGACTGTAGAGTTATGGAGTATCTAGTTTGATATACACGCCAGAGACGGTCAATTTTTGCTATCGGGAAATATTTGGATGACCTATTTTATAGATTTATATATTTTCAAACATTTGAGTCACGCGTCCGCGTCGTGTGATTATCAGTTAGGTTAGGACACCTATTCGAGTTCAATAAGTTTGATCGCGCGTTTGTACGAGTAAAGTTCGCGCGTATGATGCCTTATGTTTTCACGCGTATCTTTCTAAGTACCGTAAAACGCTGCAACTTTGCCAACTAAGCCCAAGTTTGCCTATTTCGTTTCAATTACGATATTTCGCGTTTGCTTAGTTTTTTCTTATTTTCTACCATTTGGTAGTGATTTTACATTATTAGGGCAACAGATTTTTCATTTTTTGTAATGGTAGCTTCATTGTTACTCTGTCAGTTGTGCGACAAACACCGGTGCGCGTAGGCGAAAATTTTTAGTGTCGTGTAACTTTTGAAGTTTTAGCTAAAGAAAAGGTGTTTTCGTGCAGCTATAACTTCCCAGGGTAAGAACATACTATCTACTTTCCATATTGCTTGATATTTTTATTAAAAGGACAGGATTTCATTAAAATAACTTAGTAGGCAATGTTGTGCACTGTTTTGGAAACTTGAGTGACACAACTTTGCCTGGGTCTAGGGTTGTCACTAGGCGGATTTTAATATTGATATATTTTTACTATATAAATGTCATATTTGCATGAAATTTTCACAGCTTGGAACCCGGTTATATCGAGACTCAAGAGCTTGCATGCACTAAATTCCCTTCGTTTTACGATATTTTAATTTTATTGCATACATTGTTAATGTTCCGAAATCGGGTGAGACACGGGTATCACCTAGGAGTTAGAGCTTCAATTGAAAATGTTACATTTTTTTATGTCATTAGAACATTCTTATTTTTATTTCGACAGTTATGTTTTCAATCGCCTGTAAGGGTGAGGCAGAGGTGTATCTCTGCCTGACCCTTCAGTGATTACAGGTATGATTTTGTATTTAAGTAAGTCTTAACTTTGTTGCAGTTATATGCAAAAATGCCGAATAATACACAACGAAGCAGGAGAAAACCAGGAGCTCGTAGTTATGCCGATAATCTGTAGAAATATCAGAAGTTGCTGCAGATCTCGTACGAAAAAAAATCATTTCGTCATACGAAGCGGAAAAGAAATTTGGGATCCCGCGTCAGACCATTTTTAATAACTCAAAAAACATGCATAGCAAACCATTTGGTCGACCTACAGAGTTGACAACTGAGGAAGAAGCCCACATCGTAAAAGCCAGCATTGCTAAAAAGCAATATATTTGTGATTTTTACTCATAAGTAGCAATTAATTTGTTTTATTTTTTTACAAAGTGAATAAAAGTTTAAGAAAATAGTCCGTATTTTTTTGGGACAACCCTAGAGTCAACGACATTTTTGTATGAAAAGTTTCTGGTACCTGCTACAACATTGCCTATTAGCTGTAAAAAAATATATATTACCGTCATGGCAATAATCTAACTGCTGGGGACAAGCACGGTGTCTCATGTACACGGAAAAGAAATACTTAAAAGATCAACAATATATTTATTGAGATATCCTTCTAGGCAAAGTTGTGTCTTTTACCTACAACTTTGCCTACGACTTTGAGTGCTTGTAATTCTGAATTTCGGCATGATTTAAATAGATTTGGGTTCTACCTGGCAAGGCATACGGTCTGTTTTCCATCTGCAAGTCTTTAGAAGCCGTAATAGTAAATAGGTTCAGAGATACGAACAAAAAACCTCAAAATCCAGGCAAAGTTACAGCATTTTACGGTATGTGACATCCTTTTTATATCTTTTCTCTCGATATCGCATCCTAACTGCTGAATGGATTTTACTACATGAGGTGTGTATCGACTCGTCTATGTTACGCGATAGTACCTAAAGCCAAAATTACATTAGGTACGAAAGTGACAAAATACTTAATGCCTGGCAGAACCGCCACTGTACTGTTGGGAGCATCAGTACCTACCTACGTGTCAATTCACAGATTCACGGTTAATGGTTATTTTACTTCCGACAGCAGCAACCTAACAACAACCTTAACGGACCTTCGCACGGACGTAAAAAAATAGCTCGCCTGCGTGAGCCTGGACTGTCACCAACGAAATAATTTAATGTCATTTCATGTCACTAATTTGACTAGGCTAGGTTTTATTTTTACAAAATCAAAATTGTGTATTTTGATACGAAAAGGCAAACAACAGCAAAAGCCTCGTGGGACCGGGCCTCGAGGCTTCTAGGACCCCTCCCCGATTTGATACGTGTGCTATGACCTTTAGCGACCATGGTCACCAGTGTGTGTTATTTTTAATCAAAATCAACGGGTTCGATTCCTGGCTAGAAATATTGATTTTTCAAAAATCCGATGTTTTAGTTTTCATCAAAATCGAGCCCGAAACTCCATTGAGTAGTTTTATTCCCTATTCCTCATAGTTTCGAATTTGGCCATCCACGCCCACGTGAAAAATTCACCTGTAGTTATCAGTGGCGTAACTATAGAGTGTGGCATTGGGGCAAAATGCCACGGGCCTCCAGCCAGAGGGCCATGAGCCGGCTCGAGAGGGCCATGAGCACGGGAAGATCCTAACCTATAGACGGAAGCAGTCAAGTGTTAAATTTTGTAGGGGAAAATATGAAATGTACGCGGAAAAAAAATGTTAACACTTCGGTTTTTTTGAATCTCAGTTATTAAGCAAACTATTTGTTCAAAATTGCATTGTACTTCTGCTGCAATTTTGAACAAATATTTTGCTCAATAACTGAGATTAAAAAAACTGAAGTGTTATCCACTATTGTTGCTGAAAAAATCCTGAAAAAAAATTTTTTTAGGGTACGGTAGGTACCCTAAAAAATTTTTTTTTCAAGATTTTATTTTACAACTTTCCGTGCCAAATTATAAAATCAAATCAAAATCAAAATATTTTATTTCACATAAACCTACATGGTCACTTACATCAGAAGCTAAGTGCACGGTTCCAATTGGTCGTTTCTTCTTCTTCGAAACTTCACGGTTACTCTTTTTAAAAATAATTGGCTTTCGCAGTGTTTTCAAATTTACAGAAGATATGGGAGGACAGCTTAGGCCTGTCAACAAGAGGTCAATGGTCTACAGAACTAAAGTCTACAAGGCCTACAAAGTCTTCACATTTACAAAATAAGAATCTACCAAAAGGATAAACGAAAAATAAAATATAAAAACCTACTAAAACCAAGTGATATGATTGCCATTACAGAGGTGTACTAATAAAGAGGTTTAAAATTAATAGTACATTATGATACATGTGTGCTATGTTGATCATTATGCTCGAGGCGATATTATTCGCGCGAGCCGCAGGCGAGTGCGATAAGAAAGCCGAGAGTCTAATGATCGATGCACACGCGTTTCATACGACGTTTTTCAACACACTTGCGAGGAAAAAACAGACTTGTATTGTTAAATATTAACTTGTATGGAAAATGGCGCGCTGGTTTTGTCTTTCCGCATAGCCAGCACTAGCAATGCGCGCGCAAGTGTAAATAAAAACACTGACCACAGAGCATGTAAAAAAAATTGTAAAAAAAAAAACAATTGTAGTTTAGTTAGTATGGAATTAGAAAGTACTATTGGCATAGAGAAATATACCTACATTAGTTCAGTGAGAATCCGCAATGATAGAACGCCAGTCTGAGTCTTTTCCGTTTGGTTTCGGGTAGGGACCACGGACAATATTAGGTTTTTTCAAATTTTCTTACGTTTTTTGTAATTTGCAGGTCAGTATCAGGTTGCATCTTGATCAAATGATTCGCGACTATAATATACAGAGCGTTAGGTTAAACGAGGGACATACTTTGAGGGGAGTTAGTACTCATGAAAATGAACAACTTTTAATATGGGATTAACCCTGAAATCGCGAAAAAAATCAGCCGTTTCCTACATTTATGTTCGCATAGCTCGTCAAAATGTACTGAACAGCTGATTTTTTTTTTGCGATTTCAGGTTCGGCCCCATAATAAAAGTTGCCCAAAATAAAATTGAATAGTTTCTTAACGCGCGTGTATGCAGCGACAAGTGTTTGTTGATAAATAGCTCCCGTTGGTTGACGCCACTGAGTAGTTTGCGCGCGGGATCTTTGAATTATTGACAAGAATAGACATACTGTACTGTTTTACCCCGGTATACGGTTTTGTACAGGTTTCCCCTATATGTATTTACAGAATTATAGTCATTAGAATATAATCTTTCTAGTTAGATTTTTTCCCTAAGAACTTTTCCATAAGAAAGATGTATTAATGATTCGAATGATTATAATTCTGTAAAGATGTAGGTACCTGTTAGAGTCGCAAATCTTATTTTGATCAAGATACAAACCTGACACTGACCTGAAAATTGCAAAAAACCTAAGAAAATTTGAATTTCGCGGTAGACCGCGAAATTCAAATTTTCTTAGGTTTTTTCGGACAATTTAAGCTGAATGCGCAGTGGTAGACCACTGCGCATTCACCTTAAATTGTCCGAGGTCCCTGCGCATTCACCTTAAGGTAAATAAATATTAGTTAATTTTGGGACCAAGGACAATACAGACTATTAAAAAAAAAGTGAATTGATGAGATTAAAAAAGCGCGCATCTCCGACTAGTAAATAGTTATCTGTGGAAATAAAGCACATGTGGATTAAAGTAAAGAAAAAGCACGCGTTTTTAATACACTGCATTATGGACCTAAAAGCGGTTCAATAAGAGCCACTTTACGAGCAAGTGTGTTGAAAAATTGTTTATAATATCAAATCTATGTATTATATAAAAGAAAGTCGTGTTAGCTACACTATTTATAACTCAAGAACGGCTGAACCGATTTGGCTGAAAATTAGTGGGGAGGTTTTTATCTTTTTTTTACTTATAGGAGTAGGGTAGGAGTAGTGTAGGAGCAGGTTAGGAGTAGAGTAGGGGTAGGGTAGGAGCAGGGTAGGAGTAGGTTAGGAGTAGGGTAGGAGTAGTGTAGGAGTAGGCTAGGAGTAGTGTAGGAGTAGGGTAGGAGTAGGGTAGGAGTATTGTAGGAGTAGGGTAGGAGTAGGGTAAGGGTAGGGTAGGGTAAGGGGTAGGACACCACGCGAACGAAGTAGCGCCGGGCAGCTAGAAATAATTTATATGGCAAAACAACGTTTGCCGGGTTAGCTAGTAGGTAATAAAAAGATAATGTCAAAAAATAAGTATGTAAAAAATCAATAAGAAATAATCATCGTAATTTGAGAGCAGGTACCTACTTAATAGACATTTACATAGTTATGCCGTTAATGAGGTGCCAGGGTAAGCCACATATGTATAGCGTTCTGCTAAGAGTCTCTGAGCTAAGCTGCGGACGGACGGACGTTGTTGACTACGGAACCCTAAAAACCGGACAAGTGCGAGTAGAACTGGTGACCTGAGGGTTCCGACTCAAAGCTCTGCTTGGCTGCCCCAATTTCCGATTCGGGATTTCAAAGGACAGACACGATACGGACAGATATGGGAACATTTTTTCAACTACAAAGTTAAGTCATCAATATACGTCACTGTCAATTCTCCATCTGCAAAGGTAAGTTTGTAATAGCAAATACATATTTTTTATGTGATAAAACTACAAATTAACTAACGATTTTCGGACTTTTTCCTTTTATACCTACTTGTGCTGTGAGACCTTGCTCTTGCCAAATTTCATGATTCTAGGTCAACGGGAAGTAAGTACCCTTCATCCACCGTTTCATAACAGAATACTACAAAATTCTGTTTTCCTTATAGGTAAATGGGAAGATCTTAGGTGGTTGTTCCTCGAGATAAGAATAAGAGATCAGATTTTGAAGTAATTGAGTTCACTTAGAAGCTAGATTTTTTAGAGCTCTAAGAAACCGACCCACGTACTTACTTGATATTAATTTCAACCTAATAGGTACCTCCACATGTTCCTGAGAAAAAGGGTCTTGACAGACAGACGGACGGATGGACAGACGGACGGAACGAACGAATCAACGAAGTGATTCTATAAGGGTTCCGTTTTTACTTTTTGAGGTACGGAACCCTAGAAAGGGCTGTACAATAACGCATAGATATTCAAGAAAAGTTATTAACTATACATAAATCCTTTTTGTTATAGGTATCTAATCGATAAGTACTGGTCACTAACTAAAGTCAAATTAGTTTCGTTTTCAAAACCAACCATCCATATTTCGACGTAACGTTCTTTTAGCACTTCTTTTAGGGTAAGCCATTTTGACAGTCTACTTCTACAACATTATATCTTTTTATATTTAATTTCCTTCGTGCGCTTCCTCTATATTTGTGCTGTGCAAGTACCTATCGATTTATTTAATTATGGTAATAAATTGTTAAAGGATTTGAGATAATGGCGAGCGACATCGACAAGGGGAATTTTGGCGACAGCGCCCGAAACACTACGGTGTACGAATTGAAATCAAGAAATAATTCTAATCATATTTTTGATGGTGCTGGAGAAAATATACAATATTATAGTGATTCGGAATCCGATGCTTCGAGAAAAAGTAAAACCCGTTACATAAATCCGGCTATTTACATTGAGCCAGTGGAGACATCGCATTCGGTGACATCTCTGCAGGCGGACTCTAGTCTCTCAGACGTCACTCCACATCCTCACAGTAGCTATAGGAGTAACTCAACTCCAATGCTGAGTGGTCGAGAGTCAAGTCTTTCATCGGGTAGCGTGAAGAGGAAGTCGTGTCGACTGACAGGTCTAGGGAACCTAGAGAGCTTAGGTAAACAACAAGAGACACCGCAATTTGGTTGCACCTATCGTGAAGACGGACCCGATACCTTTAGGTTATCAGTGGCATCTGTGTCGACCACCACTACAGCTAAGGAGGAGCGGGAGCGCAATGAAAATAAAAAGAACGAAGCCTTTAAGCAATGGGTGGCACGGAAAGACCAAGAGGTAAGTACCTGCATAGAGATTTAGTAGTAGATTACTTTGTGGAAACTTGGGGCTGCGATTAATATGACAGGATTTTTTGACAAGTAGGCAAGTCAATAGTGGTAGGTCGATAGTGGCGAAATAAGTTTCAATTTGTAAAGTTCGACAATCGATCATTCCGTGAGAACATTTTAATACTTATATATCTTTGTTGCAAGTGGACGGTAGAATTGAAAGAGTCCCAGGTATTAATTTGACTGTCGTTATGTAAAATAGGACACACAAATTACATGTGTGACACAATGGCGTTGTTGTTGAAAAGGGAAGAGGAAGTTGGTGTTGTCATTGTCATACACCCACCAAACCACAATAAATATTTTTAACATTTGCACATTGCAATGTTAAAAATATTAATATTTCACAACAATCTTTAATAACAGTTTTTATGAGTGGTCGCTCTTTTTATAAATAAGCGAATAATTAGCTTAGCTTTGGTCTGATTACATTATTAAGTCTTCAGTAAGATCCGAAATTATCCAAGTTTTTTCTTATAATCCTAGAAAAAACTACGTGACAAAGCTCGTCTCGAGAAGATGAAGAGTCGGGTTGGGCCTACAACATCGCAGCAACAACGCGAGGAGTCGTATCGTCAGTGGCTGGAGCGTAAACGAACACAGACGGAGCGACAGCGAGCCGAAGAGATCATGCGGCAATACCGACTAAACGAACAGCTCGAAAGAGATCGAAATAAGCGTGACCGAGATAAAGAGGAGAAACTGGCGGACTGGATACGTAGGAAGGAAGAAGAAATGAAAGGTGATGCTATAAACTTTTTCGTTGCAGTTTCAGTCCGTCACAAGTGAAAAGAAATGGCTTTTTTATAAGATAAAAAAAACTTGGGATTGTGCTGCTCGATGAGCTAAGCCTTTTGATAAAGCCATAAAACTTGACATTTTAACTATCATGCAAAGCCATAATTATACACCACTTTATATACACATTGACATTGATGAATATTATACAATCTAAATGTTTTCCAAGTAACAGTACTAGAGCTCTGCGTTGTTATACCTTGTACCTACATGTATATGTAAATGTGTTGCAGTGATGAAAACTCGTGAAGAGCGCAGGGCGGCGCGCGCGGCTATTGACGAGGAGCGCAGGCGTTCGAATGGCGAGCAAGCGTATAGAGACTGGCTGCGCACAAGCAAGAACAAGCCTCTGCCCGTGCCACTCAACCAAGGCGAGCTTAGTAAGTTTGATTACATTAAGTTCCAGCAAGTCCCTACGTTCCCTCTCACAGAGAGGATGCCTGTGTCCGTGGAGCAGGCTAGGCTGATGATGATGATGATGACGAAGTTCCTACGTTGGGAACATGAGTAGGATGCCGCCTTTATGACACTACCACGGCTGGTGCTTAGAGATTCTTAAAAAAAGTTGAAAGTCTTAATTTATAGTACCTGAAATAAAATGCATGATCCTGCAGGGGTTCGTAAGGTTCCACATCCATTTGCATAAAATTATAAGACCTAATATAACTTGGCATACTTTTGTTTCTCCTAATTATATTATCGCATAATTGCTTACGCATAATTTTTTTTAAGCATAATTTCTCTAATCATAATAATGATTAAGCATAACATTCTAAAGCATAAATTTAGCATGCTGCATATTTTATTTCTAACGACCGACGTCTGGTTGACGGGACTCCTATTTCTGTCTGCAGGGTATATATAGGGCTGCCATCACCGAAATTAGTGACCCCGGATAAAAACATCAAAAACCCCGAACATTTGGGTAAAATAAAAAAAAACCCCGGACTCCCTCGAAAAAAAAAATACAATAAAATAAAAACATCGTTAGGTTATGATATTTTTTTTTTCTTATTTATAGAATATCAATTTAAACCTCAACAATACAAATGAAACGCTTAATTTATTAATCAATTATACACTCTTCTCTATGTGAGAGGTCTTCTGGTAACAAAAATAATTAGGTACACTCTTCTTTTTGGAATCAATGAAAATAAAAAATAAAGTAAATCAAAAGCAAATTATGAATTGTCACGAGCGCTCACATTTGCCGTGCGACTAATTTTTGACTATGATTTTAAATGCTTTAATTTATTGCAAATCATTCAAAGTCGGATTTCTCCTAACACAGAAAGTGTCCGGGTTTCACCCGGACGCTTTTTCAGGACCCCGCCCGGACGCTCCCCGGACGCCCACGAAACTAGGACAAATCCGGGGAAACCCGGACGGATGGCAGCCCTAGGTATATAGGAACCTAACCAAACCGAACCTCGGGGTGCAATTCGCTCGCTCTTGCATCCTACGTCGCCTAGTAGCACAACGTATTGAATGTTTGCGACAATATTTTAATTTTAATTACTTTAGTTTAGTATTATGCGAATTCAATTTATGCCATAACAAATTAGCCTTCAAGATTATTATGCCAATATAAAGTGTATGCCAAAAATAAATATGGCAAAGTATTATTATGGCAAAACAAATTATAGGTACCAAAATAGTCATGCCAAAGTATTTTAGGAAAAAGAACATTATGCGAAAAAAAGGGATCCCGGTTCGTAACTGTTCTGATTTGGCGTCGAATAACCTACTACGTAATCTCTAGCCTCCGTAGCCACATTTTTTTTTAATGTGTCCTGTAAGTAGGTAGTTTTTCATTAAATGTCGTAGGATGTTAAGATGGATCTTCTTATTTGCAGGTATGCGTGGTTCCGTCTCACAAATGTATATAAATCCCATTCCTTGGCAGTCCCCGATATGAACATCTAAGAAGCTATCGTTGTAATTAATTATAGGTACTTCTAAAACTAACTGATTGTAATCGGTATTATTTTTGTGTGCGCGTCAAAATCACAATTAAATGTAAAAGATAGTAATGATTGTTCTGGTTATTTAGTAACTGATGTACTTGATTTTTGAATAAATTTTAGATTTTTAGATTCACATTTTGTTGTAGTCGCGTTATTTACTTTATCAGGGTCATTGTGTTAATGAATATAATAGAAAAGCTAAACGCTCGTTAAATAAAACATTGTTTATTTTGACATATAGTTTTATTTTAATCATAATAGTTTCCAAGGTATTAATTAGGGTCCCCCAAGTAATAATACGTAAATCTAAATACATACCATAGAAAATGTTCAAATATCTACTATTCGGCACTCAATAATTTTCCTATATTCCTAAGATTAACTACGATGATTTGAAACTAAAAGTTTGCGAGTTGCAAAAAAGGTGCGTTAATAAGAAGCGACGAATTCCTAGATCCTATAGTTCCTACTCTTAGCCCGTTTATAAAGTTTTCTGCATAAGCCACAGCCATGTTTGACGTCTATTCTAAATTATGCTAAGTTGAAGTGTTCAGTAAATGTCCTCTTCCTCCTTGAGGCGCAGTATCTCGGACTTGTTCATGAAGTAGTACGTGGGTTGTCTTCCCTTCAGGTCTTTGAGAACGCGTTTCGCTCCAGCTCTGATCAGCACTCTGCTTAGAGACTCAATCTTCTCTACTCCCATCGCGTAGTGTAGTGGAGTGCGCTCCAACTGTTACAAAAGAGTTTTTTTTTTCATATCATTTAGAATATTTGTTAGCAGCACTCTCTGGGCCGGATACTACAAAACTTATAATAATTCATATGAACGTCGTCGTTCGTATGTTTGTCTATCTATTTCTGAAAGTTTTCAATGTTTAATAATTAGTTTTGTAACCTCAGAACATCTACTACTACTACTACCATCTTAAAAAATTAGCTAAAAGCAACTATGTAATATGAAGGTAAGGCAAACCCACACATAAATTTGTGCGTTGAATGTTTTCACTGACGACTAATCAAAGAATAATCTGTTATCTAATATGCTCCACGACAATGATGTTGCACTTACGACCATACCAGGACCTATCACAAAACTTACAAGTTATAATTTTACAATCAAGTTAATCTAAAGGCGGATACAGACATTGCGACGCATGCGCAGCGCACGGCGCTCATCGAATGATTCGCAATGTGTAATGTTGTAAAATGTCCGTATCCGCATTTACAAGTCGTTGTTCCACAAAACAAGAGCCACATAAGATAATTTTAATGGAACAAACCTTACAAGTGTAAATTGAAGTAACTTGCAGATTGTAAATTGTAACTAAGTATACATATTAGTAATTTCTGTGTTGCGCAATTTTTTGTACAATTTAACAATTTCGTAGTATTGTAGACTTCGAGTTGTAATAGGTACCTACTATTAGGTTATTTCACTAGCAAACAGCTTTTGAATTTTGCGTATGTGTAAAGTATTTATGCTATGACTGTACCTCCCATAAGTTACATCGTTACTTGCCCAGATTTGACAACAAAACCATGAGAGGCGAGGCCTTGACCACTGGGGCCATGACGACATTGGAGTATCATAATTATGATTCGTAATACACTCACGTTATCCCCAAGCCGCAGAAGCTCCGGGTAGTTTTGGGCCAGGTAGGCTACGACATCCTCGTGCTGCGCCAGCACGGCCACGTGCAGCGCTGTGCGACCGAACGAGTTCTGACAGCGCGCTAGCGTGTGCGCGCCCTCGCCCGCCAACGACGCGCGCACCGCGGGCAGGTCGCCGCGCCGCACCGCGCCGTGCAGCGACTCGCGGGACTCCTGTACACAATGTTACAGTACAACACAGCGCCGCGCGCACCGCGGGCAGGTCGCCGCGCCGCACCGCGCCGTGCAGCGACTCGCAGGACTTCTATACGCAATGTTACAGTACAACACAGCGCCGCGCGCACCGCGGGCAGGTCGCCGCGCCGCACCGCGCCGTGCAGCGACTCGCGGGACTTCTATACGCAATGTTACAGTACAACACAGCGCAGCGCGCACCGCGGGCAGGTCGCCGCGCCGCACCGCGCCGTGCAGCGACTCGCGGGACTTCTATACGCAATGTTACAGTACAACACAGCGCAGCGCGCACCGCGGGCAGGTCGCCGCGCCGCACCGCGCCGTGCAGCGACTCGCGGGACTTCTATACGCAATGTTACAGTACAACACAGCGCCGCGCGCACCGCGGGCAGGTCGCCGCGCCGCACCGCGCCGTGCAGCGACTCGCGGGACTCCTATACACAATGTTACAGTACAACACAGCACCGCGCGCACCGCGGGCAGGTCGCCGCGCCGCGGGACTTCTATAAATTACGATACGGCAGACTAGCATAGCCGTTAGTAGCATTGCCGCTACGGCGTAGTAGCGTAGCCGATATAGCGTAACGATGCACGGCAGCGTCATAGCGTAGCCACTACGGCGTAGCAGTGTAGCCAATACGGCGTAGCAGTGTAGCCGATACAGCGTAGCAGAGTAGCCACTACGGCTTAAAGTAGCTGCATAGCATACTGGATGGCGGTGTTATGACGTCGACGGGGCGGAGATTGAACATGGTGTTATGAAAACACGGACGGTTATTTAATGCATTTGCACTGCGACAGTGACGCGAAGCTAACGTGCTAGTGTGTCTCTCTGGAGCGACCTTTAGTCCGTAGCTACTAAGGCGTAGTAGTGCAATCACTAAGGCCTAGTGGCGTAGCTGATACAGCATAGTAGAGCATAACCGTTACATTAAAAACGCTACATGGTTATTTAGGCGCGTGGCCAAAATCTAAACTCACAGTACCATCTTGTTTTGTTAATACAATATTTTTAATGTGACACAATTTCATAAGTGTTTACCAGCATGCACACTAGCAGGTACGGCGTAGTATCATAGCTAATAAGGCGTAGCAGCGTAGCCGAGTCATGTGTAGCGTAGCAACTACGGCGGTGTCGCAGCGTAGCCGCGTCAGGTATAGCGTAGCCACTACGGCGGCATAGCAGCGTAGCCGAGTCAGGTGTAGCATAACCACTACGGCGTAGCAGCGTAGCCGAGTCAGGTGTAGCGTACTACGTAGACATTAAGGCGTAGTGCCGTAGCACGGACAACGTAGCAGTGATATTGTTATTGTGTAGTACGTTAGATTTAAATTGAATTCCCGGATTACGTAAACACAGGTTTAGATCTTTGGAAAAGGTGTTATATGACATACAAAATGTAAAATCAGTGATATATTTACCTCAAAAGCAGGTATAGAAGCGAGCAAGTTGCTCATATCGCTGTCGCCCCGCGTAGCTATCACTTCTGTTATCGGCACTCCTTCTTCATCGACCACGTCCAGTATGTGATCGTAGCCTTCCATTAGTAGTTCCATTATCTTGTCCGTATTTCCTGATAACAACATATTTTCAACAGATTTAAAGTGTTTGAAGAAGAAGTAAGTGTTTATGTTTATTAAGTGCCTACAATCAAATAAAGTTTTTATTTTAATTAATTAATAATTTTTGAATTCACAAAAATACAAGAGCTGGTATGAACCTAAGATATTTAATTTTCAATCTTAAAGAAACACAAATACGGCAAGAACTTTCTTGCCGTCTTTGGGATTTTTTACAGTATATGATACCTTGAGGCAGTCATGCTTTAATTCAACTGTCTCTGGTTCTTGGTGAATGAAATCAGTAAATATTTTTTGTATATCTATATTAATAATAAAGCTGAAAATCTTGGGTGTTTGAATGCACTTATCTCTAAAACTACCAGTCTGATTTGAAAAATTGTTTTTAGATTTGAAATAAAATAAAGTTTTTATGTTAAATTAAATAAAGTTTTTATATTAATTAATTAATAATTTTTGAATTTACAAAAATACAAGAGCTGTTATGAACCTAAGACATTTAATGTTCAATCTTAAAGAAACACAAATGCGATTTTGGGATTTTTTACAGTATATGATACCTTGAGGCAGTCATGCTTTAATTCAACTGTCTCTGTTAGTTGGTGAATGAAATCAGTAAATAATCTTTGTATATATATAAAGCTGAAGATCTTGTTTGTTTGAATGCACGAATCTCTGCAACTACGAGTCTGATTTGAAAAATTGTTTTTGGATTTGAAATCTCAGTTCTTGCGGATGGCTACACCACGCTATGGCCCTTCAAAAAGAAAAAAAAGAAAACTAAGTAAAAACGAAGTATTCGGGCATGTAATGCGATGCGATACGACGCGGTGGGTTGGGTTAACAACAAATTTGACCGGACGAAGTTTCGGACAGAAGATAGTTCATCTTTATAAATCCTGCTATATCCTCCTTGATATATGCCTTACCTCTGGCAGCCATATGTAACATCCACCTATCAATCTCAACAGTATTCTCCGGTACATTTGCTTGTATGGACACGTCTCTGGCTGTTCGGTACAGTTCGTCTCTGAAGCCGAGGCTGATGTCAGACTCCTGCAGCAGCTGGAACAGCGCGTTACGTGCGTGCGTGCGCGCGGCTGCGAAGTGCAGCATCGACTGGCCATGTTCATCCTGACCGAGAAACGATATGATATGAGTGCGGACGATATTCACACCATAAATCACTAATTCATTTAGCGATTTGGAACATAGTTCTATTACTGTTAATTGTTTGAAGATGACAGAGACCGAATGATGTTATAAATACGTTTAGCGTTAAATGCAATTAGTGAGTTTTAGTGAAAATGAGCCTTAATACAAGGACGTAAAGTATGAATAGCGATCATCATAATTTCAGCCCGGAATCACCTACTGCTTGGTATAGGCCTCCCCTTTCTTCTGCCATACTTCCCGGTTCCGTGGTTCAGTGGTCGATGGTTACAATTAAATACAAGATCCCATATCTGAAACTTTTAATTGTTATTCCCGAAGATATACTGAGTGTGCTTGTTTATTGTAATAAAAAACTAATCAAGCTAATTTAATAAAACATTTAAAGGACCACCGCCCAGGCTTCTTATATCAAACAAAAACATGTATTACATACATAATCATGCCTCTCCTTCTCTGAAAGGGTAGGCAGAGGCTTAGTACACCTATATTTCGCCAGTTATGTTTATGGGCGAGCCATCAATTGGGCACAAAGCCAGACTCTGGACTGCTACTGAGAAACGAAGTGAAGTGCGCTTTTATTCCACCAGTGATTGTCGATATTGACAGCTCATTTCACACTCACTTCACCTTAGTTTTCAGGTGAAGTGAGCTTTCATTCCACCTGGGGGCCTAAAAAGGCCACTTTGGAGAATCATAAAAGGAATTATAAAATGGCGAAGACAGTCCGTGTTTTTCTTTTTTTTGGCTGCACTACGTAGGTACAATCATAGAGATTGGGATTGAATTGGGATTGGATTGATTGGTATTTTAGCACAGACAAAAAAAATAACTGAAAAATGCTTCACCAATGGGATTTGATACGATTAACTTAACAGTTAACTGTCCATTCTGTTATCCTTTTATGATTCTGCCAAAGTGGCCTTTTTAGGCCCCCTGATGTTAGTGATTGCCATTATTGTCAGCTCATTTTACGCGCACTTCACATTAGTTTTCAGGTGAAGTGAGCTTTTATTCCACCAACCAGATGTTAGTGATTAATGCCACTATTGACAGCTCACTTCACCTTAGTTTTCACGGTGAGATGTTTACAGAATAGATCGGAAGTTCAAACAAAAGAAGCATCACGTAAATCAGCCCAGTATCACGGTAAAATACAGATCACATCAAGTTACCCGAAACTGTCAAATTTTCCCAATCAACTTTGAACCTTATGCTTTAGCGATGAAGTTGAAAATCTAATAAAGAAATTTGTCAGATTGTAGTAGCTTGATGAGCTGGCGTTTGTACATACATGAATAAAAGAACTCGCCAAATGCATATATCATCCTTTTTTTAATAAAAAAAAACCGGTTAATAAACTCACCCTAGTGGCACTGCTGAAGGCTGACTCGGGTGCATCAGGGCTGGTAGTTGGCTGCGGGTCCACGGTGACGATGTCAATGGGCCTCTGATGCTTGGTGGCCGTGCGGTTCCGCTCGGGGGGCAAACTCGACAATACTGGTTCGACTGCCAGCCGCGGCGCTTGATCGTTCTCTACTTCGGGTGCTTCTCGAGTCACTAGCATTTCACTTTCCTAGTGGTGGAAAAGTTTTGACAACCGACTTTGATTGTTGGTTAAATAACATGAATACACGGTGAAATTAAATTAGCAAATCATTTTTATTTGTTTTGTCATGTCTAGATATCGATCCCATTGGCAGCTGTGGAATTTTATGCATTGAACACTGTATAATATAGTTTTACAAAGTTCGAGTGCAGAAAATCATACAGTATTATCAGAATATACAGAGATAATCATGTATGATTTGAATGATGGCTATTGGTTTGAAATTTACCACAAACCAATAGGAATGGCTATCTGTTTACGCGCTTCATTGCAAATTGCATCAAAAACAGCATAAATTAATGAAAATAAATACTATAATTAAAACAATAATTATGTAGTTTTTATGCTCACCTGTGTACCTAAATTGGATTTCTCTTGTTCAGGAAAGTTATGAAGAAAACTGGCCAGGAAGGCGACCGGATCCTTAGGCTTTATACTAGCCACCTCGGTCAGACCTTTGATCAAAGGATCGCCGAGAGCTGTGAACACATCGTTCAAATCAACGTCCTTATTGTCTTTCACAAATTCCATTTTTATCATTGATCAAAGTATTTTAAAACTTTAAATAGGAGCTTACACTTAGCAAGATATCTGCCCTCTTCGGTCCGAAACATGGGAATGTCCATATGACCGTTGTTGGCGTGGCCTGTGTCTGAAACCGATCAATTATTCAGTGTCGGCCTTCGATATGTTCGCGTGGTAGGGGAAGGGGTGCGAGAATACATCAAACACGTGGGTTTTTACGCGAACGTGAACATCTGGTGGGGGCAGTGGGTGGTAGATGATTATAGTCGGCGGTAATAGTGGGAACTGGACATAAAGGCTCTATTAGCATTCGCCAGTCATTATTGATATGGCCTATTGTTATCGATTGACCGGTAAACGTAAACGATGAGTAACGTTATTATGTTTTAAAATAATATCGATAGTTTGTGTTATACCATCCCATTTGGTAGGTACAGATTTTTGAGAATGCCTTTTGGCATATCATCTGCCCCAGAGGTTATGCAAAAAGTAAATTCAAAAATATTTGGTGACATTGAAGGGGTTCAAGTATATTTTGATGATATTATGGTGTCAGGTGAAAAAAGCGTATGTATTTTATAAAATAAACATTATAATTCACTGGAGGAAGGATAGCTTAGTGCAAGATATACATAAATGCCTGACGAAGAAAATAAAGTGGCAATAAAAATGGAGGGAATCAAACCCCCAAAAAATCTGATATTATCCGGGGAGCAAGCCAATTTCAAGAAGTATAGACAGTTATTTGAAATCTATCTCGATGCAGCAGGCTTAACAACGGCAGACGAGGCAAGGAAAATTGCTATATTTTTAAATTCAGCCGGTGAGGAAGCTGTGGAGGTTTTCAACACCTTCAAGGTTAAGCCGACGAAACTTGTGTCTCTTCTCGACCAATTTCAGCTATACACCCAACCGAGGAAAAGAACGTTGATAAATACTTATGAATTTCTTCAATTAAAGCAAGAGGATAGTGAGTCTATAGACCATTTCATAACTAGAATAAAAACCCTGAGTAAGCTTTGTGATTTTACCACTCTAGAAGACAGGTTGGTTACAATGATGATCATAATAGGAGTAAATGATAAGGTTCTAAAAGAAAACCTGTTAAGAGAAGAAGAGATTTCTATGGATGAGGCCGAAAGAATATGTAGAGCCTATGAGGCCAGTAAACAACAAATAAAATCCTTAGAAAAGAGTGAAGAAGTGCATGCCTTCAAAAAAGCTCACACGGTCAACCAACCAGGTAAGACAGAACAACTTCATCAAAAGTGTTCTTGGTGTGGGCAAGCGCATGTAAGGGGAAACTGCCCTGCATATGGAAAAAGGTGTGCATTGTGTACTAGGTACAATCATTTTGCAGCAGTGTGTAGAAACTCTAAACAGAAAGAGACTGTGAGAACTAATCGGGCAGCTGGACAGTCAAGGAACAGGAGAATGATGTTAATGGAAGAAGAAGAGGATAAAGAAGAGTTTGCATTAGAAGGAATATATTGTGTAGACAGTGTAGGTAAAGTGCAATGGAGAGAACATGTTGAAGTTGAAGGAGTAAATTTGTTGTTTAAGCTGGACACAGGAGCAGAGTGCAATACCTTATCTCGGAGTGACTATGTAAAATTGAACAAAAATGCATTACAAGAAAGCCAAACAGTGTTAGTGGTCTACAATGGTGAGAAAATTAAGCCTCTTGGATGTGTTACTTTGAACTGCAAAGTAAAAGGCACAACTACTAACTTAAACTTTAATGTGATTGATTTGCCTGTACAGTCAGTATTAGGATTGAAAGATTGCATTAAGTTAAACTTGTTGAAAAGAGTAGATGTAGTGGAAAAGGAAAATCAACCAAGCAAAGAAAAGTTTGTAGAAAAGAATAGAGATGTTTTTACTGGGTTAGGAGAGATAGGAACTTATAAGTTAAAATTACAGCAAGATGCAGAGCCTGTTAGTAAGCCCATTAGGCGTATTCCGGAGAAAATTAAAGACAGATTAAAACAAACTTTGGATAGGTATGAAAAATTACATGTGTTAGAAAGGGTTGATTGTCCTACTGCTTGGTGCAACAATATTGTCATTGTGGAAAAACCAGACAAATCCCTACGATTGTGCTTAGATCCAAAAGAGCTTAATAACAGTATTGAAAGGGAAAAGTTTCCGATTCCATCCCCAGAGGAAATTTATAGTGCTTTGACAGAAAAAGAAGTGTTTACTGTTTTGGACCTAAAAGATGGTTTTTTTCAGGTTTTGTAGACGATCAGGAAAAAGTGTGTACTTTTGCCACCCCACACCTGACACCATGTTTAAACAGGAATTTCGTATTAAATAAAACAAGCCAGTATCTTCCATGATCTTTCAAAAGTGTAATGACGTTTCCGTTTGGTGTTGCCCTGACACCTCTAGTATAATCAATGTCCAAACAAATAGGATGTATAGGAATACGTACACGTTATATTTATAGTAAACAATGCTTAGTTTCTAAAAAGCACACACCACCTAAAGACAGGACAACACATTTTCGACGTCACACTGTATCTAATGTTGGAAAGACAAATGGTTGATGGTGAGCGTGCAGTTTACAAAAGCATTTTGTTGTAACTATTTGATGTGCAAGCGTGAACGTTTGCAGTGACTTCACTGGTGTAAGACTCACACGAACACGCCACCCCACAAGGATATCAACGAAATTGTTTAGTACTGACCTAAAACTTTATAGATGCTAATAGATATCTAGATGTTGCTCAGCCGCAACCATACATAGGCACGTTTTCAGTACCTACAATCTTTCCAACATTCGATAAAATTATTTGTGATATGTGAACGGTTGTGTGAAGGTGAATAAAAGTTGAATTGGATCTATAGTTTTAACATCTACAAGTTTTCCCTCTTCTCTGGGGTTTCGTGACCAGTAAGACTACTTCTTTTTTTTCGAAAAATGTTTGACAGCATCGTTGCGATATGTGCAGAGTTTTGCATAGATAAATCTCTTTCCAGATGAAGTAAGTTTGAAGCTGCGGTCGCAAAATCGTTGAAACAGCTCGTTTCGGTTACACTTAAACATTGATAGTTGCTGATTCTGGCAATACCAGCACTTAAAGTTTCGCGGTACTGCAGCCCCCTCATGGCACAGAGATGCTTCATGTTGTCGGCGTCCTTCGATAGACCCGGGAAATTGCTAATGAGGCTAAAACGAATGCCAGCGCCTAAGTATGTTGGTCTAGCAGACAGGTATCCCAGCTTTGCATCCCATGTAAAATCAAGCTTCTCGTGCAGATAAGTCATGATGTAAGATATTTTACTGAACGCTAGTCCAATTTCTCCAGGAGAGTCTTGTGCAGTAGATACAAGTACGCGAACGTGGTCATGAACATTAATCCAGACAGCTATGCTTCTATCGTCAGTGACGAATACACCACGACCGTAAGGCCAGTGCTTCCCATGTAACCTCGCACTGTCATCAATCTCATCTCTATCACAAAGGGCTATCAGAAGACCATTAGCCGCTAAAGCTGCACATATTTCTGACGGTTTTTCCAAAACTTCATTCAAGGTATAATAAGTTCCACCCTTTTGGTCAGATTCGGGATTAGAATGTTCGGTGAATTTGGAAAAATCTTCCTTCATCAATAGTGTTGTTACAATTCTTTCTATTGTTTCCAACTTTCCCACTTTTATGTTTAAAGGTAGTTCAAAACCTTCTAAATTACGCGAACATTCTACTACTCCAGAAAGCACAAATTCATCATTTGGATCAATATTTAATTCTACCAAAGGTTCAGAAGATAGCTTTGCAGACGAAGTGGCTATAAAATCTGATCTGGGGTGTGTTGGTAAATCAGAATTCACGTTTATATTATGAAGATCTCTTATAAGTGGATACAGAAACTCATTAAATACATCATACACATAGTAGTCTGGGGCTGTAATTCCTCCTGGAAAGTCTTCCTCGACAGTTTGAATAATATTTCTGCTATCCGGGAGTTTTTTCACAGCAGGCCAGATGACGTCGAAAAGGTCATGGTCTAATTTAGTGACTCTGTATTTTATAACATCAAATATTGGCCTTTTCAGGAATCGTGCAAGTACGAGGGGTGGCGTAGCTCTATTAGAAGAGGCTGATAAGGGCGTTCGAGGTGGTCTTGTAGACGATAAGAGATGATAGCATCGTTCCAATGTATCCAATGCTTCAGGCGCATCCAAAACCCGGCGAGATGAAACTTGATCCTCAGGCACTAGACATACTCAAGTTAAAACATGCGGACAACATTTTAATATAAAAACAAGTAATACTTAGTGAAATTCTTCATTTACAGTGCGTTTTTCATTGGTTGCAGAAGCGACTTTCGTCGCTGACATTACATACCTTTATCGGAGAACATACTTTTAGCTGCATCTTCATCTATACCGTAATCTGATAGCAGTTGATCAAAAGGTAGTAAAGTTGGATGATTTTGATACTCTTCAGCAGATTTCCCATTCTATACCAAATGATATCATTTTATGAGCCATAGTTGTTATTATTACATATCCACAAAAATGGTTAAAGGTAATGGTTTCGCTTACATCATCTAAATCTTTCGAATTGGCACCAAGTTGTTGAAGCAAATTGTAGTAATGTCCATTGTCCGGGAGTACCGCTGCATAATGTAATGCTGTTCTTCCTTCAAAGTCCACTGCTGACAGAGTTTCAGGGAACCTTTAAAAAAACATCGTTATGTCTGACACGCTATATCTTATAACCTACCAACTATGTATATGAAAAATCTGGTTACAAACCTTCCACCCAAATACTTGATGATGTTAGTTTTACCAAATATGGTCGCCACATGTAACGGAGTTGCTCCATTCGGTGATATTGGGTCTCGAGCTATTGCGAATTTTCGTCTGTCTAGTGCCGCTTGAAGTTCTCGTATATTGCCTTCTCTCGCAGCTATATGCACCTTGTTTATTTTTTGCTAAAACATTAAATATAAACTAATGCTATTGTTACATAAAAATGTATAATAATTGAACTGGGATAATAAAAACTGGGAGTTACCATATAAGTTGGTACATTGTCGAGAAAACCTTGGAGTTCAGAATTTCCCGAAATCCTTCCTATGAGCCTTGATCCTTCACCATTTAAAACTAATGTAGCCAACATTTCCATGTTTGCATTGTTAATCAAATCTGTTACTTCCGGGTCTATTTCATTGTCCTGCGAAATTTTAAGAAGAATATTAATCGTCAAGATAAAATAAGACGTGGTTGTTGTGTAAGAGTTAGAACTACAATCGCTGACTAATAGTTTACTTGATAGAAAGTACAAAAAACTAAGAAGCTGGCAAATCAATTCATGACAGTGGTGTTACGAGGTGTCTGTGAGAGTACACAGTGCTACAATGATGCTTCTAGTCTAAAGAACACCACAATCAACTAATCAATTTACTTATTACCTTCTTTAGTTGGTCAATTGTCTTACTTGAGGTTACAAGTTAGAGTTATACTCACAACTACGAGAACTTCTCCGTGCACTGATCCTTTCCTTTGAGTCATACTTGCATCCTGTGAATCCAACTCGGCTTCACCATTCACAACACCTTCTATAAGACTTTCCTGTGTACTTCGGCCGTTGGTCACGTTTCCTTAATTAGCAAAATAATCAAAAAATATTGAACTTGTCAGGGACCCTCTTATAATTGACTAAAATTACGAGGATTATATTTTGATTGTTTCGTGTATAGTGCCAGAAGAGATTTCGGCTTTACCTCTCTTGGCACTTCCCATGTCAGATAGTTCTGCTGTGCTCTTAAGATTCGAATCACTATATTCAGACTGTGTTTCTCCTGGAACTTGAACGTCATCATCGTCTTCACTGTGTTCACCATTTTTAGCATTACCTTCGTTTGAAGCAGCACCATCATGTTCTTCGCCTGCGTTACTTTCATTTTCGTGATCTGATTCATTTTCTTTGGAATCAATCTCTTCGATTTGATGAGATTCATGTTCCCCAGTTTCTCCCGTATGATTCTCATTTTCGTGATTAGCGTGATGTGATTCAATTTCTTCGTTTTCTTCTTTTGTTTCCTCCTCATGCGAGTCTTGCGGTGCTTTGTTACTTTCTTTCTTCTCCTCGGCGGTTTGTTCTGAGGCATCACCTACAGCTTCTTGCACATGGGTGTGGTTGTGATCTTTTTCTGCTTCAGTTTCAACTTTTTCTCCTTCAGTTTCAGCCTTTTCGTCATTTCCTCCCTCAGGACTATTTTGATCATTGTCTGCTTCTTGGTGGGTATCGGTGTCTGCTGCACTTTCTTCAACATTTACAGAAGCTTCCTCGTTATTTTCAGTTGCTTCTTCAACATGATCAGTTGTTTCTTCAGGGCTATGCTCTGGATTTTCTTCATCTTCATTTATTTCTTGAACATGTTCTACTGCTTCTTCAGCATCATCAACCGTTTCTTCATGCTCCTCAGTAGCTTGTTCTGCGTTTGCTTCATTTGCTGTATCTTCTTCATGCTCATGATTTTCTTCCACTACTTCTGATTCCTAAAATGCATAAAATAAAAATTCATGCAGATGTTCATAAAAAAGCATCGCAACTTAACTATAACAACATTCCGTGAAAACGTGTCATGCACTGCTCACCTTGTTACTTTCTACATTTGCAATGTGAGTCTTAATATCGTCTTTAGTTTGTTTTGCATCATCTAATTCAGGCAAATTATTAATGAGTTCATGCGTGCTACTGCCCTTCATCCCACCGATACGATTATCTGTACTTTCAGATGGTGTGATCGTATTTGTATCTTTCGACGAAATATTTTCGTTAGATGCCTTGTGATTCCTCCTCCTAGATTTTTTGTTTAATTCAGCTATGACCTCTGTATCCAGTAGCTTCCAATCCCAAGAATTTGGGTAAGCACTTGATGGAGTTCTAGGTGCATCGGGTATTGTTTTGAACATATTTTTATCTATTTCCTGGGGCCTATTTATGTAATAAGCTGGAGTTCTATTTTTCTAAAAACCAGAAAATATGGGTTATGTAGTAGATATTTACTGAAAGTTGTGACTAATACTCGTAAGTAATTTAACTCTTAAATTGTGATGAGCTCATGGATTTGAGCATGCAGTGTCAAGGAATAAAACCTTTGGAAATCTTTTAGTTGTAGGAATGTATACGATCAATACTTACGTTGTCAACCACACTTTCGTCAGCTCCGAGACTAACGAGTGTGTTGTATGTGTGCTGATCATCTCTCATGGCTGCGGCGTAATGAAGTGGAGTGCGGCCATCATTGTCTACGTCATTAATACCTTGCGGATACCTTTCAGCGATGTACTTGAGGATGCCACCGTGGCCTAAGCCTGCAGCCTAAATATTTATATGGTTAAAGTTGGATAGTGTTCATTCATTTATAATTTTCGAGTACTCTGTAGAATAAGGAATAGATATAATATTATTTTGTTTTCTCACATTTTTCCGAAACAACTTAATAGTTCTCAGCCTAAATATTTATATGGTTAAAGTTGGATAGTGTTCATTCATTTATAATTTTCGAGTACTCTGTAGAATAAGGAATAGATATAATATTATTTTGTTTTCTCACATTTTTCCGAAACAACTTAATAGTTCTAAGTTATAAGGTTCGAGTTTACAACCACATTAGTTTGCTAAAATAACCCATTATTTTCTTACGAATTGGATATCGAACCCGATAAGAATCATCAAAATTTTCAGATTGAAATCGGCACATTGCTTGTATATTGAAATGGAATAATTTGACCTGATTTTTTTTTGTTCTTGTGAGTTGTTAAGTATTTAATTTTGTAATTTTCTGTTAGTTTTGTTTTGTTTTATTGCTTGCTTTTATTTTTTTTATATTTGTACGCCTTCACGGCAAAACATAGCGCCCATATTATTAACCTAAGACCTTTATGTACCTAAGTACTTATGTTTCACAAATAAATATTCTGATTCTGATTCTGACCAGTTCATAAATAAATCAATATTTTTTAAAGGCGATTTATCGACAGATGTGAAAAAGACAGCTTGGACAAGGTTATTGGCAAGGCTACCGTTTTCGAAGTAGATCGATTATAATACCTTAAGCATTAGGTACTGTCATAAGTTATAAAGGTGGACCATTATTTATAAGTATACCTTGTGCATGACTGTCATATTGTTAACATCCCTGCTGGACAAAGCTTGCGGTGGCACGGGGTCCCCAGCGTGTTTCATCAGCCCTTCCAGATCATTCTGCACTACAGCAGTGTGGATATCTCTTATGCTGTTCTGTAAACAGAGAATATTATGTAGAAAACATGCATTGCAATGTACAGTAACAGGATCATGTACAGAGGACATTGCTGAGCCATATGTGGAAAAAATGGCGGCCAGTTCTGTGCCGGAAATTGGTGATTGGCTCTCTGCTAATAACAATACTTCTTGGTACCTTGGTTTCTCAGATACTTATATTTTCGACGAATAAAACAAACTTTAAAAATAAGGACACCTTTTTCCAAGTGGCTGAACGCTTGACAAAGATGGTATTGTTATGATAGCCAACAAAATAATACATATATATAAGCCAGAGACATATTTTAAAAGAGGTAAAAACTTAAAAGTAGGGAATTTCACTAGTATTAAAATTGACGTAAGCTATAGAGGAAATAACTTTTAATCTTTTAGACTCACCATGATATAAGGCACAGCCTCCAAGAACTTCTTGACGACCGGCTGGTTGGAGACTTCGCTGAGTAGACGTGAGCCGTGCCCTTCCCACACCACGCGCTGCAGTCGCGCCATGTCGCAGTCATGGCACCATATCCGGATGTTGTGGCGTTTTATCACCAGAAGACCTGACAAGGAAAGTTAGCCAATATACAGGGTGTTTGGTCCATCGTTTGCCAAATGGAATTGGCCGAAAGGAGAGGTCGTTTGCTATCTCTTAAGGCCCAGTAACTCATTCCTTGTTCTTGTATTTTCCTAAATAAAAATTAATAAGTCATAATAAAAAAACCGGTGTAACAAGGAATGAGTTACTGGGCCTTAAGAGATAGCAAATGGCCTCTTCTTTCGGCCAATTCTATTTGGCAAACGATGCACCAAACCCTGTATATCTATTTATACATAATATTATAAATTAAAGTCTCTTTTCGTGTCTGTCTGTGTGACCGTGTTGTTCTTCTAAACTACGCAAAAGAATTTAATGCGTTTTTCAAAATAATTTAAAGAATTTATTCCGGAAGGTTTATGTGTATAATGATAGGATATCACACTAATATTATAAAGGCGAAAGTTTGTGAGTGTGTGTGTGTGTTTATTAGTTACTTCTTCACGCTCAAATGGCTGGACCAATTTTGATAAAATGTTGTATGGAGGAAGCTGACACCCTGGCTACTTTTTATTCCGTTATTCCCACGGGATCAACACTTATGCGGGTGAAACCACGGGGGGCAGCTAGTTACTTATAAAAAAGAAATCTTGATATTTTTTTTGTCCAGTCATAAAAACCTTGCCACGCATGGGTCGCTACTATTTTAATATTTACTTATTTATAGAAGTTACATAATAATAATAATAATAACCCCGCCGCCGTATCTCTACGTTGACGCCGTGGTGGGGCTTGCGCGCTCCGAACTCTAGGCCTATGCCGGAAGAGTTTACTTTGCTGGAATAGGTCTAAGGTGAGGAGCCAGACCAAGAGAGATACAGAAATCCGCAGGGCAGCATGTGGCGAACTGTTGGGCAGTAGCGACCCCACGGACCCTATCTTCAGGGAGAAGTCTTGTTCCTCACCTCTGGCTTGCCTTTATTGGCCGGCTGGAGTGAACAATGACGATGAACAGAGCTCCCACCTCATTCTTGCCTTTATTGGCCGGCTTGAGTGGAGATTCGCAAGAGCAAACGTGCTCGGAGGAAGGAAGTATTCCAGTAAGATGCTGGTAGGGATCTTGACCGTACTTCCGGGATTGTCCTGATAGCCGTGGAATACCTCTCCACTCCTCATAAGCACCTCAGGACATGTTGCCCCCTTGTTGCTACGTCACTATGTGCTAGCGACCGTTTCCGGGGGCCCATTGTTGAGTGTGCAAGTCACCCCCTGCCATTTTATCCGTGTATATATAAAACATTGATCAGGCAGGGGTCGTAGTTATTCCATAGTTCTTGGTAACCAGTCCACTTTAGCCACCCAAACCCATAGTCCAACTTTTTATTTTTCCATATCCTGCAATAGTCCTACACCAACCGGGGGTTATCCTTGGGTGCACTTGCATAGCGCATACAGGGATAATCGTCGGTTGGTGCCGCATTTCATTAAAATTTCCTAAGGGGCCTCTACGAGTTGGCTTCGGCCCCTCGTACGCCTTCCAAAGGACCGGGACCCAATGGTTCCGAGAAAAAAGAAAAAATAATAATAATAATAATTTTATTTCGGACAACTATAAGATTGTTAGTAACAGTTTGTTGTAAGTAAGATTGTTAGTTAAACTTAGTAACATTTTTGTCAAAAACTATGGAACAAGTCTTCGAACAAATTGCCTTATTATGGCGGAGGAAGTATCTGTCGCCACAGCCTTCAGGATTATTTACCACCTAGTAGAGAAACGAGCCTATTGCCACCAATCTGGCACAAATCCAGACACGGGCTGATATTGAGAAATTCCTAGAGGTACATAAAACCCAATAAAATTTTGTCCGACCCGGGAGTCGAACCTCTCATGCTCAGCAATTGCGCTTTGCGACTAGGTATAAGACCAACGAGGGAAAGAGGAGGGTGTTTCCTTTTTCCTAATGAATCGGAAAACGACCCTTAACTTCGAAAAAAGCTGGAGCAAAACATACTATAGTATTTTTGTAATTACTTCATTTAAATAACTGGCATCGAAGTTTTTAACTGCTTTAATTAACCACAATGTCGGGCGAAATGATTGATGATGTTGTTATTGGCTTTCAGATGCTTCAACATAGGTAGTTTCTACTCGTAATACTTTAAAAACGGCCTTCTTAGGGTTCCGTACCAAAATGGTAAAACGGAACCCTTATGGTGGAGACTCAGGCTGTCTATCTGTTTGTCACAGCTGGATATCTCAAGAACTACTAATTCTACCAACTTGAAATTTGGAATAGTTTTAGATGATGTTTGCCCGACTCTTTTGCAAATAAGAAAGAAAAAAAAATTTTTTTTTTGTTTGCATCAGGGATTGAAAGGGGGTCTGAAAAGTTCGAAGTAGGGTTACTTATAATATGGGAACACCCAAATATTCCGAAATATTTTATTCCGAATTTCGATGTTTCGATTTTCAAAAGTCCGAATTTCATAATACCTAAGAATTATAATCTCTATTATTAAAAATCACGAAATTTATGTTTCCGAAAGTCATAAATGCGATTTGCTTGTTTTCCGATTTTCATATGTTCGAAGAATCAAATGCTCGATGGGTTCTCGGTCCGAAAAACGTCATTCCGATTTTCAATTTTCCGAATAACCTGTTAAAATTGGTACTCCCTTTCTTCTCCTAAAATTGTTTGTCCGAAAGTCACTATCCATAACACGTTTACTATAAACTTCAGTAACCATAATGTTCAAAAATTCTAAATTTTGTTTTACATCTTTACTTCTAAATCTATTCTGTCATAATATCGAGTACTATAATAATTGAATCTCCTAATTTTGCATGAAATAAAGTCATATGTCTATGTATTGTATTATATAATGTGTATTATTCCGAATGTTCATTTATAATAAAATTGTTAGCTCTAAAACATTTGCTAAAAATTAGGTTTTAGTGACAGAAACGAATCGCTGTAAATCCGACTCCACGCAGTCTTGTCTGCCCTACCCCTAGAGTGTAATTTAAAATCGCGTAGGCGCGTAGGGGCGAGGCGGCCCGCGGGCTGAGGAGCAGGAGGCTGTGAGCGAGCCGCCGCGGCTGAGGTTGGCCGGCGAAGCCGGCCAGCAAACCGAAGCCGTGGTGGTGAGCGAAAGCCGTCTGCGACGATTAGCACGCGTGGGGCCGCCGGAGAACCGCAGCGCCGGAGCCGCGACAGAAACCATGCCTGCTGCATGTTGCATGTTGCATGCTTGCTGCATGCTTGTTGCATGCTTGCTTGCATGCTGCATGCTGCGTGTTTGCTTACATGCTGCATGCTTGCTGCATGCTGCGTGTTTGCTTCCATGCTGCATGCTGCATGCTTGCTACATGCTTGCTTGCATGCTGCATGCTGCGTGTTTGCTTCCATGCTGCATGTTTGCTGGCATGCAGCATGCTGCGTGTTTGCTTCCATGCTGCATGCTTGCTGCATACATGTTACTTTATTTAAACCCTTTACACAGAAATAGGGGCCCCGCGAAGCGGGGCTCCGTCGATACTAGGATGCAAGAGCGAGCGAATGACAATATAAATACCTTTACCGTGCATCGAAGTCTAGTAGTGTCGCAGTGAAGATCTATCGCGGTAACGTGCATGGAAGTGTAGTGGCGTCGCAGAAACGGGTCTTTCGCGGTTACGTGCATCGCAATATTGTAGCATCGTATTAGCATTTATCGATATTTTGTGCTTCGATATTCCGTATTCTACTCGTATTATTTGTCTTGCTATACAGTTTTACAAGGAGTTTTTATTTCGGAATTATAATTAATTCGGAATTCTAATTAATCGGAATTCGTATTTTTGATGTTTCGAATTTTCATTAATTCGGACTTTTTGTTATTCGATCTATTGGAACTCGGTATTTTGAGAATAGTACTTATAAACGTTAGGAATATTGAAATTTCGGAATTATAAAAATAGGATGAATGATAAATCGGAGTTGTTATATTAGGAATTTTGAACCATTCGGAATTATGAAAATCGGTATTTTAAAATTCGTATTTGTGACTGTCGGAATAAAGTTTTTCGTATTTATGTAGTGTATCCGTATAATATGAAAGAGCGCAGTTTGCGCATTTTCAAACATTTTTTCTTTTTTTAGGCCGCATAGTTTTCGACTTTTGATGAAAAATCTAAAAAAAAATACCATTCCCGGGGGGGAATGGTATTTTTTTTAGATTTTTTTTCCGAAGTTTGCAAAGAGAAAAATCTGAGATAATTCTATGTAAAGATTACAGGAAAAATAAAACGATGTCTCTATTAGCACACTTTTTCTGAAATCATCAACAAAAGTTACACTAGTTCCACTATCGGTCAAGAGATGGCGCTGACCTAAAACTGCAATATTCTACACCGCAGTACGCAGTGATAAAATTCTGTAACGAATATAGGCCTCGCCGATTAAAATTTAAAGACATGATGGTACGGAACCCTCGGTGCGCGAGTCCGACTCGCTCTTGCCCGGTTTTTTACTATAATTAGGCTACGGAAGTCTAAAGACATAAATAATAAACATAAACTCCGTTAACGGAAATAAAGAAAGAGGGGTTAAGTAATAACATCCGTACGGGCCGCGCGAGCCCATCAGGTTGAGCAACACTTGCCGCGGTTGGTCCTTAGATGGGAATACCACTGCCTGTCTCGGAAAGCACGTTACGCCGTTGGTACCGGCTGTCATTCGTGGATTCGATTCGAGTCGTTACGGGTCGTCAGAAACCCGAAAGTCTGACAATCAGTCTTACCAAGGCGTATCGTATTACCCGGTAACTGGGTTGTGGAGGTCAGATAGGTAGTCGCTTTATTTAAAATATTGCTATTCAGCTGCATCCAGTGAGAGAATGGAAGTTGACCCCAATATAGTTGGGTAAAGACTAGGCAGATGATGATGATGGAACGGAAACTATCAAGACCTATTAAAATAAGGCACTGATTTAAAGAGGCAGTTGTAAATAGCGGTTTTGGTAAGTTAAAAATTATAAATGGCACGTTTAATAACTAGTTCAGCAGTTAAAACACTTAAAACTAAGCAGTAAAATAAACAAGAATGAGTAATAAAATATAATGAAATGGATCAGTGAATATATAATTGAGCAGGAAAATAATTAAATGGGCGGTAAAAATTATTGAACGAGCGGTTACGTGTGGGCAGTAATAAATCGGAATTTGTCGGTAAGAAATCTCATTCTAAGCAATTCTATAAACAATGCGGTGGTAAAGTAGTTTTGGGTGTGTAGTTGATGGAGCCCCGCTTCGCGGGGCCCCTATTTCTCTCTACAGGGTTTAAAGGAACCTAACACGAAGGGGATGATCCCCTTCGAACCTAACCTATCCGAGTCGGGGTGCCCCAAGTCCCGAGCTCGCTTCGCTCGCTCTTGCATCCTCAGTTGTCATTACAAATGTGTTACGAGCTCATTCGAACCGCTCATTCCATCATTTTTACCGCTCATTCAGTGATTGGACTGCTCATTTTTAGAATTGACAT
Source organism: Mesoligia furuncula (assembly GCA_916614155.1). Taxonomy (NCBI): domain Eukaryota; kingdom Metazoa; phylum Arthropoda; class Insecta; order Lepidoptera; family Noctuidae; genus Mesoligia; species Mesoligia furuncula. The sequence goes on from OU744801.1 coordinate 17,611,197, forward strand.
TGTGTGATAAAATAACCAACTAATTGATTTTTTATTACTGTCCATGTTTTACATTTAAATTAAACAGTTTTAGCAGTTATCTGCTCAATATGTTTTTCAACTGATCATAATAACGTCTCGAATATTTAAATAACAGCTCAAAAAATTAGTTCCGTTAAAATAATACGTAGAGGTCTCCAAAAATTAGTATAATTTTTCCACTTCAGCTGTGATGCCACATTAAGATTTAAAATAAAAACATATTTTTAATGATTATTCAATAAAAATGTTGTAGCAGTTCAAACATTTGGATCACTAGAATTTTAAATCGTAATTTGGTGTGCCAAAGCTGAAGTGAAAAAATGTCAACCAATTTTTGGAGTTCACTGCAGGTTGATACAACAATATTGCACAAACTGTTTCAGCTTTTCAGTATAAGTTCAATCATTGTGTCATTAACAGTATACCTGATACATTATTCAACTATGTGCTGTGCCAACAATCCGCTCCTACACGTCGTTCCGTCGTAGAAACATGCAAGATAAGGCGTCATATCGCTTTACCGACCATTAGTTCGAAAGGAACCTCCAATATATGCCGCTGCTTGTACTTGGAATTGCAATCGATGGAAAAGTTCAAGGTGAACACCATTGAAGAAAAATGGTGGAAAATGTTAAACATTTTTTTGTGGATAGCGTGAATTCATTAACACTTATTGGATTACGCAGGTAATGCTTAGGTTCATAATGTTTTATAGCGGCTGATAAGAAATTAATATCCACCATCATCATTTATGGAAATAGTCAAAATACCTGGCCGGAAATTAATATGTAAAACTATAGTTTTGTATCGTAAAAAGCGTCTATGAAAAAGCCAGCAGAGGAGCGTTTTAATTTTAACTTCAAGTACAAAAAATGCAATTTGTCAATTTCAAGAGCAATTTCATTGAATATTATCTTTCGTTTGTATAATTTTTTAATGTGTATAGTTCTATATAAAAGAGTTTTCATAATATACTTATAACTGATCAAAAATGTTTCAAATCCTTGTTGATTGTTATCACTTAATAACGGTGATCAAAACAACTATCGGCTATATGGGAAATCATAGTTTTACAAACCGATTAACAACGTGCGTGCCAATCAGGCTAGAATCAATCGAATGCCGATTGAGTATCAGCAAATAAATGAGTACCTATAAAACATTCTAGTTTCCTATAGAGGTCCAATTAAAACAAGACTTAGTAATACTGTAATGTTGTTATATTAATTATCTTAATGTACCTAACATTTATTATTCTTGGCTGGCGTAAAATAAAGTGGAGTAGGTGATTCCATTTCGATAAAATCAATATCTATGTTACGGAAAAGATGACTAACGTCCCATAGATACATTAGAATTGTTGTGTGTGTAACTCAGCAATGCGACCTAATTTATTGATTTTTAGAACTTCACCAATTATTTTGTAAGTTTATGTAGGTGACAAAATAATAATAAAATAAGTGGTTGTCATGGTCACACGCTCGCTTGGCATCTCAGTTCCAGACTGCTTTGGAGTCTGGTTCGCTACCCCAGTTCCTAACGACAGGAATTACCCACCTGCTCCATAAATCAGGTAGCACCGCGTAACCCAAAAATTATAGAGCGATCACGTGTTTACCGACGGTCTATAAAGTTCTTACATCCATTTTGAGATCTAAAATTGACAAACATATAAACACCAACTCCATCATGTCTGCCTCTCAAAATGGATGTAAGAACGGGTCCCGTGGTACCAAGGAGCTACTCCTCATTGATATGGCCATTAGCCAACAGGTTCGTCGGTCCCGAAAGGATCTGTCAACATGTTGGATTGATTAATTAGATAGATTATAAGAAGGCCTATGACTCGGTGCCACATACATGGCTCATGAGGGCGATGGAGTTGTACTAAGTAGATGTCGTGTATGGGGCAATGGAGGACGGTCCTTCGCTATCCAGGATGTCGAAATATTCTGAGGAATAGCAAACCGATAAGGATCGAGCGAGGCATATTTCAGGGTGATAGTTTGAGTTCACGTTGGTTCTGCTTAGCCTTGACTCCTCTAAGCACACTGTTGGAGGATTCAGGTCTACGCTATCGGCTGAGGAGAGGTGGTCAGGTTATATCGCACCTCCTTTATATGGACGACCTAAAACTCTTTGCCCCCAACAATTTGCAACTGATGGAGCTATTGAAAGTAACTCAAACTTTCAGTAGCGCCATCAGGATGGAATTTGGTGTGGACAAATGTGCGGTCATGCATGTCTCGAGGGGAGATTGTTGAATCCGTGGGAACCCAACTCTCGGATTACACAAACCTTAGAGCCCTCTCCGTATCCGAAACCTGTAAGTATTTGGGTATGTCGGAAACGTTAGGCATCAACGTTACTGACATGAAGCAATCGTTAAAGGAGCGCTTCTTTGGCCGCCTGAAAAAAGTACTTATAGTCTTCTATCAGGCGGAAACAAGGTGCGCGCCTTCAACGGTTGGGTCATGCCGATTTTGATCTACTCTTTCGGAATACTCAAATGGACTCAGACCGAACTCGACGCCCTGAATAGGAGGGTCCGTACGCTGCCGACTGCAAATCGGCACGGGCATCGGTAAAGAGGCTGTATATCCCGTGAAAGTGTGGAGTTCGAGGGTTTTTATTTATTATTTATTTATTTAACACTTCAAGCACATAAATGTACTGAGGCGGACTTAATGCCATAGGCATTTTCTACTAGTCAACCTTTGGGTGATGCAGAGACAAACAGTGGTAGGTGCAATAATGAACTTTGAGGAATAATAATAAAATAATAATAATAATTTAATTTTGGGTTTCTAAACGCTTACACCCTCCACAATCGCGAGATATACAGTCTCAGGGAATATTTCTTAGAAACCGACGTGGGGATGCATCGAGATGTAGTCACCCCGCTCTCCTTGGCTAAAGAGAACTGGCGCAAACCAGTAGTGCTTGACACTAATCATCGCATGGAAGTATGGCAGAGTAAGGAGCTTCATGGACGCTTTTTCCGGGCCCTACAAAGATCGGTGACCTCTTTGGAGAAACCGAAGGTTTTGTCTGTGCAATTACGAAGTTATGATGACGAACAATTACCGGAGATGTATTGTGAAAGACGGCACGGTTGACCTCTGTCGGTCATGCCACCGGCCGGGAGAATCAATCAGGCATATTATTTCCGGGTGTTCTCGTCTAGTTAACGGAGAGTACTTGGATAGACACAACCTTGCAGCCAGGGTAATCCATCAGCAACTTGCTTTGAAATACAGCCTTGTGGAATCGGAGGTGCCCTACTACAGCTATGTGCCCGACCCAGTTCTCGAAAATGATAATATCACATTATATTGGGAACGATCCATCATCACTGACAGGACTATGTTGCCAATAAGCCTGATATAGTGGTGGTGGATCGATCAGAGCTTGATGAAAAGAGAAAGAAAAGAGAGAGGATCAAGGGCTTGATCCAGAAAGCGGTACTTCTGGACACGGCCCGCATTGTTAGGAGGTTCCTCTCTCTGGAGCCCTGAACGCCGGTAGCTAAGACCCTGTTCCCGATACCGGTGGGCCGACCGGTGGGTTTATATTTTTTTATACTAATATTTGAAAATATAATTTAAATGTATTTAGTTAAATAAAGGAAATAATAATAAATTGAGTGTGCAAGTCACCCCCTGCTATTTTAGCCGTGTATATATAAAACATTGATCGGGCAGGGGGTCATAGTTCTTCCATAGTGCTTGATAACCAGTCCACTTTAGTCACCCAAACCCATAGTCCGACTTTTTATTTTTCCATATCCTACACCAACCGGGGGTTATCCTTGGGTGCACTTGCATAGTGCATACAGGGATAATCGTCGGTTGTTGCCGCATTTCCTTAAAATTTCTTATGGGGCCTCTGCGAGTTGGCCTCTGGCCTCCATACGCCTTCCAAAGGACCGGGACCCCATGGTCCCGAGATATGTAAAATAAAATAAATAATAATAAGTTTATTGATTCATAAAAAAGTTACAATATTTAGGTATGACACTGGATCCCGCACTAGGATACCCTGTGTCCAAATGTAGTTGTTAGTACGAGCTGGAACTCGGAAATTGAATTGTGATACCTATAGAGTCATGTCGTACTTAGGTTTGTACAAAACAACAGGCTTCAAGAGCCATTCCGAAGTCTCTGCTTGATGAGGAGCAGAGAAAAACACAAAAGTTTTCCAAATCATTGATTTGGCAAACAATTTTGTTCTCCAAAATATACATAAATAATAATCATCATCATTTCAGCCGAAAGACGTCCACTGCTGGACATAGGCCTCCCCCAAAAGGGGGGGGTTTGCCATAATCGCCACGCTTGGCAGGCGGGTTGGCGATCGCAGTATGGTATGGTGGTGGAATGCATAGAGAACGCATAAATAATAACAAATAATGGAAATTATTATAAGCAATTACTGGTTCATTAAGAGTTCACAAGATGAAAGCATGATCAACCCAATTAATTAATTAGCTTGGCAAGATTATCAAAATAATTACTACCCATTTAGGCAAACTATTTATCGAAAAATATGATAACCAGCAAAACGCTAAGTTATTGGAGTAGCTCACAATTTGAAGAAATATGTTAAGTTAAACAATACAAAGCATAACATATGAAAACGTCTGTCTTTAAAACCGAAATTCTAAGTAAACATTGATGGCTAGTTACATTTATGTCGACCTAAGGTGTCAAGGACATTTGTTATATTATTTAAGCAGACTGAAAGTCAGACAGATAGGTTTAATGTTTAACGACTTGGGTATCGATCGATCACATACACCTGCTGTGCCCTTCGGCCCCTTCGTTCCTTTCAATGTAGGACAATCATCGAGTACAAACTGAGTAGGTATGTATTCTTTTGAATGGCATTCAATGTACCAATTCGATTTTTAGTTCTAACTTTTATGAAACCTACTACCTATCTAGGTTTATAATATTTAGTTGTGAATGGTTAACCGTGAAGGTAGAGTAGTCATTCAATTAGTAAATAGTTAATTACTATAAGTTCAGACGCCAGCACATCAAGCTACCCGAAACTGTCAAATTTTCCCAATCAACTTTGAACCTTATAATTTAGCGATAAAGTTGAAAATCTATTAAAGAAATTTGACAGATTGTAGTAGCTTGATGTGCTGGCTGGTGTCTGTATCTACCGTACGTATTTTTTTATTCTTTTTATTCGCCTTCACTGTCCCACTGCTCAGCAAAGGCCTCGGGACCAATGCTGCCGTTTGTAATAATATATGAAAGTCAGGCACAAGATATTTTTATACTAATTGGTGCTACCTAAACATGACGCCTGAAAGGGTTGTAAAAGGCTTTGATCGAGGTTCCTAAGTTATTTTTGGCTTAGGTTGGTTTAGGTACCTACTTAGTAAACCTAAATGTCAAATAGGACTCCCTTAATGAGAATTGTATTTTTCATACGTCGTGTGAATGAAAAAAAATTTGTGTGATGAAGTGATGTGACTTAGTCTATTTTACATATCTACGGCTCAAGTGATGATGTACCTATCTTCTTAGATGCAGGTGGCTATTGTGGTGAGGTGCATACTTTACTGACAGGCTTATCTTAATGAGACTATAACATGGGTTATTGTCGTATAACTCGTGGTGATAATCATTCATTTCGCCTATAACGTTCCCACTGCTGGGACACAGTCCTCCTCTCTGTGAGAGGGAGAGGGCCATAATCCACCACGCGGGCCCAGTGCGGGTTGGTGGATGTCACATATCTTCGAAAGGAGGTGTTTTTTTTTCATACATTTGTTGCCAAACAATGTACCTTATGAACAAAAGTATGTTGTTCTTCACCGTTTTGGTGGTAATGAAATGAAGTAAAAAAGTAAAGTGCTTGGCCTGGGTTCGAACTCACGACCTAGCAACTCGTAAGTCCAGCACTGCTTATGCTTTCCTCACTTGTACTCTTTTCTTCTTTGTCAGCAGAAGAAATGAGTGTTATCACAGCAATTGTTAAAGCCTCAACCTGTCTAGCTGACTAAAAATAACACTTTCACATCCAACATCTATAAAAACCTGTCAGATTTTATTACGAACAAATACTATTATGAAGGTACGAAATTGGCGAAGCAACAAGTTTGCGTGCGACTACTCGCTAACCGAGATTAACATAATAGGAACCAACTAAACAGTTCAAAAACAAACTAGATTGTACGCGTGATACACTTAATTACCAAATTCTTAAGTTTCAAGTATTTCAAGGGTTTGTCGTTAAGTTAATTTAAATTGCTGTTATACTGTTATGAATGGGCCTTTCACAAATTTTTAGTGTTGTAAGGTAGGTAACGATTTGTCCCAATTTTCTAATTAATTAATTCTACCATAATGTAACAATAACATTGACAGGAAATTTCATACAAATTATGCATGGTGAGTCGCAGTACAGTTTTGTCGCACAAGTGTTTTTCGCACGTATACATTCTGCAGTGTATAAGGAAGGTGTAGATTTGTAATATCATTATGGCTGATGTTAAGTAGCACCTTAACTTGTTTTACTTATGAAATACCTGCCTAATATTTACAAACCAATATTCATACAAAAAAACACCGTACCTATAATTTTCATTTCATTCTATATATTCTTGTAGACATATTAATAACTCATTTTACCAACTTAATAAGCAGAGTCTCTAAACACCCTTCAAGTAAAAAAAGGTTCCACGTCACTGCACTTATTACCAAAACACGTAGGTAATGAATCGATGACCTTCGCGGATAAGTTACAGCGAGAATGACCAATCGTTTTTGGAAGTTATAAATAAAAATATAATAAAAGAGGTGTGTCGTGCCTTCGGAGTAGAAAGGCTTCCATAAAAATAAATATTCATGACCACGCAACACCAAGCCTGAAAGCCGAGCCTACTACCCGTTAATGAAATTAATGTATGCCTGTAATATCGGAATGGACAAGCCGCTGACAGACAATGTCGTGACAGAGGCACCATGCAACCATTATTGATGTGTCTGTTGTGATAATTATTATAATACGAGCTGTAATGGAGAAGTAAAATAGTTCTTTAGGGGGAAAACGACCTATAAATATGAATGAATTACATAGAAGTGCATGACACGAAGTGCTTTATAACTTATCTGTTTTATGTTTTGTTTTTTTCTGTATGAGAATTTTGACTATTTTGTGTGCATGACTGTTTTTTTGAATCTGCGTTTTGTTTGTGCAAAATAAACAATTTATCTTTCTTTCTTCTTCTTTCTTTATTTATTTCATATACACTGGGCTGCATCAATTGGGTACCCCAGTTGTATGAACATTTTAATACAACTGTTGTACCCAATTGATGCAGCCCACTGTACTCATCATTATGAACAACTTTTACTATGGGACCAAACCTATAATCTCGAAAACAAAAAAAGTTTTTATTTCGCGATTTCCGGTTTGGTCTCATAGTAAAAGTTGTTCATAAGTACAATGACCTCTTAAGAGGTTGTTAATGTTTTACCAGTAACCCTGTATTTTGTTTGAAACTTGATACACGGCACTAACGATCGAATAAAATCAGTTTGATAAGTTAGACAAGTCGGTAACTTTTTATATTCTATCCCCTTACTAATAAACGTAGGTATTATATCAGATGAATAGTTACACACAGATTTCTCTCTTTCAGTCGTCAGTAAATTAACTATCGAAAAAAGAAGATAAAGCGTTGCGTAACTATACAGACGCTATATTAGTAAGGGGGTATTAGTTATTTCCACCAACGAGCATAAGAACAATAAAATACCTTCATAATTATAAGACTTATCGAAAGTTCGTGACGGAAAGTATCAATTACTACCAAAGCCTTTTGGAAAAATTTGATCAACGTCTTCCAGACCGAATTTTGGGCATGGCGGCCAATCTCAGCGGAGACTAGTCTTCGCTGCGGGAGATATTATAGTGCACTTGTGTATGCGCAGACACAGGTGCACTCTTTTCCCTCACTCTCTATCCCGATGGGACGGCAATCCGACACGAGCGGAGAGAGTTGAGACGCAGAACCAACGGCTTAGCGTGCTTTCCAAGACACGAGGATCAAACTGCTGCTAACTTCCAAACTCGAAGCTGCCTCTAAGAAATTCCTAATGGAAAACCCAATAACACTTTTTCCGACCTGGGAATCGAACCCCAGTCGCGCTTGCGACCACGAGACCAACATAACATGGTGTTTTACGGGTGAATACATTGTCACACTAATATTATAAAGGCGAAAGTTTGTGACTGTGTGTGTGTGTTTATATCTTTGTTACTTCTTCACGCTCAAACGGCTGGACCAAATTTGATAACATTTTGTATGGAGGTAGCTGACACCCTGGATTAACAAATAGACTACTTTTTATCTCACTATTCCCACGGGATCGATACTTACGCGGGTGAAACGGCAGGGCGCAGCTAGTTTAGAATAAGACTCATAAAACTTTATCACAGTCAACAAACCCAGGATCTCTGAAGTACAAATAAATAATTCATCCAGACATTCAAGTATTCGATAAAGAGATCTAGGTCTCTCAGATTGATACATTATGAATGCGACGAGGGACCTACATAGGAACGTTAAGACCTGCTTACCATAATGTCTTATGTTTTGTCACGAACTACAGAATATAGCGGCTTCTGTGTTGTTATGCATGAATGAACGTAGTAGCTTTCTCGAAATCTTAGCTATCAACATTAATTATCGGTTAGAAGCTCGAATCCATACTAAAATTATAAATTCGAAAGTAGCTCTGTCTGTCTGTCTATATGTTACCTTTTCACGCCTAAACTACTGAACGGATTTCGATAAAACTTGGCAGAGAGATAGATTGCATCCCAGGGAAGGACATAGGATAGTTTTTATCGACATATTTTGTGGACGAAGCCACGGGCGGAAGCTAGTTAAATATAAAAAATCTTATTTATATTCAGCCATCCGCGATGGAATATGGTAATATTATCATCTACAGAGAGATGGTACGAGACGACGAAAATTATTTTTTTGGGTTCCGTAGTCCGTACCTCAAAAGGGAAAATTGAACGCTTATAAGATCACATCGATGTCCGTCTGTCTGTCCGTCGTTCCAACACCTTTTCTCAGGAACGCGTGGAGTTATCAAGTTGAAATTAATATCAATTACTCAAGGCAATCCCTTGAAGCAGTGAACAAATCAAACTTCTAAGTCAACGCAATCAAAAGATACTGGCGTTTATGTTCCGGAATCAAAACCTTAAAGGGTACTTCCCGTTGACCTAGAATCATGAAATTTGGCAAAAAGCAACGTCATGTAGGTAGCACAAAATTCGAAGACATGTGACATCTGCCAATCCGCACTGATTACGGCCGGATTACGGCCCACTCCCTCTCACTGAGAGGAGGCCTGTGTCCCAGCAGTGGGAACATTATAGGCTGATTATGGATTATGGTAAGTAGCACAAGTAAAGGAAAAAATCCGTCAACCGTAAAGTTGTAGAAACATTTGCAAAAAAAAATCCTGTACTTAATAAACTCTTTACATACCAACAAATTTGTACGGTACCCTCGGTGCGCGAGTTCGACTCGCACTTGACCGTTTTTTTTTAAAAAAAACCTCGTCCTTGTTTCCGTCTCTATAAAGTAACTACCTTTGTGGATGGCTCATGAATGCCTTTGTTAACACAAATCACACATCAATCTCACATTTTATGTTATGGTATACAAACAGCGAGAACCAGAACAACTATTTGTGGGTTTTACATCAATACCTGTGTGACAGAAATTGAACTTGGCCTACCAAACGCAACACTCCTTGCAACATGCCAGGCTCTAATATTGAAAAGACATTACATTGTATTTTAATATTAGGCATGCGAATGTTTTCATACATTTTGTTGCGATGTAAAGTGATTTTTGCTATTACGTAGCAAGGTAACTAAACCATAAATATTTCTTATGCGCCAAAAAAAAAAATTAATGCAGTTTTCAAGACCATAAATTGTTGGGTCTTAAATTTGACTAACATAAACATGTCTGGTACGTCCGACACTTCTTCAACGTTAAAATACTTATCTATGTAGTAGGGTACCGCGACACGAATACCTAGAAACTAATAACTTGTAGGTATTTTATATGCAAAGATAAAAGATAGACTTATTAGTCTGCAATTTAAATGCATGTTAGCATGTGATAGGTAATGCGCGAAACAACTGCATTTTCAAAGTTCGGTTTCAAGAATTTATTTCTCTTAAAGTATTCACTTACAAGAGAAACAAAACAGAGAATCTTATTAATTAATAAAGGTACAACATCGGGAAGAATGGCTATTTAAATTAGTTATATCCAATATGAGTTACAATAAAATTATAAGGTTTTACAAAACTGTTTCTGCTAAATATTTTTTTAGTTTAACTTCAAAGACGTTTATAGATTTTGACATTTTAATATCATTTGGTAAACTATTATGTAATTTAGCTCCCTCAAATCTTATATTATATTTGCCATAATTTGTTCTTGGAATAGAGACTTCTAGAGTGTTTAATTTACCACTTCTTGTGTTATACTTGAACTTTTTTTTACTGAAAACATAAATTATATTGTATATATATTTTATATTTATTTATATTTAAGACCGTGTATTGTTTGTTATTACTTTTTGTATGAATATGCATGTGTGGTATATATATAGACGTTTTATCTCAAATAGTTTTGTGGTTTAGTAAATTTTAACGGTGTTAAAAAGTTAGTATAAGAAATCATTCTAAGTTCTACTATACCTACAAGGTGTCGGGACATTGACCCAGAAACTGTTACCATGAATTCAGCACATGATTCTAGACCCCCCAGCGAAGAAATGCTTCGTTGGTTAACCAAAAAAAAATCCAGCAGAAAAGTGCGATAGCTTCGCGGCCAAAATGTATGTAACATGCAGTCTGAGCTCACACAGACACAACCACAGATATATATATACCTACATAACGCAAGAGTAACTACTTCGCGTGCCAAAAATTGCACCAACTTATGATTACAAATCGTAAGCCGCCCCTTTTGCGCTCAGTCCTTTGTACTGCTGGCTGGGTAAGTATGAGCGAGAGCGCGAGCTTGTGACGTCATAGTAGGTAGTCAAAAATATGGCACGCTTGGTTTTCATACAGTTCGTGATACTTGCGTTATCTAGGTATATCTATATCTGTGGACACAACTGAGACCAAATACACAGACTGAGACCAATTACATAGCGCTGCGAACAATACAGTGAAGCATGCAAAAACTACACCTCCGTTCTGTGCATACACTCTCACACTCACCCATTTACAACCATTTACAATCAAACTACACCTCACTATGTGCACACAATCATGTTTACGAAACCGGCTTCACTTTACCGTTGACAGCCCTCTGTCTTGGTTTTATATTTGGTCTGAGGTTGTTTTAAGCAAATTTTTGTTTATCTCCGGAAAGGCGGGACCAATTTTGACGGGATTTTAACTGGCAGATAGCTGATGTTATAAGGAGTAACTAAAGTTACTTTTATTTTTGAAAAATAATTTGGGTTCCGCGCAAAAAAATGAAAACCCATGAAATTCTGAGATGTACGCGAACAAAATCGCGGGGACAGGTCTATTAAATAAAAACTTTTTTCAAAAAATTTTATTTTTTTATTTTTCACTTTTTAGTGGGTCCGTTTGTAATTTATCTAAGTTACAATAGCCTAATGTCAACTGCTCATCACTTGCTACAAAATATTGTTTTTCCAGATGTTGGGACGTTAATTGTTGAGGAGTTCTAAAACTCCTACAACAACCACTCACCAAACGCATTGTGACGAGCATAAATTGCTAAGCAACCATATTAAAGTAATCGAATCGCATCCCGTGAAATATTTGTCATTGAGTAGTTCCAATGGCCATCTGTGGTCTTCTTCATGATATCCACTGATGATTTCAAATGATCATTTCCGAGAGCAAATACTCAAGTTATTTAAAATAATACCCAAATCCTTATAGCTTTGCCTATAAAATTTGAGGGTTTCCCTCGATTTCCATGGGATTCTCTCATCAGATTCCAACTTGATGATAATGGGACCACCTCGAGAGTATACCCTTTCAAACTAAAAAAAATTTTTGAAAATCGGTCCACAATTGGCGGAGTAATCGCGTAACAAACATAAAAAAAAAAAAACATACTGTCGAATTGAGAATCTCCTCCTTTTTTGAAGTCGGTTAAAAATAGGGGCCGACCGTTATCGGAGCCTACCTAGTCCGGGTAAAACTTCTGGTACTGTGACTGCAAAAAATCACTCAATATTATTCTCTCAATAATCTTCTCATAATAATAGCCCAAAAAAATGATTAAGTATCTATAATTATGTACCGTGCGTATAACTTATACAGTAGCTAAATTTAAACTTTGACTGTCAACTTTCTCAACTCTGCACACAACTCAATTCCTCCCTGAAGTTTTCTTGCCTCAAAACTATACTCGGCGAAAACTTTTTAGGTGTGATAAAACCCTGAATTAGCACGGGTAAGCGGAAACAGTTGCATGCATTCATTCTCACATACTACCGAAATTCTAGCATTAGTTTGTTAGAATTTCAAACGTGTATTTCTGATTTTAATTTTTTATTTTACACTGCCTAGTTTTTTCGAGGGGCCCATGGCTAAATAATAACAGCCGCACAGGTCGATCAATCAGGTTAAGCTGCGCTTGCCGCGGTTGGTCTGTGGATGGGTGACCATCTTTACATACCGTGACCCCTTCTTGCCTAAGAAAGCACGTTAAGCCGTTAGTCTCGGCTGTCATTCGTGGATCTTTGACAGTCGTTACGGGTAAGCAGAAGCCCGAAAGTCTGACAACCACTCATACCAAGAGGTATTGTATTACCCAGTAACTGGGTTGTAGAGGTCAGATAGGCAGTCACTCCATGTAAAATACTGGTATTCAGCTTCATCCGGTTAGACTGGAAGCCGACCCCAACATAGATGGGAAAAGGCTAGGCAGGTGATGACACTGGCTAGTTTTAGTAGTATACAGGGTGAAATTGAAAACATGCGACAAATCGAAATGGGAGATTGTACTCATCATTATAAACAACTTTTACTAAGGGTCTAAAGCTACAATAGCGAAAAAAAAAATCTGCTGTTTCCTACATTTATGTTGGCATAACTCGTCAAAATGTAGGGAACAGCTGATTTTTTTTTCTCGATTTGTCGCATGTTTTCAATTTCAACCTGTATTTCAGTTCGGCGTATGGTAATTGGTGCACGGTGTCACTAATAGTCAGCCGGCATGTGCTTTCATAGGAATATGTAATCAATAATATGATACTATCTGTCAGTAATACGGTTGTAGGTAAAAATATTTCAGTTTTATGTTTTCTGGTTATAGATTGTAATTGATGTTGTTTGTGTTGGTTTGTTTTCAGTGTTGCCTAGTATTTTATGATATAGTTGTCTATGCACTTATTTTTAATGAAATTGATCATGACGCAGGGTACTCCGGAGGTATCTCGTTAGCCGTGAGTTTAAATTATTTTGCACAATCGTCACAAAATTAATTCTTCGATTTTCTTCGATTCGATTCAGATCTTGGTTCCTAATTTCAGATTTTATTCTTATTTGCATAGATTGTAGGTACTTCCCTAAGCGAAAACTATCACACATTCAAAAGTTGTTATGCTATGGCGTTTGTAGGCTTTCAAATGACCCATTTATCTGTACATACTTACCGAGAAGAATGTATATCTTTCTCATTAGCGGCATGTCAAGCCGTGTAATTTGCAATTGTCGACTATTGTGTAACTGAAAGACTTCGCTTGTTACAGCTCTTTGATATACAATGAGTCCGGTCATGGACTAGCGATATTCTAGGTACTTAATAACAACTATTCTAGTACACAAATACAGTATACGAGTACACTAGGGTCCAATCCACCAAAATATTAATGTTATTTTAGTGCCGTATTGTAGCTTAGCTCAAAAATTGTCGATTTGGAAAAAAATAAAAAGGGTCATAGGGGTTATTTTTGCAGCAATTTACAATAATTTGTTGATTGGCATAATATTTTTTTTTTTTTTAAGTTACTTAAATGTGAAACCGTTGGATTGGATGGTAATGTAAACGTTAGACAATATTGTTGCCCTCCGAATAGGCCGACTTTTATCTCAGTAGGACTAAAACTTTGAGAGATATTACTTTTTTTTGTACACACGTAGAGAACATCTCAACAAAAAAAGCAAAATGGCTGCCAAATTGCGACGAAGTGGATTGGACCCTAGTGTGTAGTGAATTTGTGTACGAGTACTAGAATAGTTGCTATATAAATACTTAAAATATCGCTAGTCCATGACCGGACACATATATATTGGTGTATTTACTATTTTCTTCTCTCTACATAGTCCAACTATGTTGAGTTTTACGATTTCATTTATGACGTTAAATATGTTTTCAACTATTCAGGCGGATGTTAAGACGATGTCTAAAAAATCGTGATATCTGCTTGAGAAGCTGGATTTTGTTTTACATTTTAACTTGCTTGTTCTCGCGTATTTTTTAGCTGAAGGAGAACAAATTCATAGAACAATTTGCCTAACCTAATTTAAAGTAATATTATTAGCTAGGTAGGTATACATTCGGCTGCATTACTGCATTTAAGTTAACCGCATAGCTTATAAACATGCATATTGTTCATACCATGTTCATACAATAAAATTTAATATAGGTAATGTATGCGACAAATTGGGTGATTATCCACCACGGCCGCTACCTCGTGACTTTAAACTAGTCGTTCGATGATCGTTGATAGCTGCGCCGATATCGTGCACAATAGTGAAATACAATGTGAAAGTTCTTTTACAATGACTTGGAAACTTTAAAGGAGTTTAGACTGTTATGTGTTCGGATAGTTGGGGAAACACTATCGGTTTAGTTTTAAATTCGGTTTAGGTACTTAGCATGAATTAAAATTGCAGCGGATAATGTGAAACTGTTCGCGCTATTGCTAATACGAAACCCCGCGTTTTCACGTGTTGAGAGTATAAGTAACAATAATTGCTGTAGGCTTTTTGATTATCACTTTTCTATTCGGCCATATAAATGATCAATTAGAATCAATCTAAGACCCAATCAATTTATGTCGACATGTTTAATTTATTACGTCATCACGTCGACGCCGGCTTTCGCTGAAAACCAGCGCTGGAGCTCTGTCTCGTATAGGGTCTTAGCATTATGCTGAGCGATGGCCGTTTTGCGTAGATGTGATGCATACTTTCTCCCAAATTGTTATTTTGTTTTATTTTTTGTTTGTGTCTTTATTTTTATGCGTCATGTTTGCCGCAAATAAACTTATCTTCTTTCTTTCTTTATGTAGAAACTATATCGAAATTCCAAATCGAAAACGCTATAAGTTTTGTTTTAAATTCTGGTTCGGAGCACTAAATTAAAATTGCAGCGGATAATGTGAAACTGTCGGCTCTATTGCTAATACGAAAGCCCGCGTTGTCTCGTGTTAGGAATTTAAGTAACAATTACCCTCAGCAATTGATTAGGTCTACTTTGGTAGGTAATACAACTTATCAGAAAATTTTGGGTCACCAAGATAAAAAGTTGTGTCTAATTTGGGACCCGCTGCTTATTCAAGTCTTCTCTTAGTGAGAATTTCATATCATGCTATTGTTTAGGATAAATACTTCTAAAAAATGTATTGATTTTTTTTCTTTTTTGATTAGACTTTTTTAAATTTAAATTTAAAAACCAATCGATTTATGTAAGAACCATGTCGAAACATTATGATCTCAAATTCTAAAATCATTATCATGCAGAGGATAATAAGGTGATTAATGGCAACAGGCAATTATACTGTACTTCCTACCAATAAGTTATGCAGTGATACCATTTTCATTACTAGTATGGCATATTCATTGATGCCGTCGCAGCGGATTAAATTAATGCATACATTTTTCATGGCTTCGTTATTTAAGTCAAGAGACTTGTTTTAATACATAATTTTTAATTAATATTCCGGTTATAACTAAGTGGTTTTCAATATTTGTTACAAGAACTATTTAATGAGAAAACCACGGATATCGACCGAAAAGACTGCATATCGTTAAAATTAATTGGTAGCGCAAGTGTGCTGTTTAAATTTTGCAGTTTGCGTTCTAACTTTCTGCAGTTTTAGATAAAGTTTTCAGTTTTTTGAAAAATCCTTCCAACAATGTATGATTTTAATGGAACTTTAAAAATGAATAAATTATTAACAATTCTGACATTGCGCAAAAAAAGCGTCTTTGAAACTGTTAGGTCAAAACCTTTAAAAAAAAAACTGATATTTTAGAATTTATGTAATAATAATTATTCAAACATTACTTAAAAAAATCTAGTAATTCCTTCCAAATTACCTTGCCACTTATATTCTAAATCTTAAAAAATAAAGACGGGTGTCCACTTACCGGGTGCGTTCTTATTATCGCGCGCCATGACGTCAGGTAGCGCGAGCAGTTCTCGCGCCTGTCCGCGGTAATGTGCGGGCGTGTGGCCGGCCGCGTCCCGCGCCCCCCGCGCCGCCCCCGCGCCCTCCAACAGCGCGGACAGCGCGGCAGAGTCGCGGCACACTGATGAGTAGTGCAGGGGGGTGCGACCTTCCTGTGACAACAAGGACATAGGTAGCATGTATCGTCTGGGAGAGGATTGCTCTGTGATTGAGTTAACATGACCGATGCAAACGCAAATCGTGATGGCATCGATGTTAAAGGGTCGGTTTTTGTGATGTTGCGGGTTTGAAGCAACTACCGATACGGTTTTTCAGCTCATATTCGTATTTTGACATGAGTCATGCTACCATGACTGACTAACTTATGGCTGACCCTATCTAATGGCTACCCATTAGATAGAGTCAGTCATAAGTTACATGAGATTTTGTCCTAAAGATAATCTATTTTACTTTAATGCAGTTTGCGTCTACTAAGTAATGTCATTTTACGTAGGCTCTATAGAAAGCTAGTTAGTAAGCTGTACTGGCATTAACTAAGCATAGTTTGCAAACTTAAATCACAAAACAATGACTCACAGAATCCTTCTCATGCACCATTTGCGGGTAATTCTTGACAAGGTACTCTGCGATATCCATGTAGTCGTAGAAGACGGCCTTGTGCAGCAACCCGACGCCAGCCTCGTCCCGACACATCACGTATTTACGGCGGTTGTAGTCACTCTCCAGCAACTCCTGAGTTAAACATTCAAGGAGAGTTGATGTCTCGTAAACAATGTTAGTTATCGTGCTACGGCAGCGTAGCGCTACGGCGTAGCAATATTGCTACGAGCTTCGGTAGTAGCTGTAACTAATCTGTTGCAAATTCTAAACGGGTGTTATTTTTATTTGTTCACTTAGCAAATTAACATTTATGATAATATCAGTTGGGTAAACAGGGTAGTTCAGTGCCAAAGAATGATATGAAAATACGATTGACGGAAAGTTGGTCACAAAACTGCGTAAAAAGTAACAGGTTTCTTTTTATAATTTTATACCTTTTTTCTAAAAGCAAGAGAGGTTCGAGATGATTTTGTTGTAAGCGGATGAGTTCTTAGTAAACAGTACACAGTTTTCTGATGTTTTATACTCAATGTGATGTTTCATGAAGCTACGCGCTACGTTGTTTGCTTAACACTTGTGTTTGAGCTTGTCCATGAAATAATGTAAACCGACCGCTGCAGAAGTAGTAGATACGTACTTAGTGAATAAATGATGTTAATGCAATAATAATATTTTTTAATCAATAAATTACAAAGCAAAAAAAAAATAGTACAATTTTGCTTAAATGTAAATTATTGTATTCCTGTGTTACATGCGAGAAGAGCTAAAATAGTCAATAATAATATTAGCGTCGGTTATTGTAATTAGAACTTTAACTTTATCGGATTATAGTTCAAAATACAAAAACTGGCTTGGGTTTGGGCTAAAAAGGTTTGGGTTTGGACTAAAGATAGAACTCGTTTTGTAATAAGACGGTTTCGGTTTATCTTCTGTCGCTAACCAGTATCTAGGGTCAAAGCTAGTTACCATTCCCAGCCAGTAACCTTCTACATCCAGAATCTCTGGGCTTCAGCTAAACTATAATCCACACAACACTCTGTAATTTATGGGAGTATTACCAGCAATACCTGGAGCTCAAGGAGGGACCCTTTTTCCACAGCCGCATGTAGTGCGTCACACTTGGCGACCAATGCTGGCAAGTGGTTGGAGAGCGACAGACCCTCGGCTTCGGCCAGCAGCCGCCGACCTTGGCCAGCCAGCACAGCCCGCTCCAGCCTGCTCTCGGCACCGCCGCGTGCCCACTGGCGAAGCTGGGCTGCTGACACCACGCCCACCACTAATGAGGAAAATGTTGTGAAGGTTAAATTCTAAGACTGATTAAGTTAATTGAATTATAATGTTTGTATTAATGGATTTATTTCCCCATAAATCAGCCTTTCTAAGATTGGAATCGAAAACATATAATAAATTAATGTTATCTGATAAGAATGTTGGATACGAGAAGCACAGAACCGGTCGAGGTGGAGGTGCTTGGGGGAGGCCTATGTCCAGCAGTGGACATCTTTTGGCTGGAATGACGATGATGATGATAAGAATGTTGATTTCAAGCGTTTTCATACTTAAAACACCTAATTGTGCATATATTTCACAATCACAAAGCATTTTCTGACACAAAATGATTAATGACGCGTTACGTTACTCATATAACATCTAGCTTTACATAATCACAAACTATTTAATTAACGTTCGCATTTCAATGCTTAGATTTACAAAACTGAAGATATTCTGAAACGTGATTGTAGTCTTTCAACAAGAAAACATTTCTCTTTCTCAGAAAGTGACGAAGTAAGCGGCACAGACAGACTACTATATGAGTCTGAAAACTTTATGAGACTAACAGACGGCTAGATGTAGGTAAATAACAATGTTTATCTACACCCATGCTATAAATCCTCCATAAAAGTTTCTGAAAAAGTTAGCTTATTGCCAACATTAAAACAACCAGTGTCATAGTAACCATAATATCATCAAAACGAGTGTTTTAATGTTGTACTAAATTTCATAATGTAACTACACTAAACATTGTACATCCTAACTCTGGAAGTTTGTTATAAAGATAAGTATTTTTTAAATTTTGACCTTTTTTATTTGTTAACCACCTACAGCAACAATAAACAACATTCTATTCGACTGTATTTTAAACTTTTAATAATTGTCGTAATGTTTCACAACTTCAACACTACACACATTTTAATTGGCAAGATAGAAGTAAAGTGGCCGGTAGCAGACGCCCACTGAAACTGAAATAATGTCGGCAAGTTCAAGAGATTGTCTTCAGCGATATTGCGACCAGTGATTTACTGATTGGCTTTATACAGAGTGCTCACAATATCATTCAGTTTTTTTTTTTTTGTTTGTTTGAATTTTACCACAGCTTAGATAAGTCTAGTTAGTTGGTAAGTTAGATGAATACATAGCATCACGCCTTGTTCCCGCGATGGGTTATGCAGTGGTCCGTTGACCCGGAGACTGAATTTTCGCTCGCCCCCTATTACATGGGACTTAAACATAACTGCGACATGTATTTATTTATTCACCATTTATGTACACACAAATATAAACAAACAAGAAAAAAAACAGAACAGAAAAATAGGAACAAAGGTGATGCTTATTAACTGGCGTTATGTGGGTGTCCTGTGGGTACTATTCTGACCAAGTAAGACGAAGTTACTGGTAATAAGGATGAGTGAATTTATGGGCATTCTTTATATTATAAACGGGCACATTCAGTAGGTCCTATGCACTCTAAATTCTGGGGTAATTCCCAGAATTTAGAGTGCCCACCCCACCCAATCACCCACCACAAAATCACCCTATAATATTCCCACTGCTGGGACGCAGGCCTCCTCTCGGTCAGAGGGAGTGAGCCGTAATCCACCACGTGGGCAAAGTGCGGGTTAGTAGATGGCATGGCTAAAATCTGGGGTAATTCCCAGAATTTATGATGCACTTACATAACATAATCACCCTAGAATATTCCCACTGCTGGGACACAGGCCTCCTCTCGGTGAGAGGGAGTGGGTCGTAATCCACCACGCGGGCCCAGTGTGGGTTGGTAGATGGCACATGTCTTCGAATGTTTGGTTCTAGGTTCTTAGTGTGTTAATCGGTTTCCTCACGATATGATGCACAGAATGAATGAATATAATTAGTAAATATTTTGGCTTGGATAAACTAACAAAAATCATAATACAATGCACGCCTTGCTTGGAAGACAAGTCTACGACTGTGTAAGAATTTTATTGTGTAGTCTGTTCCAACCCTCGCCGGGTTTTACTATCCATTCAAAGCTTTTTATGACCCCTGAGATTGAATGGAACTATGAATAACTACATGTACGCCTACTGCCTCATTACTTTTATTCAAGTTTACTTGCAATCAAGTGAATGAATGATGAATGGTAACAGGCTCGCCCCCCAGATGCCATGGGACTATAATATAAATATAACGTGGCGAAATGCGGGTGAAATCTATACAAAAAAAACTGGCCAAGTGCGAGTCGGACTCGCACACGAAGGGTTCCGTACCACAAGGCAAAACGCCGAAAAAAACATGTTTGTTGTATGGGAGCCCCCCTTAAATATTTATTTTATTTTAATTTTATTATTTATTATTAAAGTTAAAATACAACTGAGTATTTTGTGAATATTTCAAGTGCCTACCTGTTGCCATTGTTTATATCGAGAAAAAAAGGGCAAAAAAATCGCGTTTGTTGTATGGGAGCCCCCTTAAATATTTATTTAATTTTGTTTTTAGTATTTGTTGTTATAACGGCAACAGAAATACATACTTTGTGAAAATTTCAACAGCCTAGCTATCGCGGTTCTTGAGATACAGCCTGGTGACAGACAGACAGAGAGCGAAGTCTTAGTAATAGGGTTCCGTTTTTACCCTTTGGGTACGGAACCCTAACTAGCTATCGCCCGCGGGATCGCCCACGTGGGCTTTGGAAATTATCCCACGGGAACGTGCTACTGGGACAATAAGCTCTAAGTAGCTTAACTCCCTATAACATGAAAATCAGTCCAGCCGTTTCGGAGATTAGCCGGAACAAACAGACAGACAATTTTTATTTTATTGTTTTTTTTTATTATTATAAGTACCTTATATACTTTCATATGAATTATTAAAAAGCTGTTATTCTGACATTACAAACAAACACTTAAATTTTATTTATTTGTAAGTATATATTAATCTGCCTATGCTTTTGGAATATAGCCGTGATATTATGTTAAGGTCACATAGAAGTGCTAATGAATAATAAATAACTATTTATTTTTACATTTTATTACGTGACTACATAAGAAACATCCTGTTTGAAGGCTTGGTTATTTCTGGTGGTAGATTACGAGATTTATGCGCTAACAGGCTGTTGTTCGCGACTTATCGTGACATCTGCTGACCTTACACTCTTAGGGCGCAAACACACCCCTATACGCAAAAATAAGGGCTTCAGTAAACAATGAATTAAAAACATTTTGTTATTGTAAGTTCGTCTTTATTTTGCTAATTTCGAGTGTGTCCTCGCCCTTATTCGTGTTTTTTTTTTTAATAATCACTCAGTACTTGTTCTTTTGCACGTCAAACAGTTTCAGTACAATAATGATATGCGACAAGTTCATGCTAGCATAATTCAGTGTTTGCATGAAACTGGGTTAATTAAGATTGTTTTAATTATGTCGCGATTGAAAAGTGCTTTAGGGCGTAAAGGTGAATTAGGTATTTTGTGGTAGGTATGTGGATTTATCGAGGGAGAGGACATGGTCACGGTCGTGATCATGTTTTTATACCTATACTACCTAAGTTCACATTGTAAAATCCAATAGATACTGGCTACCTTTTTTTACCGTTTGGACAAAAATAGGGTATAAAAGGTGAACGGAGGTGCCCATGGCACAAATTTCGTTTTATTTTTCACCAAAAGAAAAAAAAAATCTCTCCCTTTTTTACGTTGCTACGAATTCATTGATCATTTCCGCGCGCAGAGAACCCGCTTGTAAAGCGAATGCGCAGTTGTAGCCCGTGAAATTAAAATTTTCTTACGTTTTTTGCAATTTCAAAATATGATTGGCGACTATAACAGGTACGTATTTACAGAATTATAATCATTAGAATAATTAAGAGCATAATTTTACTCCATTAATCCGCAAACACATCACATTCATAGTTGGCAGTCAGAAGGGCATCCAGCGCCTTTAGAGTACAGACTGGGGATTCAGCTCTCGCTACAGTTTTGTCTGGGAGTTGCGCAAACAGATTGTGCTTTGACGATGTCCGATGTATTTGTCGGGCGTAAATAGTCGGTAGAAAAGACCATGGAGTTCTGGGTAGTCGATACGTCCCCGTAAGGTTTTACAGGGAACAGGGGGCCTAAAAAGGCCACTTTGGAGAATCATAAAAGGATAACATTATTAACTATATAATGGCGAAGACAGTCTATGTTTTTATTTTTTTCACTGCACTACGTAGGTACAATCAAAGAGTTTGGAATTGGATTTGGATTGGATTGATTGGTATTTTAGCACAAACAAAAAAAAACTGAAAATTGCTGCACCAATGGGATTTGATACGATTAACTTAACAGTTAACTGTCCATTATGTTATTCTTTTATGATTCTGCCAAAGTGGCCTTTTTAGGCCCCCAGTTTTCTTATAGTAGGTAAGGTTATACTGAGATTACTTAGTTGAAGATAAAAGCAATGACATCAACATGATACGTAGGTATAATCCATATTTAATCGGGCTGTGTGCCTGCTTAGATCTTCTTAACTGGTGTCTCCCTTTTTTTTTGCGAATGGGAAATCCTCAAATGATCCCTCCCGCTCTGGGTGGAGCGGAAGGGAATGTCAGAATCTTACTGACTAAAACCCACCCGTGTTTCTTCCTTAGCCCTTTATGTTCCGGGCCAGCGGTAACCCTTTCGGACAATCCCGCTGACCCGGAGGGCTTCGGCCCTAAGGGGCCCCTTCACATTATGCTGACATCTCTTTGAGGCGCGCGTGGCACACGTGGAGTGCTTGGGCAGAAAACTGGTGTCCCCTTGTTTCGCAGACAGAAATTCCATAAAATTTCGATTCCCAGAAAATGTTTCTTAAAATATTTGGTCTCAAAGACTTAATGAAACTTGAATGAAACATATTTCACAGAAATACAATTCAATGAATTTTTAATCACATTTTTTTATTTAACAAATTTATCAAACAGTAGAATTATTTTTTAACGAATATTGTTTGTTCGGTGTATTTTTTCATGGTATTTGAATGACCTATAAAAATAATGGTTTCTATATGGGATCTCGGGGCTTGGGGCACCCCGACTTGGGTTAGGTTAGGATACTTTAAGCCCTGTAGACAGAAATAGGGACCCGCAAAGCGGAGTTCCGTCGACTACGTCTTATTTTATTATTGCTTGTAAACCAACTTAGACCCTCCACGTGATCTTCCCCACGAATTGTAACGTTTAGAAACTGTCACTTGCTAAAAAGTTTTTCTTGGTAATAAGTATATGAGGAACAAGAATATTTGATTTGTTATTCTATGATATAATTATTCTAACATTAAACTTTATGTGTCACAAAACCAATGATTTAAAAGTCTTCAAAGTAAGTATTTTGCGTATTGATGATTCTATTAAACTTTAATACGAGAAATTTTTTATGTGAAATGAAATTCTATAAAGCCATTAGCTATAAAACGACGTACAATCTTCTAAATAACCTAGTTATCGGACTTTGATGCGGTTTCACTATCATTTAGAGTGTTTATTTCTGAAAGTTTATATGTGTATAAACCTTGTTCCGGTAACCGTGTGTGTGTGTGTATGTATGTAAGTTTGTGTGTGTTTGTGTGTGTTTTACATTTAATTTAGACATAGCACAAAAATCCCAATGTTTTGACATGTGGCCATTAAATATTTTGTGCTAAGCAGGGGCGGTCGCTATAGTTACTGATAAACGAAAACAGGGCTTTCAAAGCTTTTTATCTCACGCAGAAACAAAAACTGACCTAACATTTTCCTTCAACCCTTAATTTGATATAGATGCGTATCTAAGTCATCCTCTTAATAACGTATTAGGTGTGACGTGTGTGTTGACACCGTTTAATGGATCGTTATAGGTGAACAGCCAGGGGTGATCGAACTCCATCAATATTCACGTATTAACACAACGGCTTAACTTGTTTATACTCCTAATTTGTAATACATTGACGGTTAACACGTGAAGTAATTGGCAGGCCTACTGTTTAAAACGCAATGGCTTTCGTTTGATTATTGTTTTGTTAGTTTAATGTCGTTTTTACTAACACTTAGTGACACCTAAATGATGCCTACATGAACGGAGTTGAGCGAAAACCCAACAATGCAAAAATAATCACACTAATATTATAAAGGCGAAAGTTTGTGAGTGTGTGTGGGGGGTGTGTGTGTGTGTTTATATGTTTGTTACTTCTTCACGCTCAAACGGCTGGACCAATTTGGATAAAATTTGGTATGGAGGTAGCTGACAACCTGGATTAACATATAGGCTACTTTTTATCCCAATATTCCCACAGGATCGACATTTACGCGGGTGGAACCGCGTGGCGCAGCTAGTAATAATATAAGGCGTTAGCGGAGGTGTTTTCTACTGTAGAGTAACCGAGTTACCGTGGAGGGTTTTGCTCCATAGGAGCAAGAAACCAACTCCAGCTCTTGTCTTCCAGCTCTTCTCGTTAGGAAACGACCAATTGGAACCGTGCGCCTATGTAGCTTCTGACGTTTCTTAAGTGCCCTTGTAAACACCGTCCGATCAGGACCAGGCCCGTGTCGGACGGCGCGTACGTGTTCCACGCGCGCCTCAAAGAGATGTCAGCATCGAGGAGGGGCCCCCCTTAGGGCCGAAGCCTGCCGGGTCAGTGGGATTGTCCGAAAGGGTTACCGCTTGCCCGGAACATAAAGGGCTAAGGAAGGAACACGGGTGGGTTTTAGTCAGTAAGAGTCTGACACTCCCTTCCGCTCCACCCGGAGAGGGAGGGGTCATTTGATGATTTCCCATCCGCAAAAAAAAAAAAGTGCCCATGTAGGTTTATGTGAAATATTTTTTTTATTTAGAGTGCAAATGGGCATGAATGTGTTACATTGATGCGCAATGATCTCAATTTTGAGCTGTAAGTACCTTGTAATAAAATTTATCATTTACATTATTTTTGTTTTTTATCTTTAGATTTCAAGATAGAAATAACTAACGCTACGAATATTTAGTTGAAATATATTATGTGTGTGATTCTTGTTTCTGGCGTGTCTTTTAAGTTGTAGACTTGGTTGTTTTTTTTTTAAACATAATAACACTCACATTAATTCAGCAGAATAAGTATAGTATGTTATCACCCACATTACGCTCCATGTAAAAGGAGGCGAGGCTAATACCATAAACCAAGCGTGCTTTCCGGACTTAAGGCTCCTACAAACAGGCGCGACACGCGATAAAATCGCGCGCGACTCAAAGACGCGGTGCCTTTGTGTCGCGCGCGATTATTATCTCGTGTCGCGCCTGTTTGTAGGAGTCTTTATACAATTAAGTATACCTATAAATTATATTCTCGACTAGTAATATTATGTAGGTAGTCTAGTTGGTCACACGGTATGTTGTGTGATCGCAATGCTTATGACATTTTCTGCAAAAGCGTCGGACTCACGACATCACGCTAAGGTCGAATCGCACCCAGGTCATAACCAGCACTTGTTGAAATAAATTAATAACAGTATTATTTATAATTATGTTATTCAGTCTCTAACTCACAGTTTTGCTCTTTGACCTGCTAGACTTGACATAGTTCCTGGCATGTTTCTAGGAATTACTTTTATTCAGTTGCTTGCTTGTGCAGACTTCAGATTTGCACGAAACATATTTTTATTTTATGCAACACTTTCCTATAATATTCAGTGAGTAATTATAATTGAAATGATTATCTAATTACTAAGAACTTAACATTTTACTCAAGAATCGCCATTATCTACGCCAAATTGGCGTAGATAATGGCGATTCTTGAGTAAAATGTTAAGTTCTTAGTAAACCCGCAAATTTTATTGTATTTGTATTTTTGAAGTGAAAACTTCTTTAGCGGCGGTGTACACTTTTTTTGTAATGGGTAAAAAATGTTAAACTCGCGTCAGGACACGTGACCCTGATCGTAAGATTCGTAAGATGACACGTGCTATAGATAGGCAATCCACCGGGTTTAAACCCGGTGCTTTTGATAAACACCCGATAAACACCCGTAAAAACCAATAAACACCCACAAAATTGGGTGTTTATCAAAGCACCGGGTTTAAACCCGGGTGGATTGTCCATCTATAGACGTGACTCTGATCGTAAGATGACACGTGACCCTGATCGAAAATTCGTAAGATTCCAAAATATCAAAAATTGAAAACAAAGTACCTATACATGATCAAATTACAGACAGACAGACAGACAGACAGACAGAGACAGACAGTTACAGTTACAGTTACGGTTACGATTACGGTTACGATTACGGTTACGGTTACGGTTACGGCTACGGTTACGGTTACGGTTACCTACAGTTATAGTTACAGTTACAGTAAACAACGTTGATATTCAAGTTTTCACTTCTGCCGGCACTCCCGGAGTGCAACACGTCGTTTTTTTTTTATTGGCTTTGGCCTTTGGACCACCATGGTAATAGCGTCAGAGCTTGTAATCATGTTCATTCATTTTTAACCGACTTCAAAAAAGAAGGAGGTTCTCAATTCGCCGGTATGTTTTTTTTTTTTTTTTTTTGTGGTTTGTTACGCGATTACTCCGCCAATTGTGGACCGATTTTCAAAATTATTTTTTTGTTTGAAAGAGTATACTCTCGAGGTGGTCCCCTTATCATCAAGTTGGAATCTGATGAGAGGATCCCATGGAAATCGAGGGAAACACTCAAATTTTATAGGCAAAGCTATAACGATTTGGGTATTTTTTTAAATAACTTGAGCATTTGCTCTCGGAAATCATCATTTGATAAAGTGGAGCTGATGAAGAAGACCACAGATGGCCATTGGAACTACTCAATGACAAATATTTCACGGGTTGGGATTCGATTACTTTATTAAGGTTGCTAAGCAATTTATGCTTGTCACAAAGCGTATGGTGAGTGGTTGTTGAGGAGTTCTCCTGGTTCTTACCAGGAGAACTCCTCAACAATTAACGTCCCAAGATCGAGAAAAGCAATATTTTGTAACAAGTGATGAGCAGTTGACATTAGGCTATTGTAACTTAGATAAATTACAAACGGACCCACTAAAAAGTGAAAAATAAAAACTTTTTACAAAAAAACAACACAACCGACTTCCAAAAAAAAACACTACAAATTGAAAAATAACTTTAATTTCGGAAGTCGGTGTCAATAAACGAAAATGCGGAACCAAAGACACCGACTTCCGAAATTAAAGTTAATTTTCAATTTGTAGTGTTTTTTTTTTGGAAGTCGGTTGTTTTTTTTTTTGTAAAAAGTTTTTTCTTTGCATGCTTTCTCCCAAATTGTTATTTTTTTATGCGTCATGTTTGCCGCAAATAAGCGTATTTTCTTTTTTTTTCTCTTTCTTCATCACGAAGTTATTAATACATAAAGTTGGGCGTTTTTATACTATTCGTATTAGGTGTTTCTAATTTATTCGTGAGAAAAAGTCTTCATGGTTTTTTTATGCTTCCATGTTTTTCGAAAACTTGTTCGTTTTTCAAATGACATGTGCAATAGCAGTGCACCTTAGACCATAAATGGTCTATGCAGTGCGCAAATAGTTTTTTTATTCCAGCAGTAATAGATTTTGTCTAATCTTTTTTTAAACAATATTAGACAGACAAATTGCATAGGAAAAAAGCTTTCAGCTTTATATGGCAATTTTGTGTTTACATTCGTTTTATGGAGCGCCTGTAGGCGGATAGTTTCCTGGCCAACACGCGAGCTCCCGTACATTTCCCAGACAGGTTTCAGTCGAGCTGTTTGCATAGTATTTCGTCAGGCTGTATAAACGGCCTTTTTTCCAATATCGATTTCCGATTGAAACTAGTGTTTTTTTTAATTGTAAATGGAATCGTGGATAGGTTTTGTTTGCGGTAGCGATCTTGTTTGAAGTCAAACAGTGAAGTAATACAGATAACCCCTTTACTGAAATGGGTATAAACAAACTATCGTAATGATATTTAGTGCCTTGAAAACAATTCTAGTCATCATCGTTATCTGCCTAGCCTTTCCCCAACTATGTTGGGGTCGGCTTCCAGTCTAACCGGATGCAGCTGAATACCAGAATTTTACTTGGAGCGACTGCCTATCTGACCTCCACAACCCAGTTACTGGGTAATACGATACCTCTTAGTAAGATTGGTTGTCCGACTTTCGGGATTCGGACTACCCGTAATGACTGTCAAAGATCCAAGAATGACAGCCGGGACCGACGGCTTAACGTGCTTTCCGAGGCACGGAGGGGTCACGGTATGTAAAGATGGTCACCCATCCACAGACCAACCGCGGCAAGCGTAGCTTAACCTAATCGATCGACCTGTGCGGCTGTTATTATTTAGCCACGGGCCCCTCAAACCAATTCTAGTATTATTATGTATATTTAATAAAAATAATTACCTACAATTTAGTAGGTACATATTTATAAGACAAAGACAAAAAATAAGAGGCAATGTTTCTTCTGTAGGTTTGTAGACGTTTTATTATTCACAGTCCAATTTAAAAATGAGGTTACCGAAATTCGATTGAACCAAAAATACTAATAATAAGTTGGAAGTCGAACTACAAATAAGTTTGTCTTGATTTTAGAAATGTCACATATAAGTAAATATAATTGCACGAAAATTGAGCAGATATGTACAGACGTCAGCACATCAAGCTACCGGAACCTCTCAAATTTTCCCAATCAACTTTGAATGTTATAATTTTAGCGATAAAGTTGAAAATCTATTAAAGAAATTTGGCAGATTGTAGTAGTTGCTGTGCTGGTGTCAGTACTTAACTGGAGGATGTAAAGAAGTTAGTAACAGAATGAAAAATCATCTAAATATACAGGATAATTTTTTTAACGGTTCTTTTTTTTCGTGAGTTCAAATTTGGTCCCTTAGTGAAAGTTGTTCATATTCATGGGTAGAAGAACACCCTGTAAAAAATTGGGGCCGGTACAAAATCCTGTATACTTACGTTTTACGTTTTACCAAAAGGACTAGCAAAGTACCTACAGAATTGTGTGGAAAATGGAGAGAGAGGCATTTGTAAATCATTTGTAAATATTGAATCTATCACAACATTGATTTACCTGTCATTGCTTTATTTTTAATTCTTTTTACCTTTAGTGGTAGACTAATTTTATTTTAGGTGCATCGTCTTCACATATAATTATATTATGTAGGTAAACAAAACCTTTTAAAACATTTTAAAAGGGTAACGGTGGAGTTTCTTGCCCATTCTTCTCCATACGAAAACTACCTTTTGGAATGGGTGACTACAATCAATTCTATTTTGTTTTAATTTTTGACGTTGAAAAGTGCCTTTAATGTGCCTATTTGAAATAAATGATTTGACTTTAACTTTGACAAATACAGGCTAGATTAGATTAGGTACTCACGTTTAGGAGGACTATAGTGCACATACATTCCGTTCTTCTTCGCATTTCGCTCTGTCAGCCATTTCTTCACGCCCTCCATGGTAAAGAGCGAGGAAGACACGTCACATTCTCATACAAAACTACCTGGTTTCATGTGACTGTTAATCAATTAATTTATAACCACTATAATTGAACTAAGTATTAGAGCCATATAACTGTTTGTAATTGTTGCAGGTGGAGCCAGAGTAGGTCGTGTATGATAATTACAGAGTTTAATTTAATTTTAAAACTTTAATTAACGAGGATTGACACTTCTTCAATTAAGGCAATCGTGGACTGAAAACTTAACCACTTTTGTTGAATTAACCAGCTGACAATTCAAATTATTTAACCTTCAATTTGTGTAATCAATTATAGGTACTCTGTCCACTAGTAGTAGGTAACTATTCCAGATCACGTGAAAGTTAAGTTTAAAATGCGTAATAAAATAAACACTTATTTATACTGCCTTATCATAATGAATTATCTTTTTATGACTTCTTTTACAGACAATTTAATACCTTACGTGTATTAGTTTTGACGAAAAAGTATAATTGTTATGCGTATTAAAGTACATTCTATCGTACTAAGTGATGCGATCAAATGTATACGCTATCGAAAATAATAATTTTATATTACTTATACGTAAATCAGTATAGAAAAACCTTGCATCCACTCAAACATCAATAAAATATATAAATTATTTGCCAGGATACGGATTTGCCACCATAAACAAGATGTTAATGTTTTATTTCGATTTTAAAACTATCGTCAAATGTTACGCATAAAAAACGCTGTTTTTTAATTTGTAGTAAACCCTATATTTTTGTGAAAACCTAACACTACTACACAATTGATACGGCAAACCAGTGCATACTTAATTTTTACGCTGATTTCCGCTATAAAACCTGCAAAATTGAAATTAAAGTAAAGAAAGCGGCTAATCCATATTTTGTTTTTTGTATTTAATAAGACTAAAAACAGGCATAGAAACCGCATCATTTTTTATTCGACAGCTAAAATCGATAATTGATACTACATACAAATTAAAGTGTAAATTATCGAAACGTGTGATAAGACGTTGCTGCAATCACTAGTTCCAGCTATCAAAAAACGGTTAACCTAGTGGACAGAGTTTAATTCAAGAAACAAACTTTGACGTTAAGTACGAATGAAGTTTGCCTTATGTCTTACTTTTGTATATTATAGGTAAACTGTAAGCAGATCTAGGCATGGCTGGGTGCCCTTTTTCATCATAATTGAAGAAAGGAAAACAGATATTACCTAATGTGACCTTTATTTTATGTTCCTATGTGAACTGGGAAGCTAAGTTCCACAAACAGCTTTGCAGTTTGGCAAACATAATTATGTTTTTAAATATTATGTATAATTATGTTTTTAAATATTATGTAAAAAAATATTAATTCTGACGTCTGTGAATAAAAACTTTTCATTTTTTTTAGGAACATGGTTTTTGATGATAAGTTATTTTGTTATTAAGTTATTATATTATTTATTTTTAGCCGTCTCATCAACTCTATAACCAAAGTAAAAAAAGAGTTATATTCGTCTATTCACCAGCTCTCGGATATTGCAATAGTTGTGGTCTCTGCAAAGCGTCTGTAGGTATTGAAAGATATACCTATACCTATCCTACTTTCCTACATATATCTAGAACAAGTAGGTTGGTACTTTTGTATAATATTTTTTGAAGAATCTATTCATGTCGGAATGTCATGGTCTATGGATACATATAGCTTTATCTCCCAATCGATACCAAGCCGCTGTGTGCTATGGAAAACGTTTCCCATAAAATATTAACCGGCGCGGTGTCCGACTAACATCGATTTGTCCCGCATCGACAATCACTTTCGGAAAACTATTTGTTTTTTAAAATATAACTTTCATAGAATTTTAGAAATTGATGGCTAACTAGATCCGGATTTTTGTACTTTGCGACCGAGAGAATGCGGTCTTGACACCTGTCAGTCTCATACAAACGAATACGTGTATTGCGAATTTGAACTTTATGAGCTACTAGAATTATCCCACCGACAGGTTTCAGGAACGCATTCTTTCGACGGCCGGACTGTACTGTAACTAATCACACAAAAAACAGGCACAGACAAAATTGTTTGGAAGGTTATTGTCCCACAGATTTTCAGTACCGCCCTTATTCAAAGATACACTGTGTCCAGAATTCTGACGTCATCTCTCACGGTCACTCACAAATTGTCCTGCTAAGTTTAGTGTACACTATGAAGTCGGTATAGAACAGAAGTGATAGCAGGTGTATAATCAACTAGACGGGCTCGTCGCTTCACATCAGGCGTGGTGTTTAGCGATGCAACAATACGTACACCCGACAGCGCAAGTTGCTACCGAAGAAAATTAGTAGGTAGAAAGTGAAGGCTGAGAAATATTGCAAGCAGTGGAGGACTAACGTACCTATTTCTTTTAGAAAGAGAAATAGGTTTATTTGTGACAGAATCATGTGCATTCAAAAATATTATTATCTCAAATAATAAAGAAAAATAAAAACAATAACCCCTTTACTAACAAACGTATCATTCATATCAGATGAATCACACACTGATTTCTCTCTTTCAGTCATCAGTAATTTGACTTTCGAACGAAGAAGATAAAGCGTTGTGTAACTATACAGACGTTATACAACGTATATTAGTAAGGGAGTATAAGTCCAGTACCCGAATTGCTAGTACACTTACAATCACAATCCGGAGGATTTTTAAGGAAATTGCTAAGTAATCCATTGTTTAATATGTCAGAAATATTCGTCTGCTCGACAAAGTTAATGACGCAATTAATGTTATTGAATTGTTAAAATGAAAGCCACTGCCATTGTTAAGTGTGTTACTCAATTACCCAGCTGTTTTCCTTCACCGATTTCAGTGATGTCCAAGATAAACTTAGAAAGTGCTAGATAAAATATTGTACTTACGAGTTTAAAATCCATAAGTACTAATATTATAAATTCGAAAGTAACTCTGTCTGGCTGTATGTTACCTTTTCACGTCTGAACCACTGACCGGATTTCGATAAAATTTGGTAGAGAGATAGATTGCATCCTGGGGAAGGACATAGTATATTTTTCTGGAGAAAACTAGTTAAATATATTCCCGCCTACTGGATCTTTTGAGGTTTCAAATATTTTTTTTTTGACCTCAGGTCTCCAGCTGTGCATGCCCTGGTAAGAGTCCCAAATAACGTTTGGTTCTCCTCACCACTCTGAGATTTCTCGTATCTTTCTTATAAATTCAAAAGCTTAAGGTAGGAACTTTACACCGACACTGTATGTATGTGATTCAGCGAAAAAAATAAATATTTAATGCCATGACACAAAGGCAGCTGACATCAATATTAATGATCACACCACGATACCCTTTCTACTTCTAATTATGCTCCTTCGTACGACGCGTTTTTAGAAAATTGGTAGGTAGGATTTGTACTGACTTTTTATTCTACAGGGACAGAGGATTCTACAGATCTGCACCTAGGAATGGATGTAAATTATTTAAATTTTACAAATCATTTTAATATATTTGCCCACTGGCGCCGGCGCAGGTATCAGCAGATAGCAAAATATTTTCACAAAGCGGTTTCTAGAGATACGGCTTTCATAAGTGCTAAGGTCATTCAAACTAGGCTGAGAATCAGTACTTTCTAACGTCAAAATTACATAAAATAGGCCTCCAAAATGTCCTTCCTTCACCACTTCCTTGCTTCCTTCCAGCTGGGAAGAAGTGGCACAACCAGCAGCACAGCTGCCTGTTAAGAGCATTTACGCCGAACGGCATTCCATAAAAAACTTTCAAGCCCTTGTTTTTCAAAGTGAATGAACCGATTTTAATGAAACTCCATACGCATAAGCAGGATACAAAGGTCTCAAGCCGAGAACATTTTAGTTAACAGAGAACATTTTCGAAAAATACTGTTACAGCCGAATCAGACCGATTTTACAATAGAAACAGAGATTTCCAGTTATCTTTTTTTAAATAAGACATTTCGAAAATGTTCTATACTTACTTTTAAGACCTTTGTATCCTGCTTATACGTATGAAGTTTTATTAAAATCGGTTCATTACTTTCGAAAAACAAGGGCTTGAAAGTTTGTATGAAATGCCGTACGGTGTAAACGCTCTGAAGGTATGGGACTGGGAATAAGAAAAAGCGACTTCATTAAGTTTAAGAAGAAGAGGTTTCACTCATTCAGTCACCAATTCGTTTACGAACACTGTTAAGGGTTCAGCTCAACTTCAAAACTTTTGCATAAGATTTATATTTGGCCTGCGCAAGTGTGATCACATTTCAGAATTTCGAACAAAGCTCAAGTCGCTTTCCATACGTCTTCGCCGGAATTCTCATATCTTGTTTCAGCTCTACAGTATTTTGTTTAATCCTGAAACCCCCACTTATCAGAACGTTTCAAGTTCCTTCATGACACACATAATAGATATCCGAGGTCATCTGAAAACCTGAGACTAGAGATGCCGATGTATTCCACCAGTTTCTATGACAAATCTTTTACTGTTCAAGCAGTACGGTTATGGAATGACTTGCCCGTGTCGGTAAGGCTCAATCTTTGTCTGTCACTTTTAAAATTATGATAAAAAAGCACTTCCTCTCTCCTTAATCAGGCGTCCGTCACTCGCTCAAGGCCACGCGTTATATGCCTACCGCTTCGCGTACCGCCGGCGGTACAACCGACAGCGGGTTGCCGCACGCCGCCTGAGCGCTCGCTCGCACGTCACGGTTACCGCGCTGAGTATCAAAATGCCGAAACCACGTAATTATTGTGCAGTGGAAGGGCGTTAAAGTAAAGAGCGTTGACTTATGTATCAGGATATTTATTATATAAGTGTAGCAAAAAACATAACTGCACTAGCTTCAATGCTTTGTTACAGGAGAAACCTAATTTTGACGAAACAGCACTGTTTACTCATTTCAAAGCCTATAATAAGGATTCGTCTTTTTATGACGGGCTTAAAGTCCCACCAGAAACTTTTAATAATTATATTGAAGAATTAGAAAAAGTTTTTTTAAATAATTTGGATAACGTCATAATGGATCGGCCTGGCAGTACCGTCTTGGAAATTTTAAAAACAATTCATTTTCCTCCGCTTTGCTCCTGTTTCCCTTTTGATTATTTATTAAAATTATTTACGCGGTTTTGGATATTTTCGACAATAAAATTTAATAATTGGGAATTCAGGGAAGGATAAAATGCATCTATCATTTTATTAAAATAGAACATATTTGCTCAACAAATAAAAAATTATTGTTTTTCTACAACATTCGTTTTATTACCAATATCATCATAGGTACGACCCTAGCACATTCGCTCGATGACGCGCTCGCACGTGGGTTACGCGGTGGGCAAAACAATCTCAACTCTCTGTGTGCGAACTTAAGGTACATTTCTTCTCGCTGCAAACAGCTGGTATTATTAGTAAGATTTTGTAGGCTATTATAGCGTAGGTATTTTTGCTTTTGTATGGGAGTGATGTATCTGTTACGAAGTAACTATTTAGTAATCTGTGCCTTAATACATCATCATTATATTTTCTTTGCTCCTGTTTCATGTTTATTGTTATATGTATATTGTATATATTTATTTAGATTAGTTTATTATACTTTATGTATGTATTTATTGTATTATGTAAATGGTACACCACAGACTACCTACAGTATTTGTCTGTCCTTCCCCTTTTCAATCTATCCTAAGGTTGTCTTTAAAAGATCGCTTTTAGCTATAAGACCGCCCATTGTGCACTCTTTGTACAGTTTCTATAATTATGTCTGTAATTAATATGGTGTAGATAATAAAGAGTATTCTATAGTAGCGTCTAAATATTGATAGAACCCGCCTTTTTTATTTTAATAGATTTAACAGTGGATGTCTCTGACTGTGACAGATGAGACCTATTTATTAGAGGACGATTAAATATGAGCCGAGATACTTAAACTAATAAGGTAGACTATCCGATAAATAGCTTTAATTTTTATTTTTACCCGACTGCGTCAGAAGGAGGGTTATGTTTTTCGAGTGTATGTATGTATGTATGTATATTTCTTTGGCACGCTCTGTAGCCTAATCGGTTTGATCGATTTCAGCTTGAGAGGTGCCGTTAGATTCGTCTTAATTGTGAAAGTGATACTGGGTATATCAAAATTGAAAAAAAAATTAAAATGGCCGATTTTTGGCGCCACGTCTTCAAAAAAATTTTTTTTTCAAAACCTATCCAGTGGGGTATCAAAATAAAGGGTTTTTAAAGGTGATTACAAAAATATATATACAACTTATATGGTTAAAAGTAATTCGAAGTGACAAATCGTAAAAAACACGTACCTACCAAGAACTAAATCGTCTGCGAAATCTTTTACTTTTGTAAACTAAAAATCTGGAAATGAAAAAAAATTATTTAAAAAATAAAAAACCCGACTGTGGTAAAAAACTTAATTTAAAAAACTGAAAAGCTAAAAACAAGCCCATTTTAAATTAAATAAAAGTTGGAAGCAGGCGGGACCCATATCATTTTTATTATATTTTCAAATTCAAATGGGTCTCGCCTGCTTCCAACTTTTATTTAATTTAAAATGGGCTTGTTTTTAGCGTTTCAGTTTTTTAACTTAAGTTTTTTTACCGCAGTCGGGTTTTTTATCTTATTAAATATTTTTTTTTAATAATTACATAGAAAGGAGGCCGTAGGTAGCTCTTCAACGTTGGCCGGCCATTATCATAAAAAATGGAAATGCAAAGTAAACAACGCCACGTGGAACGAATGCTCCGGTTCCCGAGCGTGGCCTTGCTCTACGCTATACATTATTGAACACAGCGACTTCTTCTATAGAAATGAACCAAAGAAAATATGTTTTTGCAGATTGCAGAAAAAAATTTTTTTCAATAAAGTTATAATTATGCAATACTCAATACTCGGTAGGATCCTGGTACTCAATTCTTTATTGCATGCTTATGAGTTCTGAAGAAACTAAACGATTATTTGAAAAACAGTTGCTGTAAGCTGTAAGCCCCTTGAGATTCCTGGCAATAATAACACACATGATGACAAAGATTGAAGTTACTAAAGAAAAAAGCCTGCATCCAACGGTATACTATATATTTAAAAATATTGAAATTACATATAAAAAAAAATTATATGAAATTTTAATGTTTATCTTTCGGGAGATCCACGCTATGATGTTTCCTCTGTTCATTTGGTAGTTATATTGGACAATGTGATGTTGATGTTCAGTCCAACGTCCTTCGTATTAGGGCCCTGTGATGTGCTCGGGTGCGCAGGATCAGGCCTGGTATGGTTTTGAACTGAAAAAAGGACATCAATATTTATCAATACATACTTACTGTAGAAAATTGAAGACATGTTGAACCAATGAAGTTATAGATCTACTGTTATGACATAAAGCATTTT
Organism: Mesoligia furuncula; assembly: GCA_916614155.1. NCBI lineage: Eukaryota > Metazoa > Arthropoda > Insecta > Lepidoptera > Noctuidae > Mesoligia > Mesoligia furuncula. Next base: position 17,648,377 of record OU744801.1, read on the forward strand.
ATAACATAAAGGTAATTGATTTTCCGTAAAGAAATACAATAGAACACTTACCGTTGTTTAACTGAACGTTAAGGATGCGATGATACAATTCATTGAATTTCTTCTGACGTTTCACATTAGATGGTGTACGTACAACTAGGGTTGGCAGTAATATGTAATGTTCGAGATTAGGCTCCTCTCTAGCGTACTTGCGATGAGATGCTACTTTTTTGACGACTAACCGAGGAATTCTTGGCTTGCACGTAGAACTACTGCCGCTGGTCAACTCATGGTTTCCGTTTCGACGCTTCTTCGGAGTGGCAGCGCGTCTGTCCGCCTTCATCGGGCTCGACGTCTGGTAGCAACATGTTGGCTCTCTTCTCGTTGGAGACCTGCTAATTGCGTAACTTGGACCTGGAGAACAATCCTCGTATACAAATCTGGGGTCTAAAGAATGACGTTTACGTCGCGGGTCTGATCCTAACCGATCATGACTTCTTGGAGTTCTGCGCGAAATCGAGTCATCCCAACGTCTGTCGGCGATCATCGCGCTCGCAGCGTTGTGATCGCTAATCGCTACCTCCTCACCCTGCCTATTTTTGTGACTGGCCACGATGATATCCCCAGTCTTGCCCACAGGTCTACAGCTTTCATGTCGATGGTTCAATTTAACTATTCTATAGTGACGGCGCCTCCTGCGCTCCACGTGCGCGACGCGCTCCCTCAGCAAGCTGTCTATTAGTCGCTGCAGCTCACATCTCGTGCTGCACCTCTCCGAATGGGCCATACGTCGGCCGAGCCTAGCGTTGGGCCAATGTGTGCGACAAACGTCTTCCCAAATAATGTCGCTAAGTACAGCTTCCCTTGAAGGTGTCAATTTGATACCATCATCGCGTGGAGCAAATTCACCTTGCGCCAAATAATGGACTGTATCCATCAGCCGATAATCTCGTACTGGATTGAGTTTGTGTCGAATCTTATGAACTCTTTCGGCTGCCATTTTTGGTATATCTTCTCGTTTGCATGGCACGGACGCACATTGTCGCCGGCCTCGAGCAGTGATGCCGTCGTATGCAGTGAAATCTCGACCATATTGCTCTGAATTATGTTCTTTTTCTAAAGTGGTAGCTTTGCTTGGAGAAAGCGGCGCCGCTTGCTGAGCGTACCGCTGAAACGCCGATGTTTCAGGAATATGGCTATATTGCTGAATGTAGCTACAACCAGGCCTCCCGGCCCCAGGTGTAGTCCTCATTATGTTACCTTTGGGCTCTTCATCTGATGAAGACAGAGGTATATTAGGATCTATAGAACGGAAAACCATTTCCTGTCTCAAAATTTTACGCTCCAAATGATCTATTCTTTTATTCAATTCGTTAATTGTGGGACCAGAAGGTTGTGCAGCCTCTTCTGAAGATGTATTCGTGACAATTAATGTGGCAATATCGACTTTAGTGGGATTTAACGACTTTTTATCTGTTTTTGCTTCGATTTTAGGAAGGTTCATATTTAGTTGTGGTTGTGTATAAACATAGCATTTTTCCGCAGACCTCTGTTTCGTATTATACACATTTACCTTCTGAGGCCTGATGTTAGTATGGGAACATTTCGAAAGTATTGCTGAGCTCTCTACCTGAATATCGACTGAGGAAGCTTTATCTGTTTCTGTTTCACTTTTTCTGTAATGCTGCTCAATACCACAACCGATTGAATTTACAACATTTAAATCATCTTCACTGAAATCTGCAATAGTAACAGCATTGTATTAGCAAATAATACCAAATCAATATGAAAATGGCCAAATATATACTTACGGGTAGTAAATGATGAATGGTCTCCAATACCAAGACGTGAACCCGACTTATCTGAACCCTGAAAAATACGTGAATAATTAAAACAGTGCCAACAACCAGATGCTAAATAAAATCCGCAAGAAATTATAGGTACCTTTTTAGCCTTGAAACGGCTCTTTTCTGCTATGTAAATAGTTTTGATGGCGGGTGCTCTCGGTTTGATGGATACGAGTACTCTTTGTGAAGCCGGACGGTGCGTTGGACTCTTCTGAAGTATTTCTAAATCTGGGAATTGAAGTACCATTTATTAGAAGTCATTTGAGAGTAATTAAACCTTTGTTATGAGGGGAGTGTTACCCAGAAGAAGTTGTTTCTGAGGCAGGCGGCCCGACCCTCCTGCGAGATAGTCGTAATCAACCTCACGTATCAATTTTTCTTCTTGGATGGACAATAACTTCTTCTTGGATGGAGACTGTTTATTTTCCATCACATTTTATTTTCCTCTTCGCATGCATAGTTCTAAAATCAACCCGCCTGAACTATAATGATAAGTGGCTAAAACAATAATTTAATTTTACAGTAAAAAGAAAATTTTACATTATTCTGACAGGTGCTTTGACTGGAATTTTTTTTCTTCTTTCATCTTCATTAGTATCTTTATGGAAATGTGGCTTTAAAGTTTGTATGCTGAATGATTTTGAATTGGAGCTTGAATACAAAATTAAGTTGCATGTAACTAAACTGGCGATAGCGGGCCGATCTGAACCCCACCGAAAGGAATGATAAATAATAAATAAATAAATTCTTTATTTTCACCAAAAGCCATTTCATAACAATATTCAAAGACAACAGAGCCGAGGGGCCCGTGGCTTAATAATAACAGCCGCACGGGTCGAACGATCAGGTTAAGCTACGCTTGCCGCGGTTGGTCTGTGGATGGGTGACCATCTTTACATACCGTGACCCCTCCGTGCCTCGGAAAGCACGTTAAGCCGTTGGTCCCGGCTGTCATTCGTGGATCTTTGACAGTCGTTACGGGTAGTCAGAAGCCCGAAAGTCTGACAACCAGTTTTACCAAGGGGTATCGTATTATCGTTGTGGAGGTCAGATAGGCAGTCGCTCCATGTATAATACTGGTATTCAGCTGAATCCGGTTAGACTGGAAGCCGACCCCAACTTAGGTGGGAAAAGGCTAGGCAGATGATGATTCAAAGACAACAGAGCGTAGAGGCTTATAACTAGGTCACAATAATTTTAATACTCTGACTCCTAAACTAGGTGTAGGTGCCTGTGTCTTAGGAGATGATGATAATACTATTGACAGCGATCGTTGTGCTAGACAGTCGTGCCAATGCCAAATAGCCAATGGCAAAAGCAAAGCCTTGACAAACATCTGAGGAGGCATTCGATAGGCAGCTGGATCACGGGCTTTATTCAGAAAGCGGTATATCTTGACACGGCTCGAAATGTTTGGAGGTTACTCTCTCTCCGGAGCCCAGACTGCCGGTAGCTTGGACCCCGTTCCCGATACAGGTGGGCTACTATGTTTTATATTTTTCCACATTGGAGGCGAGCAAAGTTGTTTGGAAAAGGGGACGGGCTCCTTTTTCCCTGCAGTGAGACAATACAGGCTAGATAGATAAAATAGCCTGTATTTTTTCAAGTGAGATTACGCGGGTATGATAAACTAGAGATTATATATAATTATATTATGGTACACGATAATTATCTCCACAACACAAAGCTACAAGGGATCTTTTGGTACTTGAATGATGTTAACAGGGGGCGCTGTTGGTAAACATTTGTGGTAATTTTGGGAAAATGTATTGAAAAAACTAGATGGCGGCGTTAGTTCCGATTTTGGCCACGCGCTATAATATGTTTGTACAATATTGTAGCTGCGTTCATATCAATATCAAAATGTATAAGTATATAAAAAGGAGGGGAAATAATCAAAGGGCATCAAAAAATTCGTCCGCATCGCTGTCAACAGAAACGTGCTTAGCGTGCGTTTTTTTTTGTAAATTGCCACGTCGTATGGCAATACTGATTCTTTGGCAAAAAAATAGGTCAGCCCTCTGGTCACGTCAAAGACTACAATAATAATGCGGTTGGTCACGTGAAGAGTCGACCAACCGCTTGGCGATGTCCTCCTTTTTATATACTTGTACATATTATTATTATTATTTTAAGACTGTTAGCTTTTAAAATTATGTAAACACTTTAAATAAATATTAAAATTTAGTTACTTATTTATAAGTATATCATAAATATGTAGGTATGTTTAAGATATTAAGGGTAATCTGATGTCGAAAACCAATAAGGAACAGCTCAACTGGCTGTTGATGAGCAAGTAGGTAGGTGCCTGCTCTATCAATAAACCGCTATCATTACAGAGTCTATCAAAAAGTACTCTGTGATTAGAGAGCAATAAAATTATAGGTATTTGTATACCTAATTGCTCTTTAATTCTATTAATTGTCATCTGCATACGTTTGGAACAGAATAATATGTTCCTTCAAATAAGCCTCTTAAGTCATTCAATCCAACTGTGGCTTAAGTGGGATCCCTTAAGATCCTGCCGGTCGATTCTGTAAAAATCTCACCGTGAAAACTTAGGTGAAGTGAGTTTGTTTTTGCTAGGAATTGACACTATTGACAGCGCACTCCACGCTCACTTCACCTAAGTTTTCACGGTGAGATTTTTACAGAATAGCACCGCTGATTGATTAACTCGCCGAGCGCCAGATTGTTCACTCAATAGACTCTACGATACTTTCCATACAGTCCCATTTCAAAAATGGAAATAGAAAAACAAGTAAGTTAGCTGTCAAAATTTACTAAGTGTGACGTTTTACCTATTTGTGCTTTTCTAAAAATTGTTAGCCAATTTCCTGGTGACAAATTAGCAAGGTTTCAGGGTACACGTAACGTATGGAATACTTGAACTGCCGTGGTCGTGAAGGATGACGGATCAAGAGCCAATAAGCAATGCATCTTCCGCCGGCGGGTCAGCTGTGGTTCTGGTGGAGAAAAAGACAACGAGCAGGCACAAGCCTTTCCGGCCCACCGACTTGCCGGACGACGCCCAAATCGAACTGCATCATAAAAGGTCGCGGGCACCCGCCGTCCCATGTATGTCTTTTCCTTTTAACGCGTAATCCTGACAATGTGTGACTCTTGACTACTAGGTTTAATGACATTTTATGCTCATGTCATAAACAATAAATGTTGTTAGCTATATTTACCCACTTAGGATTGATTGTAATGAATTAATTGCCTCAATATATTGGTAATAGGTAAGTATTTCGGATGTTTGACTTTGAGTTTGGATACTACTTGCGTTATTCAATTACGCTTTAGGCTGAACTTAAAATTGGTTACAAGGTTTAACATATAGACAGATTCTGACTTCATTACAATCAGCGCTTAATATGCGTAGGTACTTTAAATCCGGTAAATGTAGGAGCTTCCTACAAACAGGATATGCATGAAACCAGGGGTAACAATGATTATTTTGTATATTTTGTTTATTTACAAGCATATATTTTGGCAGCTGTAGCTGAAGAATACAAAGATTCATCTGGGAATACTACCATTAATGAACGAAAGGAAATCGAGCACGGTGAGATTAAATTAGTGAATGAGCTAATATCTGTCTCTTAGTTTACCTACCAAGTGATAACAATAAAAAAATTAACAATTGCAGTGAAATCTTCCGAAAAGCTGAAGCATGTCGTCGGCAAAATATCTTCGAAGCCAGCGACGTCACCCGAGGCCATAGCTATGGCGCCTATAGAAGTGGATGTACAGGTGGGGTCAATGAATCAGTTCGCTTTGTTTTGTCACAAACACCCTTCTATCACGCTACTGTCGTGTGATAACGGATTCGTTTCTGTCTCTGATAATTAGAATGCATCGTTAACGATGGCAATTAAATTATTTCACGCGATACTTTTAACGTTGTGAATCATGCTGCTTCGGGTTTTTATGAACTGTGCTGTGAAATGTTTCAGAGAGCCGACATCCACCCACCAGCGACGCAGCCCATACCAGCGCCAGTGGGCCCTGCGGCGTCGGATATCTCAACCACCAAGGAAGTGAGTGAAAACGACGATAGCATAACGGAAGAGATCGCCGAGTTGCGAACTGCCGAATCGTCACACAAGGAATGGGTACGGATATTGATATTCCCTATATTAAGCTACATAGTCGTTTTATTTATTATTGCATTTTGTTGATTTGAGACAATCGATAATAATAATATGCAATACGCCAAACGTAAAATTGGGTATTTTTTAGTTTTAGATATAAGTAATCGCGGACCGTCCGGTTTGTTCAAACATGATTGCTATAGTTATCGTACGGTCGATATGCCGGCAGCCCGCACGCCACATAGCCGCTCTAACCTCACACAAAGTTACTATCAAACGTATATCGTTTGATACTTATACTTAGCGAACTCTAGACAATAGCAATGTCTACACTTATTAGCTCGTGAAAAACTCAATTGGATCACGTGATACTTGACAGTAAGAGTTTGGTAGATGTGCTTGTGCATGCATTAATCATAGTTGCGAATGATGCGGCTGCGAGCAGCGCTGCGGCGTGTGTCGTGCGTGGCTCCCGGTAACGTGTTGTTTGGTTGTAGTCGGACGAGGAGGCGGGCGGGCTGCCGCGCAGCGACTCACGCGCGTCGCGCGTTTCCCGCGTGTGGCGCCAGCTGTTCTGTTGCGGCGTGCCCTACGAGGCGCCCTCCGAGCACAACATAAGCTCTCCCCGCGGCGGCAGCTTCCCCGGCGGGATTTAAACCTGCTACAACACTCGTATAATAAATACCACACGCGATCTGCGACGCGTTCCGAACATCAATGTTACATCAGCCGGCCATTTTCAAGCGTCGCCCCTCAATCTTAGTAAATGTTTAAGCTATAAATGTTTAGTCAACCCTGTAAAGTGTGTGATGAGTGTGTTCAGCAGCTAGATCATAAGTGTCCACCCGTGAAGTGCTACTGAGGGAGTCCGGAGGAGACGGCGCTCGAAGATGGCCAGCTGAACAAAAGGAAAACTTACTACATCATGTAAACATTACATGTCTGTGCTTTGTATATAAAATTACTAAAAATAATAATATTTTTTAACTTATGAGGGTCTGGACACCTATGGGATTGGTCTACAGATTTCAGGCTCAACGAATGTTAGTGCGACACTTATACAAAAATATTTTTATACGCGTTGTTCAAAGTGCTTTTTTTTATCATGATAATAATATTTTTCGTGTTAATTTAACCCAAAATGTTCAAAGCACAAATACTCATAAGAGCGGATTCGACCAAACTTGACTTACCTGCTCCAGTTTTTTCGAATCCACCCTAAGAATATTATACATAGTTAAGTTCATAGCTTGTATTTATAAAACTGTGTGAAAAATGCAAATTAAACTTTCGACTACCAAGACCAAATAATGTTTTACTATAAAAGCCCCGTATTCATCGTAAACTTTTGCTAAGCAACAGGTGATCAACACTGTTGATGAGTAACGCAAAAGTTGCTGGAAACAAACACTGCAGACCCACCGTACCCCTGGCCGTACCCCTGGTGGTACGGTGGGTCTTTTAAAGTTAAACGATACCACTGTCTGAAGTGAATGTAGTGCTGTGCTGATGAAGATACTAGACGGACAGAAAATGATAAACTGTTACCTCGCATAATAATGACTCATTCATTAATTAGGTAGGTACATAATTGATGCGGCAACAATGCATGTTAAGTACTGAACAAAAAAAAAAGTAAAACTTTCTTGGTGATAGTGGGACTTTGAAAATCCGTCGACAATGAGGGATTTTCTTTTTCTTTTTTTTTTTAACTCTTCCCTAGTCGCTGGATAGATGGCGCTGAACTTGGTAAGTTACTGCAAGGAACGGAACGTCACATAATTTTTTTATTATTTCACTTGGATGTAATTTTGAGATCGTAAAACGAAAGCAAACGAAAGTGTCATTCAACGAGCGAAAGTGACGTGACGCAATGTTTTTTTTCCAAGCGTTTTGGCTTTGGCACCTAGTAACGTAGTCAGTTCAACGCCATCTTCAGGGTTCTTGGAAACTATGTTTTTTTTTTAATACTCAAAAGAAAAACCTTTCATTGGCGGAGTATTCGATGAACAAACATACAAAAAAAAAAAAACATACAAACATCCGAACATAGTACCTCCTCCTTTTTGTGAAGTCGGTAAAAAGGTACCTATATTGTATTTAAGATTTTTTCTGTAAAAAATTATGAATAAAATTATTAAATACAATTGTTGTTGTCAAAAGTGGTTTTAACTAGTGTTCCAACACTATTACCTGGTGGTACCGTTTAACTTTAAAAGACTGAGTGGGTCTGCAGTGGAAACAAAGTTTATATCAATAAGTCTAGTCCACACTCCAGTCTGCGTTAAAATGGTGCCTGAGGAAGTAGTGTAGCTGTGTATCTATTCCAAACTACTTACTGCCATATTTATAAACAGGTTGCAAACACGAATTACGTAAGCTGCAGACGATGGATCGAAAAAAACCAAAGTTACTTTAAACTAATTTATTTTAAGAGAAATTATTACAATTAAAATTGGTGAAACCTATTCGATGCTAGAATATGGAATGACAAAAATATGCATTAAAATAATTAATAGCTAATGTCGAATTCCGCTGCGTCGGCGACCCGTCGCTGGCCGGACGTCATCGATGCAGTTTTTATGCGCTCGGCGTAAACTGAAGGAATTGCAAGGTCGGCGATATCCATTAGGGATCCGTACTTAACACACGTCCATTCACGTCAACAATTGTTGATTAACAGATGTTGTCGCTCGTCGTGCGAAAACTTGTCAACATGCCGTGATCAACTCTGCAACAAGCAGTGTTACGAGCAACATGTTCACAGCAACTCAGCAACATGTTGGTTAAACTTTGTTTATAAACAAATATTTGCCATGAATACAACTTGAGCAACCTTTTAAGAGCTACAATAATAATGCGCCCAAAGGTTTAGTTAGTCTTGTCAAGTTGCTGAGTTCCTGAGATGTTTTAGGATACTGAACACCGTATTCAGGAACATGCACCTGAAAATCCAGAGACTGAAGCTACTGTACCACTGCAAAGAAAATTATTAGCGAGTGAGATTAACAATATTGTAAGTGAATTTTCACTTGTTTGTACCTAGCAAACTCGCGATGATTCGATTTAACACTCCGATTTATAAGGCTGGATTTAGTCTGGCTGACGTCGTCGGTCATGCTTCGCGTCAAACTTTATGGCAACTCTGAAGTGCGCTACTCGTTGAGTAGTACCCCTCACCCCCGCTGACACAGTTCATATATTTGGTATGCGACCGATGTCAACACTGACCGTCGCGAGTCGGTCGAGCACTATATCCAGCCTTAAGGCTGCCTGTCCACCGGAGCGTAGCGAGGCAACTGAGCGGAGAAACGGAGATATATTAACCAATAGGATTGCATAAAATCTCCGCTCCTCTTCTGTCAAATTTTCCTATTGGTTAATATTTCTCCGTTTCTTCGCTCCGCAGCCTTAGCCGAAGACACCGGTCAGAAAGTACATATGTGTCCGTTTACCACTAGAACCACTTTAACATCATAATTATGCAACTAAAATCAGTTTGACTACTAAGTTAGACCACGAAGAAGGAACGGTATGTATGTGGTCTACGGTGGAAGTCGTCAAACCTGCGCGCGAGACGGTTCGTGATGACTCTCGAAAACAGCTTGTAGACATGGCTCAGAAGTGAGATGGGCCTATAATTCTTAAGTAGGGCCTTGTCGCCATTCTTAAAGAAAAGTATCACCATACCTCTGTTCCATGCCTGTGGTGTTTTACCCTCGAGTATGACGGAACCAAACAGCTTCTAAAGGGCCATAAGAACTGGTTTTCCGCCGGCCTTCAGGAGCTCGGCCGTAATTCCGTCATCACCCGGCGCCCTGTTGTTTTTTCAGTTGCTTCAGAGCCATCCTAATCTCGTACAGGCTGACGTCCGGGATGTCTTCGGTATAGTCTCGGGTCAATCTAGCTCTTGGGTCGTTTGCCATAGAACCTCTCGATCTCTCTCAACAGGATGGCGGATACGATCCTGCCATCATCGGTCTTCAGTTTCGTAAGCTGGCTCTGCCCAATAGACAGATCTCTAGCAAAGACCTTGAAGCCTTTATTTCGCTCTATCACGTCCTTAATACGGCTTGTATTAAAGCGGCGCAGATCGCTTTTCAAGGACTTAGAGATCCGTCTATTGAGTTGCCGGTAATTTAGCGCATCATCTGAAGACTGCAGGATCATCTCGCGCCTCTCCTTCATGAGCCTTAAAGTAGGATCAAAGAGCCTCTTTGAAAAAATTGAATTCGTACGACGGGTCTGGAAGATCTTAGGCTGGTTTTAGAGTCGCGCTGACCGCACGCTGACCGTCGGCGCTGACAGCCGAAACGTATGAAAGGCACGCGCTGATAGCTACGCGTTATTCTAAAACGCTTCCTAGAAGTTCATACGTTTCAAGCTGTCAGCGCCGACGGTCAGCGTGCGGTCAGCGCGACTCTAAAACCAGCCTTAGACCCGACCATATGGACAGTTTCCACGAACCCATCGTTATAGTTGTCCACGGAGCTCCCTAGGCATTCGAAACGATTCTGAAGTTCGAGCTGAAAGGTCTCGGGGTTTCAGACCTGGATCGGTGCTGGGCGGAGCGCAGACTTCATCAGTCGAGATCTTTCAAGCTTGATATTCAAGTTCAATGTGCCTTTTACCATGCGGTGATCACTTCCTGTTTTCACCGCGTTAATCACAGAGACATCATTGAATACTTGCTTCTTCGTCGACATAATGAAGTAAATCTCATTTTTAGTTGCACCATCCGGGCTCTGCCAGGTCCACTTTCTGTGCTCACGTTTTCTGAAGAAGGAATTCATCATAAAGAGGCCTTCCTTCTCCATAAAACTGGCCAGTAGGTGGCCCCGGTGGTTTCGGCGTCCAACTCCAAATTGCCCCCAATCGCAGCTCATCATCGTTTCGTTTACCCAGTTTCGCGTTAAAGTCCCCCATGACAACGGTAAAGTGAGTTTTAGAGCCATGCATGGCTCTGGAAATATCCTCATACATGGTCTCTACCTCATCGTCGGGGCGTGACGAGGTCGGGGCGTAGACCTGTACGACCTTCAGCTTCAGGGATTTATGGACGATAAGCCCGACACCACACAGGGACTGCTGGTTGCCCTCCCGGAAATAGAGCAAGTTTCCGGATTTGAGGATTATCGAGTCCTCCCCCTCTCTTCGGACTTCAGATAACCCCACTATACTCCATCGTACCCTGCTCAATTCTTCCTCGAGTTTGACGATCTTCTCGTCGGTCCGGAGTGTACGCGTGTTGTATGTTGCCAGGTCCAGTTTTCGGTGATTGTGGTTGCCGGATCTCTTTCGGGGATTCTTAGCATCCCTTACCTCACCGTGGCCTTAACCGCTACCCTAGCTAAGGGTAGGCAGGCCGCCGGGTACTAGGGTCCAAGTGTTTTTTGTGCTTGTCATTCTTGGGGTTTTTGCCATAATCGCCACGCTTGGCAGGCGGGTTGGCGATCGCAGTATGGAATGGTGGTGGAATACATAGAGAACGCTGCTGCTCATTCTCCGGTACGACCCTTAGTCGCCTTGTACGACACTCTCGGGAAGTATGGGGTGGTGCTATTCTTTAAGTCCGGCACCACACAGACTACCACAGAACACGTAAACGGTTAAAATTACGCAAAAATCATGTTGTGACGGAATTGTTCTCCTTTAAAAGTTCTAAAAAAAAGTCCGCGACAGCATATATTATCTATCTTTAAGGTTGACTCACTATAACCTTTTATGATAAGTTCTAAAATAATGCATTATTTGCGAAGGTGTTTTTATAAACATGATATTAATCCTTATCCAAATAAATACGTTATTCATCACAAGTATTTAATTTTGACATCATTTGATTTCAATTAATCATCATCTGCCTAGCCTTTTCCCAAATTTGTTGGGGTCGGCTCCCAGTCTAACCAGATGCAGCTGAATACCAGTATTTTACATGGAGCGACTGCCTATCTGACCATCATCATCATTTGATTTCAATGAATATCTTAGGAGATATTATATTTTTAAAATAATACTAATAATAAAGCTGACGAGTTTGTTTGTTTGAAAGCTCTAATCTCTGGAAGTATCGGTCGGATTTATAAAAATCTCTCCCTAATAAAAATTAATAAATAATAATAATAAATGATAATCCCTTAGGACTTGAGCGAATAGAAAAAAAAAATCAGAGGTTTTCGCTAAGCGAAAATGAAGGCAGGCGAGAGATGCGACAGGGTGGGTCGGGGGAACAAAATACTCACGGGCAGAAGCTATAAATTATAAAGATCGTAAAAATTAATTATCGAAAACTACCTTTCAAGGGGAGGTGGAGAAACGCCCGGGTGTCACCATTACCGTATCCTCTGGGCGATGGATACGGTGGAGCACACGGTGGAGGTCTGCTCCGCTTGGGCGGAGCACCGCCGTGTCCGCGTAGAGGCGATCGGCAGCGGCGGCGACCTCTCGCTTCCGGCCCTGGTGCAAGCCATGGTCCGGGGCAAGAGGGAGTGGGAGGCAGTCACCTCCATCTGCGAAGCAGTCATGCTAGCGAAGGAGGTGGCGGGACGGCTCAGGGAGAGAGCCTCCCGTCCCAGCCGCCGCGGGAGACGCTCCGGGCGTCGGGAGCCGCGTGACGACTCCCGGCCACCGTAGGCGCGGGCCTGCGGGCGGAGAGTAATGGGTAGCTCACCGTCCGATCAGGGCCAGGCCCGTGCCGGACGGCGCGTACGTGTTCCACGCGCGCCTTAAAGAGATGTCAGCATCGAGGAGGGGCCCCCTTAGGGCCGAAGCCTGCCGGGTCAGCGGGATTGTCCGAAAGGGTTACCGCTGGCCCGGAACATAAAGGGCTAAGGAAGGAACACGGGAGGGTTTTAGTCAGTAAGAGTCTGACATTCCCTTCCGCTCCACCCAGAGCGGGAGGAGTCGTTTGCTGATTTCCCACCCGCAAAAAAAAAGGGGGAGGTGGAGAGGGTGTTAAATTTTTTTTAGCAATTTTTTTAAAAAGCGCTAGTCATACATAAATGCGAAAGCGAGTTTGTTTGTTTGTTACCTTTTCACGGGCCTTACCGGCTGAATGGATTTCGATGAAATTTCGCACACACTTAGGCCTGGGTTAGGACATAGAATACTTTTAATCTCGGTAGTAAGTTCCCGTGGGGTAATTTCCAACATCCACGCGAGCAAAGCCTCGGGCAAAAGCTAGTCTTAATCCGATTGGCCCTCGGTTCTGTGTACTGGTTGTCTATTTTATACACATCACACTAATATTATAAAGGCGAAAGTTTGTGAGTGTGTGAGTGTGTGTGTTTGTTACTTCTTCACGCTCAAACGGCTGAACCAATTTTGATAAAATTTTGTATGAAAGTAGCTGACACCCTGGATTAACATATAGGCCACTTTTTATCCCAATACTTCCACGGGATCGTCATTTATGCGGGTGAAACCGCGGGGCGCAGCTAAATAAAATTAACTCATTAAATACGCTCTTTTTTAATTAATGATGTACTTAGTAACGAGATAAATAAACTGGATTTGTGTAGAATCGGCAATTCAAAGTTTCAGCTTAGTCTTGAAGGGTTTCCCTCAAAGAGGAGAGGAATCCACATCGGCAGATATTAAGTAAAACTACTGATCTGACCTAAAGTGGAAGGCACCGAACTTGCATAGAAAGAAAGAAGATACGTTTATTTGCGGCAAACATGACGCATAAAAATAAAGACACAAACAAAAAATAAAACAAAATAACAATTTGGGAGAAAGTATGCGTCACATCTACGCAAAACGACCATCGCTCAGCATAATGCTAAGACCCTATACAATACACAGCTATTCACAACCATTCGACAGGTTGTCGAATCGAAAATGACACATTTTCAATTACTAATATGCCTTGCCCCCGATAGCTGTCGGAAGAATGGCGGTCGTCTATTTGATTTAGGACTGATTTTTCCAACGCCAGATAATTTTCCGAAGTATAGTTTTTAATTTTTTACAGTTCTTCCATCCTAAATCTGTCAGACGTCAATTTTATTCGTATTACGATGATATAAGTCGATTGTAAAATCAGCCCTTAAAATGGCAAAATTTTACAACCTTTAGCAAGGAAGCGTATCGAACGGTTGTGAATAGATATGTTGGATCAGTGTCAGAACGGTCGATATCGATATCATCGATCAACACCAGTCTAAGTCTTTACGACTTTACATTGAAAGCCATAATAATAGAAGGCAACAAAGGATACATATTGATGTCGGTCGTTTATGATAGTCATCTTTACAAGTAACAACAATCATGTGCCATTATCGATTGATTAAATATTATTACGGCAAGGTTTATAACAGCAGCAACGGGCCTCAGTGCATCGCATTCGAATACAAAAAAGTCCGGTGCGGCCCGCCTTTAGGTCATCACTTATTCTCTCTGTTCGCAAAAGTCCAACTTTCACAGGAGTCCAACTTACAGCTTCGCTCCGACACAGCAAATAACTTCAAGTTAGGATTTAAGTCAACTGCATTAAAGAAAAATTTACGATGACAATACAGAATAGTAGGCGACTTGTCACACGTCGCGCCGACGACGACCCACAAAATACAGATAGTACAGAAGTCAATCTACATACAAAGTGCGCTCGAGCAACGCACACATAGACACCGCCCACGGACACGTTATCTCAGACGGGTTGGGAGCAGTGCGAGCGTGCGTGGCATCCGCTTGAGACACGCGTCTGTGAAGTACAGAAATGGAGCAACAAAGAAATATCTATCTAGCTATCTAAGCTCGATTTATATAATAGTTTCCTATTTTTTTTTTTTTTTCTATTAATTTATTGTGAATGTGAGGACTATGTGGGTCATTTTTTTTCTGTTTTCCTTCTTAGTTTTAATCATGATCTGGCAGTTTGAGTAATTTACGTGGCCTACCCAAATGTCCTTTCTTTGGTATTGTTCGTCAAATCGTTGAGCTTCTCAACTTCTGAGTTGAGCTGCACGATTTTTGACAAATGCGTGCACTGATTGGACAGGTCCGCTCAATCTGTGTGGTTCTTTCCTCAAAAGACCATTTCAGACACCAATCTACATGGTCTTCACACGATCTGACCAAGATTTTGTCTGGACTTTAAAAGAGACTGTGACCTCTGAGTTTGTTTCGGCCTTTCTTCTCAGAGTAGTCAGATAGGAAAAGCCGACCTCATCTAGTTTAAAAAATATTATTGACGTGTAAAAGTGTTTGTAAAAACCTACTTACAGAAATAAATCATTTATCATTTATCATTATTTTGAATCAGTATAAACGAAGTAACTATTTTGTAAGGTAAATTCACGCCACCAACTATTACGTAACTTGAAAACATGATTTTTTGTTTGTGTAGGTAATGTGTTGTTTTTAGTGTCATTTGTTAGGTTTAGGTCTAAAACGGATAGGGCAAAATAAATTGTGTAAATAGGGTGATCCGTTTTGAAGTTATTAGGGATTTTCGATAGTGAAAATTGACAAATGTACATTTTTATGTTTTTGTTCTGTAAATTTTTTGTATTGTAATACTAAGTTTATTGTTTTGTTTTAATATTGAACAATAAGCTCGACAATAAATTTAACAACTAGATACGAGTGCCACTACCACGATAGTTTTTTGTGCATAAGTCGAAGTTGACGACCCTAGCGCGTCCGCCGAGCGTCGGTATGAAAAGTGAAGTACATACATGTGATTGACTTCTGTAGGTACTATCTGTATTTTGTCACGGCGCGCTGCAAGTGAGCAGCCCACTTCCCGGCGAAGAAACGCCTGCAAGCGGTATGCATGAGAGCCAAACCACACGGTGCGGTGCGGCGCCGCACGGCAAAGATTTCGACGAATCGGCGGGCATACGAGCTGCTTGTGTGCCCGCTGATTCGTCGAAATCTTTGCCGTGCGGCGCCGCACCGCACCGTGTGGTTTGGCCCTGACGGCGCCGGCGCCTCGCCGTCCGCTCGCGGGCTGTCTCCCGTCGGCGTTGCCCACAAATCCTCACTCACTGATATTCGGTGGCTGGGACAGACTGGATGCGGAAGACGAAGGGCAGGATGTTGTGGCGCAGCCTGGGAGAGCCCTATAACCAGCAGTGGACTGCGATAGGCTGAGTTGATTGAATATTTGCAAACCGATCTGTAAGCTGAAGGCCAGCCGTTGGCGCGTGGACGGTGAGCTACCAACTCAGCGGTGCGTGAACAACAAGCTGTCACCTCACCGGTAGCGTGCCAGTCGGTGCCAGCAGCGAGCGGTCGTCTTGCTGACGGCGCGTTGGCAACAAGCGGGTGGCATTTTTCGAGGCGCTGACGGGCGCTTTTCGGGTTACTGCGCTGGAGTGCTGCGGTTTTAAAGAGTGATGTGATGACCATTTCAAATGTGCGCAAGCAATTTATACAACGGCAAAGAATTCCGAACGCAGTAAAGTATTTGCCGGGCATTCAATAACCATAGCAATGTTTTAGGATAACGAAACAGAAAATAAGAACGATGTTCCTACGGTTCGAGAAAGTGAAGTCAAGATTCCCCTACAAAGAAAATTGGCATGTGGGGTCATGAACGACGGTGTAAGTAAACACCATTTTGAGTTTTTGAGTAACTAGTTGTTCGTTTATAGTCGGACTTTTAATTAGCTGAAGTAATATGACAGCATATGTGTTACCACTTTTAACGAAATTTTCACACCACCTGCTCGCTAACGTCAAATTATATGTCATGCAAACCTAACCTGAAGCAGGTCATTTAAGCACTAGGCTCTAGCCGGGCATTAATATTGTACTGAATCTCATTAAGACCCGCTGGTCATTAATGTGATTTGTATTTGGAACGTAAACTACTGATTCGATAATCGAATCAGTTTTTATTACCTCGCAGTAGGTGCGAAAAGTAGACAGTTTTTATTACCTCGCAGTAGGTGCGAAAAGTAGAGTTTTCTCCTCGGGGACAAAGGTGTCTTCGTCTTGGGCTAGCTTGAATCCCTCACTGCACTCAGGAGTCTTAACTCCCTCGTTTCGCTCAGAAGTTAAATCAGAGCTCCCTCGCTACGCTCGGGATCCCTAGGTTCCTTCTAATAGTTCCTCATTTTTCTCCATATGAAATTACCTTTTGGAAGGGGCGACTAGAATCAATTCTATTTTATTGTAATTTTTGACGTTCAAAAGTGCCTTTTATGTGCCTATTTGAAATAAATGATTTGACTTTATCATTTATTTGCTTTAGAAATAGAATAAAATGTTTTGATGAGTCCGCGTGCCACTGGTCAGTTTCCCTCAGTCGTCAGTTTATTTAATTCGCCAGTTCCGTTGATTAGTCAGTTTCACTGATTCGTCAGGTTTACCGATTAGACAGTTGTGTTAGTTAACTCGACAGTTTCCAGTGTTTGCCGGTTTTCGTCGATTCGTCAGTTTTATTCAATTCGTCAGCCAAAGTACAGTCAGTAGAAAACTGCATACACGTCTGCTAATTTAAATAGATATTGAGATCTATTTGATAACTTTTGGCACAGACGACAATTTTTTTTATCACACCATATTCATTAAAAATTCCTGCCGATTTTAAAGAAATATTTTGCGATATTACATATAAGTGCACTCCATCGCGATTTATCACCCAGTTTTATATAGTTTTCCTTTATTCATGCAGACCTGGCTAGTATCTACAGTCAACGAGACAAATGTTCTGTCTCTTGCTTATTGGCTCTTACCGGACAAAAACAATCCACGTATTATCACGTTTTCTGAAACCCAACATAACAACAATCTATAACCCTAAAAAACATGCCGATTATGAATTGGGAGCAATAAATGCATTGAAGGCTGTATTGCCTTTAGCTCTTGTTGTGGGATATATTTTTCACTACCTACCGAGTTAGCGACAGTACCTACCTACTGCAAAATGCAAAAGAGTTGGAAATAACTAATCCAGTGCCGAAGGACTATATTCCTGACGGTTGGATGCGATTAAAGAGAAAATGTCGCATTGTGTAACAATCAATATAACAGATCTGTCACAGTAGGCAAACTATTAATATGGTTCTTGATTGCATTAATTTCCTTTTTAATTAACTCTATTTTAAGTATATGAATTTACGACATATCGACATATATTTAGATTTCCGTTATGTAATCTTAGAAAGGAAGTTTGTTTTTTTAATTAATGTGTCATATTCTTCTTCTTCGTGTCGCTGGCACGACTGTATTTTAAATCTTGTTTTCCCAAAACTTTGCCACTTCCACGGCGTTGTCGGTGGCAGCGCAGAGGTCACTTTGACTGCATGTTTTGGGACACAGAGGGCAGAATAGGAGGTGGAGCATCGTTTGTGATATTAGGTAATAAGGTCAGATTATAGAAGTATGGGTGTAAAGTTCACTCATAATCGAAAGGGAGGATCCAGACGAGTGTTGTGTATGGCGGGCAACTGCCCAATGTTGTGGCCACTGGCCCGCGTTGTGGATTACGGCCCACTCCCTCTCACCGAGAGGAGGCCTGTTTCCCAGCAGTGGGAACATTATAGGCTGATTATGGTTATGGTTGGTAATCAAATAAACGGGCCTCTATTCTTCCGACAGCTGCTTGCTGTCGGAGGCAAAGCAAATCAGGTTATCAAAATGTGTCATTTTCGATACGATAGCATTCGGATGGTTGTGAATAGCTATACTGGAATCGTAAGGTTCATTCTCCATAACTACTACTGCGTTCGGCTTGAGTTTAGGTAGAATTCAAGCGAACCTCCTCAAAACTCCTCTGCCTATATTTCGACATGTTTATTGGGAGTAAAAGTTTGATACATTTTTAGTAGGTAAGTACGACTAGAAAAACGATCTAAATCGGTTTGTCTTCGTAATTTTTTTACTATTGAGTTAAAGCTAAAAAGTTGTAAATATCATATTATGAACAATAAATAATCAAGACTGTGCATGTTATCATCAACATTGTATCTGATCAATACGAAGAATATTTAATGGTTTAAATTACAAATATTCTGACCTAAAACGATGTTCCATTGCGTTTTAATCACATCACTAGTAGAGACACTAGCTCTACTAGTGATGTGTGGCAACTTTTTTAACGAAATGACAGTAACAGATGTAATTTTACTGCAGCTACTTAAAGTCCAACCTTATGTAAGTTCTATTTTTTTTTTTTTTATAAATTGGAGACCTTCCGTTCCTGCTTAGGCTCAATACACACTGAGATGACAGCGGCCGGAACGAAGCAGTTTCATTCAGTGTCAGATAATTTCAACTTTATGTTCAATACATAGCATATTATTTTCACAGAGATGCGAGAGGGTCGCGCGGCCGCCTGTGGCGCCACGAGCCGTTTCGCAACCGCACGCGGCAGCAGCGTGCGACTGCAAGCGCAGACGCGCGGGGCCGCGCGACCTTTTGCAGAATATAAACTGTCCCAATCCTAATGCAAAGCGCGAGCGCCTTTGGCGTGGATCTTCTTTTGGCGACACTACTTACCGAGCCCGACGGAGCCCGTCGCTGCCCCCTCAGTGTGAATCACACTAATATTATAAAGGCGAAAGTTTGTGAGTGTGTGTGTGTGTTTATATATTTGTTACTTCTTCACGCTCAAACGGCTGGACCAATTTTGATAAAATTTTGTGTGGAGGTAGCTGACACCCTGGATTAACATATAGGCTACTTTTTATCCCGATATTCCCACGGGATCGACCATTACGCGGGTGAAACCGTGGGGCGCAGCTAGTTGAGCATAAATAAATAGTGACTTGATGCTTTACAGATCACTAGCACTAATCAGCTGAAGAAAAAAGAAATTTCCTGGACACAGCCGGCATATCTGGACAAAGTGCAGTTACAGGTTCCTTTAAGAGGAAATGCGGGTGGTCGTTTCTCCATAGAAACGCTCTCGCCTGTTTTCTTTCTGGTTAATGACCATAAAGCAATAATTTTTTTACCGAATAATAAATATTAACTACTTGTATATGTCCCTAAGTTTTCCTTTTTGATGATACTTTATTTTTGTAAGTACTAGAACCTTCAAAAAATGCCGATTTAACAACAGAGGTCTAGTGTACTTTGACAACATTAATGAAAAAAAGAAAAACATAGGGACACAATATATTATATCCTTCTTATTCAGTTTATGAAATATCTTTTAAATTGGTCCAATATTGGAGGAGGAAATAGGCGAGAGCCAAACCTCAATTTATGACTTTTTGTTTAGGCTTTTTCAA
This sequence comes from Mesoligia furuncula, assembly GCA_916614155.1. Taxonomy (NCBI): domain Eukaryota; kingdom Metazoa; phylum Arthropoda; class Insecta; order Lepidoptera; family Noctuidae; genus Mesoligia; species Mesoligia furuncula. Next base: position 17,668,486 of record OU744801.1, read on the forward strand.
AAGTCTCCTCGACCGCAGTTCCTGTTAATCCCTACATTTTACAGTCATTTTCATTTCGTTTATTTAATTCTTACACAGACTGATGGTTACACGTTTCTTTTATTGAGTATGCAAAAAAATAAATTTATTAAATTATATTTTGTAGAATTTGAATACTCGAAGTGTAGCTTCGATATTGGATCGGAAGGCTTCGATAGGGCCTTGCTTTAGAAAAACTTTGCCGTACGGAGAGCCCTCTGGAATTTCCATCTGCTTACCCAAGGTCAGTTTAAAAAAAAGCAAAAAAAACAACACCAGACACCAGTTGTCCAGTTGGCCAGTTGTGAATTATTAGAATTCAGTTATTTTTTGCATGAAAATAATAAACACAAATCTTTAAGCCACTGAGTATTTAGTTACTTAGTATTACTACCTACAGACTGTACTGAATTTATTGGATACCTACCACATTTTAATTTCAGAAATCTCTGAAAACTTGTAATGAGATCATCAAACCAAATCAATCGGGAGGCATTAGCATAACCGTGTCTAAGGTATTTTAGTACACTTTTTATTATCTCCACATTTTATTATCTTTATTTTATTATCTCCACAGCAATTTAATATTCAGGCTCGCTTGCATCTCGTTCTCTCATTATAAAAACGCGGTGTGTCGTGACATGTCGACACGTCCTGTGCTTCTATACTAAATTCAGGTTTTGACTGGCCGCATGCGCCTAGCCGGGCCGCATGCGCCTAGCCGGGCCGTTGTCGTGGCCGTGGCCGTATCAATGCGCGTCTAGCCTAATAATTGTCATATCATGCTATATACCGGTTCTGTTGGCGCGTGGCCAAAATCGGAACTAACGCCGCCATCTTGTTTTGTCAATACAATTTCTGTGACAATTTCACAATAATGTTTACCAACAACGCCCCCCTGTCAGTGTCATTCAGGCGCAAAAAGATCGAAGGGCCGAAATTCGTAAAAAACTAATGAATCACACTAATATTATAAAGGCGAAAGTTTGTGAGTGTGTGTGTGAGAATGTGTGTGAGTGTGTGTGTGTGTTTATATGTTTGTTACTTCTTCACGCTCAAACGGCTGGGTCAATTTTGATAAAATTTTGTATGGAGGTAGCTGACACCCTGGATTAACATATAGGCTACTTTTTATCCCGATATTCCCACGGGATCGACATTTACGCGGGTAGAACCGCGTGGCGCAGCTAGTAAAATAATATAAGTAGAATCGATTTTGTTTTTATTATATTTTCAGAGATGTTTGGATAATAATGCAAAAATGTCAAGTGATTTTGAAATGAGAAACAGAGCAGACCGTATCGTTTTTCCACGGAGGGAGAATCATATAGAAATAAAAGTACCTAATTCAACTTATTATATTACTTTATACAAAATCATGTAGGTATATCGACCAGATTTGGTAAACTGTTTTTACTATTTATTAGGCCACCAAAACAGTAAGTTTTGTCACATATTATACTAATACCTACCAAATACTCGTACAGTCACGAGTATAAATATCTTACACTTACGCAAATTCAAAAGCGATCTTCTCTTGAAGTACCTATCGATACTATATTGTGCAAAACACAATGTCCTTTCCTGTTTGGAGTATTGCAGCCACTTATGTGATGGCTCGGCAAAATACCAGCTTGACTCGGTGAAACGCAGAGCGAAATGGCTTGCATTATAGGCGAAGAGACGTTGGTGGCTAGGCTTCATAGACTGACTTATTTATTTATACACTGCTGGACACATCTATTGGCCCACCTTGTATTTTCAGTTTCGTTTGGTCCTAGCTAAAATTTTATACTAGGTCGAGCAAAAAGTTTTTATGCAGTTTTGAACCTGGCACATTCACAATTTCATTCAATAGTCTTTTTTTGAATTTCGAACACAGAATTTAAAGAAACAAAAGACAATTTGGAGCCTGTTTGTTGATATCAAACAATCGAATATTAAGAAAACTTGGTTTTATTGGTTTACTTGGATTTAATTCTTGAAAAAGTGATTGATATCTTTGGTTTTGCAACAAACATTACTTATTCTTAACATTAAGGTGAGGTTCTATCAATAATCTATGGATACTTCACCTGAAGTCCCCGCCCAAGCTGTGGCACTTATTCAGGCCGGACACAGCCAAAGAAACGTGAGTGCTCAACTTAATTTAAGTCGATCTGCGGTCCGAAATGTTTATCGGAGGTACCTAGAGACTGGCGGCTTTGTTCGTCGCCAAGGAAGGCCACGATCTCGGGTCACAACTGAAAGGCAGGATCGATTCATCGTGACGACCAGCTTGAGAAATCGTCACCTTACCTCCATTGAGATACAAAACCAACTTCGCGACTTCCACGGAGTATCTGTGAGTGCTCGAACTGTTCGGAGAAGGTTAAAAGAACGCGATATGGGACCACACAAGCCAGCTAATGGGCCCAAACTAACGCGAGCCCACCGAACAGCGCGCCTTCATTTCGCACGCAGTCATTTAAATTGGACACAGCAAGATTGGAGCCGTGTATTCTTTTCTGATGAGTCTAAAATTGTGTTACATGGCAATGATGGAAGGAAGAAGGTCTACCGACGTAAGGGAGAGCGTTTCGCACAATGCTGCTTTGAAGAGAGGGTTGCTTATGGCGGTGGCTCATGGACTGTCTGGGGCGGTATATCCGCGAGCGGCAAAACTCAACTTGAGGTTGTTACAGGACCACGGCTGCCAACATTAAATGCATAGGTACATTCGTGAGTGCTTAGAACCTCACGTGATACCATACGCGGACTATGTGGGCCCAAATTTCCTTTTTATGCATGATAATGCAAGAGCCCATGCGGCCGGCATCGTCAGGGAATATCTTCGGGATGTGAACATCACAGTTATGGACTGGCCAGCCAGAAGCCCAGACATGAACCCCATTGAGCACATGTGGGACGAGCTAAAAAGACGTGTTAGGGCTCGTCAGCCAGTTGCCCAGACGATGCAGGAGTTGAAAACTGCTATAGAAGAGGAATGGGAGATCCCTCAAAATTTCATAGAGCGGTTGATAAACTCTATGCCTAATCGTATAAGAGCTGTGGTAGATGCCCATGGAGGCAACACGCGTTATTAAATTAAACCTTTATTTGATAAAACATGTTTTTTATTCAAAAATCAATTTCCTTTAACAAGGCGCATATCCGACTTGTTAGGCGTAGCTCCATGTCGTATGGTATTCTGAATTCAAATTTAAAACAATACGATCGAAAAAGATGGTAAAATGTATCAGGTTTAAAACTGCATCAACAGTTTTTGTTCAATCTAGCAATCATATTTCGGTAGGGGCCATCGAAACCTAAACTCTAAGGTGGGCCAATAGATGTGTCCAGAAGTGTATATACTTTACTAGCTTCCGTTCGCGGCTTCAACCGTGAGGTATGTCGATAAAAACTATCCTATGTCCTTCCCCGGGATGCAATCTATCTCTCTGCCAAATTTTATCGAAATCCGTTCAATGGTTTAGGCGTGAAAAGGTAACAGACAGACAGACAGAGATTCTTTCGACTTTATAATATTAGTATGGATTGTACACCAGTAAATACATAACGAAAAAATATGATTATTACTACAAAATATAAATTAATGAATTTGACTTATGGACGTAATGTTGCTTGCATGTATGGTCTTCTACAGACTGCACTTCGGAAAGTGTGCGCAGGAGATATACATCAGAACGTTCAGCCAGTCGAGATAGGGAGCTGGCTGCTACTCCAGTTTTTAGTGACGATTTTGTGACGCATAAAGCTGCCAGCCGAAGAATTTGTGACAAAACAGTTCGAAAGTTAGAAGCATTTATTTATGGCCGAACGGCCTGATATCAGAACGTTCGGCCAACCTGAATCTCCATAACTGAGGACCTTAGAGAAACTGTTACTGGATAAAGATTTTGTGACGATTTGGTGACAGACAACCACTGCTTTACTTTTACTCGTAATGGTAACGGTTAAAAGTAAAATTAATTTTAGTTCCTGGAACATCAGAACGTTCGGCCAACGTAATCTCCATAACTGAGGACCTGAGAGAAACCGTTAATGAATAAAGATTTAGTGACGAGACTGAAACGAATGTTTATTGCTTTATTTTTTTTGTGACGGCCCCTTTAAATAGTAAAATGAAAATTAAACATATAACCTCAAAACATTGGTATCATGGATTCCTTCCACAAGGAAGAAGCCCAGAGAAACCGATAATCAATAAAGATTTAGTGACGACACTGAAACGAACTTTTATTGCTTTATTTTTTTTTGTGACGGCCCTTTTATATAGTAAATTGAAAATTTAATATATAACCTCAAATTCCTCCACAACGAACAAGCCTAGAGGACTCGTAAAACCCCTGATCTGTTATAAGTTTTCAGTACAATGGTGTCAGTATTTTTGTTGATTCAAGATTAATCTATAAAAATGCACTATAGCGGATGGCGACTGAAATAGGGTGACCATGTACCTATTCCAACGAAACAAGTATTTATCGAGTAGGTACCTATTTATCTACTGAATGAAGCAAAACACGTCGTAATATTAAATTATGTAGGTACAAGCAACGTTGAGCTGATGCCTGCATACCAGGGTCCACTTGTGAAGTTTTTGTTATATTAGTCGAGTCTATTTTGGCTAAAAGCAAACGAAAGTGGAAAGGTGACTGACATTAGAGATTGGGAAATTTGAGTAAGTACAAGAATACTTAAATAAATAGGTACTTACACAAATTAAAAATGCTTTATTTGTAATCAATCATCCAAAAAAGCGGTAGGTAGTCAGGTACATAATAATTTGTACTTTATAGAATTACAGTTAAATGAGGGATTTTCTTTTTTAACTCTTCCCTAGTCGCTGGATAGATGGCGCTGAACTTCGTAAGTTACGGCAAGGAACGGAACGTCACATCATTTTTTGATTATTTCACTTGGATGTAATTTTGAGATCGTAAAACAAAGGTGTCAATCAACGAGCATATGTGATGTGACGCAATGTTTTTTTTCCAAGCATTTTGGCTTTGGCTCCTAGTAACGTAGTCAGTTCAACGCCATCTACAAAATTCTTGGAAACTATGTTTTTTTTTAATACTCAAAAAGAAAACCTCTCATTGGTTCACCACGAGAGAAGGTAGATCGATTTGACAGCTATGTGTTTATTGCTAGATGATTGACTTGAAACTTGTCAAATCGGATTTCTTTCGGTGGTGGCCCGACAATATTATTATTAGTTTGATAAACTAGATTACACATTTTACAATTAAATAACAGTTCTATAGATAAATCACAGTAAGATTATACAATAACTACACCAAATGAACTCTTAAAAATACTAGTTGACAACATTACCTACGGCTTTCTTTCCGGTAAGGTCAGCCAGAATTTCTATTTCAGCCAAACATTTGGCTAGACAAATTGCTCCTATTGAGCAATGCAATGACTTTTTAAACTGTTCTGCCAATAATTTGGTCAGAATTAATGACAATAATTATCATTTAAATTAGAAATTAAGACAATAGAGGCAACCTCTTGCGAAAATATTAAGTAAGTCAAAAGAAAGTGTAAAAAAATTAAATAATATCAATCTGGTTCATTAAAATATTCAAGGATTATTAAACAAAGACTCAGAAGTAGAATTATTCGTGAATTGTAACAATATAGATATTCTTTGAATGACAGAACATGGGCTTAAAAGCCACCAGATCATGTTCAATTTTAGTAATCACCAGGTTGGTAGTTCATTCTGCAGAATAAATGCTATACATGGTGGCTCATTAATTTTAATAAATAACCAGCTTAAGTTTAAGGACCGCAAGGATATTGTGAGCCTCTCTGTTGAGCGGACAATTGAAATAGCCTGTATAGAATTGGAGTAGTTCATTATATTAAGTGTGTACAGACCTCCTTCAGGATTGTATGATTGTTTTGAAAAAGTTATGGATGAAGTGTTGCACAAAATCTGTAATACAAACAAGTCCATCATCATTTGTGGTGATTTTAATGTTATTTTTTTAGAAAATAACCGGCCACATCATAACGCACGGTGGTGTGTGTAATGTTTTTTATAACAATTTATTTCTAATGCATATTATAGAAAATATTAGTTATTTGCACTCTTTCTCATATTCCTCCGTCCGCATATCTATTTATTTTGTTGCAATACCTACATCGTCACCTTATTTCAACTATTTCGACGTATTTTGCTTCATTCAGTAGATAAATAGGTACCTACTCGATAAATACTTGTTTCGTTGGAATAGGTACATGGTCACCCTACTTCAGTCGCCATCCGCTATAGTGCATTTTTATAGATTAATCTTGAATCAACAAAAATACTGACACCATTGTACTGAAAACTTATAACAGATCAGGGGTTTTACGAGTCCTCTAGGCTTGTTCGTCAGGAGCTCCACGACCTGATCCCACCTTCGCCCTCCCTTTCACTACCTGACTACCAGACGTACTGCAGGGTATCATCTTGGTTGATCGCCAGACATGTTGTATTCAGCGCTTGTCCTCCACATTTATTATGCTCAAAGCCAAAGTGTGGAACTCTCTGCCAGCGTGTCTTCCGTTCCACATATAACCCGTCTGCCTTCAAAGTAAGAGTGAACAGGCATCTTCTGGGCACGCTTATTCCTTCGTAGACCTCATCCATCGCTTTCCATCAAGCGAGATCGAGGTCACGAGCCCGCAATAAAAAAAAAAATCGTGTTACGAACATTGGTAATTATTATTATACGAGAAAAACGCTTTTGAATTTTGCGTTACTGGAAGGTATTTATGCTCGTATCTAAATTAAAGAAGAGCAGTTAGGTGCCATCTCCATGGGCGCGAGAATCGTGGCAATAGTCTCACTCTTACCGAGTCACCGTTCTATCAAATTATATTGAATATTCTATTAATCAATCTCCTCACAACGATATCATTGCGGCGAATGTGATGGCACGACGTGACCCCGATTCTCTCGCCCGTGGAAATGGTACCTTACTGAAAGTGAAGAGTAGCCAAGGCTCAACTTTGGATCGGCGAAAATGGGCAGTTTTTTATAACTCCCTTTTGTTCATAATCCTTATTTCGATAGAAGATAGAACTTTTAAATTCCACTCCGTCATCATGTTCTAAGTTCTTCATAATGGCCTTGTTCGACCAGTGTGTCAAACAAGGCTGTTGTGGAGTTGCTGTGCTGTGTCACTGCTTGGTATCTATAGGCTAAACAGAACTTCTTTTCAGATTGAAGACGGTAATTGCGAAAACTATTTGAAAAATCTGAAAGGAAAATTGGACAGCTGGCGTGAGAAGATAAAACATGTGTTGCACATTTAGAATTACATATGCACAAACAGCAATTATTTAGATTTTTTTTGTTTTGTTGAACTTTTTGAAAGTTTTAATAAGTAAATGAAATATTTCATGAATACCTATAATATATTTTTTATTTGCAAATCATAATTCATAAAATATAAACTCGTTTATAGACCTAAACATACAAAATGGACAACTTTACTGTAAGAATATTACTTTATTTTCGTCGCCAACTACAAGAATACACTGCGAACTTTTTAAAGGGTCTTCTAACTTGTTACAGCCATATTATGATACCAACAATGATTTGCTAATACTTACAACAACTTATAGGTACTTACACTTCTAATTTGACAAGTTTTTAAACAAAACGAGATCATGGAATTTTGGGGAACTAACACATTTTGATTTCAGCTGAAGAAGTAGATGATCGTTGCAGTACCGGCGGCGTACTGTAAGACGTAGTCAGACTACGGCCAATGATTCTTTAAGGGCATGACCTAAATGTCCAGCTTTGATTTAGATTCATATAATTCGTGTCAAATAGGCGTCACTGTAATTTAGCCCTGGGTGCACGTGAATATTGCAGTAGGTACAGAGTAGAAGTCTAAGCATGGAGACATTTAATGAAACTCTGTCACTAATATGCAAAATACGTTTGTATTGTACCAGGAGCACACTTTTTGAATAACAACGAGGATGTGGACGTTGGACAGTCCTGTACGAGGTGTTCTAGAACTTTTGTTTGGCACAGAAAAGTAAGCCCTGTATTTGTTATATCAGCCAGACTTCCTTTTTCATGCGTATGCTTTCTTCTCATAGCCCTCGTGCTAAACTGAACATGTTCACATGTTTTCTTCACGACAGCTGATGGAATATTTTGGATGAGTCTTCAGGTAAGAAGACCTGACCCTTTCTCGCATAGCTACATAAAAAAACACTATCTTGGATGGTAATGTCATTATGTGTTTCCATAACTTTAAACATGACATGAGTTGGAAACCTTGAATTTGCTGTTCTCTCGAATAGGTAAGGGTTGCAGTGGCCTATGAGGATCCTTCGCGAAACTTGCAGAAGGGACTTTTAGCCTTATCCAAGATTTCCTGTGTTATGCGAATGCTCCTGGGAATCTGGGCTCCGCACGAAGGTATGTATGGGGGAACCTGGTGCGAGATGTTGGAGGCCCGCGCCGCATCGTAGTCGTTCGCTCGGGGGCGCCAGCAGAGCTCCGTGCTGCCGCACCCGCAGGTCATCTCCCGACATATCTGTGGGAAATAAATTGAAAAGTTGAAGAATTAAATAAAGGGAGAAGTAACATAACTTTAAATTGCTTTTTTTGGGTTACATTAATAATCAGTTAACGTAATACATTTTACAGGATGGTTGCTTTAATGAAAAACGTTTTGAAAATGCAAACATATTTATGATCTTAATGTTATTGACTGTGTTCTTGTGCCTGTATAGTTGTTTAGGCTAGTTCACTTGAGGATGAAGAATTCCTTGTATAGAAAACACTTCTTGATTGGACTTTAATTTCTTTTTATTTGTACAATTATTAACAAGGTAATTATAAAATTGCAAGTGTGGATGCTGTCGCCAACGTACCAGACCCCCCAGACCCAACGGAAAAACCGTCATAGACAACTTTCTACAATCAATGTTGCCCGACATAAAAATTAATATCTGTGTTGGGATGACAACAGACTGTAGTTAAATCACTGCAGTAAAGTAACATTATGTGTTGTGCACACAGTCAGTACTTGTCCTGTATCATGAATAAATTCACAGAGACAAATTTTCTATGCATCCGAAGCTAAATACTACTATCTAACGGGTGTAATAATACCTTAGGCTGCCCGCCCACGTCAGACTTTTTGTAGGACCGATAATCGGGCCGATTTAGTTAACTTCATTATTTCTGACCTACTTTTTGTAGGACGTGTGCGTTGCACTATTGCTATCAGTGTGTTCTATTTTTCTCCTACAAAAAATCGGTCACCGATTATCGGACGTGGAAAAACAAGTTAATTCTACCAGCACCTAGACTACAAATGTATAAAAATAGCCCAGAATACCGAAGCATACAAATATTCAACAAATTACCTGAAAATATACGGTCCACGGAAACTACATGTGTATTTAAAGCTAGGTTAAAGGCATTGCTCTTAAAAAAATGTTATTATAGTATCCAAGAATTTATAGAAGATAAGATGTTAAAATAAAGTTAAAATATATATCTGTGTGTAAATTTTAAAATTGTCTATAGTGTGCGCATATTGTGTGATATATTATAATTTATATCTTAATAATAATTACTACTACAATATTATTAGTTTTAAGTTATCTTGCTGCGCCCTAACAGGGTCATGTACTGACTAGTTTAAGCCTAGCGTATAACTACGTATGTGTAGGTACATTATGCAATAAATAAATAAATAAATAAATAAGCACTTGGTTATGCTTGCGTTACATTGCGCAGTACCGTAACAAGTCGTTTTTGCACAAAGTTACTAAGGGAAAATTTCACCAAACTTTTATACCTGGAATACCTAAGTCAATAAGTATTTTATTTTTTTAATAAATTTTGAATTTTTGACAGTTTTTCCATACTAGAACTGTCAGACGTCACTTTATTCCGCGGATAAAACATATCAGGAGGCCAATTCTCGTAATTTAAAACGATCAAAATTGTGTCGCAGTCACATCTCGTAGACAAACAAATGTCAAAAATGTAGGGAAATTAGACATATTTTTGACAGATTAAGACTGAGATCAAACTGTGAACGTTATTAAAATTAGGTACAAAAATTGCCCCTCTGACTTTGGTAAAATCAGCCAGACAGATCAGTACAGAATGCGTAATGACGGCTTCGTATTGGGTATTTTCCGAATAAACCTATTGTTTACAATTAGATATTAACCGAGGCAAGATACTCGTCCCTGCAAGCGTCAGGACAGCCACAAGTCCAGTTGGTGGGGGGCACGCAGGTACAGATGGGCGGCGTGTAACATGTGTTGGGGTGCCAACAACAAGTCGGACAACAACACTGCTGGCACATCGTGTACACCTGCAACAACACAGTTATGATTAAACAAGTTCGAGTAAGGCCGCCCACAAGTAGCTCACCGTTCGATCAGGACCAGTCCCGTGCCGGACGACAAGTACGTGTTCCACGCGCGCCTCAAAGAGATGTCAGCATAAATTGAGGGGCCCCTTAGAGCCGAAGCCTGCCGGGTCAGTAGAATTGTCCGAAAGGATTACCGCTGGCCCGGAACGTAAAGGGCTAAGGAAGGAACACGGGTGGGTTTTAGTCAGTAAGAGTCTGACACTCCCTCCGCTCCGCCCAGAGCGGGATCATTTGATGATTTCCGAACTAAAAAAAAAAAAAGGCCTCCCACAAGGTGGACCGATGTCCTCGTGAAGGCCGCATGAATCGGCTGGATGCGGGAAGCACAAAACCGGTCAGAGTGGCGGTGCTAAAGGGGCAGGCTATGTCCAGCAGTAGAGGTCTTTCAGCTGAATTTATGATGATGATGATGATGAAGCTCATGTAGGTCAATAAAAAGCTCTATATTGAACGTCAACATTAACTGTCAAGAAAATATAATTCTCTAGTTGTCCCTTCCAAGTTGTAGTTTCGTATGGAGAAGAATGGTAAAGAAACTCTATAGTTACTATTAAGTATATAAATGTAGGCAACAGCTGCTCTTTTTTTTCACGATTTCAGGTTTTGCCCCATAGTAAAAGTTGTTCATAATGATGAGTACAATTACCTCTAAAGAGGTTGTTAATGTTTTACCAATTTCAATAGCCGTGTATACATATTTGGGACATTTTCAGCTCTGTCTGCAGAGGCATCGCATATTCGTTACTATCCTCTGGGATAGTAACGAATATGCGATGCCTCTGCCATGGTATTGCACATATTTATAGGAGGCGGTGACCACTTGCCATCATGGCAGCTGCGGGTTTTGGCATTTTGACAGTTCAACAACATTCGTTGCATTATTTATGTTGTTGTGCGGACAAATTTTTCGAACATAAGAGGCAATGGATCAGCAATATCCTTCAAAAAAATTCAGATTGTGATTGATAGTGTATTACGTAATTAGGGTGCGGGGCCGTCAGCTTGTTTATCCATTTACATAGAGTTAGAATTTGGTGGTAGAAAATTAATTTCAAAACCCATCAAATACTTGCGTCACCTTACGAATACAAGTAAATAAATGATTATTTCTGTTTTATTCTTATTCAGGCCCCGACTGGGATCTGAAACCGGCCCGGGCATTTTAGAGACTGCCGGGCCCTCCAATTTAGTGAAAGGAAAGCTACGAATGTAAATGAATGGTCCAAATTTTACATTCGGTCTTTATAATATGTATATCTATTTAAAATATTATGTAATAAGTATTAAAATTTCAATTACTTCTGAAGAAGCTTACTGCTCTAGGCTACTTTATCAATAATGTCGTCGCTACCTAAATTCATCAAGAGATATTTTTTTACGGACATTATCATGAAATAATTTAAATTCTTATCAGAGGATAAGGTACCTACTCGATATGCGATTTTCGAAAATCGTTTTAGAGTTGAAAATGATCTTTCGCAAGCAACTTTTATCAATGATAATGTTAGCAGAGAACGCCAGTCCAAAGAAGGGCGGATCGGTTACATAATCGAGGGCCAGTCGGGACAGGTTCCAATCAATGGCAGACTAAGCATCTTGGGGACCCGGGGCGGCAAAACAAAATGCCCCCCAGCCTTCCGAGTTAGTAGGAAATTCTGGTAACATTTTGCAAAATGAAAGCAATGATAACGTGCGTAATTACTCCCACTACACCATGGGCCTCGCACCTGGCAGGATATTTTTTCAAGGCGGTGCTTTTCATATCCTCAATATGCTATTTATGAGGCGAGCTCGGAAATTTTTAGCACCCCGTCTCTGGATTATCGGTTAGTTTTCTATTGAACATTCTTACGAAATTGAATATATTTTGACCGTGTTGTAGTATTTGATCAAAAACTAATTCTTAAGATTTGGGCCAGAAAGTTATTATCAACGTTACATTATGAAGCTGAATCCAAGTTTGAGAATTAACAAAAAAAATTCTTCAGAGCTGTCTTTAGACCACCATCGTGTTTCTCCAATAATTGAGAGCCTTTTTAGTATTTCCGTCCTGTTTAGTTTGCTCCCAGTATCCATACGTTGGTAAGATTCGCGAAAAAATATAATCACGTCAGTCAGTACCTAAATAATAATGAAGCACTTTGAATTACAGCTTGAGTAGTAGGTACCTATCTCATACTAAATTCAATACATGTGTTCTGGAGATTCTTTTCTTTGGAAAGCCAGGGAGAAAACCTACCCGACCCGATATTAGAAGACTTTAAAGAAAACATATTCTTCCCGGTTCTCACATTGTACAATGACGATAACGTAAATTGAACTAGGTCCTCGAATTGACGGTAGAGGACGTTATTTTAATAGATGTATCGCGTTTTTTTAAATAGCAAAAGAACGTCGATCGGCAATCGGCCACACCGGCCCATCAGGCATCCGGATGACCGATCCGGGCCTGTTTTTATTACTTACCAACCAAATGCCTCGAGCTATCTCGTTCCTAATGCAAGGCAGAGCAGTACACAGAAGACAATGCTCAAACTTGGTCAGCTCTGGTACACCCAAATTTTTCTCTATTCCGGAAGGACCAAGCACGACCTGGAAAATCAAGAAAAAAAAATTGTACCTAACCATTTTGCTACAAAGCGATTGTGTGATGTACTAAAGCCCGTTCACAGTTATTTTACCTCTGACAGTAGCAACCTAACAGCAACCCTATTGTAACGAGAATAAAGATCACAATAATTTTGACAGACTTATCAGTGGCTGTAAACCAACAGCAGCCTTATTGAAATAAGAATAAAGATCACTGTGATTTGGACTGTGATGCAAAATCAGAGGTAAAGTAAAGAGGTGAAAGAACTGTATAGTGTACAGGGGGCCTAGTAAGGCCACATTGGCAGAAAGATAAAAGGATAACATTATGAATCAAAAATTCATAATGGACGGTTAACAAAGTTAATCGTATCAAATCCCATTGGTAACGGATTTTTTGTCTGTGCTAAAATACCAATCAATCCAATCCAAATCCAATCCCAATCTCTTTGATTATACCTAGGTAGAGCAGCGAAAAAAATAAAAACACGGACTGTCTTCGCCATATTATGATTTATAATGTTATCCGTTTGTGATTCTGCCAAAGTGGCCTTTTTAAGCCCCCTGCCCTCTCAATACAATTGGACGCAAGCAAGGGTGAGGTTTTGGCGGCGACCTCTCGCGTCCGGCCCTGGTGCAAGCCATGGTCCGGGGCGAGAGGGAGTGGGAGGCAGTCACCCCTTCTGCGAAGCAGTCATGCTAGCGAAGGAGGTGGCGAGACGGTTCAGGGAGAGAGCCTCCCGTCACAGCCGCCGCGGGGGACGCCCCCGGCGTCGGGAGCCGCGTGACGACTTCCGGCCACCGTATGCGCGGGCCTGCGGGCGGAGAGTAATGGGTAGCTCACCGTCCGATCCGGACCAGGCCCGAAGCCTGCCGGACCAGCGGGATTGTCCGAAAGGGTTACCGCTGACCCGGAACATAAAGGGCTAAGGAAGGAACACGGGTGGGTTTTAGTCAGTAAGAGTCTGACACTCCCTTCCGCTCCACCCAGAGCGGGAGGAGTCATTTGAGAATTACCGATCCGAAAAAAAAAAGGGTCATGTTTTCAATGACATTTATCGACACGCTAAGAAGATGATTGACATAAGTTTGACCTATTTATATTAAACGAACATAAAATAAAGAAATCTTAATGTTTTGTGTAGTCGTAAGCACCGTGAGAAGCAGAAATGGGTAGCAAATTATTGTATAAATCCATAGGTAGGGGACGATGGGGGAATTGCGGACGCGGGGCAAATACGGACTAACATATATCTACTCTATCCCTGCCGCCCGCGTCCCGCCGCCGCGATCACGCGTTACGTTCCGCCATCTTTAGAGCCCACCACATATTCCCGACAGACGGCTGCGCACACGTTTCAAAGTAATTGAAATTTTACATTTTTTTTGATTTTGATGTAATTTTTGGTATTAACTATTTTGAGTGTTATTCAAAAAGAATCAGTGTCAGTAAAAAAGTCATATTTTCTGTCGATAGCGATGTCAATGACGAGTAAATAGTACAACCGTTTGCCTTGATAAATTTTGTTAACCTAAAAATTTTGTTGTTGTACTTTTTCTAACTCGTTTTGGTCAATTGCGGACAAATGGCCGCCAAACGCCTGGGGTAAATACGGACGTCCGTAATAACCCCATTATTTATCAAAGCCTATTATTTTTATAGTATTTTATATATTTTTTTTAATTACTCCATTATCTATCAAAACCTATAGCGATATTTCTATATTCCAGATGCCGCGGTGCAGGTCCGTATTTACCCCAAGAGCTAAGGGTAATTACGGACATATATGTTTTTGTTTTTGATTAAAATTTAATAAATGTTGATTGATCTCATATAATAATTAATGTTGATTTGATAGGTAAACAACTATAGTTTAATAATTAATAAATACAGACTGATTATTATTAATAGTTTGAGTTTTATTTGTGATTCCGCTTAAGCGTCCGCAATTCCCCCACCTTCCCCTACCTACATATTTATTACTGTCGCAAATCATATTAAACACCGTGTTCCAGACAATATACATAAACTTCGACCAGATTTTCAGACCAGAGGAATAAGAATTTTTCATTATGGACACATTAATGAATTCTTATTTATTATTTCATACAAATTAAATACCTTGACATAAATCACCCTATATGCATGCGGTGCATGCCTCTTTATCCGAATTGGCAACGGCGTATTTATTACCCGACTGCGTCAGAAGGAGGGTTATGTTTTTCGAGTGTATGTGTGTATGTATGTATGTATATTTCTTTGGCACGCTCTGTAGCCTAAACGGCTTGATCGATTTCAACTTGAGAGGTGCCGTTAGATTCGTCTTAATTGTGAGAGTGACACTGGATATATCAAAATTGAAAAAAAATTAAAATGGCTGATTTTTGGCGCAATATGTTTCAACAAAAAAATTTTTATTCTCAAAACCTATCGAGTGGGGTATCAAAATAAAGGGTTTTAAAAGGTGATTACAAAAAAATATATAACTTGTATGATTAAAAGTAATTCGAAGTGACAAATCGTAAAAAACACGTGCCAAGAACTAAATCGTTTGCAAAATCTTTCACATTTGTAAACTAAAAAGCTGGAAATAAAAAAAGTAATTTAAAAAATAAAAAAAACCCGACTGCGAAACTGAAAAGCTACAAACAAGCCCATTTTAAATTAAATAAAAGTTGGAAGCAGGCGGGACCCATTTGAATTTGAAAATATAGTATAAATGGTATGGGTCCCGCCTGCTTCCAACTTTTATTTAATTTTAAATGGGCTTGTTTGTAGCTTTTCAGTTTCGCAGTCGGGTTTTTTATTTTTTAAATTACTTTTTTTGTTTTATTCATAAGATTTGGTGGACTGAAACTTGTCAAAACTAAGTTAAAACCCTTTCTTACTGCATAGGTCAATTAAATTTCATTAAATTAAATTACAAATATCTTTGCAACGAAGCCTTTTTAAGTCCTTTGTTAGATTTAATTTGTAAAAGCTATAGAAGCGTTTGACAAAGTTTATGGATAACGCGAAGAACACGGTGTATAGATAGGTACTGCAAATTGCAAAAAAAAACAATTTATGTTTATTTATTCCTTTAGTTTGGCATATTTCACTGTGAAACGTCTGAACCAAAAATGAAAAATAAATTATTAGTGAAACGTTCCAACGATGTTGGATATCCGGCACTCGGAATATTTCACTCGTCGAAAAGTGATTGAAAATGAAATTAAAGGACCAGATGAACATTAATTCCTATAAGATTCTGTCGGCGTCGTGTTAACGTGGAATGAAATAAAAATGAACCTTCACTGGAGTGAAGGATCTGATATCAAAGAAACGGCTTTGAAGGTCCGTGGCGTACCTACCTGTCCGCCATTTTGTTTTTTTTTTTCTAAGTGGTGACATGAAACCTGTATAAATCGATAGCTGACATTAATGCAAACAGAAAACATAATAGGACCACAAACTCCATTTTGAAAAAAAAATACAAAATGACGAGACAGTAGGTATGCCACGGACCTTCCCAGGCTTTGCCAGGCCCCATTTAGAAATCTTAGATCCCTTTCAATTTCGAGGGCTATTATGGGGATTCCCTTAACTCACGTCACTAGAAAAATACTGGCAGTTGGGTGCGCAGGTGCCCAGACTGTCGACGTAAGCGCACTGCGTGGTCCTCTTTCCCTGTATACCCTTCAGCACGTTGATGGTGTTGCGAGCTATTGCGTACGCGCCAGCCAGGCAGGCGGTCGCCGACGTACAGCCTTTTGCCGCGCAAACGGTCTCGTTGCCACTCATTATGCAGGATGTCACGCATTCAACCTGTAATGATTAATAAAAATTTTGAATGAACTAAGGGCTGATTTTAATAGTCAGATAAGTTTTATCTAATGCAAAAATGACTGACAGCTTTTCTATAGAAATTAAGTCACTAATTAGACTATTGACAGAAATTAAGACTATCGATAAATTGGTCATTAGAATAGAAGAAGATTATATTTTTAGCACTGTGTGACCTAAAACCCGTACTTAAGTCACGCTTTTTTGTGACTTAAGTACTCCATTTTTACACAGAAAAGCATGACTTAACTACGCGTTTAGGTCACACGTGCTATAAAACAGTATACGATGAGTTTGACTTAAGTAGTATTAATGCACTCTATTAATTCGCACGTATCGTAATTTACTATTTTGCTACGTACTATTTTAATGTATGAACACTGTTTTTGTCGCCAGGTATAAGTAGGTACCTATAGGTACATTATTCTTGAAAGATTTCGCCCGCACTTGGTCCCACAATAAAATAACTTTGATTTAAATAGTGATTTAGATTTGAATTAGCTGTAATGGTTTTAAAAACCAATTTCATAAATAGGCATCATAATCAACTGAGATCTCGTAGTAACATAGCAAGGACTTTAAATTTGGTTGTTGTTTTAACCGCCCTTCATCATTATCATCTGTGTAGCCTTGTCTCTATGCTGGGGTCGGCTAACCAGATCGGGTTATTCCGTTTATCCACCCCAAAAAATCCACCCTCAAGTGGATACGCGGAAGCGCATGTCCGAGAATCCACCCTAGGTCTAGTTGGATAAAAGAAATTTATATGCTTAGGGTGGATTCTCGGACATTACGTTTCCGCGTATTCAACTTAGGGTTGATTGTTTGGAATAAACGGAATAACCGAGCGGATGCAGCCAAATCCAGAATTTACATGGAGCGACTGCCTATCTTACGTCGACAACCCAGTTACCACAGTCCACCGTACCCAGCGAGAGGCTGCCCCCAACCCTGTATGAATGCTCAAAGAAAAACGAAACTATATAAGTATCAGAGATCATGCAATAATAGCAATTGCCGAGTTCGTTTCGACCGCTTTTGCATTATGCATTCTCACAATTCTTAAGTTTGTCTGCATAACCCGACAAAATAACTACTATCCTATTTCTGTTTGAATTATCAAAAGTGTAAAACATTTTTGAGCTCGCATTCTGAATAACTCGACAAAATACCTAAGTATTTCCTGTTTCTGTTTCAGCGATTCAATGAATTAAACCTATCCGAAAAGGGGCGCAAAAATTTTCAAACAATTATCCAAACATCTTTTAAACAATCTTATTTCCGTATAAGTGGACAAATAATACTATTACCATTCGAATAGACATAACCAAACCATCGAGGCGGGGTGCCAACATTTGCGCGCAGATTGGTTAAATACGTTTGAGAAATCTCGATTTATAGTAGGTAAGTCTAAGATTGTGTATTTATAACATTGCAAAATGTACCTACCTAGTCATGCAGACCATATTATTGACAAATTGGCCTCCCCACATAATTAGTAAGAACTTGTTTAAATATGCTTAAATAAATAGGTAATACATAATCTTAAACTTTCAAAGTTATTTTATCGTTTCTCTACCTAGAAAACAAGTAAGTATTTGCGGCGCAAAATTTAAATATTGCCAGAGTCGCTCATGTGACACCAGCTACGACGCTGACCGTACCTATATTATACTAAATCTAATAGGCCATTTTGTATGTGTGCCTTCATACGCACCTGTTGTTGAGTCATGGCGCAGGGATGTACAGCGGCTGAGAGTACAGGCACCATTGTAGTCGGAGTGGCGCCGCCTATCACGGGCACCTTCACGGCTTCCGGAGGAACCTTCATCAAATGTTTATTGTTATACCTTTATTTAATGTTGAAGGTAATACTACTAAGTCTACTTAAATATTATTCGATTTTCAAGGTTCCGTACCCGAATGGTAAAAACGGGACCCTATTACTAAGACACCACTGTCAGTTTGTCTGTCTGTCTGTCATACCAGGCCAGGCTACCAGGCTGTATCCCATAAACCGTGATAGCAAGACAGTAGACATTTTCACAGTTGATGTAGGTATTTCTGTTGTCGCTATAACAACAAATACTAAAAACAGAACAAAATAAATATTTAAGGGAGCCCCCCTTAAATATTTATTTACAACAAACGTGTTTTTTTTGGGGGTTTTTGCCTTGTGGCACGGAACCCTTCGCATGCGAGACCGACTCCCACTTGGGCAGTTTTTGTAAATGTCAATTGCTCAGCCACCACGCGTAGGATGACCACCATAGAAACGGGTTTTTTCCACGGACGAATACTTAGACGAAATGACAGATTGTAGACAGGAAACGAATTGACACTTATACGAACTTATAACATTATGTATTTTTTGCCACCAACCGATAGGATCAGTCATAAGTGTATCAAAATGTTTGTTCACTATGAACACCGCACTCCCTAGGTATCAGTCACTGCGTCAAACTAGTACAGTGAGAGATCTCGCCGGCAGTGTGAACAGCCAGCGATCAACTATTAATATGCATATGTATTTCTGTTACTGACACGGGCCCTACATCTATTGTACGTTTCTTGAGCAAAAACATGATCAATAGCTAGTCGCTTCCTCGTTGGCAGTGGGATAACTAATAATGAATGAATACAGTAAATAAAGCTAACCTTCAGGAAGTCTGCCAGCACGGTGTTGGCGCGCACACAGTTCAGCTCCACGCAGCCCATGAGCACGCGAGGGTTGTAGGCGCCGCGGAGGCGCTGGATCTCGCCAACCAGAGGAACCAGGCTCTCCACTGGCTGGGTTGCCACTAACGTGAATGCCTGATCGGCAAAAAAAGAGTAGTTCCTTAAGGTGAATACGCAGTGGTAGACAGCGAAATTCAAATTTTCTTACGTTTTTGCAATTTGCAGGTCAGTGTCAGGTTGTATCTTGATCAAAATATGATTCGCGACTATAACAGATACGTATTTACAGAATTATAATCATTAATACATCTTTCTAAGATATATTTGTACCATACGAACAAATCTGTTATGGAAAAGTGCTTATGGTACAAATCTAACTTAGAGATATTTTAAAGAAAATTATAATTTCGTGGCCTGCCCTAGCGCTTTCGCATCAATAAAAAGCTAGTAAACTGATGACTTTGTGTATGAAATATTGATCGTATAAAACATAATATACTTATACATAATCAGCCTACAATGTTCCCACTGCTGGGACACAGGCCTCCTCTCTTCGAGAGGGAGTGGGCTATAATACACCACGCGTGAGCCCAGTGCGGGTTTGGTAGATGACACGTCTTTGACTGTTTGGTTCTAGGAACTGCCGGTTTCCTCGCGATGTTTTCTTTCGCGATTTTGAGAGCAGTGATGATGAAATTATTTACACAAAGTAAAGCACCTGTCTGGGTTCGAAGCCATGACTTACAACTCTTAAGTCGGGGCCATTACCACTGCGCCACCAGTGCTCTCATAAAACATATGAACAGTCAACCGCACATGGTAACAAATTGAATTTGACAGCACCTTTATTTCGTAGCCATAAGGGTTTTCGTGGTGCAAGTGTATCTACCTTAGTACCTTCGGTTTCATAATTAGTATAGACAAACTTAGCTACCGTATGTAAATTATAACTTATCTGCTGCAGAGCACTAACGAAGGCTAGACGGTGACATTAAAAACTGTTTGGCGACAAGGCTTAGGTACTAAGTATTAATTCTTTGTGAAGAAATTTGTGGCAATGGGCCGGTCCGGTCATATTAGCCGTAGAACCCATGACCACTGAGACAGACGTGTTCTTGAGTGAAGACCGTGAATTGGCAAAGTAAGGTAGGACCTTAGGCTAGGTGGAGCAGTTGGATGAGAGTTTCCAAGAATCGAACTGAATGGCGTGCAATTGGAGAGGCCTATGTCCAGCAGTGGACTGCTGTAGGCTGATGATGATGATTATGAAGAAATTTGTATGAGCAAAGAAAAGAAAAATAAAAGTCACTTACACCTGGGCATGTGTTACAAATCTGCAGTGCTATTTCTGTTATAATCGGCGCACTGTACTCGAACGTGTCATAAGTATTCCGTGCCACGATAACCACTACCTTCGCGCCCTGGAATAACCAACTCATTTACTAATAGCTCCGTTAAGGCCGAAGCACACTGATGGCTGTTTTATGAGATAATGTAACCTTTCGTATACTGAAGGTCTCAGTATATTTACATTTGTTAGTTTATATTTTTAAAATATTGTTAGTTTATATTTTGTTATACAGTTTGACTGGATGTAACGTTGATAACAAAGGACAAAATTAAATAAAGGGCACAGGACCACGGTTAAGTAAAAGTTAATTTTACTTTATAGCGTGACTAGCTTTTGCCCGCGGCTTCGCTCGCGTTAAGTATTATTAAAAAAAAAACTAATACTATAAATAAATAATACATCCGCCATCATCCCTTATTTTATCCCCATGGGGGTTGAATTTATCAAAATCCTTTCTTAGGGGATGCCTACGTCATAGTAGCTATATGCATGCAAAGTCTCAGCCCGATCGGTTTAAAATTGACAAAGTTTCATACAAATTTCATCCCCTATTTTATCCCCTTGGGGGTAGAATTTATCAAAATCCTAACTTAGGTGATGCCTACGTCGTAGTAGCTATATGCATGCAAAGTCTCAGCCCGATCGGTTTAAAATTGACAAAGTTTCATACAAACTTTCATCCCCTATTTTATCCCCTTGGGGGTAGAATTTATCAAAATCCTTTCTTAGCGGATGCCTACGTCATAACATCTACCTGCATGCCAAATTTCAGCCCGATCCCTAAAGTGGTTTGGGCTGTGCGTTGATAGATCACTATGTCAGTCAGTCACCTTTGAGTTTTATATATTTAGATTTTACACAGCGCTGCTTTTGTCAGCGCGTCTACACACACACACTATCAATCACAATCTGAATCATTTCGAAGGAAAGCTAATCCATTGCTTCATATGTTCAAAAAAATTTTCTGCACAACAACGTGAATAACGCAATGAAAAAAAAAAAAAAAAATGTGTTACTCGATTACCGTGCCACGGGTTGCTACGAAGCGTAGCTTGGTGTAACTGCTACGCACGTAGCTTGGTGTAACTGCTACGCACGTAGCCACAGGCCTACACGACACCTAAATTGGGCTACGCAAAAAATGTAAGTGGCAATTTAAATCAATCAATGCTTGCGACTACATCCCTCCTAAAGTAACTTGTTAGGAGGGATGTAGGCTTAATATAATAATAATTATAATGGTATCGTACTTTAAGTGCATCGCACAGCATGTGTTTCCCGGAGTACGAGGAAATTCTACACCTGGTGTCGACGTGACTCAATTCCATGCCGTAGCCGCAAGTAGGACACTGGTCGTACAGAGCTAACTCATCCAGCAATGGACACTGCTTCAGTAACAGGGCTAATGGCTGGCCTGCAGAATAAATAAAAACTTTCTTAATCAAAGAAGTTATTTAAGACTGAATAGTTATTAGTAGTTGACCTCTTTGGCAACTCTTTAATTTATCTACTGAATTGAAGTTATTACTTATCAAGTTGCCCATTCTACAAAGGGATTCCTGAATCTATGTTTACACATTTAACAGTTTTCAAATCCAGTTAAATTGAGTTTCTAAAGCGGTTAGGTCCGTACCGGTGCAGCCAGCGGCGCCGCAGATGGTGACTTTCAACCCGCTGGGGCAAGCGGGGCAGGTGCTGTAACTCCGCCTGACATTTCGCCCATACCATTGGTCACAACCCAACACGGTGTATCTCCCGTCCAACAAATACCGTCTTCCCCCACGGCACCCTTGAAAAAAGGATCTCCAAATAACCATATTTTTTTAGACTTATGAATTTATCTTAATTTTATTTTAAATTTTACATGACTAAAAATTTATGTTTTTGAAGTATGATTTTTCTTTTCTTCTGTCCATTGACAGCAATTGACAGTTTAATGTTGACAGTGGTTTCATGGTCTTTGATCACTGTCCATGAAAAGAATGTTGTTACTTCTATTATATTACGTCCATGGTTTTAATTTTAAATCATTCTGACTATGTCACAAATTCAGAAATCAAAGCGAGTTGGTCCCTTGAACTCAGCATCTGTTAACTCATATTTTGAAGTTATCTCGCAATTATAAAAATATGTCTTAAAATTAATGAAGTTTATAATGCACGGTTTTGGGCTTGCGTGATGATCAGCTCAACAAAGGACTGCAAAGTCAAAGTCAAAACATTTATTTCAAATAGGCACATAAAACGCACTTTTGAACGTCAAAAATTACGATAAAATAGAATTGATTCTAGTCGCCCATTCCAAAAGGTAGTTTTCGTATGGAGAAGAATGGGCAAGAAACTCCACCGTTACTCTTTTAAAATGTTTCACAATATTTTGCATACATTAATTATATAATAATATGTGAAGACGATGCACCTAAAATAAAATTACTATACCACACTAGGTAAAAGAACTAAAAATGAAAACATGACAAATTAATTATCTGATGGATACATGGTGCTCACATATTTACAAACATGGTAAAAGTAAACGATTTTCATATAATAAAGAAAAAATTATAAGTAATAAGTCAGGGTGTGAATTTAAGTAATTACAGAATGTAAATCAACGTCAAAAAAAGAAGAAAGAAACAATTTTACAATTAAATTAGCAACCAGTTTGATTTTGTCTAGACTCTAGAGATGTTCCTATGAAGCAGGACCAGCATGTTTCCAAGCGTTATTATCTTGGATATAATCTTCTAATTTATAGTATGCTTGTTTACAAAGTGTACGTTTAAGGTGAGTTTTAAATTATCTTTCATTTAATTGCAATATATCACAAGGTATTTTATTGTAACATTTAACACAGTAGGCACCCCATAAAAGATTTACGTTCTTTGACTAATCTAAATCTGCATTGTACCAGCATCCATTATTGAACTTGTAGGTCAAGGTTACGTTTTACCAACCGTCCAGATTATCAAAATTAGTTGCCTCAATTTCATACAATCTTGTATTCGAGGAACCGTGCGCTATATTCAAAATAATTACACAGCAAGCACACATTTTTCATGTAATTGTAGCTAAATAACGGCTTATTATACATGTATGTGTAACTGTGACACTATGGTTAGTTTTACGTAACAGATTGAGATTACACAATCTGCGAAAATGTTTGAACCGTTGATAGACATTTAATACTACGTTGTGCAACTATACATAAACCTTCACTGAATAAATAATGTGCAGAGATACTATCGCCACACTTTGTATCGAAATTGTGTTTTACAATCGCCCGTTGCTCATGTGCTAATTCATTTGTATACGGGGCGTTAGTTGTCCGTGTAACTTCATATCCTCCACTACTTTTCCAAACAATGTTTTCGAACGTAAAGAAATATTTTTATGCAAACAGAGATGAGAAACTGAATATCCGCCATATATTTAAACCTCTCTACATAGTGTTGTCAATGCTTGGTCTGTTCCCCTATAGTGTTAAATTCAACAATAGCAAACGTGGTTTAACGATCATCAAGAAGTCTATATACATCAATACTTTATGTGCTATTTCATACTTATTACTTCTGCTGTCTTTCTTAGTGTTGCACGTTCAGTATGTGAATGACTCTATCGGCGACTCAGCCATGACCAGGGAACTACTGACTGAAATGAACTATATTCTAGAACTGGTTGTTTTCATTATCTTTTGCCTTGCTGCATACTTCTGTGCATTTAAAAACCGTTGTACTTACGTGCAAATAATAAACAAAATAGCAAGTAACACTGATCCCACAAATATGGAGAGTACAATGAAGCAGTTTCGTTTTCAAATGAATATTGTAATGGTATTTCTTCTATCAGCATTGATACTGCAGATATCTGTGAACTTTTCTCGAGAAGATTCATTCTGGAAGATGATTTTAGTGTTCATCACGTTCATGTTACCGCAAATGATCCAGTTCACTGTGATAGCGTTTTACTATGTGCTTATTTTGATGGTAGTGGTTCTACTGAAGAATATAAGGGTACAAATAGCCAACCTATCTAAAAAGAAAATAGTTGTGATGGATTATTTCGAAAAGGTAGAGAGCAAAGTATTAACACTACAATATGTGGAATCTTTGTACGAAAAGGCCTTCGAGGCAAAGAGAGACATTAACGATGCATTTCAGGCGCCCTTGCTGATCACAACGGTACAGTGTTTCCACTCCATGATAAGCGAGGCTCACATCATCTACCACGGTCTGGTTGTCGACAGAAACTTCTCCTTACACCCCGTCGTTAACTGTTCTATTTGGATTATTTATCAGATCATTAAAGTTTTTATTATGTCCAGAACAGGAAAATTGTTGAAGCAAGAGGTAATTAATGGGAATTGCGGGATTTCCTTTGGATGATTATTAAGTATTATAAATTAGGTTGATTATATTTCAGGTGATGAAAATAGGACAAGCACTGCACAGTATTCCAACGGATAAACACGATATACGATTGTTATTGGAGGTAAAATTAATTCTCAGTAAATACTGTAATGATTATTGTGCTGATAATATTTTAAGATTGCCTACTATATTATCTGCGATAAAATATTCCGTTTGTGCGAAATTTCCAGATACAACATTTTTCATCGATGATTAGGTATCAAGGTGACGAAATTACAGCATATGGGTTATTTTCACTGGATGCCGCTCTGCTATCTAAGGTATGGGTTGTATGGCGATGCTGATTCTTTGGGCAAAAAATAGGCCAGCCCTCTAGTAAAGAGCATATAACTCCCAATAAGGTTGGAATATTTTCCCCATTTGCGGTCGTCCGCACCTGCAGCAGCCACCCCAGCACATTAAATAGTTTCCACGAGTTTGAGAGCACCATTATCAACTTACTGACTGCCATTTTTACCATTGCTTTGGCTATTCCTATACCTACTTTAAAGTAGTTCGTGCCAATAGAAGAGTGTCCGTATATATTGAGAAGCCATGTCTCTTATTTACTTTTTAACTGACTTCCAAAAAGGAGGAGGTTATATGTTCGACTTTTTTTTTTTAAGTGTTAGTCTACAAATTTTTCATTTCCGCATTACATATGAGACAGGGCTCTTCAATCCATACGAACACAGAGAAGATGCATGACGCTAGGAACACATAATAATATGTATATGCAGTAGATATTAGGATATTAGCCGTTTAGTTAGTTAGGTCGAAAATGAGAGACATACTCTAAGGCTAAGGCTTTAAGCTTAAATATGCCTTTCATTATGAAAATGAACAACCTTACATAAGCCCACAAAACCACAGCCACACAAAAATGCAATACCTGGGTGGATCAGCTGCTACTAATACGATCAAAATGTATGGAATAGCTGATTCTTTGGGTTCCGCAACCAAATTACAAAAACGGTACCCATACAATTTCGCCCTCTCTACCTGTTGGTATGATACACAGCCATATTACTCGAACGATTGGCACTATATCGTTGAAAGGAAGGTGTATTCTAAGAGCTGTTTATTGTGTAAGTACTGGTAGTACAGCGATAGTGAACAAGTCAATCATCATAATTAACGTATGTAAGGGAAACTGACCGTAATACGCGGACTCAAAGAATGTCGTAGTGAAATAAGAAAAGAAAATTAGGGACGGCTCTGCCCTTATAGTATACGTAAAAGAGGAGTGAAAAATCAGGCCACCCATATGACCGTATGGAGTGTACCTACTCACTGACCTCCTTGTATGATAGAGGTCAGTGTGTTTACAAGTTCCTTTCTTAGACTTTGACTAATTTCCAATTTGAATGTTATTCTAATTTATTTAATTCAATGTTAATCTAACAAAATTACCAAAACCCTAAGATATGTATTTGTACGCCGGAAACGGCAGAATATTATGAACTTTTAAAAATATGTAACAACTCTGTAACAATATTCTGACAAATAAATAAATGATTATGAATGATTATGATTATGATTAGTTGGTTAGACTATGCGCTTTGTAAAGTCGCAAAATATGTGTGTCCCTCGGGCTAAGGACACGGCAGAAATAAAAAAATATTAGTTAGTAGAACTTGAAAACCGCTTTCAATGAAAATTGTTTTGAAGAAGATATTTATGTCATGTAGTTTTCTTGATATATCGGATAATATTATCGGTTACAACCGCAGAAATAATTTGAAATACAAACTCATTTTTGGAGCTGATTAAATCAACACTATGCAGTATGCATGCTTAAATATTCATCCTGACTACTACGGAACCCATCACTGCGCGTGGTGTCCGTTCGACAAGTAGGTAGGCACTTGGCTGGTTTTTTGGTCATGTTTTAGAGAAGGTCCTATAAGTAGGTATGTAGTAAATTTCTCTTTTAAATTTGTTTATCTCTCGTTTAACCTAACATACTGTATACTTGCTAAAGTACCTACTAACGAGTCGTAATGACCACTTCTAAAGAGCAATGTCAAATAAAAAATATATGTTTTGAGGATAGGAAATAGCATCGTTTAATATGACCTATGGGTCATATTGTCAATCCCACATTCACACTTTTCACTAAGTATGGTAGGTACTAACTTCACTTTCATTAATGTTAATTGTTTGTTTTTTACAGATAATTGCATCGTCAGCAATGTATTTAACAATTCTGGTGCAGTTTGATAGGACATGAAACTACTGACTGATACACAAAACTGTAATTTTCTAGTTAAAGTAAAGTAAAGTAAATTTTATTTGTATAGATTGCAGTAAGATGTTACAATAAGATGGGTGAGCCTTGTACAATCTGCCTTATTTAAGGCATGCAAACATTAAATAAAATAAAATTAAAACATTAGTCGGCATACCACATCCACAATCCATAAATAAAAAATAAATTCGAGATAAATTATTCGATACATAAGTCCATGTCATTTAAAAAGTAATTTACTGAATAATAGCATTTTTCAATCCCCATACTTCCCGTAGGTGTCGTAAAAGGCGACTAAGGGGCGTACCGGAGAATGGGCAGCAGCGTTCTCTATGCATTCCACCACCATACCATACTGCGATCGCCAACCCGCCTGCCAAGCGTGGCGATTATGGCAAACCCCCCCCCCTTTTGGAGGAGGCCTATGTCCAGCAGTGGACGTCTTTTGGCTGAAATGATGATGATGATGATGAGCATTTTTCAACCAATAGTAATGTCAGTCTCTTTTTAATTTTTTTTATTGTGTCATTTTTAATTATATTGGGTACTTTATCAAAAATTATTGAGCCCATGTTAATCACACTTGTTTTGAACAAAGCAGTATTACATCTCTCAACATTTAGTAAGTGTTTATACTGTGTTCTTATAGGTCTCTTCCTAGATTTTGACACTGAAGTGAAAAGGTTCATGTTACATTTAACGAAGAGTGCGATTTCTAAAATATACATACTCGGGAACGTTAACAGTTTTAGGGACTTAAACACAGGAACGCAACTATCCGTCATTTTCATGCCAAGTATTGCCCTTGAGCATCGTTTTTGGGCTCTGAACACCTGTTCTCGTAGAGTAAAGTTTCCCTAAAAGATTATTCCATATCTTAAAATGGACGCTACTAGACCGTGGTATGCAACTACTGTTGTGGCGATGTTGACCTTTAATGTAGGTAGGTGTTTTATAAGTTTAAAACAAAGTTTCGTAGGTACCCTCAAGATGGCACCATACTATTTAGTTCTCAATAATACTAAAGATACACATGCCAGTAGCTGAGACTTAAGGGCTTGGGGGAAGCCCTTAAGTCTCAGGTAACTGATTTTAAACAAACAGACCGCCTATCTTACTTTACCCACCTAACTGTTATTTTATATTATGTATACCTATCTTAAAACTAGTGTTCAATAATAAATAATATACCTACTATACCTGATTCTTATTTTTATAAGTAGGTACTATTTTTATTTCCTTCA
The DNA here is from genome assembly GCA_916614155.1 of Mesoligia furuncula. Lineage (NCBI taxonomy): Eukaryota > Metazoa > Arthropoda > Insecta > Lepidoptera > Noctuidae > Mesoligia > Mesoligia furuncula. The sequence goes on from OU744801.1 coordinate 17,697,270, forward strand.
GACAGCAAATTAAAGTGTATCTGTAGGTTTGTAAGTGGTAACAGTCAAGCGGACTTCATAAAAAGTATAATTTTAGCCATTGCTTTCTCAACACCCTGCAGAACAACCATGTCACCGATACACAATAATAAAACCCCAAACCAAAATAAACGAAGCCGGCGAAATTATATATTTATTAATGAAGCGATTATAAGTGATTCACAAATCAACTGCTCAAGAACTGAGTCCAACATGCAAAATAAAGAGACTCAAACTACTTACACACCGAGCGCCAAGGACAATAAAGAGACTCAAACTACTTACACACCGAGCGCCAAGGACAATAAAGATACTCAAACAACTATCATACCAAATAAACTGAAGAAAGTTCCCATCATCTCGTCACTAAACGAAAACATATTAAATGACTATGATAAGGAACTGGCTAATAAGACAATAAAACCTAGACATAAAAACAAATTGTGTATATTAAGCAGCAGAACAACTAAGGGGTCCTTAACTACTATACGGGAGGTTTATTCAGACTATTCTCACTACTGCCGCTATATCAGGACTAACAGCACCGCCGCCGACCTTCTCATCGATATTGAGTTTAAACTAAAAGGGTTCACAAAAAATGACTACTGCCTACTTTTCATCGGGGAAAATGATATAAAAGAAGAAAGAGACTACAGAGACATAATAAACAAAATGAGAGCATCCCTGCAAAGTATAAACCATACAAATGTCATAATATGTGCAGCCACCTATGTGGCGGGTGCTCCCATATATAATTACAAAGTAGACATGTTTAATAATCTTCTGTATTCAGATATACAAAGTAATGAATATGCATATTTCTTTGATAGTAACTATGATCTGACCCTTGAGATGTTCTCCCACAGAACTGGTAAAATAACTAGATACGGAATGAAGAACATACACGACCGAATTATGAGAAATATACGTTACGATTTAGATTTATTTGGACAGACAGACAGAACACCAACAACATATAAGCATGTAGATAAGGTTGTAGATAATCATGACTTTTTTCGTATATAATCACATATATATAATGCATCAAAACATAAATGGTCTAATAAGTAAATCGGATCTATTAGGCGTACATCTTAATGAACTCTCAGAAGAAGGTAAGTCAATTGATATCCTTTGTATAACGGAACATAATATGAAACAGGGTGACCTTCAACATTTACATATTGCTAATTACTCACTTGCAACATCTTACACTAGAGATGATAGAAATGGGGGGTCATGCATTCTAATCAAAAACATTCATAAATTTGAGGTTATTAATGTAAGGAAATAGGCCATATCCAATCTAATAGAATGTTGTGCGATTAAGCTTTTGTCTCACCCTATCATAATCATATGTATTTATAGACCGCCAAATAATAAAAAAGATAAACTATCTATGTTTTTTGATCACTTGGACATGATCCTAAAAGATATTTGTCTGAAACCAAATAATAAGATCATACTGTGTGGAGACTTTAATATAGACATTTGCAAAAATAGCAAAGCTTCCTTCACCTTTCAAAACATATTACGCAGCCATAATCTAATTTTGGGTACTCGATCACCAACACGTCTATGCAGTGGGACCTGCATCGACAATATAATTCATAATACCAGAGGCAGCAGATGTGAGATTAAAGAATTCGCATTGTCGGATCACACGGCGCAGCTACTAAAATGTCGTGTCAAGAAAACTTGCACACTATCTCATTGGTATATTCAGAAACGTGACTATAGCGATGAAAATATCAAAAAGTTTAGAGAATGTCTCCAAAGTCTAAATTTTTATGATGTATATATGTGCTCAGATCCCAATGATGCGTTCAATGAATTCCATGACATATATAAATTATTCTATGACTTATGTTTTCCAATTAATAAAATAAAAGTTTCGGTAATTAAAAAACCAAAATGGATAACAACGGGACTAAAAAAATGTTCCAAAAGAAAGAGGGACATGCTATGGGAATATCGAAAATCACCTAATCTAGAAAACAAAAGCAAACTTAAAACCTACACTAATCGATTGAAACACATAATTAAAAAAACACAAAAAGCCCAAAATTCTCATACTATACACAATTCTAAAAACAAGAGTAAAGCTACATGGAGTATAATTAATCAACAGAAAATAAATTATCCAAAAGAAGGAATAGACAAAATAATTATCGACGATAAAGTTATTGACAGTCCAGAACAAATAGCGGAATCATTTAATGAATATTTTATTAATCAAATTCAATCTCAAAGTGACATTAACTATAATAATATGCTGACATTTGACACAATTTCTGATTCAATATTTATGATACCAACGGTACCAGCTGACATTATTAAAATAATAAATTCTCTACAAAACACAAACAGCGCTGGATATGACGATATAAACACCAAAGTGATTAAAGCTACATCTTTCATAATTGCACCCATACTTAGTCACATTATCAATGATTGCATTGAAAAGGGCATATTCCCGGAAAAACGAAACTGTAATAAAACCTATGTTTAAAAAAGGTGACAAGCAAGATCCTAGTAATTACAGACCCATTGCCCTTATCCCAGTCTTCTCTAAAATATTTGAGAAAATAATTTATAAAAGTGTATACTCCTTCTTGGAAACCAATAAAATATTAATCAGCGAACAATATGGCTTTAGGCAAAGTAAAAGTATCAATTCCGCTATATATGCGCTTGTCAAACATGTACTTACTAACGTTGACAGCAGAACTCCTGTTGTCGCATTATTTATGGACATGACTAAGGCATTTGACCACGTTAGCCACAAAATACTCCTTAACAAATTGGAAAAATGTGGCATTAGAGGTAATGTCCTTCAGCTTATTAAATCATACCTAATGAATCGACAACAATGTACATGCGTAAAGAAAATCTGCCCCTACACAAAAACAGAAATTACATATACGTCTGAATATCGCAAATCCTTATTTGGGGTACCGCAGGGCGGTGTTCTTGCACCATTATTTTTCATTGTATATTAACGATATGCCTAAAACATTTCCAATCCAATGATCTTATTTGCGGACGATAGTACAATATTATTTAGAAGTGAAAATGATGAGACTTTCGCAAATGATATAAACAATACCTTAAATAACGTAATAAGCTGGCTCATGGAAAATAATCTTAAAATAAATCTAGAAAAAACGACTTACATTTCATTTGAACAAAGAACAAAAAATAAAAAACTAGATGTTCGATATGGTGACAAATATATTCAGGAGACGGATAATACTAAATTCTTAGGAATCTGGATCGATAAAAAAATGAATTGGAAAATACATATTGAAAATGTATGCATAAAGCTTAGCCAGTGGTCATATGCCCTTTATAACTTAAGGAAAATTACAAACCAGTCAACATTATTAATGGCATACCACGGATATGTATCATCCACATTGCGATTTTGACTTATATTTTGGGAAAACTCACCCGATAGAGAAATGGTGTTCAAGGCACAGAGGAAATGCATAAGAGCAATATGTGGCATTCAAAGCACAGACACTTGTAAGCCGCATTTCCAAAAGCTTCAGCTACTTACATTTCCTTGTCTCTACATATATATACGAAGTAGCGAGCTATGTTAAGGCAAACATACACATGTATAATCATCCAAAGAGTTTACGCCACAAAAATAAAATATGCACAATACCGCACAAAAAAGCTATTTTTAATAAAAAATTTCTTGGTATGGCACCCAAAATCTATAATAAGTTACCTGAACATATTATAGAAATTAAAAACCTGGATCAATTTAAAAAAAACCTTCACGAATTATTAGTTGCGAAATGCTACTACCATATTAATGACTATTTAAATGAAAGGTGGAAGGCCCGATACATCCGATTTATTATATTAGGAAAAAATAAGTACTAGTTTTATGAATTATTAATGAATTATTTTGAACTCAATTTGTTTTAGTTTTAAATCTGACTGTAATCTATTACTGTGAATTGAATTGTATTGCTATTTTAATTGTTTCAAATTTAATTTAGACTGTTTGTAATTTAATTTGTATTTGTACCTACCTATTTTTTATTTTTTTATTTTTGTATTCTGACATGTAAATATTTTATTAACTATTTCGTAACTGTGACTGAGAAGGCTGACATTTTAAATATTATATTGTACTTTGAATTATTTGCATACCCATATGACGGTTAAGCATGGAGAACTTTACTACTTCTATATAAAAAAAAAAACATCGATGTATATTTTACCCATGTTTGCAAATTAATAAATGATTTATGATTTAGTATTGTTTCCTTTCTAGGAAAGGTTCGTCTTGCTTCAAAAGCATGGGCATATTATAGTCCCTTGAGGAAATCCAAAGCGATAGTCCATCTCCGAAGGTTATGAGTATCTCAGGTCTTGCTAGAGACTAGAGAGGTCTAAACTGGGATGCCTTCATTATATGACATCTTAGGATGAAGAAATCTTAGGATCTACCTTGACTTTTAGCCTGCGTCGTCATCGGAGAATGTGCTGGTTCACGAGCCCGTTGGCCAGTGGTGCGGTGCACCATGGCCCGCGGCGTTTGGGGGCCCTCTCAATGTTCGGGAGGTTTGCCATGTTAACAAGGAACCGGCTTAGGGCCTCAGTCGGCAAAAGGGGTTTAGAATGACATATTAAGTTACGAAGAAATAATGACTATTACGAATGGTGAAAAGAAAATCTGTCTTATCCGAGACGGGGTGCTAAAATTTACGAGGTCGTGTGTGTCAAAGGTGTAAAAACGGAACAGAAACGCCTTAAACCTTTTGCCGCGGTAGGGTGAATCTCACTCAAACTTGAAGCATTTATTTCAATTCAACCTTTTACAGGCACTTTTGAATTGTCAAGGAGTCGGTCAGTCAGAATGATGGACCTACAATAGTCGCGCATTCTAAAGCGTACCTATGGAGAAGAACGGGGAAGAAACTCCATGGACACTCTTTTAAATTATACTTTTAGGTACAAAAGTATTAGTTACATCAATAATGTTGAATTTATACAAAATATACAAACACAAAACAATTCAAAAATTAAATAATTCAAATAAGCTGTGGCAGCTAAGAGATAACTTGTCCCAACTGACGGCGCCCTTTCACGAACATGACGCATGGATCAGCTGAACATGAACATATTTTGAAGGGAGCTAAAATAATCCAACACGCGCTATCTCACAATCACTACTTTTGACATTTTGGTAAAGAAAATCTTATTGTCTTGCTTATTTTTCATTTAATACTAAGTTATTGGCAGTAAACCAATTTTGGACCTGGAGTAGGGCGTTATTTACGTCGTCAGAATTTGAAGCACGTCTAATCTACCTTTGACACTAAGGAAGTATCTTCAGCAAGTACATTATTTTGTGGTTGATTAATAAATGGAGTTGACCGGTACAAGAAAAAGAGGAATGGACCCAAAATCAAGCCTCGTGGAACACCCTATATTTACTTTTAAATCGAGTGAATTGACACCATTTATTTGAACTTGCAGTTGTCTATCATTGTAATAAGATTTTACTAAACTGAGCGCAAGTTTTCTAAGTCCGTAACGCTCAAGTTTCAAGAGTAAGGTTTCGTGATCGACGCAATCAAACGCCTTGGAGAGGTCACAAAATATTCCTATGGCATCTTAGGCCTATTCTCACGCGTTAGATAATGTTTGTTTTAATATAAGGTTACACCGGCGCACAGTACATATATACCCTAAAGGGCACCGGCGTCTGTTGTATAACTTGTCCTTTGGTGAAACCATACTGTGAAGGATTTTATTCGCGGCAAAATGATTGAGCATTTGATTAAGCATTACCTTTTCAATTATTGGTGTCTTTACTGTCCCCGGATTTGAAAAGTGGGCAAAAGCATTACCTTAATGTATTTCATAAAATCCGGGAACACCCCTTGATCTTACACAAGTTTAATATTAAGGCTAAGTAATGCGCTATAGTGTCAACTATGGAGGTGCAGACTTTAATGGACATTCTCTTAAGATTGTTTAAAAGCTTTTATTATTGTTACGGGATGGAAATGCTTAAAGTTAAATTCAATCGGGCAGGCTGAAACGTTCGCCCTTACAAAATCAAAAGAGAGCTAGAGCGAGAAATTTAAGGTTTCAGTTCAGTAGTCCTAAGCGGGATATTACTGGTATAGAAATATATAAATTCTTGAGCAACTTCTTTGCTATCGCAAATGAAACCACATGTCGTCTCCAGTGTGTAATCACATCATATCGATTTAAATCTTTGCCGCTGCCATAATTTTCATGACAGCCGTCACTGCGGCCGTTATGTGACGACCACCGCTCTTCTAGGAAACCGTAGCGTTAATAAAATCACTGCCAAACATCGATCACTAACTTTATTAGTGATCGATGCTGCCAAACCTGTAGTAGCACGTAACAGCCAGCGCAAGCGGCCAATAAGGGGACCCCATAAGGTAGCGGCGCAGCGGCACTGCGTTATGCGATTTTACCCGTCAATTAATGATTTCTTACAAAAGTTTTTATAAATATTATCCGAAAAAACAACAAAGGTTGACAGATTGAATTTGAAAATCTGACGTTACGCCATTGTCCTTTGGAGTCTGAAAGAGCTGGTTTGCCTGACTTTACAGAACAAAAACAAAACCTGTAAAACCAATGATATTATAAGTATTTAGGGAGTCCCGTACGGTATATAGAATTACCCTGCTTGAACGATATAATTGTCTACAGAAAGCATGGTTCATAGCTGAAAAAAACTATTAGTCGATACCACTATTTAACGACAATACGTTTCGCCGAATAACGCTACAAAGAATGAATGGTTGGCCGATACAATTACCGGCACGTAACTTGGCAAGAGATTTTCGTAGTGGGGGAAGTTCGCGCATATAAAAATGTATGAAATTGTGCGTGCGCAAACTTCCCCCACTACAAAAACTCTTGCCAAGTTACGTGCCGGCAACTATACCAAGATTTGCCGATGTTAAGGTTCGCCGGAACACGCTTGAACTAAATAATCTTTTACCGATAACTATTTTCACCGAAAGAATCCTTTCCTTACGCCGATCCAAAACAACAATTTAGAAAATAAGAAATAAATAATTTTTTTTTTTTTTTGCTAATATAGGGCATGTGCCCCGTATCATATGAAAGAGCGCAGCGCGTCCCCCCACCCTTATCTCCGAAGTTTGCAAAGAGAAAAATCTGAAAGAATTCTACGGGATAGAAGTTTATTTAAAGATACAGGAAAAATAAAACGATGTCTCTAAATAGCACACTTTTCAGAAATCAACAACAAAAGTTACATTAGTTCCACTATCGGTCAAGAGATGGCGCTGATCTAAAACTGCAATATTCTACACCGCAGTGCGCAGTGTTAAAATTCTTTGACGATAAAGGCTTCGCCGATGAAAATTTATAAACATATTAGATGGTACGAAACCCTCGGTGCGTGAGTCCGACTCGTTCTGACCGGTTTTTGTATACTAGGTACCTAAGGTACCCCACCTGTTTTGTATGACATTGTGTCCAGTATAAAATCATTGAAATCAATTATTCCCCAGGTGCTATTTTACTGTTTCCATTGTCGATTAGGAATAATACCTACTTGTTGCAATAATTTCGCCTCATGGTCAAAAACAATCAATAGTGCGCTTGCAGACCGGAAATAGTTTCATTGTGGTTATGGTTTGACATCAACAATGGCGCTAGTATGTTTTTAGGGATAGTGTTGCAAGAGAACAAAATAAATCTGTATTCTATCAATAAGAGTTACCAGATCTTAAAAAAATCCATGCAATGTGGGAACTTCTATTGCGATGAAACCTTCAACATTTTTATCCCGGTCCTTCAATATACGAATAATACGCAAATTCACTAATGTGAATCAACAGTTGCATCCTTTTTTCACATATTCAAATGGCTTTGCATACTTACTTTTCTTCAAATTTGAAATATAGTCTTCCCTCTTCAGTTGGATTTTTGATCCACTTGTTGCATTTTTACTTTGATTTGAAACAAACGTAATGGGTAATTAAAATATGAATGCCATTGACTCTTTTAATTTTTTATTCACAAAAAATTAAATAATTATTTAAATGTAATTTTTTGTTTGTTTTGTAATTATTCTTTATTCTACTTGCTGGTCATTGGTATTACTTCCAAACACTCATTAATAATTTATTTATTCTCTTCGTGCTTTTCAATAAAATAAACTGAACTAATACCTATTAAAAAAAAGAGCGAGTGTGATTTAAGTTAGATATTTTCACGCGGACGAAGTCGCGGGTTGAAGCCAGTAAATAATAAAGAGCTTCTCTGATGAGCTGATGTTCATTTAGTAGAAAATTCATTATTTAATTTGCTTACCTATTCAGTAATCCTATTAAGCTTATTTATTTTATTTACGCTTGTTTAATACCCAATCATTTTATATTGTTGCACTGTGGTGGGATGGGAGTTTTTAATTTTTACTCTGACAACCGGTTAAATCTAATAAATTTCAATTCAATATTCTTGTTGAAGCAGCTAGGAACAGCTTTCCGTGGTTAGTATTTAATTTCCGAAAAATAAAATACCATTCAATCATATACAAACAGTTAATCGTTTGTTTAAATCTTTTCAGTGTTGTTTCACTAGCAAGTTCAGAAAAGGAAATTGCAAAATGGTAAGTTGTTAGGTACCTACAGGAAAATATCAGGGTATTACCTAATTTAGATTATTTCATCCGGAATTACAAGCAAAAATCATGTACAATCAAAGTGTTTAATGCCAATTGTTCAACTAAACTGAGTTTGTTATGAATAAGTAGGCGCCGGATGCCGGCATGCGGTGTAGCCATTTTGAGTTACTGTAATGGCTGGCTGGCGGCCGCCATGTCACAGAACTAGAATCACACCTACAGTTCGCATGCTCGCGGAAAATTAATCGACCCAGTGCATCTAGACTTAGTTCCAGTGAGATTTCCCGTTTTTCATTTAGTTTCAAGGAATCTGAAACAGTTCTCGTGTAGTAAATTAGTTTTATGTTGTGGGAGTGGTGAACTGCTGATAGCAATACGATCTTGCGATAAATTACGATGTATGTTCTTAGGCATCAGCATCAGGTAAGTACGTTATTCATTTAGCATTAAGTTTCGATCTATAACTTTGTTTATCCAACCAGACCACGTCTTATAAGCTGACAAGGTATTTTTCGTCACTTGTCAGCTAATTGGGTTGTAATAACTGTATTGCAGTGGTTGTGTTGCAATAAAGAATTTGTTGTTTTCATAGATGGACGGAAACGTAGTACACCCGCACCCGGGGGTGGTGCCAGGTGGCATCCCCGGCGTGGTGCACGGCATGGCGGTGCACGGTGCCGGCCCGGACGGCGAGCACGCGCCGCATGGCCCGCGCCGGCGCTACCAGAACAGGCCGAAGCCTCCCAACAACTTGGAACGTTTACCCCTTGATGAAGCTGCTAAGAGGGTAAGCAACTTATGCTATAAAACCACCAATTCTTGATAGTGATTAATTCAGACTGGTGGCAGTATTGTGTCACCACTACAAGATTTACAGATAATGTAATGTTATCAAGTCATCAACAGGAAACTAAATAATATTTGAAACAAAAAAATAGAATCAAGATAACAATAGCAATTTACTTTAATTCAATGTTATTTCAAATTACCTACCTATCTATGTGCAGTAAAAATTGAGAAGCAATAAGAATGAGGCAGGAATTGGTTAAGTAAATGTTTAATGGTTGCGTGTTTCAGGAAATGGAATCTCTTCCATTAAAAACTCCTGTATCTGTGCTACAAGAACTGCTGGCACGTCGTGGAACTGTGCCCAAGTATGAGCTGGTGCAAATAGAGGGCATGATACACGAGCCAACTTTCCGTTACCGCGTGACAGTTGCTGATATGGTTGGTAAGTACTTGCAAGTTATGTACTAAACTGTTTACATTCACAACAATGTAATAACAGATGTAATTACAGCTATGGGTACTGGACGCTCCAAGAAGGAAGCTAAACACTCTGCAGCTAAAGCTTTGCTTGATAAATTGACCGGGGCAGTTACTGATCAGCCTACTAATGGCAATGTGCCTGAGACGTAAGTGTAAATTAAAATATATTATTATTAATCTGATTTTATTCTTAGTTATCAAATTACTGAACTACAAATTCTTTGTTTACAGTGGAACTGTAGTGTCGTCATTTGAAGATAAATTGATGGGCAACCCTGTTGGATGGTTGCAAGAGCTTTGCATGTCCAGATTCTGGCCACCGCCATCTTACCATGCTGAAAATGATGACAATGTTAACAGGCGTAAGTTTACTTGATAGAATCAACAGGTCTATCTCATATCACAGTTGCAATATCACAGTAAAGAGATATCAGCTTATTCAAAAAAAAATTTTTTTTAAGGTTTGCCGCATGAGCGCCAGTTTACCATTATTTGCACTCTGCTGAAACGCCGTGAAGTTGGCACTGGCAAGTCTAAGAAGCTTGCTAAGCGCCAGGCTGCTTACAAGATGTGGCAGGCTCTGCAGGACAACCCCCCGGAATCGTTCCAGCCGGAGGAAGAGGTATATTGCATTTAATTCTTTTAATGATTTCAACAATTTCAAGACCCCATTTTACGTTGCTAACAGCATCTAGTCATGCATTGCTAATTAACTTGTTGTTACCTCAATAATTGAATCCAATATTTAACTGGAAAGCATTGTCCGTATTGTTTTGGCTTCGCCTATTAATTAACCCCCAATATTACTGTTAAATAATGGTTACTTACACTTGTAATTACATTTGTTATTTTATTACCTGACATGTTTATTAACAGATCCCTAGACTAGCGTCAGCCATGTGAGTGGCTCTTTTGTATCATTCCCTGAGAGGTTTGCACTTGGCCAGGTGTTTTACTATCTTTCAGTCAGTTTCTGCAGGCATGAATGGACAGAAGGGTCACTCGCGTCAAAATTTAGTATTTGATCTAATGTTTCGTGTTATGTTCTAGGGCGGAGTCGCGGCCCGTTATGCCGACTTGAAAGATAGTAAAATCTCCACTCTGACTACAAGTCACAGCCACAAGGTGTCGCAGTTCCACAAACATCTTAAACAGTCGGTCGGCCCTAACCTGGCCAAGTTGCAGGTATGATATACTTGAATTATTATGCATGGATATATCTGTTGATTGTTAATATGAAGTCAATTAATGGAATGGGTTGTAATTATTATTCTTGATAAAAAAAATTGTGACTGTTATGATACTGAATAATGTGTTTTCTTGAAACAGGTGACCCCTCTGAACAACAAGGACTTCAATTTCGTGCAGTTCTTGCAAGAGATTGCTTCTGAGCAGTCGTTTGAAGTAACCTATGTGGATATTGAAGAGAAGTCAATGACCGGTCGCTGCCAATGCCTTGTCCAGCTGTCAACGCTGCCAGTGGCTGTTTGCTATGGATCCGGACTCACCAGCAAGGATGCCCAGTCGTCTGCAGCTCAGAATGCTCTTGAGTACCTCAAGATCATGACAAAAAAGTGAATGCCTCACTATCTTGCGACATCAGCACCACTTGCAGGGCGCTCCACAATACGCATATTATTTTAAATGAGTTATTTGAACAAATAACCTTTTAGTGGTGAACCCATGGCACTGGCTGGTGATTGATGTCGCTAGGTTTTGAGCCTATACTTATCTTTATCACCACTTCCCATTTGAATATGGCATTATGCCTGTGTGCTAACAGCACTTCGGGCTATGCTTTATAACTGGCATGTTTGCAGTATCTTACTTGTGATTTTTTTCCCTGTTAGTTTCAATTTGCACATTGCCATCTTGTGCATTTCTTCAAATGAAGTTTAAGTTTCTTTTTTAATACTTAATCTAACATCAGCAAGTGACTTTTCACTTGTACTATTACTGCCAACGTGCGAGGGTAAATGGCATAGCCCGTAAATTTAAATGAAACAAAGTATGGAGTGGTTACATAACAAATACAAGCTATACTTTGCATAGAATTAGTGTAATTTTCCCAGCGTGGAAATTACTTTAAAAAAAAAAGAAAAAATACAAAAAAAATATAAAATACTTAAATGTAAAAAAAAAAAAATACGTGTGGATATTTCCAGTTTAATATTCAGCATTATTTAGGCATGATTTTTGCATTCATATTAATAAAAATGTATACTTATCAGAAAAAGTTGAAGTCTTAGCTTTTAATGTATATTATAATCATGGCATAGCCAGTCATATTTTTCATTTTGTTAAACCAGATAATATATACTTATTTACGTAAAATTAGTTAAGTGTCGTGTGTTAAGCAGTTATCTAACATGCTGAGCATTAAACGGAAAAATTATTCTCAGCTAGTAATGTCTTGTTGACGAACTGCCCGACCTTTGCTTTGTAACAAGCTCCAACATTGCGGTCAGCTTGAACTTGGAAATTTAACTTTATTTCAAACGCAAGGGTTGGAATTTGTGGATGAATCATGTGAGGCAGGATTGCAGAGTGTTTTTATTTGAATTTGAACCAGTGAGTCTAGGTTTTCTTTTGAATACAAGATGGTTAACTTTGCAGGGAAGCTGAGAACTACGTGCTAGAGTGAATTTATCACTGGAATTAGTGGTTGCGAAGTTAGGATCCCTTGCCTGTGAAAATGGGCATTATTTTAATGCAAAGTATAGAGGTTGTAACAATTTCTAACTGTACAGTGTCGTCGTCGATGCTTTGATTTTACATGCCGGGCAATGACGAGGATCCTGCACGCACCAAGTTTCTTTTAAATTGAATGGTGTGAGTTCAACCTGCCCTTGTAAAACATCGCACTGTTCAAGTTAGAAAAGACTACTCGAGTAAAGGATTGGAGTTCCGTTCAACCAAGACCAACTAAATAAAATTACAATGTCCGGGCGTCGTGGCATTGAAGTTTAATGTATTATTTTTATGTTTAGTGAGTCTTGGTTTTACATGTTCTTGGGGTTAATCTCAAGATATAAAATAGTAATAAATTGTAGATTATTGTCAACTTTGTGGACATTATCACACTTCTCACCTTTTTGTGAAGATTTTTTTGAATATGTAATAGACTAACTTTAATTTTTGCTATGAATTAGTTCTGCGCTAATTTAAATAAATTTGATGTTGCTTATAATAAATAGGTATTTTCGTTGAAATCCCATTAAGTACCTGCCTATTTCATGTTTTAACCCATTTACTAATAAACGTTGTATAGCGTCTGTATAGTTACACAACGCTTTGTCTTCTCCTTTCGAAAGTAAAATTACTTACGATTGAAAGAGAGAAATCGGTGTGTAACTATTCATCTGATATAATACGTTTACTAGCTGCGCTCCGAGGTTTCACCCGCGTAAATTCGATCCCGTGGGAATATCGGGATAAAAAGTAGCCTATAATTAAGTTAATCCAGGGTGTCGGCTACCTCCATACAAAATTTTATCAAAATTGGTCCAGCCGTTTGAGCGTGAAGAAGTAAGAAACAAACACGCACACACAAACTTTCGCCTTTATAATATTAGCGTGATTAGTAAGAGGGTTAGGAATGACGCTGAACCATGCGCTGTGTCCTCAAAAAGGCAATTAGGATTCACAAAAATATTGAGCTAAATAGACGAATCCCGCGCCGTACGCAACAGCGCGCATCATGTGCATTTGGATTGAGTGATCTTTTTAGGGTTCCGTACCCAAAGGGTAAAAACGGGACCCTATTACTAAGACTTCGCTGTCTGTCCGTCTGTCTGTCACCAGGCTGTATCTCAAGAACCGCGATAGCTAGACAGTTGAAATTTTCACAGATGATGTATTTCTGTTGCCGCTATAACAACAAATACTAAAAACAAAATAAAATAAATATTTAAGGGGGGCTCCCATACAACAAACGCGATTTTTTTGCTCTTTTTTGCTCGATATCAAAAATGGCAACAGGTAGGCACTTGAAATATTCACAAAATACTCAATTGTATATTAACTTTAATAATAAAATTAAAATAAAATAAATATTTAAGGGGGGCTACCATACAACAAATATGTTTTTTCGGCGTTTTTGCCTTGTGGTACGGAACCCTTCGTGTGCGAGTCCGACACGCACTTGGCCAGTTTTTTTATTTCGTGACAAAAACTGATTGTAGATTTAGGGCTGATTTTTCAATCAGCTGATAACTTTATTCGAAGAATAATTCTGAAATTTTGACAGTTATTTCGTACAAAAACTGTCAAACGTCAATTTTATTCCTCGAATAAAAGTTATCTGGGCATGGAAAAATCAGCCCTTAGTCAAAAATAGTCAAAACTCAGGTAGCCCAAAGTTAAAAATTTGTCACTCTCACGGGTCTTCAGTTATTGCCGAAAATGTGGATCACTCGATTCAGACATTTTGCAAAAACTGCTATGAGCTAAATCTCAACAAAAACTTACTCTACGGAGTTATATCTCAAAAATTTGTTAAAAATTTGTCACAACATTTTTTAAACCCATTAAGGCATTTAAAGCTTCTTCCAGGTATCTTTGGACAGTATCATTGGATCACTCAGTACAGACACCATTTTGTCTGAGAGATCGTTATAATAAGGTTTCGGATGACTTTTTCTATAGATCTATTGTTTATTCTAAAATGTACATGTTCCGAATATATTTGTACAAAAAATATCATAACACAATACCTTTTGTTAAAAATTTATGAGTAACTCAATGTTTTTAAATTTGCTGAACTGAGTGATCCATAAGAATACTTATAGCTAACCACCTGTTTCGTATTGATTTACACAAACTACGATTAATTTTTGTACAGCTTTATGACTAAAATTTTACATAAAAATAATTTACCTAAACAGCTTAATTTACGAGATATTACATTTTTCATTTTATTGTTAGGGAATAGTGCAGTAGGGTGACCATATAATATGAGATCATCGGAAATAAGTACCTACCTACTTAGATAATCGTCAGTTGTAATATCAATGCCATCAAAACAAACTTGTAAAAAAAACCAAGTCTCGCAACTCAGTTCTTCTACTGTAAAAAGTTGTGAGATCCATGTTATACCAAGTCGGTTAATTTATTCAGTCCCTACTTAAGGGACCTTCTGTCTTAAGTTATTACGTAATTAGCTAACCTAACAACATCTTGTAGTGACAATATCAATATTAAAAATCTTTTATGTTTAAAATACATAGATTGACTTGGCCATCGCATGAAAACACAATGTATCTCACAGTGCGATTGCCAAGTCAATCTATGTATTTTAAACATAAAAGATTTTTAATATTGATATTGTCACTACAAGATGTTGTTAGGTTAGCTAATTACGTAATAACTTAAGACAGAAGGTCCCTTAAGTAGGGACTGAATAAATTAACCGACTTGGTATAACATGGATCTCACAACTTTTTACAGTAGAAGAACTGAGTTGCGAGACTTGGTTTTTTTTACAAGTTTGTTTTGATGGCATCTCACTTCTTTTTGTAGATTGTCCTAGTTTTTTTCCTTTCCGGTACCCTTTTAACTTTTTTTTTAACCTAATCCGTTGACCATTTTACAAGTTACCTTTGAACATCTAGGTACATTCAATTATACACTAGCTTCCGCTCGCTGCTTCGCCCGCGAGGTATGTCGATAAAAACTATCCCAAGTCCTTTCCCGGGATGCAATCTATCTCTCTGCCAAATTTTATCGAAATCCGTTCAATGGTTTAGGCGTGAAAAGGTAACATACAGACAGTCAGACAGAGTTACTTTCGAATTTATAATATTAGTATGGATAATTGTTATTTTCCTCGCTAGAGAGCTCCGATAAACGCGTGCGATCGCTGCTAATCATAAAGTGCTATATACATTTACACTCCAAGGCGGAGTCGTCTATGAATTTCCACCTGAACAGGTTTTCCTTGCTTCGGCCAACCTGGGTGCGGAGTCTGTTTAAAGACTTCCAGGTTACCCAAAGGAAACTCATGTCCAGGTTGAGGTCAGCTGGTGGGACGAACGGTTTGGGTAAGAAAGGACTGTCTCGCCACAACTTCAGTCTCTCTTGTGGTGGTTCGCCAGTGAGTGGAACGACACACTTTAAAAAACTGTTTCGACTTTTCAGCCTTTGTGGCACAAGGATGTTGTCGTGCAAAGGGTTTTGTGTGTCGGAGACCATTTTGGCTCTTTCGCTGGAGCTTGCCACCGCTCTGCGAGGCACTGGTGGCGCTATTCCTGCTAGTGGATACAGCATTTGTACCGGGGTTGGTTTTAGCCAGCCAGTGATGATCCGGCACGTTTCATTCAAAGCTGTATCCACCAGCTTTGCATGAGCAGAACGGCTCCACATGGGGCACGCGAATTCTCCCGCAGAAAAAGATAGCGCCAGTCCAGTAGTCCGCTTGATATTCTTGCAGTTTTTGCTAATTATGTTAAAGACCTGTCCAGGGTAACACCAAGATATTTAGGGGAGTTGCTGTTCTCGATGGACACCCCACCCCAAACGATGAGAGGTCGTGACTACTTAACCGATATATTACAGATTTTAAATGTCCCTACATTTTAAATCTGTAATATCTTCGAAAATATTCATTTAAATTACATGCTGTAAAGGCCAAATTGATCTATATCAAATGCACAATGTGTTTAAGGTACTTGATTGGATAAGGATTAATGCTGTATTGCTTAAAATCGCTTCGTAAATAAGCCATTATTTCTCGTAAAAAGTAAAGGATAAAAAATGGTTATTGTGGGTTATCCCTAAGAGATAGACATATACCATCGTGGACTTTTTTGTAGACCTTTTTAAGGTGTACAATACTGTAGTACATTATTTTGATCTATCTCGTAGGGGTCACCTAGCTTTTGCTATATAAGCGCAAAAAATGTGTTTATTTACGACATCACATTAGAAACCTCTAAAATTATTATCTGTGTTTCTCTACTATATTATGCATGTATTATACATATAAAATCGTATCAAAATCCGTTGCGCAGTTTTAAAGATCTAAGCATACATGCGGACAGACAGACAGCGGGAAGCTACTTTGTTTTATAACATTAACTGCAAATGTAACTTTGTAATACTATATATTTATATAGGATTACAAAGTTATTTATGCAGTTGGTGTATCTAGAAAACTGAAACGAAATTTCAAAATATTTTAGTTTTTCCTTGCTATATACACTAAACACTAATTGTATTCTAAATTTGAAGCTTCTATGTCTGCTAGAAGTGCCTTAGAGTTTTGATGATCGGTCAGTCAGTCAGTCAGTCAGTGAGTGACAAAATTAAGAAACTTTGACTAGTTATAATTCTTAAACTACTGGTTCATATTGAATGAAATTTGAAATATACCATGTTTATACAATGCCTGCTTGATTACTGAAAATTCAGGTTTCCAGTTTTATCCACAACGAAGTTATAGGGCGTCGAAAATGGCCTGAACTGCTTCGAGAAAAGGATGGTACGGCCGTGCCCCTTTTTGCTCGACTTGGTGGGGGCACTTCCGTGCCCCCAGATAAATGTAACCAGGACTTAACTTGACTTTACAGGAGAGGCAAAAAAACTAAATTCTATTCACAAAATGTTACAGAAATACCATGCTTTAGATTCAGTACTGATGCAAGCAAAACAAACATATTGATGACATTATAGACACTTTCACAGATAAATACATCCAGGAATACCATAAATGTTTTAAAACCAGACTGGTCACGAAATAACAGTCGATTGTTGTTGTAACGTAACGTACGTTTTCGAGACAGTTACCACTAACACCTGCTTCAATGAATCTTGCGCGGCACCTGAAATAACTAGAAATGTTGTATTTCTGCCATTAAATCTGCAAATAATTTCTGTATTTGATAGTTACAGTCTAGAAGAAGCAATTTCTTTTAGCTGCGAGGGGACTTGTCTTTCATGTAATAGTAATGCTATACTTATATGATTATAAACTTTCCAGTGTTATTTCATGGATTTGTATGGAACAAAACAGGTAACGTTACAAGATGTGCCCGAAATAATTTTTATAAAAAGTAGATCGTACAGGTTACTTGGAGGTAAGTATTGAATTTCTTCCTTCTCAACATCCTGACGGCATCGGTCATTATCGAGCGCATGGCTATGTAAATGGACGAATAGTTTGCTATGGCGATAATTTGGCTAAAACTTATGATAGCAAAAATGAACCACTTTATTTACATACACTTATTTACGCGGTTTATGATTTATAAATAACATTGTATTTCCTTTCTAAAATTTTTACATCAAATTTCTGTTTTGCTATTATTAAATCCAGAGATATTCTAATAAGTAATGTCGTGTTAGCTTATAAGTTAGGTAGGTATGCTGAAAACAATATTTTTTTTAAGTACGAAAGCTAAAAGCTGTTTTTATTAATCGTTATTTTAAGAAGATTAATTTTATTTCGATTTTTAACTAATCATCCAATAACTTTGGTTTTATGTTTCTTGTTAATTATATTTGTGTACCTATGTGGTGTACATTAAAGACTATTATTAAACAACCAAACAAATACCGATTTTTTTAAATTGTCGTCTTAACAATAAACTATGTTTCTACCATTGCAACTGTTTTATTCCTAACGAAAAAGTTTTTTCTTGAATTAATTAAAAAGTAGAGTTAATTCTAAATTAGACCTTACAAATCAACCTATCACAACATAATTATGTCCACGCCTTGAAAACTGTGTGATTGTATATTCTATAAGTTACGTTATAGTAACACGATATTAAAAAAAAAATAACGTACCTAACCATGTCATCTTCGAAACTACAATAGTAGGCTTCATTTTGATTCAGCGGGCGGAGAGTCATGGGTAGCTCACCGTCCGATCAGGACTAGGCCCGTGCCGGACGGCGCGTACGTGTTCCACGCGCGCCTCAAAGAGATGTCAGCATCGAGGAGGGGCCCCTTAGGGCCGAAGCCTGCCGGGTCAGCGGGATTGTCCGAAAGGGTTACCGCTGGCCCAGAACATAAAGGGCAAAGGAAGGAACTCGGGTGGGTTTTAGTCGGTAAGAGTCTGACACTCCCTTCCGCTCCACCCAGAGCGGGAGGAGTCATTTGATGATTTCCCATACGCAAAAAAAAAAAAAGGTTTCTTTCAGATAACAACATTTTTAGAGAAAAACGCTCTAAACAGCATTGCAATAGGAAGAAAACACAAAAAAATGCAACTCATTTTGTGAATAGAATTTAGTTTTTTTTGCCTCTCCTGTAAAGTCAATTTAAGTCCTGGTTACATTAATTGACGATTATCTAAGCAGGTACTTATTTCCGATGATCTCATATTATATGGTCACCCTACTGCACTTTTCCCTAACAATAAAATTAAAAATGTAATATCTCGTAAATTAAGCTGTATATGTAAATTATTTTTATGTAAAACTTTAGTCATAAAGTTGTACAAAAATTAACAGTAGTTTTTGTAAATCAATACGAAACAGGTACTTAGCTATAAGTATTCTAATGGATCACTCAGTTCAGCAAAGGAGAATGGCAGAAGTTCATAGAACGCTGGCATTAAACTTTTTTAGTTACTACAAAAATAAAAGTGGCATGGTTTGAAAGGGAATATTAAGAGCTTTTGTTAAAAAAATAAATAAAAAATAATAACAATGGGGTTCAAGAGAAATCTTAATTTTTGTAAAAGTGAGGTTAAGTGCATTCATTTTAGGTTATTTTACCTCTATTACTATTTTAACGCATAAATGTTTATTGTATGCATAACATATTGCTAATTATGCTTTGTAATGACTTGAAAAATGATAACTAGTTGTTGAAGTTTGTTTAATTCAAAGATTTACTCACTGATCATATATAGACCTAATGGCAGTCTAAGGCTGCGTTTCCACCAGAAATGTGCGAGGATGCGTAGCGAGGGATGTGTGTGAAACAAACCAATAACATCGCTTCATTTTCATAGCTTGAACTAAGTTAGCGTTGTTATTGGTTAGTTTTAACCTACGCATCCTCGCTCATCTCTGGTGGAAACGCAGCCAAGTGTACTCTGTCAGTTTTAATTAAACATAGTAGGTAGTCACAGAAAACTCAGGAGACTTTAAAGACTCACTTATCGGAATCTAAGCATATTGTTAATGGTAATTACCTAAGGATGACAGGATTATTGTAGGTACAATAAAAAATCAGTAGGTATTTAATCATAATATTTTATTCATCATATATTAGCAATATATTATCTAAGAAAGGTGCAGGGGGAGACAGGCTAGCTTGATGCCGTGCCCATGCCAAGTACCATTCCATTCTCGAATCACTTTATATATGCCTCGTTCTCTATCCGAATCAGTCCGTAATTGGTGATTTCTGCAACGTGCTGTAGAAGATCCACAATTGACACACTGGTCGGTGCCCAACGGTACAAGAAGGTAGATAGTATAGTTATAGTTTAGGCAGCAGTCCGTGGTTGACATCACGTTGACTCGTAATGTTATACACACAAACACAGAGGTCCAAGTCTCGCAACGGTGGTTGGTTCAGAAAGGTAGGAGTCTTCGAAATCCAAAATCAAGCCAGGTCGTTGAACAGATCTACGTAAAACTTTGGGAGCATAAAACATTTACACCAGCACAAAACAGTAGCGAGCGAGCGAATGTGACTTGTACATTTAGTATTTTTATCTATGAATGTGACTTGTGAAGTTGTCGAAATAAAATAAATAACATGACGTGAAATGTTATCTTCTAAAGAGTCATGTTTATGGGTTTTAGTGGGTGTTCATGTTTAGGGTAAGGAGGTTGAAACAAAGACTACAATATAATGCGGTGTGAAACCTCCTTTTTTTGAAGTCAGTAAAAAAATAAAAAATAAACTTTGTATCCGGCCGCTCTGTGTTCGATCAAATCAAGTTACCTACTCATATTTATCGAGATTTTATCCCCATTGTCAATAATAAAGTTAATCTGGCTATCAGTACATAAAAAATAAGCGCTTTTTTTTAAAATAGTTTTGAATTCTGTAGCTTTCCAAAATTAGTAATGCCAAAAAATGCCATCTCCTTTAAAAACATTGAGTTACCTACTCATAAATTTTTAACAAAAGGTATTTTGTGTTATTATATTTATTGTACAAATATATTCGAAACATGTACATTTTAGGATAAACAATAGATCTAGGTATAGAAAAAGTCATCCGAAACCTTATTACAACGATCCCGATCCACAAAATGGTGTCTGTACTGAGTGATCCAATGATACTGTCCAAAGATACCTGGAATAAGCTTTAAATACCCTGGGTTTAAAAAATGTTGTGACAAATTTTTAACAAATTTTTGAGATATAAATTTAGTCAGTAGAGTAAGTTTATGTTGAGAGTTCACATTTTCGGCAATAACTGAAGACCCTTGAGAGTGACAAATTTTTAACTTTGGGCTATGAGTTTTGACTATTTTTGACTAAATCTACAATCAGTTTTTGTCACGAAATAAAAAAAGATCACTCAATCCAAATGCACATGCGCGCATCGATTGTTATTCACGCGACTATTCTCGTTGACACAATCGGTGCACCGAATTTCGTCTCGATACTGCTGTGCGGAATTTGCCTCAAGTTTGGAAAGAGCTTTAGGTGTCCATGTGTATTGCCAATGTCCCTACAACCGTAGCCCCAGCACTGGTTGAGACAACGGGAATGCGTTTAATATTAATATGGATTGTTTATGGGAACCAATGACGAGCGAGGGAGTCGATCTCCCTAGAGTATATAATTATGTTCTGTGTAGCCAATAACTCTGCTTAACTCAGTCCACTGTTGGATATAATCCTTTCCATCTAGCTTGGGGTCACACACAGAGTACTCTGAATGAGGCGTCCCACGATACGCTTGCTGATATGCGGTCTCCACTCCAGGAATCGTCTGCTCAACCGGCCATGCATCGGTCCTTCGACGAACATGCGAAAAACCTAAGTAGGTACATACATAAATGCACGTCTTTTTCCCATGGGGGTAGGGACTACAGCCGTTAAGAGTATATTTCTGTTCTGTGGACTACACAACATCTGCTACGAAAAAAAAAAAACAATGTCAAATCATTACACAAGCCTGCAAGGCAGTTATTGTATTTTGAACTTTTATTTCAACGGGCTTAAAGTTATTAATACCAAAAGTAACTCGGAACCAGAAATGTTTTTTTAATAAAGTTAGACTGTATTACAAACCTCCTCGAGACTATGAATACTACTATGACTACTACTACTATATTATGCAGAAAAACTTTACACCAACCAAGACAATTTAGTATCGACGAGAAAATTTTTTAGCACTCTTGTCGCCTCAGATAAGTATGATTACCTAAGTGCGCCACCCGCACAGAAAGATAATACCTACTTAGGTGCTGTGCGTCTCATTCATCGTTCATCGCCTAGTTGCGGTGCGCTCGCTGGGTGGTGCACTTATCTGTCCCGCTTGGACTGCTGCCCCCTAAAGTTGGTGCCCGGGGCACAGGCCCCAGCTAACCTCGTAGATAAAAAAAAATATATATATATTTTAATAAAATGCACTTCTCGAGTTAAGTGTACGATTTCGGCTATTTTGACAATTAGGCCGTCGGATAAAGACATTAAATTCGCAAAGCATGATGTATTTCTGCATTTTTGGTATGTTGTATGGGTCTGTTGGGGTAGTGTGAATTCAAATTTGCAACTTCGAAAAACCTGTGGAAACAGAAAATCGAGAAAAACTTCGAAATTTTGAGACTTTTTTCACTATTTGCTCTCTAGGGCCAAAACTATGCATTTTTTGCGCACAATGTTTAGTACACTTATAAACTGTATTAAATTACCTACAATTTGAGCCCAATTACAGCTCTATTGACTCCATAGAAGTTCGGCTATGGCACTTCGAAGATGACCAATTTTTCTCTAAAATTGAAATTTTTAGGTTTTACTCACTTATTTTGCGAAATATTGGCAAAACCACTTGCCCTACGAAGAAAGATTACTGAAAATATTTTGTAATACATTTATTTGGCTTTTATTAGAGCCCAAAACGAAGTCTGTGAGACTAACAGTTCACTCACAATCTCAAAAAAACGAAAAGAAGGTAAAATGGGTTATAGAGACAAAAGACTAATTAATATACAGGGTTATTGGTAAAACATTAACAACCTCTTAAGAGGTCATTGTACTCATCATTATGAACAACTTTTACTGTGGGACCAAACCTGAAATCGCGAAAAAAAAAATCAGCTGTTCCCTACATTTATGTTCGTCTAACTCGTCAATATGTAGGGAACAGCTTATTTTTTTTTGCGATTTGTGGTTTGGTCCACTGACCTCTATAATATAGTCTACCTAGGTAGTACCTACCTAGGTAGGTAGGTCCTACCTAGGTAGGTCTTGCCTCTTTTGAAATTGACCCCACGATTTCTGGTTTTCCTGCAATAACCACTTAAAATTAAAAAAACGACGGGTTGCACTCCGGGAGTGCCGACAGAAGTGAAAACTTGAATATCAACGTTGTTTACTGTAACTGTCACCGTCACCGTCGCCGTCGCCGTCACCGTCGCCGTCACCGTTTCCGTCACCGCCACCGTCATCGTCACCGTTACCGTCACAGTCACCGTCATCGTCACCGTCACCGTCTGTCTGTCTGTAATTTGATCCTGTGTACTTGTTTACAATTTTTGATATTTTGGATTCTTACGAATGTTCGATCAGGGTCACGTGACATCTTACGATCAGGGTCACATCTATTAGATGGGCAATCCACCCGGGTTTAATAATAATAATAAACCATTTATTTTCAGGTAACAAAGACCCATAGATACATACCTTAACCTAAGTATACATAATAATATAGTAACAATTTTGTTAGTAAATAAAACTTAATAACTATGTTAGTATCACTTAGTTGCACTAAGTCTTTGTGCTTTCTGGTGGCACTTGTTCGCGAAAGCGGCGGAATACCACATCCTGCGGCCAAAAGCTTTCTTCCATCACCCAACCCGGTGCAAACCCGGTGCTTTGATAAAAACCCAATTTTGTGGGTGTTCACGGGTGTTTATCGCGTGTTTATCAAAAGCACCGGATTTAAACCCGGTGGATTGCCCATCTATAGCACGTCTCATCTTACGATCAGGGTCACGTGACCTGACGCGAGTTTAACATTTTTTACCCATTACAGAAAAAGTGTACAACGCCGCTAAAGAAGTTTTCACTTCAAAAATGTTAACTTAAACTTAACGCCATTATTCCACATCCACACACAACAAAGACAAATGAAAGAACTACGATCTACAAGTCTTTTTGCTATGGACGGAGAGTATCTTACTTTTGGGGTCAATATTGTTGCTAATGACCTGACCCAAAGGGAATGACCCATCGCCCCTTATAGGATTGCGGTCTAATTTCCAATAATCCTTTATATATTTAGTCTTTTGCCTCTATAACCCATTTTACATTCTTTTCGTTTTTTTGAGATTGTGAGTGAACTACAGACTTCGTTTTAGGCTCTAATAAAAGCTAAATAAATGTATTACAAAATATTTTCAGTAATCTTTCTTTGTAGGGCAAGTGCCAAGTGTAAGTGTAAGGTTTTGCCAATATTTCGCAAAATAAGAGAGTAAAACTTAAAAATTTCAATTTTACAGAAAAATTGGTCATCTTCGAAGTGCCATAGCCGAACTTCTATGGAGTCAATAGAGCTGCGATTGGGCTCAAATTGTAGGTAATTTAATACAGTTTATAAGTGTACTAAACATTGTGCGCAAAAAAATGCGTAGTTTTGGCCCTAGAGAGCTAATAGTGAAAAAAGTCTCAAAATTTCGAAGTTTTTCTCGATTTTCTCAGTTTCCACAGGTTTTTCGAAGTCGCAAATTTGAATTCACACTACCCCAACAGACGCATACAACATACCTAAAATGCAGAACTACATCACGCTTTGCGAATTTAGCCTCTTTTTCTGTCTATTTCAGACGGCCTAAATATAATATTTAGCGAATCGAATATTTTGAGAATCTGATAATATGCGAATAAAGGCTCTGGGGCTGGGTGAAGCTAGCTTTTAGTTATGCTTTAGTTTTCAGTGCAGAACGGAACTTTTATTCCCGATCATACATTATGCTTAGTTCAAGAGTCAAGGTTTAGAATAATGAAATAGTAATACAGTTCATAAATAACTTTATTTAATCTACCTATTAAATTACAAACATTATGTTAACTCCGAGCATTCATTTTCTCATTTTAAATCTATTTTTTCCATTAAATCTAAATTTTCCCAACTTCCCTTGTCTCGAACTATCGCTATTTTGCAATAAATTATAGTCATTATTGGTATTTTTGCGCATGACAGTGAACGATTGAGCGGGACTTATATTCATTGCATTGCGAGGCGCCCAATCATCTTCAGATAAATTCCACGTTTCAATTTCCGTAGATGGAGTTAAATCAGTTGCACAGGAATCGTCAAATATGCTCTCATTGTATTGCAATTCCTTTTCTGTAGAAATATCAAGGTGAGGTGCTCTTTCACTAATTCTACCATCAGCCATTGAAGCTTCAGCATTGTCATCATAGTCCGGCGAGTAAGTCATGCCGTCACAAAACTCAGGAGGCGGCGGAACTAACTCGTCGGTCTCATCATCAGCCACGCATTGTAAAAGAGTTCTCGGATCAAACATTGACTGATCTATTTTGTAGTCCGTAGACGGCTCTAAATCAACATTGGCGGTTAAATGGATCGGCTCTAAATCCAAATCAGTGGTAGATTCATTTTCAGGAATTTGTTCGGTTGGTCTCATTGCAGTATCTTGTGTGTACCGACTTGAATTTAAATCTTCGCGTTTGTTTTTAGCTTCAACATAGCGATTTACTTTTGGGAATTGTAGGATATCATTTCCGACTTCCCGTTTATTATCTACAATCGTTTCTGGTAAAGTGGCGTGTAGTTTATGAATGTCGGTTATCTTGAACGGTTTTTGAGATTTGATAGTGGTTGGAGTGTTACAAGTTATAGTTCTATTGATACCAGAACAGCTTGGAGTTATAGTTTTTACTGCATTTTTTCTGGAACATAAACGAAATAATTAGGTGGAACAGAGTATAGAAAATGACATACGTTATGAAATAAACTTACGCTAATATTTTGCTGTATTTTTGTAACAGATTTCTTATTTTATTGTCTACGGTAAATGAACTATTTCCAGATTCTGCTTCTATTAACTTTCCACTTGTGTTTTCATAGTTATTATTTTGATTATCTTGTTCTTCTAATTCTCCATGTATTATTTTTTCAGGAATTTGTATCTCAGTAACATAACTAATCGATTGTTTTTTATTCATCATGGAATCAGTTTTCATAGGCCCTACGCTTTTATTTATATTTTGTAGATTATTGCTTGTATTTTCATCTTTTACGATAGCTTTATTTGGCAGATTAACTACATTCTTAATTGCTGGAAATTCAGGTCTGGGCAATCTGGCTGAGAGTACGTTTAGTTTTGATATATTTCTAATTTCATTGT
Source organism: Mesoligia furuncula (assembly GCA_916614155.1). Taxonomy (NCBI): domain Eukaryota; kingdom Metazoa; phylum Arthropoda; class Insecta; order Lepidoptera; family Noctuidae; genus Mesoligia; species Mesoligia furuncula. The sequence continues at coordinate 17,723,740 of OU744801.1, forward strand.
CGACCGCATTTATAATTATATTATTGTCTTCGGTAGTATTTTGAAAAGTATCTTCAAGTTTCGGAAGTTCAATCATTTTCATTCTTTTATTATTTGTAGAACCTTCTTCGCAATGTGATTTATAATTCTGAGAAGAGTTATGTTTACGGGATACTATCGCCGTAATGTCTAGATCCATTTTTACTTTTTTGATAAATTGAACACAATATTCTGGGGTTTGTTTAGTGCAAACATCTATTTTACTAGTTGAATAAGTGTATCTCTTAACGTATTCTGCTTTTTGTTTGTTTATTTCTTTATTATTTGGAGAATTATTAGCTGAGTTGTTTTGATCATTATTTATGAAATCATAGGAAGGATACAAATCGTTAGACACGGATGGATAACAAATGCTTTTATTGCTCTGTGCCTGATTATAACGTGCACTACGACCAATATTTTCTACGGCCAAGGTTTTATTAGGCGATGCTCTATAATTTTCAACTAGTTGATTTCTATTTTCTGTAACCATATTAGAGCGCGTAATTTTTGCTATAGCATCTCCCTTAGTGGGCTCATACAGGTTTCGATCGATATCTTTTAACGCCAGGGTTTTATAATGCCATGCTCTGTTATTGTCAACTAAATCTGAGCAAGGGGTTCCAGCTGAAGCATCTACCTTAGCGGGCTCATAAAGCTTATGTCCGGTATCTTCTATTGCCAAGGCTTTGTTATGCGATGCTCTATCATTTGCAACTAGTTGAGTCCTATTCTTCAGAACTAAGTCTGAACAAGGATTTTTTGCAGGAGTATCTGTCTTAGTAGACTCGTAAAGGTTTTGAAATCCTTTATTGTTAAGTACAACATAACTTGGATTATTATTGCTTCCTTCGGTAACAATACATTCTGTAACTAAGTTTTGTTCATTAGTATCTAAGCACTGATTGTTCATGTCTGTATATTTCCTATTAGGGATTTCTTCACTAATTTCTGTAGGACTAATCATGATTACATCTGGATCTAAGTTTGCTACGTAATTCTGTAATTTGTTGTTTTCTTTTTTTAAGGTATATTCTTCTACACATATTATGTCATCCAAGTCATTTCCATTAATTTCATTACAATTATCAACTTCTCTTTTAACATTTTCCTTGTTTGTTAATATTTCACTACCTTCATCAAAGTTTAAAATTAATGTGTCGTTTAAATCCTCCTCTTTCACTTCATTTTCATAAAATTTTCTAGAATCTTCATCATCTAATATTATATTGTGTATTTTACGCAAAGGTGTTAAAGCTTTCGTATGGGTATCATAATGACTTGTGGCGACGTTGTTGAATTTATGTTTTTCTTTATTATTAATATTCGTTCTCATATAATCTTTAGAATCTTGAATGTAAAGGAAGTTGTCCTTTGTTTGTTGTATGTTACTATTTGGAGCGTCAATTTTTTTACCACCTAAAATTTCTTTAATTTCATATCTAGGACAAGGGCTATGCCTGGGACTATTTAATATTTCGGAATCCAGACTGTCCGGTTTAATTTCTTGAGTCTTTTCGTTATCATTCTGCAATCCATCGTCAGGTTTATCTAATAACATTTTTATATGTCGGTCGTCAATAGAGGTCTTTGTTTGTGTTTTCGTCAAGTACTTTTGTATATGACTTTTTATAGTGTCTGAAAATCCGTTGTCTTTTGGCACGACTTCAGATTTGTCTTCGTCGTCGCTGATACTCAACTTTCTTTCTAATAACTCAATGAAGGTGTAGTTTGATTTCGTAGTTTTAGGTTTAGGCTTTCTTGGTGCACTTAACGTTCTGCTACTACTGGACTTTGTACTTGAATTCTGAACTGAAAATTTTTTAATAGCATCTGTCGTCAATTTAGTAGAAAAAGGATTTTGAACATTTAATTTTTTTTCACGATAATATGTATTGTTACATAAAGATTTTGTATTGTCTAAGCTTGCTTTACTTTTACCCATTTCATTTTCAATTTCGTTAAGTATGCTATCAATTTTTTCTTCATCTATAAACTCATCGCTATCCATTTCTTTATAACATGTATTTTGGTCTGATAAATCATTTAATTTGTCTTTTGCTGAGTTTGTATTTACAGCGCGTAGTGAGCTATTTATTGTATTACTGGACAATGAGCATGCAGCTGCGTTTTTATTCGAGCTTTCTCCATTTTGCCTTCGTTTATTCATACTTTCGTTAACATTTTTTGAAGCTGTTTCAAACGATTGTTTGAGATATTTAAAATTCTCAATTAAAGAATTCTCCCGCTTTCTCTTTTCTTTTGACTTATCTATAGCATCTGGGTTAGTCTTTCTTTTACGTTCTTTAAATGTGTCCGTTATGCAGGTTTGCCTTTCTGCATTTTTTTTAGATGGTATTGTATTTTTTTGTGTCTCTGTACATGGTACTGGTCCTCTTAAGAATGGTTCTAAATCATTGAACATATATTCTGACTGTACGTCAATACCCACTGGAATAAACGGAGAAAGTGGAAAGTAAATTAATTATGCGCCTTTTAGGTATTTCTAAGTAATTGATGTTATTATTTTACAATTAACTAACCAAACGTGGAACTGATGCAGTGAGCAAATATTTTATGTTCGAAATTATGTTTCCGCCTTACTTCATGTGTAATGGTTCCATCAAAAACACAAATTAAATCCCTGTCCCTGTAACACAGCAATAGCATATTATGTAGATGAAGTATTAGAAGCATACAATTAGATGAATGGAGATATCAACAAAATAAATAAGAACAATGAATGTGAGTGACTAATTAATAATCCTGTAAACTGAGTTAGAGATTTTTTTTTTAAGTTATGGGACTTTGTTTCCGAAATATGTGTACTCACTTAAAAGCCGTCAATAACAACACATTATTGTTGGAATCGCCCACAATGATATAACTCTTATGACTATCTCCGGCCGTCAGGCTCTCCATATTCTCAGCCAAATGAGACTGGTTTAGTAACACAAGTTGTACGGTCACAGTCTTCTCATCTACCGGTATCATCGTCAGCTGGTACTTTGGCAGCAGACTGACTTGTTTGCGGACTACATTGCCGGCTGGAGGCCCTTTGTTCATTATCTATGGGAATAGAAATAAAGGGCTGTACCTATTCATAGACGATGCTCAGTTCGAATCTCGATTTTTAACGATAGTTAAAAATCGAGATTCGAACTGAGCATCATCAACGATTTCATATTAGTTAGGTACCAAAGCACAAAAGCAGACATGCTTTTGTGCTTTGGTACCTAACTAATATGAAATCTCAAGTAAATTCTAGTTTAAAATGAAGATACCTATGAAGGTAGGTACCTACATTGTTCTAGAATTCTGAGCTAAAAGGCGTCTCTTTACTAAGGAATTAAGGATATATTCTGGTTGTGCAGTGTGGCTATATCTGTAAACACTGAGCAATCACCATAATTTTTAACTTTATTCTAACTAAAAATTTTTTTTTGCGTCTACCCTCGCAGTTCAAGCATCATGAGTCTGCCTATTTCATTTACAGCCAAGACTAAAAGATATTTTCAGTGTTCACTTACCCTTTCCAAATCTCTCGGATGGCTCTCCTCCAACAGCATAAAGTTGACTTTCCCAGCCGACGCCAGCAATGTACTGAATGTAGGTCCAATGCCTTTCAGCTGCTTGCTCACAAATGACGAGTTCTCCCACAGATGGGCAGCCACGCACTTTGCCAGGAGTATCGAGTTTAGAACCGCTGTGAAGAACTGTGGTTGCTGGGATATGAGATCTGGACGGGTGACGTATGTTACTAGGCCTGGAAGATGATGAAGAAAAAGTTTGATAGGTACTTAAAACAATTCGATTTTCAATTCCAAGAGTAAGAAAACATTAATCGATTATGTATACTTATTAGGTTACTTAACATTTCATTATAAAAGCGTTTCCGTTTTACGACATCAACTCGTGAACCCTGTGGTTCTGGATTATGCAACTTCAAGCATGTTTGAAAAATAAACGAAAATGATACCTTACAGGTAGGATATCTGACTGTAGTTATTAATGTTATCTTCAAACTATTCCTTTCATGTCCCTTGGTTTGTTATACTTTAAATCCGATTGTACACGACGCCACATTTCCAGTTTTAGCTGACCTCGCAATAAATAGGCTTTTCGTACAATGAGAAGTCAGCTTATACTGGAAATGTAGGTACCTATAGCTTGATATGTCGTCGTGCATAGATAGATAGAATATTCTTTAGGATGTACACCATAAAAATTCCAGATATAAATGTAGACATTTTACAAGGGTTCGCTAAAAGCGATCTTTTCGAGACAACCTTTGAATAGGGGAGACAATACTGAAGGTAGTCTGCGTACCTATAGACAGGACTTTGAGAGATACCTACTTATGCAAAATAATACCTAGATATTGAAATAAATTGTATCTACTTCTACTAACATTTGCAAACCCGGTCCGTAATTCTCATGATTTTCATGGCCTCTTGATTTAGAGACGGATCGGGGATTGAAAGGCATCCGAGGACAGCTTGAATAACGCTGTAAACAACAATAACGTCTATTATTCAAAACTTCATAATTTTCATTCATTCATCAAAAAATATTTTATAGGCAAAAATAAATCAACTGGCAGAAGAAGCTTCATTATTATGAAATATTAAATTTTATTATTGTCCTTGTCAACGAAGTAACATAGGTAAGTAAACACCACGACTAATAACCATTAACGATGCCTAGTAGAGGCCCAGTCGTGTTTAGAAGCTGATAAATATGATATTATGTCTGAAGTAGGTCTCTTGGGTGTGTTTACAAACTTTAATATATCATAGGTACATAAACAGCCACATAAAGGTACCTCTATAATATGTAACTAAACAATAAGTATTCCCTTTAAGAGGGGCACAGCAAAAGCGTAAGTACCTAGAGCCAGTAATGTAGGTAAAATCAGGATGCACCTTTTAGAAGTTTTAATAAGGAAAAACCTAAAAAAAAAGTCCAAAAATTTCAAGGTTTTTCCTGCACCACGCAGTTGGCCCAGGTTTTTCGAAGCTGCAAGCTGGGTTTTACATTATTGGTATCTATCCTTACAGTTCAACATCCCAAAATATCAGGACCTTCCTACCGTGCAATTTTTTGTGACCTACGATGTTTTAAATGACTGGACTACTACTTAGCTATCCAGATGACCACATTCATATTCAAAACTTTTGTCCCGACATTTTCAAAGGACGCATTAAAAACCGACTCACCAATTTAATTTCATCTGCCTCGTACTAATCTTGCCTTTCATAGGGAACCGTATGGTCGCCGCAGCATTGTTTCTGTTGAGCAGGTTCAAACATCTGCGTTCGTCCATTCGCAGGTGCATGTCAGCCAACTCGTGGCTTTCGCATATTAGGACCAGCAGACGTTCTAGAGATTCTGTGCCTTCTATCTGATAATTGGAAAAGAAAACGTGGTTTGAATTGATTGGAAAAAAGACTGTCACCATCGAAGATTTTTTTGAGATAGCAAATGAGTTTAGGTTATTGACTGTACCTAATTGTAAAGGATACGTGGCTAGGCATATAAGTGGAACTGTGGCATAGTGCTGGGCCTCAAGTCTGCTATTACAATAGTGTCAATTTCATAATTGTTGATTTTTGACAAGTTTGGTAATCTACTAATACAATGGCGTCATTATGACTTTCCAATGGTCAACCACTATGACACTCCATTGAAAGAAATGGCATAGAATGGTAATTGCGTACTTTAATAAAAAATTAATTAACTGACTTAGGCGGTAATCTGCAAAAATTTTGACAGTTCCTTTGATCAGTGACAGTCATATGCTTTCAATTCGTTACGATTATCGTATGATTTCTGTGCCATTGACCGACCAATGATCAACAATTATGAATTTAGCAGATTACCTACGAACTTTTAGCAAAATGACAATGGGATGGTGGTGGGATCGTGTTGGAATGACGAATTTATAAAAATAGCAGACTTGAGCCCCTGGATGCACGCAGAGACGGCTTGCACCCTAATTGCGTACACTATCAATCACAATCTGAATCATTTTGAAGGATATCTTCATATGTTCGCTCAACAACGTAAATAACGCAATAAATGTTGTTGTCAAAATGAAAGCCATTCCTACTAGTGTGTAACGCAATTACCCCGTTGGTTGTTATGGCGATAGTAAGGAGAGGTCTAACCAGCCGGTCGATTCTGTAAAAATCTCACCGTGAAAACTTAGGTGAAGTGAGTTTGTTTTTGCCAGGAATTGACACTATTGACAGCTCACTCCACGCTCACTTCACCTAAGTTTTCACGGTGAGATTTTTACAGAATAGCACCTTTGTGTGAATGACTTTCAGCCGAGTCGGTGCTGATGATATCCAAGATTTCCTAATTCATCTGAATCAAGTAATCCAATTCTATGTGCATATAATAGGAGTTTATGTTATGCCTTGATGAATAAACATATTATAGGATACCATATTATGTCGCTGGATTTCTATGCTACATAATATGGTGCTAACCAACTTGACTTTTCCAATGCCGCGTTTTTTGGTTCGTTAGTTAAACCTTAGGTTAGTTAGCCTTTAAGCAAAAAGTTATAGGTACCTACATCTCGTCACATTACAGTACTTCATTATTCTTCAATTAAGCCCAGCTCATTTCGACCTTTGCAAAAAGGTCAATAATTAAACTTACACATGATGACACTTGCAGTACCATACTGAACTTTACAATACCTATGCAGGTGTAGGTAGGTATGCAGGGTATGCAGGTGGTGGGTATGCAGGTTATTATCTAAAATGATTCATCATGGATCTTTATATTTTTCCCTAACTAGATGAAACTGCCATTGATATCAGCAAAGTTTATGTTTTGATTGGGAACTATTAAAATCCGCGATATCAAAGATGATGAGCTTTATTCTAACGATTATTTAAATACTTACTTACATTTTACCTACACAAGGATCAAACGACCTTCTTAGATCAATGAAAAAGACGACGACATTGGCGCATCCAAAAAGAATGATTGCACATATAAATTAATCTACAGAACTAAATGATAGTCCGTAAATCTACACATGGTTAAATAGCTGCGTGGTAGCTCGTAGGGTTTAAACATGGTAGTAGTGCGTAAGTAATGACAGGTTGTGAGGTCCCCGTTACCTCCGACCACCGCTACATTCAACTTGATACAACTCAGTTCCCTCGGGTGACCTTTACAACATGCACGAGATAACAAGACCCTAATTCACTCTCGTTAAGTTTATTGTGCGAGAGGATAGTCTGGGACTTCCAGTTCCAAAGTTTTCGTAGCTAATATAGGTAGATCTCGCAATCTCGAGGTCCTGAAACACTGGTAACGGAGAGCAGTCTTCGTGAGATTTTGCAGCAGGAGATCACCATTGCTCTAAAGTCAACTCTTGAGAAAATAGTGGCGACAGAATTTAGTAACATCCACAAGAAGATAGACAACTTTCAGGAATCTCTTGAATTCATGAACGTTAAATTTGAGGAAATGAAAGCAGGCTATGAGGAGAAAAAAGTTGTAATTAATGATCTCAGACGTGAAAATGAATTCCTGAAATCAACCATTAAAGACATCTCAGCAAGATTGAATACAGTAGAACTTCACATGCGTGATTCAAATTTAGAAATTAATGGTATTCCGGAGCATCGTTCAGAGAACCTTGTTAACACAGTTATGCAATTGTCAAAAATTGTGGAAAGTCCTCTATCTGACAATGACATTCAATATGCAACCAGGGTTGCTAAAATGTCAAATGATAACGATAGGCCTCGACCAGTAATAGTCAAACTACGTACTGCTCGCCATCGAGATAATGTTCTTGCTGCGACTACCAAATTTAATCGGAAAACCCCTGATGATAAACTGTCAACTCAGCATCTCGGTATAGGAGGCCCAAGAAAACCGGTATTTGTGACTGAGCATTTGACACCAGCAAACAAGTCGTTGCACGCTGCCGCTCGGAAAAAGGCCAAGGAAATGTCCTATAAATTCGTCTGGGTTCGTAATGGGCGAATTTTTGTTCGAAGGGATGTCGAATTCCAGTCAATTCTGATCAAGAATCTCGACAGCCTGAACCTTATAGTCTAGGATTAGTAGTGGTAACTGTAAATGTTTTGGTATCGCTCTCGTCGCAATGCTTGACATTTATTACCAAAATGTACAAGGACTGAGAACAAAAACAGATGTAATCTTAAAAAGTGTTCAAACAACGAATTATAGCGTAATTGCACTTACAGAAACATGGCTTAACCCCAAAATTTGTGACAGCGAACTGATAGATGACCGATACACACTATACCGCAGAGACCGACACTGCACACTTAACAAAAAAAAAGATGGTGGTGGAGTAATGCTAGCTGTTTCTAGAGACATACCATCAGCTAGAGTCACTAATTGGGAAAGCGGGGCAGAAGATTTGTGGGTCATCTTAGACCTAACAATTGGAACTAAAGTGAGAAAATTAGCAATATGTGTTGTTTACCTACCACCACCTGTAAAGTTAGAAGCACTTGCAACGTTTCTTGATAAAGTGGAATATGTTATTAATCAAGCAGATGATCTGGTCATCCTAGGTGACTTTAACTTAGGCTTTATTACTTGGAGTGCTACGGTGGACTGCAATTATTTGAGCCCATCCAACTACGAAACCACTCTTGGACACTTGCTTGTTGACTTCCTTAATATCAATAACCTGTACCAGGTAAACTGTATTAATAACTGTGACAATAAATTATTGGACTTGACTATTACAAGTTTGCCTGGCGCCTATGTTACAGCGCCATTAAACGTTCTTAGTAAATGTTACTCAAACCATCCTAATGTATTGCTCAATATTCCATTTAATAGTGTAACATATTTGCGATCAAAGCCTGAAAAAAAATATAATTTCTTTAAAGCTGACTATAAAGCCATCGTCAGTGAGCTAAAGAGTGTAGAATGGCAAGAGCGAATTCTTAACTGTAATGGCGTGGATAGCATGGTCGCGGAGTTTTATAATATTCTTGGAATTGTTATTGAAAGGTCAGTGCCTAAAACGGGAACTATAAGAGCTAAATTCCCCTCGTGGTTTAGTAGTTCGTTGATTAGACTTGTATCGGAAAAGGAAAAAATTCGTAAGAAATATAAAAGATTTAGTAATCCCCGAGACCAAATAGAATATCAATTGCTCCGTTCTCGCTGTCACAAACTTTACGATGAATGTTACTCCAAATTTAAAACAAAAATAGAGACCAACATTCCTAAAAATCCAAAAGCCTTTTGGAGTTTTATCAAAAACAAACGCGGTGGTAAATCATCTATTCCTGCAAGAATAACGCTGGGAGATGAGATCGCTAAGACTGGCTCTGAAATAGCAAACTTATTTGCTAATCATTTTTCCTCCGTGTACACGGCAAATGTTACCACGCAGTCCACACCTTCTCATTATGTTCAATCACCTGACCATCAATCACAATATGGGACTTCGAACTTCATTTCGAGCATAAAATTTGATGAGTCTGACGTTTCTAAGGCAATTAAGAAGATTGATCCAGCAAAGGGTGCGGGACCTGACTTCGTTCCGCCAGTATTCGTCAAAAGGTGCGGTTCTGCTCTTGCGCTTCCATTAATGCTGATATTTAACCGTTCCTTAATGGAAGGCAAATTCCCTGAAGAATGGAAGAGAGCTCGTATTGTTCCCATATTCAAAAAGGGTGATCCAGCCAGCGCAGTTAATTACCGTCCGATATCAATACTTTCATGTTTTTCAAAACTCTTTGAATCTATGTTGTGTCCCATTATCTCCCAAATGGTGGACTCAAACATCTCAGACTATCAGCACGGATTCAGACGTGGGCGTTCAACTATAACAAACTTGGTGCCCTTTATTTCTGAAATTTCATGTGACGTTGATAAGGGATTGCAGATAGACGCAATATATACCGATTTCAGCAGCGCCTTTGATAAAGTAAATCATAACTTACTAGTAGAAAAACTGAGATGGTTTGGTATCGGTGGCGTACTGCTGAAATGGTTCAAATCATATCTGTCAAAAAGACCACAATCTGTAGTGGTAAGTGGCTTCGGATCTGAGGTATATTATGCGGACTCGGGTGTTCCGCAGGGATCTCATTTGGGGCCGCTTCTCTTCCTTATCTTCATCAATGACATAACTGCTCACATACGACATTGTAGATTTTCCTTATTTGCTGACGATCTTAAAATATATAAAGTGGTAAACTCTATTACTGACGCAGTCCTAATTCAGAATGATTTGAACAATATCTTACATTGGTGTAACGTGAATAGTATGACTCTAAACGCTGATAAATGTCATCACATAAGATTCACAAGGAAAAAGACACCAGTTCAAACAAAGTATGATATTGGTGGTGTATCATTAGAGCAAGTGAATGAAATTCGAGATTTGGGTGTGATCGTGGACAGCAAGCTGAAATTTACTGCGCACATTGATAAAGCAGTGACAAAGGCCGCCCAAATGCTTGGGTTTTTGAAGCGCAATTCCAGAGGATTTATACACCAAAAGACCAAGGTGTTACTCTACAATGCCTTAGTGCGCAGTCATCTTGAGTATGCAAGTAGTGTATGGGCCCCTTATTATGCAGTGCACTCGCAACGGGTGGAAAGCATACAGCGAGCTTTCACGAGACATCTTGCTTTTGCAACAAGAGGCTTCTCCCATAGAAAGCCATACATGGAGCGTTTAAAAAAATTTAAAATGATGTCACTTCGCGATCGCAGACGTTTACTAGATTTGTGCTTCCTCCATAAATTAATTAATGGGAAAATACAATGCAGTTGCCTTTTGCAAAGTGTTTCTCTAGCAGTTCCAAGAATTTACCCAAGGGCTAAAAAAAATAAAAAGGTATTTGATACACCTTTTGTAAAAACTAACCTCGGTTTACAATCGCCAGTTATACGAATAAGCAACGAATACAATAATACTGTATCAAACACACCAGACCTTGATATATTCAGCGATAAGCTACCGGTATTCAGAAAGAAAATCACGCTATCCTTGCCAAGTTCCTTTTAATTTCAATTTTTATATTTATATTTTTTTTAATTTTTGTAAATTTTAATTTTTTAAATTATTGTTTTTGTTCTTAACTTTTTGTTCATGTTTGTTACCCCTCATACTTACTTTAGTCTGTTTTAGTTTATATTAGTTTTAATTTAGAATAATATGCTTTTCAAGGCAGCAAGATATATATTCAATGCTATGTACGCCGTAATTGTCATGTACATCAGTCCTTTAGTTATTAAGATTATTCTAGCATGAGTTTAATGTACATGATGTGGCTGTGCTTTTTTTAAATAAATAAATATATTTCTATCTGACGCAAAATGAAGGATCTAATTACAGCCTGTAGGTATAGCCTAACAAATTGTAGGTGTAGTCTGTCTGAACAAATGGAACGAGAAATCGTATCTTTTTTTACATTTCCTTACGTGTCTCAGCATTAGATGCTGCTCCTGCCATCATTTCGGAGTTAAACAAACTGCTCAAACAGAGAAGTGTTCTTGTAGACAATTGTATGTAGCAGTCAAGTCAGAGAATACATCAAGATTATTATTATTACCATACACGTTTGTTGGACATAGTCCTGATGATCAGTAATTACACTGAAAGAAATAAGCAGTAAATAAAAATGAATAAACATTGATCTGAACTGCTTCAAACTGGTCCATATTTATGAGCATAACGTTCAAAACAGTATTTTTAACTGATCCGAAAACAGTTAAAGCTTGAGGCAAAATGTTACCGTCAAGACAGTAGGTTACCGTAGGTTACCATCAACCTAATCTTTAAAGTTTTAAGTAGCTAAAAGGTCACAAATTAACTGTTATAAGTAATTTGGTGATATCGTTCAAACTCGGATATCTATGAAATTTCCTTACATTACAGTAATGGTGGTTTTCCTTTTTTTTGTAATTTACCTATAGTAGGTACGTTCAATCATTAAAAGTTACTGTTTTGTCTTTTACTTTTTTACAAACATTTCTTACTGTAATGCGGTGTAGTAAGAAATTATTTTTTTCAGTGCAGAAGGCAATTGAGAATGGTGAAAAGTTATCATGAACATCTAAACTTCTGTAATAACATAGGTACTGATAAATATGATGAAAAATAGGTACTCTACTGAAATAACAGTTACCTTCATAATCTGCTTCATAGTTTCCAAGTCCAAATAAAATACGGACATAAGTCGTCCTGCTTCAGTCGACTCAATACAACTAGCTTCGTCCATTGTAATGAGGCCCGAAGAAGCTAAGCCGTTCATCGCTTTGACACACAGCTCTGTAAACAAGAAGCATGTGCAAATATCACGATGGATTTCGATCTAGTGTGCTGATAACATTGTAAGTAGTTAAAAGGCATAGGTTATAAAGACTGGTAAAGAATGTGTCGTGCATTGATTTGGATTACACAACAGTACACAGTACAACAGTTATTTTGTTCGACTCGTTGAAATTGTCATTGAAGTTCCATAATATGACGTGTTTTCAAGTAAAAGTTCAATAATTCTCAAGTACCTACTATTAGTCACGAGTACGACTTATAGTAATTAAATGCCGCATACAACTAACGCACTTCTTCTATAGGTGAACGGATTTGTATATGGTGCGAAGATGCATCATTCGCCTTTCAATTTTTCCAGATAAGGACATCATTGAAGAATGACAACGTAGATGGTGAAGAAGATACAATCTAGGCTCACAACAGCAATTATTATAATAAAGTGAAGATCAATAAACATAATTGCCATTCCAATGACGTGATATTTACAAGCGTTTACTACGATTTAGCACAAACACACACACATTAAGTGTCTTCGACGACATCAGAAATAGCTTTACGTTTAAAGGGCATGTAATAACCGAACTGTAAGCTAAAGGCAGTCGGCGTGCATGTGCTTATCTTTTTGTAAAACAATAACATAAAATAATAATCAAATTGCGTATTATCTTAATCATATTGTAAGAAATCGAAGGAACTTTGCCCTCCAAACGCAACCAATTCAAATGAACCTATCTACTGACTAGCTAGTTAGATGCGGCTGTGATTCTTGTGGCATGCAATCACAATAAAATCATATCTAATCTCATATTTTTAAACGTGGATTTACACGCACTAGCCCTTCACTTGCACCAAGGATAAGAAGATCGCGTGCATCGACAAATGCGAAGGATCAGCGCGTGTCGACAACGCCATCCATCAATCACGATCCGGAACTCAAGCGAGGCCGCTTAGGACCAGGGATAGCGAACTTGAGTGACGCGCTACAATGACTAACTCGATGATAGATTATTAAATATGAAAGAGGATTCAAGGTCTCTAGGTAGATAGAATAGATATGTTATACAGGGTTACTTTTCAAAGACCATCCAAATTTTTACATGGTGTTCTACCCATGAATACAAACAACTTTCACTATGGGACCAATTCTGAAATCACGAAAAAAAATCAGCTGTTTCATACAAAACTTCAATACCTACTTGACCAAAATGTATGAAACAGCTGATTTTTTTTCGTGATTTCAGAGTTGGTCCCATAGTGAAAGTTGTTTATATTCATGGGTAGAACACCATGTAAAAATTTGGATGGTCTTTGAAAAGTAACCCTGTATTAACATAATAAAACATCACGCCTGAAGGGTTAGGATGAGGTGAGCACATCAAGCTACCCGAAGCTGTCAATTTTTCCCAATCAACTTTTAACCTTAAGCTTTAGCGATAAAGTTGAAAATATATTAAAGAAATTTGACAGATTGTAGTAGCTTGATGTGCTGGCATCTGTACAATTAAACCTAGATACCTAGACCTAATTTCCAGTTATATTTGAGTCCCATGTAATAGGAGACGAGCCTATTGTGACCATCAACCTGACACAAAAATGACAAAATAAGGTAAGTAATTAGGTATGGTACAAAATTGCTTATAGTCCATACAACATACGATGCATTTTTGGACATGGTTGGTAGTGAATGGTTTCGCTAATCGAATCTTTATTGCTGGAGGTCAAGATCGCTAAGCCTGTCAATTAAGTAATTGATTTGATGCGACTCGATGATGTGGAAACCTACCGATACATTGGTTATTTATACACGTTACTGCTGGCACATAATTCAAGACGTTGCAATAATATATTATGTCCTTCAGTGCAGTTAAATTGGCCGGGTCGCAGTATAGAGGAAGAATCCGTTTGGTTTTGATCAAAAGAGACTAGAGACTAAAGAAAAAAAACAAAATAATACAGACTCAATAATAATATGGTGGTAATATTAATATGGTATAAATAAAGAGTATTCTATTCTATTCTTCTATTCAATTTTAACTGCCGTAGGTACCTATTGTTTCAGACAAAGGTACTTACTCAGGAAAATTATAAATTGAAAAAGTGACATGGAACGGTAAATGGTGATATATGAATTGGCATAATATTAGTATCTACTCTTAGGTGCCTACGTTACCTCAATATAGCACACAAATCGATACAAATATTACAAATGCGAAAGTGTGTCTGTCTGTTACTTACCTCTTCACGCTTAAACCGCTGAACCGATTTAGATGAAATTTAGTATTGAGACATTGAGACACATGGAATAGTTTTTATCCCGATATTCCCACGAGATCGACACTTATGCGGGTGAAACCGCAGGACGCTGCTAGTAGTGTCCCAATAAAATAATAATTTGTGCGAAGCATAGCATCTCAGTCACATAGTTTAGTAGTAGTGACATAGGATAGTTTTTATCCCGATATTCCCACGGGATCGACACTTACGCGGATGAAACCGCAGGACGCTGCTAGTGTCTCAATAAAATAATAAGCCAGTTACAACACTTACAGCATAGTAGGTATCTGTATCTGTTTGTCTCTGTATCACCCAAAGGTTGACTGGTAGAAAATGCCTATGGCATTATGTCCGCCTCTGTACATTTATGTGCTTGAAGTATTAAATAAATACATAAATAATAAATAGTAATTAGATGTGGTGACGAGAAAACCAAAAAAATTACAAGCTCGTTTGCCGTGGTAAGCCTAAAAAAGTTAATCACTCAATCAATCCAAGGATGATATTATATCTTTTTGCTAGGTAAGCTAGAAGGTGACATAACGAGATGACGACTATAATAGAGAAGTAGGTATGGAAGAAAAATAGATGTCGCGCCGACCCCGAATAAATTGGGATAAGGGCGAGAATGATGATGAGGTAAGCTAGGTCGTCATCAGGCTAGGTGGAACGGACGACGGTCTCCGCGGGGTGACTGGAACAACTTTTTTTTTTTTTTGCGGATGGGAAATCATTAAATGACTCCTCCCGCTCTGGGTGGAGCGGAAGGGAGTGTCAGACTCTTACTGACTAAAACCCACCCGTGTTCCTTCCTTAGCCCTTTATGTTCCGGGCCAGCGGTAACCCTTTCGGACAATCCCGCTGACCCGCTGACCGGCAGGCTTCGGCCCTAAGGGGCCCCTCCTCGATGCTGACATCTCTTTGAGGCGCGCGTGGAACACGTACGCGCCGTCCGGCACGGGCCTGGTCCTGATCGGACGGTGAGCTACCCATTACTCTCCGCCCGCAGGCCCGCGCCTACGTTGGCTGGGAGTCGTCACGCGGCTCCCGACGCCTGGGGCGTCCCCCGCGGCGGCTGAGACGGGAGGCTCTCTCCCTGAACCGTCCCGCCACCTCCTTCGCTAGCATGACTGCTTCGCAGAAGGAGGTGATTGCCTCCCACTCCCTCTCGCCCCGGACCATGGCTTGCACCAGGGCCGGACGCGAGAGGTCGCCGTCGCTGCATGGAAACACTTAACAACTGAATGGAAGTAGCCAAGGATGGAAGTAGCCGAGGCCCCGAGGGTAGTGTCAAATGACGTGCGATTGGAGAGGTCAGAGAAGCCTATGTCCAGCAGAAGACTGCTATCGGCTAATCATGATAAGACTAGACTGGCAGGGACATCGATTTTAAATCACCGACGAAACATTTCAACGCTGGAAGTCCAGAATCATGAAACTGAATCCATAACAGGTTGTGCGTAACTCTGTCTGTTTGTCTTTCTGTCTGTCTGTCTGTATGTTACCTTTTCACGCCTAAACCACTGAACGGATTTCGATAAAATTTGGCAGAGAGATAGATTGCATCCCGGGAAAGGACATAGGTTAGTTTTTATCGACATACCTCGCGGGCGAAGCCGCGCGCGGAAGCTAGTTTCAAACAAACCAATTAGAGGCACTTTTGAATTGTCAAGGGGTCGGTCAATCGGAAAGATGAAGCTAGTTGACCATTCCATAGCGTAGTAGGTACCTATGGAGAAGAACGGGCAAGAAACTCCATGGACACTCTTTTAAATCAAAATAATATGGTTACAAAGTATGTATTGGTTACTTCATTCATGTTAAAAATTATGCAAGTTAGAAGTGAGAACGAACGTCGTTGTATGCAGCATATTGTTGGTATTACAATTATAAGAAGATTAACTTTTTTTTCAAATAAAATGTGGCAATTACACGGCAATGATGATACCACTGGATTATTGCTATATATTGTTTAAGCAGTTATGAATATAATATTAAAATTGCAGATAATACAGATAGATAAGGTTATGATGATGAATATTTCATTAGTTCATCCATAAAATGCCGCGAGTTAATTCTATGTGTTATGATTATGACTTTACTGACGACATATTTTAAATGCGTAGTCGTAATCATAATTACTTTAAAAGGTTTTTTTCCGAATAATTTACTTTAATGGCAGACCTTCAAATTATAATTTGAATGGTCTATGTTTTTTTGCAATAAAATATTATTATCGTAACAATTATGTATGTTTTCTTTTGATGTGTTCTTCCGACAAAATGAAACTAATCATTTGGAACTGATTTTAACTGACGTATGTAAGTAAACACAAGAGTCCAAAGGTAATTTTAACTTAATTTATCAATTTAATCATCATTTAAAACAACAGAATATAAGTGGAGTTTATTTCGTGTAACAGATCTTTTAAAGCAGAAAAACATCAATAATTGTAAGCGCTGAATGGGTCGAGTAATTAATTTTAATTAAAGTAATTTTATTACAAATGCAAAGATAAGATCCAAAGGGTAATACAATAGAGATAAATAGCGCGATTATCCTGCAGCGCTGAAAATAAAGGCGTCGTTTATCAACAGTTGATGTTAAATAAAAGTTAACTGTCTTGGGCTTTGTTGCAGCAGCGTATATTACTATGTCTACTATACAGTACCAACTAAAAAATACAGAACTGGAAACTTACCCTCAATTTTCTTGGAGATAAGATGCTGCGGTGAATTTTGTGGCAATCCAAGGTACCTGTGAGAATTCACAGCGGTAAAAAGAGTGTGTTAGGCTGAGGCCAAACGAGCGTATTTTTTGAGCTGTGAGTCGCGCATTTTGAGTATCGCAATTTACGTTCAACTGAAATTCGGTTAGACTGCCAGACGGACGGACGTAACTTCAGTCGCACTCTGTAACTTAACTGACGGTTGCCTCACTCCCCTCCCTCACCCCGAGCGCAATTCGGTTGAAATAACGCGCGTGAGTCAGCAGACAACTCATTTTGCGTCGCCGTGTGAATGAAACAGGACTTTTGTATGAAACCGAATGCAGCAGAAATTACGCGACCGAAATTACGCAACTCACAACTCAAAAATTTACGCTCGTTTGGCTTCAGCTTTATCCTTGTTAAAATCACGAGCGACTTGATAAACATATACAGGGTGGCAGGGACAACGACGCACAATACGTCACCATGGATTCAGTACTTGATTTCAGACCCCCTACCCTACTAGCGTAGAAAATTTTCGTCGGTTATCAAAAAAATAAATCTGTGATTCATAGAAAAGTGCAATACCTTTACGCCGTAATAATTTATGGAACAGCAATAAAATTGTTTTTTTTTTTTAAATAATTGACGAAAAATTTCAATGCAGTGGGGTTCAGAATCATGTACTAAAACCATGGTAACAGGTTGTGCGTCGATGTTCCTGCCGGCCTGTATACAGCGCGTATAATAAAGGGTGGTTATATTTAAGAGTAAACTAGTCGCGAGCTCGAACTCACTGGTGGTCATGGCCAAAAAGCACGCTGTCTCACCTGGCTTCGTTTCCGACAGAGCTAGTATGAGTGATGAGCAGTTAGACGCTAGTCTACACGAACAACGTCTAGTTCTCACGCACAGAAACACCATTCCGAACTGATAGGCGCGTAAAAAAATTCGAAAAGTGCTTCGGAAAATCGAGTTTTATGAAAAAATCATAGCATAAATCAATTACAAATAAAGTTTATTGAACTCTTCGATAACTGAGCTTTGTCGGTACGGTTTTGGTTTTGAAGATTTTACAGGTCTTTTATTACTTATTTACACCTAAAGTAACGTTAAAAATAGCAAGAAAAACGAATCTTTGTTGGCTCATAACTTATTAATGACTTTTTATTTTACTATTCTGTTTCCGTACAGACAACATAAATAATAAGACAAAACGATATCATGTTTAACTTACGATGCACAATGTCAAACAGTGGAGTAATACACTCCCGAAATTTGTATGGAAAAAATATCGACTAGTGGCACCTTAAGGGTGTTGTACAGACCACCAAACTGAATAACTTTCTCCATGGAACCCACATCGTAATCGCGGAAAAGTAATCAGTTGTCCCATAGAAAACTTCAATACCTACTTAAACCTTAAACAACGTTATTTTTAGTATATGCGAAACCTGAATATAGTTTGTTCAGAATAAATAACTGAATCGATTCCAATAATTTTTACCCCATGTTAAATTTTGTCCCAAAAATATTTAAAAAAGGTTAAAAGTTGGACATCGAGTGACACTAAGTAGATTATCTAATCTCCGCGCCGAATGGTTAGGTACCTAGGTACAATTACCAATGAGCGCAAGACGGCGAGCGGTGCGAGCGGCGCGGGTCAGCATGTTTTTGTACGGACAAACAGGTACCTAACTTAACAAGCTTATAACTTTGTGATTTTTCATGATACAGTTTTGATGTACATATTCTTTACATAAAACGACTAGCACGTGTCTAGTCGTTTCGGGTTTCGCATATAAGTAAAAATAATGTTGTATATGGGACAGCTGATAATGAGTCGCAGGCAAAGACGTACACTGCTGGACATATGCCTCCCCAAAGATCTCCATAACGACCGGTCCTGTGCCTATCGTCCGCAGCAAGCGGATTCTAGCGACCTTCGCAAGGTCACCTGTCCACCTTATGCACGGGCTACCCAAGCAGCGCCTTTGGTACGTGAAGAATCAACAAAAGGAATGGCTGACGGGGTCAAAAAGTTTCTTATTTTCTGCCTTAAAGAGCCTGTATTAAGACCTATTATTACAAAGATGTCACTTTACTTACTTCTTAGGGTCTCTAGCCGCACGAACGTAAAGAAAAGTAGATCGTAGCCACTGTACGCACTGAGCCACATCGCCAACTGTACCTAAGGCCGCTTCACTGTTCAGGTTTTCTGCCAAACGTTTGTGCAAATAACTTTGCAACGGCTCGCATCCACCCACCAACGCCTGGTAACGGGGCTGTTAGAAATTTGCTGTAGTTATTTATGAATGGAAATTGTACATACGCCAGCACATCAAGCTACAACAATCTGTCAATTTTTTTTGATAGATTTTCAACTTTATCGCTTGCAAAGTTGATTGGGAAAATTTGACAATTTCGGGTAGCTTGATGTGCTGGCGTCTGTACTTACAAATTCTAATGAGTTAAAAAATGCAAGTACCTATGTACAGTAATTAAATGGCACAGTTCCAGTTTGTGCATTTGTATATAATATATGATATGGCTGGCACTTCGACGAAACTACACACATAAAAAGTGTCTAGGGATCAACATATATTTTTGCAATAACTTTTCTCCTGATTGATATTATTAAAATTTTCTTTAAGGATTCAATAAAGTGTTTTCGTTTGTCACAGTAACGATAAACCAAGTCACCTTTGCATTAATAAAGAAATTTGCCATTTTCCTAATAAAGGGATTTTTGACATTTGAACCACTAACACAAAAGTTCGAAAAAAAGACTGAAATAACAGTTTTCTTTAAAATTTTATTAGGTAACTTAAACAATTAATAATCCGTGTTTCTACCGCGAACACTAACAACACAAGAACATCGGTTTGGCATACTCAAAATGAGTTCATCCAAATCACGCTGTGGAATGGCCGCCCATGTTCGTTGCAACAACAAAAAAAGGTCTTCTTGCGACTGGATACCCTCCATATTCGGCAGAGCTCTTCTCTGTAGCATATCCCATGCATGCTCAATCGGGTTCAAGTCTGGCGACTGAGCAGGCCAGGGCAGGACATTGATGTTAGCTGCGGCGAGAGTCTGTCTTACAACTCTTGCGGTGTGCGGTCGTGCATTATCATGCATTAACTGAAATAAGGGACCGATTTGCACTTGTAGAGGAACGATGACGTCTGATACAATCGTCTCAGCATAAATTTGAGCGTTGAGGTTGCCTCTGATCCAAATCAACTCAGTTCTTCCGCCGATCCAAATACCCGCCCATACCATGATGGTTCCACCACTATAAGGATGGACTTCCTGGCAGGATTTTAATCGCTGTTGGCGTCCAGGGGTTCTCCAGTGTCGTATACGTCTTGTATCCGGTCTCATACCAAAACGAGACTCATCAGAAAAGCACACGAAACGCCATTGTTCTTCTGCCCAATTTCTGTGTTCAAGAGCCCATTGATATCGAATCCTACGATTGTGCATTGCTATAGGTGGTACCCGTAGCGGTCTACGGGAATGAAGGTTCACTTCATGCAAGCGGTTTCTGACTGTTTGGTCGCTAATTAAGTTCCCTGAAGAGTGATGAAGCCTCACGGCTAACATCATGGCGGTTATTGTTGGAGCTCTTCGAGTTAAGATTTGAATGTATCGGTCTTGTCTCCGTGTGGTGCAGCGATACCGTCCTCCATGGCGCTCAGCCACGGTACCAGTGCTTCGGTAACGTGTCCAAAGTCGACTGATAACACTCTGACTTGTATTCAGAGCTAAAGCAACAGTACGTTGCCGGGAACCAGCTTCTATCATTCCCACGGCTCTGAGCATTTCTTCCCTGCTTAAATGACGTGGCCGCTCCATAATAACTTTGGTTTTAATCAGTAGTAGGGAAACAGTAGCACTAATAATGTCTTCAATGCGTTGTATGTTTTTATAGGGAAAATATTGACAGCTGATTTTCATCTTTTACTCGAATTTGATTCACAGTTCCTGATTCAAATTATGAAATGCACCAAAAAGGATCCATATCTAAATATATAAAATTCAAAGTCCTGACTGACTGATTGACTGACTGACTGATATATCAACGCACAGCCCAAACCGCTGGACCTAGAGACTTGAAACTTAGAAGGTGTGTTCTTTGTAAAGAGTAAGTATCCACTAAGAAAGGATTTTTGGGAATTCAACCCCTAAAGGGTTAAAATAGGGGATGGAAGTTTATATGAAAGTCCGACAGTTTTGAAGTTAGGATCTTCTAATTTTGTATTTAGGCTGACAAATGAAAATTAATTTATACGTGTCTCAGCGTTTTTGATAATTCCACCCCCGAAGGGTTAAAAAGGGGGATGAAGTTGTGTATAGAAAGTCATTAATTTTCGACGTAAAAATCACAAAATTTATTAACTAGGCTGATGATTGGCAGCTAACACAACGGTGTTGTTAGAATTTCATCAATTAAGGGGGTGAAAAGGGGGATGAAATTTTGTCCTGACTGACTGATATATCAACGCACAGCCTAAAACGCTGGTCGGTACCGCTGGGTAGAGAAATTAATTTTGGAGGGTGTGTTCTTTGTGAAGAGTAGATATCCACTAAGAAGGGGTTTTTGGATTTTAACCTTTAAGGGGTGAAAAGAGGGGATTTTGTTTGTATGAAAAATCTTATTCCTTGAGTTAATAACCATGAAACTTGGCACGAATACTTATCTAAATAAATTATGAAGTTTGGCTTTTTTTTTCTAAACGGTAGTTTAGAAGGGGGATTCCCTGAAGGGGGATTGGGAGGTGTCAAAGTTTGTATGGAAGAATTTTAACGCGTGGTCCGATTAACTCGAAACTCAGTATTTATACTTAAGACCGAAAATCAAGAATAACGTGTATCATCGTTTTTCGAAAATTTACCCCTAAAGGGGTGAAAAGTTAATTTTATAGGGGAAGACTTTGCTGCGTGGCTTGATTAACTCGAAAATTAGTATAAACAATCTTTGAGTCGAGTAATGAACACATCCCAAACAATTTTACGAAATTCCACCCCTGTGGGGGTGAAAAACGGGGATACAGTTTATAAGAAAAATCTTATTCATTTGGTTAATAAACTTGGCAAGACTACTTGCCTAAGCAAGTAATAAAGTTTATCATTATTCGTTTATCAAAACACCCCAACACCCCTTGTGTTGGGGTGTTAAAGTTTGTGTGGAAGAATTTTAACGCGCGGTCCAATTTACTTGAAACTCAGTATTAATACTTTTGACAGAAAATAATCAATAATAACAGCCGCACAGATCGATCGATCAGGTTAGCAGCCTACGCTTGCCGCGGTTGGTCTGTTGATAGGTGTCCATCTTTACATACCGTGACCTCTCCGTGCCTCGGAAAGCACGCTAAGCCGTTGGTCCCGGCTGTCATTCGTGGATCTTTGACAATCGCTAGGGGTGGTCGGAAGCCCGATAGTTTGACAACCAGTCTTATCAAGGGGTATCGTATTTGGGTTGTGGAGGTCAGATAGGCAGTCGCTCCATGTAAAATACTGGTACTCAGTCTGCATCCCGTTGGACTGGAAGCCGACCCCAACATAGTTGGGAAAAGGCTAGGCAGATGAAGAATCAATAGTAAGTGTATGGGGTTTTCGAAAATTATTGACCCCTGACGGGACAAAAAGTGGTAGTTCGATTTATACGGGGATTTTAATGAGTGCCTTGATAAACTCAAAAAAATGGTACAAATAAATTTGGACTTGACACTTGGCACAAATAATTATAAAGTTCGAATTTTTTTGGAATTCTAAACTAACCCAAAGGGGAGATTGGGGGTGTCAAATTTAGTATGGAAAAATTTTAATGCGCGGTCCAATTAAGTCGCAACTCAGTACCTATCTAAGACCAAAATAGATAATAAAGTGGTTCACGGTTTTCCGAAAATCTATCGCTAATGGGGTGTAGAGGGGTAGTCAATTTCACAGGGCAGAATTTTATTACGAGGCTTGATTAACTGGAAAACTGATATAAATAATCTAGATTATGTTTCGAAATTCCACCCCTATGGGGATAGAAAGAGGGGATACAGTTTATATGAAAAATCTTATTCATTTGGTTAATAAATTAGAAACTTGGCAATATTTGGGTCAGTAAATAATAAAGATTGTCACTTTTACTTTAAAAAATCCCTCACACCTCTGTGAGGGATTTTTTAATTTGGGAGGTGACAAAGTTGATGGATTAGAAAAATATTTAACCCGCTGTCGGATTAACTCGGTACTAGGTACTAAAACAAAAAATAGGTACTTTAAAAAAGTGATTTAGGGTTTTTCAAAAATTGACTCCTGGTGGAAAATTCTACTGCTTGCTTCCATTAACTCGAAAATGGGTATGGGTCTTTGAGTCAAGTTTAGAGCACATCCCAAATGATTTTTCAAAATTACTCTCCTGCGGGGGGAAAAAGCTGGGATACAGTTTATTTGAAAAATCTGCTCCATTTGAGCTATAAACTAAAAAATTGGCCCGAATACTTATTTATGGTAAAAATCATAAACATACATTTTAGAAATTATAAGAAAAAAGTACGAATTTCACGCGGACGAAGTCGCGGGCAGAAGCTAGTAAATTTATAAAATCATAAATTTATTACAAAGCCACATCTCAATCTCAAGAAATCCACATAAAAATGCTTGATCCCTAGACACTTTTGATGTGTGTATGAACTCAGCACATGATTCTAGACTAGCGTAGAAACTGACCGTTGGTTATTAAAAAAAAAAAATCTTCTATTTCATAAAAAAGTGCAATACCTACGCGGTTGAAAGCATGGAACAGCAATTTTTTTTTTATTACCGACTATTTTCAACACGGGCATTCAGAGTCATGTAATGAATCCATGGTAACAGATTGCGCGTTACTGCCACCCTGTATATTTTGCACGATAAGAAACATTTGAATTTCCATTTATTGAAGACGACTAATAGGTAGACTCGAAAACAGCGGGGTAATTGCGCAACACACTATCAGTAGCAATGGATTTCATTTTGACAGTTCAACAACATTCATTGCGTTATTTACCTACATGTGTTGAGCAGACACTTTTTTCGAACTTATGAAGCTATGGTTAGCAATATCTTTCAAAATTATTCAGATTGAGGTCGATACGCAATTAGGGTGATTTAGGGTGCTGAACAGTCGGTGATGGCCAATGAAAGTTGACCTACCTTTTATTTTGATACTTTTTACTTACATTTTACATTACGACTGTCCGAAAATGTTTATAGTTTTCTGTAGTGTTTTTTTTTGTAGTGGTTTTTCTGTTTTTTTTTTTAATGACATATACTTATATTCCATGGAATTAGTAATTACCTACTATACAGGTTAATATAGTAAGAGCGTAACACACTATCAATCTCAATTTGAATAATTTTGAATGATATTGCTACTCCATTGCTTCGTATTTCAACAATTTCCGTATTCTACCTTTGCCAGCATTAGCGATTCATGAGCACCTCTAAATATAACGGATAATATAGCTGATTAAATAAACATGTTTTCTGTGTAATTTGTACGCTTAGTAGCATAGTAAAAAAACCGGCCAAGTGCGTGTCGGACCACGCACAATGAAGGGTTCCGTAGTTGGAATATAATTATTTAATTTTATCCCAAGAACAAACTTAACACTGTAGTTGAAAATCATGTTCTCCCATACATTGCAGCTGCATGGTCGACTATTACTCGTAAACTTGTAAAACCTATTTAGCTGTAATAGTTTTCGTTTTAATTTCGTTATATATATGTACTACTGCTCTGCATTTTTCCACATATCCAAAAGCAACCATTTAGCTGGCAGGGGGGGACTTGACTCTAACAAAAATTTGCACTTTAAAACTTAATATTTCACAAACGGATCACTGCATCGAAAAATGGTTTCACAAACCCGCAATATTTTTGAAAGACAACAATAATACCCCACACCACGGGGTAGGCGAAAAAAAAACATCCTCACTTTACGTGTAGAGGAAAAAAATAACTTATTTTACGCTAAAAAAATTCTATCGAACCATCAACCTAAATGGGGTGCTTAAATGCAACTTCTAGGGAATAGTTTGAATCCCATATACCCTGTATATAGCACTTACTAATTCCATGGTAATTATGTTATAGATCTTTTTTACATCCTTTAAATCTACGTAACAAACAAATAGACCAATCCATAGAGTAAGTAATATATATAGACCAATCAACAATATTGACAGTTGTGGTATTTTCTTGTATATTTTAAAGATTTTGGTTATTTACAAGTACATAAAATTGATTAAAATGGGGTTAACAAAAGAAGAGAAAATAGCCAAAAAGGAGGCGAAAAGATTAGAAAAAATAAAGGCGGAGATGGATAAACAGATACAATTAAAACGTGACCAGCTTAAACGAGAGATTGCTGCACAAAACTTAAGACGAGGGGAGCTTGACAAGAGTTGGCGCGCAATGATGCTCAAAATAAAGGAACCTGTCTTTAGACAGGATATTGAAGTACTTTGGCATGTCTTCGAAAGAGCTTACGATAAAAAAGATCATGTAATTGGATTTACGATGAAACTCATGCAAGTTGCCGATGACCAATTCCAACGAACGGTTGCCAGCTTCTGTGATACTATCGATAGAATGATCAACAAATTTTTGACAGACTTGGAAGACTTGTCACAAGAGAATGATGTCCGAACGAAAGATCTTTTGAGTAGAGCTGATGATGAGACAGCTAATATTATGTCGGATCACACTGCAGCCGAAACACATTTACAACTCCTATTATATCATGCTCATACCACAGCTGACACTTTAGCATGGACTACAAGGGGAGAAAACATGGTAAAAGCAGACGAAGATCGCACTACGTACTCTAATGAGCGTGAAATTTTGCGATCGTTTCTTGAGAACACTTATAATGCAGTGTGGGATGAGTATAAGGCTGTACTTAGAGCTTACGTCCTCGGTACTGCTGAAAATCAAAAAGCAGTGCGTAAATTACGACGAAAAGAGAATATGATGGCTGACATTATCGCCTCTCAAGGCAAGAAAATTGCTAATAGTGATGGGCTGCTCAGAAGACTACGATCTGAGTTGGCAGCTTACGAATCTGGTACAAAACAGGCTGTTTTCCGAGAACGTCGTAACAGGCACAGGGATGCTTGTTACAGGTTGAAAAACCTTATGTACAGCGGTATCGATACAGATGTAAAACAGTTAGCAATATTGGTGAAAGTGACAGATGTCACTCTCGAATGGTTGCAAAAGGCGGTCGAAAAAGTAGATAAAATTCTGCGTATGGCAGGACTTTGCCGAAAATTTGAGACACAGCGTGAAAAAGTTCTACCCTTTGGTTCATATTTGCCTCATTCCCCAACCGCATCGAAATTTAACATTCGTAGACAGCACTCGGATGATTCACTAGTTTTAAACGCTATAGCAACAACAAGTGGTATGACAAGACTATGGCACAGGATATCTAAAGCTGAATTGTCAAAAAGAGCCTTGTACCGCGAAAAATTATTATTGGAAGAAGAAAACGCTCTTATATTAAAAACGGTTCAAGAATGTAAAGAGAAAAAAATTTCACTCGATCCCAAGAAATGTATTTGTTTAAAGCCTACTCCTGAACAGAAGCTTTCTCGACAGAAGAAATCTCATCCCGTTGCAATAGATGGAGTTTTAGAAGCTAAAAAAATACTACAAAATAACATTTAAATTTTATAAAGAAATGTGGTAGATCGCTAAATTATTTTAGTATACATCTGGAATACATAGGGCATTGTCAATTTTTCGGCATACTTTGTTTTCGTGTTAGTGCAGCACGATGCTCATTAAACTCTCCTGTCGAAGGTAAAAATGACGTAACATTATGCAGTTTCACAGGGGTCCTATATTGTGACGTTTGGTTATTTCGTCTATCACGGCGCAAGCGTCGCACGCGCATGTTGTAATGACCCAAAACCCTCGCGAGGCGCAAACGATGACACTTTGACATTACCTACCTACTTCTTCTAATGTGGCACAAGTAGTGATAGATGAGCGGAAATAATAATAATCTTAGTAATATATCAATTGCACTGCAAGTCTTCAGATACGTACTCTGCCAAAGAAGTTTTCACACTTGTCTTCTTGATCGTTATTTAATATCACCGGGAAGGGAACTAACTAAAGTGTATTTCAAATAAACTTGCGATAAATGTCATTCAACCACCCTGTACCAAAAAGTCCAAATAACTTACGATAGATATCGTTCGTCATACAAAACTGTCGCTAACATTGCATCGGTTGAGTTTCATAATACCAAACACGGAGTAGGTAAGTCAATGTTTTGATCGTGTTACCGACACTGCCATTTTTTTCGTATGGTTTGGAAATATTGGGATACATTAGTAGAAGGAGGTGAACAAACTTTATCGCAAGTTTATTTGAAATGAACTTTAGGTAATCATTACATGTCGGTATTTAAGTTTTATTTTTAACTAAACTGTATTTTATGATATTATAGATTGTACCCGACCTAACTCACCCTCAAATGCAAGTTCATTAGGTGCACGACTGTGTAAATTAAGCGCTAAGCATTCTATCTAGTGTGTCAAAATATTTAAAATTGTATTATTGTTTCGACCTTGCACTTCGTGTGTGGTCGTGTAAGTAGGTAAAAAAAACGCCTATTGTGATAGGTAATCACTCTCGCACGTTATTTAAAAATATTTAGACTTTCATAATTTTCATTATAAAAGTCTAAATAGTTACAAGGAATGCGATGGCCAAGTCAATCTATTTACTTAAAACATAAAAGATTTTTAATATTGATATGGTCACTATAAGATGTTGTTAGGTTAGCTAATTACGTAATAACTTAAGACAGAAGGTTCCTTAAGTAGGGACTGAATAAATTAACCGACTTGGTATTACATGGATCTCACAACTTTTTACGGTAGAAGAACTGAGTTGCGAGACTTGGCCTTTTTTACAAGTTATGTTTTTGATGGCATCTCATTATCTACTAGTTACAAGGAATTAACAGTAACCTTTAAGCAGCACGAATATGATAATTTGTGAAATAAATAAAATATTGAATAAGACAATCAATTAGCCTAGCACTTGGATCGCGAATCGCAAGCGACGATTGTCCCAAGTAACAAGTTATATTAATAAATTATGTCCTGTGCTGGGTCTTCTTTATAATGCGGCTTAATGCAAATAAATCTAGAAACAATAAAATTACCTGCTATTGAACATTGACTCTATCACAATAAAACAATTTTACCTGGGTACGTATTGCAATATCTAAAATTAAAAGAACTAACGTAAAATAACCTACGTTCAAAATCCCTAAAATCAATGTTTGTTTCACTTATATTCAAAATACCGAAAGATTAAAACGTCAAATGGATATGTTACTGAAGTTCATAAAGCTATAACTTGAAATTCCTATGTACAAAGTTCCTTAAATTGGTTTACCTCACCGTTAATCGACCAAAATGAAAAATCCTATAGATCTATAGGAAAAAATGTGCAAGCATGCATCATGCTTTCATGGTTTCAGCCACGGCTCCGGCGGTCCTACGCGAGCTTATCGTCGTCGATGGTTTTAACGCTCACCACCTCCTCAGCTCGCGGGCCGCCTCGCCCCTCCGCGCCTACGTGGGCTTAAATTACACTCTAGGGGTAGGCCAGATAAGACCACGTGGAGTCGGTTTTGCAGCGATTTGTTTCTGTCACTAACTTTTGTAGCACAACATTTATAAATAAATATCGATGTCACGGCTAATAGCCAAAGTGCGGCTACACCTAGTTTTAGCCGGGTACAACTAGGTGAAGCCGGCCACATGCGGTTCGTGTGAACTTCGGGAGGCGACGTAGGATGCAAGAGCGAGCGAAGGTACTCCGAGGTTAGGTTTGGTTAGGTTACTTTAAACCCCTTACATAGAAATAGGGGCCCCGCAAAGTGGGACTCCGTCGACGTAGGATGCAAGAGCGAGCGAAATGCACTCCGAGGTTAGGTTTGGTTAAAACTAGGTGTAGCCGCACTTCGGCTAGTAGCCGTAACATCGATATTTAGGACATTCGATACTCTGTACTTCGATATTTAGGACACTCGATACTCTGTACTTCGATATTTAGGACATTCGATACTCTGTACTTCGATATTTAAGCCTTCCATCATTTTAGGTATTTTGACCAATTGGTATTTCAATTGTTGGTGTATCAAACTTAGGTGTAAATGGTGTATTAACTGTTGATATTTAAACATTAGATATTTAGTCCAAACAGTATTTTAAACTTAGGTAATTCGTAGGTAGGTGTTTGTTACTTAGGAATTTAAAAACATTAGGTATTTAGATTTTAGGGATTTTGAACGTAGGTTATTTTACGTTAGTTCTTTTAATTTTAGATATTGCAATACGTACCCCTTTACCTACATATTCCGTAATATAAAAATAGATGTGCGTGTGGTGTGAGGGCCACTTTGTTAAAACTCTTTGAAAATGTGCTTAGGATTTAGTGAACATTCCCAAAGAATTGTGAAAGTTGGTTTCAGATTTTGTGAAAGTCTAATAACCGAGTTATAGACTGTAAAGTTGGGCCCTCAGTTCTCACAGAGAGGATTGAGGGCCCACCTAAAACTGATAAACTATGGACACTACAGAAAAAGTCTTAATGCCAAAATCTAAGCAAATGCCAAACAAAGTGAAAACAAGATATTATCGCAAAACACTGTCCTACTTTGCATATCTTCGTTCAAAATGGGCCCTCAATTCTCATACACGTAAAAGTTTATTACGCAATTATAATGAAATCATTAACTTACAGCTACTGTTTGAAATCCTATATGCTACTAAATAAATTGTGAAAATTTATAAAAGCAAGAACAGGTCACCACTTTTTGTTGTTTGAAAGTTATCCCTCAGTCCACTATTTCTTTTGTTTTCGATTTATTACGCTTATCGTATGAAAGATAAGACAAATACAAAATTGTCTCCTTTTGTGAAATAAATTGTGCAACAAACTCGATACCAGAAAGAAATTAAAAGACCCTTTATTATATAAGAAAATCGAGTTTTATTTTTATTATCTGAATTTGCAAATAGGGTGACCACAATTTCTTTTAGATTGCAGTAAAGATTAGTAAATGTAGAGTATAAGTTTTAATAAACTTTCTTCGATTTTTCGCTTATTATCGTCATAGCATTTGTACTCAATTTCGTGATAAAAAAAAAAAATTTCGGAATTCGAATGATCACAAAAAAAAATACTGTTACCCAAATCATTTTTGCTTGAAATATCGTTCGTTCTGATGACAATAATCAAATAATTTATTTATTATTTTTATAAAGGCTTTTGTCCAGCCATGGGACAATGTAGGCTAAATATAATCCTAACTAATAGCTGTAATATTTAGTGTAGTTACTAAACAATAGTTTATGATAGTGCAGCGGAAGTTGTAGGTAATAAAGCATTAAGGCGAGTTTTATGAAACAGTTGTAGTGAAGAATAAAAATAATAATAATTTTTTAATACGCAAACACATCTTCGGTCAAGACACTCAATCATCTTCGGTCAGATATCAAACATTCACGGTAAGTTTGTTTTGATACCTAGGTACTCATAATTTTATAAGTTCGTAATATTTTACTAAATAGTACTTAGATAGTCACTCTAAGAATTGTTTAGGTAATTCAATTTCACCTATTTATAAATTGTAATTGTAAGAGGGTTTGTGTGTGGAGATGAGACCAAACTCACAATAGGCAAATAAACAAAGACTTTTATTTGATTTCGAAAAGAAGTTACATAAAACACTAGGACTAAATTAACAAAATAACGAGAAGTGAATAATAATTTATAATTGAACTATATCGGCTAGCTACGTAATCCCTACGGGCGTCGTATATCGTAAGAAAGTTGCGCAGACCGCTAGCGATACTAACACAACAAACATACAATATACGACTGGAGTCCCAGATGCGGCAAGAGGCGGAGTAGGCGTGACCGACCTAAGTCGATGCGGAGCGTACAACCGGAGCGTGCCGACCTGAGACTGGCGTTCCTAGTCTCTGCAGGGCCTTTTATAGCTGCTAGCGGCCACGGCGGGGACGCGTAGCGCGGGGAGGAGGTGATGACTCGTTGGGACGATCATACGGCGCGGGAGCAGCGATGCCGCGTTGGTATGTTCGTCGCGTTACAGACTCCCCCTCTGGTCCCGAAGACGTCCCGGCGAGGAGACCAGTTGCTGTTCTGGTGTCTGCCTGCTTCTTTGGTCAGCCTTGTTCAATAAACGGCTGGCATATTCCACGGGATGCTCGGCTGGGCCCTCCCCCTGCACCAAGATAGCACCGATGGCATCGATGTTGGGACCAAATAGCTGCTGGCTGTGTGGGGATAGTGTTACTTCAGCACTATTAATATTTGATTGCGCATCCCGGAACAATGACCCGACAAACCTCGGCGAGTAGCCATTTAGCTTGGGTTCTGGTCGCGAGGGCGATTGGGGCGGCGTACAGTACTCAATTAATGGAGGTGGTCCATACGAATCTGCCATGTTACATTCCTCAGGAACATGTGTAGTTTGGGACGGCGTCGTGGGCAACGGGCTAAGCAATGGTTCCAGAGACGTCATTTTGGCTAACTTAGCAAACACTGACTTGCTTTTCTCGGGTTCCGTATGCACCGTGGAAACGGATGCATCAAGTTCTTCCTCATTGTAGAGCTCGTACTTCTTGCCAGGCTCATCCAAGAAGTGGAATAATAACTGCGGCAGGTTGAGCACGATGCCTGCATCTTGGATGAAATCTACTCCTAGGAGCGTTCGGTTATCGTGTGACTCAGGCAACACGATAAAGTTTGTGGGGATATTCCGACCACATAATGTTACTGTCACTGCAGCTGTCTAACTACTAAGTTAAAAAAAAATTATAATAGCAAAAGTGGGTAGAAGAAAAAAAAAATAAAAAAAATCTAAATAATATTAAACTAACATAGAAAGCCCCTAAGTTGGGCCGCCAATTGTAAGAGGGTTTGTGTGTGGAGATGAGACCAAACTCACAATAGGCAAATAAACAAAGACTTTTATTTGATTTCGAAAAGAAGTTACATAAAACACTAGGACTAAATTAACAAAATAACGAGAAGTGAATAATAATTTATAATTGAACTATATCGGCTAGCTACGTAATCCCTACGGGCGTCGTATATCGTAAGAAAGTTGCGCAGACCGCTAGCGATACTAACACAACAAACATACAATATACGACTGGAGTCCCAGATGCGGCAAGAGGCGGAGTAGGCGTGACCGACCTAAGTCGATGCGGAGCGTACAACCGGAGCGTGCCGACCTGAGACTGGCGTTCCTAGTCTCTGCAGGGCCTTTTATAGCTGCTAGCGGCCACGGCGGGGACGCGTAGCGCGGGGAGGAGGTGATGACTCGTTGGGACGATCATACGGCGCGGGAGCAGCGATGCCGCGTTGGTATGTTCGTCGCGTTACATAATTTTTTTTAAATAAAATATAATTATTTCATACTCCAGAAAACATATTTGTTATTGTGCAAGTACCTACCTAGGAATAAAAAAAACATCCAGGAACGCACTGCTTTATTAGGTACTAGCTTCTGCCCGCGACTTCGTCCGCGTGAAATTCGAAAGTCATATGGCTCCATCTATTATCATAATAACGTTATTATTGTTTTCCTCGGGAACAGCACTTTTTTCGGGATGAAAGGTACAGTGGTTTAGGCGTGAAAAGCTAACAAACAAAGTTACTTTCGCATTTATAATATTACTTAGTTAGGATTATATTTAGCCTACTTTGTCCCATTGCTGGGCAAAAGCCTTTATAAAAATAATAGATAAATTATTTGATTATTGTCATTAGTTTTTTCGGAACGAACGATTTTTCAAGCAAAAATGATTTGGGGAACAGTATTTTTCTATGTGATCGTTCAATTTCCGAAATTTATTTTTTTTATCACGTAACTTGAGTACAAATGCTATGACGATAATAAGCGAAAAATCGAAGAAAGTTTATTAAAACCTATGACTCTACATTTACTAATCTTTACTGCAATCTAAAAGAAATTGTGGTCACCCTATTTCCTAATACAGAGAATAAAAATAAAATTCGATTTACTTATACAATAAAGGGTCTTTTAATTTCTTTCTGGTATCGCATTTGTTGCACAATTTTTTTCACAAAAAGACACAATTTTGTATTTGTCTTATCTTTCATACGATAAGCGTAATAAATCGAAAACAAAATAAAATGGAGGACTGAGGGCCCGAATTTTATCAAGGTCATAACATTTAAACAACAAAAGGTGGTGACCTGTTCTTGCTTTCATAAATTTTCACAATTTATTTAGTAGCATATAGGATTTCAAACAGTAGCTGTAAGTTAATGATTTCATTATAATTGCGTAATAAACTTTTACGTATATGAGAATTGAGGGCCCATTTTGTACGAAGATATACAAAGTAGGACAGTGTTTTGCGATAATATCTTGTTTTCACAAATTTTGTTTGGCATTAGCTTAGATTTTGGC
Source organism: Mesoligia furuncula (assembly GCA_916614155.1). Classification (NCBI taxonomy): domain Eukaryota; kingdom Metazoa; phylum Arthropoda; class Insecta; order Lepidoptera; family Noctuidae; genus Mesoligia; species Mesoligia furuncula. The sequence goes on from OU744801.1 coordinate 17,757,599, forward strand.
ATTAAGACTTTTTCTGTAGTGTCCATAGTTTATCAGTTTTAGGTGGGCCCTCAATCCTCTATGTGAGAACTGAGGGCCCAACTTTACAGTCTATAACTCGGTTATTAGACTTTCACAAAATCTGAAACCAACTTTCACAATTCTTTGGGAATGTTCACTAAATCCTAAGCACATTTTCAAAGAGTTTTAACAAAGTGGCCCTCACACCACACGCACATAAAAATAGTATAAGTTACAAAAAATGTTTATTTAAAATAATGAGGTAATATTTCACACAACTTCTAGCAATGTAACGTTTTTTGCATACATGGATAACTTTATAGCTATACTAGCAGCGCCCCGCGGTTTCACCCGCATAAGTGTCGATCCCGTGGGATTTTTTTAAATTTATATTTAGCCTATTGTGTCCCTCTGCTGGGCAAAGGCCTCCCCCATATCCTTCCAGACTCTTTTTTCGTGCGCCACCTCAAGCCAGCCTTCTTGATGTGCATCTAGGTCATCTCGCCATCGCTTTCTAGGCCGGCCTCGGCGACGTCATCCGTCCTGTGGTACCTATTACGTAGAAAGCTTTGCCCACCGGTTGTCCTGCATTCGGCTGATGTGGCCCGCCCAATCCGTTTTGGAGCGCAGCGTGGTATTCCGAACTCGGTCTATTCTTTTTACACCCAGAATACTGCGTTCCATCGCTCTTTGGCATACCCCAAGGCGGAACTTTTGTGATTCGGTGAGTGACCAGGTCTGAGCACCGTAGGTTAGGATGGGCAGGATACACATATCGATGAGTCTCCGCTTCAGGGAGATTGGGAGATCGCCCTTCATTAGCGTCTTCATGGACCAGTAGCTTTTCCAGGCGTTTTCGATACGTCTATCGATTTCTCTTTCCTGCCTGTTTTCGAAAGAGACTGAGGATAAAACCATCCTATGTCCTTTCCCGGGACTCAAACTATCTCTATGCCAAATTTCATCTAAATCGGTTCAGAGGTTTAAGCTTGAAGCGGTAATAGGCAGACAGACACACTTTCGCATTTATAATATTAAGTATGGATTTTCTGGAATGCGCTGAAATACTCAACTATTTCACACCGACGATATTTGAAGAGCGTGCGAAACTGCCAAAGAACATAAAGGCTTGCACATATGATCCACTTCCTCGTCATGAGCGTTTGACAGATAGTCGCTTTCACCGCTTGATGCAGCAAGGATAACTACAAGGAAGAAGCTCTGCCCCACTTACTATAACGAACTATATTGTACTTTAGGCATAATGCTATTGCACACGTATTGTAAGCCACGTTAAGGCGTATTCCCAGTATTTTAGACTTGCATGGTGCTGTTATGAACGATATCATGACACGCCTTGTGATACAAAGATTTGAGTAAGATGTTACAACAGGTTCCTTGTTAAAAGTGAGATAAAATCAATTTAAGTAGAGATTGCTTCTGGTTTGTGCATCTTTTGTCAGTAGCACACAGAATTTTAATGAATCAAAAATTAATTTTATCTGTCACGCATGGCTTATTTACTTACAAGCCTATTAATTTATGTTAGTTTTGAGCAAATTAAATTGCATGGGAATTGGACAGGTATAGTGAAGATAATCCTGCTGCAATAATAGAAAATGAGCAGGACTTAAGACATTAACAATAAGTAGGTCGATCGGTACTTGCCCGTGGTCTCCCAGTCTAGTCCCCCTTGGGATACCACGAGCAAATATTTTTGCCCGTGGAAGCCCCTGAATAACAATCTTCATAGTAAATATATTTTTATTGCCCGTGATACCCCATCTCACAGACTACTGAGAAATACTACGTCCCCATCTCAAACATTTCAAATTGACAAAAAAAAACATTTAAAAACCGAACTGTTGCTTGACAAATATAAAGAAATAAGTACAAATAAATTGTTTTCCCACTTCTCAAGAGATTTTTCAATAAAAAACAATGTTGACGCTGTTGTTGGGGGGGTCTGAGTTCACTCGCTAAGCTCGCTCACTAGACCCCGCCCCGTGGGGAAGATTACTTGGCGGGTCTAAGTTGGCTTACAAGCAATAATAATAAGACGTAGTCGACGGAGCCCCGCTCGGGGCCCATATTTTTGTCTACAGGGTTTAAAAGAACCTAACCTAACCTTGGTCGGGATGCCCCAAGTCCCGAGGTTGCTTATAGAAATCTTATTTTTACAGTTCATGCAATTAATTTTAAAGCTAAGCATATTTAAAGTGTGAAACATTATTTTTAAAGTGCGTTTATATGTATATTCCCCTAAAATTATTATCATCAAAAAATTTTGTTTTCAGATCCACAATTTGATAAACGTTTGCTTAATTAAGCAAATAGATTGTATTTGCATTATCAGGCGATTAGCGGGGGTACCACGGGCCAAACAATTTGCTCATGGTACCACTTTGTCCCCCTTGGGGGTTCCACCGGCAAAAATATTTATTCGTGGTACCACAGTGGGAATAGACTGGGGGACCACGGACAAGTACCGAAGTCGATGGCTATAAGAATAGGGGAATCCAAAGAAACGATGTATGGACTGTGTGAATGATGATACCTATAGTTAGAAAGTGGGTGACTACCGAGATGACGACTAACAGAGAAGTATGGAAGGGAAAGACATATTGCGCCGGCGCCGACCCCAAATAATTAAAATCGGATAGGGGCAGGAGAATGATGATGAAGTACATAAGTATTGATTGTTCTGATAATACGCTAAAGAATATAGAACCAAAAACTAAAATTCATACTTTCTGAATTAAACAGGCATTGCATGGTCATCCCGGAAAATCCGTAGACTTGGGCCTAGCAACTCTAATAACGAAATAAGGAGTAAAGACCGACGCAAAAGAGCTTCAAAATAATTAAAATAAAGGTTCACGGTCACTTAATTTGGTATTTTAATTGGTCTATAACCGAGAAGGCAGACAAAAAGTCATCACATTATGAAATAATTACCGGTACAATGCCAACAAAAGGCAGAAACACACGTGTTACGAAAACTTAACGTTTGGTAAAGTTTGATCACGCGATGAAGTTAAGCTTATTGATGCATGGATGAGATAGCTGGGTGTTCTTGGGGCTTGTTAAGCCAGCAATGTACGAGCCTGCGTGTAACGTCATGTCATCGTGTGTGAACCGATGGATACGGTGGAAGCGGTGATATTTAGTCACGGTTATCGACGTACTATCAGAGGCAAGATCCGTATGTTCGGAGGGACATCCATCACGATAGGGCGACATTGCGGCATCTTCGCTGCGTCGGGGAGCCGTGGGGTGCGTATATAAGACGCGGACGAGGCCGGGGCGCGCTACCAGTCAGCTTTGCACGCTAAACAACGATCATAGTCACCGGTACCGATTGTTACAAGTTGTGTACAGTGTCGTGCTATTTGTGTGTACGTTCCTTCTAAGGTGAGTTTGCATCGAAGACGTCTGATGGTAGTCGTGTTCCAAGAGGTATATCCCTCTGCTCTTTTTATGATAGGAGACAAAGGTGCTATTCTTGCTGGACGACTTTAGTTTTTCATAGTGCTAATATTGATGTTCACGAATAAGTTACTAGCACGCACAACCAAAATAATCTTATTTCATAAGATAATCTATAAGTGGCGGTCATATCGCTTATGCCTATCTGCTTCAGACAATCTCAGGATTGACTGCGATGATATGGAGTTAAAAGGAGTAATTATTTTTGAAAGTCGATAAATAAATAAAAAAGTCAATTTCTTACAGTTTCTTTCAGTACTGATTCATATTCATCAATATGGGTTTTGAAAATCAAAAACAATTTAACTTGTTATGGAACAAGCTTAAGATGTACCAATAGGTTCGCAGGAGTGTGCCCTTATTAATACCTATGCCTTTTATTGTCCATAATGCCCTTAACTTAAATTATAATAAAATATGAATAGGCACAATTTTTCTAATTGTGTAAACAATTGTAATAATTATGTAAATTTCCTAATTATTCAGTCATCGTCTAATTACATAATATTAAAATCTTACATACATGATGGTAACTATATTAATTTTATTATCATATTTCCATCAACTCTTCAACTGGAGGTTCGTAGTAAAAATATTTTTCTATTAAAAATATTAAGGAACATTTTTTTTTTTTGCCGAGGTTCTGAAACCTTGAATTAACTCCATCCATCGATCTTTTGTCATAATTAGTATCGATTATCTTAGAACGTTATCAGTTGCGCACTAACATAAAAATCTATTGTTTAGTTATGAAAAACGTGTGAGTTTATGCATTACAATATTGATTTATTGCATACCATTACAATTGGTAACTGAGCAATCAACTGCGAAAATGCAATGTCGTCACCTTTGCCATTTCTTCCTAGCTAAGAGGCTGGAGGGCCCTTATACAGTAGCATTTCCCACGCTACAACCGGAGCATTAAGTGCATTCAACGTAAAAAGTGTTGTAGACAGCTGATGGATAGACAGTTAAAAGATTAATAGATTATCGATCTAAAGAACGTGAAATACTTATGAGAAGGCCTATGTTCCTAGGCATAATTTTTGGTTCACACAATGATAAAATGTTTTAGTGCTAAAAGACAAAAAATCTAAGTATTCATTTATTCAATGTCCCCCCATCTTACGATAAATTCTAATTCGTCATAGCACAGGTATAAAGTTATTTACATATATAAAGTTCAACAGATTCGTAAATTACGGAATCCTCTTCCTCCGGAGTAGACGTTATTTTATTACGGGGCATCGTGACTCCTATAAAATGTCAGTAGGATGGGCCATGCTCCAGTACTTAATTACCCGGACATAAAAACATTGCGATTTTAGGAGTCATAAGTACCTACCTATGTTATGTGATGATTGCACATTGACATACACTAATAATACATTCGCAGGTCATGTGCGTGGTATTTCCAAAATTACCTATACGATTTGTTCAGCAACTGTACGCTTCGCTAGATAGTAAACCGAAACTACGCGTGAAACGACGTAAACGACGGGTCGCACGCGCACTTCATTAACTTGCTATCGTAAACCTAGAAACAGTGAGAATGTCACTTTGTTTGTCGCCACCAACCGATTACACACATGTGATAACAACATTCTGTACCATGGGATTTTTTTACTAATATTGTATATTGAGAGCAAGGACTGCCAAATACAGTTACCGACTACGACTATGAGAAAGAACGCTCAGAATTTTTGGAACAAAACGTAAATGGAATTTTATGTGTATGAGATTTCACGACTTTTAAGGTCATGAAATAAAAAGCTTAGTTCAATTGTCATGTGAAAGATAGGCTGATAGTGATAGTAACTAAAGATATAATCAGCTGTACTGTACTGTATTGTGTTAGTTGTTGAGCCCGCATTATAGGCTAACTATTAGGTACACCTCTACCAATTATAGTTTTTTTATAATCTGTAGAAGAGTATTAATTAACCTATAGCCGTCATTATGTACTTTAGCAGCAGAATTATCTCATGAGATACAAAATGGTTAAGAAATAAGTATGAAGCTGATTTCAGTAGTTTGTGAAAATATTAAAGATTTGAATCATAACTTTTACAAATTCATCAAGATTTTATTTCCGAAAAGGAACATATTATTCAGTTAAAATTTCTCTTAAATTAAAGGGACATAAGTGTCTGCATACATAGTTGCTACGCCCCACTCAATTTTTTCGGACTTTCCTAAACATTGCTACAAATCGATCTTTCCCATAGGCCACAAAATATTTCAATCATTCACACAGTACAATATCTCGGCAAACGAAATGTTCAAAGTCGCATATTTTCCTTGGCTTTTCACAAACAAAAACTGCCGAATAAGTGCGCAATCACACGTCCGCAAGAGATTGCGACGCGAAAAGACAAAGCAATTCCCCAGGAATCGATCACGCAAGGCCAAATCTCAATTATTGGCATACCTGTGTCAATGTTTTATGCAGATTGCCGCCAATGTCGATTGCCGTCAATCAGGTATTGTTTATGATAATTTGCATTTTTGTCAGTGCCTAATTATGGATGTATTAAAATGAAGTGAAATTGTTCTATAGTTCCTTTTACTTGACTATTAATAATATGTCTCTAGTCCTACTACTACTTACCACGTATTTTGCTAACGTTTTAATATAAGAATTAAGTGATTTGTGGATAAATTATGCCCAAATAAAAGACAGCTTCTGTATCCTTTGAAACATAATCTAGATAAAAATAAATAACAATAAGCCTGTTTATTTATGGCAATGGTTTGTAAATCTACACTCCTCTTTTTTGGCACATAAGAGAGTAAATCTAAAGGACACTCAAATAATCAAGCGATTACTTATTCAATAAAAAAAACTACAATCTTAATACTGCCTTGGAGGTGCTAAACCACAAAGAATGGCATATTGCATACTATTTCTGAAAATTCATTTTAACTGCACGCAAACCATCATTCACTTGATGAGGCCTTGTAGGTACGGATGACCAATCAATTCATAATTTATGTATGTAGGTATCATAGAGCAGTTATAAGTTCAGTGTTATTCATTCGGGAAGCCAGAACTTGACGAATTCATTTCCTTGGCCCAACGAAAGCCCCTAAATGTCTATGGAGAGTGCTAATGATCAGCATAGTACATACCTACATCAACATAGCCCTCTTGGTCGTACAACACCTGACCGAGATCTCAGATGAGTTCGCGGATGAATGCAAGGCGATCTTGACAGTAAATCTAATTTGTCTGCATCCCGAAATAAAAACAAGGTGCTATGTAGGTACACTAGGTATTTACTTAATTCTCGGTCGTGTGAGAAAGACCACAAAGTGTGCGTGTTACAAAAACATAAAACTAGAGATAATTACAGTAATTGTCACTCCATAGCTGTGTTGATAACGAGGTGTTTATTCTATAGCTATATCATCGATATCTTACACGTTTTTATTCCTGTAGTAGCAGGACCTATTTAAATAATGGGAAAATCCCAAGAGACCGGTTTTCGCACTAACTAATTTAAAAAACACGAATACATTATTTTGTTTCAAATCTAATGAAATATTTATGCAACAGAAGAGAAATTCCCGACGAAGAGGGACAGTTTGTTACAACACCCCATATTTCCCATAGGTCAGGTTTCGTTGGTAGTCGAAACTTCTTCTTCTTCTTATCGAGTCAATGGTATTCTTCCTCGTTGTTTTTTTTTAATATAGTTTGAGCCCAGTAGGTGATGGCCATGTTGATTTCGGCATGAGTGGCATTATTTAGATCATCAAAGGTGCAGTCGAAACTAACTGAAGAGACAGTAAAAGAAACTTTTCAGAATAGGTACACTACAGGTTCCTGACAACTGGCTCAATTTTGTTTTTATCAAGTTGTTCTATTAAAACTCCTTTAATAATACCAGACTGTGATTTTTACTGCAAGGCCCAGGCTTCATCTCATACCGAGAAGGCAGGAGCATTGATCACAACGATTGCTCTAAAAAAATACAAAGACACAAATTACTAGGCAAAGTAAAAAACAATAAAATTTGTATTTTTATAATAGGTACCATACTATGTAACGCTATTTTTAGTATATGCGAAACCTGAATAATAGTTTGTTCAGATTAAGTAACTGAATCGATTCCAATCATTTTTACCCCATGTTATATTTTATCCCAAAAATATTTAGGTAAAAAAGATTAAAAGTTGGACACCGAGCGGCACTAATTAGGTTATCTAATCTCCGCGCCGAACGGTTAGGTACCTAGGTACTATTATCAATGAGCGCAAGACGGGCGGCGCGGCGCGAGCGGCCCGGGTGAGCATGTTTTTGTACGGACAAACAGGTAACTTAACAAGTTCATAACTTTGTGATTCTTCATGATACAGTTTTGAAATTTTGTACATAGATTCTTTACATAAAAATTCTAGACACGTGTTTCGGGTATCGCATATACTAAAAATAATGTTGTATACAGGATGGCATGGACATCGACGCGAATCCTGTTACCATGGATTCAGATCATGATTCTAAAGCTGAGTTGAAATTTTTTGTCGGTTATTAAAAAAATAATTTGCTGCTCCATACATTTTTATCGCGTCGGAATGGCATTTTTCTATGAAACGCAGATTTTTTTTTTAACCGACCAACAATTTCTACCCTAAGTGGTCTAGAATCGTGTGATAATAAGTACAAGTTTATAGTTTGCGCGTCGTGTCTCTGCCACCCTGTATATATACACTTATAAGTATGCATCAACGACACAATTAGAATGTCCTTGTTAAACTAGTGCTTAGCTTACCTAATCTTAGCTTCATAAAATAAACAACCATAGATTTATGTACTAAAGATTGAACGTTGACATTCTTTACCCACATTAGCTTAATTAATTGCTTATTGTTTCGATTGAAGAATCCACGGAAATGATAAATGCTCATGAAACTGAACATCGCACAAAGAATTAAAATGAATCATTATAATATTAAAATAATACATGGTACACGACTGTGGTATATAACGGCAATTATCGCACGTCGAGTAAATGATTTAATTTGTGTCGAGTTAATTATACGTAAGATGATTGGTTTTAAAGATGCTCAATTGCTACAAGTTAGCAAAGAGCATTTTGTCTTTACATAATAATATGTATTTATTTAATATTTTTAAAAATAAGAGGATACTGCCTATCCAATTCTTTTATCTAAATATAGCGATTAAAAAGCACAAAAGTCGGAGCTTGTCACAAAAATATTTGTCTCATGATTGAGCTTAACTATGCATGCACTTTTTTTCAGACTAAAATGATTCTGCTCAAAGTAACAAATGTGCTTATTTATTCATGTTTTTTTTGTTTATTATGATTTCAATCTACCGAACAAGTATTTTAAGCTTAGGTATTAAGACTATTACGATCTGGAACCTAAGTCTGAGTTAATGTCCAGCAAAGCCAAATTAGATTCGGATTTAAGATCTTATTTGTGTTCGCTATACCTAATAGACAAACAATATTTTTGTTAAGAGGATACAACTAATGAAACTGGTTCTAGGCACAAAGCTGATTTATGAGGAATTAGCGTCTGGTAAAGTCACCCTAATGTTTATCATCTTTTGTCGATAAAAAATAATGATCTCCTTAGCACAAATCTTGCTATTAATTCTCATATTAATTTTCATTATAATTCTAAGACCTGTATTTGCGTTATTGCTATAACAAGAGAATTTGATACCTAATCCACAAAGTATATGCCCACGTTCGAGTTTCAGTCCAACACTTAAGTCATAAAAAAGAAAAAAATATTGACCTTCATGCTAAAGTCATGGTAATCTGTTGTCAAAAAGTTGTATTGATAGGTACGTACCGACTTAGATAATTTCAGATTTATAGGTCGACTTTAATAACCATAACATGACCTACTTGCTCAAGCATTATTTTTGTTTCTTCTTAGACAATGTATTTCTCATGCGAATCTAATAACTCTCAAATTAGCGGTGATAGTAATTTCTATACAAGAATCCCTTAGGCACCAAGGCACTTATAAGCCTGAAGGCAAGATTCGCTAAGGGATCATTGCCGTAACAAATCAAAATTATTGAACTCTGCCCTTTCCTAGCAATAAATAACAATTTGTGCCCCTATTCCTATTACATAACTGGCAAAATGTGGCTGTACTGTAGACTATAGGAATAGGAACGGCTCTGCCATACCCTTCAGGGATACAAGGCGTGATGAAATGTTTGTGTTAAAAATAACAAATTTATTGTTCTTTCACAGATGTCGTCAACAAAGTGGTTAGTATGTGCGCTCGTGGTGGTGTGTGTCAGCGTAAGGCAAGCGACAGCTGCGCCCGCGCCTCAAGAGCAAGAGTACCCGCCTATGCCAGTAAGTTTTATGCTTAGTATTTAAATCTAGCTGTTGCGTTATTAATCTCCCGTCGCAATAATAATAAAAATAAAATAAATATCTACTCCGTCTAAAAGACATTACCTATTCATAAACGTTGCTCAAAGTTAAGTAGTGATTAGCGACTGTTTAACAATACATTTTTGACGTTTGAACGTCACTTAACTTTAATCATCGTTTATAATTAAATCCATTAACCATTAAGGAGTGATAAGTGTGAAAACCATCTAACCCCAGCCGCCTCAATTATATGTTTCTATATATTTTGTGTTAAGGCTATGCGTTGTCTGTCAGTCAGACAACGTTTACAGGGTTTTTGGTAAAACATTAACAACCTCTTAAGAGGCCATTGTACTCATCATCATGAACAACTTTTACTATGGGGCCAAACCTGAAATCGCGAAAAAAAATCAGCTGTTCATTATTTATGTTCGTATAACTCGTCAAAATGTAGGGAACAGCAGATTCTTTTGAGGTTGTTAATGTTTTACCAATAACCCTGTATAAGTACGAAGATTTATGATACACCAAAACATATGGCTAATTACTCATTACTTACAGTGAATTTTCAGCTAACTTTCCGCTAGAATAAGCGAAAATCTGTTTCGTGCGTAAAAGCAGTTTAATTGAAGTGGCAACGATAGGCTTGTGCATGGGTCATACTGCAATTAAAATTCTTATAAGATGCTTCATTCAGTTTAACATCAACATCATAAAAACTTTGCACGATTATGTAAAATGTCAAGTACTTAGTTACCTACTCGTACTACTAAGTAAGAAAACTAAGTAGAAACAGCCTTCATATACGAGGATGCAAGCTTGCTATAAAAGCTTACCTGCAAGTTATAAGTACCTATGTAGGTACAGAATAATCACCGGTTAGAAAACAATTTTTTTCAGCCATATTTTCAGGATTAGGGCTTTGATTTTTGGGTCTCATTTCACACATACAATATTATATGCCACACCGAAAATAATATATCAATGTGCCACATACATAATTTGGTTTGACTCCTATCTGTTTAGAATATGATAGACAAGTTAATTAATACATTAAGTCTTTGTAAGTAGTATTATCGGGAATCTCTAACATCTGTAACTTTAACCTATGTAAGTATTTCAATGGCGCTTTGCAGATAAAACTTGTAAATTATCAACGCGCTTCATAAAAAATCTTAGTAGGTAATTAGATACATACAAGGAATACACAAACAAATACTTGTCCGTATGTAGAACAAAATCCATACTGATGTTACGATCTTTAATTACTCCACAACTCGACATATTATAAGAATGCAACGGTAATTGTTATTGAAGGAATATGTTACCTCGTAAGGTCTCGTGCCCTTTAAAATGACAATGAGAGAACATCTTCACATTTTAATGCTATTTATAGGATTGATGTCCTAGTTGATTCTGAGAATATTGTGTTGTAGGATGCTGCACGTTAAGATACTGTTAATATAATAATCATGCACTTGTTTAGGCAAAGCACGGGTTTCTGAAAATCATCCTACAGGTCATGTGTCCAATAGGTTTTAAATTCCCATCGAAAAAAAACTTTCAACTCCTAAATAGCCCCACTAGGAGAATCATTTTCAAAAATCATTCCTTACTGCCCGCTTTCGTTATCTAAGGAACTCTTGTGCAAAACTGCATATATGTTTCAGACGCAGTGGGTTAGGCTGTGTGTTTTCTGTCAGTGAATTTAAGATCTTATGAGAGTCAAGACTTTTTGTTTAAACTTGGCACGAACCAAAGAAGATTATTTGCATCTGCAGTAGTGTCTGTTTGACCCATGTTCATGACCGACATAACTTTGTGGCATTTCTTAAGTAACAGAAACCATCAAGTGTGTGGTTAAACACTAACATTTTATTATCCATCCATAAAACAATGCAATTACTTCCAAAAGCTGTACGGTATGACGCGTGAAAACTTTTAAAATTCACGCGCAAATCCGTCATCTTAAGCTTAATTAAAATGTGTCATTAAATCATTAAACCAACATTATTACTTACTATAATAGTTGTTTTTATACAACTAAAAGTTGTCTGCCTTAACATATAAGCGAGGAGTTGCAAGGATGTTCGTACGTTGGCAATAACTTAAACAAAACGTGAATACCTTTGACCTACGGCATTACGACTACAGCAAGTTTAAGTCAGGTAGATGTTAAATTACGACATATTCGAGCTAACAATAAACTCTAAATAACGTGAAGGATGCGTCAATGCTGGTATTCGGTAGTGCATAATTAAGTGGAGAGGCTGAACTGACAATGTTCCTTGTGGAGGTAATTTGGCATTTTGGCAAAATGTTTTAGGAATTTCAATTGTAGGCATTATTACAACAGACTAAATAATCACGATGCTGTTTTTTTGTTTTAAAATTGCACATTGCATCTGAAATTTATTGGTTGGTTAGTCGTTTTACTGAAAATCCTGAGAGCTTTTTCGAACTTTATTGAACCATTAAGAAGTTTAACATCCAAAACAGTAGCTGTACAGTAAATACGGATTACTTTTAAATGAAGACATTATTTACACAATACGAAACATAAATACGAAACATAATCATGACTTAAATGGGCTGTAATAGACTTGCATACATTGTTAAAAGGAAAATAATCGTTATATCACGCTTATTAACACGATTCTGAGGCAATAACTCTTATAAAACAATCCTTGTCAAAAGCTCATTATAAGAATAATCTTATTAAGAATCTTATCTCTTAAGAATAATCTTATCAGCATCAGCATTATTAAGTATCCTTTGTAAACGCTGAATAATCATGAATAATCTTTATTACAAAGAATAATGCGACCCATTCATTTAATATCGATTTGTTTGGAATATTTCATTTCTTTGTCAGCTGCCAAGATAGAAGATTACAAATAAAATTGTTAATCAGAAGTTCAGGACTAAAGTTATCTTAAAGTGCATAAGCTACCCTAGTAGGTACTACCCTCCTACGACGTTAGTTTAGTTAGTCTAGATCTCCCAATACCCGATTTTTCCTTCTTCTTGAATCTCAAGTTGAATAAGATAGGGTCTTTATGGAAATCAGTTTGCGACGGTAGTCGGCAGCATGAACTATTGCGATCTATGACATCGACTTGACATCGACTCATTAAATCAGTGGGTATCTAATTTGCCACCGTCTACCTACTTATTGTGCATAAAATATCACATGTAGTAAATTCTATATTTTGAAATTGCATCAAAGCCAAGTGTGTGTGGAAAAAATGATTTTTTTTCATAGGTACCTAAAAAGAGCTGTTAAATATTCATATTTTCTTTAAACATTTTGTAGCCATGCCTAAGTTTTAACATGGCATAAAAGTATTGATGTAGGTATGTATTAAATATCCATCTATGACAGTACTGATGTAAAAATCTGTCCGCTCATTATTTTCAGTGACCTAGGCACACATGACAAACAATATTCAACCTTATTTTTATTTTAGTTTTCTTATGTAACGTAGTTTTTTAACGTAATAATTTGATTCCCAAGGACTCCAAATGTGAAGATCAAAATAATGATAACGTTGTTTTTTTTTGTTTGATGTATGCGTAAAGCTGTTTTTAATCGTTCCATTTTATGTTATTTTTTGGAGTTTCCTGTGTTTAGTTTTATCTCTGATTGTAAGTGAACATTAAGACATTAAGTTGTACATCTGTGAGGGATTACAAATTGATGTTTGAGTTTTGGTCGATGTAATCGTTACCAATAGTTCATTCGTCGTTACTAATAGTCGTGTCTTGAAGTCTTCATTAGCTGCAGTGGGTAGCAGCGCAAATGGTATTCACACATCAAGTTAAGTAGATGTAAACGCGTCCTCGGTCGTATAACATGCTCACCCGACCATTTTCATATACTATGCCCCTATCCCATCGATATAGTATTGTTCGCCTGCACTGAAGTATACTCGCTAGCACGTCCGTGCATTATCGGACCCATCTTGCCAACGATTATGTTAACGATGTGAACATTTGCAACGCAAACTCTACTAATTGGACGCAATTGCGTTTAACCGTCTTTGTGAGCGTTATACGGCTTATCTCGATTAATTGCAAACACTACACAATAAAAACCTATTTGAATCACGCGCATGTATTTGTACCAAAGAATAATGCAAACGCACACTCAAAAATTGTAATTTTATTCTCATAATACGCTAATTTTATAAACGTAATTGTCCTACTAATTTTAATTATTTCACATTTTAAGCGCTTTGGCTTTGCATAAGAATGAAGTTTGCAAAACGACTTATGCGATGTCATTCTCTCAGACATACGCGCAATGGTGAAATTTTGTTTAGCATAAATAAGTATTAAATACTTACTTATTTTGTAACAAAGTTTATCGTTGTGCCATTATATTGTAATAATTCCATGTATGACTATGACTACAAAATGTTTAAAGAAAATATAAATACTAAATACCTCAACGTCATCTTTTTCGCATAATAATAGTTTGGCACAGTAACATCAATATGACGAAGGTTGCTGTTATTATACCAATTAGTGATACGAAAAGTATTAGCTGTTAGGTATTATTTCATATTATTACATTGCCGTGAGACATTGCAAAATCTTCTATACTTAGGTTTATTATTTAATTTTAACAAAGCTGTCGGTCGTAAATCGATCTCCACACAGCGTGAGCTTAAAATCAACGAAATGCCGAAAATGGTAAAATGTTCATCACAATAGAAAAAATCATCCGTCAATTCCTGAAAGGAATGTCAGAAGTATCACAGTCTTTCCAAAAAAGGGATGTCAGAAGTATCTATCTTCTAGCGTGTCGATGGCAAATAAATGTATGTAGTCAATGTACAAACCTCAAGGGTGCGCATTATGTTAATGGGTTTTCCACAATACCTTTGCTAGAAAGCATCAGTGGAAAACTAAATTACTTAATTCATTTTTAGGTTTCCGTACCCAAAGGGTAAAAACGGAACCCTATTACTAAGACCTCGCTGTCTGTCCGTCTGTCTGTCACCAGGCTGTATTTCAAGAACCGCGATAGCTAGACTGTTGAAATTTTCACAAAGTATGTATTTCTGTTGCCGCTATAACAACAAATACTAAAAAGAAAATAAAATAAATATTTAAGGGGGGCTCCCATACAACAAACGCGATTATTTTGCCCTTTTTTGCTCGATATCAAAAATGGCAACAGGTAGGCACTTGAAATATTCACAAAATACTCAGTTGTATTTTAACTTTAGTCATAAATAATACAATTAAAATAAAATAAATATTTAAGGGGGGCTCCCATACAACAAACATGTTTTTTTCGGCGTTTTTGCCTTGTTGTACGGAAACCCTTCGTGTGCGAGTCCGACTCGCACTTGTTTTTTTTTAATTTCATTTGATAATGAGGTACGAACAACAAAACTGCAGATGTTTAACGATCTCGCTCTATCAGATTGTTCCTTCCTTATGCACTTTCCCGATTCGTGTGTCTGTCTACCTAAATTTCAGAGAAATGCAGTTTCTCTTTTGCATCAAGATATGATTTGTAAACAATGTTAGTTTTACGGATGTTCCGTAGCAGCAGCAGTTATCTATGGTACACGCTCTCACAATGACGGAAATATACATAATCCATCAAAAGTTCTTAAACTTGCATATTTCCCAGTGTCCAAGAGCAAATCTCACTCAGTCTAATCTAGTCACCTCCTAGTCAGGACCACTTCACGAATACAACAATGTTATTTACTAACAACTTCTTTCATCCACAGTACGAATACAAATACGACGTGGAGGACCAAGAGAAAGCTCTCTACTTCGGAGCCAACGAAGCAGGAGACGCCCAAGGCAAGGTCATCGGAGGATACCGAGTGCTTCTCCCCGACGGTCGCCTCATGACAGTCGAGTATAGCGTGGAAGGAGAAAGCGGCTTTGTTCCCAAAATCACTTTCGAAGACAACGCAAGCCCCTTCGGCAAAGGAAAGTAGACCCTACAATGATGCTCACAAGACTGGTTTCGCGATGAATTGATTAATAGTTCAAATACTAACCCTTTGGTTTCTGAATTTCATGACATTTAATAGCTTTTTTTTATAATTTGGTGTTTTTTTTCGGTTTGACAGTAGATTTTACCCTTTATTAATTCGGTAAAAGGCCAAAATTTACTTATTTTTTTCTTTTTTGTCTGCGTAATTTCGTAAAAACATGAAATTCAGAAGTCGAAACACAGAAGAAAGTTACTTTGGTTTTCATTAGATAGTAAATGTGAATATCTTAATATCAGGGATCTTTAATAGTAACGAAATAAGGATATATTAGTAATTTTTATGGAAGAAGAGTTTATTTGGAACATCTCGAGAAAAACATTGGTTACTGAAGGAAAACTCGTGTAACTTTTTTCAACGAAATAACTCTTCATATTTTGTATCTTTTTTGTAAGTGTACTCTTTAATAATTAATCTAGATATAGTCAAAACTCATTCGCCACTAAGGTTATGTACAGTCAGCGATCTCTGCGATAATTGGTGCACCGCACATGTCGAGTTACCGATACTGTGATCAATTAGAACGATTTTAATATAGGCCATGTTCGACATTTAACGTAATAAAATTGTAACGTAGATTATTATTTTGTGTGTTATCGATTAGTACTTATTTGCATGTAGATTTTGATAAATATTTTTATATTGAAATATTTAATGCTGTTTTATTGTACTTACCTATATAATTATTAGTTATTAGGAAAAAAACAAAGTCGACAAATTAGACACTAACTGACATCTTATACCTAAAAATTCGTAATCCTCATTAATAAAATCGTTACACTCTTTCAGGAACGAGTATTATGGGATCAACAAATTATTTGCTAAATGCTGGTTTTTCAATACTCAGATAACTTTTATCTAAAGAACAACTAAGAAGAAGACAGTTAGACATATTTTCTATACAAAGCCTGTCAAACAGCTATATTTACTCTTCAGTTTTAAG
Organism: Mesoligia furuncula; assembly: GCA_916614155.1. Classification (NCBI taxonomy): domain Eukaryota; kingdom Metazoa; phylum Arthropoda; class Insecta; order Lepidoptera; family Noctuidae; genus Mesoligia; species Mesoligia furuncula. The sequence goes on from OU744801.1 coordinate 17,774,431, forward strand.
ATACTACTTATTGTAAAATCTGGTCTAACTTTATTTAAAAATACTACATAATAAGTAGATTAGTGATATAACTGGTAGTATCATTAATTTGATACCCGACCTGGCTCAACCAGAAAATATCGTAAAACATTATGTACACAATCTGAATAATCTGAATACCACTGAATAGAGCAACAATTTTTTAACAAGGATGCGGCAGTGACTGCTCTGAAGTATTGTATAATATTACATGATATTATTATAATAGCCTGGCCTTGTCGACGACGCGTGTCATGATAGCGGTTTCAGTGTCTACCACAAGAGTCCTAGTATTAAATATTACTTAAGGATGTAATGTAATCAATTCCTGTGTCTATTATTAGAAGCGCAGCTATGCGGTAATGAATTTAATAAACAGTGCACTTTAGATGTCTGAAATTTAAAGGATGGAATTCATTAGTTGGTTCAAGGCATAGAAGACTGTGGTTTCATCTAAGTAGGTAGGTACCATAGATAGTCAGGGTGTATCGAGTACACTTTTTGCCAGATGCTTAATAGATAAAGGTTCTATCTTATTGCATTATACAGGGTTATTGGTAAAACATTAACAAAAAAATCAGCTGTTCCCTACATTTTGACGAGTTAAACGAACATAAATGTAGGGAACAGCTGAATTTTTTTTCGCGATTTCATGTTTTATCCCATAGTAAAAGTTGTTCAGAATGATGAGTACAATGACCTCTTAAGAGGCTTACCAATAACCCTGTATATACGGAAGATATTAATTGCCTAAAAGGTCCACAACCAAAAATACCTATTTTCCGATACCCAGGCACTAGGCACCTAGAAAGGGAGTAATTTAGGGAAACCTGAACTTTGTTAGCTGCTCTCTTCCACAACCCAAGTTTGCTAATATTCTGAAGTTTTTGTCCTGGACAATAATGGAGAAACGTTAAGAACGTCCAGCCAGGAACAATTACTATTTAAAAAAAAAGGTATGAATAAACTAAAATAGACCGACCTTGTCAACGAGGCGCGTCATGATGACCGCGGTGGCTTCAGTGTCGAACTGCGGTCTGCCCGCGCGCCCCACCATCTGTAGCACTGTGCTTATGCTGTACTCCTGTATGATGATACAATGATCAAGTTATGTGGGGAATACAGCTATAGAGACGTCAAGAAAAAAGTGATTAGAGATTATCGACAGTTGCTGAATTAATCAAGTAACTAATCATTCATTCAAAGATTTCAAATGCCATTCTCAATGTCATTCTTTGCGGTACCCACTAAGGATATGCTGTACTCCTGTATGATGATACAATGATCAAGTTATGTGGGGAATACAGGTACAGAGACGTCAAGAAAAAAGTGATAGAGATTATCGACAGTTGCTGAATTAATCAAGTAACTAATCATTCATTCACAGGAGATTTCAAATGTCAATCTTAGCGGTTATCACTAAGGATCCGCGGGAACGTGTACTTCCACCATGATTCCTGTCACTTATTGTGACTTTAAGGGAATGGATGCCTAAGCAGCAGGTGCGGTAAGTACATCGACGCACAGCCTGTTACTGTGGATTCAGTACATCCCCCCACCATCATCACCATCCTACTCCATCTTCTGGACCCCTCTGCGTTGAAATTTTTCGTCGGTCATAAGTCATAACCGATAAATAAAAAAATAAAATAAAATAACCGATACTTAAATTCAACAGCAGATTTATTTAAATAAAAAAAAAACCGCTGTTTCTTAAAAACGTGCAACGTGTGGTCAAAATGTATGGAACAGCTTATTTTTTTTTAATAACCTACGTAATATTTCTTTGTAAAGTTCAGAATCTTATATTGAATGCACGGTAACAGGTTGCGCGTCCATATGTGTTGCGCGCCACCCACATACACAGCAATCTTTTACCCTCCTCCCTTCCTCTCAGGTTACTGGGCGTAACGCTTGAAGGAATTACATCTAGAAATGGTAGGTATGAAGTAGTTACCTGATAAGCGCCCTTCACGTATTGTTGCGTATTTTTAACGATCACTAGATGAGCAGGCAAATTGACGCCCATTGCTGAAACATTCCAAACCTACCGATTTAAGAAGTACATACACACATCACAGTTAAGTTCTAAGCATTAGCTTCACTAACCAGCTACTAATACTTTATTAGCTTCGCTTTGCCTTACAATTTTATGATAGCGATTACGCTATCGTGTGATAAAATCGTAAAATGACAATTGACCTAGAGATACGGTTAGCAAAGGAAAGTAAATTAAGACTATATTACAGATATTCAGAAAACCAGAGTTAATAATTAAGATTATGCTTTAAAAAAAAAGCTGTTCTGAAGTTTTTACGTTGCTGACGTAGATGTTTCCATAGGTGACAGAAGGTACGGTCAGCAACAAAAGTCGTTAAACGCTTCAGTTTTTTTAAATCTCAGTTATTGAGCAAAATATGTGTTCAAAATTGCATCGTACTTCTGCTGCAATTTTGAACAAATATTTTGCTCAACAAATGAGATTAAAAAAACTGAAGTGTTAATCGACTTTTGTTGCTGATTGTACCTGCCAAGAATTAAGAAAATCGCCTAAAAGTCTTAAAACAGGAAAAAAAACTGTTTCAATTACAAACAGTTTGCACGAACAAAAGACATCAACGATCAAAAATTAAACTAACGCTTACCCAAAGTTGTAGTTGTTATCAATATTGGCAAATCTCTGTTTCTGAACGCGAACTCTATATTTTGCCGCTCTTCGTACAGTAACCCGGCATGATGGCATCCGACTCCACTCATTACTAAGGCCTGACAGAATATAGGATTTTAGTAGCTAATGAAATAGTCCTAATTCGACACCTCAAAAATGGCTTTTTCGTAAAAAGTGGAATTGACTGTTTTAGCTAAATTGGGCAACATACATACTTAAAGTCTATTCAATTTTGTTTCAAATTGATGTTACTTCAAGTTAAACAAATATCAACTTTATTATAATGGAAATTAAGTTGATTTTAGAGTGACTAGCAAGCACTATTGAAAAAGTTATAAAAATGTTTGAAGTTGTAGCGTAAACTGAACTTTATTGTGTAGGAATTAAAGTTTTCGTTTTTCCATAAACTCATATTTGTTTACATTTTTGGCAAATAAATCGCGAATGCAGATTACATAAAATCACGCCTTCATCCCATGGTAGGCAGAAACTACAGAACGTTACCTGCACGACCCTAACATACTTTTACGTTCACACGTTTATGTTCAAAAACTGGACAAATGAGTTATTTTTTATTACATTTGCCATCCCAAACCTAAATTTTCAAAGCTTCAAAGTTGATGGTCATATCGACCTAATCTTTCGGGTACGAGCAATAAAAAAATGCAACCATAACCGTTAGATTACCTAAAATAATACATGTCTATGAACATCAGGATGTTTCATCGTTGAAGTTCTTTTTAAGGCGAAAGCGCCAGGGTAGCTCGCGAAATTACATTTTTTTACGTTTTTTGCAATTTGCTGGTAAGTATTAAGTTGTACGTTGCTTAAAATATGTTTCGCGGCCGTAACAAATATGTATTTACAGAATTATAATCACTAAAGTCATCAACACAACTCTCTAAGACCAAGTAATCCCCAAGAATGACTATTTCATGAAATCTTGACATTTGGGTATTATACTAACTTTACAAGTTGTATTACTGATTGTAATGATTATAATTCTGTAAATACATATTTGTCACGACCGCGAAACATATTTTAATCAACGTACAACTTAATACTGACCAGAAAATTGCAAAAAACGTAAGAAAATTTAAATTTCGCGGGCTACCTTAGCGCTTCTGTTTATTGTGTGTGCTTAAGGGGCACACACAATAAACAATCTAATCAACAAAAGCTCCAATGAATACAAAATTAAAATCTATAATCAACTCACCTGCAATTTCTTATTCTTAATAGAAGAAGCTATAGCAGTTAACTTCGCCTTCTGTTCCGCATTGAAGCTAATTGTCAGCTCTCGAGACAAAGTCTCCGCCGTCAATACAACACTCTTACGGGTGTTGCAGAATATCTATGTAAGGATAAATGTACTGAACTAATTATGGCGAAATGTACTGCTAAATTAAATAAATTACCTTAGTGTAGGAACTGCATTAAGTCTGTTGGATAATTAGGTGAGTCATTATGTTTTGATGTGTGGCATTTTGCTTACATCCTGGGGGCCTAAAAAGGCCACTTTGGAGAATCATAAAAGGATAACATTATGAATTATAAAATGGCGAAGACAGTCCGTGTTTTTCTTTTTCACTGCACTACGTAGGTACAATCAAAGAGATTGGGATTGGATTTGGATTGGATTGATTGGTATTTTAGCACAGACAAAAAAAAAATAACTGAAAAATGCTTCACCAATGGGATGTGATACGATTAACTTAACAGTTACCTGTCCATTCTGTTATCCTTTTATAATTCTGCCAAAGTGGCCTTTTTAGGCCCCCTGAAATGTTGTGTGTATAATCAATGGTAATACTACTACGTAAGGTAGGACGAACTCAGGCCAGGTGGAGCGATGACCTTCACAGGGTGGCTGGTAGTAGCTGGATGAGGGTCGCCGACAATCGAGCTAAATGGCGTGCATTTTGAGAGGCCTATATCCAGCTGTGCACTGCTGTAGACTGATGATGATGGTAATACTAACATGTTGCAAGAGGACCTAGGATATTCTAAAATGCATAGAAAGGGCTTACACAAAACAAGCGTAGATACTAGGCTATCAGTGGCGAAGGTTCCATACAACTCGATTCCTACAGGCTTCCCTTTGCAAAATGGCACAGTCAGTATTCTATAGACAAATAATATAATCATATTAAAGATATCTACTCCGGCTTACCTCTTACTAAAATTGACCCTTCGCTACTGTAGGCTATGCTATCTTTTGGGAATGCGTAAGTTGCTTAATATCACATAAATCTAAATACTTTCTGTGTTAGCAGCATTGACTATACGAGCGTGTTGTGTACCTGATTAGTAGGATCAAGGGTGTGGTGGATGAGAAGCCTTGACAAAAAACCGTTAAAGATCAAAATAGAGAAGCCAGCGAAAGCAGAGCATTAATTAACACCAATAACCCTTAAGCTGAACGAAAGTCTTCTCCAAGGATATTAATATGATATATGCACATTCAAATGTCAGCAACTTCTCGAAAGAAATCTTCATAGGTAAGGAAATGTCATGAGGAAAGTTTAGAGTATGAATATGGATGGCTGAAAGACTAGAGACAGACAAAAAATTGAATGGACTGTGTGAAAGATGATATGGCTAGAAAGGGGTGACTATTGAGGTGACGACTAATAGAGATCCCGAATAAATTGGGATAAGGACCTGAGAATGATGCGGTACCTAGACAATTTAACTTACCAGTGTAGGTTTCCCGGATTGATACTTCTGTATGATCGGCCATAGTTTGTAGTTGAGGATGATGTCGAACTTGAATATGCTAGTGCCTTCAGAACATGGGTACCCTTCCACTATGCGCTTCAGTTTCACGGGGCGACATTCATCACCAAACCTATAAAAAGGCCATTGGGTTACGGGGACACGTTAAATAGTACGATACCGGCTCATGAGTCATTTTTTTCCCCCTATTTTTTGACCCCTCCCGCTCTGGGTGGAGCGGAAGGGAGTGTCAGACTCTTACTGACTAAAACCCACCCGTGTTCCTTCCTTAGGCCCTTTATGTTCCGGGCCAGCAGTAACCCTTTCGGACAATCCCGCAGACGCTCATGAGTATTCAGTTTTACATTAGCAATGCTTATCATAATCAGCCTATAATGTTCCCACTGCTGGGACACAGGCCTCCTCTTTGTAAGAGGGATCCTACTGTAATCTACCACGAGGGTCAAAAATCAAAATCAAAATGTTTTATTTCACATAAACCTACATGGGCACTTATGAAACGTCAGAAGCTAGGTGCACGGTTCCAATTGGTCGTTTCCTATGGAGAAGAACCGGCAAGAAACTCCATGGTTACTCTTTTTAAAAATAATTGGCTTTTACAATGTTTCCAGATTACAGTAGGTATGGGAGGACAGCGCAGGCCTGTCAACAAGTACCAATTACTTGATAAAATAGAAAATGGTCTACAGATCTAAAGTCTATAAGGCCTACAAAGTCCTCACATTTACAAAATAAGAATCTATCAAAAGGATAGATAATAAAAAAAGAAAAATAATAATAAAAACCTACTAAAACCAAGTGTTATGATTCTCATAAAAACCACTAATAAAGAGGTGAAAAATTTCAAGTGTCTGTATATAATGTCAAATAATAAAGAAATTATGTCAAAAAGTATGTAAAAAAAAAATATATAATGAAATAAAAATTAAACATCGTAATTTGAGAGCAGTTAATAGACATTTACATAGTTATGCCGTTAATGAGAAGCCAGGTCCAGTTGGTAGATGTCACATGTCTTCGAATGGTTGCTTCTAGGACATGCCGCTTTCGAGATCCGCATGATGTTTTCCTTCACCGTTTTGAGAGCAGTGGTGATGAAATAATTTACACAAAGTGAAACGCCCTACATCTCGTACCACTGCTCACAAGTAGCGCAATTTTTCTTTTGAACAGTTTCATCATTCAAAGTGGTTAGATTTGTAAGTTATAAGAAAAGAAAAAAATCTGTTACTAAGGAAACTTTTAGCACAATAGTTCTTAGCAATGGAAGCACTGATTGGAAATAGCGAAATCACTAAAGTGCAGAATATTCATTGGTTCCCACTTCCCGAGTAGATACTGTGCTCGTTCGCTGTTGATGTGCCCCTTGCTTTAGTGTAAACGACTACCAATTAGGACATACAATTTGAATAACTAGAACTGTAAGCGATATATTATACAGGGTTATTGGTAAAACATTAACGACCTCTTAAGAGGTCTTTTACTATGAGACCAAACCTGAAATCGCGAAAAAAAAATCTGCTGTTCGTATAACTCGTCAAAATGTAGGGAACAGCTAATTTTTTTTTCGCGATTTCAGGTTTGGTCTCATAGTAAAAGTTGTTCATAATGATGAGTACAAAGACCGCTTAAGAGGTTGTTAATGTTTTACCAATAACCCTGTATTAACAAAGATTCTACACTTACTTATAAAACACAGCTGGTTTATCACTAGTTCCAAGCCAGTTTGCAACATCTTCAGGATTGCTGACTGTAGCTGAAACAGCGACGAACCTAATCCTTGGAGCCGATTTGTTAGAAACTGTTTGACCTAGAATTTCTTTCTGCAGTTGTTCAATACGGTGGACTGATTGGGCTGAATTCTGAGGAACAGTCGTAGGTATAGTTAGAAAGAACTTCATGGATAAAGCTTAAAGCGAGAAATCTCACCGTGAAAACTTAGGTGAAGTGAGCGTGGAGTGAGCTGTCAATAGTGTCAATTCCTAGCAAAAACCAACTCACTTCACCTAGGTTTTCACGGTGAGATTTTTACAGAGTCGACGTGGCGACGCTTGGGTGCGGCTAGGTCCAACATTATACGAGATAAACGAACATTAGAGAGTCTTTCGGCTAAAATGACGATGATGATGATGATGATTACAGCTTTGTAGCACAAACTCCAATTAGTCACTTCCAATCCAATCTTGAATACCACGACCAAGATTAGACCTCATTTCGTGAGGTGGATTGAAGTTCAAAGAAGTGTTTAAATTAGAAAAATACATATGGAAGAATTAGGAAATTCGGATCGAATGCCGTGTTGATGGACAAATAATTATTGAGAGAACGTATCATAATCGGACTTGGAATCTGAATGAAAAAAAGGAAAGAAAGAAAATACGATTATCTGTGGTAAACATGACATAGAAATAATACAAACACAAAAAACACACGAAGAGTTCCGTCCACAAGGCATAAAACGCCGAAAAAAACGTTTCTTTTATACCCCTTCAAATTTTAACTTTATTTTATTTTTATTATTTGTTGTTGTTATAGCGGCAACAGAAATACATCATCTGTGAATATTTCAGCTGTCTAGCTATCACAGTTCATAAGATACAGCCTGGTGACAGACAGACAGACAGACAGTGGAGTCTTAGTTATAATAGGGTCCCGTTTTTACCCTTTGGGTACGGAACCCTAAAAAGAACAAGTTGGAGGAAAATATGCATAATATGAGTGTTGTCGGTAGATATACCGACAACAACAACACTCTCTCGGTATATATATTTAATAAAATCCCTTACTTCAATAGTCTTCATCCTGCTAACAACCGCTTCGAGCACGGGTCCCCTAGTCTCGTCGTTCAGTATGTGCACCTCGTCGATCAGGAACAACTTGGTGACCTCCACCAGACCGCGATGGTCGCGCCATCGACGAGTCAACATGTCCCATTTCTCAGGAGTTGTTATTATGATTCTAGAGGGAGAATGTTTAGTGAGACTTAGGGTAAGATATTCTTATTTATTAAAACATTATGCTCCAGTGAAGTATCTACTGTACAAAGGCGGACTATTAAGTCCGCCTTTGTACAGTAGATACTTCGGCGGACTATTAAGTCCGCCTTTGTACAGAAGGTTGGCTGGTAGAAAATGCCTCAGGTATTAACCTGAGGCATTCAACCTTATGGTGATGCAGAGACAAAACATGGCAGGTACAATATAAGGGACAAATAACTATTTATCGTTTTTATTTTATTTTGTGTGTTAGTTAGTTACTTAAATCATTATTAAAGATTAATTTGAATAGAAAGATTAAAAGAGTTTGGAATGAGTTTGTTCAGGGAAGTTCAACTTTCGAACACAACCGACCAATATTGGTATTTGTGCCATCCAATATCGTGTGTTCCAACTTCCAGCGGGAAAAGTAATGTTACGAGCTTCGGGTTCGTGACAATTAAAACTGCCGATTTAATAACCAAAAAAATGACACTTTAATAATCAACACTAATTACAACTCAAACACACTAATTACAAAACACAATTGCACTACTGATCGCTTTAAGTCGCACTTGAATATCGCTTCGATGCTTTCACTTCGATCGCTTTATCCAAACTGTGTCGGTCGTGGCGCGTCTCGGCCGCTATATAAGCGCCGAAGATAGTTCTAGAACCTTCCATTGTAGAAACATCTAGCATGTTCGAGTACATGTCGGTCCCGACTGACCAGATGTCGATAGTTCGGGAAAGTTCTAGAAAGTACTCGTATCGAAAGTGCTAGAAGGGTCTTGACTACTAGTTCCGCTACTCGATACTAGATGGCGCTAGTGGTAACTACTGTCGCCATGTACTAGGCATTAATTGTGGCGCGCAACACTGCCCCCTCCTAAGACATGCTCGTCCCGAGCATTATCGGCCCCATAATAACGCGCCCGTCGATCCACGTGGACGATCTTAGGAGTACCTCTTGCACCTTTCTGTATCCGGTAGGTTACGTCATTGATCTTTGTCACAATCCGGTACGGTCCGTCCCATTTAGCTTGAAGCTTAGGAGATTTCCCTTTGCTGCGGACTGGATTGTGCAACCACACTAGTGAACCTTCGTCGAACCCTTTATTGTTCATTTTACGGTCATAACGGGTTTTCATCTTTTCAGACATTTGCTGGCCCGATTGTCTGACGTGTTCATAAATGTCATTCATTTTGTTCCGCAAGTCATTCGCATACTCGGTTATACTGCGTGGGGCATCAGGTGGTATTCCGGTGATCAGGTCTGCAGACAGCCGTAATTCTCTTCCAAAGTTTGCGAAAGCTGGTGTCACCGATGTACTTTCGTGAACAGCGCTTCGATATGACAACAAAAACGGTTGTATGTGCTTGTCCCAAACTCGTTGCCGATTTTCCACAACTTTTGCTAGGTACCTCTCCAGTGTCTGATTAAATCGTTCCACCATTCCATCCGATTGTGGACCCGGTAAGAAGTTGTTCTCGTTTTATGAGTACCCATTACTCGGCAAGTTTCCTGAAATATTTGGGATTCAAAATTCCTTCCCTGATCGCTGTGAATCTCCAAGGGTACTCCAAAACGGCAGAAGACTTCATGAACCAGTTTATCTGCAACTGTTAAAGCTTCTTGGTTTGGAATGGCGAAGACTTCCGGTCACTTAGTAAAGTAATCCATCACAACCATGAAATACTTGTTACCACTTTCACTTTCAGGAAACGGCCCCGCAACGTCAAGGGCTATCCTCTCCCATGGTGCACCAACATTGTACAATTTCAATGCACCTCTACTACGAGTCTGAGGTCCCTTTACAGCTGCACAACTTGTACATTTGCGACACCAGTCCTCGACATCGTCCCGACAGTGGACCCAGTAAAACCGTTCTAGTATCTTCAGTAGAGTCCGTTTTACTCCCAGATGACCTCCTGAACAACCATTATGGTACAGCTGTAGAACATTCGGTACTTGAGCTTTAGGGACAACCATTTGCAAATGACAGCTGTCTCCCCGAGTGTTTTCCCATTTACGGCACAGGACTCCATCCTGAATCACCAAACTATCCCATTGGGCCCAATAGCTTTTTGTGATCGAACTCATTGCTGAGACGTCGCTCCACCTGGGCTTAGGAGCTCTGGCCTTCATCCACTCCAGAATCGGCTTGATGTCCGAATCTTCCTGCTGTGCACGTTGTAGGCTTTCCTTCCAATCGTTGCTGAGGTCTGTCCTGAGCATCCTCACAGGAACCACTTCTTTACTTTCTTGCCTAGTACAATGCTTGCGGTCTTCAGGACAAGGTCTCCTTGACAATGCATCTGTGTTGCTATGAGATTTCCCGCTGCGATGTTTGACCACAAAGTCGTATTGCTGCTGCTGCTGGGCGGTGCTGTTAGCCGCACTACCCTTTGGAAACCAGCCATCTTCCCTTTCTGCAGTTCGCTTAGGGCAGCTGGATCGAAGGTGGCCCCTTTCCCCACAGCCGTAGCACCTAGGACTCTACCCTTTATTGCAATCGCGAACTGTAGCCGCTGCAACCTCCCTGACGCGATGGGAACGATGATCCTGCCGCACAGCTTCCACCTCCAGTGCATGGGCCAAGGCATCCTTAAGCGTCCCGTGGTGCCCGAGCCTCACAGCAGCTCTCACTTCAAGGTCGCGGATGCCGTCGATGAATGCCTGCACCAGGTTTCCATCAATAAGCGCAGGTACGGACTGGTAAGCTTTACGAACCAGCTTCTCCACTTCAAGGGCCTACTGCTGCAGGTTTTCGTTACTGCGTTGCACGCGATCCTTGAGCTGCGCACCAAACACGTGTTCCAGGTGAGTGTCGCCATACCGAGCCTCCAATGCCTCAAGGAGCTGCTCGTAAGTCACTTCCTTACCGAGAGCTTCCAGGACAGTTAAGGCCTGGTCGCGCAGGCCTAGGGTGAGGGCAGTCATGGCCTGACTTTTATTCCACCCGTTCGCCTTCATGACAGCCTCAAACTGGATTTTGTAGGCCGACCAGGAAGAAGTTCCGTCGAACGGTGGCACTTTGAATCCACGTGGTGAAGGTGTTGTAGCTACGGGAGCTGCGATTCCATCCCCAAGTTTGAGGTAATCCAGCGTTTTCTTCACGTCAGCCATCACGGTTAGCTTCACGTCAGCCATCACGTTGTCAACCCGATTATTCACTTGGTCGATTCGGGTTTCAGCTTCCGACAGGCGGTTGTCATATTGAGCAACCTTATCCTTCACCTCCTTCATGTCTCTCCCGAAGGTAGCGTGAAGGTCCTTCATAAGGAGCATCTGTTCTTCCTGGCGGCGCGTCTGCTCCTCCTGTCGGCGGGCCTGTTCCTCTTTATCACGCTGGAGCTTTTCTTCCAGCCGACGTGCCTGTTCCTCCTGCCGGCGGGCCTGTTCCTCCTGTCGACGAGCCTGTTCCTCCTGTCGATGGGCCTGTTCCTCCTGTCGACGGGCCTGTTTCTCCTGTCTACGGGCCTGTTCCTCCTTGTCCCGCTGGAGCTGTTCCTCCAACCGACGAGCCTGTTCCTCCTGTCGGCGAGCCTGTTCCTCCTGTCGGCGGGCCTGCTCCTGCAGCATCATCATCAGAGCAGCCAAATCTGGTGCTGCTGCGGACGGGCCGGCCTCCATGGTCGGTAGCTGGCCCTCCAACCTCTGAGGCGTAGCTCCACCAAATCGCCTCTGGTCCGTCTCTTGCTGGCGTTGACTCCGGGTATGGATACCCTCCGTGTCGTCTTTGGGTAAAACCGGCATGATTTTTAATCCCCTCTTCTGACACCAATTGTTATGAGCTTCGGGTTCGTGACAATTAAAACTGCCGATTTAATAACCAAAAAAATGACACTTTAATAATCAACACTAATTACAACTCAAACACACTAATTACAAAACACAATTGCACTACTGATCGCTTTAAGTCGCACTTGAATATCGCTTCGATGCTTTCACTTCGATCGCTTTATCCAAACTGTGTCGGTCGTGGCGCGTCTCGGCCGCTATATAAGCGCCGAAGATAGTTCTAGAACCTTCCATTGTAGAAACATCTAGCATGTTCGAGTACATGTCGGTCCCGACTGACCAGATGTCGATAGTTCGGGAAAGTTCTAGAAAGTACTCGTATCGAAAGTGCTAGAAGGGTCTTGACTACTAGTTCCGCTACTCGATACTAGATGGCGCTAGTGGTAACTACTGTCGCCATGTACTAGGCATTAATTGTGGCGCGCAACAGTAAGTATTTTTTTTGCACTTGAGGGGTTTAAGTTTTTCGTGAGTTCGGCAACGCATCGACGTCTATCGGTTACCTCTGAAGTTGGTGGTTAGAAGTAGACATAAGTAAATCAAGTACATTATTAGTTGCAGATTGATAGGTGTTATGTAAAAATATACAAAAGAAAGTCGTGTTAGTTACACTATTTATAACTCAAGAACGGCTAAACCGATTCAGCTGGAAATTGGTGGGGAGGTAGCTTAGAACCAGGAGACGGACATAGGATACTTTTTTTTTTTTTTTACTTATAGTAGTAGGGTAGGAGTAGGTTAGGAGTAGAGTAGGAGTAGGGTAGAAGTAGGGTAGGAGTAGGGTAGGAGTAGTGTAGGAGTAGCGTAGGAGAGTAGGGTAGAACTAGTGTAGGAGTAGGGTAGGGTAAGGGGTAGGAGAGTAGGGTAAAAGTGTGTAGGAGTAGGGTAGGGTAAGGGGTAGGACACCACGCGAACGAAGTAGCGCCGGGCAGCTAGAAATAATGTATATGGCAAAACAACGTTTGCCGGGTCAGCTAATGTTAAAATAATACTTTTACATCATGGCTTAAATAAATATAAAAATATATATATATATATCGAAATTTGTTGTAGCAAACGATGCTACTGCCTATCTCTTTGGTGCAATCCTTTAAACACCGAGGCACTAATTTATTTATTTTAACTTTAGTATTAACTTACTTGTATGGCTTTAATTGCGTGAAGTCAACTTCAGTGTCTCCCGTAACTTCAATACACAGCAAACCAAGTCTTGTGAACTTTGGGTACCATTCCGTTAATCTTTCCGTACATAACGCTTTCACAGGAGCCACTACAAGTTAAAAAGAACTTTAACAACATCACAGGTACCTACCTAACAAATCAAGCCGAGGTGTATTTTCAGCAGTCATGATTTACGTAAGTCCCGACTTATTGGAGGTGAATCTATTGCGATTAACGCCAGAACGAGGATCCACGCGAGATACAGCGGCTTTTTACTTGTTTCTGCAATTAGGGCATTTTAACCTGGTTAGGTAACTGAAAACAGATTCAGATTCCAGGCTAGAGAATTCCTACTCAAACAAACAGTTACACATAAAAGTTGCGTCCTGATACCGATTTCCGGGACGGTTACGTCCCGGAAATCGGTATCAGGACGCAAATTTTAATAAGAGCCATTAGGTCAGTATTATCAGCCGCCTGTGTTTAAGACACGAGCATTTAGTAGGTACCTCAGGACAAGTTGCATTTTATTGGACGGTGGATGTGTAGGTACAAAGTTGGGTAGATGGCAGGCTACCCAACTTTGTACCTACCATATCCGACGCATAAATGTCTTTGTCTATTTGTTTATGGATGGAAGTTCAGCATCAGCAGTATACGTGAATATCTACTGACTTATAATACCTCATCATAATCATCATCTGCCTGCCTTTTCCCAACGAAGTTAGGGTCGGCTTCCAGTCTAACCGGATGCTGCTGAATACCAGTATTTTACATGGAGCGACTACCTATTTGACCTCCACAACCATTTTGACCTATTTGACCACCACAGCAATTTTCCGCGACTTCTTCCGCGTAGATTTCATATTTTCCCCTACAACATTTAACACCTGCCTGCTTCGTTAGTCTAATGGTCGCAAACGCTACTACTGAGTATGAGGTCCTGTCCAAAAAATTATACAAACAATGGCAAAAAGGTACAAAATGTTCGAAACCTGAATGATGTCCTCTGTTGCACATTTTCAAAAAAAACTTGCATTTATAAACTTATGTTAGGATCCTCCTGTGCTCATGGCCCTCTCCGGCCCGGGACCCCGTCTGGCTGGGGGCCCGTGGCATTTTGCCCCAATGCCACCCTATAGTTACGCCACTGCACATTCCACCAGATACGTTTAAAACACAATCAGCCTATAATATTTCCAGTGCTGGGACACATGCCTCCTCTCTTCGACAGGGAGAGGCCTGCCGGTCGATTCTGTAAAAATCTCACCGTGAAAACTGAGGTGATGTGAGTTTGTTTTTGCTAGGAAATTACACTATTGACAGCTCACTCCACGCTCACTTCACCTAAGTTTTCACGGTGAGATTTTACAGAATAGCACCACTGTATTCTACTACTCGCGCCCAGTGAGCTTTGATAGATGTCACATATTCGATTTTTAGGGTTCCGTTGCCAAATGGCAAAAAACGGAACCCTTATAGATTCATCATGTCTGTCTGTCTGTCTGTCCGTCTGTCTGTCTGTCTGTCTGTCTGTCTGTCTGTCCGTCCGTATGTCACAGCCACTTTTCTCCGAAACTATACTGTTGAAACTTGGTAAGTAGATGCATTCTGTGAACCGCATTAAGATTTTCATACAAAAATAGAAAAAAAACAATAAATTTTAGGGTTCCCCATACTTAGAAACGAAACTCAAAATTTTTTTTTTCATCAAACCCATACGTGTGGGTAGTATCTATGGGTAGATCTTCAAAAATGATATTGAGGTTTCTAATATCATTTATTTCTAAACTGAATAGTTTGCGCGAGAGACACTTCCAAAGTGGTAAAATGTGTGTCCCCCCCCCTGTAACTTCTAAAATAAGAGAATGATAAAACTAAAAAAAATATATGATGTACATTACCATGTAAACTACCACCGAAAATTGGTTTGAACGAGATCTAGTAGGTAGTTTTTTTTTAATACGTCATAAATCGTAAACCGCAATTTACCATTCATTAAATCAACTCAAAAAAAAAAAACATTTAATTTCATAAACATAAACCTTATGAAAAAACCCGGATGTTACGGAACCCTCGGTGCGCGAGTCCGACTCGCTCTTGCCCGGTTTTTTTGTTCTAGGGCATGGCGGTTTCCTCACGATGTTTTCCTTCGCCGTTTTGAGAGCAGTGGTGATGAAATTATTTAACTCGAATCTACGACCCGACTCATAAGTCAGGGTCGTTACCATTGGGCCACCTTAAATGGTAAGACTCAGAAGGGTATTAAGACTTACTGTAAATAATTTTGAAGTCCTCAGTGTACTGCTTTTCTTCTAACTCCATCAGTAGCTGTACTATCGCCATTTCAAATACCACGGTCTTTCCCGACCCCGTAGGTGCACATACAACGATAGATTTGTCTGGAATACAAGGTGATGAATTGTTTTAGGGTAAATTGATCTAGGTAACAGTCGGACCTTTATGTCTGACTTCCCTACTACAACAAATGCGTACCTAATACACTAACAGTATAGTTGCCGGCACGTGACTTGGCAAGAGTTTTTGTAGTGGGGGAAGTTTGCGCACGCACATTTTCATAGGTACATTTTTATATGCGCGAATTTCCCCTACTACGAAAATCTCTTGCCAAGTTAAGTGCCGGTAACTGTATATAAATAGCAATGACTTTCATTTTGACAGTTCAACAACATTCATTGCGTTATTTACGTTGCTGAGCAGACAATTTTTTGAACATATGAAGCAATGGATTAGCAATATCCTTCAAAAATCATTCAGATTGTGATTGAAAGTGTGTTACGCAATTGGGGTCTGACACAGACCAGAGATAAAGGCACGTAAAAGTCAAATTGTTGTAATGAACGTGCTGTTGACTGTACCTATTTGAAGAAGAGAATAACTAACCTGAGTACAACGAATCTTCAATGACACTTGATTGTACTAGGTTGAAATATGGATATGAAAACACGTCTCGAAATTTTGGATCTGCAAAAAATATAATAATTCTGTTTAGGTCGCTGAACAGGTCGACACATAGCCATAGCTAAAGAATCACCTAGGGTTCTTAAATAATAACATACGCTTGCCAAGTCCAAAAATACTTAGGTAAACCTTATGGACGCATCCCGTCATCTTTTGCTGATTAGGTACCTACACTTCGACGGTAGGTACCTACCTACCTACCTGTTTTTATATTACTTAGTACCTACTAGCTTCCACCCGCGAGGTATGTCGATAAAAACTATCCTATGTCCTTCCCCGGGATGTAATCTATCTCCAAATTTTGTCGAAATCCGTGCAGTGGTTTAGGCGTGAAAAGGTAATATACAGAATGTGTATACATAGATATGTAGGTTTAAGAATAGAATTACGCTTACCCACTTCCTCTGTACTGCGAAACTGACCACGCTGCCCAGTACCCTTAGGTGGACGTTCTATAACTCTTGCATCTTCATTAAAATTATTGTTAACAGTTGATGGTCTACTTTCAACTGACGACGACAAAGACAGAGGTTGGGAGTTGCATATTTCATCGACCAGAACATCTGTGAAGCTTGCACTAAAACAAATGAATAACTATGTATGTTACGATTTTACACCACTTAGAGGCAGCAGGATAAAAAAATGATTTTTTTCTTCTCATTCTTTAAGAGAATCACAAAAACCTTATATTTGTTGTTACATAATAGTTAATTTCGTTAATAATGTTACTCACAGAGTAGTATTCATTATTTGCGCGTAATGACACTAAACAAAATTAGAATTTTGTAGAAACTTTTTATAAATCCCGCCAAAACATTTCTCGTTCACAAAATGTCAAACGACACAAAAAAATATTCGAAATGGTAACTTCTTGGTAGCAGCATTTGAAAATTGATAAAAAAATAAAAGAATTATTTAAAAATGTATTCTATCTAAAACTCAAATAACGATATCATCTTTATAATATTTTTTTGTACTGGCAATTATTTTTGGTTATATTAACAGTAGATTGCGTCAAAAGAAAATAGAATTACTACTGACTTCAGATTTTCAATAAAAATCAGTGAAAAAAATAAACACAACAATGACACCCGACAGACGGCAACACCAAGGTTGCATTCCGAATTATGCCATAATCGCTCACAGCGCTTACATTAAAATGTTCCGATTTCTAAATCATGATTATGATGAGTTGATGACAGCTTAGGGCTGTCAACAATTCGGAACGATAATGAACGCGCTCACAGTGCTCGCTCAACGTCAAAGCGTCACTTGAATACTCATGGTTGGATTACAGTATTTCTTTGGTTAGGTGGCGATTGTAGTTAGCTAGAAGTACAATAAATTTCGAATATGCAACATAAGTTTAAAGATATGATGCAACTCAAAACAAAACGATTCACGGAAACTCGATAACGCGCTCACGCGCTCACGCTTATTCGGAACGGGGATAAGTACGCTGAGAGGGGCCCGTGGCTAAATAATAACAGCGGCACAGGTCGATCGATCAGGGTAAGCTACGCTTGCCGCGGTTGGTGTGTGGGTGGATGACCATCTTTACATACCGACCGAGACCCCTCCGTGCCTCGGAAAGTACGTTAAGCCGTTGGCCCGAAAGTCTGTCAACCAGTCTTACCAAGGGGTATCGCAAAGAGATTTAAGATAGGTACAATAGAGGGGCTATGCAAAGAAATGTCTTAGAAAAACTGATCCCATGTCTCAGTGCCGCCATCTGCCAAAGTATAGCAAAATTAGAGCGGCAATTTATTCAATTAGATTCAGCTATCGCCCGGTAGATGGCCAGTGTGGCTAGTGTTGCCAGATACGATTTTCAATCGATGGATTGAAAATCGGATCGGTGGTGCCTGAAAAATCTAATATAAGTCAAATCAGTTAGATAAATATCGAAAACTAAACAAATTAGGCAAAAATTGACTCAGGCAGAAAAAATATTCTAAGTACAATTTTATTCGCTACTATTCATTGCCCGTGTCACCGTCTATGACAAGGTACTTATCAGTTTCAGTGTGTGTTTTTAAGTAAGTAGTTATTTTCATTTTAAAACAAAATAATTTTAAATGTGCCTGCTTTGCCGCCGAATTATTATGCTTTTGTGTTTTATAATGCTTTTTGTGTAAAGTAGACCTTTTTTGCAATTGTCGGTTGCGTTTCGTTTTTAGCAAAATTATTATTTTTTAAATTAAAGTGTAAAATAACTTTGTGCCTATATCACAAAAAATACTCTATTGCTAAAAGGTAGTTTCCTTATGATAATCTCCCTCATACATTTAAATAAATATTATCGACAACAAAATCGATATACAACATCATATCTCTGAAAGGCAGTATAGTCCGACTTTTAATTAGTTTTTAATTCTTCTAATAATTATTACCCTCTTTTATAAAATCAATTAAACATGGATCGATTTTAAACTGAATGTTACTTGAATGAATCGATTCACACCACTATATTAATTTCGTTAAAAAGTGGTAATACTTAAGCTGTCATTTTACCCAACTATAGTAAAGCTACTCAGCAATAGATGGCGTTTAATACAAAATATACAAATTTTCTAGATCTTTATATGAAAATTATTTAATTCTAATTAGAAGTTAGGTTCAGGTGTTTTATCATAACGAGACTTGCAGTAACGTAATGCGCAACTGCCATATTTCCATATAAAATATTTTTCTTTTGTTGGACACTAATGCGTCAATGCGACTTGACGCGCAGGCGTACCATATTAGACTGAGAGACTTGTTACTCCTAGGTAACAAGTATCGGATCACTGGTTTGTTCGCAATGTCCATAATAATTTAATGTAAATAATTTAATGTCTTTGGGGTATCGTATTACCCTGTAACTGGGTTGTGGAGGTCAGATAGACAGTCGCTCCATGTAAAATACTGGTATTCAGTTGCATCCGGTTAAATAAACTGGAAGCCGACACCAACATAGTTGGGAAAAGGCTAGGCAGATGATGATAAGTACGCTAAAATCGATTACAGCGTAACTCAGAACGCACCCCACCCAACACAAGACGACAGTACGCTAGTATTATATTATCTGTGACGACAGCATATCAGAAGTGTGACCATATCTGGCAGGATCCTGCCTTTTTGGCAGGTTTAGCTCTTTATTTTACTCTCTGGCACTTTTGTTTGACGTTTTAGAAATCTGGCAGTATTTGGCAGTATTAGCAATATAAGCTGACAGATTTGGCAGTATAGCCACTACAGCCCACAAAAAGAGTAGGATGCAGTATCGAGAAAGGAAAAAAATTAAGTAGGAATTTTAAAATGCCTATGGCAACACTGGCAACGGAAATACCTTTGGTTCGGGGATTTCCCATAACATCTCTAGTTGGATTTGTAGTTCCTTCCATTGTAAATCTTAAAGTGCTGAGCAAAATGTTTATAATAATATAATATAATATAATAAAAACAAAAACGCGGAAAAGATTTATTAATAAACATGTCGCCTCTATTTTACTTGTTAAACAGGGCATTAGTGAATATGGTGACTGCGTTTCATTCCAGCCAACTAAAGAAATGATTAAACAAATGACAAAAGCGATGTATAAAGAAAGTGATCAAGAAGAATACGGTGCTAATACGAATGTATAATTTAATTCAGTTCACTTTTAGACTTTAAGATCAATTATTTTAAATAAAACTACAAAAAATCATGTGTCTATTTGTTTTAAATTTTTAAAATATTATTGTTATGTGGGTAACTACATATTTACAATTAATAGGGTAAACTAGTGTCTAAGATTAACGACTGTTGCGACAGAACAATATATGAGCTTGTACGAATCGGTTGCGTTATTTCATCTCCACCCCCTCTTCGGTTATAACAATTATATTGGCATTATTTTGGCATTTTGTGCTTTCGATTTTGGCAAGATTTGTCAGTTTTCATGCCCTGTGGGGCAGGATCTCTAATTTAAAGTTGGTCACACTGAGCATATGTCACAGTCAGCTTACTCAGCTTGTCAGGCGCACAGAGTACTTTTTGATTGGTCTGGCCGTCTGGCGTCAGCTGTCTGACAAGAAATTGAAAGACAAAAATGTTTTTGTGCAACTTTTTCCTTATATCTTTTGATAGCCAGTCTTCTTGCTTTTGTTAATTGCAGTGAATTTAATGTGTGTTCTATTGTTTTAATCACTAAGTTAAAAATCAACAGTGATGTAAGTATTGATACAATTATTAATTTATTACAAGACAACAATTATTCAAGAGCTACATAATTCCAAGATATTATCTTACTTATTTTTATTACAGGGAAGTCCAAAGTGAGTATGGAGATGCCGATACAATCAGTGTTGATACATTAGTTCTTGAACAAATGGTACAAAAGGAAAGAGCTAAAGAGATAACGGAATTGCAATCATTGAGCAAAAAAGTTTGTTTTCTTCACACAAATTTGTTGTACTATCGGCACGCAACATCTGCCATGGGCTCAGCGTGTTATCAGTTATGGGTAACTTTACTAAAAAAAGTAGGCGGGACTCGCAATGGATGGCGGGAACTTGGTTTCTCGTTAGGCCTGTCACAAGATGATTTGGATGTGAGTTTTAATGTTGTTTTCGTTGAGTCATGTCATGTGATATTTTCACAGAATTTTCGTGTTTTTGATAAGCCTATAGCTTGTTCTTTATTTTATTATGTTCCAAAGAAATAATAATAGATATTATAAGTTAAAACTTCTAAAATAAAACACAAGCAACAGCTAAAAGTTATTTGTTGAAAGTAATATTATAGAACATAGAATTAAATTGACATCTAATGTGAAATGTTTGTTTTTCCTCAGTATATAATGCATTCCGTAAACGAAGACCATGTTGATGTGGTATTGGAAGTGTTCAGACAAAATGACAATGCAACAATTGACAAAATACTGGATGCTTTAACAAAACTGGAGCGCTATGACATATTGAAGTCAATAGAAAAACCACTTTGTGAAATAGCTCAGTATTTCAATAAGGATGACAGTGGTTATCAAAGCAAGGGCTCTGGGGATACAGTGAAGAGAGAGATCGTCACCATAAAGCTGCCTAGCCGCTTACCAGCACCATTGAATAAAAAAGTTGTTATTGACAATAAGGACCCGAAAAAACCAAAACAACTCAGAAAAGCTGCCACTACAAATGAGCCCGTAGTAAATGATAGTCCTATTCTTTTCTTGACTTATTCACAGGATGGTTTTCCGACTGCTTTAAACATACAAGAGTATGTTGAAAACTGGTTGGATGTACCTAATGTTGAAGTCATCACTTTGAACAATAGAAGAGAAGAGTTGTATCAAAATCCTGAGAAGTTTATAAGGGAATATTTTGAAAAAGTATGTATGACAATGTTAATATTAATCGCCTATTACAGTGGGTTGCCAAATTATAAGGGTCAGTCACATTTTTTATCACTTCCTATTTTGGGTGTACTTGACTGCAGTTTTAACTTCTAAAGCGTTTCAGGATTGTGTCATTTACGATCTATGTTATGGGTTTGGTTTCCGCACTTAGTCCTTCAAGTGGACCATTGTGCATGGGTCATCACGGCCATGGCGGTCGGTGGTTATTCCAACCACACCACCTCCCTTCAGAAGTTGATTACATCTCCTGGCCTGTTGAGAACATCTGTGTAAGATCTGGGAGTCCCAACAGTTTCAGACCTAATCTAGGTGAAGCCTGTGCACTCAAAAGCACATTTTCACATTATCTCAAAAGCACATTTTCACAATTTCTTCAGCCTCTATATCTAGGTATATGTCATAAGCGCTAAGGGGGTTGGGCGCCTTTACATTGTCCAAAGAACTATGAAACAGGACCTTAAGAAACTTGTCTGTACTAGTCTTGTTTGTTGTACCGACACTTGAAGAATGGCTCCCAGATGGAGAGAATTCATGTTTACGCATGATTCAGAGCCATTTCATAAAGCCAGGAGTCTTACCAAGTACTTGCACTTGGCATCCCACAACTCTACCTTGGCCTGGCAATTCTCCTGACATGAATACCATAGAAAATTTATGGGAGTTTACCAAGGCCGAAATAGCCAAAGAAATGATAACCATCAGACCAAGTTCAGACTCATAAAAAAACCGGCCAAGTGCGAGTCGGCCTCGCACACGAAGGGTTCCGTACCAGAAGGCATAAAACGCCAAAGAAAACCTCTCTTATACCCCTTTAAATTTTAACTTTATTTTATTTTTATTATTTGTTGTTATAGCGGCAACATAGGTGACTTCGTAAAAAAACTATAAAAATAAAGCTTTTGTCATTCCAACAAACTGTGTACCTATTTCTAATTAATTTAAGACTAATATTTTACAAATGCTTACCATTTTTTTGTGACTACCCCTAATAATTTGGCAACCTACTCTATGTGTCTAAACACACTATGCCGAAGTTACGCGACCGGAGTTCGGCAAGATTACGCCCGCAATGCTATTTAACGCAACGTAATTTCGGCATAATGTGTCGTCAGTAATTCAAATAGCATTGCAGGCGTAATCATGCCGAACTTCGGTCGCGTAACTTCGGCATAGTGTGTTTAGACACTAATAATTAAGTTTTTGAATTTGATAGCCCAATTCCTTTTTTTTTTTGTCTCTTTTTTTTTACAGTCTGTCACTGTGTATAGGACATTTAGTAATTTTGATGACGTGATAAATGTCTTGCTCGGTATGCGTCCTATGACACATCCTAAACCGTCGTCCTAAACCGGGGTTCTGTCCCAACGTATGTGCGGATGCGAGGTGAATCAGTGGTGGACATTTCGTTCGCCAGCCCCGCTCTGTTGCCGCACGTCGTCGACTGGCGCGTCATGGAGGGGGTGGAGACCTACTCCGACCACCGGTACATCCGGTTCGACGTCTCCGCCCAGACCTCAGGCGCGCCAGTCTGACAGGCCCCGAGTGGTCCGCTGTGGGCGCTGAAGCAGCTGGACCGGCAGCTTCTCCTGGAAGCCTCGATCGTGCAGGCCTGGGTGTCACCACCGGACAGGCCTGCTGACATCAACGACGAGGCGGAGTGGTTCCGGGAGGCCATGTCCGAAATATGTGACGTGGCAATGCTCCGGGTCCAGCCAGGACGCGCCTGGCGCCAGGTGTACTGGTGGTCGCCGGAGCTGACGACCCTGCGCGAAGCGTGCGTCGCTGCGCGGCGCCGGTACGCCAGGCACCGCAGGCTCCGTATCCGCCCTCCGGATACGGAAGCCATTCAGGCGGAGCTGTACGAGGGGTACAGAGCGGCGAAAACCGCCCTCCGAGCGGAGATCCTGCGGGCCAGGGGACTGGCCCGCGAGGAGTCGCTGGAGACTCTGAACCGAGACCCGTGGGGACGCCCCTACAAAATGGTGCGGGATAAACTCCGCCCATGGGCGCCCCCGCTGACGCAGAGTCTCCGGCCCCAGCTCGTGGAGGACGTAGTGGGCGCTCTGTTCCCTTCGCGAGGGGAATATACACCCCCGCCCATGGCTCCGCCTCCTGCGGTGCCCGATGCGGACCACACTGCCGACGACGACGACGACGACGATGCTCCCGAGGTGACCGAGGTAGAGTTGAGAGTGGCGGTACGTAGGCTGAATGCCAAAAATACCGCCCCAGGACCCGACGGCTTACCTGGGAAAGCATGGGTTCTGGCCATGGAGGCTCTCGGGCCTCGACTGAGGGGGCTCCTAAGCGCATGTCTGGAGAGGGGCCAGTTTCCACTACGTTGGAAGACGGGGAAGCTGGTCCTCATTAAGAAGCCGGGGCGCCCTGCGGACTCTCCGTCCGCTTACCGGCCCATCGTGCTGCTCGACGAGGTGGGCAAGCTCTTCGAAAGAGTCATTGCAGACCGCCTCGTCGGGCAGCTGATGCGGGTGGGACCGGACCTGGCGGAGGGCCAGTTCGGCTTCCGCAGGGCGCGCTCTACGGTAGACGCTGTCATGCGCGTACGAGCCCTCACGACGGGGGATGCTGTTGCCCGGGGTGGGGTCGTCTTGGCGGTGTCTCTAGACATTGCCAATGCCTGCCCTGGAGTTGCATCAGGGAGGCACTCCGGTATCACCGGATGCCGACCTACCTCTGTCGCGTGGTCGAGGCCTATCTGACGGACAGGGCCGTCATCTACCCCGGTCATCAGGGAGAGTGGAACCGGCGAGAGATGTCGTGCGGTGTTCCACAGGGATCGGTCCTGGGGCCGCCTCTGTGGAACATCGGGTACGACTGGGTGCTGCGCGCCGACCTCCATAGCGGCGTCAGCGTAGTTTGCTACGCTGACGACACGCTGGTCGCAGGGGAGGTCGCACTGGCGCAGGGGAGGTCGCACCAGGCGGCGGCGGAACTAGCGACACGCGGGGTTGCGACAGTCGTTGAAAGGATCCGGCAACTGGGACTCGAGGTGGCCCTGCACAAGTCCGAGGCCATGTGTTTTCATGGCCCTCGGAACGCGCCACCGTCGGGTTCCCAAATAACGGTAGGAGGGGTTCACATCGGCGTCGAGTCGACGATGAAGTACCTGGGACTCGTCCTCGACAGCCGATGGAATTTCGTGGAGCACTTCAGACGTTTGGCTCCCAGACTGGAGCGGGCCGGCGCTGCGTTGAAACGGCTCCTGCCCAATCTAGGGAGTCCAAACGCCTCCTGCCGGAGGCTCTACGCGGGGGTCGTGCGGTCCATGGCCCTTTACGGAGAACCGGTGTGGGCGCGTTCACTGAGGCGGCGACCAGCCCGGCGGTTGAACGCATCCCAGAGGGTCATGGCCATCCGGCTAGTCCGGGGTTACCGCACGGTCTCCGGGGAGGCAGCGAGCCTCCTTGCCGGATTGCCGCCATGGGATCAGGAGGCCAAAGTCCTCGCCCACATATGGGAGTGGCGAGAGGAGGTAAAACGCCGGGGCGTAACTCCGCTGCCGCGAGAAATCGCGGCGCAGCGGACAGAGCTCCGGCGGGATCTCATGGCGACATGGAGAGTAAGACTGTCGCAACCCAGTGCTGGGCATGCCACAATTGCGGCGATAAGTCCCCTCTTTGAGGAGTGGCTAGGGAGGCGCCACGGCGTCCTCACCTTCCGCCTAACGCAGGTCCTCACCGGGCACGGCTGCTTCGGGAGGTTCCTGTTCAGAATAGGGCGGGAGGAAACGCCCGGGTGTCACCATTGTGTGGATCGCGCGGAGGACACGGTGGAATCTGCCCAGCTTGGGCAGAGCACCGCCGTGTCCTCACGGAGGCGATGATCTCTCGCGTCCGGCCCTAGTCCGGGCCATGGTACGGAGCGAGAGTTCATGGGAGGCTGTAGCCTCCTTCTGCGAAGCAGTGATGCTCGCGAAGGAGGAGGCGGAGCGCGTGAGGGAGAGGCAATCCTTGCGCCCTCATGCCCCTAGCCGCCGCAGGAGACGCCCTGGGCGTCGGGAATCGATAGCCGATTCCCGGCCACCGTAGGCGTAGTTAATTTCTTGTATACTTTGATAATAATTTTCCTGCTTTTTTTTTTCAGGCCGATATCATCATACCGATCATAACAACTGGCTACATAGAACAAATTAAGTCACATAATCCAGCTGTTCCAAATACGTCTGATAATTTAGATCATAAATATGTTAATTTTATTTATAATCTTATTGTTAATAACTATATTCATGCATCAGGTTGCCTTAACAAGAGAGTAAGAAGCGTGTTGCCTCAAAATGCTAATGTTGATTTATTTATGAGTATCACAATGTATCCTGATTTGATGCCGTGGACATATGAAACCAATTTCGATGCGCAGTTCAAAGCTTTCTTGAAGAAATAGTGTGTACTCTTGACTGTATTAACTTTATTGCAACTATCTACAATTGCCATATTCAATACTTTAAAGTATTTTTCATGTGGGATACCTTTTATATTGATACCAATTGCATCAATTAAACAATATTTTTATAGAAATTAATAGTTTTTAATTTTAAAACTCCTTAATAGTTACATTATAAGATAGTATTATACGATTCTATTTTTATTCTGCAGAAAAGAGCCATCAGAGCCATATATAATCTCCGCAGGCGCGATTCTCTAAGGGAACTGTTTAAGGAAATTAACATCATGACGGTGCCTTGTCAATATATCTATGAAAACATCATGTATGTAAGGAAAAATTTACATCTTTTTAGTAAAAGAGGTGAAAGACATAATTATAGTACTAGAAATAGGGACCTATTAGTTCAACCAGGTTTCAGACTGGCTAAAGTAGATTCATCTTTTATGGGGTACTGTCTAAAATGTTATAATAAAATACCTCCCCACATTCTTCAACTGAATGAGACAAAATTTAAATCTTGTATAAAACGCACACTATGCAGTCAGGCATATTATAAGTTAGGGGATTACATCGCTGACAAAAATGCCTGGCTCAATGCTAGTCCTGCTCCACAACTAATTGACTAACACTTGAAAATACTGTTGGAGCTGCTGAAGATTGTAAGACTATCCTTGCATTGTATAAACTCAATTTCCTTTGTATTGTATAATTGCATAGCACAGATGTGAGTTCTATGTAATCTATAGCTACCATTTACTGGGTAATAATATATCTTTCATTGACTTGAATATTCCCTGGCGGCTGATAGTGTGTCATGCTCACTCAAATGTCTCGCTGGCGGTGGCGTGTATGTTGGATCATTTAGCTCCCTTCAAAGTGGTTGAGCTGAATGGTGCTGATATATACGTCATGTTCGTGAACGGGCGCCGTCAGTTGGGACTGGTCATCACTTGGCCGCCTGGGCTTATTTTAATTGTTTTAATTTTGGATTGTTGTTTTGTTACTATTTGTTGTATTCTGGACGCTCTTAACGCGGACATCTTTTTTATTTTTTACATCGTTCTCACATTATATAATCATAAATTCAAAAGAAATGATGTAACAAATGTTTTTGTAAAATGAAATTTAAAAAGAGTGTCCATGGAGTTTCTTGCCCGTTCTTCTCCATAGGTACCTACGCTTTGGAATGGGCAACTAGCTTCATATTTTATGACTGACCGACTTCTTGACATTTCAAAAGTGCCTGTTAAAGGTTTAATTGAAATAAATGCTTTGAGTTTGAGTTTGAGTTTGAGTACAAATGAAAAGAATATTGCAATACTAAATTTTACTAAGGCAATACAAATCTTATTGCTAAGATTGATCCTATAGATTTCAATTACAAAATAAACTATAGAAAACATCAAAGTAATAAGAAAATGAAAATATTAATGAGAAATTCCGTTTCTAGAAAAGTACAATATATAAATTATGACATAACATTACATAGGCTAATACATTATGATCCTGATGTAATACAGACAGGCTGCCCAAAAAAAACACAAATTAATACGCTAAACATTGCATTTAATGAAGAAAATATTAAATAAGTAATATAGTAGTATTATATAAATAACAGAGCTACCTTGCTCCTAAATTGTTTTTCTTTATTAAACACACAAACACTAGCAAGTAACTTTTAGGACAATGTAACATTTGCTGTGTAAAATTAGAAAAGCCTAGTTTAGTTTCTGAAGTATACACAATGCTTATCATCATAAAATTTCCTTTTACACAACAAAAGTCACATTCTGACAACTATGTCTTATTGTTAACTGTTTATCAGTAAGAGGTATAAGAAAAACATTTGGTATGAGGTGTTAACTCACATAATACTAAAAAAGATTATGCCTATATTAAGTTCCCATGAGAGGATCAAGTTTTTATTGACATTTGATCTAATCTTGGTCGTCAGTCTTGCTCTCAACATCCTCAGTAGTTTCATCTGCAGTACTGACATCATTGACATCAATTCCAGTGTCATTGTTGCTGCTGTTTGCTAGTTCCTCCTGCAAAAACATGTAAAGCTTTAAAATGAGGTGGTGTAAGCAGGACAAACAGTTGAATAGTTCTACCAAGCAGCATTTATAAGATAATTTATGGTAATGTGAGGGAAGTCTGTAAAACAAAGAAAAATCATGCGATATTATGCTCTTCATTGAAACCATCAACACAAGAGGTTCTTTTTTTAATAAAATAGACATTTAATGTGGAGTATTGTGAAGTTACATGACAGAATTGTAGATTTGGGTAGTCAGAAACTCAGAAGCCAGAAAGTGAGATAACCAGTCTTACTATGGGGTATCATATTACCAAGTTACTGGGTTGTGGAGGTCATAATACACAGTTGGTCCATGTAAAATACTGGTATTCAGCTGCATCCAGTTTGACTGGGAGCCGACCCCAACAAAGTTGGGAAAAGGCTAGGCGGAAGATGATGAATTTGTATGTGAAATAACAGTAAAGGTAATGTTCTTTTTCAATCTTGTTTGATAGAAATAAACTTGCCTTGATCACTTCAACAAAACTGTTAGCCTCATCCAACATCTGTTTGAACAGGGCATTCTCTTCCTTTAGGTCTTCAATGATTTTACGGAGCTTCTCATTTTCATCCAGAGCATCTTGTAAAGCAACTCTGAAAATTAAAAACATGTCTTTGTTCAAACATAAAACAAAGGATTTTTTGGAGCCCTAATATAGCCATAATCAATCATAGTGGTGTTATTGACCAGTTTGCTGATTGCAGTTGACAAGGAAGGTTCATCATCATTGCACATAAAATACACTTATTAATATCAAATTAATAGAAATAGTAGGTACTTACTGACGCTTCCCAGCAAGGAGTTCCCAATATTTTTCTGATGGGCCTTCAGGATTGGTCAAATCATCAACAGTGATTTTCGTGTCAAGGTTTGCTTGAGTTTCTTTGGTGGACAAGTTCTTGCGTTTAACCTCAACATCACTAAAATCAAAACAACATAATTTAAGAACTTTATCTACAAGTTGTAGTTCAATTATTGGATAAAGCACATTATTACTCACGCAGGGGGCGACTCCTGGCTTAGTTGGTGCTTCAAACTTTTTGATGGTCTACCCACTAAATTTTCCCTATCTGAAGCAGTGTGTTGAAGTGTTTTGAGGGATCTCCTTGTTACTCTCGTCGACTCCTAAAAGCCATAAAAAATTCTTAGCACAAAATAAAATAGGTATAAATATTGATCAAAATACGTGAACCGGTAAGGAGCACAAGGGGACCGTAAAACAAAGCATAAGTTCTCTCTTACCTGGAGCTCTTGAGTGCTCATGGTGAAGTTTGTTCTGATAACCGGTTTATTAGGATGCAATGGTAACTTTCTGTTGCAGGAAATAAACAGAAGAAACTAATAATTTGTCCTATTTACCAGCTCACAACGAATGCCGATTGACACTTTTTGACAGATACTGTTTTGACAGTGGCTTTTCCCGCTAAATGATTCTACCAAAGAGTAAAGTAACTATTTTAGTTTCTCTGTCTACGTAACTATTGGATTCTACTTTTTACTCTTATTGATTTACTGTATAAAAGTATACCTAGGCTTTTTAGCAATGGCTTTATTTGTGTAAAGCTATGGTATAATACCGTAAACTAAATACGTCTACTAACTCACAAACGTGGATGCATCACAAGTGCTTGCCCGCAAGCTTTCTTTTGCCAGCTTTTAACACTATTACCAATCCTCGACAATATCACAAATTCTAACGTGAGGACAGGGCGTTTGACTTGACTTATTAAGCCTCAATCAACACCCGAGAAGGCTATCGTTAAGCAGATGAAGGGCTTGATTCAGAAAGTGGTACTGCTGGACACGGTGCATATTGAAAATAAAAAAGGGTTAGGCTGGGCTTCCACCAAAGCGGAGAGGAGATGTGTTTTGAATAACCAATCATCGTTATTTCCACATCTCCTCTCCGCTTAGCTTCGGTGGAAATGGATCAAGCGGAGAGGAGAGGTGATGAAAAATTTTTCCATAGAATTTTGTGCCACGAGCAAGCAAGCGGCGTGGCAGAACGGAGACGTGTGTGGCCGGGCGGGAGCCGGCGCCTGCGCTCGCGCGCCCCTTTCCCGGCTGTCTTCTCCCCGCGCCTCGCACACCCGAAAGAGTCATTCCCATCAGACATCTCCGCTACGCACAGCTCACATCTCTTCTCCGCTACGCATCTCCTCTCCGCTTTGGTGTAAATAACCTGCCAGCTTCGCAGCACATCTCTTCTCGTCTCCTCTCCTCTCCGCTTTGGTGGATACCGGACCTAATATTTTTCCACCAGTTGGATATGCAAAAACTGTACATACTATAAGTTTATTTTTATTAGAAAAGATCATTCTGTATCATAAGGTGGGCGTGCAACGTGTAACTATTGTTGTGTACAAATCAAACTAGGCTTGCGGCAAGCGCTTGCAATGTTTCCACACGTATTTAGACAGTGATGGGGCATGCGTATACGGTATAATCATGCGTGAGATTACTAACTTAAACATGATTGAAACTCAGACCAACAAAAAAAGAAAGACGGCGCGCCGCGAACATCAAAAGTGAAGCCATAAAACCGTGCTCCTGCAAGTAAACATACACACTCACGCAAACACCTACACTAAAACCATGCTCATCGCTCTTAGTACGTCACGTCACGAGTCGTCGTCAAGTTAACATAGATTAAAAAAATATAATTATGCCTTCCTGTGCAGTGAAAAGTTGCAAAAACAACAGCAAATCACATAAAAAGTCTCACGGAATCACTTTTCACTTGTAAGTACTTGAAATAATATCGTTTCTATAATATTAAATTTTAGATTACTTGGAACAAAAAACCTCAACGAACGAAAGTAGTGACATAAGGTGCCGGGGGTTGCCATAATACGATTTAAACTCAAACTCAAACTCAAACTCAAACTCAAAGCATTTATTTCAATTAAACCTTTAACAGGCACTTTTGAATTGTCAAGAAGTCGGTCAGTCATAAAAATATGAAGCTAGTTGCCCATTCCAAAGCGTAGGTACCTATGGAGAAGAACGGGCAAGAAACTCCATGGACACTCTTTAAATTTTCCCCATTCGATTAATACATACATATAAATATGATTTGTTACTTCGAGTTATATTCCTATTTTCTTTTTTATGTATTGAATATTTTGGGTTTCCAATTAATACCAATACCATACTCAACAATATCTTACTCGTACAATATTATACTAGTTCCTACTCGCACAAATATCCCCAAATTATAGGGAAAACATTTAACAAATGGCAAGCCTTCGATACACACATAGATAAAAAGGTGGCTTCAGTTTTAATGTTCGTGGCGCGCTGTCTATCTTTTTTTGTTGGTCTGAGGATTGAAATTGAAACATTCATTGACAATCTTGATCAAACCAATTTGTTATTAATCATAATTATAAGCGCACGAGTAGACGATGAAGGCTGGTGGATTCTACTCCGAAAAGAATGCTGAAATTAGATCGGTAGCCAAGTTCTTATATTGCAAGCCACTAACAACGCCCTTCTATAGAGTGCCAGACAAGGATCTTTTGGGGCGCTTAAATGACTTAACAGGGGGAAGCCCCCCTGGTAATGTTAAAAGCATTGACACATTGTTGAACCATCATAATTTATATTTATATATTATGTTTGTGATAGTTTAATTTCCAATCTCTGATTACCATTGTTGTATCGTACTTGAACTTTGAGTATTAAACCAACTGGAGGCGCCATTGTCAGGCGATCCCCGCTGCCAAAGGTACGAGACCGCTGGTCATAGCGGTTCTAAACATGTGTGCGTATAGTTTATGCTTGTGTTTGTTTTTTGTTTTGTTTGCGTGCGTAACAACGCGATCGATTGCATTAGTGTATTATTGCGTTCCCTCGTCCCCCGCGATAAGTGACAGACTTATTGGCATAGATATTAGTACTCGTGGCGTCTCCGGTTGGTTTAATACTCAAAGTACTTGAACGATATATCGTTTAAGTACGATACAACCATTTAAGGCCTCACAACAAATTGTCGCTTAATGTTTTCCATCTTTTTTGAAGCTAATCACTAGCTAATCCTGAAACTTGGGAATATTGGATCGATTGAACAAGTCAAGCCATTCGCCGTATTCACACATTTGAATTTGGAGATAGTCTAGTGTGAATCGAGCTTTTCTTTATAATTTTTTTTGTTGGCAGGTAAAATGAAACTGTCATGTTCGTTCTTAGACAAAGAAAAGTATAGACGGCGGGTAGCTCCATTTCATTTCCACAAGAAAGGGATAATGTATTGAGTTATTATAAGTAACAGAAAAGGATAAAGCTATACTATTTCCGTCTCTCAGTGCGTGCCAGTTTTTTCAAGGCAGCTACTCATGTAGCCTATGTTAATTAAGTTAGTTTTTTGTCTCATGTGTGGCCACGCTACCCGATGCTCTATAGCTTTCTTACTCTAAGTGTTCGTTGGAATGATGGCTGCAGGCTGACATTTGTTGAATTGACATGACACTGACAGTCATATATTTGCGCTCGGTGAGAGATGTTTTGTGATAGGTAGTGAAATATAATAATAATCAATTCAATAATTATCTATTGCTTGATTTAACGATAACGCGTGATTATGTGCTAAAAACCCAATCAGTTAATAACGTTCATTGGAAGTATCATCATGATATAATGTAAACTATAGTCTGTTGTGATACGTATTTTCATAAAATAAATATTTTATTCGGTTCCTATCTTACAAAGAAGTAAGAAGAAGTTCTTCGGTTCCTGAAGTACATTTATAACTTTTGGTGTTAGTTTATAGATACAAAGATTTCTCCAGGATATAGCGAAACTGGCCGAAAATGGATACTCTCAAGTGAGTTACTTTTTACAACATATTACTTGCGTCAGAAGGAGTCAAGGTTACGTCTTAACGTTTGTTATACTTGACTTCTTCATGGTTGCACTAATTAATTAAATGATTGTTATGAAACTTTCAGATTCTATTTTGTCACCTGGAATGTGGCAACCAAGAATCCAGGACAAGATCTAAATGCCTTATTGGACTTCCCATCACAGTTTAATAAAAATAAACCACTACCAGACTTTTTCGTGATTGGGTAAGTAGTTATGTGGTTTATGATTACTTGCATAGTGTAGCAAACATTATGCAAGTATCCTACTTATTTTCTAGGTCAATGTGATATGTACTAATTCATTGAGTGAATTGTCTGTTTAACTCATAACTTGTTTTTGAGCTAATGGAATGTCTAATTCTTCTATTTAAATACTATATTATAATACACAATAATATCTTTGTTGCCTAGCCTTTTTCATGTACTTGACCTAATTTTATCCTATGAAATTAGTTACATTAATTCATCCTAACTAACCTTTTGACTGCCACACTTCAAAAAATCTAAAACGTGCCCTCGGCGTCAAAGTCTGTCTAGTTATATGTAGTTGAACCGTATACATGACTGTGGCGGTCAAAAGGTTAAGGAAAATTTTGTGATTATGGCCAGTACTACAGTCTGTTATAGCAATTAGCTGACCCACCTTTTCATTAATGGTTGAGATTTTTTAGAATATGGATTGATAGAATTTTATAATTCTTTTGTATTTTATTTATTTGAGCAAAGTAAATTAAATATAAAAGAATTATAAAATTCTGTTGATCCATATTCTAAAAAATCTCCACCATTTATGCAAACGTGGGTCAGCTAATTGCTATAACTCACTGTACATTTACATAAAGTTAATTTAATAGCACTAAGAAATAATATTATTTAGCTGACAGATGATATTAATAGCAATGTCAACACTATAGGTACCTAGCGAACAAACTAAAAAACAATGTTTGTGTAAAATTGCCTCATAGCAACTAAATATCATGAGGTTTTTAAAGATAAATTATTTATTTTATTTAGTATTTCGTAATGGAAGTATTGAAGGTCAAACATGTTAACGTACTTATCCTATCCTACTAATATTACAAATGCGAAAGTTTGTGAGGTATGGATGTTTGTTTCTCTTTCATGCAAGAACTACAGAATGGATTTAACTTCGATGAAACTTTACAGTAATATAGCTTATACATTAGAATAACACATAGGATACTTTTTATCCCGATAATCCCACGGGGTTGACATTTATATGGGTGAAACCGCGGGGCGCTGCTAATTTAAGATATAGGTATGTAATGTAATGTGTCTTTAAATACTGATATGCCTTTATACAGCAATTGTTTCCTACTTTGATGGCTAGTAAAAAGATATTATTGCTATAAAAAAAGAAATCACTAAATGATAGGCTACAGTCCTTTCACAGTTATTTTACCTCTGATTTTGTATCAATGTCAAAAACAGTGTTCTTTATTTCCATTCTAATAAGGTTGCTGTTTTTACTTTTTCGGATTTTCTACAAAGTTTAGTCAATTTCGGTTTGAACACATGGCAACCCTACTTGTCTATACTTGAAAACGGAACGCTTAATATATAACTGCTGCTCATGAATGAATAAAGGAACCACAATACATTGAAAAATTCATGTATTTCAGGGGGGTTAAGAGCTTTGTTTACTTTTGCTGACGAGGGGGGGAGGGGGTTGTGAGGGGCTGGGGTGTAGTGGTTAATAATTGCAAAATATCAGCTTGTCTTACTTGAACGGCCCTTTACAATAACGTTGCTTTTAGTTGCTGCTGTCAGAGGTATAATAACTATGAAAGGACTCTGCCTAAAAATATGTAGTACTTATAAAAGAGTATAGGTCACAGATATAGATACAAATATGTGTACAAATATGGTACCTAGCGTAAAAAAAGCTATATTAATTTATTAACATAAAGACTTGTTATCAAATTAAGTTTTCCTCAAGATAACATTCTTTTTGTAGGTTAATAAAGAATTATATTCACAACAATACTTTAAAAGGGAGTTTTATAGTGACATGTGTGAGTCATCTTTCTCTTGCACTTATCCCGATTTATTAGGGGTTAGAGCAACATGTCTTCTTTTTCCATACCTCTCTATTAGTCATCATCGGAGTAGTCTGAAAAAAAATGCTACCATTATTAACTTGCTTTTGAAATTTCGTTAAGGTTTTTATGTTTAAGTATTGTCGAACTTGGAATTTATTTATATAGTGCCATTTTTCAGTCCAAAATAAATTTTATTACAGGCTACAAGAAGTCAAGTCTCAACCACAGAATCTTGTAATGGACTCTCTGTTCACCGATTCATGGACACAATCATTTAACAAAATACTTTGCCGGCAAGGCTTCATTATTGCCAAGAGCACCCGATTGCAGGGTATACTGCTGCTGGTCTACACTCAGCTAAAACATGTCATACACCTGAGGGATATTGAAGCTCAGTATACTAAGACTGGACTGGGAGGAATGTGGGTGAGTGAGAAAAAATACTTCAATCCATTTTATTTTGAAGGATAATACAGCTGCTACAATGCAATGGAGTTCAGATGATATAATGTATCACAAATACATTTTAGATGTCTATCTCTACATATTGTACTTTTATGAATGAATATTAGTTTTATTTGTATCAGCAATTAAAATATGCAGAAGGTAGACTGAGCTAAACAGTGCTTTTTCCAATACAATCTCTTCTAAATCTTTTATTGAAATTTTTTTGTCGTAAAACTATACCGTAATGACTGTTTTTTAATATAAGTAACTGGCATTTACAAATGTCTGTTAAATTAATAATACATATATAAAACAAAGGGGAGGGGCCCGTGGCTAAATAATAGCAGCCGCACAGGTCGATCGATCAGGCTAAGCTACGCTTGCCGCGGTTGGTCTATGGATGGGTGACCATCTTTACATACCATGACCCCTCCGTGCCTCGGAGAGCACGTTAAGCCGTTGGTCCCGGCTGTCATTCGTGGATCTTTGATAGTCGGTACAGGTAGTCAGAAGCCTGAAAGTCTAACAACCAGTCTTACCAAGGGTTATCGTATGACCCAGTAACTGGGTTGTGGAGGTCAGATAGGCAGTCGCTCCATGTAAAATACTGGTATTCAGCTGCACCCTGTTAGACTGGAAGCCGACCCCAACATATTTGGGAAAAGGTTAGGCAGATGTTGATATAAAACAAAGTCGGGTTAGTTACACCATTTATAGCTCAAGAACGGGTTGACCGATTTTCGTGATCTTTTATTTGTTGGACTTGTCTTCGCCCCGAATAGCAGAATAATTGTTTAAACATGGGAAAAAATAACAAAAAATCTTTGTCGGTACGAAGTTCGGTCAGCTAGTTAATAATAAGAAAAGCGTTGCGTATTTCTTTAATTCAATAAATCGATGGCTCCTAAGTATATAATTCTATAGAAGTATAGTTGACTCAGTATACTTAGGAGCCATCGAAATGATGTCTATATTTATATGCAGAAAATATATGTCCGTGACTACCGCCGGACCACCAACGCCAATCGCTTTCATATTTGGTAAATAATTAGTACTCAATTGGTACTAAGTAATTAGTACTCGAACCACAAAATTGGTACCTTAGTAGTTTTCGAGAAAATCGACTTTGAAGGTGGTCCGGCGGTAGTCACGCTCCCTTCAGCAGGACCACCATGAGCGCCGAAAAAGGGGGCAAGCTACAGGTATTCTAAGTATACAAATAATTAGTACCCATAAATGTGATTTATTACGTAAAAAAAACAGAACTGTAACATTTGTATTTACCGAGAAATCAACGATGATAACTTTCTCGCAATTGTTCAGCAGGACCACGATTTTGAATGTTGATTCCAAGTTAGAGAAGCTTGTCGCTTTCCTCAAGCCTACATAGAAGATTAGTACCCTGCAAGATAAAATTAGTACCCAAAATTCGACACTAGTACTCCAGTAGTTTGCGAGATATACCTACCATGCCATTGGTGGGGTGGCGGTAGTCACGGTGCCAAATTTTCATTTCAAGATTTCCCTATTAAAAACTGTGATTTCTTCCCAAATTTATACAAAAATTAGTACTCCTAAAGAAGTTAAAGCGACCAAAAATTCAGATTCCCAAGTGTTGTATTTTAAGAGAAATTAGCTTTCATTACTTTTCCATACTAAATCTTCGCGTATAACCCGACCAAATTAAGTTGTCAATGGTATTGAGCTGTTTAAGAGATATGAAAATTTGGCACCGTGACTACCGCCACCCCACCAATGGCATGGTATATCTCGTAAACTACTGGAGTAGGTACCCCCTTTTTCGGCGCTCACGGTGGTCCTGCTGAAGGGAGCGTGACTACCGCCGGACCACCTTGTTAGTTGTCCATCTACATACCTATCTACTTGAAGTTTTATTTCTTTATTTATGTTTAAGTACTTAACGAAAGCAATATAAGTTGAATAAAAGTCAATTGTTTAAAAAATCTCCTAAATTCTCACATAGTCAACGCCGTTTTTTAGGGTTCCGTAGCCAAATGGCAAAAACGGAACCCTTATAGATTCGTCATGTCTGTCTGTCTGTCTGTGTGTCTGTCTGTCCGTCTGTCTGTCTGTCCGTCCGTATGTCACAGCCACTTTTCTCCGAAACTATAAGAACTATACTGTTGAAACTTGGTAAGTAGATGTATTCTGTGAACCGCATTAAGATTTTCACACAAAAATAGAAAAACAAACAATAAATTTTAGGGTTATATATACTTAGAACCGAAACACAAATTTTTTTTTTTCATCAAACCCATACGTGTGGGGTATCTATGGATAGGTCTTCAAAAATGATATTGATGTTTCTAATATCATTTTTTTCTAAACTCAATAGTTTGCGCGAGAGACACTTCCAAAGTGGTAAAATGTGTGTGGGGACACACATTTTACCACTTTGGAAGTGGTAAAATGTGTGTCCCCACACACATTTGAGAGCAAACTATTGAGTTTAGAAAAAAACAGGGGGGGGGCCCCCTGTAACTTCTAAAATAAAAGAATGATAAAACTAAAAAAAATATATGATGTACATTACCATGTAAACTACCACCGAAAATTGGTTTGGACGAGATCTAGTAAGTAGTTTTTTTTTAATACGTCATAAATCGTAAACCGCAATTTAAAATTCATTCAATCAACTTAAAAATAAAAAAAAACATTTAATTTCATAAACATAAACCTTATGCATAAACCCGGATGTTACGGAACCCTCGGTGCGCGAGTCCGACTCGCTCTTGCCCGGTTTTTTTAATACTTAGTTGTAATAAACTGGTTATAAAGTGTACAGTTTACAATAATAATAGGTGCCTCTCTAGATTTACTTGTTTCCTGCTCTCATCTTTCAATATTAATCATTTTGAAATATATTGCTAATCTATTCTTTTTCAGTTTGAAAAATTTGTCTGCTCATCAACGAATGCAATTAATAGAATAGAATAATATACTCTTTATTATGTACACTATATAAATTACAGACATAATTATAGAAACTGTACAAAGGGTGACATAATGTTGATGAACTGTCAAAATTAAAACAATTCCTACTGTTAGAGTGTTATGCAATTATCCTGCTGATCTGCTATTGCGTGTGCGCTTGATACCTAACGTTTAGGATTAAAGAAGTTTAATTGCTCTATTGCAACATTAAGTAAGATTTATATTTCTTATTGTTCGCAAAGAATCACGATAAGTTATCGCGTGAATGCCTAAAATAACAGTTAACGATCGATTTTCTTTATTTGCTTACCTAATGCCTTGATTCTACATACCTACATACCTAAGTAGGTATTATACTTTAGCATTTGTTTAAATCAATAAGGCCTTGAGTGGAAATTTTTGTATGCACAAATCGTTATCGCGCCCTTGAACGGCATGTTTGAATTACATAGTCACACGTTAGGCCTACCTGCTCACTGTAACTAAAATATTTTATGTGCTGTACTTTTACTACAGAACATTTATAATCTACCGTAACTGACGCACTCAGAGACATCATCATCTGCCTAGCCCTTTCCCAACTATGTTGGGGTCGGCTTCCAGTCTAACCGGATGCAGCTGAATACCAGTATTTTAAATGGAGCGACTGCCTACCTGACCTCCACAACCCAGTTACTGGGTAATACGATAACCCTTGGTAAGACTGGTTGTCAGACTTTCGGGCTTCTGACTACCCGTAACGACTGTCAAAGATCCACAAATGACAGCCGGGACCAACGGCTTAACGTGCTTTCCGAGGCACGGTGGGGTCTCAGTATGTAAAGATGGTCACCCATCCACAGACCAACCGCGGTAAGCGTAGCTTAACCTGATCGATCGACCGTGTTAGCCACCACTCAGAGACGTCACTTTAAAATATCTTTTTCCCAACTATGTTGGGTTTTCTTCCAGTCTAATCGGATGCAGCTGAATACCAGTATTTTATGTGGAGCGACTGCGTATCTGACCTCCATAACCCAGTTACTGGGTAACGCGATACCCCTTGGCTACTAATCGTAGCGTAATAAATCTATCTTCAATGTCGAAAGCCCGTATGGCGGCCAAAGTCTGCCATAAGGAAGACATCGCATAAGTCCTACATATTTCTTTATGGAATGTCCCGTAAATAGGACTGGAAAATGGAAATTTTCCCGCGCAATGCGTAGCTGTAACCATGACTTGGTGTCGTTCAGATTAATGTTATAAGGAAAAACATGTGAATTGATGAAATTCTTACACTCTACTTTAACTATGTTCGTAGTCCTAGACGAATATCTACATAAACTTGTAAATGGCCTTCAGTTGCATATTGTTTAAGAGCACTGTTTATATCAGCTGTAAGTTTCCCGAACAGAATAAAATAAAATAATTATATGAATGATAAAATATAGGTCGTCTATAATTTATAACGAACGTGATCACTTTTCATGAAATAAATATGTAGCGAAGATAATGTTACATGCAGAAATTGGTAGTTCAGTATAAACATTCTGCCGTCCTCTAACTAAAAGGCCGTTAAGCCACAGTTGGCCGTTTTCCACTTTGTAATGTCATCATCATCATCATCATTTCAGCCGAAAGACGTCCACTGCTGGACATAGGCCTCCCCCAAGCACCTCCACTTCGACCGGTCCTGTGCTTCCCGCATCCAACGGGTTCCTGCGGCCTTCACAAGGTCATCGGTCCACCGTGTGGGAGGCCTTCCAACGCTACGTCTTCCGGTACGCGGTCGCCACTCCAGAACCTTTCGGCCCCATCGGCCATCTGTTCTGCGAGCAATGTGCCCTGCCCACTGCCACTTAAGTTTGGCAATTCTTCGGGCTATGTCGGTTACCTTGGTTCTCCTGCGGATCTCCTCATTCCTGATTCGATCACGCAGGGAAACTCCAAGCATAGCCCTCTCCATTGCCCTTTGGGTGACTTTTAGCCTTCTTATAAGGCCCATTGTGAGCGACCACGTTTCCGTTCCATAAGTCATCACTGGCAACACACACTGGTCAAAGACTTTCGTCTTGAGACACTGCGGTATGTGGGACGAGAAGATATTGCGTAGCTTCCCGAACGCTGCCCAGCCGAGTCGGATTCGTCGATTTACCTCTTTCTCGAAGTTAGACTTACCTAACTGGACGGTTTGTCCTAGGTAAACGTACTCGTCCACGACTTCGAGTGTAGCGTCTCCGATTTTTATGAGAGTGGGTGTTACATGGGCATTTGACATGACCTTCGTTTTGTCCATGTTCATTTTAAGACCCACTCTTTCGGAGGCTCTACTGAGGTCAGCGAGCATTGTACTGAGGTCCTCCATAGTCTCAGCCATGACTACGATATCGTCGGCAAACCGAAGGTGAGTTATGTACTCGCCATTGATGTTGATGCCAGCCCCTTTCCAGTCCAGAACCTTGAAGACATCCTCCAGTGCAGCGGTGAACAGTTTCGGAGAGATAACGTCTCCCTGTCTCACACCTCGCTGCAGAAGGATAGGTTTCGAGGCCTGATCCTGGAGCCTGACTGACATAGTGGCGTTTTCGTACAGACACTTCAGCACTTCGATGTACCGATAGTCGATCTGGCACCGTTGAAGAGACTGCAGCACAGCCCATGTCTCGATCGAATCAAAGGCTTTCTCGTAGTCCACAAACGCTAAGCAGAGAGGCAGGTTATACTCTTCGGTCTTCTGTATAACCTGTCGCAGCGTATGTATGTGGTCTACGGTGCTAAAGCCTTTACGGAATCCGGCTTGTTCGGGAGGCTGGAAGTCGTCAAACCTGCGCGCGAGACGGTTCGTGATGACTCTCGAAAACAGCTTGTAGACATGGCTCAGGAGTGAGATGGGCCTATAATTCTTAAGGAGGGCATTATCGCCCTTCTTAAAGAAAAGTATCACCACACCCCTGTTCCATGCCTGTGGTGTTTTGCCCTCGAGTATGACGGAACCAAACAGCTTCTGAAGGGCCTTCAGGACGGGTTTTCCGCCAGCCTTCAGCAACTCGGCCGTAATTCCGTCATCACCCGGTGCCTTGTTGTTTTTGAGCTGCTTCAGAGCCATCCTAATCTCGTACAGGCTGACGTCCGGGATGTCTTCGGTATAGTGCCGGGTCAATCTAGCTCTTGGGTCGTTTGCCAGATTCATAGCGGGGTTATTTGTTGACGTGTATAACTGTCCATAGAACCTCTCGATCTCTCTCAACAGCTCAGGTTTGTCGGATACAATCCTGCCATCATCGGTCTTCAGTCTCGTAAGCTGGCTCTGCCCAATAGACAGATCTCTAGCAAAGACCTTGGAGCCTTTATTTCGATCTATCGCGTCCTTAATACGATCTGTATTAAAACGGCGAAGATCGCTTTTCAAGGCCTTAGAGATCCGTCTATTGAGTTGCCGGTAATTTAGCGCATCATCCGTAGACTGCAGGATCATATCGCGCCTCTCCTTCATGAGCCGCAAAGTAGGATCAGAGAGCTTCTTTTTTGAATTCGTACGGCGGGTCTTGAAGATCTTAGACCCGACCGTATGGACAGTTTCCACGAACCCATCGTTATAATCGTCCACGGAGCTCCCTAGGCATTCGAAACGATTCTGGAGTTCGAGCTGAAAGCTCTCGGGGTTTTGGATCTGGATCGGTGCTGGGCGGAGCGTAGACTTCATCAGTCGAGATCTTTCCAGCTTGATATTTAAGTTCAATGTGCCTCTTACCATACGGTGATCACTTCCGGTTTTCACCGCGTTGATCACAGAGACATCATTGAATACTTGCTTCTTCGTCGACATAATGAAGTCAATCTCATTTTTAGTTGCACCATCCGGGCTCTGCCAGGTCCACTTTCTATGCTCACGTTTTCTGAAGAAGGAATTCATCATAAAGAGGCCTTCCTTCTCCATAAAACTGGCCAGTAGGTGGCCCCGGTGGTTCCGGCATCCAACTCCAAATTGCCCCACTCGCAGCTCATCATCGTTGCGTTTACCCAGTTTCGCGTTGAAGTCCCCCATGACAACGGTAAAGTGAGTTTTAGAGCCATGCATGGCTCTAGAAATATCCTCATACATGGTCTCCACCTCATCGTCGGGGTGTGACGAGGTCGGGGCGTAAACCTGTACGACCTTCAGCGAATACCTTTCGGATATTCTGAGTATAAGGTACGCCACCCTGGTCGACACACTCTCGATCTTCACCACGTTGCTCACAAGGGACTTATGGACGATAAACCCGACACCACCTTGGGACTGCTGGTTGCCCTCCCGGAAATAGAGCAAGTTTCCGGATTTAAGGATTATCGAGTCCTCCCCCTCTCTTCGGACTTCAGATAACCCCACTATACTCCATCGTATCTTGCTCAATTCTTCCTCGAGTTCGGTGATCTTCTCGTCGGTCCGGAGTGTACGCGTGTTGTATGTTGCCAGGTCCAGTTTTCGGTGATTGTGGTAGCCGGATCTCTTCCGGGGATTCTTAGCACCCCTTGCCTCACCGTGGCCTTGGCCGCTACCGTAACCAAGGGTAGGCGGGCCGCCGGGTACTAGGGGCCTAGTCATTTCTGTGCTTGTCATTCTTGGGGGGGTTTTGCCATAATCGCCACGCTTGGCAGGCGGGTTGGCGATCGCAGTATAGTATGGTGGTGGAATGCATAGAGAACGCTGCTGCCCATTCTCCGGTACGACCCTTAGTCGCCTTTTACGACACCCACGGGAAGTATGGGGTGGTGCAATTCTTTAAGTCCGACACCACACGGACTTAATGTAATGTAGTCTTATACAACTTTCGATGCTCTATCTTTTGGTGTAAGAATCATTTTTCTATGATTTATAGTTTTAGGTATATAACTTGCAACCTTGTTCCTAGGTAGCATACTTTTCAAGAGACATCAATTCCCACTTATTTTTGCGTTTTCTCGAAAACTACTTTTTGCACTTAGCTGCCTTTTAGTAAGTGGACGGCCAGGCCTCCTCTCTTTGAGAGGGAGCGGGCCATAATCCA
The DNA here is from genome assembly GCA_916614155.1 of Mesoligia furuncula. NCBI lineage: Eukaryota > Metazoa > Arthropoda > Insecta > Lepidoptera > Noctuidae > Mesoligia > Mesoligia furuncula. The sequence continues at coordinate 17,817,975 of OU744801.1, forward strand.
CCACGATAGCCTACTGCTGGTTGATGGATCTGTCTTCGAATTTTTGGTTCTAGGTCATGCCGGATTTCTCACGATGTTTTCCTTTTTAGCGTTTTGAGAGCAGTGGTAATTAAATTAAATACACAAAGTAAAGTGCCTGGCTGCGTTCGAACACACGACCTACAAGTCATAAGTCGGGGGCACTACTGCTCTATTTATTCACTAATTACATTTTTATCGAAATGACGTCATGATGGGCTGAGTTTGAGTGTATAACATTAGTCGGACAGTGCCGCTCTTGACCTCAATCTTGCCTTATTGATTTTCTACGTAAATGGAATAAAAGTAATTCGTTTCCACTGCACAACATCACTTTAATGCTCTGCCTAGCTACTTAATTATTTATAGACTTGTAATTGTAAGTTTATACTGTATGTACAAAGAAGTGTTTTGTTGTTTGACCTGTCGCTTTTCACTAAGCGCAATTATTCTTGGCAGCAATGGAAGTTTACTCTATTAAATAAATCGACCGTGGAGTCACACGTTGTAGGTCTACAGTAGGTAATAGATATTATGTTGTACTGACAAGTATTAGCTGATGCCCGCGGTTTTGGGTCCGTGGCTTAGGCCCCCAGTGGTCGACGCACCTGTGGCCGACGCCCCCGATACGATTAATTTAATTCAAGCGGTTTTAAGCGCATCATAACAGACTTCATCCACCCATCCAGATAAGTACTAATCTACAATGTTATTTTTAGTATATGCGAAACCTGAATATAGTTTGTTCAGAATAAGTAACTGAATCGATTCCAATAATTTTTACCCCATGTTATATTTTGTCCCAAAAATATTTAAAAAAGGTTAAAATTTGGACACCGAGCGACACTAAGTAAGTTATCCAATCTCCGCGCCGAACTGTTAGGTACCTAGGTATTAAGGTGACTCTAGTCGATATTTTTTCCATACAAATTTCGGGAGTGTATTAACTCCACTGTTTGACATTGTGCATCCAAAGTTAAGCATGATATCGTTTTGTCTTATTATTAATGTTGTCTGTACGGATACAGAATAGTAAAATAAAAAGTCATTAAAAAGTTATGAGCCAACAAAGATTCGTTTTTCTTGCTATTTTTAACGTAACTTTGGGTGTAAATAAGTAATATAAGAACTGTAAAATCTTCAAAACCAAGTCCGTACCGACAAAGCTCAGTTATCGAAGAGTTCAATAAACTTTATTTTTAATTGATTTACGCATTATTTTTTTCATAAAACACTTTTTTCCGAAGCACTTTTAATTTTTTTTTCCGCGCCTATCAGTTCGGAATGGTATTTCTGTGGGTGAGAACTAGACTTTTTTCATGTAGACTAGCGTCTAACTGCTCATCACTGATACTAGCTCAGTCGGGCACGAAGCCAGATAAGACAACGTGATTTTTGGCCATGACCACCAGTGAGTTCGAGCTCGCGACTAGTTTGCTCTTAAGTATTATCAATGAACGCAAGACGGCGCGGCGCGGGTGAGCATGTTTTTGTACGGACAAACAGGTAACTTAACAAGCTTAGAACTTAGTGATTTTTCATCATACAGTTTTGAAATTTTGTACATCGATTCTTTACATAAAAATACTAGACACGTGTTTCGGGTTTCGCATATACTAAAAATAATGTTGTATACAGGGTGGCAGGAAAAATATCTGCGCCAGGGGTTTAGAATCATGTGATTTTGCGTGTGGCTGTCCCTGCCACCCTCGGTATGTTCACCCAGGGCTACCTGTGTGCCAAATTTCATCTAAATCCATTCAGCTGTTTACGTACGATTGAGTCACAAACATACACATTCGTAATATCATATTACTAGTTAACCACTTATAAGAAGTTAAAGACAGATATCGATCCTGCCAGGGGCCGTATCACGAAGTATTAATGCCATCATGATGTCAGTGCGATAAAGGGATGATGCTATCGGTCATGTATAGCTCCGTCTCTCTTACACTGGAATGATGATAGCATTAAGGTGAATGGGTAGTTGAGACCGTGAAATTCAAATTTTCTTACGTTTAGTGTCAGGTTGTAGGATCTTGATCGAAATATGATTCGCGACAATAACAGGTACATATTTAGAGAATTATAATCATTAGAATCATTAATACATGTTTCTAAGTTAGATATTTAATGCTAGAACATTAACACTTTTCCTTAAGAGATTGGTGGTTGGTGGTAGAAATCTAACTTAAAAATATATACCTATTAAAGATTCTAATGATTGTAATTCTCTAAATACATTCCTGTTACTCGTATTGTCATGAATCATATTTTTATCAAGATACAATCTGACACTGCCTTGCAAATTGCAAAAAAACGTAAGAAAACTTGAATTTCGCGGTCTACCACTATCCATTCACCTTAAACCGTCATAAAAAGGCACCAGGTGATTATTTTATCGGGCATGTATCTAATCGATTGGAGGACAGCAGGATGTTAGTTTTGTAGTACCTACTTAGATATCATTACACCACATTTTTTTTTGTGAACTTGGTCTCTGATTGCGTCACGCGTCGCGTATCGTAGGTGACATCCAGTCATCAAGGTAATAGATTAGCTATCGTATCATGTTTATCGGAGCTACATTCGGGCGGCAGTCTTTTTTTCTTTTTATGAATTTGAATATGCTTATAACTGCATTCTTAGGATTTGAATTTGGTTGGTCATGCCCAAAGTATGCAGACGCAACCTAGTTGGATTTAGGTCCTTATCCTAGCTAATATGAGCTCTTCAGTCAGCCAGCTTTTATAGTGTGTTTGCGACTTGCGAACAAGCATGTAGTTTAATCAGGAATGCAACACATGCATAAAAATTGCCTTTACGAGAGGCGATACCTACGAATAATAAAAAGTCAGGAAGCGTAACTATGAACAAAATCAACGAGAAATTCGGCTCCAAACGTCACTACATTGACAAAATACCTCGACTATTCGAACGACTATTCAGTCTGTGTGGTGCCGGACTTAAAGAATAGCACCACCACATACTTCCCGTGGGTGTTGTAAAAGGCGACTAAGGGAGACTGGAGAATGGGCAGCAGCGTTCTCTATGCATTACACCATCATACCATACTGCGATCGCCAACCCGCCTGCCAAGCGTGGCGATTATGGCAAACCCCCCCCCCACAATTGGGGGAGGCCTATGTCCAGCAGTGGACGTCTTTCGGCTGAAATGATGATAATGATTCGAACGAAAGAACACACATGCAAATAAGCCAATCAATCAGCTGCGCTCGCGTAAAGCGTTGTATTCCGGCAAGCGCCGTGATTGGTTCTGGTGTGCGGTGGCCTTTTCGGCAACGCCCACCGCGGTAAACATTTACGTGGTGATTTTTGAGATTGAGTTACATTTCTTGACTTTTATACTTTTATTATTTTTTAGGGCGATACTCAGCCCCGCTACGACCGTACGACCTTGCTGTATTTTCTCTGTATTTTTATTACGGCATAATAATACCAGCTTACTTACTGTCTCACAGCAGGACAAAGGCTTTTTCTCATACAGAGAAGGCATGTGTTATCCATCACGAGGGGCTGGCGATTTCAAACTTATTGTAACTATGAGTCCAGGTTTCCTCACGATATTTTTCCTTCAAACTATTCAAGCAATTCGTATATTGTTCATGCCGCTACGAGCGAAAGGAAGAAGACGTGTAACATGAAAACCTAAGCATTAACCCAAGAAAAATATCACCTACCAAACGTCCGTCCATTGAAATCTAAAAATACATAGTAATTTACAAACCATTCTTGTTTCAGGGTAACAAAGGGGCTGTCAGTATACGATTCAACATATACGGGTGTTCGATGTGCCTCGTGAACTCTCACCTGACTGCCCACGAGCATCTGTTGGCTGATCGCATCAATGACTACAACACAATAATAAAACAACACATGTACCATGTCAGCGAGACTACCAACATTTTGTATCATGAGTAAGTACCTACCTATATTTTTCTTTTTTTTAATTGCTGAAGGGGCCTCGATCACGATTCACGCCTGATGGAAAGTGATGGATGAGGTCTATGATGGAACGAGCGTGCCCAGAAGATGCCTGTTCACTCTTTCTTTGTAGGCAGACGGGTTAAATGTGGGAGGGAAGGGAACACAAACGCTGGCAGACGTTCTTTTTCTCGTTTTTTTTCGTTTTGAATATATTTTAGTCGAACTCCTTCCGTCACATTACAAAGTGTGTTCTGACTTTAGTCGAAGCCCCAATCTTTTAGTCAGTTATTGTATGATACCAAGTATTTAAGACGAGCGCTAATCCTTCCGACAAACTGTCACGCAGTTTGGCAGGTTTACGATATGTGTAACAAGTGTTTAGTCCAAAATAATTTTTTTTTTTTTTATAACCCCACTACTTTTCGCCTGCATGAGTCGGGATCGTGGGACTCCCACATGTTACGCGCCCCTGGCTTTTCCACTTTTTGCCATTACTCTGACCGAATTTCGCGCTAGGTTGTTGATCCATGTCAGTTGTAAGTAAGTATTTAAATATTTTATTTATGGACAAATCTAAACTTTATTTAACATCTTTAATCATCTTAGGGCTGATTTTTCAATCATCTAATAACTTTATTCGAGGAATAATTTTGAAACTTTGACAGTTATTTCATACAAAAACTGTCAAATGTCAATTTTATTCCTCGAACAAAAGTTATCTGGCGATGGAAAAATTAGCCCTTAATGTAATTTACATAAATCAGTTTACTAAACGTTTACCCGCGTCTTGTCGCGTCATAATCATTTGCCTTTCTTAACAATTGTGTGATGTCAGTGAACTTAAGGTTATAGTCATTAACTAAAAGAAACTAATTAAAAGAAACGAATGACGTACTACGGTACGTCATTCGTTTCTTTTCCATTTATTATCTACTAGCTTCGGACCCGCGACTTCGGCCGCGTGAAATTTCATGTTCCCTCGACCCACCCCATCCCATCCTATCGCATCGCCGCCCCGGGCCCCCGGCCCGCGTTATTACTTCGGTTTCGCTCAGCGTTCATTCTGACTTTTTTGTTTTGGCTCGTCTTCTATGAGTCCTAGCGTCATGTTGAGCTTATAGCCGGTCAAAAGATAGGCTATCAAATCTGCCGTCCTTACGAAAAGTGCAATAACTCGAGTTTTGCCCCAAATTGAGTTAAGTACATAATTGGAATCTGCAGAATGAGATCTAATATTCTTTTTAGACACTTTTTACGTATCCATGACGTTGCCGGTTTTAATACTAAGCATATTAAAGTGACGGAGATACAAACAAATCAAAAAAAAATCTTTAACCGCGTTTTTCTCGAAATGAGGTTACAAAACATAATTAAACAGCAAACATAATTTTTCAAATCCAAGTGGTAGTTCCAGATATTAACACGTTCGAACAAAAGAACTCTTCAGCTTTATTATTAGTAAAGATAAGATTTATTGGTGTTCACAAACTAAACTAAATTTAACTTCTGTGCTTCTTTTTCTTTCTATTTCATTAAGAAAAGGACAGAAGATAAATTTTAGTTTAGTCCTGTCAAATTAATCAAGGCCTGACATTAGGTACTCCATACAAGATTTAGACGTAATTAAAAACTTACCCACTAAAATTACGTCAATTGACGTCAGTCGCTGATTAATTTGACAGGACTAAACAAGAATTTTTCTTTTGTCCTTTTCTTAATGAAATAGAAAGAAAAAGATGCACTGAACTTAAATTTAGTTTAGTTTGTGAACAACAGATTCGGCACCATTGTCTGCTTTATACCAAGAAATACTTCCTATCGAACATCTGAACGATTCTTTAGATGATGTTCTTCATACCTCTATGGTTACACATTTTCTTTTATTATCAGAACGTTACAGTTATCAAACTAATCGTCAATCTGCATTGAAACTATGGTACAGTAATTTTTTTAAAATGTTGTTTAAATACTACATAGAAGACATAGGTACTACATTGTTAGAGATACAAGATAATAACACAATTTTAAAATCGTCCTGGTCAATCTTCTGATACGTACATTTATTAATTAAAATATCAATTTATCTATCGATAGTAGATATGATAACATTTATAGATAAATCTTAGTTTTTAACAAAATCTATTTACATATATACTAATAATAAAGTTGAAGAGTTTATTTGTTTGTTTGAACGCGCTAATCTCTGGAACTTCCAGTCGGATTTAAAAATTTATTCGTTAAAAATTTATTTGATAGCCCAATTCTTGAAGAAGGCTATAGGGTACTTAACAAGACGCTAGGATTCTGAGGACTCGAGCAAATGGAAGTAAAGTCAGAAAGCACACTAAGCGAAAACGAAGTAATAGCTTTTTTTTAACGCGTACGAAGTTTTGGCAGAAGCTAGTATTTAATACAATATCAATTGGTCTATCGATAGTAACATTTACAGATAAATATCTCTATCAGTTTCTAACAAAATTATTGATAATCCCAATAACTCAACATCACGCGTTTTATCTGATGTACTTAACATGACTATCCCTGATAACGGTATTAGTAACACCTCATTGAAAGTAAACAGGAAAATTCAATCTGAGTTGATTTATCAATGAAACCCTTCTATTTTCCGAGAAAGAAGGCGTTTTTCTCATTTTCCTTATACATAGTAACGTTATCACGACTTATCTTTCTCGGCGTGGATTTTTTACATTCAAATGCCAAGAGCGTTATCCTTATAGTTTTTATGAATCATGAAATATTTTAATTTTATACTAGGGCCCTATACCACAAAACTATACTTTTTACAAGTTACAATTTTTTGATAGCATATATTGTAGCATATCATACATGGCATAGCATGTATGACCTAACATGCATGCTGTGCCATGCGTGCTAGGCCATGCATGCTAGGCCATGCATGCAATGCTTTGTATGCTAGGCCATGCATGCTAGGCCATGCTTGCTAGGCCATGCATGCTATGCCATGCATGCTAGGCTATGCTTGCTCTGCCATGCATGCTAGGTCATGCATGCTAGGCCATGTTTGCTATGCCATGCATGCTAGGCCACGCATGTTAGGCCATGCTTGCTAGGCCATGCTTGCTAGGCCATGCATGTTATGCCATGCATGTTATGCCATGCATGCTAGGCCATGTATGTTAGGCCATACATGATAGGCCATGCTCGCTATGCCATGGCTGCTAGGCTATGTTTGCTCTGCCATACATGCTAGGCCATGCTTGGTAGGCCATGCTTGCTAGGCCAGGCTTGCCAGGCCATGCATGCCATGCCATGTATGCTAGGCCATGCATGCTAGGCCATGCTTGCTAGGCCATGCTTGCTAGGCCATGCATGTTATGCCATGCATGCTAGGCCATGTATGTTAGGCCATGCATGATAGGCCATGCTCGCTATGCCATGGCTGCTAGGCTATGCTTGCTCTGCCATACATGCTAGGCCATGCATGGTAGACCATGTTTGCTAGGCCATGATTGCCAGGCCATGCATTTTTTGATGAAATAAATACTTAAGTAATTATTATGAATTATATGTTGTTTATAAAGGACAATTTATGTCCTAGAATTGCTTCGTCAGGTATTAATACTGAAAGACCAACTTATGACTACAGTTATTCGTAATTTCGTTATGATGCAGTGGGCCTTGGTTCTTCCCCCACATTTAGTTCCGATCAGGGGGCCTAAGAAGGCCACTTTGACAGAATCATCAAAGGATAAGATAACATTATGAATTATAATATAGCGAAGACAGTCCGTGTTTTTCTTTTTTTTTTGCTGCACTACATAGGTATAATCAAAGAGATTGGGATTGGATTTGGATTGGATTGATTGGTGTTTTAGCACAAACAAAAAAAAATTACTGAAGAATCCTTCAACAATGGGATTTGATACGATTAACTTAACAGTTAACTGTCCATTATGATTCATAATGTTATCCTGTTATGATTCTGCCAAAGTGGCTTTTTAGGCCCCCTGAAAAATGGCAATATTTTTCTTTATTTCTCAGTAATTTTTAATGATGGTCTGGCAGTTAGAGTACTTAATACGGCCTACTTGAATGTCCTTTCTTTGGTATTGTTGACTCTTTAAGTTCTACACGATTAAGATCCCATTTTACCTCAGCTAAAATTCACACTTTATCTCGCCCACACGATAGCTCGCGGACTAAGTGAGAGCGAGACAGAGCGCGGTGCTGGGCGGCAAGCAGCGCCAATAGTTTAGGTATTTGCTTTTTACAGTGAAAATAATGGTAATTTGAAAAAAATAAGAAACATGGTACCTGCTTTTTATTTAGTTCAGTTCATATACAAAGTTTCATGATCTAATTTGGAGTATTTTTTTAATACTAGCGATTTATTGTTCGGTTTGGAGGTAACTTTGTAATTTTTTTAAACTATCGAGAAAATTTTATGGAATCTTGTTTTCGTCAAACATACTACTTAAAATTAATCCTCAACTTTACCATATATTTATTTAAAAACTGGCCAAGTGCGAGTCGGACTCGCACACGAAGGGTTCCGTACCACAAGGCGAAAACACCGAAAAAAACACGTTTGTTGTATGGGAGCCCCCCTTAAATATTCATTTTATTTTGTTTTTAGTATTTGTTATTATAGCGGCAACAGAAATACATAATTTGTGAGAATTTCAACTCTCTAGCTATCGCGGTTCTTGAGATACAGCCTGGTGACAGACAGACGGACAGACGGACAGACAGCGAAGTCTTAGTAATAGGGTCCCGTTTTTACCCTTTGGGTACGGAACCCTAAAAATGAATGCTGCAATACTTTCGATATAACGGCGGATCATGCTAAGCTATTTGAGGTAGTATAGGCCCTTAACGACAAATGCGTGTACTGACTGCACAGTTCCACTGAAATCTTTGAGGTTCTTTCCTCAAAATACCATATCAGACGCTAATCTGCATGGTCCTCACATGATCTGATCAAGTTTCTTTTATGTCAGTTGCAGAATCCCAAAATCTATTAAGTTTTTTTTTCTAATTACACCTAAACTAAACATTATATTTCTTTCTCCATTCCAGCTACGTAATCTGGCTAGGCGACCTCAACTTCCGTACCGACCATCCAGCGGGCAGTAGTCCGTCATCCGAGGAGATCGTCGCCACATTGCAGAAGATAGAGAAGGACAAATACGCGTCACTCCTCACTCACGATCAGCTGATTGCTGTCATGGATTCTGGCGAAGCGTTCTCAGAGTTCACGGAGCATGACATACGGTTCCCGCCGACATACAAGTTCCTAATTGGAGGGGATGAATATGATCTTAAGTACGTATTACGGTTTTGAAGTTTTTCTTTGCTAAACATTATCTGAAAAGTGTGTTATCATCTGCCTAGCCTTTTCCCAACTATGTTGGGGTCGGCTTCCAGTCTAACCGGATGCAGCTAAATACTAGTATTTTACACGGAGCGACTGCCTATTTGACCTCCACAACCCAGTTACTGGGTAATACGATACCCTTTGGCAAGACTGGTTGTCGGACTTTCGGGCTTCTGACTACCCGTAACGACTGTCAAAGATACACGAATGACAGCCGGGATCAACGGCTTTACGTGCTTTCCTAGGTACGGACGGGTCTCGGTATGTAAAGATGGTCACCCATCCACAGACCAACCGCGTCAAGCGTAGCTTAACCTGATCGATCGACCTGTGCGGCTGTTATTATTTAGCCACGGGCCCCTCCTCCAGTGTGTGTTAGTCTGAAATCGCCAATCCGCTTTGAGCAAGCGCAGTGATTAATGCTTATGTGTTCATGCTTCGTGATACAGTTACATACTGGTTTTATTTTAAAGCATTATCTTCCCATTGTGAATTGTGCATGTTCGACGTTGGGTAGAGTTCATCATCATCCAACCTACCCTTACATAATCAGCCTATAATGTTCCCACAGCCTTCCTCTCGGTGAGAGGGAGTGGGCCGTAATCAACCACGCGGGCCCAGTGCGAGTTGGGGGATCTGTCTTCGAATTTTTGGTTCTAGGACATGTCGGTTTTCTCACGATGATTTCCTTTACCGTTTTGAGAGCAGTGGTGATGGAATTAAATACACAAAGTGAAGTGACTGCCTGGTTTCGAACTCACGACCTACTAGTCGTAAGTCGCGACGGTTACCACTGTGCCACTACTGCTCTCAACCTGTCGTTATCTAAATTTTTAGGGATCGGCCCAGTTTGTCTTTCTTCACGAACGTTTGTCTGAAATCACGAAAAAAAAAATCAGCTGTTTCATACAAAACTTCAATACCTACTTGACCAAAATGTATGAAACAGCAGATTTTTTTTCGTGATTTCAGTTTTGGTCCCATAGTGAAAGTTGTTTATATTCATGGGTAGAACACCATGTAAAAATTTGGATGGGCTTTGACAAGTAATCCTGTATATCTCGAGATATACAATCGGACGTTCTTGGGACGTACACGAAAGATAACTCGAGTACATTAACAATGCGTGCTGTCGGCACGTCCCAGATTTTCACTATTACTCAATTTCAAATAATCGTTTCATTTTACACTCTGATTTTTAATTTGCTAGACTAAAATGACAACTGCGTTGTATTTTTATCTTTTTAGAACAAAGGAATGGAGTACTTTGGGAATAACCTTAATAAACACTGTTAACATGACAAAAAAAGCCGCTGTCAATTTGCTTTAGCAAATTAATAATCAGAGTTTAGGGCGCTTTCAATTTAGACGTTTCGTGTCGGACCGCTGCGGTGCCGAAGCGGCGCGTTTGTCGTATTGCGCACGGACGGTCGTTTGTTTTCATACAAAGCGCGCGGTGCGGGTTGTCGAGCGTTCGCGGTACCGACGCCGCACTGTTGCCGCACCGCGCGCTTTGTATGAAAACAAACGACCGTCCGTGCGCAATACGACAAACGCGCCGCTTCGGCACCGCAGCTGTCCGACACGAAACGTCTAAATTGAAAGCGCCCTTAGATGTCTATGACGATTTATAAGTGCAGGAAACATCAATAAAAATAGTAAATAATAAATACAAACAGGTAATTAAGCACTTGTTATAATAATAAATTACTATTTATTTGGAGAATATGTTAATTTTAACAAACGCTTTGACGAATAATTTGATGAAAGGAAAATTTTACATACCTAATCAATACAAATGTTATGAAATTACTTACTTATCATTTGTCTTCGCACGATTATTATTATAATACGTCAGTATTAATAAGATATCAATCTGGGGAATTTGCTTGCCTAATTAATTAATTATAAAATAATTAATTAACACGTTTTCCGTTCTAGGTCAGACTCATTGTTTACATGTTCGCATGATCTTGCGCATTATAAGCAATATACACATAATAAGACTAAATAATAATCATAACATTTAACTGTGTAGGTCAGTGGTAGCGGCCCCGCGACTAACCAGTCGTAGGTCATTATTTTGAAATCAAGTAGGCTTTTAGGGTTCCGTCGTAGTTCATACAAGGAACCCTTATAGTTTCGTCATGTCCGTCTGTCTGTCTGTCTGTCCAAGGTTTTGCTAAAATTACAGCTTTCTAGTACTTAGTACTAGAAAGCTGTAATTTTGTAGGAGTGCGTATATCAATTACGCCGACAAAGTGGTAAAATAAAATTTTGGAAAATATTTTTTTAGGGTAGCTCCCCTACATGGGAAGTGAGGATGAATATTTTTTCGTCGTCTACCCCATCGTGTATATGTCTTCTATCGTAGAATAGGTCCTCTAAAATAATGATTAAACTTGGGGGTTGCTAAAATAAACATTATTTTAACAACTCCGGGGTTTGCTAAAATAATTTTTCGATGTAATGCTCCATTTACGAAATATTAAACTTTAAAGTGCAAATTTTTGTTCCAGTAGTGCGTCCCACCCCTCTAAAACCTAAACTGCTGGCTTGAAAAATCTGGAAAAATTCACGATGATAATTCATGAACTTTACTTTAATTTTTTTATATTCAGAATAAAGAACCCTACACTGGCCGTGGCGCGACACGCACTTGCCCGTTTTTTTTTGTATAGTTGTTTTATCACAGTATTGATTCAAAACGGTGATGGTGAACATATTGAAAAAACCAGTGTTTACTAGAACCAAACATGCAATGACATTTTCTGTGAAATTCACATACTGGGCCCGCGTGTTATAATACGGCCCATTTGTGCTACTTCGAGAGAATATTATAAGGCTTATCAAGTTATCATCATCATTTGCTTAGCCTTTTCCCAAATATAGGGGTTGACTTCCAGTCTAACCGGATGTAGATGAATACCAGCATGTTACATAGAGCGACTGTCTATCTGACCTCTACAACCCGGTTACTGGGTAACAGAATACCTCTTGGTAAGACCGGTTGTCAGATTTATAAAATTACAAGCCGTGTGATGGCTTTTCCGATCGGCCAAAATGACAAACTTTTGAAGTGAAAACTTCTTTAGCGGCGTTGTACTCTTTTTTTGTAATGGGTAAAAAATGTCAAACTCGCGTCAGGACACGTGACCCTGATCGTAAGATTCGTAAGATGATTTCTTGAATTTTCTAAAATCCTTCCCTAGTGCTCACTTTCGAAGTCTTGTGCAAAATTTCAAGCTTCTTGACCCAATTTTTTAATAAGTCAGTAGAGATTTTGTATAATAAATAACTAATTTACCAACATTTCTTGTTCACAGGCGAAAACCATCATGGACAGACAGAATCCTGTACAAAGTCAACGCGAACAACTATGAGAATGTGACACTAAAAGCAGAGGTGGTGTCATATAACAACGTGTCACACTACACTGTCAGTGACCACAAGCCAGTGGTCGCGTTGATGAACATAAAGGTCAGTGGGTCAGTTAATATCGCATGACTTGTAGGCTGATGCACTTGTAAGTTCCTAGTACTTTACCTGGTAAATTTTATTGGCGATTTTTCGGTTAATCCCAAACGGGGGCCTTTATTCATGAGCTCATCTGTAAGTATGGCTTACGTCTATCGCATCGCTTTTGATGAAGTCATGAACATAACTGCGTTTGAGTCCGAAACTTGTTGTATAATCTCGAAACCACGCGAGTAAAATCATAAACAAAAAAAATTTAACGTGTCTAACGTGTGGGTGTAAACAGTAGATAAATACGTTATATAAAATTGTAAGTGCTGGTTATTTTTCTAGTCTGCCAAAAGAGGATACGGCTAAATATTTAAAGTGAGACCTAGAAAAATATACTTGATAATGAGACACAATTGATTTTCTATTGTTTCGTGACCCATAGGTCAGGCGCGGTTAAACAATGCTAGCTATGGTTAGCTTTACTAGTTAAACAATGGACTAATTACATCGACGTCATCAATTTGAGTGCTTGTGACGTATCTCCCTACTGGGGAGGGGGGTGACGTATCTCCCTACTGGGGGTGATGGGCTAATTTCCGACCTGATTGTAATAATTTACCTTCTATGTAGTTGTATTTGACAATGTAGTTGCTATTAGCTTAACCTTAGCCCATTTTTAGCTGATTTTGTTAAGTATAAACACGTTTACTATTATTCGGTAAGTGATAATCCGAATGGGTTTATAAATACAAATATTTACCACAATATCGCAAACTTTGATTGTTAGCATAAATCAACTAAATGAGCTAGGTTGGCTAAACCAGCTTATAGTTTACCTGGCCAATGGAAACTATGCTTTAAAAAAACCAGGATACGATTCAATATTACAAATATTCCTCCTTTTGGGCATCGCCGCAGTCGCCGAATAAGTAAAGTAGAACTTTACAATACAAATAGAGATTTACAATACAGTTAACAAACAATGTAATATTTATGGCTTAAATAAGTTCGAATGTAAAAAGAAAGTGAGTCAATGGCTCACAACTCTTACGTATGAGGAGACAGAAAAGTTACTCGGAAAGCTTTTCTGAAAAGTTTCTGCTTTTTCAAACAACTCTAACATACCACAAGCGCATACATCACACACACACACACACACACACACACGACACATATACATAAAGCATACATTTTTGTACCCAATCGATAGCTACTTACCCAATGGAACTCCGTACTAGTTTTGTATAAATTGAGACATCTATTAACAGAGAGAGTCCTGGCACCCATAACACAAGTTTAATCTTAGCTTGGGTGCCAGTGGAGTAAATCAGTGATTTATGCAAAAATATTGTCATAGAATTAACTTATTGCCGCAAATTGTAAAATTGGAAATAAAGTTATTATTATTATTATTAGAACTAGGTAAACTAGGCTCGTGGTGTGGACTGCGCTTAACTTCTCTGATTGGTTAATCGAAATTCCGACAGCCAATCAGATCAGCAGATTCAATTCAATACAACGTGCCGCTACAATGGCGACATTAATTTAACACACGGGTAGGGCTAGTGGCCAGAAATCATAAAAATCATAAAAGCATAAAATAAATCGCAATTAGAAGAAACTACCGCCTGCGCCGCTGGCCGACATAGGGTTCTCTCTCTTTCCTTCAATTCGCTTACTCTTTGCACGTTATTCGTTTTAATTTCATTGATGCGTTGTTATGATTCGTGACCCCGGCAAATAACCAACCCCTGAGCAACAGTTCTTTAAGTAAAGATTGCTCCAAGATGCTATTTCAGAAAATTGAAAATAAATAACAACGTTAAAAATATGTTCACCAAACGAAAACGCGAATCCGCATACTTACGTGTGTTTAATTAATGTCGCCATTAAAGCGGCACGCGGAGGAAAATTTCTTGTGTATCTAAAAATAATGAATAATTTTATTATTTACTTATTTCAGACAAACTCCATATAGTTTACATAATTAAAATATCACAAAAAAATAAAATGTTAGTGTGTTAGTAACAAATTGGAGCTAAATTATGTTAGTATTGGTAGTCATCATTTCAGCCGAAAGACGCCCACTGCTGGACATTGGCCTCCCCCAAAATGGGGGGTTTGCCATAATCGCCACGCTTGGCAGGCGGGTTGGTGATCGCAGTATAGAAAGGTGGTGGAATGCATAGAGAACGCTGCTGCCCATTCTCCGGTACGACCCTTAGTCGCCTTTTACGACACCCACGGGAAGTATGGGGTATTGCTAGTACCTATACCTAACCGATGCCTATGGCTGTCCACTGATTGCGGAAAGGACAGTCAAAACGGGCAGCAATAGCATCTATAATAAAGACGGCCATTAAAATACAAATAAACACACAACTATCCACCAACCCACACTGGGCCCGCGTGGTGGATTACGGCCCACTCCCTCTCACAGAGAGGAGGCCTGTCCCAGCAGTGGGAACATTACAGGCTAATTATGCTAAATAAACAAGTCTTTCGTTGAATAGTTCATCAAAAACAAATGTTTACTTTTCATAAACCTGACTTGGTTACTATTCGGGACGGAAATTGGACGCATTCAAATTCAATTATCACTGTTTTGTTTCACGTAACAATATTAAATTACGTTAACAAATAAATGGTAGGTTGCTCTGAGATTCGTATAGCACGGTAGCTAACTCACTAATTTATTTGACGGGACAGTGATAATTTTTGTGGTGTATTTTTGGTATATTGCACTAACAGGTGTTTTTCCTTTAGAAATGTCTGATCGTTGAAAGTTCTTGAACTGGGATTTAAAAAATGTACTTGAGTTAGGTTAAAAAAATTAAACGGTTTTGAACTCTTCAGTGCATTTAATTTTTTTTAATCTGTCTCCTACAGAGAATGAATATATTATTAAATCACTTATTATTGGCATAATTATCATGTAAGGAGTCCGTTCATGATGTTACTTATGTATTTTATAATAAAGTGATTCATATCAGATTCACTATCCCATAAACCTGTCTGAAGCTTATTATTTTTCTTTTCAAAATTGCCTCACTTTTCAAAAAAATATGTTAGGGTTAACCTTACATATTTTTTTGGCTTGATAACATAATATTCTAGCCTGTTTGTATGCATTTGCTGCACGTAAAGAGCGCTACAAGGATCTTTTGGTGCTTGAATGGCTTTGAACAGGGGGGCGTTTTAAGTAAAATTGCCACAGAAAATGTAATGACAAAACAAGATGGCGGCGGCGTTAGTTCCGATTTTGACCACGCGCCAAAAGAACCTTGTAGCGTTGTCCCTTACACGAAACCAACAGTACAATCACGAGTACTAGCTTGAATTAACTTGTAATTTTGCACGCTTGCATGGTAGGTTTGCAAGGGCATCAAACGCACAATAATGGCCGAGCCTCCTATGGTGCACTCTGGCATCCGAATGCACTCTATGATCATCCCTTTTGAAGTCACCGAAGGGGGGGAAGGATCGCATGTTGTCACTGATTTTGCTACGGATGGAGAAGCAACGCCGTTCGATATTTGTGATGCGGTAGATGCAGGAGTTGAGGAACCAGCGGTAAGTATAAGTTTGCTTGGACCTTTTGTAGTTGTATTCTTTGTCCAGGGTGTGGTTTGAATAGTAGTGGAGTGTAAAAAGGCTGGTGATACATCCTTCCTATGGCTCTTAATCTGAAAAATAATTAAATTTATCTGTAGAAAGAAGAGTTATCCATCATTTACGCCACACCCTATATTAATAAATTTATATATTTAGTGATGCTCAGGACTTCAGAAGTCGCTTTATTCTAACTCATAAAAGCGATTTACGACCTTGTTTAAAATGACCGTCTTTAAATAAACTATTTTATCGTATTTTGTAGTATTTGCATGGTTACTTGGCACCAGTATGCTAACCAGTATTTTAATAATACATTACTAATACAGTTTTATTGTTTATACAACTTCAATATTTCTTACGCAACGTATTTTTATTGGCTTTAAATTGTTTCATAGCATGCTCTATAATTTTTTATGAAATAGCACTTCTGGTTTTTTATTATGATCTAATACTCTTTATTCCTATTGAGTTTCCAACCATTGT
Organism: Mesoligia furuncula; assembly: GCA_916614155.1. NCBI lineage: Eukaryota > Metazoa > Arthropoda > Insecta > Lepidoptera > Noctuidae > Mesoligia > Mesoligia furuncula. Next base: position 17,834,866 of record OU744801.1, read on the forward strand.
TGTGGATAACTATGTTTCTATTTTTATTACCCTCGCGTGTTTGTATGCGTATGACCAATAAATGTTAACGCAGATTGGCTTGGGACGCGTTGCAACGCATTGCAAATGTCCTCCTTCATCACATTCAAACGTTTTGAAAAAATGCGTTGCGTTGCGGCCCGTTGCGGCTGTAATCTGCGCTTGGTTTTACACAACATTTTCGCCTACAGACGTTTTCCAACTACACGGAGAAGACTGTGGAGTTTGCACCAATAACCCGGATCTGGTACATCGGCGACGCTGACTTTAGGACACAGTGCACGCTCACGCCCGACATTGAAGTCAACGCTAACGACTGGATTGGCATATACGATGTGAGTATCAAAATTTATATACAGCTGATAGAAATCTACCTTTTAAAAAGGTCTGATTTGTCAGAAGCATAAAATTATGCATTTGGTTGGGACACGAATTGGTAATCGAGCTAGTATATATTGGCTTGAACATAATATGCTGTAATAATTTAAATTATTGACATCCTTTCAGGGGTTAAAATACTCATTAATATTAGGAACTTTTTACTAAATAACCATCTCCGAAATAGCGTTTGGGCGTTTTTACAAGAATAAATCTCGCATATGCCAACACCTAGGTCGAGATTGATAAACGTTAAGGCATAAGGTTTGGCTTAATTATATTCCCATCTCTATCTTGCATTTGAAGTTTGACAGATGTGCGACATTGACAGGGATAATGCTCAGCTAAAGTGCGTGCTAAGGAGCGATTAACTTTAGGCCATACAAATATTAGGTCCTTTCATAAATTGGCGTTTTATATCGAAAAGCAAAAAGTGTTTTCTTTTACAGTAACTTCCCCATACACATCATTAATCCTTCGAGCTGTTTCTGCAGCGGTGGTGCCACGGTGGAACTCGTATTTGTAAATAACGCGATATTTGAGTTTTCTATATTGTAAACTGAGCGATGCCAAAGAAATATCAAATGGCGCGAAAAGAAATGAATTACTAAATTCGAATCACAAATAATGCCTAAATTTGAAATAAACTTGAATTTGGAAATCCCAAACAAATGCCATATATTTGAGATCAAAGTGGCCAGTTTGACAAAACACCAATTTCATTATGTAAGGCCCTAATATGTCCTGACCTCCATAGCCAAGACTGCCAAGATACCTTAGCTACATCAGAGCACACGTTCGTAACCTGTAGTCGTCAAAAACGAAACAGAAATGGTCACCGTAGCTGAAATTGGTATAACACACAGATATAGATATACCTAGATAACGCAAGAGTAACTACTTCGCGTGCCAAAAATTGCACCAACTTATGATTACAAATCGTAAGCCGCCCCTTTCGCGCTCAGTCCTTTGTACTGCTGGCTAAGTGTGAGCGAAAGCGCGAGCTTGTGACGTCATAGTAGGTAGTCAAAAAATGGCACGTTTGGTTTTCATACAGTTCGTGATACTTGCGTTATCTAGGTATATCTATATCTGTGGTATAACATATAATTATTATTATTTCTATAGTAAATTATCAGAACGAATTGATTTGTTGACGTTGCCGCGTTGGTGTTGCCAGCTTTTATTTAATTATTATTATTATCATTACCAATTCCATCTTCCTTCACAGGCCAATTTCCACAACCTAGACGACTACATAGCGTACGAGTATTTAGCGAAGGTCAGCTTACCCGGCGCAGGCTCGACATCTGAGGGTCAGCCGCGGACCATAACCCTCAGCTTTCCAGTGGGTAGCGGTGTGAGGAACCCTGGCTTCTACAGGTTTATCTACTTCAGCCAGCCGAATAATGATGTCAGGAGTGTTTTGGGTAAGTAGAGTTTATAGAAAATAAGTTAATTAGATTGAGAATCAGCACTTTTAGAAGGTCACACAATAATGTTACTGATTTTTGTCCCGTCTCCTGTCGGGCTCTCTGTGGACACCAGCGGGGTAGTTGCGTAACATACTATCAGTAGGAATGGCTTTCAATTTGACAGTTTAACAACATTCATTAGGTTGTTTACGTTGTTGAGCAGACACATCATCATCATCATCATTTCAGCCGATAGACGTCCACCGCTGGACATAGGCCTCCCCCAATTTTGGGGGGGGGGTTTGCCATAATCGCCACGCTTGGCAGGCGGGTTGGCGATCGCAGTATGGTATGATGGTGGAATGCATAGAGAACTCTGCTGCCCATTCTCCGGTAAGACTCTTAGTCGCCTTTTACGACACCCACGGGAAGTAAGGGGTGGTGCTATTCTTTAAGTCCGGCACCACACAGACAAACAGACACATTTTTCAACATATGAAGCAATGGACATTGCTAGTCCTTCTAAATGATCCAGATTATGATTGATAGTGAGTTACGCAATTAGGGTGCTCGTGCTGCACTATGGAAGACCTTTGCGAGGCCAATGCTAACTCTCTGTCATATGGCCGAATTCTAGTCAAAGCATAACGTATACAGGGTTATTGGTAAAACATTAACAACCTCTTAAGAGGCCATTGTAGTCATCACTATGAACAACTTTTACTATGAGACAAAACCTGAAATCGCGAAATAAAAATCAACTGTTCCCTGCATTTTGACGAGTTATACGAACATAAATGTAGAGAACAGCTGATTTTTTTTCGCGATTTCAGGTTTGGTCCCATAATGACGAGTAAAAGTTGTTCATAATGATGAGTACAATGACCTCTTAAGAGGTTGTTAGTTTTACCAATAACCCTGTATAAAAATGTAGAATTGGAATCTTTGATATGAGGAAGGTTTTTGTGGAGGTGCTAGTTTAAAATTTTGTGTATCCATATGGTGTACATAAAAAAGAGTATTCTGTTACAGTTGTGGACATATAATTAGGAACGACTGATAACTTAGTCACTTTTGGATAAACAAGTTGCTTATACTTTTGTACCACATAAAATAATAGCTTTATAAGTAGGTTTTAATGATTCACACTCAATAATCACAATAATTGCACTTTCCTATTTTATCGTAAATTGACTGTATTTCAAAAGTACTGGCCGCTCGCTGGACAAATAATTAAAAACGCAAATAAATATCGATGCTTCCGACAACAAAGGTCGTAAACACCAAAATAGCACTTTTGGTAATCAACGAAAAACAAAAAATAATTTCGTTTTTGGCTTATATCTTTTTAACTTTAAAAGTTGTAAAATTGTGTTCTATACAAGAAATACGTAAAATACGATGGTGTTTCATAATATATTATTGCTATTTATGTCAAAGCCTTATTTTAAAAGTTAGCTTGGACATACACCCCAGAAAATTCAAGAAGTTGGTATTTACGACCACTAACAGACGACTTTTGACGACCGACAGCTGTTTGTACGTTGTATTATACGACCTGCACGGTTATTCGGTTCTAAGCAATATGAGTTATACATACCCTCTTTTCTAAAAAATCTTGATTATACTAGTAAAAATTTTGGGTGTAAAAGTATTTTTTTTAGGCGAATATTTTTTTCACATTTTTAGATCGACGCAGCGCCAAAAATTAAGTAGGGCTGCATTCTTAACTCATTTTCGCCAAAATGGCGTTTACGACATTTGTTGCCGGAAGCATCGATATGTTCTTCATTTTAGATTTCGGGTGCTAATTAAGGCAGCTTCTTTAGAATGTCATTTTCGTGTTCAAATTCAAATTCATATTTAGTTGTCTAATGAATTAATAAGAGGTCAGCAACGAACTTTTAGCGTCTAAGAAATGCTTTTCAAGCGACCATATATTGTAAAACAAGCTACTGTTAATATGACAGTAAATTGATACAAAACACAACAACACACAGCAACTACAACAACAACTATAACTTGTTTATCGAAAAGTGACTTAGGATCGGTTGTTCCTGATTTTATTTATGTCCACAACTGTATAATTATTCTGTTCTAATATTAGTGTGCTGCTTATAATTATCTCGATAGAAGCTGATTATTTTACATTAGTCACCATTTTAGTGCACTTTTGTTATAATTTTATTTTATTTTTTTTTTCAAAGTTTTAGGGCTACTTCCAGTCTACCATTATCTTGAAAGTCATATCTTGCGCATCACAAATTTTTATTAAAAAACAAACCTCATTTCAAATACTAAACCTACATTTTCTTTCACAGGCATCTCCGAACCTTTTGAAGTAAGTAGCAAAGAGGACAGCCTAGTCGTGATCGATCCTGGCGAGCAAGCGTCTAGCAGTTCTTCACCGGGCAGAACTACCAAACCCTCCACTGCTACGTCAGATATCTTCACCGACTTCACCGGCCTTGATGTGGCGAAGCTCTCGCGACACTTCTCCAACGACCTCAGCATTGACTGACTAAAGACCTACCTGCCTGGCTCACCGGCAAACGTGAGAAAGAACAATAACGGTGTTTGATTCGGTGTTGTCGGTGTGTTACTAGCTTTAAGTGTAATGTACAGTCGAAAGGTTAAATGTTAATGGACTTTAGGATGACACTTTTTGCCGCGACTGTACGTAGATCGTCACAAAATAGTATTGTTATGAAATTATAGGCCTACATGCGACATTATATTTAAATGTGTACCTAGTTTTTCTTAGATGTTAAAATTGTAACCGTACTTATACAAAATTGTTAAAAAAAAACTCGGTAAAATTCTATACGACCAAGTATACCGACGCATGACTAATGTCAAGCATTATTTTGGAATAAGTGTGATATAAATAAGATGTAGGGCATAATATTATATTATTATCCTGCTGTTTTGGTATGTTAAATATATCGCATCTAGTCGCCGATGTACAGTTGGCATATGAAAACCTTGAGCACACTTAGAACCTTGTCATATTATACGATACAAATGGAGACATCATACATGATATTATGACACAGAATAAAGACTGCTACATTTGACTATAGCAGCGTTCATAATCTTAGATAATTTGAGACCATTTCTATCAAAAAGGTCCTAATAAGTTTTTGGTTGCAATGGAATTTGAACTTTTTTAAGTATGACATTAAGTTTATTGTTCCATAACTTGAAAATAAAATTATTCTTAATTCAAATAAAGCAGAGAGTTTAATGTGACACAGTCAAACTATCAACGTTTTCATAAGATGATTGTACTGTAGGTCTAATCGTTAGAGCATTGGTGCCTTTGCTCTCTAAATGTAACCATATCTAGCACTTTCTTTAGCAATGCCATGGTTGTTGTTCAAAATATTAATTATTGCATTTCATTGTAGTTGAATACACAGCGTTTAACCAATAAGGTCGATTCATACATTACTGGATAGAAGAGGTTAGAAAAATGTTTATAAGATACGATCAAATATGGGCCCAATGGCCCAATATTAATGTAAGGTTAGTTGGACATACAGTAACATACATATAATCAGGAGCGACTAATACCGAAGTCACTTTTCGATAAACAAGTTGCTGTTATTGTTGTATCAATTTACTGATAATAACTTTTAACAATATGTTTAAGTAAACATCAAAATAAGCAAAATAGTTGGACGTCTATTAATAATTGATCTACGGTCCATTTGAACTATCTATTCGAAACTTCCTAGCTGTGGATAAGTAATTAGGAACGGGTAAAATAACTGCATTTATTAAACGATATCAGGATTTATTTATTGAAATTACAATACTTTTGGTTTTGCCACTGCTTTCAAAACTAAGCATTAAACTGCTCTGCACCGACGGGGCATAGAATTTATATATTTTTTGCAGGATTCAACAGAAATAGTGCTCCTTTGACAAAGACATCATACAGTTAATTCAAATTATTCGGATTAAGATCAGGGTTGGTTCCAGGCCCATCTAACGCAGTGACTTGTTGATCACTAAGAAACTTTTTCACTGAAAGTGTCTTTGGGGTCGTTATTATGTTGAAATGTCCAAACTACAGGCAACGTTTCCTCAGCATAAGGAAGTAATCAAGTCTCCCCCAATATTTGCCTGTATTTAAATTGGTTTAAGAGCGTTTACGTTAAGCGTCTTCGTACTGTATGCGCTGATACTCTTCCATTGCCAAAAACTTCTTATAATTTCAGAATCCTTAAATGGATCAGTCTTCACTAAACGAACAATCAACGCATCTTCTCGCGATGTAGGTTTTCTAGATTTAGGTTTTCGAAGAACATTATTGGTAGTGTTGAATTTCTTGAAGTTATTTACAGCGTCAAAAACCGTAGTTTTAGAACACTCGATCAACAATCTTTTTATACGACAATCCCGATCATACAGTGCCATAATCGTTTTCTGGGTTGATGGACCACAACTTTCCTTTTTATCCATTATTTTGAAATAATTATGCACTTGACTGAAAAAACATAGGAGAAAGTAACCATAGGTAGGCGGGAAATCAAAAAACGTGTTATTTGTTTTCGAAATTTAAAATTAAGAACATTTTTTTTGCGTTCTTAATTATTTGTCCAGCGGCCAGTACTTTTGAAATACAGTCAATTTACGATAAATTGTTATTTATAGTGAAATGCAATTATTTTGAATTTTTCATGTTTTAATCATTAAAAAGTACTATTATAGCTATATGTGGTTCAAAGTTGTTATCTGAAGTTGATACAAAAGTAAAAAAAGGATGAGTAACTGTATCTATGAGTCTGTGGTGTGTAAATCGGCTTCTTGTGACCAATAATAAATAATTACTTAATTAACACGTATCAGGAATTGATAAGAGTAATGTATATTCTTGGAAACATTAATATGCAGCTTGTCACATTACAAAAATATTATTGGGTGCAATGGACAAATCTTAATGTCTTCTTAATGCGTCAAGCTGGTCATTAATTAGTTTCCCTAATAGTATGTAAATATGAGCTTTTTTGTTGAGTGATTATATTAGTACAATTTGTAATTTTTATAGCATTGTAAGAGCGTTCAATGATTACACGTTGTAGGTATAGCATAATAATACTGTAATATTACATAATAAATATTAATCTGCAGTTGGGGAATGATTAAAATTAGGGTATTTGGGTATGTCACAATATAAGGCAGTATTATCGGCATTTTGAAAAATAATATTTATACGTAAAATCCATGACCCGCCTAATGATTTTCATCGGATAACATTCCTGCTGTAAAGTTTTACATTGAAAATAGTTGAGATGTTATTTAATTAAAAACAATATTTTTGCTTTTAAGCTTTTACAGTTCACAAACGTCTTAACAATTTATTTATTTATATATATATTATTTATTTTTTATGTGCTTATGATTGAAGATGTAGGTATGGATGTCCGATACCTTGGATTTTGTTGACCCTTTGTTTTTTTTTGCGGGTGGGAAATCATCAAATGACTCCTCCCGCTCTGGGTGGAGCGGAAGGGAGTGTCAGACTCTTACTGACTAAAACCCACCCGAGTTCCTTCCTTAGCCCTTTATGTTCCGGGCCAGCGGTAACCCTTTCGGACAATCCCGCTGACCCGGCAGGCTTCGGCCGTAAGGGGCCCCCTTACGCCCTCCTCGATGCTTACATCTCTATGAGGCGCGCGTGGAACACGTACGGGCCGTCCGCCGTCCGGCGGGCCTGGTCCTGATCGGACGGTGAGCTACCCATTACTCTCCGCCCGCAGGCCTATGGTGGCCGGGAGTCATCACGCGGCTCCCGACACCCGGAGCGCCTACCGCGGCGGCTGGGACGGGAGGCTCTTTCCCTGAGCCGTCCCGCCACCTCCTTCGCTTAGATTTTGTTGAACCACCCTTACGTATAAACGAATAAAACGTACTATGCAAAGTTCCATATTAAAATATTAGGGCTCAATATTAGCTCAGTCTATAATGACAATAAATTTGATAGTTAAGTGTTGTGATTCATAAAATATTGCCATTATATTTTTCGTTTTCATAAAATTAAGTAGACCCCTGTCCTTACACTTTTTTTTAAGCTTTTGCCTGTTCATTAACAACCTTTATTTTAGGTTCTAGCATTTTGGGAAGTGAGTTCTTAAATGTAAATAAAATATTTGAACTACTTTTCGAATCATTAGTATAAAAATATAATATTCGGGCACAGCAATCCAAGAAAATAAAATAAACTATATCTACTATTTTAGTGTTAATTAAAAAAATGAACCTGTTTAAAAAACCACCGATTTTTATCACAAATACCTTTTTGTACCTTTTGAACTGTAAACTTTATGAAGTAACAATGTTTGTATGAATTAAGAATATTTTCTCTAGAATTATATATTTATATTATAGATTATATAAATAAATAAATGCATATGTATGGCCAACTACTGTTTGAAGATCTCTAAGCTTTTAATAATTCCATATAAACGCAATAATGCATGTATAATAAATGGCATATATAATATAAATATAAATTAATGTAACATAGTAACTTGTGTAGCCGATCGTACTTTTGAATATATTTTCAAGTTTGCAACTAATTTTGAACCAGCGTACTATAAATCAGGTTCCGAGAAAAATATAATTGTACATTCTTGTATTTCGTCGAGTGTCAATCAGCGAGTCAGTTTATTTGACTTCAACCGTGTAATAACGAGAATCCAGACACAAAAGGAAATGTATAAGGCGAAACCATCGGAGTAACCCACTAAATTATTTTTTTTTACGTTTTTTGCAATTTGCAGGTCAGTATCAGGTTGTATGTTGAAAAACTATGTTTCGCGCCCGACACTGACCTGCAAATTGCACGTAAGGAAATTACAATTTTTGAATATCGCGGGCTACCTTAGCGCCTTAGCCTTAGCCTTACCCTTATAAGGAAATGCGAGTGGTCGTTTCTCCATAGAAACGCTCTCGCCTGTTTTCTTCTGGTTAATGACCATATAGCAATGATTTTTTACAGAATAATAAATATTAACTACTTGTATGTCCCTATGTTTTCCTTTTTGACGATACCTTATTGTTATAAGCACTAGAAACCTCAAAAAATGCCGATTTAAATCGCTGTCAGCAGTGGCCTAGAGTACAAATTTGACAAGTATTAATGAAAGAAAAAAAACATAGGGACACAGTATATATCCTTCTTATTCAGTTTATGAAATATCTTTTAAATTGGTCCAATATTGGAGGAGGAAATAAGCCAAACCTCGAATTACGACTTTTTACTTAGGATTTTTTCGCATTTCCTGTTGATGAGTATTGTTATAAAACCGACTTAGCTCCGATGCGTAATGCTTAGACAACACTTTATAGGTTGCCTAGCAACAGATTTCTTACAACATTGACAGACACCTAATTTGACTGAAAAATAGTACAGATAAGAGTAAAAAATATAGATAAGAGTAAGAAATATACAAAGAAATGCTTACGTTCGGCATTACCTAACTACAGTCCTTAACTGTTACTTTACCTCTGATTTTGCATCGCTGTTAAAATCACAATGATCTCTATTCCCCTTGTAATAAGATGGCTGTTGAGCTGCTGCCCCTGACAAGTCTGTCCAAAACAATCATTTTTATTCTCGTTAAAATAAGGTAACTGTTAGGCTGTCAAAGATAAAATAACTGAAAGGACTGTAGACGATGCTTTGCTTGACGTTAGTGAAAACGAACATAAAAATAGTAAAACTATATCAAATACGAGCAAATGCTCCTAGCAAATGTTAGCTGCCGCGAAATGCTTAGCGTAATAAACACATTCATTAGGACACGACATTACACATAAAATAAATATTTAACATAATATTTAATAAACATAAACATTTAATAAACATAAACATTCAATAAACATAAACATTTAATAAACATAAACATTCAATAAACATAAACATTTAATAAACATCTTAAACATTTTTTGTGCTTGATCTGGTTCATAAAATAATTCAGAGATTATTAATTTTCATTTCCCTAACAATTAAGCTTACTGTGTTAATGTTTACTTGCCATTGTACGATTAACTTTGAAAACGGTACTTATTATTTAGATTTTAAGTAATTAAATATTTTAATAAAAAAAAACATCATTTAGTTATCAATGTAAGTACTTATATTTTATAGACTGCTTTAGTCGGAAATTCGTTTTAATTCGGGATTTGTTATAATATTCTGTTGTGATAACCTCACATAATTAGTTATTCTGTTGTGATAACCTCACATAATTATTATCTAATCGCATTATAGGCTCGTATTATGGAAGTCTCGGCCATGGTGCAAGCAAACTTTACTGAAAGATGCTTAACCTTTTGATTCCTTGATTGGACATGGGACTTAACAAAACTGGCGAAAAATTATGCGTTCGTACAGTCAGAGAAATTAGTTGTTATGCAAATTAACAACCACAACCTGTACGGGTCGCAATAAATACTTTTTCTTTCATTCTTACTACGTCAATTTTCCGTGTTATAGCCTTTTCTTACAACTTTCAAAGAATGGCATCACAGGAAATTATGAGGCGGAACCTAGTCAATTTTCATAAAAATGATGTCCCTGACTTTACATAACCTACACTTCTGCTTACCTTTTTGGGCACTAAAGCGTGATGTTACGTCATGTGAAGGCCGTAAGGCTATATTTTTGGTTGCGAGCGGCAGCGGAAACGGATATCGGGGCGGGAAGCGTAGAGGTTATACCCGACTCACTCCATTCAATATGTATAGTGTTCGAGCGTTTGCCGCCCGATCTCGCTTTTAAGCCCCAATGCTCTCCGAAAATGGAGATTCCTATTTCTGCCAAAACGATAATCAATGACGGTCTGCAAAATGATTTATCTATACCAAGTGTTTCTGCTTAGCCTTTTCCCAACTATGTAGGGGTCCCAGTATGTGTGCCATTTAAAATGTGGATATCACAAAACCCTTGGTAAGAAAGACTGCTTGACAAACTTTCGGACTTCTGGCTATCCGTAATTTCTGTTGAAAGATTTCCGAATCATAACCGGGACGTTTCGAGGTATGAAGGGGTATGAAATACCTAGATGACCATCTATCCACGAACCTACCGCGGCATCTTAGCTTCATCGATCGATCCGTGCGACTGTGACAATAGCTTCATTCAGTATTAGCGGCAAACAAGTCCTTCATTTAGTATTAGCGGCAAACAAAAAGTAATCATAATAAAATGTCTGCTAAAATGAATTTAAATTATACAATTTTGACTAATCTCATAAAGAGACAGACGATAGCAATGGGACAAACGACGTACCAACTATGAAAACTCACTACCGAACTCATTTCTTTATCACATCAGTTGCGGTGTCAGTACTTAATAGGTACCTACTACAGAATAGCCCTGCAGAATATTTGGATAATCCAGTCAACCACCTTCCTAGCCCGTACAATATTATATGACCGATCCGTTTCCCTTTCAGACGAAGCCTGAGTTAGTACAAGTAAAACAATGAATTTCCGACTAAAGCAGTGACATATTGTTATTCTTCATAGGTACTTCGGCGAAACCAAATTGGCTAAACGCGTAGCAAATTTTGAATGCCTATACTTCATCTCGGTTGAGTGAATACAGCCAATAGTAGGTATAATAGCAATTAATTGTTGACATTTTTCGGGATTCGTAACGCTAAGTCTACGGTTAGCTACGCTCGCTACGAGATTTCGTAGCGATGTAACTGCGCGAACTTATTTGTTAATTTATTGAAGAAAATTTGCATTTTCGCGGTAGAGGACAGTGAATGTTCGAGATTGCATATTTTAATTAGTACAAATACCAAGTGTGTAGCGCAACCACTAACATTATTATGGTACAATTAGACGGGAAGTTACTTTGTATGTAACACGGCAATTGTATCTTTATGTACGTTTCTTACTAGTACCTACTTATTGTATAAGTCGCAGTTGAATTGTTCCGTAATAATAATAGAATATTTATGAAATTCCATATCACGTGATTGTTATGTTATCCTTATCAGTTAGTTACCCAACTTTCCGTATAAATGTATCGTGATTCGCTGCATTTCAAATGCTATTAAGATTGTAGTACAAAATGATTAATTTGTAGTTGTCACAACAGTTGTGTTAAATTATTATGGGAATAGAATTTATTTAGTTGAACAATTTGTTTTATTTAGTCGTTTCTTTGGTAATTGCGTGTCGTAATTGCTGTCAGGGTGCGACACGATAGGTGTAATGCATGCCCTTATCAAATTAATCATATCGCGATAAAGAGTACGCGATATGTAGCGCGGCGAGGGAGGCGCGGCGTTGATGTCGAATGCGTGCCGCGCGTAGTACTGTAGACTGGAGCTCGTAGCGTTATCGGGAAAGCGCGGGAAAATCGCGGTGCCGAGCACTCGCTTCAGTAGGCTCGCGGCCGCCGACAGACATGGACGGGTCCGCGCGCGCGCTCGCTTTCGTACTCGCTGTGATCGCGCTCTCGTACGCGCGCGCCCACATACCCTCCCACGACAACATCCTCAGGATACAACTCTGGGACGCGGAGGGTCTCAGCAGGGATCCCATCACCACGCCGGCTCCGGCCACCACGACAGTCTCGCGCACCACCAGGCGCCACAAGTTGAAAGTGAACTTGGACTCGCTGTACGACGCTATGCTGGAGGAAGGCCATGGCGGAGGCTTCGGCAGGTTCACGAGGCACAAAGTGAGGCACAAGCGGCGCCGGCCCCGGCAGACCGGCGCCGACCTGCCGTGGCGGTTCCACGCCGGCGACCAGGTGCAGAACGTGGCGGTGTACAACGACGATGTGCCGTGGGAAGTTATCGAGGCTGACAATAGCGGGCCGGTGGTGAATGCCAGTGCAGTGAGTGACAGTGCCAGTTCCCCAGTGAAGGAGCCGCGGGACGCGGGGCCCCCCATGCTGCTGCGTCAGCCCGAGGACGAGGTAATGAGTGAGAGCAAACACCGTATACATTAATGTAACGTCGCCTTTCATCGTTATCGTCGCCCCGAGGTGGTTAATAGCCATTCACAGTACTGATAGGCTGCCGGCATTGCCGTAGGGATTTCTATTCACCGCTCCTTTTCAGGATAACCCCTCCGGCGACGATGCGTTGATAAAAGTGAATGCCCTTCATTGTTTTTAAAATATTTTCTCGCCGGCTGTATGTAGATCCTATCATGTTGTGTGGACGCGAGCGAAAAATAATTTTCAAGAGGAGATTGGCTCACACAGTACCTTATCAGTAAGATATATTTTGCGGATTATCTGTCTGTTTTCGTCGGTGTTTACGTTCGCTTACTTACCTGCTGTGTTGTATTTACTGATATGATATCTTGATTGCTTGGAATATCTTGGTATCCGGACTGTTATAAACGACTTGTTTTCTCTGGGTAGGTAGCTAATTGGGTAACGGGATTAGAACTACTGATTACAAATGCCTAATTGGATACAACTTTGTTAGGTAATTACTTACAAATTAGGTTTATTATTACCAAGATTGTCTTGCACTGTTTTGTATTATCACTAAGTCACTGTCATGTCTTTGGTTTTCCATACAAAACAAAGTTTCGAATAGGTAAACACGGAAAAGCCGGAGGTGTTAAACTTCGGAGATACCTACTTAACATGCCAATTCTAGACATTTACGACTGTTTGCCTAATAAACTGTAAAACTTGAATACTAGGTACATAACTTACATTTGAATGTAGGGCCGTAAATGTGTCCCCAGAGAACTAAATTAGGCATACATGACTGGTTTTTAGTGTTCGACCTTTATATTGTTAACCTTTCGCGAAACTTTCCGAGGGTCATGCGACCGACATAGGGTCGCCACCCCGCACTATTACTCTTTCACATGTATTCACTCCCTTCCTGTTTTAGCATAAATGACTCATTTCACTGTTCGCTGCTGCTGTTGATGCTTTAAACATTGTTACGGGTCACTTGATTTAATTTTCATAAGGCCCACGATGGCCCTTCCGTTTAAGTCCCAAAACACAAACATGTACACATACTTTCACACTAAAATATTCATCGACATGGATATACAAATTTAATTAGAGTTGTATAAACAGTGCCAGCATTTCAATTTGAATCGATTGCGTAGTTATATCGATAACTTTTCCAATCGGATGGGGCGTTATCTCGTTTCGTGCGAGTTAATCGTTCACCTGTGCTAACTTACAGTCTCGACCGCGTATACGCCCGCTGCCCGCAGCTCGACCGGCGCCAATCAACCGGAAATTAGGCACAAATCAATAATTTCCCAGTCGATACTGTCCACTATCGATGCCACTAATAGAGTCTGATTGACTCGTCTACCGTCCGTCTATTCGAGTGATGCGAAATTTCAATCAACCCCTGAGTTATGAGCGCGCGTGATCGAATATGTTCATTTTACGGAATTAATGAGTAGGTAGAGGTGGACCGTAGAGGTACGTACCTACTTAATGATAATAATATGTCTGTAGTACGTCACTAGACTCACTAGAGGGGCCCGTGTCTAAATAATAACAGCCGCACAGGTCGATCGATCAGGTTAAGCTACGCTAGCCGCGGTTGGTCTGTGGATGGGTGACCATCTTTACATACCGTGACCCCTCCGTGCCTCGGAAAGCACGTTAAGCCGTTGGTCCCGGCTGTCATTTATGGATCTTTGCCAGTCGTTACGAGTAGTCAGAAGCCCGAAAGTCTGACAACCATTCTTACCAAGGGGTATCGTATTACCCAGTAACTGGGTTGTGGAGATCAGATAGGCAGGCGCTCCATGTAAAATACTGGTATTCAGCTGCATCCGGTTAGACTGGAAGCCGACCCCAACATAGTTGGGAAAAGGCTAGACAGATGATGATGACATAGTCACTATTATTATTGAAGTAATTGGGTACTTAGGTATATTGATTATCAAAATCGTGTCTGGTCCATGCTTTGTACAATTATCCCTCCTACAAAAGATAGGTAAATAATGAAGGAGGTCTTATATCCCTACTAGCAGTGCCCCGCGGTTTCACTCGCATAAGTGTGTATCCCGCGGGAATATCGGGAGAATAACTATCCTATGTCCTTCCCCGGGATACAATCTATCTCTCTGACAAATTTTATCGAAATCCGTTCAGTGGTTTAGGCGTGAAAAGGTAACATACAGACAGACGGACAGAGTCACTTTCGAATTTATAATATTAGTATGGAAATATAATTTTCACTTAAAAACTAAACCCAACAATTACAGAAACTACAACAACTCAATTATTATTATTAAGTCTGAATTCTTGATTAGCTTGGCATAATTATAATCTTAATTAGTTACCTCAAGCGAGAACGACATTATATAATAGTACCTATTCATTTACCACTAAGGACTGCTGAGAATTTAGCTACGAAGGTAACGTTAAGAAAACTTACCTCTTAGCAACTATAAAATATACACTACAGTTGATATATAGGTAATAATTATGAAGTATAGTACATACCTTCCTACCTATGTAGTACCTACAGTCAGTTACCTACTGCAATTAGCTGACCCACCTTTGCTTAAATGAGTGAGATTTTTTAGAATACGAATCGATAAAATTGTATAATTCATTTATATTTTATTTATTTGAGCAAAGTAAATAAAATATAAAAGAATTATAAAATTCTATCGATTCATATTCTAAAAAAAACTCAATCATTTAAGCTAAGGTGGGTCAGCTAATTGCAGTAACTGACTGTAGGTATCTAACTAATACGACGTTATCATTTATAAAGTATAAATTCATCATACAAACGTTAATTAGTTTATTAAATAGGGATAGGTAAGTGTAATTAAGTATACCGCATTGCACCTCACGGACATATTTCGGCCCCACATATTATTATACCGCGTCGTAAATTAGGGTGAGTTTACATCTTCCATGATGATCTTCCTGAGGGTGAGTAGGTATACACTTCCGTCTTCATTACACTAGCATACGAATTTAATACTCACGAAGAGTAATTTCTTCGTGTAAGCGAGGACTTTATATTACAGAATTCGACTAACGAAAGTATGTGAAGTAGAAACCATTAAATAAACGTTAAAAAACTTCCTTCATTAGACGATTTAAGTCCCAAGTAATTTCCCCGTGTTCATTTAGGATTTGTTCCCACTTCTACTGCTGTCCGTCTTCAACATAGCGTTCCATAGGCGACGCTTAAAAGTTAATTATTCTCCTTGAATTTAGTATCCCTATAAAAATCCTTATGAAACGTAGACAGCCGTAAGAAAACCGTAACAAAAAGTAATAATAATGAAGTTCCCCTTTGTTACGGTATTATAAAAAGGGAAGATGTAATTCCTTAGTGAATCAAGCATCTGCCTTTGAAATATTGTCAGTCGTCAACGAAAATAATTATCTGTTTCGCTCCCCTATCGTTAAGAGCGATGAGGCGAGTATTTTACCGAAAATCGATAACTTATCTTCCGCATACCGTAGTAGGTACACCCACATAGCACCTGTGACTACACAAACATGTTTTTTGAGTAAGAACAATATCGTAAATGTTACAAAAGCTTTAGGAAAACGGGAAGGGAAAACTTTCTGTTTGTATTTCGCGTACCTAATAATCTTTACTTAACTAGGGTTAGGTAAAATATAGGTAAAGGAATTTATACAAAAAGTACCGTATAATAGTTGTTTTATCGTGTTGGCAATGACCAACATTGTTCCAAAGTTGTTTGTCATTCTCTTTAGACTGTAGTTGGTAACCTACTTGTAAAAACCTAGGTTAAACTCTACAGCATATTTTATGATATTATGAAAAAAACAGTTCATAAGCCGGCAGCCTAGATACACGCATACCTATCATTAATTTGTTGTGACAGAAAAATGTAATTACTCAGTTATTTTGAAAATTCCCTCAAACACTGCGTGGCGTAGGCTAAACCATGTTTAATTCTCGCTAGTTTTAGTGGCAGTTTAGTGAAATTTAATGTTATAGTCTGTTATGATCTCTCGAGTAGCGTCATATATCTGCGTGAAGTGTTTCATTCTGGTTACTAACTTTGTGTCTGAGCACACTGTACTATGTCTCAACAACCCCTAAACGCGAATAGGTATGTTGTAAAGATTCTGTTAAACAAGTTACACTGATGAGTTCCTTTTTGTAACAAGACAGTGTTTATTTGTAAACCAACGGCTCCATCTTATTGCTTCCTACTTTTTATTATTATCAATTAGTGGTTGCCAGCTATCCGGACGTTGATCGATAGATTACTAGATAAACGAGCACTGATTGAAAGGTTCCGAGGTCTCACCACATTTTGCACTCAACGGCTTAACGAGGATCAGTAGTTTAGAAGTAAAACCGTAGGATAATGGCAATTTACTTGGAAACTGCTTTTAATTTACGGGGAAAACTGTGATATAAGTAGGCAAATGCTTTTAATGAATTAATTGAAACGGGTCTTAAGGAAAACGGAATTTTTCCTGCTTTTAAAACTTTTCTTTCTTTCCTTAATCTATCATTTATCAAGGGACTAATTAATGTGGCTATCGGTCTCAGTTGCAGTTTTGTTACTTTACTATTGCCATGTAGAAATCTAGAAATGAAGTCATGCGATGACGTACTAGTAGCGAAGGGTCAATTTTTATAAGAGGTAGGTACCTAAGCCGGAGTAGATATCTTTTATATTATTTTTCTATAGAATACTGACTGCAATTTTTCAAAGGGAAGCCGGTAGGAATCGAGTTGTATGGAACGTTCGCTACCATCCTTTCTTTTCTGAGTCACCCTGTTAGCAACCTTCAGTAATATTCGGGAGGATATTTCTGCCAAAATTACTTCTTTTAACTTCTTACCTACAACAATACCTAGTTGGTATTTAAAACTCCAACTCAAAGCATTTATTTCAATTTAACGGAAAGTTGTAGTTGCCCATTCCAAAACGTAGTTCTCTAAGGAGAAGAACGGGCAAGAAACTCCAAGGACACTTTTAAATCAAGCTATTACAAAATCCTTGGTACATTATTCTTGTTGATTCTTTATGTGAGAACAATGTAAAAAAAGTAAAATAAAGAAACCATTCAAAGCCTAGCCTTTTCCCAACTATGTTGGGGTCGGCTTCCAGTCTAACCGGATGCAGCTGAATACCATGTATTTTACATGGAGCGACTGCCTATCTGACCTCCACCACCCAGTTACTGGGTAATACGATACCCCTCTGTAAGACTGGTTGTCAGACTTTCGTGCTTCTGACTACCCGTAACGACTGTCAAACATCCACGAATGATAGCCGGGACCAACGACTTAACGTGCTTTCCGAGACACGGAGGGGTCTCGGTATGTAAAGATGGTCACCCATCCACAGACCAACCACGGCAAGCGTAGCTTAACCTGATCGATCGGCCTGTGCGGCTGTTATTATTTAGCCACGATCCAGTTCAACCATTTTGTAGGGAATCGAATGATCCAACACTTTTAGTGCTCCTAAGAAGATATTTATGATAGCTACATAAATGAAGGCACAATAACAAATAACATGACCAGAGACACGATTTCGCTTTATCAGAATTAGTGATGCTTATTGCCTATATCGTAAATCAGTACGATGACATTAATCACTTAATTTATCTTTATCCAATGTGTTGCCACGAAAGCTCGATCACAAAGAGAAGTTATGTTTCTTTCCCGATATTTTGTTGTTAGGGTAAATTATAGGAGTGGATGTAGGGAAGGAATCATTTTCATCAAGCCTTATGATTATTATTTTATTGATATATAGGTATGTACTATCTGTGACGCGAACGAAATAGAATTTAATGGTTTTTAATTTTTTTTTTGCGCGGTACCCTAATTCTTTTTATAAAATAAAAGCTTAAGTTACTCCTATCTGACAGTGAAAGTCCCGTTCAGCGGTTTCGGAGATTATCCGGAAGAGATAGACAAAAATTTAAAAAATGTTTTGTTTTTGTTTTTTAAGTACCGTATACCTATACCTTCACGTTCATACCTGTGCATTATATCAATAAAAAGCTGTTATTTTGACATTACAAACAGACATTTAAATTTAATTTATCTGTATGTATAGATATTGAAAACATGAGGTGTTTTGGCTATCGTCTATTGTCTATTGCTGTGTAGGTGCCATACACGTGAGTTACCTACTGAACTCTCTAAGGTAAATCTTCTTACTTTCCTACGTGTGATGCTGTACCTAGAGTAAGTAGGTAATCTCGTGGCTTTGTTTAAGAGGTGGATTGCTCTAAGAGAACCGCTCTGCTAGAGATTAGCCTCTATTAGGAGGAGCGCTTATCTAGGGAGTATAGTCGTGAAGATGATTTGATCTTGCACTTCTGGTCTGTTGAAGTTTACTATTATTGTTACTCCGTTTACGCCGTACGGCATTTCATACAAACTTTCACGCCCTTGTTTTTCGAAATGAATGAACCGATTTTAATGAAACTTCATACGCACTATAAAGGTCTAAAAAGTTACTTATGAACATTTTTTTGTCACTACCACATATAAAAAATGTAAATCTACCTTAAAAAAATATTACATTACTGGTGACATCACATCTTAAGTTTTTAAATATTTATAAGTAATGTGTGTTGTGAGTTAGCTTGCTTCCTCCACTTTGTCACATAAACCTTCAAAGGTTTTTAGTCAGGTGTATGCTTGTATAATTAAGTAGTTAGTATATCTTACTGTAGGTATTGAAAAAAAAACGGAAAAAAAGAAACCACCTGTCAGATGATTTTTTGTTGTGGTTACGAGTTTGGCAACTCCAAAAATGTTTTTGCCGTGCTAGTAATATATAAGTCAATGCGTGGCAGAGTCAATGCGTAGCTCGAGTAAAGATGCCTGAGGCCCTTTTCGATCAGATATCTTAAACCATATATCACTGTAGCTAGTTAAGCTTTACGTAATTTCCGGTAGGTATCAACAAAACAAAAAAAACTCATACTCTTCGCTAAAAACGAACAAAGAACTCTGAATTCTGTCATTCTCATTCAACTACGATAATGTAATATGTTTTTTTTCCTTTTCATCTTCAGTGTTGCATATCATAACATCTTCCTTCTTGTCAACAGGGGGATGGGTACCTACGTATCATCAAAGTGTTCGAAAACATAGATAAAAGTAACAAAAAGGAATTGCTATGTCGATAGGTACATAATTTCAAAGCTTCGATTCGAGATTGTGATAAAACTGTCGGCTGCACGTTTGGGGATTACCGCCGAAGACAGTTAATATACTCGTGCTATGTCGTGCATTGAGGCATGTTCTCTGAGATTTATGTATGAAGAAACCCTAAGTGATTGGCTGTATCACGTACTTAAGATGTAAAGTAGGTGATATGTCGTGGAAAGATTGAAGATGGGAAGAGACTGTAGCGTGGAGCGCGGCATTAATAGTAGGTAAAGTAAGATTGGTTAGAACTAAAGACCTTAGGTAGATGTTAGAAAGTCGGACATGGAAATAAAAGCATTCTTCTTGCTTATAAATAAGTTTCAATTAGCGACAACGGGCCCGTTGATCGAACAAAAATGATCGCAAAATGAATGTGGCAAATTTTCATGTTCATAAATCATTCGACCAATAGTTTCCACAGTAGTTTCCGCACGCTTGACATGTTTTCACATTCATTTTGTGATAATTTTCGTTCGAAAAACTGGGTTTAGGTTACTAGTACCTACTACATTCTTTTAATTATTCTAATAAAAAAAATACTTACAGTCATATTTGATAAGCTGACAAACAGTTGATAAACTCAGTGACCCTTAATTAAATAACAAAAAAAAAGTGACCACATAAATGACAAAGTGCCCAATATGTTGTTTGCCTACACTTAAACTAGAGTGTAAACAAATGTATAAAATATCTGTGTCCACTTTAATGTCTCTATCAGAAGACTATGTGGGAGTTCCGCGGTCATGTTAACACGGTTCAAACAATGCCTTACTCCTACGCATTTCTGTAATATGAATTTAAATGGAATATCGTATTTTGTAGGCTTTACATGCTCTTATGTTAGTTGGTCCAGCATAGTTTAATTTGATAACGTCGGAACATAAAAGTTAAATTCTTTGAAAAACATTTAAATATAAATGGGAGATCATTACTTTATCTTATTAAATTTTGGGAATCCTACCTACATGCACAACTAAATTAATTTACATAAATGTACTCTGGTACGTTTATTAATGACCTCAATTTATCATACTTAATAGTAACGTACAAGTTAACAACATACATGGACTATTAACTAAAGTGTTTTTTAAAACTGAGTAAAATTATTAAGTTATTAAAAAAGTGAAACTTACACCGGGAACCTGTTAAAGAAATAATGCGTTTGCTGGTGGGTAATATTAAAATAGGGTTGCCAGCAGGATAATGTTACTACTGATTTAGATTTTACTTCATGAGCTTTTACTTTTTCTACAGTGCGGCCGACGAGAGAATGCGTTTTCGACACCTGTCAGTTTCATACAGGGTTACTCTTCAAAGACCATCCAAATTTTTACATGGTGTTTTACCCATGAATATAAACAACTTTCACTATGGGACCAACTCTTACAAAACTTCAATAAGTACATACTTGACAAAAATGTATGAAACAGCTGATTTTTTTTTCGTGATTTCAGAGTTGGTCCCATAGTGAAAGTTTTATATTCATGGGTACGACACCATGTAAAAATTTGGATGGTCTTTGAAAAGTAACCCTGTATAAACGAATACCTACGTGTTGTGCGAATTTGATCTTTATTAGCTACTAGAATTGTCGCACTGACAGGTGTCAGGAACGCATTCTGTCGACGGCCGGACTGTAGCCGAGTGATGATATGATGATATACATACATAATAAATGTACATATGTTTAAGAAATTCAAGATAAAATAGTATCGTGCTTTACTAACCCTATTTACCTACCTGTAAATAAAATACTAATGAATGAAATAAGCAGTAGTGTCTCTCTCATCGCTCTCTCTGCCATGTTCGCAGTTCTACGTAAATATAAGAAAGCGTTTTCAACAAACCAGATGTCATTTTAATATCAGTAGTCCCAACGATTTCCCTTGCGGATTTTCCTTGCATTTAAAACATAGGTAATGTAGGTAAAACATTTCCATACTAGGTTCCGATAATAAAACCTCTTCAAACAAGTTAATCGTAACGTACAATGTATGAAACTGCAGTACTTAGTCGTGTTTATTAATTCATAAACACTGGCTGGTTAGGTATGAGCATGTACACCCACTCCTGTCACTGGCTTCCTTATTTGAACGTCACTTGCGCAGGATTATAATCAGGTAGTGTTTGAAGTCGAATACGTTTTATTACCGGCTTACCTATACTTACTTCGAAATAGCCTGTGAAATGTAGGTAGAGGTACTTAGATATTATAGTCTTTCCCCTTTCTAATGAACCTTCGTCATCGGAGTTCGTGTTGCATTGTTTGCTTCCCACACTGTTGAAATTATGAGGTTCTAAATTAAATATCGATTACACAGTCGATACGTTTCAAATAAATTGTTTTTACATACTTATCGATTCACCATATCTATGTTTGGAACCAACAGTTATTTTTTTTGTTTTAGGGTTACTTATTTTTGAATGGTTGGTCTTGTTATTACACTGGTCTAGAATCCTGTTGATCCAGTAGATATTTATGTTGATTATATCACTACACTGGCTTACTCCAAGATGGCGACCGACCGATGACATTAGTAACAGCTGAGGGGCAATTCCAGCGGTGCTATTCTGTAAAAATCTCACCGTGAAAACGTAGGTGAAGTGAGCGTGGAGTGAGCTGTCAATAGTGTCAATTCCTAGCAAAAACAAACTCACTTCACCTAAGTTGTCACGGTGAGGTTTTTACAGAATCGACCGTCAGTACTTTTAAGAGCGTTTACGCTGTACGGCATTTCATACAAACTTACAAGCCCTTATTTTTCGAAATTAATGAACCGATTTTAATGAAACTTCATACACTTAAGCAGGATAAAAAGGTCTAAAAAGTTAGTAGAGAACATTTTCGAAATGTCTTATTTAAAAAAGATAACTGGAAATCTGTTTCTATGGAAAATTTAAAATCGGTCTAATTTGGCTGTAACACTATTTTTCGAAAATGTTCTCTACAAACTTTTTAGACCTTTATATCTTGCTTATGCGTATGAAGTTTAATTAAAATCGGTTCATTCATTTCGAAAAATAAGGGCTTGAAAGTTTGCATGAAATGCCGTACGGCGTAAACGCTCTTAAGAACGTTCCCATTCTAATCTCAGTCTCAGTCTGTCAGAAAAATCTACATTTTTGTGAAGTTTTTGACATTGATTGTCGCCGAGGTGAGATTGCGACTTCAATTTGAACGTTTTTTAAGTACGAGAAATTGGTCTTTAGCTACCTCACTAGAGTCCGTCCCGCAAAAGAAATCCCGCGGCAATATTAGCATAATCAACCTATAATGTTCCTCCTGCTGTGCACACGGGCCTCCTCTCTGTGAGAGGGAGTGGGCCGTAATCCACCACGCGGGCCCAGTGCGGGTTGGTAGAGGTCACATGTCTTCGAATTTTTGGTTCTAGGACATGCCGGTTTCCTCACGATGTTTTCCTTCACCGTTTTGAGAGCAGTCGTGATAATATAATTTACGTAAAGTAAAGCGCCGGTCTGCGAAAAAAAAAATCAGCTGTTACATACATTTTGGTCAAGTCAAATTGAAGTTTTGTATGAAACAGCTGATTTTTTTCGTGATTTCAGAGTTGGTCCCATAGTGAAAGTTGTTTATATTCATGGGTAGAACACCATGTAAAAATTTGGATGGTCTTTGAAAATAGTTAGCAACATCCGACAACAACTCTCATAACTTTCTCTATTTAAGATTGTGCATTTTATTTACCAGTGCCTGTAATACGATATTGTGATAAACAAAAAAATAAAAATTTATGTCTCCGTCGCATGCCTATAACGCCACGTCTGAGGGACTTCTATCGTGGTACGGACTCTACTTATTGAATGACACAGTGTTTACATATCTATTAAATAGGTACACTACAACTGGCAACCCTGATTATTAGCTCGGAATTAGCGTACGTTAATGCGACGGTTAGTAAATAACACTCATTAGTTATAAAGATACCGATCAGGCAGGATGTGGGAATGGTCCTACAGGAGCCAGTTTCGATATTATTTCGATCATTATCTTGACTTCTACTAGTAGTGCAATCTTATAGTTGTTAGTTAATGAAAAATTCTGTTTTTATAGTTCAGTTGGTGGCATTTGATAGCGCCTTTTATAATTTCTTTTAGTAACTTCTGCTTTTGCATTTTTACGGGATGATAAACTGTGAAATGCAAGTTCTTTAGCGCTGTTTAAAGACTTGGTTAATTTTAATTATAGCGCCTCTTTTAACTACCTCATAATTAATGATAAAGTATATACCCATGTAGGGCTATAACATTTTAAAATAGGCTGTATCATCCTGCAGTTATCATGTCTTATTAATTGTGCAAGAGTTGATACTTTGTTGCATTTAATAATTCGAAGGAATTTCCTTTTCGCTTGTTATACTCTGCACACTTGGCGAGTGAGAGCTGGACTGAAAAAGTGAAACATTTTGAGTCACGACATTTTTTTCTATACCTAGTATATGTGTTTACAAGAGTATGTTTCATCATCTGCCTGTCTTTTCCCAACTATGTTGGGGTCGGTTTCCAGTCTAACCTGATGCAGCTGAATACCAGTATTTTACATAGTTTACATTACATTAGTATTTTACAGATACTGGGTAATACGATACCTCTTGGTAAGACTGGTTGTCAGATTTTTGGGCTTCTGACTACCCGGAACGACTATCAAAGATCCACGAATGACAGCCGGGACCAACGGCTTAACGTGCTTACAAGCGTATGTCTATGTAAGTACTTATATGTGTGTTACAGTCCGCGCGAAACTAGTTGGCCGCGCCTTAGGTGGGGACGGGGGTGAGCGCGGCGGGGTTGCTTAGTGTTCGCAACGCACGTACTGAGTAATGACAAAGCGCCCCCTCCCCTCCGTCCCACCGCTCACATACCTAAGGCGCGGCCAACTAGTTCTGCGCGGACTATAGTGTAGTATAGGCGTACTTAGGGATGCGCGTCAGATCACAAAAAAGTAAAAATTCAGCAAAACGAAATTCGTTCAAACCTCTCGACTCTTTTTTAGAGTTTTTGCCTAACAACAGCTAGTTGCTAGAATTACAGGAAAAACAAATTGCTCCTGAAAAAAGTAGAGCGACATGTGTATACTACCGTGAAAAACATTAAATATCCATAAACAGCGCAGTTATATACCGACAGATAAAGACACGCCACGAGCATATGAAAGGTACTTTCTTTCATGTTATCAAGTACACGCTACTTCGTCGAAATGTCAGAAGTCCCGACATTTCAATCGCGAGCCGTTTCCGCAACACGCTACAACTCATAACTACCTGTCTGGTTGCGTCTTAATATTGTATTATTGGAAGCTACGTTTAACTTCACATTTTGTTTAAAGGGTTATAAGTATATTTCAGTGTTGATGATGCATTGTTTCTTCCAACAATAACAACAATATTCTGACAAATAAATGGACTATGACTATGACTACCTACTGCATCCGCGTTTTAATTAGTTCCTAAAAGTCATTTAGAAACACTGTTTTGCTTAACTTATAATGAATTTTCAGCTTTTGTATGTATGTATTTACCTAAGGGGTGCTACACACATGTTCGGTTCGGTATGATTCGGCAAAGCTGGGGAGCTAAATCGAATATATATGTATATTAATATATTCTCGGGACAAAACCGTTCGGCTTAGCTACAATTGTGCCATTTCGACCCGAATATGATTTTGAGCGATAATAGATGCCGCACGAAGTTTGCAGATTTTTTGTTGTTGTAATGGCATGTTGCAGGTCGGCCTAGGAAGTTGTCGGCTGCTTAACCGGACTTTCCTGTGAATGCCTTAATAAATTAAGGCCTCCAGTTCGGGCATAAACCTTATAAACTAAGTGACTATACGCTAAGGGATGGGGTTTGGACCTCGGCTTAAGGCGTCACTGGGGGAGGGCAGCAAGGGTCAGGCTAGATCGGGTCAAGAAGTTTGCCGATCGGCATGAGCTGAATGAAATCCGAATTTCAGGTTCCAGTTCACACAGACTTTTAATGTTAGAATTAGGTCCCTGGTAGGTTCTTACACTACACACATACATTATTTAATTTTATCTTCCATAACTTCACCATTACCAGCCGAGTCTTTATCTAAAGATGGTCTTAACATTCCTGTGAGCATTCAGTTAGTCGATCCCTATTTCTTCGAGAGTCTCAACCTATATTGATTGGTGCTGACCACTTCTGGGATCTTCTGGAAAACGGAAGATTTTGGTTGAAAAATGGTCCATACCTACAAAACACTAGATTAGGGTGGATCATTTTAGGGCCTTTGAATACTCGCACACATAGTCTCATGTTTCATGCCAGGTCACATCGTCTTTGGATAAGCAGTTGAGAAAATTTTGAGGGAGCTCGAGGAAATAGGCAGATCGACTGATCTCCACAGTAATGAGGAGCAGGCTTGTGAAGATCATTTTATAAAGACCACCACACGTGGTTCTGATGGTAGGTTTGGTTTACGTTTCCATGCCTTTGAAGGAGTCCCCTGACGCATTGGATGACTCATTCTCTCAGGCAGAACGTCGTTTCTACGCACTAGAGAAACGTCTGTAACGCACACCGCCCTATAAACAATTATACATGCAATTCATCCATGAATAGGTAGGTAATTGGGTCACATGTCACGCATCTATGCATTAGACAAACCACATTTGAATCGACCTTGCTCTGTATAGCTTCATTCTCAAACTTTAAGTTCTGACGAGTCCATATTGTACCAATTCACTAACTCATAATGCAATAAATCATTTTACATTCTGGAGTAACCGAGAAGTTATCATTTACTCTCAACCGCAACCACAACTTGAAGAGGAAGACGTATAACGCATGAACATAAATTACACTAATATTAAAAATGCGAAAGTTTGTTAGTGTGTGAGTGTGTGTGGGGGTGTGTGTGTGTTTATGTTTGTTACTTCTTCACTTAAACGGTTGGACTAATTTTGATAAAATTTGGTATGGAGGTAGCTGACACCCTGGATTACAATATAGGCTACTTTTTATCCCGATATTCCCACGGGATCGAAACTTATGCGGGTGAAACCACGGGGCGCAGCTAGTATGTATTTCATATTTCACTGTCACTGGAGGAGGGCAGCAAGGGTCAGGCTGGATCAGGTCAAGAAGTTTGCCGAACGGCATGAGCTGAATGAAATCCGAATTCGTATAGTAAGTAATTGCTTCGGGTCGGCTTTGTTGTTCTACAACTACTGACGACTCGAATGTACTGACCCGAACATTGTTGTAGCACCTAATATAGGTGCACCTCTGGCTTACCCTTCGGGAAATACAGGCATGAGCTTATATCTATGTCTAGCCCAAGGCAACACAAGTCCACAACACATACGAAAATGTATAACTTTGGGGTCTGCAACTGACTGGAAGGAAACTTTAAAGTCCAAGGTCTTGCAGGTGTTAGAAACTTACTTTACATAAACACATATGACCAGGGGGCCTAAAAATGCCACTTTGGCAGAATCATAAAAGGACAACATAATCGACAGTTAACTGTTAAGTTAATCGTATCAAATCCCATTGGTGAAGCATTTTTCACTTATTTTTTTTTGTCTGTGCTAAAATACCAATCAATCCAATCCAAATCCAATCCCAATCTCTTTGATTGTATCTACGTAGTGCAGCGAAAAAAAGAAAAACACGGACTGTCTTCGCCATATTGTAATTCATAATGTTATCCTTTTATGATTCTCCAAAGTGCCCTTTTTAGTCCCCATGTACGTTTGTAATGTTAGCTCTTACCAAACTTACATTTAAATACAAACATAAATATCTCTAAGAATTTGAGAAAGTATGCGTGTAATCTAAACTTGAATTATAATTTAACTTCAAGATAAACTGTCCCCGACCGTAGAACTTCGACTCTATAAATTAGCGTCACCCCACCTTACTATCTAATTATACAATATAAGTTTACTCATTACAAGATTTATCTCTATATTAAACTCGTAAATTTTCATCCGATATTTTAAAATAAATTTACTTTCCACAGTAATATGTCACTGGAAGTGATGCATGGATGTTTTGTAATTATTTCTCTTCATTTGAGCGCAGTAGATTCATCTTCTTTTGAAATAGTTATCTACCAAAGAGGTTTACATCTTTACATTATAGCGCACAATCAGAATTGTCTGTCAGACAATAAATAACATTCAGGGACTCGTTGAGAAGCCTCTAATTAAGTTCTTGTGAGTTCGGACGTCGCGTGGGCGACTGATATCCCATCTTAACGATCCAGGAATTTATTGTCACCAACAAACCGAACTTTACCTCAACACCTATAAGGGTGTTATTTGAATGCAACGCGGCACACTTATAAATTTTCTTATGCAAATTCATAATATTTAGGTGGTGGATGCTGACTCTATTTCAATAATTGATAATGCTAATGAAAAGTCTTGCATGAAATATGTTTTTTAACGATGCCTTTGTAGGGACTTCATTGCATATGATTTATCGGGACTGGTGCTTAAACATGGTTGGTTAATCACGGAAACAGTTACAAGTTAAGGAAAAATGATCCTATTAACAGGAACATTGAATTTAATAGTTTAATTTGTGAAACGTGTTATTTAATTTTAAGGGGCTTACAATATGACCTAAAGCGCGGTCACTGTCGGACTGCCTAGAAAAGAAAGAGAAGCGGGATGACACAACGCTGGTAATTTATTGCAAAATATGAAGCAATTATTTAATTACAAATTATCTATTGTTTAGACTAAAAAATTAAAACACTAGTGTTTTTTTAGTATATTGCTTGTAGAATAATCTGACAAAAAATCAGAATGATTGTCTGTATTTTAGTATGGTTTTTATTGTAAAAATAAAGTTTTTGGAGGTATCTTCATGATTTTTTTCAATCGTATCAAATTAGTTGGATTATGTTATCTACCTAGCATATATCCTGAAGAATATCATATATTTTTCTGATTTCGTTTACTGCAGTCGATAATATACTTTTATTGTTTCTAAAACTTGCGTTGTTTGCGTTTAGGTCCAGTAATCCCCTTAATAACCGACTTCAAAAAGAGGAGTTCTTTGCTCACACACAAGCAGTGTTTCTCATTCTCTTATTATAGCTTCTACCAAATAGAAATGTCCACAACAGAAATATATTTGTAACTAATGAGCTTACTCCATTATACACGCACTAATAAACTAATACCTACTAATTAAGTCTGGACCCATTTTATTTACCGAATAAGTATTTATTCTTCGGAAAAATTAATGAACCGCCGAATTGTACACGTGAAATATTTCTAGCGTTTTGTAACTTGTAATCTATATACTTACGTAAAACAAAGTCGGGTTAGTTACACCATTTATAACTCAAGAACGGCTGGACCGATTTTGATGATCTTTGATTTGTTGGATTTGTCTCCGCCTCGAATAGCAGAATAACTATTAAAACATTGAAGAAAAAATAATAAGATGGATAATTCATTATCTCATACATTCGCTTTTATTGAATCTGAGGAGATACGAAGTTCGCCGGGTCAGCTAGTTTTAGATAAATGGTATCATAACATTAACGCTTACATTACTCGAAGGCGTAAACAAAGGTGCACACGCGCTGGACTCCCATTTTGTGCAACCATGAGACACACACCGCCCATGGCCTCAAGTCTGCTATTACAATAGTGTCAAAATGGTCTATCATTGATTTCATAATTGTTGATTTTGACAAGTTTGATAATCTACTAATATAATGGGGTCATTATGACTTTCCAATGGTCAACCACTGACACTCCATTGAAAGAAATGGCATAGAATGGTAATCTCGTACATAATGAAAAATGAATTACTGACTTACGCGGTAATCTGCAAAAATTTTGACAGTTTCTTTGATCAGTGACCTACCCAGTGACCTACCCTTTTAATCTTTGTAATTTTTTTTCCACCTTTTTTTGATGTTTTTAGGGTTCCGTACCCAAAGGGTAAAAACGGGACCCTATTACTAAGACTTCGCTGTCTGTCCGTCTGTCCGTCTGTCTGTCTGTCTGTCACCAGGCTGTATCTCAAGAACCGCGATAGCTAGACAGTTGAAATTTTCACACATGATGTATTTCTGTTGCCGCTATAACAACAAATACTAAAAACAAAATAAAATAAATATTTAAGGGGGGCTCCCATACAACAAACGCGATTTTTTTGCCCTTTTTTGCTCGATATCAAAAATGGCAACAGGTAGGCACTTGAAATATTCACAAAATACTCAGTTGTATTTTAACTTTTATAATAAATAATAAAATTAAAATAAAATAAATATTTAAGGGGGGCTCCCATACAACAAACATGTTTTTTTCGGCGTTTTAGCCTTGTGGTACGGAACCCTTCGTGTGCGAGTCCGACTCGCACTTGGCCAGTTTTTTAATACTTACCTGTATTTTTTTTTTGCGGATGGGAAATCATCAAATGACTCCTCCCGCTCTGGGTGGAGCGGAAGGGAGTGTCAGACTCTTACTGACTAAAACCCACCCGTGTTCCTTCCTTAGCCCTTTATGTTCCGGGCCAGCGGTAACCCTTTCGGACAATCCCGCTGACCAGGCAGGCTTCGGCCCTAAGGGGCCCCTCCCCGATGCTGACATCTCTTTGAGGCGCGCGTGGAACACGTACGCGCCGTCCGGCACGGGCCTGGTGCTGATCGGACGGTGAGCTACCCATTACTCTCCGCCCGCAGGCCCGCGCCTACGGTGGCCGGGAGTCGTCACGCGGCTCCCGACGCCTGGGGCGTCCCCCGCGGCGGCTGAGACGGGAGGCTCTCTCCCTGAACCGTCCCGCCACCTCCTTCGCTAGCATGACTGCTTCGCAGAAGGAGGTGACTGCCTCCCACTCCCTCTCGCCCCGGACCATGGCTTGCACCAGGGCCGGACGCGAGAGGTCGCCGTCGCTGCCGATCACCTCTACGAGGACACGGCGGTGCTCCGCCCAAGCGGGGCAGACCTCCACCGTGTGCTCCACCGTGTCCTCTGGGCGATCCTGGCAATGGATACTTACCTGTATTGTGTCTTTTGTTGCACTGAATAAAAGTTTTATCTATCTATCCATTATGTCCATAGATTATGGGCCAAGTCTGTCTATTGTCATCAAACGCGTCCAAATCCAAACACCAGCATCCTAATTGCGTAAAACACTCACAATCTTCTAATAATCACAATCTGAATAATTTTGAAGGATAATTTTGCTAATCCATTGCCTTATTATGTTCGAAAAATTTGTCTGCTCTACAACGTAAATAGCGCAATGAATGTTGTTGAACTATCACAATGAAAGCCGTTGCTACTGATAGTCTGTTACGCACTTACATCGCCAGGCTTCCATTGAAAAAATCAATTACGAAAAACCTATTAAACATAGCCCGACCTGGTGAAAAAAAAAACAGTGGCACTCCGGGAGTGTCAATAGAAGTGAAAACAAAACACAAACAGAATACTTTGCCATCACTCACTGACATATCGGATATACATTAAAATCAAGTAGGTACCTACATTCCAAGGACCAAGGGTTCTAAGGGAGACCGGAGAATGGGCAGCAGCGTTCTCTATGCATCACACCATCATACCATACTGCGATCGCCAACCCGCCTGCCAAGCGTGGCGATTATGGCAACCCCCCCCAAAAATTGGGGGAGCCCTGTGTCCAGCAGTGGACGTCTTACGGCTGAAATGATGATGAATGATGATGACATCCCGACGACAGCCGAACACATCCGAAGCGGTGTCGGTTACGGTAACAGTGGTGCGAGTTCAATAGTTTTTTCCCATCTCAAAAAATGCCCAACGTGCCTAAAGAAGCTTTTACTTCAAAAAAACAGTGGCACGCCGGGAGTGCTGACAGAAGTGAAAACAAAACACAAATATAATACTTTGCCATCACTCACTGACATATCGGATATACTTACATTAAAACCGAGTACATCCCGAGGACGAACACATCCGAAGCGGGAATTTTTTTAATCGTCTTATAAACAAAACACGCGCGATGTCGCTTACGGTAACAGTGGCGCGAGTTCAATAGTTTTTTCTCATCTCAAAAAATGCCCAACGCGCCTAAAGAAGTTTTCACTTCAAAAAAACAGTGGCACGCCGGGAGTGCCGACAGAAGTGAAAACAAAACACAAATAGAATACTTTGCCATCACTCACTGACATATCGGACAAACATTAAAATCGAGTACATCCCGAGGACGAACAATCCGAAGCGGGAATTTTTTTAATCGTCTTATAAACAAAACACGCGCGGTGTCGCTTACGGTAGCAGTGGCGCGAGTTCAATGGATTTTTCCCATCTCAAAAAATGTTCAACACGCCTATAGAAGTTTTCACTTCAAAAAAGGGGTCTTGGGCGTACCTAGACCCCACAAAAGTCATGTTTGCGAAGCTCTAGATCAGCAAGGGAACAGATAAATGATATTTAGATACAATAAACCTTTAAACTAATATTAGTATTTAGATACCTGTACAATATCTTATAGAGCCTATACTTTGTGAAATTGCATAGATACTATACCTCCATGGAGACTTGCTAACGATCTTAAATCATAGTGGTCGAATCATACCGGCCGGGCGGCCATGCGAGTCTGGAATCTATACTAATATTATAAATTCGAAAGTAACTCTGTCTGTCTCTATGTTACCTTTTTACGCCTAAACCACTGAACGGATTTCGATAAAATCTGGCAGAGAGATAGATTGCATCCCGGGGAAGGACATAGGTTAGTTTTTATCGACATACCTCGCGCACGAAGCCGCGGGGGAAGCTAGTGTTCTATATTCTTAGTAAATCATTCAAGAAATGAACAAGGCTTTCTGAAATATTTAGACGGTGAATGTTTTTTGAGTTGATAGATAAGTAAATTATGTGACCAGCTAGTAAAGTTTTCATAGAGGAGGGTACAGGCATTTTTAGTAGGTAGAGATGCCAGCATATCAAGCTACCCGCAACTGTCAAATTTTCCCAATCAACTTTGTACCTTATGCTGTAGCGATAAAGTTGAAAATCTATTAACGAAATTTGACAGATTGTAGTAGCTCGATGTGCTGGCGTGTGTTATGTACACACGCCAGCACATCGATAATACATCATCGGTAATACTTATGTAATAGAATTGAACACCTGTTAGCATAATCAGCCTAAAATGTTCCCACTGCTGCGACACAGCCGGTCGATTCTGTAAAAATCTCACCGTGAAAAATTAGGTGAAGTGAGTTTGTTTTTGCTAGGAATGACACTATTGTGAGCTCACTCCACGCTCACTTCACCTAAGTTGTCACGGTGAGATTTTTACAGAATAGCACCGCTGGCCTCCTCTCTTCAAGAGGGATTGGTTGGTAGATGTCACATGTCTTCGTATTTTTGGTTCTAAGACATGCCGGTTTCCTCACAAATGTCCTAGAAACAAAAATACGAAGACCGTTTTTGAGAGCACTGGTGATTAAATTGTTTACACGAAGTAAAGCGCCCGCCTGGGTTCAAACCCTTGTTAAGTTGGGGCTGTCACCACTGAGCCACCACTGCTTTTAACTATTAGGTAGAGGCTTAAAAAGTGGCAATGCGTAGCATCTTTTTCTTTAAAGATTTTGCTTCGTTAGGTACGATCAGCAACAAAGGTCGATTAACAGTTCAGTTTTTTAAATCTCAGTTATTGAGCAAAATATTTGTACAAAACTGCAGCAGAAGTACCTACCTACATTGCAATTTTGATAAAATATTTTACTCAATACCTGAGATTAGAAAACTGAAGTGTTAATATTTTGCTCAATAACTGAGATTAATAAAACTGAAGTGTTAATCGACTTTTCTTGGTGACCGTACCTACCTACCACAATATTCATAAGTTTATTAAAACTCACGGAGGAACATCTGTAATGGTGTCCTTTGATTGATTTTTAACTGCATGACGCCATAAGGTTACGTTCAAGTATCGCTTCGGCATCAACAAGTCAGGGACAAAAAACACGTTTTATATCATGACCAATAGTCACTGTAAACAATAAAACTAATAAACACAACCGTATTCATAGGCGGGTCCCATCCATTACGTTTCTATCATAAAGGGACTTAATTGCCGGACCTCCAGTAAGTCGCCGGCATCTTAAATCACGGTGATCAATTCTGCGTCTACTGAGAACAATGTACAATCGTCTTCATAGTTTTGTTAGTACACCATAGAGTATGGTGGCCTCGGCGGCCTGGGACTGATGTTATAATTATAAAGCAAACAAGATTAGATATTTTGTTTGTTACGCTTTTACGTTAAAACGGCAAAACGGATTTGGATGAAATTTGGTTCATGGGTAAACCATGATCTGGATAAGGGCATATAATACTTTTTATCCCGATATTCCCATAGGAACGAAACTTATGCGGGTGAATCCTCGGCGCGCAGCTAGTTTCAAATAAACCAATTTCAGGCACTTTTGAATTATCAACGGGTCGGTCAGTCGGAAATATGGAACTAGTTGCCCATTCCAAAGCATAGTAGGTTCCTATGGAGAAGTACGGACAAGGATCTCTACGGACACTGAACGCTTTTCATACAAACCAAACGTGTATTCGGTTACTCACACAGATGACGTAAGTACAGAAACTGACAGCTTTGAAGGCGGTCCGTGACAGAAGTTTTACGCCCAATGGACTGTCGGCGCCATGAATTTTGGTACTTCCATCTCAGGGGGCTTGGATCCCTAACTGCTAACTTACTACTACTACCTAACAGAAACTTCGTGAGTAGCTTAATTCTACTCACGAAATCTGCAGTTTTGGGATTTTGGTACTCTGTATAATGTATCACTTACGGACACAAGATTAGTTTAGGGCCTGACCTAAGAATGAATGACACCACAATTTGACAGTTGTCTCTACTCCCAACATGTTTTCGCCCGTCCATAAAAGTTAATTAACCGGGTGTAGGATGCACCTATAAGTTTCGAACTACTTTTGGATGGTTCTGTATTCCATATTCCGCTGACAGACTAAGAGAGTAGAGCCCCAGGCGCGGGCGCGGTTATTCCGTGCTCTGTGTACCAAACAATACGTTGAGCGGACAATTTGTCAAACTTGTGTTCTTACCTGTCCTGTCCTTACCTCTGTTTTCTCACCGCGATTTAAGTAAGCCTGGCTGGTCATTGACAGACATTGTTTGTTGTAGTAGCGTTCAGAAAAACTTGAACAAATATTATGTTTTCTCGTTTGAGTGCGATATTATCATGATCGATTACCAGTTTTTTGTGCTGTGTGCGGTTCTTACCTTGAATTATTTTGTGGTTTACAAACAAAGATGATTCGGAGATATCGTAATCTATTAAGTAACACCTTTTTTACTTTGTCTTGTTATGAGGAGGAAGTGTAGCAATTTTATTGTTGTCTGCTTTTACATTAAACTTAAATGATGAAATAACATGTCTTTAGGAACTAAAGCGGATTTATATACGAATAAGACTGTTATCCTCATAAACTTAATTAATTTGACGTACGTGTGACAGGGAAGTTAGTTTTAGATGGACAAATAATATTATAATAAAAATACATTTTTATTTCAGAAAAAACAAAAACAATATTCCAGCTAAAAATGAACCGCTCACCATTACAGAAAAAAAATGTATCGTTGGTGTCTGTACTAAAAAATGAAAAGCGTTGTATCATAAACACCAACAGCGTCTTCCAAGATAGGTTACAATTAAAAAATCGAACGAGCTTTATAATAAACTCATAAAAAATATAATAATGGTAATAAAATAAAACAGCAAAAAGTAATTTAAAAATAATAAAAACAATTATAATAAAAACAATATGGTGGTACTTAAATTTCTCTCGGTCACTAAAAATCTTTTACAATTTCACTTATTTCTTCTTCTTTTGTATTAGTTTGATTATAATCAAAGCAATACAAAAGAAGAAGAAATATGTGGAATTATTGAGATACATTAGGTACTGATGGGTAAAGTTGCGCAATATGGAAAATAAAGATGTCACAGTACCTAGACCGTTAATCAATCTTAGTCATTTATTCGAACTAGGCTGAGAACTAGCAATTTTCGGACGTCAGAATTACAAAAGACAGTCCCTCAAAACGCCCGCCCTTCACCACTCCCTAGTGCTTTCGTCGTCTTTATGTTTGCTCTAAATTGGAACCTAGAATTTCTATGGTATACAAAACGAAGTTCCATCATAACTTCTTACATAAGTAGGCAATTCATAAAACAAAAAAAAAATCTCGTAACAAGAAATTCATTCATCATTGTCCCTTAAATAAGGTCGTGAGCTTTAATGGACAAGATGTAGATTAAAACACTGTCGTTTGTATTCACTATTGTTTCAAATAATAGGAACAAGGTGACGCAACTTCTTTCCGATATTGATTTATTATTCGACTAGTTTAGCCCTCGGCTCCGCACGTGTAGTTGTTGGAAAATATCACGGGAACGTACTGGATTAAAAGTACTCTTTGTGGTAATCCAGGCTATAAACTTCCAGTGTGCCAAATTTGGACAATCGGTAAAATAAGACCGTACCTAGACAAAAAGTTAATTGTAGCATTATGAACGTTGTTGATTTTTGTGGCCCTCATGGAATAGTTTAATTAATCCTACGACAACATTTCTGAATTCACTTGGAGAAAAAAGATATGTGGGAAATTAATCCTCTCAAAACTTATTGACCAGCTAAAGATGGACACTTTTTAAAATAAATTAACCTTTAAAAAACTCTTTTCGTTTCTAATGATCTTACGCCTAAGCAGGCTACAAAGGTCTTTTTAGACCTTTGTATCCTGCTTAGGCGTATGAGTGATGATGAGTGAGTAGTATGAGTTTCATTAAAATCGGTTAATTCATTTCGAAAAACAAGGGATTGAAAGTTTGTATGAAATGCCGTACGGCGATGCCTAGGGCAAGTGGGAAAAAAGACGTATAGTTGTATGCTGCAATCACCGACGTGTAGAATCCACGTCATCATTATAAAAAACAATCGTCATTATGACGATGATTCATTATAAAAACCGGATATTTCGGTTAACCGGAGATGATTTTACGAAATGTATAAAAACAACACAACACATTTTGACGAGTTATACGAACATAAATGCAGAGAACAGCTGATTTTTTTTTCGCGATTTCAGGTTTGGTCCCTTAGTAAAAGTTGTTCATAATGAGGATTACAATGACCTCTTAAGAGGTTGTTAATGTTTTACCAATAATCCTGTTTAGATGAATTACAGTTTATTAACGGCAATCATTAATAAACTCTAATGTATTTTGTAAGCTAACTGTAATTTTATCTCCATTAACTATTAAATAAAGAAATAACCGTCAAGAGTAATAAACCACCCTATTTACGAATTTTGGTTCGCCTCCAAAAGCATCAAGAAATATAGAAAATTCCCATGTTAGGAGGAAAACCGTCGCGTTTACCGTTTCTTATAAATTGTAAGTCTGATGAGGCATAGGTATCGCTGAGGCTGTAATCGTTGAGTGAGCTAACTGTCACTCCTTGTAGGCTGTATTTATGGGCTTTCAACCATCTCACTGGACTCTGTTTCAATCAAAACTTGATTGAAATGGTGTAGAGTTAAGAGTTAGATAATAATGAATATTGTTTATTTATTTAAAGTAATACATAGATACAGGTTGGGCACAGTGGTAGACTACTAAAATCCTAACTAATCACACTAATATTATTAAGGTACCAAATTTGGTGAGGATGGATGGATGGATGGATTTTTGTTACTATTTCACACAAAAACCTCCTAGTTTTAAAAGACAGGGTTTATATATTTGGTTATATAGATTTTTGTAGGTTTCAACTGTTGTACAAACAATTATGTATAACTAGCAGCGCCCCGCGGTTTCACCCGCATAAGTTTCGATCCCGTGAGAATATCGGGATAAAAAGTATCTTATGTGTTAATCCTGGTTAGAAACTATCTCTGTGCCAAATTTCATCCAAATCCGTTCAGCCGTTTTTGCGTGATTGAGTAACAAACATTCAAACATAAAAAATTGGCTTTTGTAATATTCATACCATCCTTGATTTTCCACTGTCCGATAAGGCTAAAACAAATTGTACAAGTTACATAAACGGTAGATCGTATTAAAAAAAACTGGCCAAGTGCGAGTCGGACTCGCACACGAAGGGTTCCGTACCACAAGGCAAAAAAGCCAAAAAAAAAACATGTGTGTTGTATGGGAGCCCCCCTTAAATATTTATTTTATTTTAATTTTATTATTAAAGTTAAAATACAACTGAGTATTTTGTGAATATTTCGAGTGCCTACCTGTTGCCATTTTTGATATCGAGCAAAAAAGGGCAAAAAATTCGCGTTTGTTGTATGGGAGCCCCCCTTAAATATTTAATTTATTTTGTTTTTAGTATTTGTTGTTATAGCGGCAACAGAAATACATAATTTGTGAAAATTTCAACTGTCTAGATATCGCGGTTCTTGAGATACAGCCTGGTGACAGACAGACGGACAGACGGACAGACGGCCAGACGGACAGACAGCGAAGTCTTAGTAATAGTGTTCCGTTTTTACCCTTTGGGTACGGAACCCTAAAAAATTGTGTTTTGTGCACTCGGCGATGTGGTTGCTAAGCGACAAAGCCCTTTTTGAACAAATAAAAATAATACAAACTTTCACATTTATAATATAACTAGTGTCTGCCTGCGACTTCGGCCCCCCGACCCACCCCGTCGCATCGCATCGCCTGTTCGCGCTAATACTTCGTTTTCTTAGTGTTCTTTCGTGCTTTTTTTTTATTTTTCCTCGGTTCCTAATGGTCCTAGTGTGACGTTAAATAGCCTTCCTCAAGAATTGGGCTAACAAATGCAAAAAAAAAAACAAATCCGACTGATCGTTGAGCTGTGAGGCACACAATACTATTTTTTGTTTTTTTTTTTTTTGTTTTTGTGTGAATATTGTGTGCCTTACTTAACAAGGGTCAAATAAACTTATTTTCTTTCTTTCTTTCTTTCGTTCCAGAGATTAGCGCGTTCAAACAAACAAGCTCTTCAACTTTATTGTTTAGATATAGTTAGTAGGATATAAATTACCTACTTCTTTCTCACTTATACTTGAGACGTGTCTAACCTAAGCGCTATAAGAATCACTGGTTCAATACTAAATAATACAACATAATTATGTAAATCGCAATATTTTTTGTCTCGATAAAAACGGCAAACTTCGACTTCTTGATGACGTATTCCACATTGGGCACCCGCTTAAATGGCAGCTGAGTGAATGCACCTGACACACAGCGGCACATTCACTCGTCGTTTCAGCCGATAGACGTCTACTGCTGGACATAGGCCTCCCCCAATTTTGGGAGGGTTTGCCATAATCGCCACGCTTGGCAGGCGGGTTGGCAATCGCAGTATGGTATGATGGTGGAATACATAGAGAACGCTGCTGCCCATTCTCCGGTACGATCCTTAGTCGCCTTTTACGACACCCACGGGAAGTAAGGGGTGGTGGTATTCTTTAAGTCCGGCACCACACATTCACTCAGGTGCCATTTAATCGGGTGCCCAATGTGGAATACGTCTTCTTGATCTCTACCGATAGTGTTAGTGTCTAAACCAAACACACTATGCCGAAGTTACGCGACCGAAGTTCGGCATGATTACGCCTGCAATGCTATTTGAATTACTGACGACACATTATGCCGAAATTACGTTGCGTTAAATAGCATTGAAATAGCATTGCGGGCGTAATCTTGCCGAACTTCGGTCGCGTAACTTCGGCATAGTGTGTTTAGACACTAAAAGGCACCGGTGTTTTCGATTGAGTTACGTAATCGGGCCACAGGATTTATGTGTGAACTTAATAGAGTTTTACGATCTATTTCTGTCGCTATGTGGTGTTAAACAGTTGGTACACTGATTGCCATATAAGGCTTTAGTAGGTTCTTACATGAGAAAGCCTTTGAGAAAAGAAAACGGTTCTGTCGATTGAAAGAAGATGTGAGTGGAAAATTGTATTGTGTTTATTATTTAGTTATAGCTTTTTATATCATACAAATGGAATCCTTTGTAATGTATGAATGAACAGATCAGAATATAAATCTATTCTTCTTTACGTAAAAATACATAAACATACAAATAAATAAAATTTAAATGTCTGCTTGTAATGTCAAAATAACAGCTTCTTATTAGAAGCATAATTATGATAAAAAATAATGTAAATGTTTTTGTCTGTCTGTCTGTCTGTTTATTCCGCCTAATCTCCGAAACGGCTGGATTGATTTTGATGAAATTTAGTATGGGGATACTTTAAAGTCTGGGGAAGGAGATAATTATGCTACTTTTTATCGACATTCCATGCGGGCGAAGCCGTGGGCGAAAGCTTAAACTTTAGGTTTCGGCAAAAGGAAGAGTATCTGAAAAGTTGGAAGCGAATATTGTTACAAATGGAATGCAGACAGAATATTCAAAACAAATCCAATTTAATACAACATTTTCACAACACAACACCATTCACACAAAACATTTCGTCGTCCGCTCAAATGTATATTTTGTCATACATATGTTACGACTGCATAAAGCTCAAAAAAGGAAAAAAAATACATAACGAAAATTGAGATCCAAAAACAATGCGACATAAAACGGAGGTGACGTGCCGTTTGTTGTCACTTTACTAACAATTTATGCATGAAGTCTAATGGGTCGCTCCATCAGGCTTGTTTGCAAAGCTTTCTGTGAAATTTTATTCGGTAATAGCCCGTATAGGCTCCCACGTCTTGCCTCAATATCACATTGTCAATATAAGTTGTTGCTAAGTGATTCTGGGGAAAAGTTTCACATTACCCTTTGGAGTTAGCTGGGTTGTCTGTTGTTGGCTTTGGTTAGATTTTTGGATTTATTGTGAACTCTAGGGTTGTAGATGTTTATTTGTTTATTTTTGTATCTGTTTCTGTTTATGTCAGGGATAATTTCAGGGTTTTTAGAAGTTCGCTTAGCGATTTGGATGCGAATCTTAGGCTCTCGCCTCTCTCGCACGGTCGTCAGTGTTTTGTGGATCCCTATCCATAGCGCCAGCTTGTTGACAGAGACGTTTTTTCTACGGCGCGGTTTATACGCCGTACCGAAAATACCACAGCATTAATTTTGAAATAAATATATGCTAAAGTTGAGGATTAATGTTAAGTACTATGTTAGACGAAAACACGATTCCAAAAAATTTTCTCGATAGAAAAAAATTCCAAAGTTACCTCCAAACCGAACAATAAACCGCTGGTGTTCAAAAAATACTTCAAATCAGATCATGAAACTTTGCATACTAACTGAACTAACTATAAAGCAGGTTTTATGTTACTTTTTTTTTTTAATTACCTTTATTTTCACCGTAAAAAGCAAATACCTAAATTATTGGCGCTGCCTTCCGCCCAGCACCGCACTCTGTCTCGCTCTCACACAGTCCGCGAGTAGTATCGTGAGAGCGAGATAGAGTGAATTTTAGCTGAGGTAGTATAGGCTCTTAAGAAACCGTGCCATGTACAAAGAGCCTTCAATTTCAAGAACGTGCACTCCCGGAATTTCAAGAACGTTCACATTCTGATTTCAGTGTCAATCTGTCAAAAAACCTCTAATTTACCTACATTTTTGATATTGATTGATTTTGACATTGCTTATCGCTGAAATGAGATTGCGACTTGAATTTGCACGTGTTTTAAGTACGAGAATTGACCTTCTGATAAATGTGGGTTTTGCTACCGGCTATGATAGGTTTATCCCCATTGTTTTTAATCGCTTAAACCCCGCTAATGAGACACAATTAATTTTCCATTGTGTTGCGCCGGGACGGAGCGATTAAGGAAGCATAATCTTAGATATTCGAGTACCTAGCAGCAGGCCCAGACGGAGATGGCGAGATGAGCTAAACCCCTTCAACAAGAACTGTAGTGGTATTCTGTAAACAAAATCACCGTGATAACCTGTGTGAAGTGAACTTAAAGTGAGCTGCCGGTCGATTCTGTAAAAATCTCACCGTGAAAACTTAGGTGAAGTGAGTTTGTTTTTGCTAGGAATTGACACTATTGACAGCTCACTCCACGCTCACTTCACCGAATTTTTCACGGCGAGATTTTTACAGAATAGCACTACTGTCATTTTTTTTTCAGCAGAGACAATTTATGAATGAACGTTTGACTTCTAAACTAGGCAAGAGGCCTGTCTTAGAAGTCATTTGTTTCCAGAAGTGTGGTGATATGCATACAAAAACATCGTGGATTTAATTTTCTTTGTACAAATAGGTAACCGAATATTTTGCTAACCATTTCTGAAATTAGTGTCATAAGTGTCAATCCCTAGCATCAGATGGAATGACAGCTCACTTTAAGGTCACTTCGCCTAAGTTCTCACGGTGAGATTGTAACAGAATACACCTGCTGGTCCTTAACAACTTTGAACAGAGAGAATTGGAAATAGAGTAGGGACGCCTTTGCCCTGCAGCGGGACATCACAGGTTTATATAAACATAAATAATAACCACAAGGATAAACATAGCTAGTATCGATGCTTTATCGATAATTCTGATTCCTCTTCATCATCTGCCTAACCTTTTCCCAACTATGTTGTTGTCGGCTTCCAGTCTAACCGCATACAGCCGAATACCAGTATTTTACATGGAGCGACTGCCTATCAGACCTCCACAACCCAATTACTAGGTAATACAATACCCCTTGGCAAGACTGGTTGTCAGACTTTCGGGCTTCTGACGACCCGTAACGACTGTCAAAGATCCACGAATGTCAGCCGGGACCAACTGCTTAACGTGCTTTCCGAGGCACGGAGAGTCTTGATATGTAAAAATGGCCACCCATCCACAAACCAACCGCGGCAAGCGTAGCTTAACCTGATCAATCGACCCTTGCGGCTGTTATTACTTGGCCACGAGCCTCACAATTCTGATTCCTCTTTTAAACAGCTTCTTTTTATAAACAGTCTTAGCAACGGCTTGGACGAGTGTATTTTTAGGTTATAAGAGGAATTCTGATTCCTCATATTATAGGCAACCTATTAATACTCTCGTCCAAGCCGTTGCTTATGAT
This sequence comes from Mesoligia furuncula, assembly GCA_916614155.1. Classification (NCBI taxonomy): domain Eukaryota; kingdom Metazoa; phylum Arthropoda; class Insecta; order Lepidoptera; family Noctuidae; genus Mesoligia; species Mesoligia furuncula. The sequence continues at coordinate 17,877,903 of OU744801.1, forward strand.
TAATACCGTAATACGTGACATTCGGTATTTTCAAATCGCTCTTTACTATATTTCCTAACGACATGATAATAATCACATTGATGACATTGAAAAATGTTGCATGCGACGCTGACGTCACTCGATAATACCCACATATCTATTTACCTCACAGCAACTTCCTGGCACAGAATACTCAGCATAATTACGGAACTCGGATACGCCAAAAGTTGGATCAGAACAGTGAATCTTTTCAGCAATTATCGTTAAGGGTGTAGACGTATCTTTATTAGCATTTTAATTTATGTATTTAAAAGAAGACTACCTTACTTTGATTTACATTACGTTTAGCGGCCCACACTGGTGACGTGAGGCCGAAAATAAATTAAAACTTCAATGGACCTTACTGTATGTTCGGAACTTCGAACTCATAATTAGGCCCATTGATTTATCTTATTTTGAAACTGTTCCGTTTTATATACATCTAACTTAATTATTAGCAGCCACAGCAACAGCATCACATAACACTTTTCCGAAATCAACACCTAGAATCAATGTAAAACATGTTACTTCCTAAGTTTACATCACAAGCACTAAGCTAAGAAAACAAATTCTACAATTCCAGCACGTAACCAGAGTGGTTGAATATGCATCGTGTAACAAGGAGACAAGAACATTCGAGAGCTCGGAATGCGTTGAATAGAATTCTTTCAGTTTCTTTATTGGTTCTCGCGATCCCGCCATCTATTTCCTCTGAGTTCGGTCACTATTGAAAATTCCTTTTTATTCCTTAGAAAAACGTACCATAGTGAGTGTCAGAGACCCTATTTGGAGGGATACCTGTCCACTAGTTTACGTATTTTATTTCGGAGATGTGTGTTTTGGCAAGGTCTTGGCTTTCAATTTTGTTCTTGAGAAGTTTGTAAAGAGAAAATTATGGATTCATGAATTTGTCTATATGCTTTTACAAATATCACTATTTTACCACAACCCCACTTCGTGTGGTAGGTACACAGTTTATATTTGAAATGAAAACAAAAAATATATGTTTTATTCATGCATCCGTGTTGTAATTTCCTTACCTGTCAGTAACTTCTCGTTGCAAACTGTAAGCAACATAATTGCATCAATAAAATGCAACGTACGTACAAACCTGAATATATTATGTAAATACGTCATGGTTTTCCTCAAATTACTGGTGCTATATAATATCAGGTTTCCTCATACAGACCTACGTTATAGGGTTTGCCCTAAGCGTCTTCGTTCCTAATCAGATACAACTGATTGATCGTTGGCATGGCATACATTATTCCTTAATAGTTCCTATGCATGTGATCGACATAATTATATTTCCGTGGAGGGAACTGGCGATAATTTTATGACGTGTGTCAACTTGCTTCTGAATATGTCATCAGGATAAAACAATGGTGATTTTGTGTTATCAGATGCTCGACTATTTTCATACAAATTAAAAATACGGATGATATGTTTCACCATTGCAACACTAAGTACTGGTAGCTGACATACTTTTATATTCTTTGTTTTGACAGGTTTTCTTTTAGTAGAGATAACCTGATAAAAACCCGAGATAAGATCTAAATCGGTAGGTATACTTCTTGTACTAAAGATGCGTTGAAGTCTTTTCTTAATTGACTAATACTTTAAATAATATCGATGACTTCTTCTTCTTAGCGTGTCGATAGCAATCTAAATGTACTCGGCCCAGAATTCGGCTACTTGTTTGGCGCCTTCATCACTGTCCATCAGTTCCTGTAACGTGCAGCTGACAGGACACGCAGGACACGATATTAAGTGTCCCATCGTTTGTGGGACATTTATATCGATGACTGTAAAGTACATAGTAACACGGTACTCCATAAGTCAAGGGAAAATCCGTGTCGTTTATTTAATCAGATTGTTAATAGAGTTCGCCACACGCTTGAAACATTTTCGTACCATGATGTAACGGTTTTCACGTGTGCAACCGTGCACATCGAGTAAGATGTAACATTGTTGTATTCATGAAAATAATGACATCATTCTGTCATTAGGAACGTGATGTTGGATGGTATTCGGAAGGATGTTCGACTATCTGATGACATCGATGCAAATTAACAGGATTTTATCGACAATAGGTCAAACCATTGACGTAATGGAAATCTGTTGTTACTCATTGAAGTTGGGTGATGCCGACATCGACAGTTAAAATGCCGAAGGGTTTCACCATAGATTTGCATATTTTATGCCGTCGTATTCCTAGTATATTAACAGTCATGAAATAAGAAAAAAATGATGAATCATACGCGAAGTCGTGAATTCATGTTTCAAGGGAAATCACTAATTTATTAAACACGCGGTATTGTTACCATTAGCAACACAATCGATATTTAAGGTCGAATCGATAACTGGAACAGGCAATTATAATTGAAAATGAGTTGGCAGTTGGCACCTTAATATTTTGTAAGAATAGTCTTTTTCAAGTGTTTTGATCCAAAACCGGTAAATCAAGTTTTCTAGTCCTATCCTCCATACCTTTAGACACTCAGGACGTCGAACCGTCAAAGTCGGGCCACATGAAACCGGCCAGAATTCCTGTATTGTTTCGGCAGACATCCGCAATCCCGGGGGATAACCTGGCCTTATTGTGTGTTGGACATGGCTGGATCATTGGACAGGCCGACTCGATTAGTTTCTGAACTCAATAAAAATAAAAATAAAATAAAAATCATTTATTTCAGACAAAAAAGTCCATAGGTAAGGCAAGGTTGTTAGTAACAAGAATTTAGCTTATAACTAATGTTAGTAATAAAAAAAAAAAAAGTAAAAATGGACTCCGCCAGATAGCGAGGTTGCTAACATTGTGTCGTGATGATGTTAGCAGCACGTATTGAGTAATAAATTTCGCCGAAATTTTATTTGATCTAATTTTGAATTTCGGTGGTTGTTTTATTTTTAAATGTCACCTTATTTACTTTGTGATGACCAGGTATTATTTTAAAAGCTCTTTTTTTTTGGAAAATTAAGATTAGACACAAAGTAGGTACCTACTTATCTACAAAATTTTTCGTATTTTTATTTTCTGTTACAATTAGGCATATCAATGAAGATTTATTCTAAGATAAAGTACATTCTAAGAAGAAAAAAGGCTGAGTTAAATAATTATATTTCTTTTAACTGGAGCTGTTGCTTACGAATATTTTTCTATTTATCAGTACGGAAACTTTGTAATCTAATCACCATGTCATGTACCTACAAAAAAAAATACACTCGGTACACAAGATTCTTTACGTAGTAAGACATTTATCGGATCTTTTTCTGAAAACAAATAATAGCCAGTCATATTTCTGAATGCGGTGGTTCCTAATGAACTATTATATTTGAAAAAAAATATGTGTCATCATGTCATTGGCGTATTTTAAGATTCGGCGTCCTGGGCCTGTAAGGTTTGCCGCCCCATAAATTAACGGAAAAAAGCAAAAAATAAGTTCAAAAACTAAAACTCGACTACTGAAAAAGCACGCTCTAAAAAGTATGAAAAAACAAGTTTAAAAACTGAAACCCGACCACTGAAAAGGATGAAACAAGAAAGTACCTTCCTGTGGTCGCATGCTACCATAGCTTATAAGTATGTTAGTACAGCGGCATCGGCATGCGACCGTACCGCCGCCTGCACCGCCGCGCGCCTCACCCGCTCTCGCCTTTGAGTATTAAACAAACTGGAGGCTCCATTGTCAGGCGATCCCCGCTGCCAAAGGTACGAGACCGCCGGTCATAGCGGTTATATACATGTGTACGTATAGTTTATGCTTGTGTTTGTTTTTTGTTTTGTGTGCGTGCGTAACAACGCGATCGAATTGCATTAGTGTATTATTACGTTCCCTCGTCCCTCGCGATGAAAGTGACAGACTTATTTACATAGATATTAGTACTCGTGGCGTCTCCGGTTGGTTTAATACTCAAAGGCTCTCGCCCGTGGATATGAACAAAAACGACACGAGCAACGACACGAGCAACGTCGAAACATCTCGAATATAGTCCGCGCAGAACTAGTTGGCCGCGCCTTAGGTATGTGAGCGGTGGGACGGAGGGGCTCGGGCGCTTGCTGTCATTAATCTCATGTGCGTTGGGAACACTTTTTTTTTCGCTGAGAAATGACATTACGCATCTCCGCTCGTCGGGAGACGAGACGGAGTATGTGGGACTCCCTCCCTGCCAGAGTGGCATTATACCCACTAAAACTCAGCGGTGTTCCCTCATCGCCTTGATGGGGGGGTCATGGGAATCTGGCTCAGCCTTTGCGTCCAAAACCCCCTCGGCGCATGCCCGCCTATCTGGCGGGCCCCGCATGTCCCCCCGGCTGGGGGGCGACGGGAATGGCCGGGAACACCTGGCCATTCCCGTCCGGCACTGGTGGAAGCCTGTGCAATACAGGTGAGGGTGCCCCCGCACCCGTCGCCTGCTGGCTGCGTTGGGAACACTAGGCAACCCGCCGCCTCACCCCTAAGGCGCGGCCAACTATAGTCCGCGCGGAACTAGTTGGCCGCGCCTTGGGTAGTCGATCATATACTTTTAGGCATTATAAAACTTGCGTTTTTTTGCGTTTAGGTCCTGTAATCCCTTTAGATATGGTATCCGTTCTTCAATCATGATATTTATATTCATCATTTTCCTCTATAACCACTTGACAATAACAATTTAAGTGGCAAGAAACATAGTGTGCTGTGCATATAACAAGCTGGTTTTTTTTTTCACTTCTTAGTAAACAAGGAAATTTTGTGTTATTGTGTATATTCTAGAAAATATCGTCGTTCGTCGTTTCAGCCGATAGACGTCCACTGCTGGACACAGGCCTCCCCCAATTTTGGGAGGGTTTGCCATAATCGCCACGCTTGGCAGGCGGGTTGGCGATCGCAGTATGGTATGGTGGTGGAATACATAGAGAACGCTGCTGCCCATTCTCCGGTACGATCCTTAGTCGCCTTTTACGACACCCACGGGAAGTAAGGGGTGGTGGTATTCTTTAAGTCCGGCACCACACAGACACTATAAGACTAGAAAATATAAGACTATTTTTAATTAACAAATACAAATATTTTTTATTTGTTGAACATAGGTAGGTTAGGTACCTACAGATGTAATAATTAAAGAACGCCATGTCTAACCGTCATCGGCGTACAAATATTATCTTAGCATGTTCGTAACATGCTGATTATAATAAATTATCAAATTGTCGACACAATAATAAAGAATAAAAATTAAACTTTCCAATAAAATATAATAATAATAAATTCTAGTATAAATCGTCAAAACTATAAACATTAAATTATAAAAAAGGTAATTATAATGTGTCAGTTAGATATTCGTTCACTGTATAATATAATAATTTATTAATATTATATTACTATATAATTTCATATAATATTTTCAGTACCTAACAAAAGTAACCTCTTTATACAGTAAGCCGTAAGATATTTAGGGTAACGTTTCAGCCTGGCTGAGCTGGTCTGGTGTCTTTCAGAGTTTCAATAGAATAAGAAGCCAGCCTATACGAATTTTTATCTTTGACGTAATGCCTACTGAAGCACGTAGTTACCATTGAAGGTCTAACTGAATTGTAGTTAGGTGAATAATTTATTGAAGGCGGTAGCGCCCATCTTGTAAGCTGTCGTCAGTAATTTGTTCGTAATGGGCTCTGTCTTATAATTAAGTACTTTTAGGCCGACGTTAATTTCTATCTAAGAAAAATAAATTAAATTGGCCTGATTTTTGTGACCAAGAAGGACTTGTTGCCACACCAGGCCCTATAGGCCGACCGCTTAACTGAGACGTTGCCTGAGGTAGCAGCGCGGTGCGGGAGGGGTGTGATGACGTAAAGCGAGATCTCAGTGATTCGTCAACTTGTGAGACTATAACTATCACCCCTCCCGCACTGCGCAGCTACCTCAAGCAACGTCTCAGCTAAGCGGTCGGCCTATAGTTTAATGTATCTTAAATTCATATTTAACTGGCATTACATAACGGTAGGTACAAACATCGAAGTAGATAGAAAGAAGGAAAAATATGGGACTTAAACATAGCATAACATAATCGAAATGGTGGTTCACTTTATATCCCTGCCCACCCCATCAAGGAATATAAATGTGTTATGTTAAAAATAGAAGTGCCAAATGGAACAAAACTTTCCTAAAGTTGTGTCTCACAGTAATGGCTGAACATAGTATTATTAATATTTATTTATTCATTTGGTACACCAACAGCAGAACATGCAGAGCCAATAATAGAAAACAAAAATAAAAGAAATACTTTGTTTTCTACGTTTTAGTGTGTATTTTTGAAATCGTCTCCTTAAGCCCTTTATTTTGATACCACACATTGTTATGGTACTAGAAATGTTGTTTTCAAGACTGTGTAGGTACTAATTGACGGCAAAAATCCGCCATTTTGACAAAACCATCGTATGACCTAGGTGAGTCGACAGACACCTTAATAATTAATATCCAGCCAGCCTTTAAAATTCTTTGAGGGTAGGTATAAATAATCCCACATAATTATATCATTAACTTCCCAACTATGTTGTGGTCGGCTTCCAGTCTAACTGGATGCAGCTGACTGCCTATCGGACCTCAACAACCCAGTTACTGGGTAACACGATAACCCTTGGTAAGACTGGTTGTCAGACTTTCGGGTTTCTGACTACTCGTAACAACTGTCATAGGTATAGGTACAAACAACAGCCCGGCCTAACGGCTTAAAGTGCTTTCCGAGGCACGGAGGGGTCTCGGCATGTAATGTTCACCCATCCACGGACCGACTTCGGTAAGCGTTGCTTAACCTTGAAGATCGGCCACAACCACGATGCACTTTAATAAATCTCGCTCACTAAAGTTCCAGCAGTTTTCCAAAACAAAAGAAGGCGACCTCTTCCCTTATACACATAAAAAGAAAAATATGTAACCACAGCACACACATACTATTACGTAGGTGTTCTATAAGTATACATAATCTTAACAACATTAGACGGCTGGAAGCCTCGTAATTTGCCTCACAAATGGTTGTTGTGTTTCGGCTCGCATATTAGGTATGAGCCGAGCTTGATGCGATATTTATGTTACCACGCTTTTTATGATGCTTGGCTTACGAAGATTGGCTGTGTTGTGTTGATTACTCTATTTAGTACAAAAAAGCTGTCACGATAAGTTATGATAACGAAGGTTGTTTTACACGTGGAATTTTTCTTCGCTTTAGTGTGACGAGGTCAAAGAATCTTTACACAATCGTGTAGGTAACAGAAAATAGGAATTTTAAGAGTAGAGGAAGATAAGATGAAGGGGCTTATGATAAGCTCTATGAAACATACCTAAGCTTTGATGCTTACCTTAAAAAAAACAAACTTGTGATAGATAAGTATGAGAGGATTGAGAGACTATAGCGAATAATTTATGCAAAACGCGTGTCTAACTGACAACTGCACGAATCGATTGACAAAAAATACCATTGTTATGTTTATTCCCTCGTTAAAAAATAACTGTTCCCTTTTTACCCGACTGCGTCAGAAGGAGGGTTATGTTTTTTTCTAGACAGACTCAGCCTGTCCTGTAAATTACAACTTGAGGGCATATCACGAAGGATTGTATAACAAACCGGCTGCAAATCTCGTAGCGACAATCAAGAAAACAGTTCCACGTCATACAAGTAGGCTTGTATGACGTTTTATGAATATTTCATGATTATTAATTATGCCCCCATTAAGTACATGTAAGGGAGGGGTGACGTAACAATATGATTAACATATTAATGGTATATTATGCCTTATTCAGCGCGAAAGTGTATCAATCATGTGTGTTACGAGAACGGAGGGTGGCCCCGATAAGACACCAAAGAAATCTGGTTTGGGCTTAATCTTATTCATTCTATATCAAAAATATGTAGGGGATAGTAAAATTGAAGGGATATTCATAAATAATTCATGATAACTTCGCGTGAGTTCGAATTTCAGGCACACGGAAAGACACCAACCGTGGTCGAAGATAATGTAATCCTAAAATAATGTCTTCTAATGGACGTAACTTGGGCACTTACGTTCGGTCCAATCACAATAATCTGTATTCAAGTCACCCAATTAAAACAGTCAAATCCTAGTTAGAAATAAAAGTTATAATTTATTTAATGTATATTCCAATGAGCTAACGAAGGACCTCTAAAAGAACTGTCTGTCGTCAAAATAACAAAGATATTTTACTACGAATTCCGCTTAAGAAAATATAAGTAAAAGAGAATACCTAAATGTGAATAAGCAGGACTTTTCTCATTATAAGAATCTAAAGAATAAGGCCGACGAAAGGGAAGAGGCCAAATTAAGGAAATTAACTTTTTTATTATAAAAGCTCAGCTTCCACTTGGCCATTGCAAATGACGTACTATGAATTGTGTGATGTAATTAAGGATGGAAACAAATAAGAGACGGATAGAGGATTCTTCCTTTTCACTCGTAACATGGTTGAATGCGGTTTTGTTAACGCTTAATAGTGTACTTAGAACGCTTGCTGGGTTCTGGTGAACGGTTTATGTGCAAGTCAGCGAGCGACGGGTGACTGCGATTAATGTTTTATCTCTGCGATTCTTTACAGCCGTTTTGATCTTATGTTCTAGTTATTTACTTAAGCTGAGTACAGCAAATTCGTATGCGCTGAGGTAGCTTTATGTTCTCTTTGTTTGTTTTCTCTAAAACGAAAATTCTTTTCCTTTTCCAATGTTATGCTCATTGCTACGCTATAGTTTATGTCATATGGCATACGACTATCAATGAATCATCATAATTTGCGTAGCCTTTTTACCGACTTCACAAAAAGGAGGAGGTACTATGTTCGGATGTGTTTTTATTTTTTTTTATTTTATTTTTTTGTAAGTCGGTGGCAAAAACTAAAATACAAATCCAAAGACACCGACTTCCGAAATTAAAGTTATTCTTCTCTTTATTTATAGTGTTTTTGGAAGTCGGTTGTTTTTTTTGTAAAAAAGTTTTTATCCCAATTATGTTGGGGTCGGCTTCACGTCGAACTGAATGCGAATACGCGGCGGCGGTCTATCAGACCTCTACAACCCAGTTACTGGGTAACACGAATACCCCTTGGTAAGACATATTGTCAGTCTTTTGGGCTTCTGACTACCTGCTGCTGTCTGGTAGATATATTTACATATAAATTTATTTTACACTAGAGCTTTTTAAACTTTAAATAATGAGACAAATCGGAATATTTACGTTTGTTGATCAAACTGTTACATGTACTTACAAAGAATAGACCTAACGCAAGTAAAAAAATAATAGTATGTGTGTGAATAATAAAGCTGAAGTGTTTGTTTATTTGTTTGTGCGCGCTAATTTTTGGAACTAGGTACCAATCTTTTTGCATTTGATAGCCCTATTCTTGAGAAAGGCTATAGGCTATTTAACATCACGCTATGGTCCTTAGGAGCCGAGCGAAAACAAAAAGAAAAGTCAGAAAGAACGCTTCGGGAAAACGAAGTAATAGGGCGATGCGATGCGACGGGGTCGTCGTTTCAGCCGATAGACGTCCACTGCTGGACATAGGCCTCTCCCAATTTTGGGGGGGCGGTTTGCAATAATCGCCACGCTTGGCAGGCGGGTTGGCGATCGCAGTATGGTATGATGGTGGAATAAATAGAGAACGCTGCTGCCCATTCTCCGGTAAGACCCTTAGTCGCCTTTTACGATACCCACGGGAAGTAAGGGGTGGTGCAATTCTTTAAGTCCGGCACCACACAGACATGCGACGGGGTGGGTCGGGGGAACAATGAGTTTCACGCGCGCATTCTGTGGTGCTTGGTATATACATGACTTGCAGAAGCAAGTCATGTATATACCAAGTCATGTATATTTTGATTGAGTCAGTCCTAATTAATTCATAATTAGTTTGCCAGAAGTGCCATTACATCTTATAGTTCTCCTTTTCGCTTCGCCAAAATAGTCTTTTGAGTTTGAAGACCAATTCCAGTCTATCCTAATTACCTACGGGTCTTTTGCTATGAGGTCAACAATCCCGATCATAGTTGACCTATGACAGCCCATAATGTTAATTGTGTCTAATTAGTGGTTTCTTCAAAGTCATACTTCGTCTATGAGTATCTTACGGTTGACTTTTGATTCCATAGTCCATAATGTATGTAGACAGACAGATAAACCATTTATTTAGTGCACACAAAAGACATAGCACAACACACAAAAGCACAATTATTAAATGATAACAAATTACATTCGAATAAATAATAACAAGATGCAAAGATACAAAAAATAAAAAATGGAAACATACTTAAACTATGACATACTTTAAATCAAAATAACGAATATACGAAGTGCGGTGTGCGTCTCAAGGTCGCACCAAATGGGAGTCCAGCTCAGCATGTGTCAGGAAAATATACCTGACGCTAATATTCTGCTGGATCCCTACAGTGACATACGGAAGTCGAGCAAACGAGATAGATTGGTGTTGTGACAAAGTGTTATGTGCGGAGTGGAATTTGTAAGTATACCCGCATATGAGGAGATGACGAGTAGCTGATTACATTTCGGTATACAGAGCGTTCACTATAATAACTTGTCCGTTGCCGTCTTGTTGGCACCATAGCTTGCCAAGCTTAGCTAATATTAATAGAGTTCAAAATGGTGACTGACAGAACAGTGCTGTGAACGGTCTGTACACGATGACATATCAAGCTTAAAATTTCCAGTTTTAGCTCAACTCGCATTGTATAGGTTTTTCGTAGAGTGAAAAATCAGCTTATACTGGAAACGTACCTTAATGTCACCGTGCGTACCTACCTACTAAAATTAAACTATTTTAGACTCATTATTTTCTTTATCATCACAACATTATAAACGATATGTATATTGTTAAGTCCATGTATATAAACAGATCAAAACGTCGGAAACCATAAAAGTACAATGCGGTATGATATGAAGGCCAATTCCCGTGATAACGTTCAAAACCCAGTCGCAATCTCAATATCAATGTCAAAAACTTGTCAAAAATGAATTTAGAGGTAAGTATTTTTGACAGATTAAGGGCTGGTTTCTCCAACGCTAGATAATTTTATCGGAGGAATAATTTTGAATTTTTGACAGTTTTTTCATACAAAAACTGTCAGACGTCAATTTTATTCCACGAACAAAAATTATATGTCGATTGAAAAATCAGCCCTAAGACTAAGATCGGTACCTAAAAAGGCCACTTTGGCAGAATCATAAAAGGATAATATTATGAATCATAATAAGGCGAAGACAGTCCGTGTTTTTCTTTTCTTTTGGCTGCACTACGTTGGTATAATCAAAGAGATTAGGATTGGATTTGGATTGGATTGATTGGTATTTTAGCACAGACAAAAAATAACTGAAAAATCTTTCAACAATGGGATTTGCTACGATTAACTTAACAGTTAACTGTCCATTATGATTCATAATGTTATCTTTTTATGATTCTGCCAAAGTTTCGTTTTTAGGCTCCCAGACTGTAAACGTTATTAAAATTAAGAGAATTGCCCCCCAGTTAAAACAATGAATCATTTCACATATAAAAGCACAAATATCTACTAAAATATCTGATTAAAATGATGACGCGCATTTTTATTATCTTGACGTTCTAAAAATAACATTTACTTAAGTCCGTGATAGTCTCAGTTCCGGCGTTTTAATTACAAACACGACAGACGCCGGGGATTTATATTGATAAACTTGCTCTGTCGCAACCACCAGTGCGAGTGCGTAGGAGTTGGACCCGATATCATTGCTCCCAGATGATAATACAGATAATAATATCAGGGTAATATCATCTAGGAATTATTGGAAATTAAAGGTGTTACGTGTGTGCAACCATGCCTTATCTTGGATTAATCAGAGGTTGTGGAACCTGCTTTATGAATGTGTACCTTATTTGTAATAAGGGTACTGTTGTTGCGGATATTTTGCTTACAAATGATTGCCTATTGATACAGGATTTACGTCTGTTATACTGAGTGATAAATTATTTAGCGAATTAAAGTTATATTGCGTGTGGAACAGCTTTATATTGGAACTCAGTAAGTCCTTCCTGATCAATTTAGAAAACCTAATCAAAACGTGGTTATTATTTGTGTGGGTTTTAAGTTAGTGTTATGCAAATCTATATATATATATATCTATCTATACATATAAAATTCAAAGTCCTGACTTACTGACTGATATATCAACGCACAGCTTAAACCACTGGTCCTAGAGACATGACATTTGGAGTGTGTGTTCTTTGTGAAGAGTAGGTATCCACTAAGAAAGGGTTTTTCGAAATTCCATCCCTAAGAGGGTGAATGGGGGGAGGGTGAAATTTCACGCGGACGAAGTCGCGGGCAGAAGCTAGCTAGTATACTTATAATAAAGCTGAAGAGTTTGTTTGTTTGAACGCGCTAATCTCAGGAACGATCGGTCGGATTTCAAAAATTCTTTTTGCATTTGTTAGCCTATATCTTGAGGAAGGCTATAGGCTATAACATCACGTTACATCTCTTAGGAGCCGAATAAAAACAATAAACAAAAAACAATAGTCGGGGCCAAAATTTCACACGGACGAAGTAGCGGGCCGCAGCTAGTTAACTATAAAGAGTGGAATGGGGTACACCATCCCACGAAGACATCTTAGAACAAGTTTCTATAAAACCGCACAGCACATTCAAACAAGGTATAATAACATTTCTATATGCAGAAATAATAATCGCCTATCATGTGGTAATGGTCTTAGGGACATTCCCGATATTCCTGTATTTGCGTAATACACTATCAGTAGGAATTGCTTTCATTTTGACAGTTCAATAACATTCATTGTGTTATTTACGTTGTTGAGCAGACAAATTGAGACTTATGTGTTACGCAATTAGAGTGATGGTCTTCAAGTACGTTTTCGAAAATGTAGAGTTCATGTAACTTAGAGACGGACTCTTAAATGTAGAGTTCATGTAACTTAGAGACGGACTCTTAAATGTAGAGTTTATGTAACTTAGAGACGGACTCTTAAATGTAGAGTTCATGTAACTTAGAGACGGACTCTTAAATGTAGAGTTCATGTAACTTAGAGACGGACTCTTACATGTAGAGTTCATGTAACTTAGAGACGGACTCTTACATGTAGAGTTCATGTAACTTAGAGACGGACTCTTAAATGTAGAGTTCATGTAACTTAAAGACGGACTCTTAAATGTAAAGTTCATGTAACCTAGAGACGGACTCTTAAATGTAGAGTTCATGTAACTTTGAGACGGACTCCTAAATCGAGCCACCCACCCTGTACTTTTTGTGTAGAAGCTTATAGCTATAGCTTTTTAAATGGCCGTAAATTCAAATTCAGAACAATGACACCAAAATGATGGCCAGTATGAGCGAGGCTGATTAGTGCGTTACGCTGCGTTGCGTCATCGCAGCGGCAACTCAATAATGACTAATGATTAATTAAATTATGACAATTTAATTATTATTTCAATTAAATTAATCAATAATTGTCTAATTTATAAGTAATTATTATATTCATAATGACTCAACGCACAGGTGTCGTATACAATGCGTTGATCCGTTGCGACGATGCAACGCAACACACTAATGACTAATGAGGCATCACCCTTAATCGGGATCAAAACTGCATACAAACTTTTTCTTTGGCTCATCAATTGATGATTTCCCATCCTCCAAAAAAAAGGGTTAATAATTTCTAGATTATCATGATGCATGTTTCTTTAGAATGGATTACTTCAGCAATGTATCATTTCTTCAGGCCATTCTAAGAAAATATGTGTGTCGGTAATTCTTCCAATGTGCTGTCGTTCTTCCAAGAAAATGTGTGTAACTTCAATGGCTTCTTACACGATAAAAAGCGGCCAAGTGCGACTCGAACTCGCTTACAAATGGTTCCGTACCACCGTACAATATTATAAAACTAGATAAAAAAATAAAACTTTATTTAGATCGACCAAAAAACAGCAAAAAAAAACATTTTTCTTGTATGGGGGAGTACTCATTTAATTTTTAACCTAACTTTATTTTTATAATTTGTTATTATAGCGGCCATACACACACTCTGAAAATTTTAAGTGTCTACCTATTATTATGGTTCAAAAGATCTAGCCCTGTGACAGACGTACGAACAGCGGGGTCGCGTTGGCACCCTTTGTGTACGGAACCCTAAAAAGTTAACAGTAATCGGTTGACATTCCCGACATGCTACCGATACCAGCACCTAAGTCGTAATCGAATCCGTTTTATTACGCATTCCTTGTTTTACTCGAGACGCTTCTCACAAGTAAGCTGCAATAACTGAATAATAATAGTATTATCAAAGTCATTCATCGGTTTAGTGGAAGTGAGATAGTATTTTATAGCTGTTTGTAATAGTTTTTCCTCAAAATTACTTTTGAATTTTATCTTTTCTAAGTTGGTGGTGTAGGGTTACACACTTTACTTGCTTTACAACACATAACTTGACATAACATTACTTGATAACATTACAACACATAACTTGACATAACATTACTTCAAAACATTACAACACATAACTTGACATAACATTACTTCAAAACATTACAACACATAACTTGACATAACATTACTTGATAACATTACAACACATAACTTGACATAACATAACGCATGTAATCCCCAAAGGGTTAGGCAGAGGTGTACCTATAGCACACCCATATTTCTCCAGTTATGTTTAAGTTCCATATCGATGGCTCCAAAGTATACTGAGTCAACTATTATTCTTTATAAGTATAGTTGACTCGGTATACTTTGGAGCCATCGATATAATAGAGATTTTACTTAATATTGCCATATAACGAACTAGCAGCATCCCGCGGTTTCACCCGCATAAGTATCGATCCCATGGGAATATCGGGATAAAACGTATCCTATGTGTTATTCTGATGTATAAGCTATATTACTGTGAAGTTTTATCAAAATCTGTTTAGTAGTTTTGGCGTAAAAGAATAACAAACATCCATTCAACCATCCATTCTTCCTCATAAACTTTCGCGTTTATAATATTAGTAGGATTATGACGTCAAAGTTTTATTTAGTTTTACTTAAATAATTGTACTTACACAGAAACCTATAAATACAAATTCAATAAAGCTTTACGATATTACTATTCCAAAAGGCAGTTTTCATAGCTGTAAAAGCGTGAAAAATATAGATAGATAAGTGTCTTGAAGCATCTCATTATAGATTGAAAACCGACCTCAACCTGCTCCCTAATTGCGTAACAAACTATCGATCTCAATCTAAATCATTTTGAAGGATATTGCTAATCCATTGCTTCATATGATCGAAAAATGTGTCTGCT
Organism: Mesoligia furuncula; assembly: GCA_916614155.1. Taxonomy (NCBI): domain Eukaryota; kingdom Metazoa; phylum Arthropoda; class Insecta; order Lepidoptera; family Noctuidae; genus Mesoligia; species Mesoligia furuncula. Next base: position 17,893,250 of record OU744801.1, read on the forward strand.
CAGCAACGTACATAGAGCAATGAATGTAACAACATTCATGGGTTTCATTTTGACAGTTCAACAGAAGTGTCAAAATGAATCCCATTGCTATTGATAGTGTCTTACGCAATTACCCCGCCGGTTGAGAAAAGGTTAGGCTTAACCCTGCGACTGCGGATAGCAGTCTCATGGGTAAAAGTTGCAATTAACTGAGTCAAGGAAAAATAAATATCAGAGTTTTCAATACTGCCGGTCGATTCTGTAAAAATCTCACCGTGAAAACTTAGGTGAAGTGTTTGTTTTTGCTAGGAATTGACACTATTGACAGCTCACTCCACGCTCACTTCACCAAAATTTTCACGGTGAGATTTTTACAGAATAGCATCACTGTAGAATCATGTTGAGTCGATTATATCACTCACTGGCTCACTATCGTACCAAGCTGCTCGTGCAGGGCTAATTCACTTTCAACCTTTTTGCCGCCATTTGTGGTGACTGACAGATATGACAGATGACATTAGTGACAGTAGCTCCCTCACTACTTAAGCGAATGAGACAGTGTTTACATTATCTATTCAATAGATATACTACCTACATGCTATATAGATCACCGTGCCAGTTGATTTTTCTATGATACTAAACTCTCATTTTGCTTATTTTATCGTTTGATATGGCAAAGGTGTGAGGAAGTGTCAGTAAACACCCTTTCAAACCCCGTGACCCGTATATTTATGAAGGATCAAAACAGCTCCGCAGTGTTATGAAAAAAAAATCGGCCATGTTTTCCTTTATTTTATTTATTTAACCGTTTTCAGGGTTCTCGATCGGAACTTTGCTTTGATCCAACAGTGTTTTATTAGATTTTAACTCGTTTTTAGTTAGGGCGAGTGCGATGCGCATTCCACCTAATCATGATCCTGATTCCAAAACTCTTGAACGGAGTTAAAAAGCTTAATTCAATTAGTGGGGCTTATCATCCAAATCATTTAAGTATCCTTTTTTAACTTATCTAAGTACTTACAGAATTACAGTTAGCTAAGTAATACTTACGTTAATCTTTTGAACTACCACACACAAAATACTATCACTCAAATAATAAACCTAATCCATTCAGCCCAAATCTAGTAACAAAGGTGTCAATCAAATTCATTGAGATCTCTGAATACAAAACCAACATTTGACAAACACTGGCACGCAGTATTGCCAACATAATGCATTCCATATGACAATAACTCATACCATAAACAAGCACTAAGCCTTTGTCCCATAAATTATGAACCGGTGACATTCGAAATCGGAATAAAGGCATTTAGACAGGGCTCATGGGACGAAGGGACACGATTCGTCCCAAATTAAGATGGTATTAATGTATTGTGCTTTTGTTGTGGTTTGATATGTTTATATCTATTTCAATTATATTTTATCTACATGGTTTCATTTAAATGAATATTTTAATTTTTTTTTTAAATGCATTGAAATGGGTTTTTGGGAGATTCCATTTGGGAGATTCCATTCTACAGAATCAATCATTTTTCGCGTCTAATACCTTTGTTACCTTACCATCATAATTACATATTATCCATAGCTCAGAAAATTAAGTAGGTAATTTAAAAATAATCATATTAATTAAAATATAAATGGTAGTAGAAAGACGTTAATTATTTTGTTTATCTATTGTTTTAGCAGTTATTACAGATAACCTTAACAAACTTTCGTCGATGACTTAATCATAACTTAGTTATGAATTTGTTATTAGATAAGTTAAGAGGTTAAAGTTTATCTGTTATGTCTAAGTTAACCCAAGTTTGAAGTTATTGCATATCAGATTAAGATATGGAATTACAATACACACACAAAAAAACTTGGTCAGAAAAAAAAATTGTTTTCCAGCACCCACATAAGTATATATAATTATTGAAGTAAATATTTTGTTGGATTCACGATGAGGGAGAAGAATGGTAAACAGAGTTAGAAGATAAGGAACATACTCTAAAAATAATCTTAGCAAAGTTATACACTCCAAACGTCTGCCAACGGTTCTTACAAAGAGGCACAGTTGGAAGTGGCAAAGATGTCAAATTCTCCAGAAATAGGCCATGTCAAGTTGAAGTTAAGAGTCCCAATGGCCCGCAGCGGCGACGATTATGTAACCAAAGACCACCCGGCGCTTCAGGGTTGAGGCGAACTGTTCAAGCACGAAATATTCCATTTTGTTCGCATTCCGTTTGAGTTCGGTTTTTGACACAGTTTCTTATGGTTGGTTGATGGGGAAATCTTAATTTTTATTTTTTATTGATGGACTTCCAAAACTATATAGGCGTGTTGCGAACATTATTTATTTCTTTACGTTATTGAGTAAAAACCTATATTTGAGGTTTTTCGGAAATTTTAATCACCTGTTGAATTGGAGTCAAAACTGACGTTTATCTACCCAATTCAAAAATATATTAAAATTACAAATAATTTAAATCGAATCAAACCAAAATTTACTCTACCATAAACCTACTAGATTCATAGCGAATAGATAAATTCTGTCACCTGTCATCATTATTACAACAGGCAATTTCCCAGCAACATTTCATTCATAACGTCATTATTAAAGCTCAAGGCAACCCTACCACGGTCGTACCGCGGCGGCACGGAATGAAAGCTATGACGACCCTCGTCATTTCAAGGAGTGCGTCGCGGCCGCTCCACATTTTGTGCGAACAACCGCGACACAGCTATGATGACGTCAAACCAGATCACTCCTTTGTATTTACACCATTTATTGTATGAAAATTCAAAGGAATTTTTACCTGGCAACACTACTCGTTTCATTTTAAGGATGGAGATTCATATTTTCAAATAAGTAGGCAAAGGAAGCTATTTCAAAATTGGAATTCCCTTCCTTTATTTTTATTTCATATTTCATAACTCCAAATCGTAATGCCAAGAAGGATGTGCCTTTTTGCTAACCTGTTTCTGGGATAGCTTCGTTATTTTTTATTAAACATCGGCATTTCGTATTTACATTTTTTTCTCTTCCATAATTTCTTTCCAGATACATAAATACTGAAGGACCATCGGAATAACTCTTAATTTACCAGTTTTCTTTTACCGTACAGTAAAGCAAGTTGGTGCAATAAATTCATACTATGTATCGATGCGGACGCCCGATAACTCTCACTGCATTTGATTTATTAAGCATCTCGCTGCAGATATCAGAGTCCCATACTGTGGCAACATTTCTCGCTATTTCTCAAGGGTATCGTATGTAACGATGAAGTATATAAAGTAAATGCATTCGTACGGCTGTACTAGTTTTGAAGGTATATTTTCTAGTAATTGACTGTAGAATAAATTGGGAGGAATATTTCACTTTCGTAACTAGGTATGTAATATTACGTGTAATTATTTTATAGGTTAGTATTGTCTGTATAGACATTTTACATTGCCATTTGAAGTTCTTATGAAAAATTAATTAAATCTATAGGTGTGGTTACAGTAAGTACACCTTATTTGAATTTGTACCATGTTGCGATAGGCCACTAACCCACCGCCAACCACCCATCTATTAGTATAACATGAGCCTTTTTGACCTTTTCAGGAAAAGGTAGAGCAATTATTAATAAAACAGGATTCATACTATGTTTTCCTTCAATTCCACGATATGGGTTTGAAAAAATACAGCTACATTTTGTATCAGCCGTCACAATTTTGAGGGGAAAGCGAGGTAGATATATCAGAATCCGGTGCGAACGGAAAAAATACTGCTTATGGAAATACGAAAATCCCGATACCGACACAAACTAGGATTACTTGTCGTAAGGTCCGAATAAATGACTCCGTAAATAGTGCTAAGGCGATTCAATTTGCTCAGAGGATCCAAAACGTTACACATTTTATAAGGATTTTGATAAAAGTAGATATGTCTGTGTGGTGCCGGACTTAAAGAATAGCACCACCCCATACTTCCCGTGGGTGTCGTAAAAGGCGACTAAGGGGTGTACCGGAGATTGGGCAGCAGCGTTCTCTATGCATTCTACCACCATACCATACTGCGATCGCCAACCTGCCTGCCAAGCGTGGCGATTATGGCAAACCCCCCCCTTTTGTGGGAGGCCTATGTCCAGCAGTGGACGTCTTTCGGCTGGAATGATGATGATGAGATATGTGAAATGTGTGACGTATTTCTGTTCAAAAGAATTTGCTTCTTTGCCGACTAAATTAATATTATGGGAATCTAGGTCTCCCAGACCGAATTTCGGCCATGGTGGCAAATCTCAACGGAGACTAGCCATTGACGCGGGAGATATTACAATGCACAAGTGTGTGCGCAGACACAGGTGCACTCTCTCTTCCCTCAATCATATAGTCCGATGGGACAGCAATTTGACACGACAGGAGAAAGCCAACGGCTTAACGTGCTTTCCGAGGCACGGGAGTATCACACCACCAACTTCCATACTCCGGGCGGCTAACTGGCTAACTGGAAATTCGTAATGGAAAACCCAATAACACTTTTGCCCGACCTGGGAATCGAATCCACGACCCCACTCTCACTCCACTCCGCTCAGCAGTCGAGCTTGCGACCACGAGACCAACTGGGCAGTCAAAAGAACGGTTGGGGTCTCCTTTCTAGTTCTTTTTTTAATTTTTTATTGTGTTCATGATTTTGATATATACTTTTTTATTTATTGTTTGTATTTCCTGTGCGCGTTCCAAATAAAATATTTATGTCTTTCTTTCTTATTTAGTAAAGTTTTGTGAATGGATTAGTCAAACAACTGTGTTGGCAGCAGAGCTTTTCATATTTCGAAGTGTCCTGATCTTCCAGAAGTAATAATAAATAATAATAAGTTTATGGATCCAAAGATATACAAAGACACAGGTTGTATATGAGTTACATGCTAAGACTTAATCAACTAACAATGAACACAAGGGGAGAAAAATAGTTGTCTATATTAACTTAAAAATTAAATCTAGGGATGGCCTGTATCTTAGGAGACAAAAGTGTGAGATGTAGTCACTTGTAACGTTGCGTCGTGAAGGCTCTTTTAAAATACAGAATATCTTTACGTCAAGCATGGGCGTCAAATTCATGCGCAATCCTGTTCCTACGATCCAATCATACTTATTAAATTAAGTATGGTTTAAGTAAGGGTCGCCTCACCATAATTCCAAGTAGATATTATTATAAACACAGCTTGAGACCGTATGCGGCTTCAAACGATAGATTTAGAGTTCACTGGTGTCTATAAGATACCATAATTGATTAACGCGCAGGATTAAAATTATGACACGTCTGTCCTCCGCTTGATAGCGACCTAGCTGGGAGACTTTTGTGGCCACTGTTCATTGGGCCTAGGCAAAACCTGTGTGTGAGTGCCTGAAGGTTGTTAAGTGAATCACACTAATATTATAAAGGCGAAAGTTTGTGAGTGTGTGTGTGTGTTTATATGTTCGTTACTTCTTCACGCTCAAACTGTTGGACCAATTTTGATAAAATTTTGTATGACCTCCATACAAAATTTGCTGACACTCTGGATTAACGTACAGGCTACTTTTTATCCCGATATTCCCACGGGATCGACATTTACGCGGGTGAAACCGCGGGGCGCAGCTAGTAATAATGTTAAAATCTTTTAGCAAGAAAGGAGTAAAAGCTAAACAATTAATTAAGTAGTGTTTCCGGAAACGGAAAGCGTGAAACGTATACGGACAGTACAAAAGTAGTAAGTATGTGTTAATTTATAATAGCCAAGCCCTTTGCAGATCCGACCACGGAGGGTCTATTATTAAACTTATAAGAGGGAAGCGCCAGGGTAGACCGCGAAATTTTCTTACGTTTTATGCAATTTGCTGGTTGTATGTTGAACAAAATAGAATGATATGAACTTTTGGGTTGATGATTTTAATGATTATAATTTTCATTTTCATTGGAAATATCAATCAATAGGATTATAATATGAACTTAGAGGGTTGTATTAAAATGAATTTAATTCTGTTAATACATATTTGTTACGGTCGCGAATCATATTTGGTTTAACATACCTACAACCTGACACCGACCTGCAAATTGCAAAAAACTTAAGAAAATTTGAATTTCGCGGGCTACCCTGAAACTTCGTATTTAACAGTTCTATGTGGTTCTAAAGAGGCCTACCGACTTCGATATTTGAATTTGGAACACCGTCATGTTCAAGGCCGTCTGTATTTTTCATGGCCAAATAGTGATTCGATTTTGTTTTTTTTTTTTTCATTCAAGCCTTTGTTAGTTTGTAGTAAGTAGGCGTATTAGGTTTTTTTACGTAATAAAGGGCATTTACTTACTTTATAAATAAGTTACAAAGGGCACGTTCACTTAACTTTGGTCATGCATGATCTATTAATTATCTATTACTTAATATAAATTCAAGTCACTTTTCGTGTCTGTCTGTGTGACCGTCTTCGTGTCTTCTTTCGTGTCTGTTAATAGGTATAAAACTTACATAGGTATTAAAAAGTTTTCTGGACGTTTTGTCCAGCCGTGAAAACCGTGCAAACCGAAAAAATGAAATTGTGTTTAAAACTAAACATTTCACTCCTCTCAGAAATGGCGTCACAATATTATACAAGATACATAAGACTGTAGTCTAGATATTTTTATATAAAGTCATGTGGTATCTGGTAGCACAGAATAACTGTATCTTAGCCGTGACTTACTAGCGGTCTCGCAGCGGGAGTTCTTTACCATTAATGTGACGTTTTATTATGATTTACGCTTCTTTTTTTTCGAAACATATTTTTTCTTATAGCTAGGGTAGTGTCTAAATAAAACTGGGATGGATATTACTCTGCCGAGGGCCTATTTTTACCCTTCTGCGCCAGAAGGAGGGTTATGTGTTTCGAGTGTATGTATGTGTGTGCATTCTATTTTTATTTTTAGCTTTTCGGTTTTTTTATTAACTTAAGTTTTTTACCGCAGTCGGGTTTATTAGTTTTTTTTAATTACTATTTTTCAGCGTCAGTTGAGCAAACGATAACTCCAAAACGAGAGTGCAACCACTGTTGATGTACCTAACTCATCATCTGCCTAACCTTTTCCCAACTATGTTGGAGTCGGCTTTCCGTCTCAACGGATGCAGCATCAGCTGGCCTCCACAACCCAGTTACTGGGTAATACGATATCCCTTGGTAAGACTAGTTGTCAGGCTTTCGGGCTTCTGACGACCCATAACGACTGCAAAAGATCCGCAAATGAAAGCCAGGACCAACGGCTTACCGTGCTTTCCGAGGCACGGACGGGTCTTGATATGTAAAGATGGTCACCCATCCATGGACCAACCGCGGCAAGCGTAGCTTAACCTGATCGATCGACCGGTGCGGCTGTTATTTCTCAGCCACTAACCCACTATTGGTGTAACTATATTATTTTAATGTTAAAATCCCTTTCAAAATTTCGTCGCGTTTCACTCCTGCATCCCTGTTCTCCCCGTTTGACGGTACTTAATTACAACCACAGACCGTTTGCCTTTGCTAAAGGATTTTAAATATAACACTTCGAAACAAAATTTTAATAGTGTCACAGAATAATAGTAATAACTTAATAGTGTGTGAAAATTCGAAAGTTATACCAAATGTGAATTAATGAAGTTATATGGTATAATAACCCCTATGTTTTTTTATCCATGTGTCTGTAGTTCTTTATCTTTGCATTTTGTAGGATTTATTATAACTTATTAGTTAGCTATTGCTAGCCTTTAAGTATTGTGTAAGTAACCCGTTGTATTATTTATGGTGAAATAAATAAATAATAATTATAATATGACCCGCTTGCACCTCAAATCACTAAATGCGTTTAGCCCTAAACATATTTAAAAGAAAGAACATTGTTTATTCTGCACAAACAAAACGCACATTAAAAAAAAGACGAGATATTTAAAACGTCATTCTGTCTCCGTCATCTTCTTGAATTGACAGAAACCGAGCGATGTTTTAAATACGTTTAGCGGTACCCTTAGATACATTTCCAGTTTTAGCTGACCTCGCTATGTATGGGCTTTTTGTACAATGAGAAGTCAGCTTATACTGGAAATGTAGCTTGATAACGTTTAGTCGTCGTGTGTACCTGAACGTATTTTTCGGCCTTAGAATAGAATGTGCTGACGTGATCAATGTTAAGTTATTGCGACCTGATTCAAGGGCCGCTCCTAATAATATTTTGATCGCATAGTTAAAATAATATTGTGGGCGGTTTGTATGTGGGTTCATTTTTAGGGTACCTACCTGTACCAACGGGACCCTATTACTAAGGCTCCGCTGTCCGTTCAGCTGTCACAGGGCTGTATCACTTCAAATATTCACAGAGTGGTACTATGGCCGCTATAACAAATTATGAAATTAAAATAAAGTTAATAATTAAAACGGGTCCACATATTAGAAAGGAACGTGTTTATTTTTAAGTAATTAAAAAGAAACTGTAGTTGTTAATATTGTAGGTGGCACGGAACCCTTGGCACTTGGCACAGCACTTGTCCCTTTTTATTCCCCGACTACAAGTCGGAGAAAAAAAACGGGCAAGTAATTCAATGCAGGATCTACCTAAAACTCCCATCTCATCATAACACTGGCCTTTTCCTGGTCTGAAATAATCTGAATATAATTATCATCTCAATATACTGCTAATATAGGATATGTACAAACATTGACCTTTGCAAACATTAAATATAACACCTTTGAATTATAATAATTGTCAATACCATGGCTGTGTAATTATTTAAGTGAAGGCCGCATTATTACCATAGATAGACTATTAAAAGCTAGGGATTTACCTAAAGACAATAATATTTTACGAGCCAATAAAAAAATATAGCTGCAATCAAAAAGCGAAATGAATAAACAAAATGAGGTTTTAAAACCGTAAAGAAATATTTTGTGCAGGTTTTACCGTAATTTTCCGAGAGTGTACAAGCAGGATTAGCTAAAGCGGTTTAATCATCCGTTTGCAATGTAATGTATGGTTTCCACTAATTAGGCTGAATTAATGGTATTATGTGCTTCGCTCGTTCGATGCTTGTTTACAAAGAGCGTTTAGCAGTTCCAGTTTACGACTACTTATGTTAGTGCAATAAATACTTGGGAAATTATAATTACTAATGGTTTGGATATCGTGCATAGTAAAAGTTGTCAAAATTCCGTAATCTTATCAATCCGACTAAATATTTGCTGCGGACAAATGCCTGAAATAAATGACGGTTTAAGGTAGTTATTATGTTATTGCATACAATTATGAAAATGCAATATAAAAGCATCAACAGTTATATTTTTTTTCCATAACCCCCCTAAAATTTTAATAAGCATGAATATTGACTTGTATTTATCATACATTTTTGACTTACGTTTGGGTACAAACTAGGTACATAGGTACATACACAAATTCATATTTAGTCATTCATTGTTTATTGTGATGTGACGAGCTCGCTAAGAAATGATTCACCAATTATGATTGGTGTTGTGGCAACTTTAAATATACTTCTAAGAAGTAGGTATATTACATACTTACATAGCAATGTTATTATGTATAATAGAAAAAGAAAAAAGCGAGGGCATTGACTTGATTGCGAAACTGGTTCTTCGAATTGCGGTATTGTCCCTGGTGTAGGATGTTGGTGAATAAAAAAAAAAAAATCATCTTGCTGATATAGTACAGACGGCCATCAAGGTACTACAATTTGTCTTACTTAATAGATTTTCAACTTTGTCGCTAAAGCATTAGGTTCAAGGATGATTGGGAAAATTTGACAGTTTCGGGTAGCCTGATGTGCTGGCGTCTGTACATACTAATTCCATAACTGGCTGAATTATGTGACTGGCAATTTGAAGTCATTCAAGTTTCGTTCTTAATTCTGAATTTGAAAAAGGAATCTAGTAAATGAAAATGTTGTTTCAATGTATAGCTACTGTATTGCATCTTGCATCGTTTGTTTTTATTATATCGTTTGTGATCAAAGAGATATAATAACTATAGAGTTTGTGATTTAACTGGAAATATAGTACTTTCATTTGTTTAGCCTTGTTGGCGCATAATTAATTAATGTTTTAAAATACAATTTGAGTAGGTAGGTATCAGTAAGAGTTCCTTAAACGGAGGAATTATTAGAAATTCCAGGTTAGTGACATTGCGGTTGTACTTGAACTAAACTCACCCCGACTCTCGTCAAACACGGAAGTTAGTAGTTAAATGTCTCATTATAAAAACTGAATTAGATATAGTAGCGATGAAATGAATCCTAAAAATTACGCACTCTATTTTTGCGACCTTTTAGTAAAGTAAAATTTATTGTACGGTTAACATAATTGATAATAATAAGCTCGACGATAATGTAATCATAATTTAATGTTTACAGATTAGTGATTTTTGTATTATATTGTTTCAGGTACGTTAGTCTTTACTGTTTGTTGGACACCTACATAGTTTCCTTGATGAAGACGTAAGTAAGTTTAAGTATTTCAGAACCATTTCGGGTCTCACGAAGAATTTACGGGTTGAGTAAAACTCTCGAATCTTCGACGCTCGAACTTTCGACGTTACTAAGATTTGGGTCTAATAAATTAATAATCTTTAATCATTTTCGAATAGGTAGTCAATTTTAGCAATTTCGATTTTGTTCCATGTTCAATGATACTAAACTTCTATTGTGTCTAGTTCAGTGTCCTTCAACCGATTAAATCAGATTATATATGAGATAAGTTATGTAAAATAAAAAACCGGGCAAGAGCGAGTCGGACTCGCGCACCGAGGGTTCCTTAACATCCGGGTTTATGCATAAGGTTTATGTTTATGAAATTAAATGTTTATTTTTATATTTGAGTGGATTTAATTGAAAGGTAAATTGTGGTTAACGATTTATGACGTATTAAAAAAAACTACCTACTAGATCTCGTTCAAACCAATTTTCAGTGGAAGTTTACATGGTAATGTGCATCATATATTTTTTTTAGTTTTATCATTCTCTTATTTTACACTTTGGAAGTGTCTCTCGCGCAAACTATTCAGTTTAGAAAAAAATATTTATGAAACCTCAATATCATTTTTGAAGACCTACCTATCCATAGATACCCCACACGAAAGGGTTTGATGAAAAAAGAATTTTTTCTAAGTATGGGAAACCCCCAAAATTTATTCTTTTTTTTTCTATTTTTGTGTGAAAATCTTAATGCGGTTCACAGAATACATCTACTTACCAAGTTTCAACAATATAGTTCTTATAGTTAGTTTCGGAAAAAAGTGGCTGTGACATAAGGCCAGACAGACAGACAGACATGACGAATCTATAAGGGTTCCGTTTTGCCATTTGGCAACGGACCCCTAAAAATGGCAGTGGGCAGGGCACATTGCTTGCAGAACAGATGGCCGATGGGGCCGAAAGGTTCTGAAGTGGCGACCGCGTAGAGGAAGACGTAGCGTTGGAAGGCCTCCAACAAGGTGGACCGATGACCTTGTGAAAGCCGCAGGAATCCGCTGGATGCTTGAAGCAAAGAACCGGTCGAAGTGACGGTGCTTTGGGGAGGCCATGTCCAGCAGTGGACGTCTTTCGGCTGAAATGATGATGATGTAAAAACTCAAAGCATTTATTTTAATTAAAGGTTAAAAAAAATTAAGGGGTCGGTCAGTCAGAAAGATGAAGCCAGTTGCCCCTTCCAAAGCGTAGGTAACCTACCTATGGAAACGAACGGGCAAGAAACTCCATGGACAGGGACACTCTTTTAAATCAAAATAATATGGTTACAAAGTCTTGGTTACATCATTCATGTCAACAATTAAGTGCATGTGAGCACGATGCAGAACGTTAAAAGCGTCCGTAATGAGAAGACAAAAAAAAAAAACAATTCTAGTATTAAATTAAAATAAGCCATGACAGCAAAGAGATGACCAGTCCCTACTGACGGCGCCCGTTTACGAATATGACATATAAAATCAGCAAAGTATCTTAAACTTACCTACTTAAACTAAAAACTAAACTTGTTCATTATTTCTCAAACATTAGAAAACATTCTAACCGCACTAATTCTTTACAGGAAAATCTGTACCGAATTACGCACAAAATTGTGTCTCTGGTATAGATAATGGTAATTTGACGTCAAATGCTTGCTCAAATTACGTCAATCACGTAAGGGTTAAGGGCTTAATCAGGTCTCCGTGACGCATACCAAATACCTACGTAGGTACACACGACAAAGGAGATATGTAGGCAGGCATGAAGCTAATAATTATATGACAAACATTTTTGTGAACTATGCTGGCAAATTCTTTGATAATTTATAATATTTGAAATAAATTATCATTATAAACATGAAAAACCGAATTGCTGAGCAGGCAGTCTTCATTTCAATTCAATTACTTACATCTTTATTGCATCCATAATGCACACGTACAGGTGGTAAGTATAAATCTAAAGTTAAAATAAATATAAAGTTCGTTTTACAGTGTGTCATATTAAAACGAAAGACGAAACGAAACGAAAAAAGTCACAATCATTAAAGCTACGGTTTAATAAAAGATACGGTTTTACCAACGAAAAGACTCGATTTTAATGCATTCGGGGTATTTTACTAATTACTTTAGAATTTGGGTAATTCATAGGTAAGGCAACCAATTTTTAGAAGAAACCATCTTGTAATGGTGATTGGTGACGTAAAAACTTAACACTTAGTTGCCCCATCAATTTAGAAAAAGATTACCTTAGAGGCAATTCAAATTCATTCATTAAGATTCTTCATAAAAAACTCAACAACTTAAAAACTGGACCATTACGTCATTACTATCCGAACGTTCCCACCTATTATCTAACGTCCATTTTACCAAGAGCTCTGACGTTTAAAAAAATCATAGTCATTTGTTTGCGTGTTACCATAATGTACCGACGACGTGGGTCTTTTCACGCTGGTTGGTGCTGTGAACAAACGTAGTTCGAATTTCGAATAGTTGTTCGTGGAACTGTGGCTGATAAATTGGCTCGTCCGTCGAGCGCCGACGCACCTTTGATAGTACGTTCCCTGTAAATGGGTGCGTTTTGTACGAAGAGATAAAACACGTACGTTTATTTTGAGAATTAATTAAACAATGTGATTTTGCTTCGTAATTAATTTCGCAATGTAGGTAATTCTTGTTTGTAGCATTAATTTAGGTATATCTTCATTATAAAATAAGTTAAGTAGGCACAATAAGTAATCATATACCTATCCAAATGTTACGAACAACTCAGATGATTACTTAGCTCATCCATTACAGAAATAATAGGTAACGATCCCGGAACATAAATCCTCATCTTGTTTTGTTTTCCTAGTGTGTTGCTCGCGCATTCGGCAGTGTAAGCAATGATGACCCTTAATAAAATACAAATGAACATGATTAAGTACCTATTTAAATTACACCAAGTGCTTAACAGTTTTCTCAACATTCAATATGGCAACTACGTGACATTTATGACGTATGCAAACATTATCTTCATTGTCGTACTAGTGTGCCAATTAAATTTCCTACCGAGTTACTTATGTAATGTAGGTAGGTACTTACTACAATACATAGCTACCTATGTATTGTAGTAAGTATCTACCTACATTATATTACAGTACAGGTAATTTGAAAAGTATCGTATCGAAATACCTAATAGGATTTGTTTCACTCACATTGTAGGTGCAGTTATTGAATTAGATTTATTTTCTTGGTAAGTTTTATTTACCTAGTCTTTCTTAGAAACCAGACGTAATACTTATCTTCTACACACTATCATAAATCGCTTTTTAACAATACTTTTTTAAATCATTTTGTATCAGCACAACCTAATTGGTCGTATGACAAACACAGCTTTTTCCACATCGTCACGTTTTTTTTTAAAGTTTAAGTAATTTTATAGTGCCTTCCTGGTTATTGACACGAGCTGGTTCACCTATCAAATTAGTTAAAAGCATGGTTTTGGGTTCGGTAGTAAAACAGGTACATCTACCTTATCGAACGTCCATCTTGTATTCAGTCTATTAGTCTTAATTATGTTTATTTTCGACTTAAGCTTCGATCGAAGTGTGCTATAAATCGTACGTGTTTTAAATTAAATATTAGTAACAAGTAATTAGGGAGGGCAGATAAATTAATAAATTATGTCGGCTTTAAGTGGCTACCTGTCATTTGTGTTGTCGTATTTATATTTCTTAGGACGTTGGTCGTTAGTCTCACGGTTGGCTTCGGCCGGAACTAGAAGATAATTCATTGTAAAAATATGTATAAGTAGGTATATCGGAACCAACAAACGCTTTTTTTATACAGAGAAACCAAGATTCATGTGGTAGCTTAAATTGACTTCTCAATTAGTAAATTGTAATCTTAATGGATCGCCCACATAAAATCGATGTATAGTGGGCCTCCGCAACACTTAAAACAAGTTGCTAACAGGAAAAGCAAAAAGAACCAAATCTAACACTTATTTCTAATTAGTATTCAGCAACGACACAATCACTATATTATTATTACGTCACTCCAATATTCAAATGCATCCTAATCGCCTTCCAAGAATATAACGAAACAAAATTACGGAGTCATCAATCGTGGACAAAAGTATCCGTCCAAGTATTGTTTACTGGATTTGATAGGATTATAACCATCCACGTTCTGAGAAAATAATTTTATATATCCCGACGAACAGGAGATGAAGTAGATACATCAATGTCACTGCAAAGATTCTTGGAGAAGGATTACTGTTATAACCTGTTAGTTAAGAGTAATAGCATGGCTGACTCAGAGCTACAGTTCTGCGAGACTTGATTCATCGGCAGGGTCAAATTTGATGGTCTAACTCTAAAGGCCTACGCAGACCGGGACGGCATGGCAAGGGATTTTGCCGTCAGTCAGCGCACACTAGCCGCTTAGATACCGCGGCATTCCAGCGGCTTCCCCGCTGCTCTACCCCCGCCGCCTCACCCCGCGGTATGTTACAACGAGTGCCGGAGTCCTTGGCATGCCGTTGCCTAACGGACGCCACGGCATCCCGCCGCGGGAGCCCATGGCGCGACTTTCAATGCCGTGCAACGAAATCCATTTCGATGCCACGGCATCATTTTAAAGCATAGCAATTTATGTCGTATTTCTATATCGATACGTTTGAATGTCCATTAGTAAAAATTGAAATCCCTTGCCATGCCGTCCCGGTCTGCGTAGGCCTTAAGTGGTCGGCGATCGAAGTGTTTGGAAACATTTTTTTACTTCAGCGAAGTGATTAGGTGACTGTTGTTTGTCAAGGTGAAGAGTAATAATGCCTAATGTTGTACCTACCTAGTTTATTTTAATGGCATGTTTTCTGTTCTGTGGGGTAATTGCGTAATAAACTAGCAGTAGCAATGGCTTTCATTTTGACAGTTCAACAACATTCATTGCATTATTTGCGTTGCTGAACAGACAAATTTTTCGAACATATAAAGGTTCCTGGAAACAGGCGCGACACGCGACGCGAATCGCACGCGACGCAAAGGCACCGCTCGCGATTCGCGTCGCGTGTCGCGCCTGTTTGAAAGAGTTTTAGAGCAATGGATTAGCAATATCCTTCAAAATTATTCAGATTTGGTTTGACAGTGCATTACGCAATTCGTATACTCGTCGTTTCAGCCGATAGACGTCCACTGCTGGACATAGGCCTCCCCCAATTTTGGGAGGGTTTGCCATAATCGCCACGCTTGGCAGGCGGGTTGGCGATCGCAGTAAGGTATGATGGTGGAATACATAGAGAACGCTGCTGCCCATTCTCCAGTACGATCCTTAGTCGCCTTTTACGACACCCACGGGAAGTAAGGGGTGGTGGTATTCTTTAAGTCCAGCACCACACAGACGGATACTATTCTGACATAAACACAGCAATCTTTGTCTATTATTTCAATTGCCTAAACTGGCTTTTCTACGTATAAAGATAAAAGATCAATTTGTAACCTTTTGAGTAAATCCTTTTTAATCCATCCAAAGGTTGTCCTTAAAAGATTGCTTTTAGCGATAAGACCGCCCATTGTGTCACCCTTTGAACAGTTTCTATATTTATATGGCTGTAATTTATATGGTGTACATATTAAAGAGTATTCTATTCATTTCTATTCTATGATATTTAAATATGTAAAAGTTAGGTAAGTCTAGCTTCTTCAAGGTTATATTTAAATTCTTTTGACATTAAAATGTCATTAGCCAAATGAGGTACATCTTTTAATCAAAAGAAACCATAACGTAATGTAACTGTAGTTCCTTTTATCTTTATTATACTCGTGTTCATGTTTTATTAATTCATTATGGGAGCATAAAAATATATGTAGGGCGTGAGGTCCATTAGGAAAATCACGAGAAAATTTCAAATACATCGAAAGGTTAAATCATTAGTTGATGAGGTCATAAAATAGGCCAACTGGATACGGGAACCTAGTTCGAAAGTCCGTAACAACATAAAAAAAAATACTAGGAGTTCCGTAATTTGTGTATTCACCGAATGGTCTTCGGAGACCAATTACGAAGTAGTTATTATGTGGTTAATTGGTAAATAATGTTCGTTATTCTCATGAGTTATTTTGGCTTGGTAGTTTGTTTACGTAAAGTATGGAACGAAACTGTTTATTCAACGCAACTTGGAGTGTAAAACCCATTGGTAGATATACTCTTTGGTAAAGTATTTTAAAGCGTGGCGCGTCCACAATTTACGCAATGGTCTGAACATAAATATAGCTTTTAAACCTTAATCTAGGTATCGGATACCCTGGTACTATGGTACAGAAATTAAGGCCTAATTTAATAATGAATTGAGCTCTGCGCTACTGTTCCCAAATTCAAACATAAAAAGACCGGCTATTTCCGTCAAGCCAATTTGATCCCTAATACAAAAGTTATAAGTCTGCCCTTTACGACAAAAGTATTGTTTGACAAAAACAAAATGCCTAATACGTCCCACGTAGTGGACGTTTGGTCCCGAAGTGACAGGCGTATGACAAAGTGATGACAGCTGTCAAGCATTACCTACATATTTTTCCATGTCTGTATTTTCCTTTTTGTAACTTTTATTTATTAAATTACTGGACATTGTATGAACGTCAACAAGGTGTGAATATGAAGGATTGCCACGTCGACAGACATGGTATTTCTGTGACTAATATAATGTTTGTGGTATAACAAGTTCAAGTTCAAATAAGAAATAAAGGTAAAAACCTGCATAATTATATACGTCATGATATTTACCTACTAACATAACGTGTAGGTAGGTTTTTACCTATATTTCTTGAACTTGGCTTTTCTTGTACCGCTATCGTACATTCATTACGTGCAAAAATTCCTGGCTGTCTAATAACATAACATAGGTACCTATTGCAACTACAGTTTGATTCATCTTTCAATTAATCATACAATAGAACGACAAATTTAATAAAACGGACAGCGGACAAATAGTTATAAAAACGAAAAATGGTGTCGCGGGCTAAAAAAGATGAATTATGTAAAGAATAGTATTGGCAATACAAGTAAATTACATATTTTATTTTACGTATTCATTCGTGTAATATGTCAAGTAGGATAGGTATTTATTGTTCGTTAATATCCCAAAACCTTTTATTAAAACGAGATTCTCAATTCATTCATTATTATGCCGTCAATAAAAACAGATTTAAACGCCACCATGTAACAAATGCGTACTTATTGTTATGATAAAATTTCCAGCGGTTTATTAAGCCATAAAATGAATTCATTTGTATTCCCCTTTCGGCTTGCTAAAAGAAAAATACCAATTGTTTTTCGTTCAATCATAAAGACGTGATATTAGAATTTTTTAACCAAACTTGAGGCAATTACGTGAAAATAACAAAATTAAATCCTAACTTAACTAAAACTAAGTAAGTATACAAAAACTAAAAAGTAGCGTCGAAAAATTCATTCGCATCGCTGTCGACTGGTAATGTACCCAAGAGACTGGCGGCATTACTACGTTGTATGGCGATACTCAGCCTCTGGCCAAGGTTAAAGCCAGCGGAAGTGTTAAACAGCCGTGTCGAATTTTTTTTAAAAAACCATGAGCACTCGGACCCCACGGCCCGAGGTTTTCAACCCCAAATGGCTCGAAAATATAATTTCCGATAATATTATTATTTTCGCCACTTGAGGTTTTCCGCAGCCGCAGCAGCAGCGCCAGCACAGCATGCTGAGCCAGTGCCGCAAGAGTATCGACACACGTTGCGTCCCACACTAAAGGCCTACCCACCGTCCGGTCTTTTGCCATCGTCGCGTGCCAAGCCATTGGGTTCTAATACAGCTGGAACGCCGACGGTGACAAGAGCTCGTCGGATAATCTCATGATGATGTGTTCGCGTGCCGCGCTAAGCGACCCGCACTTCGGCTGCAAGATAGGCCGTGGTGTCCGAGGCTGTTGACATCTTCGCCACAGTGACAGCGATGGGGAGAACAGCAAGGAGTGCCTAGTCGTAGGGAAGCAGCGAGGAGAAAAGTAGTGTCAAAGACCCGACTCCCACCTACCCACAGCCAGCAGGCGCGCACGTTCCGCAGTATTAGCAGACGAGTCAAGTAAATTGTTCTGTACTACTCTGCAGAGCGGCTCATCTCACCGTCTCTGGGAAGATGGATTGTCGGGTGGATCTGTATTCGGGCAAGCGAGTCTCCAGGCATCCATAGCCTCGGTGAAACACGGCACATCAGAATTAATTAGTGTGGAAGCTAGGATTTTCCTGATTAATTTATCAGTGCCGTGGACCGAAGATATGGAAGCCGGTAAACTAATACTAGAAATTTTGCGGACGTCGAGGCCCCCCGTACTAATGGGAAGAGTAGCTTGTGCCCAAGCTCGGTCGTCCATGGCCACATGTAAAATGGAAGTTAATGTAGGTAAACCTGATAATGGCTTCCATAAATGGGAAGCGCGAAGGAAATAAGTTAATTTAGGATTGAAACAGCAGTAGCGGATTAAAGTTATGGCCGAATGCATATTAATTTGGAACAATCTTTCCGAAACGTCATTGAAATTTTGGATTTTTTCCTCAATAAAAACGGGAAAGGAATTGTCAAAGATTGGAGACAATTTTTTCAATAATTTTGATTTCTGGAGCTATTGCGTTAAATTTGGGAAGTGTCAGATGTCTGTCAGAACTGTCCGCTAAATATAGTTCACATTTCGAAAGACTGAGATCGCTAATGTCACCTTCCCCTATCTTAGATTCTACCAGATGGCATATACCCCGTGATGAGGTATATCTCTGTGTCTGCAATTTTGAATCTAAATTATAAGCAGAAATATTAGTTTTCTTTGATTTGTGCAGTTAATGTCTTTTTGGTTGCCAAATTCTTTTGTACCTACATATAGAATTCTGTAAGGGAGGTGAGTAGTTGTTCCCAAGCACTTAGTGAGTTCTCGCGGGCGGCAAGACGAACGCAACCTGCTAGGTGTTGCGCCACTAGAGATCTACCGCCGCGGGGAACTCGCTTCAAAACAGGAACAGATTTTTTTAATTTGGACAGGGTTTTCCAAAACGAGTCAAAATTGGATGTAGCTGGAGTTGTAGGTGTAGCTGTTGAGACAGGGTCTGAGATGAGTGTATTTGGTGGTCTATGCACCTTTTCAATGTGCACATTCAAACCGCGCTTACCTTTAAAATACCTGCCTGGGTACACAGCGGACATCTCTCCAGGATGCACAGCGATGTTGAAGGTTGACAAGCACTGTTATCAACCACATCGCTGCTGTCACTAAGCATTTATATACCTATATGAATTTTACTTATTAAAACTAATAACAATAAAATAAAATCACTAAAAAAATACTAAAACGTCTATGTGACCGATGACAATGCGGATGACAACGACGGGAGCTGTGACGGGACCGACGCCGTCACGCAGGCGGCCTAGGGCACCATGCTGCCGATGCATTTCGGCGCAGCCCTGGCAACCGTTGCCTGGTGAAATCGGACTGGCGTCGCGTCCTCAGCGACGCGATGAGAAAATGAAGACATGAAAATCACTTTGTTTTTTAAATTTATATGTGTTGTATGTCGGGAGTTATGATTGAAGACGTATTTTAGATATCAAATGATTATTAAAAATGGTTTTTGTATCACTTTGTTTGTTTGCATTCACAGCACTCAAGATTATTACGTGAAAGATAAGGTATGTAAAGTCGTGGAAGATAAAAATGTCTTTTATTGTTTTGCAATCACTTGATAACATTACGTAAACAGTATGTGTATGTGTAGTATGTACGGACCGTCGTATACGGTGTAGTACGGTCACGGTAATCGTGGTACGGTATTCGAGTTTTTCTGCTAAGTGTTACACAATGGAATTGAGATTAATGTTATGTGAATTTGAAGTTAGGTAGGTACTTGATGTTTGTTTTGAAATATTTTGCATTAGATTTCTTTATTTTTGTTAATAGCAACTTTGTGTCACGTGTGTGTTTGTGAAAAGCTTTACACTTTTCCTAAAATAGAATTTTAAAGTGGACCTGTGTCCTTTTGGTTTTGAAAACTCTTACATAATCTGTTAGAACCGTCGTCGTCAGGAATTTCAAGATAAAACTTTGCAGTGCTTGTAAAGTTGAAGAATAAGGGCTTTTCATCCGGATAGTTGTGACATTCCCAATTTTCATAAAGCTTTGTAGTTATCTCCAGTCCCAGAGAAAAACCGAGCGCTGAGATAACAAAAGAGCATTACTTTAGCGAATTTGATAAATGGTCCTTTTCATATTATTGTTGGTATTTTCTACATTTTCCTTCAAGGTTGTTTGAGAAGTTTTAGTGAAAATTAATGTCAAAATGTCTTTATTAATTTGGATTTACATTAAGAACTTGAATGTTTGTATGAGCTTTCGTCCCCGAAGCAGCCGGCCGATTCTGTAAAAATCTCATCGTGAAAACATAGGTGCTTTCGTTTTTTTTGTTGGTATATGTATTGGTCTAGCTGGTTTTTGTAGCGAATATGTTGTTTAAGTCATTATAATGACTATGACTACTTGAATTTAAATAATAGGTATAACATAACATCACGCCTGTATTCCTCGAAGGGTTAGGCAGAATAGTACACCCACATTTCGCCAGTTATGTTTAAGTCCCATGTAAATGGGGCGACATACAGACTACGTATTGCTACTGAGAAATTCCAGATAGAAAAACCCAATAACACTTTTCCCGGCCCGGGAATTTAACCCAGGACCTCATGCCCAGCAGTAGCGCTTGCAATCACTAGACCATCGCAATTTACTTAGGTACATATTTGTTTTATATTTGATGGCAATTAGCCTCGAAGTCTATGAAATGGAAGTTATACCTATCGAAATATGGGTATTCTATATAACATCTTTTGCTTTCTATGAATATTATATGAATTGAAACTGTGTTTTCTTTAGCTAAAACCAAATAGTGCGAGTATTAACCGTCACTGAAGATATTTCTCTGGCAGTATACAATGATGTATGGAGGATGGGAAGTGTGAGCGTCCTAGATCATAGAAACTAGGGAGTTATATTACTTTTAGCTGTTATTTTGACCCGTAATTAATGTAGGTATGCCCATATACACTATCATGTTATCAAACTAGTTGCCATGCCTTTATGATTGTACCTACTTATTTGAAAAAAAAACAAATTACTTATGATGATTTATGATAATGAAGGAGTTTGGCGATTTAGACCCATTTCCCAATAGTGTCATGAAAACTAATTTCTAGTGTATTTAACACTCTACTCATCAATAAGATATTGTTCTTATTGAAATCGCAAAACAAAAATCAGCTGTTCCCTACATTTTGACGAGTTATACGAACATAAATGTAGGGAACAGCTTTTTTTCGTGATTTCAGGTTTGGTCCCATAGTAAAAGTTGTTCATAATGATGAGTAGAATGACCTCTCAAGAGGTTGTTAATGTTTTACCAATAACCCTGTATAAGTACTTAACACTTTTGTACCTACCACATTTTATGCACATAAACGATTTTGATTTAGAATCTTACTGTTCCGTGTGCAACATTATGAGCATACTTTATCCTTGCATGTTCCTTCACAGTACCTCAGTAGCTTCCTCACTCCATGTACCTGCACCGGGCACGCGAGCTAACACAATTAGCGCTAATGGAACGACTTGTTTGTTTGTTCTCACAACTAACGCCAAAACACCGCTGTACCACGCTCTAAACTCTAACTCCTATTTCTTGTGGAACCTTTTTAAGTTTTATAAGGTGTTTGGTTTCTCTTTGTGGGCTTTACTTACCTCTCTTCTTTGTAAGTTCTATATATTTTTATAATCAAAGTAAGTCGTCTGTTAGACTTAGGAACCTATGTTATACAGGGTGAAATTGAAAACATGCGACAAATTGAAATGGGAGATTGTACTCATCATTATGAACAACTTTTACTATGGCACCAAACCGGAAATCGCGAAAACAAAATCAGCTGTTCCCTACATTTATGTTCGCATAACTCGTCAAAATGTAGGGAACAGCTGATTTTTTTCTCGCGATTGCAGCTTTGGTCCTATAGTAAATGTTGTTCATAATGATGAGTACAGTCTCCCATTTCGATTTGTCGCATGTTTTCAATTTCAACCTGTATAGTATAGACAATTACTTAATACTTATCTTTTCTACATGATAAATGGTCGGTCGATGCCTACTAATAGGCTTTAAGTGAAATTCGCACTAAAGACGCAGCCAAAAGAATTTCCAAACGCCAGCAGAGCTTTTATTTGTCACTAGTATAATAATTCATACAAAAAACACATAGGAAAAAGGACTTTCACTTTTTCCGAATTTGAAAATTTTCTGGGAACCTTTCCAGTTTTCTCTTTCTGTAAACACCTAGCAAAATAGCCAAATCCGTACAGCCGTTCTCAAGTGCTGCGCTTTCCAACGCACGAGGTGCATCATCCTAAGCATTCATGATTTATAATTACTATATTATAATCTAGGTAAAAATGAAATGCTGTTCGTTGGTTTTAAATATTCGTAATAGTCGTAAAAATCAGTAGCTTAGCGACCCAGTATTATTTAACCATTCTTCAGCATTTAGCCGTCGAATAGGTACCAGAAGCTAGTCATTTGAAATCAAAAGTGTTGTAAAAAGTTTGGCCACCTTCCAGGCAGGATCTTTGTAGGTCCCTCTGCGAAACCACTGAACACACCGCTTTTCATTCAGATAACAGACTTTTATTCGAAAAAAGCCAGTGCTTTATAAAATATTAATAAGTATGCTGTTCGGACTTTTAGGTGGTTTTAATACCTTCACTGTATTTTTGTATCGGCACTTTGTAGGAGGGGCCCGTGGCTAAATAATAACAGCCGCACGGGTCGATCGATCAGGTTAAGCTACGCTTGCCGCGGTTGGTCTGTGGATGGGTGACCATCTTTACGTACCGAGACCCCTCCGTGTGTCGGAAAGCACGTTAAGCCGTTGGTCCTGGCTGTCTTTCGTGGATCTTTGACAGTCGTTACGGGTAGTCAGAAGCCCGAAAGTCTGACAACCAGTCTTACCAAGGGCTATCGTATTACTCAGTAACTGGGTTGCGGAGGTCAGATAGTCAGTGTAAAATGCTGCTCCATGTAAAATGCTGGTATTCAGCTGCATCCGGTTAGACTGGAAGCCGACCCCAACGTAGTTGGGAAAAGGCTAGGCAGATGATGACTTTGTAGGACAGACCTACAGAACCTGAGCAACAACTTGTAAGTAATCAACTGAATAAAAAAATACAAAGTAATTGGAATTTTAATTACTTAGGTCACGTAACAAAGTTTTGTTTCAGTGCGGTTAGTGGAAGTGCTCAGGTGCGGTTCGTCCAAGTGCGCTTGAAATCAGTGCTCTGAGTGGAATACCTCCTTCGTTGAGACAAGTAATAGAGTCTTCATTGCTCCAATTTTGAAGTTTATTACTAACGCAATCAATTTGTTTTCAAATATACTAAGTAGGTATGTTTTATAGTATTTTCCGAATGAGGTAGGTACTCAACAAAATCCACAAACAATAAAGCGATTAATGTCGAGTATTCCTGTAACTTTAACCCTTAATCATTTTCCGCCAAGTTTTACGCGCTTTACAAGGCGAGAATAAAATAAATTCAGTTACACTCACGAAATCCTTATTCAAAATGTCGTCACCTCACAAGTTACAGAACAAATTGCTTAATGTTCGAGCTGTTAGTTTGAACGCCTCGTGTTTGCTCGCCTCAGCAAACATGGTATTATCTGTTTGCAGTGTTTGCCAAACTGGTTCCCGTACTGACTGACTTCTTACCGAATTATTTGACTACCAACTATTGGGTGGCTGTATTACAAACATTGGCAACAACCTTTTATGAATTCATTAGATTTGTTATTGTATTGGCATTTGTTTTGGCTGCTTCAATATTAGTTTCTTGAACTTGGCAATTAGGAATTCTAAGTAACAATTAGCCTTTGTGTTTATTTAGTGTTACCATAATTAAATGAGGTTTACTCGATGTGCACGCAAGCCTTATGCTGGTATTGGTAAATCCCAAACGACAAATTCCATAAATTGTGTTCATGCGTTTGAAAACCCGATCATTACACGCTTGGGAGCGAATTTGCAATATCTCAATATCGCGTTTCCTTTCGCCCAAGGCTGAGCTCTCTTGTATGTACGATCGATTTTCGCCCAAACATCAGCACGGCTAATGGTTAAAAATGTACAAGATATCTGCTTTGTGATTGTCAGGAATAAAATAGGATCGACCTTGTCCGTTTAGGAGTCCTGTTGACCTCCTCCAGAGCTGCAAGGTAGGCTGTTTTGACTAACATGAAACATTGAAACTTGTTTCATAGAAATGAATCTTTGGGAAGATTAAGTTTCTGCTCACCAATAAACAATACAAGAAACACAAAACAATTATTCAGTACAGCCAACAAGCCTCGGGCATAATACATTACAAGCAATAAGTCCATCGTCCGCGCGGCCCTATTCAATATCAATTATGTTCACAGTTACTTAGAAGCCATCATACTAAAACTGGTAGGACTACTTACAAAGTTACTACAGTCAGCCAAACATTGTCACAGTAGTTCCTTTCCGTTCATTCATGAGCAAGAGCAACACACCGGTTGGAGGCGTACACAACAATTTGACAATGCACGAATGCTACTAAACTACAATAAAATATATACCCAAGGAACAATACCACTGGCTTATATGACGTTCATGAGGCCCTAAAATGAATAAATGATCTCTGATTTAAATATCAATTGTCTGCAACTGAATGGATATAAAAAGTCGGTTATAAGTGAAGTCTTATGGGATTTTAATGTGGAGTTCAGAGTGTCGATAAATTTTGTATTGATGTTGAACAGTTTGTGTCAAAAGGTTGTCATATTCGGTTGTTGATGGTGCCACCACACACGGCGTTTTTGAGGCGTGGGTTCCTGAAACGTTTGTTTTACCATTTAGTGGTACCAGACTGGCAGTAATGATATTGTGTTAATTTTTGAGCGGTATCGCTTCTTCATCGAATTGTTCTTTTATCTATCTATTTGTGTATTTATAGGAATTCGATACGCTCTCAATATTCATCGAAGGCTTAGAAAAAACTTCATTTCTAAATGATTTCGCATATTATTGTTAGTAAGCAGTTATTTTCCATTAGCAAGCCTTATCCACTCTCTCGAGAAACAAGACCTTCCAAGTAAGATGTTAGTGTCGATATATCAGTTTCATATCGCGATGATATCGATATTGCAGTGCTGTACAAGTTAATCTCCTGCCCATCCACCTGAAAGGTATAATCCCTTAGATAGAGATAGACTCCTCTTTTACTGCGATCATGCTCAAAGTGGAATGGGGTGGCCTACTTTTAGCTGAATGGAGAAATACAGAAGATGCAAAAGTTTCAGTCGAAAATATCAACCATACCAATATACCAATACCAATTATACCAATTTTACAAAAATAATATTAACGTGCTATTATGGCATTTATTTTTAAAGTAGCATTATTGATGATTGCAGCCGTTTTGGTTTCTTGCAGGTTTCCTTTTTCAAGTTATTTTTTTTTTTTTCTTAGTTTATTATAATTTACAGGGCGCGTCCCATCTAAGGTGATATATTGAAAAACATGTGGTTTTTCTATGTGTGGGTATGTGGAATAGGGATTTAAGATTTTGGTATATGTTTCTTGACTCTTTGTTATGTAAAAGGAATACAATATTTAATTATTTTTTTTTGATACAAAAAAATTGCAAACTTATATTTATTTTTTTACTTTTTTTGACATCACGGCGTAACGCTTAAGAGTTATTCAATGGAATTTACTTTAAAACATAGAGAATTATCATATCATAGTTTACTCAAAGTAGTTTTAAATTTAATTCATTTATTTTGTTAAAAAAGGAGTACATTCGTTTTTTTTGGCACATACGTCGTTTTATTCCGAGCGCACGCACATTACAGCCATCACTCTTCTTTTGCGTTTCAAAAGTAATTGCATTACTTTCGCTCGCTTACTAGGTTTTCGAGGATTTTAGATTTTCGAGGTAGCGTCTTAAATACTTTTCTTTCTACTATTTTGTCATCGACGATTTGTCATACTGCAACACAAGCTTCAGTAACCCTTGCTAACCATATGTCTAAAGAGTGTCGACTTACATAAAATCAAAGTAGCTCCGTATACAACCTATTTTACAATCTTATTAAACTACAACAAAGACAATATATCCATGCTTGTAGTCTGAAGTGTTGTCACTTATCCATTCTACTCCAATATCGCGAGGATATCCAGACAATTGCATTATCTTCGATTTTATCTACTCGGGGCTGTTCTGTTATGTCTGAAGCACTTCGAGATAGCCGTCTGAGGGTTAACCTTATTAGTGGAGCCTATAGAACAGTGTGTTAGGTGTATCTACGGCCTTTTCCTTATAGATAATAAGAGTTGAATATTTAGGAATAAGTAATTTCTCGAAGGACTAACATTTGTGGTGTCCTTCGAGTCGTTTTCCGGATGTAGAAATTCAAAAGTTCATTAAATTATCCTAATAGAAATTGTTGTTGGCATTATGTACTGTTTGCTCTTTTACAGTAATTGGGAGACTTTTCCAAAACTAGGTTTTAAACCTCAATGTTATATCATCCAAATATACATATCCATACGAATATTATAAATTCGAAAGTAACTCTGTCTGTCTGTATGTTACCTTTTCATGCCTAAACCATTGAACGGATATCGATAAAATTTGGCAGAGAGATAGATTGCATCCCGGGGAAGGACATATGATAGTTTTTATCCCGATATTCCCACGGGAACGATACTTATGCGGATTAAACCGCGGGGCGCTGCTAGTATAATTATAAATTCGAAAGTAACTCTGTCTGTATTGTACCTTTTCACGCCTAAATCGCTGACCGGATTTCGATATAATTTGGCAGATAGATAGATTGCATCCCGGGAAAGGGAAAAGGATAGTTTTTATCGACATACCTTTTGGGCGAAGTCGCAGGCGGAAGCTAGTTTCAAATAAACCAATTAGAGGCAGTTGTCAAGGGGTCGGTCAGTCAGAAAGATGAAGCTGGTTGCCCATTCCAAAGCGTAGTAGGTACCTATGGAGAAGGACGGGTAGCCTATTTCCTTCCTCGGGAAGGAAATAGGCTACCTTTTGTCCGGTAGTACGTTCCCATGGGATAATTTCCAACATCCACGAGGGCGAAAACGCGTAAAATGAACCTATCTTTTATTCTTTGCCATGTTTGTATTCATAAGTTAAACCTTTGAAAATACAAATCCTGCATCACTGCCATTCCAAAACGAGACCCTCAAATTGGCTTCGAAATCCATCAGTTCTAGTGTACAGACGCCAGCACATCTACCCGAAACTGTTAAATTTTCCCAATCAACTTTGAACGTTATACGTTAGCGATAAAGTTGAAAATCTATTAAAGAAATTTGACAGATTGTAGTAGCTTGATGTGCTGGCGTCTGTACACAGATTAATACCTAGACTCACAACAAATACCTGTAGGCTTAACTCCCTTGTCCCAGCATGAATGAAATCTGCAACCTAGATCAAGGTAGGCCCCTAGACATCCATCTCTTGGCAGCTGAAGGATTATATCAGATGAATGGTAACATCCACCTGTGCGATGATAAGGAGTTGCGTAGGTCAGACCTGACGGTCCGTTTAACGCCACATTGGAATAGGATTAGGGATTTAATCTCGACTGGTATAGTCTGCTTAGTTCATGGTATGTGCAAAGAAATGGGAGTTATACAAGTCGGTTGGAATATAACGTGGTAATTAAGTAGGTATTAAAGATTGAACTCGTGGGCAGAAATCGCAAGTTTTAGAAACAATAAAAGTATATGATCGACTACAGTAAACAAAATCAGAAAAATATATGATATTCTTCAGGATATATGCTAGGTAGATAGTTTATTGAAAACATAATACAACTGATTCGATACCATAGAAAAAAATCGTGAAGATACCTCTAAAAACTTTCTTTTTACAATAAAAACCATGCTAATATACATACAATCATTCTGTTTTTTTTTGTCAGATTATTCTAGAAGCAACGTACTAAAATACTAGTGTTTTAGTTTAAACAATAGATTTTTTGTAATTAAATAATTGCTTCATATTTTGCAATACATTACCAGCTTTGTGTCATCGCGCCTCTCTTTCTTTTCTATGCAGTCCGACAGTGACCGCGCTTTAGGTCATGTTAGCCCCTTAATGTTAAATGATATTATGTAACACTTTTACACGTCGAAAACAACGTATGTTTTAAAACTAGATGAGTTCGGTGTTTCCTATCCGACTTCTGTGAGAAGAAAGACCGAAACAAACTCAGAGCTCACAGTCTCTTTCAAAGTATATAAATCATAATCTTGGTCAGGCCATAATAAATGAGGACCATGCATATCAGAGATTTTGAGGAAGGAACCACACAGATTTGAGTGGATCTGTCCACTTGCTACGATTCATCGATAGTTTAACATTTTTTAAGGTACCTAGTCCTTTTGCTTCTTCAACATTACTACATATTTAACACACGCATCGGGTGCATGAAAGTCACCCTAGTAACCTAAAAGATGAATGAAGAACACAAGAGACGAATAATACCTCCCTAATGAATCATCCAAAAATATTCAGACTCTATAATACTCTCATAAATATGTATTAATAAGGATCCCTCAAAATATAATTCAATTTGTAAATCGATAATTGCACCGAGCTTAGTAAAGAGGGATTCAGACGGGGCTGAGTTTTTTCAATGATTGATGAGTCCGTCCCTCCCGGAGTTCTACAGTTTGTTCTTATTTATTGGATTAATCGCTCTAATCTCCAATCTTTCGTGAAAATTTTCCCGCCCCTCTGTTTAAGTAATTAATTATGTTATTTGGGTATTATTGGAAGCTGAGGGCCTTTTTGTAAGGCGCTAATTTATTTGAAATACGATAATTTGAGCGTCACTTTTACTTTAAAATAGCGAGATGTTTTAATGAAATCGTTTTTGGAATTTACTTTTAATTTCGCTGATTATTAAGGTGGTAAAAGTCAGAGATTTTGTTTTGAATTTTATTATATCTTTTACTGGCTTCTGCCTGCGACTTCGTCGCGTAAATTTCTTGTTTTAACATAAAATATGTCCTATGACACTCGGCAATAGTGTAGCTTCTGATTATTGAAAGAATTTTTGGAATCGGGTCAGAAGTTCATCTTTATAATATTAGTATAGATTTGCATTGAATACGAAAGGTACAAAAACATGAAGTAATTCTAAAGGCTATTGTTAAAATAAAATACTCGAGCTCTTTCTTTAATCTCACCGAAAAAATAAATACATTAATTGGACCACTTTAAAAAACATTCTTAATAATTGCTGTTACAATCTTCTTTACTTAATTG
The DNA here is from genome assembly GCA_916614155.1 of Mesoligia furuncula. NCBI lineage: Eukaryota > Metazoa > Arthropoda > Insecta > Lepidoptera > Noctuidae > Mesoligia > Mesoligia furuncula. The sequence continues at coordinate 17,923,105 of OU744801.1, forward strand.
GACTCATTAAAATTCAACGCTGTTACATCGACCGTTAAAAGGCAGACCGCATTTAGGGGCTTTCAATCAAAACGGTAAAGCATTTCACCCAAAGAGGACTGGAAGGATTGAAAAGAACGCCACATACGGGATACGTGTTGACTGTGCAAACATCAGATGGGAAATGAAATGAAACGAACGAGTTCCCGAGTGTCACCCCTAACGTTAGGGTTGCCACTTGTGGGTTTAAAACTGAAATAAAATACTTACTGTAGTTTTTGCTTCTACCCCTAATGCTTTAGAACTGTCGCAATTTCATTGAAAACTTCAAAACATACATTTATTCTTATTAAATTGGTGTTATTTTAATTTTTGGTTATTTAGAGGACTATTTGAAAATTAGGATGGCATTATAAATTTATAATTCATCATGAATAGAATATAGTGGCTGCCTATACTTGGCTCGTGCTTGATATATTTAAGTTACAAAAATAGGTGACTGTTATCAATAGATAGCACAGAATTGATAAGATTTAAGTGCGTCCATATCCAATGTTTGTATTATTTGTTTTGCTTCTTCCGCGTTTTATTTTACTGCTGATAAACAGGAAAACACACCTTGAATGGAATATGATAAGTTAATTGACTACTGATAAGCTGTTCTCCATTATTGATCTGCCTAGCCTTTTCTCAACTATGTTGGGATCGGCTTTCAGTGTTACCGGTTGCAGCTGAGTACCAGTATTTGTCACGGAGCGACTGCCTATCTGACCTCCACAACCCAGTTACTGGGTAATACAAAACCCCTTGGTAAGACTGGCTGGCTGTTCTCCATTATTAAAGTACTGAAATGTTATCAATATTTGCTGTTTAAAATTATAAAGACGTTGAAGTCAGCCCTACCGAAAGCGCATGCGTTGTGTTGCCAACCTTAGCAAATGTTTACCTTCTATTATCTTTGACGCCATCTGCGAGTTGGAGTGTCGCTTACTTTGCCTCTTGCAGTCACGTACCAAACTTCATCGATGTGGTCAATATTTTCTCCATTGATAAATGCAATTTTTCATAACTGGCAACACAAAGTATTTTAGTACCTACTGGTGTTGAGAACTTTATAATATTAAAAAGGTGAAACTTAAAACTTAAGCTTTTATCTGTTATAGAACAGTGAAAATTCTTTGCGCAGCGAATAAGATAACTTTTTTGCCCGCTACAGGAATTCAGCGCTCGCCTGAAATGAAACTTAAGAGTTAATTTTCCCGAGGAAGTTTTAATAGGTAAATAGGTCAACATAGAATCATAATTCTTAAAGTTATTATGCGAAAACGCCTCCATTTAGCAGCAACGTTATTTTTTACAAGGCAACACTTGACTTTCAGATTAACCTGCGAAAGGGCAACCCCTCGTTTTGAAAATTTCTTATTTTTATACGGGGCGATGTAATTTATTACAGCGGCTGATTTAGTTTGTCTTGAGCTTGGATCCTTGTTTTCTCATTTCCATGATAAATATTTTCTCAATTTCAACCTGACGTAAACCAATTATGTTTAATCTACATTTAGAACCTCGGGCATTTCGTCTGTGTCGAAGTGTATTTCGTTTAGGGCGTCGTCATATATTTTACGACCATAAGGACCAGAACAGATCCTGAAAGATCGAAAAAAGTCTCACAATATGGGGGATTATTTTAAGTTGAAAAAAAGGAGGAGGCTCTCAAGTTGACGTATATTTAATTTTGTTATTTCTATATGACTATTGACCACGTAAAACTTTTATGCTTAGAAAGTTCGACAAAGCGAACGAAGGCTTTCTATAATGTTTGCTCGCATGTGTACAGCCGGCCTAAGGCTAATATAGTTTCGAGTTCGAGTGGGCGGTTCCCATTTAGGCTTTAAACAGATCGAGAATCCCCGTATCTCGGCCGCAGGGGTGTGTGGGCAATCCGTGCAGCGATCAAAACGTTATTGAATTCTCTAAGCGCCCTCAGCTAGGTTAAAGTTAAATCGATTGGAAATCACGTAGCTATGAGTTTTCGATGTATTGTTATTGAAATGCTTTATTTTATTTTTTACTTTTGAAGTGAAACTTCTTTACGCACGCTTGACTTGGGGAGTAAGCTGGTGAATGCGTGACGTAAGCGTTACGAAAAGTGTGATCGGGCAAGGCGAACGGAAGTTAAGTGGGGGATATAAGCAAGAGACAGCAGTGCGCGCGCACATTTTTTTTCTCTCTTCCTCTCTTCTTATTAAAGAAGTTTCACTTCAGTCGTGTGGTCATAAGCACACTCGTTTTTTTTTTATTTATGCATTCTTTTGAATGAAGAAAAATGAAATGAAAAATGAATGAATTTATGAAATTGTGAACTAATGGGTAAGGTAAGCTTTTGAATCATTAGGATCAGAAAAATGTCTACTCCAACAGGCTAATTGCGTAACACACATCAATGTACAGACGCCAGCACATCAACTTACTACAATCTGTCAAATTTCATTAATACATTTTCAACTTTATGGCTAATGCATAAGGTTTAAAATTGATTGGGAAAATTTGACAGTTTCGGGTAGGATGTGCTGGCGTCTGTACAATGTATTCAGCATTTTGACAACATTCATTGCGTTGTTTACATTGTTGAGCTGACATTCGAACGTATGAAGCAATGGATTAGCATGGGGTTAAATATAATGACCACCATAAAATGCTTTGATACCCTTAGTTCTTTTACCAAAAATATATACTTAACACCAGAAAAATAAAGTCTAAAATTACAATAGTACTAGCTATTTTAGTCACGACTGCGCTTCAAATTGTATTCAAACACCAAATGTAGTAAATTATCACAAAATCTTAGAAAACCCCGCGAATCGGAGCTCCGTCGACATACGATACAATAGCGAAAATACTGTCATGATGACTTTGTGACTGGTTTAGAAAATGTATTATAAAATGATATGAAACAGTTTGCTTAAATATGATAGCAAGATGTAAAAACTTTGGTTGTAATTTTACATTAAAATGCTGTTTTAATTTTGGTGATCATTTACTACTTTTGGATTAACAATGATTTATTTGGAGTCATTTTGCTTAAATAGGATAGCGAGGTGTTAAAACTTTGGTTATAAGCTTACATTAAAATGCGGGTTCAAGTTTGGTGATCATTTACTATTTTTGTCTGTTATTTATTACTATAGCTGCTCTACTTATACACACACGATATTTCAAGAATTATTTTTATTAAATAATTAATTATAATAATAATTAAACCTTTATATCTTCCATAGTATATATTTTTTAGCGCCGTTTAATAATTTTGATCCTTGATGTTTTCAATTTATGGTTCAATTTTATAAAACGCGTTTCTTTTAGATCTTAGATCCAAAATTCAATCATTTGCGTATTATCGTTCCCCGAATATGCGTAGGCACCAGAGATAAGCTGTTGCAAAGAATTTATATACTTATTTGGATAAAAGTAAGTATTAATAACCAAAATCCCGTAATAAATCCTTATCGACCCTAATATATATGTATTAGATATTGCCTTGAAATCTATGCGTAGTATCTACGCTTATCATTCGTTTAGAATTTGTTAGACAGATATCAGCCACAAACAGCCTGTAGTTTAGATAAAACCGATCATTTGAACGTGTTCAGTTAAGATTACAACTTGTTCTGTTGCTATTTCCTGCTTTTGGATGGTAAATTGTCTTTTTAATCTCAAAGTAGATCTTACAAGTGCTTACCTACGCTTTATGCTAATAAGCCTCGAGTTAAGATTATTAAGATAGTTCTTTAGGCAGGTAGAACGACTTTCGCAATCGCATTAATCAAGTACCTTTTTTTAGGATTTCGTACCCAAAGGGTGCCAACGGGGCCCTGTTACTAAGGCTCCGCATTCCGTCTGTCTGTCTGTCACACGGCTGAATCTTTTGATAAGTAATAGGTAGACACTTGAAATTTTCACAGAATATGTAATAACTATGGCCGCTATAACAGCAAATGATCATCGTACTCCTGCCCTTATCCCAATCTATTAGGGGTTGGCGCAAATGTCTTTTTCTTCCATACTTACTTCTATAATAAATAATAATAAATTCTTTATTTCGGACAACATACGATCCACTGTGTTGTTCTGTCTATATAAAGTGTTAAAAAATTAACCCGACAAACTGTAAGAGATGCTTTAGAGTTTAGACCATCGAACTGAACAACTTTCACTATGCCCCAACTATGAAATCACGAAAAAAAAAATCAGCTGTTTCATACTTTTTGTCAAGGTATTGAGCTTTGTATTAAACAGCTGGCTTTTTTTGTGATTTCAGAGTTGGTCCCATAGTGAAAGTTATTCAGTTCGATGGTCTAAAGCACCCCTTAAAGTTTGTCGGGTGAATTTTTTAACATCTTATAATATTCCATTCTTACTGCTATAACAGGAAATAATAAAAATAAAATAAAGTAATAAATTTATATTCCCCATACAAGAAACATATGTTTTGTACTAAATATAAAAATAATATATTATATATTATTCAGTAGTGTACGGTGGTACGGATACCTTCCGGCAAAGTGTCGCACACTGCCGCTTTTTATAATTCATACCAACATTTGTAATTTTGTTTCTATTATTTTATTTCTTATAAATAGGTACTCCTCCTCTACTCCTCTCACTAGGCAACCCTAAAAACAATAACTACAGTCCATTCACAGTTTTTTTGCATCACTGTCAAAAGCACAATGACCTTTATTGTCGTTGCAATAAGGTTGCTGTTGGGTTGCTTCCATTGACGAGTCTGTCAAAATCACAGTGATCCTTACTATTGTTACAATAAGGTTGCTATTGGGTTGTTGTTGTCAACGGAAAATAACTGTAAAAGGACTGTCGAATCATTATTCTTCAAATTATCATCTTCTCTTGTCATGTGTCATCACAAAAATAGATGTCAAATGTCAAAACGTTCCATAAATATAAAAAAAAAGCTTAAGTACTGTTGTCACATCTTGAGATCTTCATTTATTTATGTAGTGGGTCCCGGTCTGACGTGAAGAGCTTATAAATAAGATTCGTTAGGGTTGGCCCTCGGCTCTCTATGTAAACATAAATATGTAAACATCTTTGGATGAGCTTCTGATGAGCCTTGGGAGCAAAGCTTTAATCAATACGATATATTTCGATTCTTGACTAAGTAAAATATTATGATGTTCCAGTCTTCAGTGATCTGACTATAGCACGCCCAACTGACGATTCTTAGGTTTATTCTATCCAAGCTTTTATTATAACTTCGAGCAGTGAAATTGGGTTTCATTTACTATTAACACTTTCTCAGTTAAAGTTTCAAGGGCAAATGAAAATCAGTATTTGTCCCGAACAAATAAATACTGATACTCATTATGACATCAATTAATCTGCGTACCCTTTACCTCATATGTTGGGGTCGGCTTCCAGTCTAACGGATGCAGCCATAGATACCAATATTTTACATGAACCGACTGCCTATCTGAACTGCACAATCCAGTTACTGGGTAATACGATACCCCTTGTTAAGACTGCTTGTCAGACTTTCGCCGACCCCTAACGACTGCCAAAGATCCACCAATGAAAGCTGGGACCATCGGCTTAACGTGCTTTCCGAGGCACATATATCCGCCCCAAAGACGACCCACTGACCCGGAGAGGGTCTTGATATGTAAAGATGGTCACCCATCCAACCACCCATAGCGACTGTCAAAGATCCAGGAATGACAGCCGGGACAAACGGCTTATAACGTGTTTTTAGAGGTACGGAGGTCTCGGTATGTTAAGACCCATCGACGAACCAACCGTTCTCATTACGACATAAGATCTTTATAATAAATTACCTGTTGCATGCTTGAAACTCTGCCCTGTAATAGGCTTATTATCGCACTCTTATAAAGCTCCCCATTTGCGTAGTGTGTTACGCAACTCTATAGCGATCTGTAAGACATTCAAGGAACTTCCTATAAGCCAACGACAATGTTAATAACGCAACTAATGTACCGAAACTGTCAAATTTTCAAAATCAACTTTGAACCTTATGCTTTAGCGATAAAGTTGAAAATCTATTAAAGAAATTTGACAGATTGAAGTAGCTTGATGTGCTGGCGTCTGTACTTGAATTGTCAAAACCTTTGCCATTGTTAGTTTATGCAACTACCCCGTAGCTACAACAACATACCGACTTATAGTTTATAGTACCTATTCGCTAAGAGCCTGCCCATTACTTGGTACTTATAGAGGAGATTATAGTTGAGCAGCATCACAAAGACTAAGATGCAGACACGGCTTATAGGTCACCTGTTATGTAGCTGTTTGTGCATAGTTTATGCTCAATCCTTTACCGTCGTCCAGTAGTGTCGGACTGTGTCAAGTGACGTGATTTAGGTGAGGTATTTATGTGTCAAACAGTACTTAGCTAGGTACTTGCACCTAATTTTATTTTAATACTAGCTGTGTTAATTGTTCGCGTGGATGTCGGAAAACAATGTCTCTTAACTATTGGTCTAAAATAAAAGTAACGCCTAAGTTACGCCTGATAACATCAGCTATCCAGTGAAAGTCCTGTCAAAATCGGTCCAGCCATTTCGGAGATTAGCCGGAACAAACATAGACAGAGAGACAACATTTTTTTTTGTTACAAGTTAGTTCCACATGCTTTCATATACATTTAGTAAACAGCTGTTATTTTGATATTACAAACAGATACTTAAATTTTATTTATTTGTATAGATTAAGTTCTTTGAAGTTAAAGTCCAAAATGAACATGCACTTCACTGCTTGATTGCCACCATGTTTTAAATACTTACTCAGTAGGGAACTAGGTAGAGTACTACCGGACAAAGTACATGGCAGGCTCCTTGCCTTGCGTAAGAAATCTATTAAAACGTGGGATTATTCTATTCGAGCCTACGTTGTAACTGTCAATTATATAAAAGGGTGTTAAGTCTCATAGACAATGGACCTGTTATCTGTCAATTATTATATACAGTATTGTTTTGGCCACTTTATTAGGTAGAGGTCAACCACACAGCAACAATGATAGATTACTTTAATAAAGCTTTTAAGTGCCATTGAAACTGTAGAGAGGTGCCCATGTGACCCGCAATCGAACAAATTTATGTTTTATCGGTGATAATAAAACACTGAATGTAGGACTTTATGAGAGAAAACTCGAATATTTTAAGGCAGAATTTATCGGTGGTCGACATAAAGAAATATCAGACCATATCGGAGTGGATGAATAATTGAATAGACCCACAAAAGGCATCTGCCAAATATTGGTCCCTAAGTACTCCGGCCAAACCCTAAGGTCCCACGAGATTAAAGAGAAATGCGAAGTTTATGCCAGTTTAATATAATAAAGGAAATAAGTAGAAACATTTTCAGGATTCCGCCGTCCCAATTTTAGAGTTCCATCGCAAAAATGTAAAAACAGAGCAATGTCGTCTGTCGCTCTGCCCCGCTGCCGCGCTGTCAGAGGTTATTTTCTGAAAGACTATTTGGCACAAGAATTTTGTTACTTTATTTCATATCTGTAGGAAAATAGAAACATCTTTGAAACAGATAGAAAATATTCTTGGTAGTGAAAGGAATAAAACAACATCCAAACGTTTTGCTTAGAAAATCATCACCATCATCATCATTTCAGCCGAAAGACGTCCGCTACTGGACATAGGCCTCCCCCAAAAGGGGGGAGTTTGCCATAATCGCCACGCTTGGCAGGCGGGTTGGCGATGGTTGCTTAGAAATAAATACAATAATTTTACAAAAAGATTTTCTTTATAAAAGCATTTCTAAGTAGAAAACCTTTCTACGATCTTGTGCAAATGCTATTACACAAAACCAACCAAATCACATTTTTTCATAGTGTCATCTACCTACAAGATACATTTTTATTAAATATATTCTAATTATTTAAATACATTCAATGCATTCATCTCCTCACCTGTCGCATGCCTTTAAAACATAAAGCATTCAACCGCAAACTAATTTACGTTAATTACTAAAACCTTACATCACTAATTTATAAACCGATAAATAATTAAAACCGATAGATAACATTTTATCGATTCAAATTAAGTTATATACGGAATACGGAATAATTTTACCGACAAATTTTTCGGTTTAAAATAAATTGTACATTAATTTATTTCGTAGTGTTGGGCAGTTGATTTATAAATGGTGTGTAACGGTTGTGTTGCGTGGGTGTATCTTATCTTCGGCTGTCAGTGGCTGCTACCGTCGCCGCGTCGCCGTCGTCGTGTCGGAGTCGCCGGTGCATCGATATCTTACTCGTCATGTCCACAGATAAGCAGCACACGCTATTAAATACACGGTTTATGAGCGCTTAGAAGCTAAGAGACGGGGTTTTGTTTGAAAAATTACGAAGCGTTGCGTTTAATCGGGTATTTATGTTAAGCTGTGTTGGTTAGGCTTTTGGTGTTTTATTTGAGAAAAAAATTGGTTCCACAGAAACTACCGAGTTAAAAATCAGTTCAAAATTCTTTTTGAAAAATACGAATTTCTAGCGCAAATATTTTCAGAGCTGCATCAAGATGAAGTAAATTAATTTCCGTACTCCGTTAATCAAGAAGACGTCTAGGTTCATTTTCCAGCTATTTTGTTTGCGTCCCGATCACGTCGTTTCTCAACGCTCCTGAGACATCTTTGCTGACCTAAAAACTAGAGCACTATCTCTGAAAACTTTCTTATTTTCTTCGAAATTAAAAGGATATTATAAGAACGTAAAGAATTACTTATCTTTAGACTCGGCTGTGTCCAACGGGCGCCGCAATGAGCCCTCTTCACCCGCAACGCTATCTTGAACGATTCTCTCATTAGAAAACGTTAGGACCAGATTCTTAATTAACGATAAAGAGAGTTTCTAGTATTCACGGATAGTCAGAACCAGGTTGGATGAACAAGACTTATAAAATCAACAGATTGGAGAAACAAACAAAAATAATGGTCCTTTATCGCGTAGGATTTTAGTTACGATTACAAAGAAAAATAACATGGAAATGGAACAACTTCCTGACCACATAAACTGAGCATGAAACAAAATGTTTGTTTAACAAAATAACAAGAAAGTTGGTTTGGTATCATTTTTCAGTACAGGCCGTTCCACCCACGTTTCGTTGCCGTGGTCTCAATAAGGGCTTCAAACATAGGCCGGTTACACCGCAGCGATTATCTAACACGATTACTCGAGGTTTAATGCAGTCCTTTTTATTGAAACATTTTTATTAGCTTCTCTTCTTGTGGGAGAGTTTCTTAGACCATAATGTTATTTCGTGTTGGGTTCGCGTTTAACGACATCTAAGCGTAATGACCATGATTTGAATATTTTCAACAACCTCTAATCCTAAATATCCTAACTAATATTACAAATGCGAAAGTAAGTTTGTTTGGTTGTTTGTTACCTTTTCACGCTTAAACCACTGAACCGATCATCCTGAAATTTTGCATATACGTTGTCAGGTGTACAGAAACGAAAATACGGTACCTTTCATCAACCGTTTCATACATTTTAACCGCGAAGGTATTTTACTTTTCTATGAAACAGCTAATTCTTTTTTGATAACCGGCGATAAATTTCTACTCTAGACGTCTAGAATCATGTGCTAAATTCGTGGTTTACAGTTTGCGTGTCGATGTCCCTGGCATTCTGTATAGTACCTACATAATCAGCCTATAATGTTCCCACTGCTGGGACACAGGTCTCCTCTCTGTGAGAGGGAGTGGGCCGTAATCCACCACGTGGGCCCAGTGCGGGTTGGCAGATGTCACATGTCTTCGAAATTTTGGTTCTAGGACATGCCCGTTTCCTCACGATGGTTTCTTTTACCGTTTTGAGAGCAGTGGCGATGAAAAAATAATTTAAACAAAGTGAAGCGCCTGTCTGGTTTAGAACCTACGACCCACCTACGAACCACTTGGCCACCATTGCTGCTTTGTATAGTAGGTAGCTCTAATTACAGCCAGTCCTCCTGCTGTAACGTACAGTCTAAACGTAGCCCTGTCCGGAAATAACGTCATTCAAAGTCAAATCATTTACTTCAATAGGCACACTAAAGGCACTTTTGAACGTCAAACATTACAACAAAATAGAATTGATTCTACTCGTAGTTGCCCATTCCAAAAGGTAGTTTTCGTATGGAGAAAAATGGGCAAGAAACTCCCCTGCGTTCTCTAACCTAACCTAACTTGTCTTATTTCTTGCAGTCGGCACTGATAAGTGGATGAGTAGGATGCAATTGTTGATCGCTTCCTAGTGTGTTGCAATCCAAGTGTTTGGCATTAACAACGCGCGACCGCGACGGTCACTTCTAGCCCTTATCTGGCACTTACGAAGGCTTTCCGTTAACAGCTCAATGGATACGTTTTAATGTATTTGATAGTTACCTACTATTGTGAAACTCTTCAGTATTCTGTGGGTCTGTTAGAACTTGATGTAGTCAAGTGACATGTTCCTTTGATATAATTATTAGGTGGGTATATCGCCCAAATTTCTTGCTTTTAGAAAGGAATTTATGTTGTGAATTGTAATTATAACTCAATTTGGTTTGACACATTTCTTCTTTTGGTTAACTTCTAAAGTCCGGCTCGAAGGACCAAAATTCTGTGTAGTCTATTTATTTTTATGTGTAGGTAATACTATGAAAAATTATAAACTGACATTTTATTTAAATATATTGTGACTATAAGCAGAAAAAATTGATGTTAGGCTTGACTTGCAGGATAACGCGTGACAATATTCACAACACAGCTCACAACTCGCAGAATCACAAAAAATCACAATAAAAGTCACATGAATGGTCAAAAAATTAATAATTCATGTAGCTACCTATTCGTTTATTAATTCCATGCATTTATTGATATTTACACGCGACATGGTCCAGTTGTAGCGTAAAACACAAATCAAACAACACGACTACGTGTGTGGCGAGTTACTTCCACAGTCGACTGTTGGACTGAGTAAAGGTAGCCTGTACGTAGGTACTTGCTGGGAGTAAATAATATGTACTGTGCTTGTAAAGTCAATTACTCTAAGTCAGGGGGAGGCAATTGCCGTCACTACACAAAAATAAGAATAATACAAGAGCTGACATCGGTAATTAGCTAATTAATAAGCAGGGTCAGGAATTTAATTAATAATCAACGAGCGTTATTATCTAATAATGTATAGTAGACTAATTTATGTTTCATAACAAAGACAAGGGAAGATATTTTTATCTTCAACACGCTAGTCATCTAGAATTACTTGAAATTACTGTAGTTTCCCAGTTTGTGTCTGCAGTGAGTCAGAATGAAATTAATACCTACTTACGTAAAAGTTTTTAGATGATTTCACGTAAGAATGTGTTAGATAAAGTAAATAAATAAAAGCATAAAGATTAAATAGTTCTTACGTAGTTTACAGACGTAATAACATACTATTATCTTTGAATATAGTGACTCATAAGTAGTCATTTCCGTTCCACGTACTACACAATTTTCTTTTAACCGGTATCGTAATAAGGGGAAATGTTAGTGATTCATATTCATTCATAATACCTATTACTTCCCCTAATCGAATTAACCTACGACTCCTCAGCCTCACATTTTTACAATCCACCTAGCCACCTAAGCATAAGCAGCCATAATGATCCCACTACTGGGACACAGGCCCTATGAGAGTGAGTGGGCCATAATCCACCACGCTCACCCAGTGCGGTTGGTAGATGTCTTGATTTTTTGGTTCTCAGACATCATCGGTTTTCTCACGATGTTTTCCTTCACCGTCTTGAGAGCAGTGGTGATGAAATTCGTTCGGGTTCGACGACCTACAACTCGTAAGTCGGGGCCGATATCACTGGCCACCTACTATGGTATTGTGAAAATATGTGCTTAGGAATGAGAGCAGTGGGGGCCCAGTGGTCACGGACACGACTTACGAGTTGTAGGTCGTAGGTTCGAATCCAGGCTCTTTACTTTGTGTAAATCATGTCATCACCACTGCTCTCAAAACGGTGAAGAACATCGTGAGGAAACCGGCATGTCCTAGAAACAAAACTTCGAAGACATGTGACATCCACCAACCCGCACTGGGCCCGCGTGGTAGATTACGGCTCACTCCCTCTCACTGAGAGGAGGCCTCTGTCCCACAAGTGGGAACGTTATAGGCTGATTATGATAATGAGCTTATAGAATCAGAGTAGAACAATCAACCAAGCGGCCAAGTATTACAACAATGAAACCATTATCATACAATTATATCCAGGTTTCTTTAAAATTGTAAGATAAAATACAACCGCGCGAGAATACCTTTACAGAGTATAAAGTATAAGAAGACGATTAAAGAATCACTAATAGACGCATGATTAATTTAAACCGAGTTCACCGGTAAAAGCCAACAACCGTTAGAAACTAATAAGACGAAATAAAATACAGGTAGCTCCGTAATTGTTAAAATAACTTGCTCTCACCTAATTTCTTTTGCTGCGCTCAAGACAAAGAAAATTGCATTTCGCATGACTTGAAGCAAATTATTCTTGAAAAACTTAATTGCAACCGACCTTGGAATTCTTTCTAGAAAATTAGGTCGCTATTACATGCAGGTATAAGAAACTGTAACAATATAATGCGAGTTACATGAAGGACCACAGGCCCTTGGGCCGTTTGAGAATAAATAACTAATAAACCCCGATAAGGCAAAGTTTCTACGCAGAGACAAGACGAAGGAAACGTAGCAGAAGTTTTGGGTACAAGGGCATCGATATATTCTTCCAAGAAATGCTCCCTGAGGAATAAAAATGGACTGACAAAATTGTTTTCGATTGGGGGATGTTCCTAAAGTTGATCGGTTTTTATTAGCGAGGACAGAACACAGAAATATTATAACAAGTTGTTGTCTGATTTTGTATTTATAGACAACACACAGTATTCCAATACAGTGACATGACACTTGATACGAAAAGGACATAACTATGTTCAGAACCAATAAATATCGTAGCGATGATATAGATTCTGACATAGATTTATAATATGCTAGTTTTACTCGATTATTTGATATAGATATAAAAAACAACTCTATTTCTCGTTTACGATTATGATCATGTCTCGAAGGACCAGATACGTTATTTCTATTTCACATACTGCGCCCTGCCTGTATTGTGGCGAGGACCACTTAAAGAGATTGCTTCGAGACTCCACGCACCACATTCATTCTCACAAGATAGGATTCAGTTAATATGAGCATTCTTCGCAAAAAAATATACTGCCCCTAGTGCCGAAATAAATATTGTTAAGTACCGTAAGGCCGTCTGTTGCAGAGATGTCCTGATATATCTTTGTTGTGTAGATAATGCTGGCTGATAATATAGAAGGAGGAAGATGCTCCTTTGTGAGGCAGGATTTAATACAATTGATGTTGTTTTGATTGGTTTAATAGCTGTTGTTTTTAAATGGGAGACAACTAGCCATTGTAGGGAGTTTAGTGATAAGTGGATTTGGGTGTGATTACTGTCTTTAAGTTTTTTTGATAAGTAATTTTATTTTTTCTGATTCCACATAAGAAAGGACTTGTTTATAATCACCATGTACGTTGTACTTACATGTATTTGATCAAATCCTTCAAGGGGAATTTCTACAATGATTTTAGCTGGGAAACTACAATTCAATCAATGTACTTTCGTACACTTTTTCTACCAAGTATTGATTGTCATTATTATCCCAGCTTTTATCTAAATTGATTCCACTTTATCGTTCATTTATTTGCCTAACACTCGAAAGGCTACTCCTAATCTACTTTTAATTACCAACGAATTTACTGGCACGATAATTGAAGTTAAAAACAACACACCTTTCTTGTAATCACAACACTTGCCCAAATTAATATTGACTCTTCATATAGTACCTAAGGTTTGGGGTCATGGTTAATTTACAAACCTGCGAGTTACTTATCGATTTAACTATAGACTTTTTTATCGCTTGAGTAACTGATTTCACTCTACTTATTTCTGGGTTAGAAATTGCCACTAATCCCTTTGTTACCTACTTTGCAACTTCGGCGTACAAAGATTACGGCAAAAAGAAATTCAAGAAAGCCCGCTCGTTGATCTACATTCAGTACGCATAATCATCTTAGATACTTCCAAAGTGTTAGGAACTTAGGACCAAATCTCCGGTCTAGCCAAACGCGGCAGACCATCAGTATTTGTAGAAGCAATCTGCTCACAGTAAGCCGTGCCAAGCCGCAGGCTTTAGCCGTGTATCACTCTCTCTGTAGCCGACGGGTGGCTACTAGCGAAAATATTTACTTTCTATTACCTGCTGCAAGTCGGTGGCGACGCGAAATGGTCCTCTGAATAATTCCTGTGTGATACCCTTCGTCTTTGCGATAAGAATAGCTTGGAGCCAAAACTGTCAAAAATATTTGCTACCTAGCTAGTTTATAGTAGTTAAAGCACTAGTTTATAGTTCATAGGTTTAAAATAAAGATGAATTGTCCAGAATATATGAAAAGTTTTGCTATTTCTCTTCAGCGCTTTTTATCTCGACTAAGTTTATAAAAGTATAAAATATAAGCTACAACATACTTTCGAAATGTACTCGCCGTGCCTAGGCATTCTGACGTGTTGCAGACATTTCCAATCTCCCACCGAATACTTATCAACTTATTATCGATACGTATTATCATAACCAGGCAAATAGAATATCGATGCTTCCGGCAACAAATGTCGTAAACGCCATTTTGGCGAAAATGAGTTAAGAATGCAGCCCTACTTAATTTTTGGCGCTGCGTCGATCTAAAAATGTGAAAAAAATATTCGCCTAAAAAAAATACTTTTACACCCAAAATTTTTACTAGTATAATCAAGATTTTTTAGAAAAGAGGGTATGTATAACTCATATTGCTTAGAACCGAATAACCGTGCAGGTCGTATAATACAACGTACAAACAGCTGTCGGTCGTCAAAAGTCGTCTGTTAGTGGTCGTAAATACCAACTTCTTGAATTTTCTGGGGTGTATGTCCAAGCTAACTTTTAAAATAAGGCTTTGACATAAATAGCAATAATATATTATGAAACACCATCGTATTTTACGTATTTCTTGTATAGAACACAATTTTACAACTTTTAAAGTTAAAAAGATATAAGCCAAAAACGAAATTATTTTTTGTTTTTCGTTGATTACCAAAAGTGCTATTTTGGTGTTTACGACCTTTGTTGTCGGAAGCATCGATATGTAGGAGGTTTTCCAGACGTATTTACTTTCACGCGTTGTCCTAGTTATTAGGTACGCGGAACGAATACGTGCCGCGCGTGGTTGAAATATTTTCATTCCTATTACCTGCCTGTGTGTCTATGTCCTCCTGGTATCTGATAGCTTTTCTTTTATGAATTTAATTCGGATGCTTGTCAAGAAAAATATCTGTTACAAATAGAATTATGTCTGTGAGTAGAATATTATGTTATTCTGTTTTTTCAGTGTCGAGTTGAGCTAGCTTAATAAATTATGTAGGTACCTTGCTTGGTTACTAAAACTCTAGTAATGCTTGAAAGATCTGTGGCACTTACACAGATTTTTTGAGTAGGTGGATGTGTTATTTTTTATCGACACTCACTTTGTTCTGCGTTTTCCTGTTGGTATCTGGTCAAATTGTACGTTATTTATTTTTGATAAGACCTGATTCAGACAGTCACACACGACAACGCGTGCTTGCTCTTCGCGTATCATTGTACCGAGTCATCGTCAATTCGAACAGTTTCAGTTCTTCAATGAAGGTATGTAGTTTAAGATACACGCGTCAGAAAAACACTCATCTCATCTTCGCACCACCTTGTTATCATTCCCGAAATCCCGACAGATAAGATTTTGCAACAAATCAGCAGGAAAAAAATGCGCTTTACGCGAAATATTTATTTACATCCAATAACCTTTCTCGGAATATGTCGGGATCCTGATATTATCGCTGTGACGTTTTACCCACTGTTACGACGACGATAAAAAAAATGCGATAAGTGCCAAGAAATGTGTGTCAATTCGGCGAAAAAATACTAGAACGGTTATTAAGTTCTCGAGGGGACAATAGTGTTAGGAGCGACTTGTGTATGGAATAAAACCGGTCAAGTGCGAGTCAGATTCGCACATATAAAGAGTTTCGTACCACAAGGCAAAAAACACCGAAAAAATCACGTTTGTTGTATGGGAGCCCCCCTTAAATATTTATTGTATTTTATTTTTAGTATTTGTTGTTATAGCGGCAAGAGAAATACATCATCTGTAAAAAATTCAACTGTCTAGCTATCACGGTTCATGAGATACAGCCTGGTGACAGACGGACAGACGGACAGACGGACAGTGGAGTCATTACTAAGACTCCCGTTCCCGAGGGTCCCGTTTTTACCCTTTGGGTACGGAACCCTAAAACATGTTGTCAAAACTGTTTCTTAGAACATTGTAGGTGTAAGTAATTTGTAACAGTTAATTTCAGTTCATCAACACGAGTCGAAGACAATGTAATTTTGTAACATACATTAATCTTGTTTATTCCGCTTTTTCATCAGAGAAAACAATGTAAGCTCCAAGTCAAAATATCACAAAGAATAAGTTCTGCTGGCTGTTTATTTGGGTAGAGTTCGCTAAAAATGGTGATTATTCAATTAATGCATGAAATAATACCAGTCACGAAGACTGTTGTTGACAAATACACTCATAAACTTTCGCCTTTATAATATCAGGGTGAAGTGGGATAGCTGATGAGATTATGTGTCAAGTATTTATGTACTCTGATTCAAGAATTTGTTTTATTAGCATGCTTGGTAATGCATGATAAGTAGTGATTAATTTTGGTACCAAAACAATATTGACATCATTGTCTTAATACATATTACGAAGTAAAACTCGGTTTGGAGCTCTCTCCCGTTAATATTCTTTTAGGCGAAGACTGGGATTTCGTCAGCAGAATCGGCAAACTGCAGAATTAATATATCCAATACTTTTACGAATTTAATCAAATTGTCGGCTTTATTATAGAAGTTTTGTTTAGGTTCACCATATTGTTGGTTTTGTAACATTCTTGTTGGTTTATTGATAGCTCCTAAATAATTTTCAGGACAATACATCTGCCTAACGGGTCTGGAATTCTCGATCGTCCCGTGGGACCTGTGGCCAATGTACCTGCAGAAACCAATATATGCCTGGATCTAGGTCAACATACAATGTAGACGAACCATCCTAATGTTTGTCTACTAAAGGGTAACCTTGTTTTAATTCATGTCATTATTAGCGCATAAGTTTTCGTCGCTCCAAGAATTATTCCCGTAAAAAATGGCTATGAATATACATGGACTTGGTTATCATTTCAAAAGTACCGCGACGTCTTTTTAACGGAATATAACCCTTACATTTAAAATCCTTTTGGTGATTACCAACCCGAAAAATTTTCAGAAAAAAAAAACTCTTATGGGTATTTTTAAGGTTTCCTTTGCGAATATTTCGCGGAAGTTGTCAGTGTCGTCATGGCTCCCAGTCCCCGGATATTTCCATATAGAAGCCTTAAAAAAACAAATTGTTTTAACATTTAGAAATTCTGCGAGTTTCCGACTTAAACGGGTCTCTAGGCTTTGTTCCTGAAATGAACTTTTTTTGTTTCGCAATTTTTGTTTAGGTAAGTTCTTTTATTTGGTAACAAAGACGTAACAAAGTCGTTGAAGAGTTTATAATCAAATAGGTACTCAAATTATATACAGTTAGAGAAATTAATTGTTAAGCTCAAACTCAAACTCAAACTCAAAGCATTTATTTCAATTAAACCTTGTACAGGCACTTTTGAATTGTCAAAATTAAATAGTCTGTCAGTTAGTCAGAAAACGAATCACACATCCTTTGTCCATTTCCTTATTTCATCCATCCATTGTTATTTCATACAACTGCCATTTAAGTAATACTACTGTCAAAGAATGGGAGTTGTGATTTAAATATACAGCCAATTAAGTTTACTTAACCTACACGTTTTCCATTTTACACACTATTTCTTAAACAATACGTTGGTGAGGAAGAGTTAGTTTAGTTTATCCATCAAAAATATTGTAGTCGCTTTCCAAGCTAAATATACAAACTTTATTTATTAGACTGCCAATCAGTTTGACGTATGTTTGACAGTACATTTAACAATCGAGCGAAATGTGCCCTGAACACGGTCGTGTGTTTGAAGCTTTATGTTTTGCTTAGAGAAGCTTGAACCTTGTGGTTCCTCTATTTTAACTATAGTTAAAATAACAATTAATTTCTAATATTTAGTTCATAATTATGCCATCTTTTGTTGTTGTTTAATATTTTAGGTACAAAGATATCTTGCTGTTCAAAAGTAAACTTCGAGTAAAATTCTGATATTTATGCCACTGCTAACTTAGCCTATAACATTCCTACTACTGCGAGCTGGGGCCCAGGCCTCCTCTCTTCGAGAGGAAGTGTGCTGTAATCTACCACGTGGACCCAGTGCGGGTTGTTAGATGCCACATGTTTTCGAATTGTCTGTTCTAGGACATGCCGGTTTCCTCACGATGACCTCACCGTTTTGAGAGCAGTGGTGATAAAATATTTACAAAAAGTAAAGCGTCTGCCTGGATTCGAATCCACGACCTACAACTCGTAAGTCGGGGCCGTTAACCTACCACTGCTCCGCAACATCCAATCGTTTCTTGTTAGTAAAACTAGGCTGAAACTTTTTTTTAGCAAATAGGAGCCCGATTCCCTCTTAAATTCAAGAAAAACTAGCTAATACCTACATTATGTATCGGCACACAACTACTTAGAGTACTCAGCCGGTCCTTCGAGCCGCGTGAGGTCCAATCTCCACAAACTGTTAGTGCAAACAATCTAATCTGATACTTACGCCTGTTTCCAAGAAAAATCACAACTTTCCCTAAACACATACGATTCACAAACATGGCACCGTGATCACTCACTTAGACGGAAGTTTTGTAAATGATGAGTAAATATGGCAGTTCATTTGGAGGCTCTGCGGGTGGCTCAAGCTAGGGCTTTGTTTTTCTAGTAAAGGTCTTTAATAAGTGTGTTCTTAAAGTGCAGTTTTCTTATTTGCATGGGAATTTGTTACAATAACCCAACACTGAACTAAAGCATAATCCTGAAGATACCGATTGCTTCTTCTCATAATTAAAATCTATGGCCATGTTAAGAGGGAACAGGGCGTGCGATTCCCCATACAAATATATTCCCCTTTTTTCTTCCTGAATAATGCCTCTATAGCAATTTTTTTTTTCATAAAATCGAGGTCTGCTGTAAACAGGTCCCTGTCATTTTCTTTCTCTTAGTTCTTTTAATAAATTATTAGTAAATAAAATATGTTGTGTGTATGTTATGTATGTGTGTGCATGAAAAATTACAAAAAATGCCCTATTTTTACCGCCGTGATTAGAGGACTACCAGACAAATTAGGAAAGTTTTTAACATCAAAAAAATTATAGGAACCTAAACGTACTCTTTTTTAAAATTTTAATGTAAAAAAACAATTGGATGAGCTCAGTTTTTGAGGAGAAAAAAGGGGAATACGAAGCGTCGATCTCGTTAAAAATTTTGTGATAATTTCGGTCTGAGCTGCAGCTGGATATCACACACTACGGGGGCAGAATTGACGTAAGGCGACGGAAATAGTTTCTTCAAATACCTATTCTTCTAATTCCTCGCAGGCCCAGTCCCCTCTTAATGAAAATGCATAAATCCTTTGTTGAGAACCATAATGTCATGTAATGTATTAATTTTTTACTCATTGTTCCTCTCAACCAAAGCACCTGCCATTAAATCTCTTCACCACCCTTGGTTGACTGGTAGAGAATGCCTAAGGCATTAAGTCCGCTTTTGTACATTTTAGTGTGAAAAGTTTAAATAAATAAATTAATGATGGCAAAGTTTTGAACTACCAGCTAAAACAAAACGTCTTTTCCTTATTAAAGACATTTATATTTGCAAAATCCATCAATATGATAAGTTCAATTTTAAAAACCTTCCATCCGAATCATTCACCCTTCGTGCATTACACAGGAGCTCAGAATTGTAGATGTCATCGGTTGTCTCATTACCGTTGCGGGCACGTTTCTAACAAGACGCGTGACAGACGTGGCGCCTTCGATACCCGGCTTCTTACTCACATTATAGCTGAACGAAATGTAATGTACCGACAGAGGTAGGTACCTTGTGGCACGTAGATGACCCTACGTATACGTTTCTGTCCTATTTTTGGAGTATATGCTTTGTTGGTAGCCGAAATGAAACAGATTATTTTCTGGCTACGAATGTGGAAATAAATGTCCGTGTTTAGATGTTGTGACATAGATGACGTTCTGTCAGAACCATATTCTATTTAATCAACATACATCTCTCTCTACTCAAATAGCTAGAGTAGCTGCTAAAATTAAGAGTCAGAACTGTAAAACAAAGATTTAGTCATGGACTTTGCTTATCTAAATACCACTATGGATCGACTATTCAGGCTTTCTTTTTTTATTCTGCTATTTTTTTATTTTCCTAGGAAAATAATTTGGGTAACCGTTAGAGTGGTCTGACCAGTAATCTCTTTAATCATCTCATTTTTGCAAATTTAAGTTGTTATAGATAGAATATGCCAAGGGAAACTTGAACGTAATGAGGAAAATTGCTTGACTTGGTTTACCGGGAAATTTTATTATAAGGAAAATGCAGGAATCGATTAATTAACGTGTTCTAAGAAATATGTTAAAAGTGTATAATGTAGATAAACTTAGGGATTTTATTAACATTGTAGATAAGTTGTTATACTGTATATATTAATTATGATGCCTGTGAAAGTAGTCTTCAGGTTTAAATTTTATATTCCCTTTTACAATGTGTAGAACTAACTGTAGGTAGATTAATTTACATTTCGATGAAGCTGTCTGTATGAGGTACTATTGCCTTACCCTTTCACACGAAATGTTCGTGAAATCGAAAAGGCTACACCTTTGTTAGGTGAGTAATGTCAATGACCTGTACCAAATGACCCTGCAAAACCATTATCTAATGACTCAGGCCATTGATTTTCCTTTTTAATAAACAAATTGGTATTTTACATTCCAATGTATTCGTAATCTACTCAGTGTTGGACTTTACTTCATACTCTTTTAACAAATAATGAGTAGTACATTTGGCATTCGCCGACATTTGTACAATGTACTGAGGCATATTTTTATCAACACCTGTTTCTTTGGGTGAGAGTTTCTTTCTATTTTTACGTTCTGAGGAAACTATGAAAGAAGTTACAGCGTGTGTTGCCGGAGCTGGAGTCTGGATTTTTACCCTGTCGATGGCAATAGGCATATTACATGGGACTTACGGGGGAAGCGCTAAGATAACCCGCGAAATTCATATTTTCTTACGATTTTTGCAATTTGCAGCTCCAGTGTCTGTTGTGTGGTGTACGTTGATTAAAATATCATTCGCGACTGTAACAAATATGTATTTACAGAATTATAATCATTTGAATCAGTAATACAACTTGTTATATTAGTATAATCTGAAATGTCAAGATTTCATGAAATAGTCATTCAATAGGATTACTTGGTCTTAGATTATAATTCTGTATACATATATCTTGAGGTCGCAAATCATATTTTAATCAACGTGCAACTTAATACTGACCAGCAAATTGCAAAAAACGTAAGAAAATTTGAATTTCACGGGCTACCCTGGCGCTTTTGCCTTAAACATAACTAACAAAATGTGGGTTACACCTCTGCCTATCCTTCGGGGATTACAAGCATGATGATGTGTTTTGAATATTCGGATATTGTTTTTAGATTCACATTGTAAGCCATAAAGGTCAGCAAAAATGTATATAGTTCCATTGCACTGTATTGCTTTCCATATCCCTCTGTCAGATACTATTTCCACGAAGTAAAATTTTCGGGAACCACAAAAATTGGTTTGGTACGGCATTTGATTTTGTATAACTAGAAATTCAGGCAGCCATTCAGCAACGCTATGCCAGTTATACCTAAATTCTATTCTATGTTTGTTAGGTACAGCCAAAACAATTGATTTCATAGAATGGTTTTGATTCTTTTTGCATTGTGAGATTGACTGCAATAGAAATTAATTCTTCTCTTTTCTGCCCTCGCAACTTTAACTTTGTCTTGCCGACTAATATTCAAGCATTAAATTTTGTAAAAGACGTGCCCTAAATGAATGCCTTACGACGCCAACCTCAGTTGAATTTATTTTATGTGCGTCAAAGATCAAATACTCATGTTGAATTTTGATGGGACTCAGTATACAACATTGCAATTTATCATCATTTGAATGATATCCATAATTATGTTGTCCTTACCTTGTGTTTGCGGCGCGACCCAATTTAAAAAATAACGTCACGTCTTAGAAAAACATTATGTGACTAAATTTGAAGTAGGCTCTTGAAGAATTACTATTAAATTGGACTCCTGTTTGAGTAGGGTCTTTACTTATCATAATTTAGGTAATATTACTTGTTCCAAAAAGTGTCTCAACTGTTTTGACATAAACATTAATTTACTTCTTTTTTTGTTTTGACATAAACATTTAATTTACTTTGACATAAACATTAATTTACTTCAGTCACTTCTTGAATTATTTAACTGTTCCTAAATTACGAGAATTTCTTACTCTTAGTAGGGAAGACTGTTACGGTAGCTGTATTATTATTTACTTTCAGTTTCAGTAAAACTTTCACATTTATTGTGATATCTGTATAATTCTCACTTGTTTACGTTTTTGAATCTGCACCGATGTACACCAATTTGTCTATTTTTATTTCAGTCAGAAATAAATTATTGTACTCGTTATACTTTTCTTCAATCTATATTTCTATACTAATATTATAAAGAGGTAAAATTTGTTTGTTTGTATGTAGGGGGTAGTCTCTGGAACTACTAGTCGGATTTGAAAAAATCTTTTTTCATTTGATAGCCCATTCTTGAGGAAGGCTATTTAACATCACGCTATGACCCTTAGGAGCCGAGCAAAAAGAAAAAAAGAAAGAATGCTGAAAACAAAGTAATAGGGCGGCCCTCATCATTTATATTTTACAACTCTCTGACTGTATTTTTACTTTTTCATCTTTAAAGTCATTATTTTAAACAACATTGTTTCCCTTGTCAACAGGACCAAGAAGTAAAAGAGCTACCAATCGTTCCGAAATGCTGTCCAAGCGGACAGAACCTCACCGTGTCGATTGCCGATGGAAGTGTCAAGACCGTCTGCTCCCGGTCTACCCTGACCTTCCAGCCGATCTTCTTCGAGGCTAATGAGACCCACATGTTCAGCTTCGACAGCAATGTGTACGAGACCATCGTCGGGAGCCCGTGTAAATATGAAAAGTAAATATAGGTTTTATTTTATTTCTACTGCCTTACGTTGGGCGTTTGCCCCAAAATTAAAACTATGCTACATTTATTTTTCTCGGTATTCATAACCATGTATGTTGTCATGAATCCATAATAGAACTTCTGATAAAGAAACTCATAGTACCTATTGGTTGATTTGCAATTAGCAACGTACACAAATATCCCGGAATGGGCAGATTGTGGTTTGCCGATCGATTTAAACCTAGAATCTCGCCTTGATTACGAAGTGTTCATTAATTTGGTACTGCCTAAACAAACGCAGTAAAACCTCAAAATAAAAGGTAAAGTCGGATACGGAATAAAAACACAACACAAATAGATATAGATACCTATATATAAAAAAGTCGGGTTAGTTACACCATTTATAACAGCTCAAGAACGGCTGGACCGATTTTTATGATCTTTTATTTGTTGGATTTTTCTCCGCTCCGAATAGCAGAATAACTATTAAAATATAGGAAAAATTCACGAAAAAAAAAGATACATAATACATTTTCTCATACATTTTGATGATATCTTTAGAACGGATTGTCTGATTTCGATAGATGGCGGTACGGAGTTCGCCGGGTCAGTTAGGTTGTTATAAAATGCACTTTGAAACTGAAACAGTATTGCTAAATGGTAACAGAGATAAATTATATCAGAAAGTTCTTCGAATCAAGTGATAATAATTATTATAAAAGACAATTAATTTCGTATTGGCATTACACAATTATATCGCTATCATAATCATTATAAAACGAATACTTAAGATATGCCGTCTGATTCTGATAAAATTCTATTTCCATTGTTAAAGCAAGAAGAATACAATGTTAACCCTGTATCGAAGGAAATGACTAATAATATTTGATTGGGGTATCCCAATTACAATGAATTTTATTCAATCTTTTATATTCTTGTGAAAGAGTTCTATATTCTGGGGTCCTAAGCTCATTAGGAAACGTAGAAAAAATTCCTCCATCCATGAAATTGCGAGTGTCCCGTCTAAAACGATTTGTAGTGGTTAATTCATTAGAGGAAAGTGCTTTATTAATTTGATCTTGAGATGTTTTCTGTACTCGTTAGTTTTTATTACTAAGACCGTACTTATTTAGTCTTGGCTGCAGTTTATTTTAATCATAATATGCCTCTAAGCGAATTTTCCATACGAGATCAAACGTTGATGTATTTGGGTCAGTTTCAAACTTATTCTGTAAATATTTCTCTTTAACGAAGCTCTAACTCTAGTAATAAGTCGTCAAATTCAATGACAACTGTCATCTGTCTTAAACATCTTCTAAAACGTAGAACGGCAATCGCCATAATAACAGTAAAACTTATTTTGTTGTATTACAAAGTGTTAATGAAAAACATTGTCCTCAGATACAAACTAGAGCCGCACTTACACAGTGAAGACGAGTTCTATCTGCTAGTAAACGGGTCCCTCTTCGTCCCGTACTCAAGACCACCACTGTTGGGCACTCGGGATTATTGCATGGAAACCTTCTGGAACGAGTCGGTGCCAGCAGGCATAACATTACCCGTAGTATGTTTTACTACCCCCATGGAAGATACTAAGACGTCGGCTACACTTATCGCTTACGCTACAGGTTTGAACTTACATCTAGTGATAGTCTTGCAATAAGTCAATATCTTTTTGATATCATTTGTGTCTGTATCTTTTATGATTTGCATTGGATTTATTGGAGTTCCTTTCAAGCGTAAAGTGCAGTGTTGGGGAATTACCGAATATAAAAGAGTAATTTCGTCATAATAATATTTGATTATTATTTTATCGTATATATACTATATATCTATCCGTTATCGAAATTGCAAGCATAATAATAATGCTTGCAATTTCGATAACGTATAGATATATTATATAAAATGTATGGCATTGTGTGCCTTTATCGATAAATATTAACGTAGACCAGCCCAGTATCTGATTTCGTAATCACGAAATAATGATTTCGTATCAATGAAGTTGCGGATAGCAACAGCAAATAATAATACTAAAACTTATTTATTGTGTAAACACGAAATACTTGACCAATTTACTATATCGACTCCTGTGGGAAAAACCCAGCTGTATGTTTTTCGTCCAAAGTAAATACTAACTGAGTTGATCATTAATTAATACCACTTTTTGTTGTTGGCAACAAGAACAAAATTGTTAACTTTGTTACGAAGACTCTAGTTACCGAGTTACTGAACTATTTGATCGTTGTTCTAGTCTCCAAAAGATTTTGACAACTTTCTACAGCCTTTTATAATACAAGTTATTTGAGAGTTGATACTAAGAAAGCTTTTACTAAAGCATTTTAAGCTTGGGGCGAGGTTAAGGGTTACCAAAATTACAAATTACATTTTAATTAATTTTATCTCGTCGTTCAATTTATACACAAGCGCTTTTAATTTCTTGTGATCTCTATATATTACGAAACGCAAATTTAGAAAGGTACAATTTGTAGCATCATATTAATCAGATGTCTCTTGGCTCTAAGATTAGCTCTGACTTTTTTGCTCCTTTTCGAAATACTTCACTGCTATCCCAATAGCAACAAACATATTTACACAAATAAGCTTCCTTAGGCACTCCAACACATGAATCTGCCTTCCAAAAGTACAGCGTATTTTCCATTGCAGGGCTCCTAATATCGGTTCCATTCCTGCTAGCGACGGCCGCTGTGTACCTATTCATTACTGAACTACGGGACACTCATGGAAAGGCTCTTGCCTGCCACACCGTGTGTTTGGCGCTCGCCTTCACTTGTTTAGCTGCCACACAGCTTGCTGGACATGCTTTTCCTGCAGCCGCGTGTACTATTATGGGTAAGTTGTGAAGTCCTATAGGAATTTTTAATGAATATGTTATCCAAGTGTTCAGATGCGAACTTGAAGATTCAAATAATTTAATACTGAAAAAATAAAATCAATGTCATTGTGTATAGAAATAGGACACCTGCTTTAATTTGATGATAAACAACGATTTATATAAAAATAAATGATAAATAAATAAATAAATGATTTATTTTGGACCAAACACTTGTACATATCATAAACCTGTCAAACTGCGTGACAGGGAGCGATGTCCAGCTTAATGAAAAAATAAGAGACAAATCCTTAGCTATTGCTTCAATATTTTCTTGCTATGGAATTATGGTTTGATTATGTCTGATTACATTGGATGACTATTAAGGTTGTACGACTGAACTTGAGAAAGGATTTAAATATATTTCACTAAAGGCTTAATAAAACACCCACATTGATTTCATTCAAGTGCAAAAGGGCTTCAAATTGCTCTCTTTCGAGAGCTTCCTTTTAAATACCCTCAATGAGGTCTCCAAAGATGGTTGGTCTAAAATAAGCACGAATTTGTTTACAAATTCAACAGAATTTAATTTTAAAGTATGAATTTTAAGGGCTTCGTTTATGCTATGAAATTATAGAAACTACACACATCAAAAGTGTCTAGGGATCAACATATATTTTTGCAATAACTTTTCTCCTGATTGATATTAATTAAAATTTTCTTTAAGGATTCATCATATAAAGTGTTTTCGTTTATCACAGTAACGATAAACCAAGTCACCTTTGCATTAATAAAGAAATTTGCCATTTTCCTAATAAAGGGATTTTTGACATTTGAACCACTAACACAAAAGTTCGAAAAAAAGACTGAAATAACAGTTTTCTTTAAAATTTTATTGGGTAACTTAAACAATTAATAATCCGTGTTTCTACCGCGAACACTAACAACACAAGAACATCGGTTTGGCATACTCAAAATGAGTTCATCCAAATCACGCTGTGGAATGGCCGCCCATGTTCGTTGCAACAACAAAAAAAGGTCTTCTTGCGACTGGATACCCTCCATATTCGGCAGAGCTCTTCTCTGTAGCATATCCCATGCATGCTCAATCGGGTTCAAGTCTGGCGACTGAGCAGGCCAGGGCAGGACATTGATGTTAGCTGCGGCGAGAGTCTGTCTTACAACTCTTGCGGTGTGCGGTCGTGCATTATCATGCATTAACTGAAATAAGGGACCGATTTGCACTTGTAGAGGAACGATGACGTCTGATACAATCGTCTCAGCATAAATTTGAGCGTTGAGGTTGCCTCTGATCCAAATCAACTCAGTTCTTCCGCCGATCCAAATACCCGCCCATACCATGATGGTTCCACCACTATAAGGATGGACTTCCTGGCAGGATTTTAATCGCTGTTGGCGTCCAGGGGTTCTCCAGTGTCGTATACGTCTTGTATCCGGTCTCATACCAAAACGAGACTCATCAGAAAAGCACACGAAACGCCATTGTTCTTCTGCCCAATTTCTGTGTTCAAGAGCCCATTGATATCGAATCCTACGATTGTGCATTGCTATAGGTGGTACCCGTAGCGGTCTTCGGGAATGAAGGTTCACTTCATGCAAGCGGTTTCTGACTGTTTGGTCGCTAATTAAGTTCCCTGAAGAGTGATGAAGCCTCACGGCTAACATCATGGCGGTTATTGTTGGAGCTCTTCGAGTTAAGATTTGAATGTATCGGTCTTGTCTCCGTGTGGTGCAGCGATACCGTCCTCCATGGCGCTCAGCCACGGTACCAGTGCTTCGGTAACGTGTCCAAAGTCGACTGATAACACTCTGACTTGTATTCAGAGCTAAAGCCACAGTACGTTGCCGGGAACCAGCTTCTATCATTCCCACGGCTCTGAGCATTTCTTCCCTGCTTAAATGACGTCGCCGCTCCATAATAACGTTGGTTTTAATCAGTAGTAGGGAAACAGTAGCACTAATAATGTCTTCAATGCGTTGTATGTTTTTATAGGGAAAATATTGACAGCTGATTTTCATCTTTTACTCGAATTTGATTCACAGTTCCTGATTCAAATTATGAAATGCACCAAAAAGGATCCATATAAATTTATAAAATCATAAATTTATTACAAAGCCACATCTCAATCTCAAGAAATCCGCATAAAAATGCTTGATCCCTAGACACTTTTGATGTGTGTAGTTAGTTAACACGTACCCTCAGGCTTATCTAAACTTTACTCAGAGTATATACGATATTATTAAAATATTTTTTGTTACAGCGTACTTGATCCAGTTTTCATTCGTATCCTGTTTCTTCTGGCTAAACGTGATGTGTTTCGATATATTCTTGAACGTTCGGTAAGCACTTATACTTAAATGTAACGTTGTTAAATGTAACATTATTAAATGTATCCTTATTACATTTATTAGTCATGCCTGCTGCACGAGCTTTTTCATGAATGCTTTTAGCGCTTATTATGTTAAGCGTTTACGTGTGAGGAGTACGTAATTGATATTTCAAATTTATTGTCGAATATAATTTTGTAAGGTTATGTTTGGGATATTTTCTATTTAAAAAATATCTTACTATAAGTGTAGAGCTGTTAACTGGGTAGCTAAAAACCTTGGGTGGGTTGATTTAAATCCATATCATTACTGGGTTTATTTATAATCTCTCGATTTCCAAATTGATTAACACCAACATGAAGGTTGAATTATTAATGTAAAAGGGCCATTTACGGCCTTATTGTAATAGATTAGAATACTCTTTATTATGTACACCATATAAATAATAATATAAAATTAATAATAAGAATAATGATATATTTAGTCGTTTAGTACCTCTTTTAACTAGCGTTACAAATAGAGCAAAAATGTACTACCACCAACAGATTCCTTATGACATTTAAAAGTATATTTTTCTATAGCGATAATGTCCTTTCTCCTTCCTAATCATCATCATCAGCCTACAGCAGTCCACTGCTGGACATAGGACTCTCCAATTGCACGCCATTTAGGTTGATTCTCGGCAACTCTCATCCAGCTGCTACCAGCCACTCTGCTAAGATGATCGCTCCTGCTTCATATAAAACAGTTTTATAATCACTTCCATTTCGCAGGAGATACATAAACGCATCAGTGACAAGACGCAGTATGAGACGAAGGTTCGCGTGGTACTGCGTATATGCAGTCCTCTTCCCAATACTTCTCCTGATAGTGACCATCACTATGGACCTCTCTCCGGCTGTGCCCAGCACTTATCTGAAGCCTAATTTCGGAGTTAAGGGGTGCTGGTTTAAGAGTAAGTTGGTTATAATATTTGGTTTACTTGTAATGGTTTTAAGGAATTTTAGGCTAAAGGGGATTGAAGATTTTTAGGTACATCGAGACTGGTATACTTACTGTTACGCCTTTTCTTACTTGCTTATATCTTCTTGCTTAGATGCTTGAATTATTCACTTGGAAAGTTTAAGGTAGTCAAACATCTAAGCAAGAAGATTTAAGAGTCCTATTACGGATCGTAAACGCAAATCAAATTATTTCGATCGGCGTACACAAGTTGATAATAGTAGCGATCTCCGGACGATTGCGCGCCAAAAATTCGGCGACAGGTCCTAACTCGTCAAGCGCTTGCGCGGGAATCAGCGGGAATGAGGGGCGCGCCGAATTGACGCAGAATATATAGCATTTTAACTTTATTTATTGCAATTTTGTTTTATTAAATTGAGAAACGAAAACTAATGAAACGTATTCATTGTAGATTGAAGTTTTATATAATATTAGTTTATTTGATAAAGTTGCGTTAATTTGGAGTGTAATGGACGCTGAATCAAGACATTTATTGCTTAAATAAGGCTTTCTTTACGATTTTATCCATAAAAACTCAAGGAATTTAAAGGAATTCTAGAACTCTAATAAACAAGTAAAACATTCAAAGTATCTTTTTATAATTTTAGCATTTATAAGAATTGAATGTAACAATGTGAATTTGAGCGTCAAAGTTCCATCGCCAACGGTTTTTCTTGCAAACTGTGTTCGTAAAATATTTATAGTAAATTACACGAAAAGAAAAATGAAAATGTGTAACTGCAACTTACAAGAAAGAGAATAGTACTATCGTTATTCTTAAACAAATAATTAAAATATCTTACAACTGCTGAAAATTACAGCGTCAAAAATCATGAATTTGCGTAAAAAATGTAACAGGACTCTTAAGCAAGTTCAAAAAATGTGGACATCACTTGATCAACTTTGAACGTTAATATCTGACACTTTACGGGGTTTGATCTTATCAGATATCGATTTATATAGGTACCATACGCGGCCGCCATTTAAAAAAAAGAAAAAAAAAAGGGCGGACAGGCAGGTATGCCACAAACCTTCAAAGCCCTTTAATTTTTGCCATTCACAAGCTACGAAGCAAATAAGAAGAATTTAATGTTTTCAGGGTTATTACTTACGTATTTATTTCGGGTTAGCCCAAATTGTTTCGATCTCGAACGAAGATTTCCAAATATATGCACTGACTTAGAAATCCGAAATAAATACCTGTGTGAGCAAAATTTATTACATTGTAATAATTCAAAATTAATATGTCTTCTATGTCTTGACTTCGACGAAGGAAAACAAAGTGAGGAAACCTAGACTATCTATACATACATACACACAAACAAATAAATAAAATTGAAGTGTCTGTTTGTAATGTCAAAATAACATCTTGTTACTAGATGCTTATGAAAGTATATACGGTACTTATGTATAGCAAAAAAAAAGCAATTTTTACAATTTTGTCTGTCTGTCTGTTATTTTTATCCCGGTAGCACTTTCCCGTGGCAACTACGCAGGCGAAGCTACGGGCAACAACTAGTAGTTATAGTCCGCGCGGAACTAGTTGGCCGCGCCTTAGGTATGTGAGCGGTGGGACGGAGGGGCGGGAGCGCATTACTCAGTACGCGTGTTGTAACCCGCCGCCTCACCCCTGTCCCCACCTCAGCGGCCAACTAGTTCCGCGCGGACTATAATATAAGTCTGAAATCAGAAGTTTTGCCACCGTCTTCCGAAATTAAAGTTATTTTATAATTTTAAGTTAACTTCTTTTTGAAGTCGATTACATTTTTTTAAATTACTTTTTTTCCCAGATTATTCTACAAGCAACATACTAAAGCACTGGTGTTTTATTTTTTTAGTCCAAACAATAGATTTTTTGTAAATGGATAATTGCTTCATATTTTGCAATAAATTACCAGCGCAGCGTAGTCAACCTCAAACTCAAAGCATTTATTTCAATTAAACCAATTACAGGCACTTTTGAATTGTCAAGGGGTTGGTTAGTCAAAAAGATGAAGCTAGTAGCCCATTCCAAGGAGTAGGTATCTATGGAGAAGAACGGGCAAGAAACTCCATGGACACTCTTTTAAATAGTGTCATCGCGCTTCTCTTTATTTTCTATGTAGTCCGACAGTGACCGCGCTTTAGGTCATGTAGGGTAGGTAAACATCTAAGGTTACCCGTGCGCCAGACTGAAGATCGTTCTAGATATTATCGCAGTTCTTTATAATAATACGTTTGGAGATGATTATTATTTATTTTCCAACAAATATTTTCCTTTATGAAATTCAGTATTTCGTCTATTTGTAAAGGGTTAGTTAGTTCGTTATCGTTAGTGAAATCGGATTACTGGCAGTTGCAGAAAGTTTGTCTGATTCTCAATAAGAAAGTACGATGAAACTAAAATGCAGAAGCAGCTATCATATTTATTTCGAGAATATTATGTAGCAGAAGATGATAACTTTATTATAGAAGCGATGATACAAAATTAAACGTTAATACTCGTGTTTTATTATGGTACAACTTTGTTTAAAATCTCTCTTTATATTTACCACATAGATTTTTCCATTTTTTTTCTTTATAGAATAATAGTATAAAGTCCTTAAATAATATACATATCGCTCATTTGGAGAAACATCTACGTAAATGTATTTTTTCCATCATCCGTAAAATGAGTTATATACTTATACAGGTACGTATTTAGGTTAAGAAAAGCAAATACTTACGTAAAAAAAAAAGTAAAATAGCAGTTACGTCGATGTTTCTCCAAATGAGCGATATATGAAATTGGCATTTTGTCGAACTGGCCACTTTGATCTCAATTATCTGGCGTTTGGTTAGGATTTGAACTGTTTCGAATTTACTGATTCATTTGTTTTCGTTTTTTCCATATAAAACGCCAATTTCATATGTAACGACCTAATTATTATCTTGTACCGAGTGTGTTGTCTTAGTATTGTCTTGTAACCGATTCCTTTGTTCCACAGCGGACGAAGCAGCGTTGCCATACTTCTACGGACCGGTGGCTCTGATCCTATTCAGCAATCTTTGTATATTTTTCTTCACATCACGAGCTATTGCAACGCATTATGATAAACTTAAGGATGTCACCCGTGAGTAGTTTTCACAATATACATGTAGCATACACGACGACATACCAAGCTTTCGAATACCTGACCTAGTATTGTAGAGGCTTTCCGTACAATGAAATGTACAGACAGCCTTGATATATCCTGGTGGGTACTTAGTATGCTTAGATTATTAGAATTAATTGTCTGAAATTTATGCTGAACTAAACCTATTTGGCACACAATACTATTTTAAGTTTTTTTTTTTGTGAATATTGTGTGCCTTACCTACTTAACCTGGGTCATATAAACTTTTTTTCTTTCTTTCTTTCTTGGAATTGTAAGTACACCTGTAGGTACTGAAAATATTTGCTCCTAGTTCTTCAATAACATTTAATTTGTCACGAATAATGTTTAGGGATCTGTAACAAAGGGTGCCAACGGAACCCTATTACCAGGCTTCCGCTGTCCATCCTTCCGTCTGTCCGTCTGTCTGTCAGCAGGCTATGTCTCATGAATCGTAATAGGTAGACAGTCGCAATTTTTACATAGTGTTTATTTTTATTTCCGCTAGGTATAACAACAAGTAATTAGATAATAAAATTCAAAGTCAATAAAAATTAAAAGGGGACCCCCCTTTTAATTTTTATTAACTTTGGATTCCGTACAAGAAACGTGTTTTTTTTCGGCGTTTATTTGTCTTGTGGTACGGAACCTTTCATGTGCGAGTCCGACTCGTGCTTGGCCGGTTTTTTCATTGACGATTATTGCTTTTTCAATTTTATCGCCATAGTACCTATTTGATTGTATATTGTGTTAAAGTAATAGCCTTAAAACAATGGTTTTGCGAGTCTAATGCTTTGTTTACGATTCATAAAACGGTTATAGCAAAACTTTTATTGGTTATACTAAATCAAATCTTTGAACAATGAAAGCCAAATAAAGATATCGGATAATCAAATCTTTGAACAATGAAAACCAAATATAGACCAAATAAATTCAGTACCTATACCTAATTTTGATTATTCGCTATAAGTATGTGCACGTCGCAACGTTTTGCAATGTTTTGTCCTTAGAGATAAACTGTATCATTTTGTAGACAAAACATACTGCAAGTGGTCCTATCTTTATTTTATTGAATGAAAGTTGAACGTTTATACACATAATATTTGTGTCTTGAATATTTGTGTTGTCTTTTTAACTTCTCTTATAAAGATGTAGCGGAAATCCCATTGGAATGGGAATTCCTCGCAATATTTAGAATTTTGTTATTTCATTTCCATTTGTCTAAATATCTTTGATAAACTAGACATACTTGCTGTATAGAAAAATTAAATTAAAAATTTAACAAACCCCCGTCACAAAAATATTATAAAATTAAATGTAAGTAATTGGAAAAGGATCAAATAATTTAAAAACCCCCAACTTAAAGAATCTAGGTATCGAGACTAAAACAGATAAATTCATATGGCAGTCGGGGGGGACCTCTTAGCATAGAAGGTGTTCCACAGAACGGTCCCCCGACTTCCATATGAATTTATCTGTTTTAGTCTCGTTACCTAGATTCTTTAAGTTGGGGGTTTTTAAATTATTTGATCCTTTTCCAATTACTTTTACTACTTAATTTTTTATTTCATGCTTTTTGTAGGGACTCCTTAATTTTTGTATTTCATTTCTTTTATTTTCTTGCGTTTTAAGATTCACTTAATTTGGTGTTTAATCAGGTTTTTTATCCGTCAAAAAATAATTATTAATTTATAGGTGAAGAATAATTTTTAAACAGATTTTTTTTGTTTTATTATACCTATCCTTTATCTAGTTCTTCCTTTAGTTATTCAACTTTCGTACAAGTATTTCATACCTATTAGATATCTTAGGTATTTCAGATCTAGTTTATAAAATGGGACTGCGACACTATCTGATGTAGAAATACCTACGCTTTTTAAGTAGGATAATTCCATTCGTAATAAAAATAGTTAGTCAAACTCAGTGGTCGTAGGTACCAGTTATCACTCCACTTTCCTCATCATTCTACAGCATTGATCAGACAAAAAATATTTTCAAGTTTTTAGTTTTCATTTCATTAGTTAATATTCCTCATTCCCTTTTAATATAGTGTACATTATTCTACATGTCAAGCCCTTGCATTTGATACCTATAGGTATTGAAGGAGTTGTGAAAAAAATATTTTATTCGCCATTTTGTGGTGGCGGCCATCTTGGATTTGAAATATATCATAGTGTATAGTATTCTACTATTCAAGCCCTTTCATTTGATACCCATATTAAGGGAGTTGTGAAAAAATATGTAATCCGCCATTTTGTGGCGGCGGCCATCTTACATCGATGTTCATCAAACATAGCTAAGAACACTCCCGACTAATTTACCTTTCAAACAAAAAAAAAACAAAATCAAAATCGATTCATCCGGTCGGGAGCTACGATGCCACAGACAGACACACACCACACACACACACACACACACACACACACAGACACGTCAAACTTATAACACCCCGTCGTTTTTGCGTCGGGGGTTAAAAATTGTATTTAGTTTGTTATATTTTCATTTCTTTATGTCCTTTAATAATTAAGTAACTATTCCAAACGTTACCTTATATTAATATTTTAACTTAGCTTAGTTGTTAATGTTATTGTATGTGCTGTGGTCTCCTATAAGTGAAGGAGTGCACCTCGAG
This sequence comes from Mesoligia furuncula, assembly GCA_916614155.1. Taxonomy (NCBI): domain Eukaryota; kingdom Metazoa; phylum Arthropoda; class Insecta; order Lepidoptera; family Noctuidae; genus Mesoligia; species Mesoligia furuncula. Next base: position 17,958,383 of record OU744801.1, read on the forward strand.
GGGCAATTCTCGTAGTTTTAAGGATGTTCACAGTCTGATCTCAGTGTCAATCTGTCAAAAATACCTCTAAAATCCCTACATTTATGACAAGTTTTTTTTATTGATTTCGCTGAGATGAGATTGTTGTGACTAGATTTTGTACGATTTTGATTACGGGAATTGGGTATCTGCAGTGCGATTCTGTAACCACCTCACCGTGACAACTTAGGTGAAGTGAGCGTGGAGCGAGCTGTCATTAGTGTCAATTCCTAGCAAAAACAAACTCACTTCACCTAAGTTTTCACGGTGATATTTTTACAGAATCGACCGGCTGATGGGTTGTCCTTTATTTGGAGTGTCATGTATGTGTACGGTCGAACAAGCTTTTTGGTATACAGGAAAAAATATTCATCCTTCCACTACACTGCCAATATTTAGTTTTATTTTGTGCGTTATAACTTTTTCAGCTTATGGCATCCTTAGGCTGCGTTTCCACCGGAGATGAGCGAGGATGTGTAGCGAGGAATGTGTGTAAAACTAACCAATAACAACGCTAACTTAGTTCAAGCTATGAAAATGAAGCGATGTTATTGGTTTGTTTCACACACATCCCTCGCTACGCATCTTCGCACATCTCTAGTGGAAACGCAGCCTTAATAGAGTAGTGTAAAAATATTTACTGCACAGCACACCCACATCATTGTTTCAAAGTAGTTGCATGTTAGCTGCCTGTATACCAAATAACTTGTTCGACCGTACATCTTTTGTTGGAGATCCTAAATAAATAAAGAAAGAAGCAGAATACTACTCTGAGTAATAGCAATAGTGGCAATTGCCATCGGTCATTGTCCTCTTCAGTAGGTAATATCCCTCATTGCTGTGGATCGTGACTGGCGAATTAATGTACTGTTTTGGCATGCACTCTTTGGCTTATCTAGTACCCGTCTCGTTGACTTATCGCCTTTTATGATGCCAAAGCAGACTGCACTCGGCTACATCCTTAAGAAATAATCATGATTACGGTAGAACCATATCGAATTACCAAGAATTCTAGTGGGTGGATAAACAGGATCTAGAATTCCCAACCTATAATAGTTACCGTGGAGTACCTTAATGAATTTGGTTGTAAGTACACGAATGTCTATTACAAGGGGTCATACCTACAGTCTGACAACCAGTCTTACCAAGGGGTATCATATTACCCAATAGCTGAGTTGTGGAGGTCAGATAGGCAGTCGCTCCATATAAAATACTGGTATTCAGCTGCATCCGGTTAGACTGGAAGCCGACCCCAACATAGTTGGGAAAAGGCTAGGCAGATGATGATACCTACAGTTGTTACGGGTAGTCAGGAGCCTGTAAGTCAGATAACCACTCTTACCAAGGGATATTTTGTTACCCAGTAACAGGGTTGTGGAGATCAGATAGGCAGTCACTCTATGTAAAATACTAGTATTAAGCTGAGTCCGGTAAGACTGGAAACCAACCTGAAGTAAGGAAAAGACAAGGCAGATGATAAACTGATGTTACATACATTATTTCTAACACATTTTACTTCTCTCAAACAGCGTTAGACATGACGCACTCAGACTTCAGTACGTCAGACGACTGGGTGCGGCTTGGCACAGTGCTGGGGCAGCCGCTGCCGGTGCACGAGCCCACGTCGTCGCCGCCGGTGGAGGCACCTACCAACTTCAACCAGAGGCTCAAGAAGTACAAGAAATTGTAAGTATTCGTAGTTTATAAGATATCATATGTATAATTCATTCATTGCTCGCAGAACAGATGGCCGATGGGGCTGAAAGGTTTTGGAGTGGCGACAGCGTACTTGAAGACATAGCATTGGAAGGCCTCCCACAAGGTGGACCGACGACCTTGTGAAGGCCGGAGGAACCAGTTGGATGCGGGAAGTACAAACCGGTCGAAGTGGACGTGCTTGGGGGAGGCCTATGTCCAGTACTGGACGTCTTTCGGCTGAAATGATAACGATGACGATATGTATAATACATAATTATAATGCAGGAGAAGTAGTACTACCACCATATTGATTCTTTATGCAGCTTTGAACTTTGCTGTGTTCCGGTTAGTAGGGGTTGAGGGCCGATGTCATCACAGGTACATGATGTATTTCAGCTTTGTCTCTGGAACGGCAACACGACATACATACCTATTATGAAAGTCTTTGAAAATCGTTACGGTATTTAATAGATATCAATGGAATTTATTGGCACACATTATGGGTAATGTGTGAGGGGCCCGTGGCCAAATAATAACAGCCGCACAGGTCGATCGATCAGGTTAAGCTACGCTTGCCGCGGTTGGTCAGTGGATGGGTGACCATCTTTACATACCGAGACCCCTCCGTGCATCGAAAAGCACGTTAAGCCGTTGGTCCCGGTTGTCATTCGGCTGTCTTTCACGGTCGTTACGGGTAGTCAGAAGCCCGAAAGTCTGACAACCAGTCTTACCAAGGGGTATCGTATTACCCAGTAACTGGGTTGTGGAGGTGACATAGGCAGTCGCTCCATGTAAAATACTGGTATTCAGCTGCATCCGGTTAGACTGGAAGCCGACCCCAACATAGCTGGGAAAATGCTAGGCAGATGATGATGATTATGAGTAATGTCTGTTTTTTTTTTTTTACTCGTCGCGGAAAATTAGATTACTCGAAGAGACTAATCAAATCGGTACTAATTAAGGAAGAGAAACCACAAGATTCAACAATATAATAATTAACTGCAATGAACTTACTCTCAAGCGAGTAATTCTGTGTAAAGTCAAAACTGGATCTGATAACGATGCGGTTGCTTTGACCGCAAATTGGTAGATTGAAGTGTGTGTGTGTGTGTTAATTTAATAAGCTTCTGATTACCTAACAATCCAATTCCGTTATGACTGTTAATTCCGAAGCGGATGTAACAAGCTAGGACATGACTACCCAGGAACGGAATAATTCGGTTCATTGGCAGCAGAATCTTCAACACAAAACAAAACATTGTTTCGTTACAGGTTTTATTAAATTGTTTACTTAAAACATATTCTTCAAATATTTTGGATTCTTCAATGTCAAATTCAATATTTTATATATTCTCCACTAGGTTCCGTATGTGCTGCCTCCTATCCTTCATCATGGGCCTGTCGTGGGTGCTGGAGGTGGTGTCGTGGGCGGCGGGCGCGGGCTCTGACGTCATGTCCGTGTGGTCCGTGTTCGACCTCGTCAACGCGCTGCAGGGCGTCGTCATCTTCGCCATCTTCGTGCTGCAACAGCCCGTCCGGTCTCTTGTTAAGGTATGGCTAATATATTACCATTCAAGCAAACATCCGATATGTTCTGTAAAAATCTTACCGTGAAGTGTAGTGCGCTTGAAATGAGCTGTTATTATTGGCAATCCCTAGGAATGACACACTTTATACTCACTTCACCTACTTTTTCACGGTGTGCTACTCGTATATACAAAATATAATAGCAGAATTAAATAAAGGATGTTGAATTTCAGAATTCCTATAAACTAATCTAGTAAGGATTTATGTTATCCTTGAGATTGTTTTAAATAGCATTTAAAATAAACTCTAGTAACAAGTTACCATCTTAGACGTACTTCTCGGGACCAGACGCTATGCAATAAAACTATTCTTAACGAGGATAAATCAGATAATAAGAAGTAAACAATAATAAAATACTAATAAAATATAGATAACTTGTACGTAAGAAAGTATAAATAAAAAGATAGGCAATAAATAGTTTATAACTTCAGAAACTATATATTTTCTCAACAGGCCTCAAATCTGTTCTCATCCTGCAAAAGGAAAAAAGATGGCTCGGAAGTATCGGTGGTGAGTGAACGAAATAGCATCATAGGAGCCGGCAGAAGAGACTATGTGTGAGGTGAAGTGAATAACAATGTTGATGATCAAGTGAATGACAATGAACGAGACTCGGTTGGTGAACAACTTGACAACATTCAAGGTAATACACTCGAGACTGATAATGGTAACAGTATTATTGGCTTTGAAGATTTAGTGATGAGTGGTGCTCCTCAAGAATTTGAACGCGGTAAATGTAAAATGGCCGATTATTATATTATTGTAAGTATTTAAGTTCTTAACCAACGATGAGTTTGAACGAACAGCGGACGTTTGACTCTATTAAAATTTAAATTAGGTGTAAATATTTATGTAATACTTGTTGTTTGAAAGTTATTTTGGCACTGAATTAGTCACATCGAAAAGTTTGACAGTAGCTTTACTTATTGATTGGCGTTAACATTAGTCTTGAATTCTCTTCAAAAATCTTGTGAATGAAATTGCGCTTCTTCTAAAATGAGATTAGGATTTGCTTCCAAACCACTCACATTAAAATCTTCAAAGCATTGTGGAGCGACTGTGTAAGGTATATGAACTTCATTCATGATTTCATTCCTGTGATAGCGCCTTAAAACTTGTTTATAATATTATTTTGCAAAAGTTCTATTGTATTTGCTTGAATTGTTTGATAATATTTAAATTAACTAGCTTTACGTTGAACTACAAAGTAACGAGCTGTTTACAGATTATTTAAGAGTTTAAGTTACCGTTTCTTTAGGCTGGGTCAAGTTGATACAACGATACACAAGGCTTACTTTATCATTTAGGTTAGGTATTTTTATGCAATTGTTATATTGATTATTTGAGTTTATTTTAGGCATCCGTGGCTAAGATCTGCCTAACCCCAGCCTAATCGCTTGTTAAACGTATGGTTGTTAATACTTAGTGTAAGAAAATTAAATATTTTTATAAATTACATGACCAAGTTAATGATTTTATCTAAGCATTAGCTGATGTGACCTCAGCATCGGAACCTACATTCTTGATAGACGAAAATGTGTAGTGCCATACGATAGAGAATAGTGAACTAAAAAAAAAAGTGGTGCATTTTATTTCCTTTACGAAAGCTAGTCATAATGTATAATTAATGAATGTTATAAGCAAATAGGTTATTTAATTTATTTTCGTAATTAAAATTAAGGTGGACAGTTTTGGACATGTACAATATAAAACTCTTGGGTTCGGCTGACAATGATGAGTAAGATAGTTTGAGAAATGACGTCAACTGGTTCATATGGTAGTTACCAAAGCTTGAGAAACTAAATCGAGTATACTGAGAAAGATAAATTAATATTAAAGTTTTCATCACAATCATGCCAATTTAGATAGAAGTAGGTACTGCGAAGAAACTTTATTGCAGGAAAAATAATAACTACGAATAAATCCTTATTGTCCTTGTCATTCTAGAAACTGTAAACAATTTATTTTAAACGCTCAATTATTATGATTTATTATGAATGGGGACAGGAAAATTATATGTAGGTATGTGGACTTAGCATGCGTGGAACGTATCTAAGTTTGACTCAACATGGCGTCAGTCAGGCGCAGTTTTTGAATTCACCTTCAGGGATAGTCCGAATATAAACTTGCAAAAGAATACATTCTTAAAGACCTATTTGTATTCTTTAAAATTAAATGTTTTTGATTAAGGAAAATACATAAACTCGAAACGAATCGATTTTCTTTACGAATCATGTTTACTTAATAAAATTTAAGGTAAGGAAAGAAAGTTTTCTCATACCTCTGAATAAACGATATAATTTCATTATAAAGAGTTTTTGGGATCTAAACAAAGGCAATAAATCGGTTGATGTCATTTCTAAAAAGTCGAGGGTCTACCACGACTAGGAGTGGAATAGAAATGCCTAAATCAAATGTTTCGAAATCAGCAAAATTACGGAATGTTCTCACTCGTCTCACCAATGGAATTCGGCTGTATACTCAGACGGAATTAATTTATCGAACAAACTTTTCTACCCACAAATTGTTTATTGATTTGGAACTAAATCGCAAACGTTATCGGTACTAAATTATAATATTCTGGATAAGACTGGTCGTATGAATAATGAAACGGGAATACGTAATAAAGTTATTAAAATACCATTACGTGTAGATAAGGAAAAGTAAATGTAAGGCTTGACGGAGAACGTTGGAAGAGATATAAATCGTGCTCGGTCGGGAGCAAATGTTGCGCGTCATTATGTGACGTGTCTTTTTTGAAAACATCATGACATCACACTTTTAGACGGCTCCTAGTATTTTTGTAATGGTTCTGGGTTTTCATTACCTACTAAATTTTGAATGTCTACAGAAGGAAAATTGGTCTGATTTAGGATTGAACTCTGTGACAACAAAAAAGATTCTGTGTTACTTGTAAGTAACATAGAGTCACACATATCTGTGCATAGATTTTTCTTTATTATTATAGAGTTTCTTGTCATTTTTTGGGACCCCAATGGGTTCCCAGACCGTTGGAAAGCGTAAGAGGGGCCGAAGTCACTTGCAGAGGCCCGTTAGACGTTTTTAATAAAATAAAATTATAGAGTTACTACATGTAGCTTGAAAATAAAATGTAAAAGATTAATGAAAAGCGGGAACTAGGTACACTTATATAACACGCAACGTTTTGCCCTATGCCGAATACGAGATTAAGCCCTTCTCACCATGTTTATCTTTTGTTAGCTTTGCTTTCGCCGATCAAATTTTTTCGTGTGGAATAAAAATTGAATCAAAATTTAAGGACCCACGACAATAATTAGTGTTGTAACTTTAAGTACATTTAATTTGTTTATACACCATCTGTTATGTTCGATTATGAAATATTGAATTTTTATTAACAGTAAATGAATAAAATTATGTAATTAATGTATAGCTATGAGTTTGTATAAAGTGTATTTATCTTAAAGGCTGAAACACGTTTATTATAAATTACAAGATGGGCAAATCACGTGAACTGACTTCTTAATTGTACATTTTATACGATAAACGTTGGCAACGAGATTTATTTTAAAGAAGGTGGTTCATAAGGTGGTGTAATGATGCAGTGTCCTGTAACGTATGATAAATGTGTTTTGGGTTAAAGTTAGCGTGTATGCGTGTGTAACTATGTATTATATTAATTGTTAAATGTTGATGCGGAATTTTTAAGTGAAATGACAATTTTAAAGTGTATATTTGTCTATTTTGCAAAACATGACGTTAATAAACAAGCTTTATATAAAAATAAATTTGTTTTTTTTTTTTATAAATTCCTTTATCTATTGCAAATTATAAACTAGGCGGAGAATCGGGGGGCGGGGGTTGTTCAGGGGATCACACGGTTATTAAAAATAAATGCTGTTCCATACATTTTAACTGCGTAGGTATTGCACGTTTCTATGAAACAGCAGATTTTATTTTTGATAACCGACAAAAAAAAATCTGGTAGGGGTAGGGTCTAGAATCATTTGGCAAATTCGTGGTTACAGTTTGCTGATGTCCTTGCCATCTTGTATAACCAAATATACAGCAGCAAAATTAATCTTTAGGTGACATCGCTGGTAGTGCAGTGCAGTGATAACAAGGGCAGTTTTGGTTCGAGTTACGAGTTGTAAGGTCGTAGGTTCGAACACAGCCAGGTGCTTTACTTTGTGTAAATCATAATCACTACTGCTCTCAAAACGGTGAAGGAAAAAATAGTGAGGAAACTGCATTCTAGAGCCAAAACATTCGAAGACTTGACAACCGATCCGCACTGGGCTCACGTTAGATTCAGTTCACTCCCTCTCCAAGAGAGGAGGCCTTTGTCCCAATAGTGGGAACATCATAGGCTAATTATGTACTGTAAAGGTTATCCTAAATCATATAACATGGAAACATGGCATTTTCTCCAGAAATCATGACGTAAGTAACTATAAGTATTAAGTAAGTCTATAAGGTTTTGGGTTGCAAGAAGAAGCCTCCTCGTGTAGCGCAGTTTGTTCCGCCAGTTACTCAACTGAACCGAGCGCTCGGCGCATCCTGGACAGTCACACCCAACACCTTATCTGACTGGCCAATTCTTCCCTTGCGGTGGTAGGGCTAACGCCCGCCTGGTTTGCGAACACCCTCCCACAGGATTCCGGCGTCAAGCAGCCTGCTGTGTTTCTTCGATGCGTGGGAGTTCCAGTGCCTTAGGCATCTTCTGGGCATGCTCGTTCCATCATATACCTCATCCATCGATTTCCATCAGGCGTGATCGAGGTCGGGTCGCGGGCCTTTCAGCAATAAAAAAAAGTATTAAATAATTAAGAGTTTAAATTTAGCATGTTTCAGGAAGGTGCACTTATCTATAATGAGATACTTATATTAATTAACGTAATATAACATTACGCCATGTTATCCGAAGGGTTAGACAGGAATTAATTATTTTCGATTTTCCATGAGGACTGAATTTGGCTTCTCATACACTAACTGAAAATAGAGAAATGGATGTGATGCAAACTCGTGCGAAGTCAACAGACTTACAACAGATAACAGAGGACACAATATTATCCATACTAATATTATAAATGCGAAAGTGTGTCTGTTTGTCTGTTAATTCTTCACGCTTAAACCGCTGAACCGATTTAGATGAAATTTGGTATAGAGATAGTTTGATTCCCGGGAAAGGACATAGGATACTTTTTATCCCGACATTGCCACGAGATCTAAACTTATGCGGGTGAAACCTCGGGGCACTGCTAGTTTTATAAATGCGAAAGTGTGTCTGCCTGTCTGTCTGTTACCTTTTCACGTTTAAACCGCTGAACCGATTTAGATGAAATTTTATATAGAGATGGATTAAGTCCGGGGAAAGGAAATAGGATAGTTTTTATCCCGATATTCCCAAGGGATCGACACTTATGCGGTTGAAACCGCGGGCTGTTGCTAATAAGCTATAATTTTAGGTATGAATCGTAATGACACTTAGGTATATTAATAAACCTGTATTGTCCCACTGTTGGGCAAAGATCTCCCTCAGCTTAGAGAGCTCTAGCTTGAGAGTGTAAGGAAGTGAATTATGATTAGGTTGTTTTAATAACTGTACAGCAGGTCGCACGTCGTTGGTTTGTAACACATCGTCTAACAAAAAGTAATCGACTTAGGTAGCCATGTAAATACAGAAGAAGCGCCGGTAGAAGCGTAGTACGGAGTTTCAATAGTATGGCTATTGAAATTGCGTAAGCCAATCCGTCCATCGTGCGGCCTACTGTACATCTAGGGCCTTTGTTATACTTTGTATATTGATAAAAAAAAAATCTTGCATGAAAACGATATTGAAGATATATATTTGAATTGTGATAAAAACATTAGGCTGGATGCCAATGTTCTGTATTTTAGAATCCAAATAATAGCCTTTCAGCATCGATAAATTGCTGCAAACTTCAAGCATAATACGCTCATAAATATAAACAACCCCTAAACAAACTTGGCCAATTACGAACAACTTTACTATTTTGTATGGATTACTTCTGCATCGCAATTAGTTAGAGTCCATTGTTTGATCTGTAGTCTCAATTGGCATTGGTAATAATAACGGACCACAATAAGGGCCGAAGGAATCCCCCACGCAAGGGGAGGGAGGGGGCAATACGGGGGATCGTTGTGCTTCCTCCAGCAGACGTTAATCTTGCGGAATTCCGAGCAAATGCGGATAGATCCATCGTCGCTATCCGCTCGTCTCGATTCCGTTTCGAGTTGCTGAGAATTATTTTTCGCATTACGAAATCGACTTGGATTTCTGGAGCGGTACTGTTGAAAAGTCGGTTTTTGTTGTTGAATGTTTTGTGAGAAGACTTTGCTGCTGTAATGAAAAGATATCAAAAAGAGAATCATAAATATGAATTTAAACACAGACATTAATAGTGTACAGACGCCAGCACATGAAGCTACCCGAAACTGTCAAATTTTCCCAATCAACTTTGAACCTTATGCTTTAGTGATAAAGTTGAAAATCTATTAAAGAAATTTGACAGATTGTAGTAGCTTGATGTGCTGGCGTCTGTACCTACTAAAGTTACTTTTAATAGAAAACTGGCAGTTTTGGTACAGCTGGTAAATTTGTCACATACTTCGCGTGGTACATTTAAAAGACACCTAACCTTCACTTGTTTTACAAAAGCTTTAAATAAGACAAAGCACCTTTCCTCCCAAAACGTCAAAACCCAGCAGCTTCAAACCAGGCAATATGACACCACGCTTAACATACATACAGGTGCACACAACCTTCGTAACACATGTACAAACAATATCCAGATTTATATGTTCCCCGTATATTACGTCACTAGGAGGATATTGCCACTAGAATTTCCGGGGAGGCACAGAATGGATAGGCTACAGAAGGCTGGCTTCTTACAACGAGTGCAAGCATACATAGTCCCGGCTCATGTACTCGTACATGCAACGAATTCAAGCGCACTCGCGACGTCTTCTCTCTTAATCCGTCAACGAAGTTATGAGCCCGTCCGAAAGTAGTTGATTCGTCATAAATTGTATAAATTATAATTACATATAATTTTTCGAAAGGACAAAAACACATCGCGAGTAGGGACAGCTGTCAAATTGTGTTATCATTCATTCTGCGAACTAATCATATCTCCGTTGGTGATATGGAGTAGGCAACTTCGACCGAAACTACGGAATTCGTGGTTAGGGTGCGCGGTTATTTGTGCTTGCGTCTGACTTCGGTCTATGCCTTCTGTAGCTATCTATTCTGTGGCTGGTATGCGAGAGACAGTTTCGGTACACTACACCGAAAGATCCCGCAATATGCTTTGTACTCATGGTACTTTATGCTTTTTGATATTGAAGTGAAGCTTTACGAATTTAAAATTGTTTGAAAATGGGACGAGAAGTTTAAGGAATTTTTCATTTTGACGTAAGTAGGTTGTATTCTCTATTCTTCAACTCTTATATGGAAAGGAGGGCAATGGCCCCAGTATTGACGTGAACTCACTTCAAGCATAAGTATATAAGCTTGGTAAGTTACCAGTAATACTAATAATGTGCAATTAACTTTTCATTTTGTGGTGGCGAAGTGGTAATGGCCGCGAGTTGTAGGTCGTAGGTTCGAAAAAGTAATGCACCTTTCTCTGGCATAGGCACTTTACTTTGTGTAAATTATTTGATTACCAATGCTCTTAAAACGGTGAAGGAAAACATTGTGTGGAAGCCGGCATTTCCTAGAACGAAAAATTTGAAGATATGTGACATCCACCAACCCGCACTGGTCTCGCGTGGTGGATTACGACCCACTACTCCCTCTCACCTAAAGGAGGCCTGTGTTTCAGCAATGGGAACATTATCGGCTGGTTATGCGAAGATGCTGAGAATCACTTTTTGAACGTCAAAATTACATCAGACAGATTCCCAAAACGCCAGCCCTTAAAAGCCGCAAAGAAGAAGGCGCGCAAGAAACTCTCCAGCAGCAGAGCTGTCTGTTAAATTAGAATGACTTGAGTTAGTCAAGTAAATATAAAAAAATAGAGTGTCATAACGACGGCACCACCAAATACTGGTCGATAATAAACCGTAATGAAGGCCAATTGTCGTAATTGAAACGTTTAAAATAGTGTCGCAATCTCATCTCAGCGCGCAATCTCATCTCAGCGACAATCAAGGTGAATTTTTTTTAATGTAGGGTAATTAGAAGTATTTCTGACAGATTGAGACAGATTAGAATGCGAACGTTCCTAAAAATACGGGAATACCCTTCTGTTCTTTTTGAAACAGGCGAAGGTCGTTCGCCTAATTTGAATTTTCAATCATTCCCGAGAATGAACTGAAGCAAACAAAATGATTGGGTTCATTATTATGTTAAATCCGACGATTCTTGTTTAAAAATCTGCATTCATCTGCAAAAAATCAAAAGTCTATAACATCCAAGAACAATTTCACACTCAATTTCTCTATAAACAGAAAACGAATCTGCTATTGTACATAATAAACATGCCATGAAATATGGCTTCCCAAAGGGTTTCCATCCAGGAGGGGTAATGGTGTTGCTCTGTTTATAGCCAAGTGTGATTGATGGGCTCTTATCTGCAGGTGCACGTGGCCCAGCGTGGCTTGGCCCCCCACCTTGAAATATGGGCCATGCATATTTGGGGGATTATTAAGGAATAAAAATAGTGAAGGTGTGCGTTAGGCGATATTGGGTTAGTACTCTGCTTTTATAAACGTAGATATACTTATATAAATGTACAAAGGTTATTGATATTTTCCGTGGTGACCTTACCTACTTTTTTTTACTGGAAAGCTTTGAAGGTTGAAAAGAATTATTTGCTTTATTACCTAATTGCTGGTTGCATGCTGTAGGTCAATTGGTTTACAAGCTTTTTAAATAAATAAGGAGTGGCGTTTTTCTGTTGAATGCCATAAATAACTTTTGCTGTGGTTAAAATTGTTCACGTTATGCTTTGCTTTCTGACTTCGCTTTGGGCCTTTATGGATTATTATTGGGCCTTTAAGAACAAGCATCTTCTGGGCACGCTCGTTCCATCATATACCTTATCCATCACTTTCCATCAGGCGTGATCGGGGTCAACAGCGGGCCCATTTAGCAATAAAAAAAAACGAGTGTGCTTATGACCACACGACTGAAGTGAAACTTAAAGAGAGAAAGAAAATGTGCGCGCGCACTGCTGTCTCTTGCTTATATCCCCCACTTAACTTCCGTTCGCCTTGCCCGATCACACTTTTCGTAACGCTTACGTCACGCGTTCGCCAGCTTACTCCCCAAGTCAAGCGTGCGTAAAGAAGTTTCACTTCAAAAATACATATAACTAAAAACTTATTACATATTTGGTTTGTTAACAATGTTTCTGTATATTAACTGATTGCTGTTATCAAAAGTCGCCCGCAACTTCAGCGTAAAATTTGGGGGGGGGGGGATCGTACCCCCCTTCGCATCGCATCGCCTGCACGTGCTAGAACTTCTTTTTCGCTTAGCGTTGTGACTTTTTTCTTTTTGCTCCTTAGGGTCCTAGCATGATGTTATACTATAGCCTATATATAGCTTTCCTCAAGAATCGGGCTATCAAATGCAAAATGATTTTTTCAAATGCGACTGTTAGTTCCGGAGATTAGGTACCTCCTACATACAAACTTACACGCAAACAAACAAATTTTGCCTCTATACAGATGTTGTTATCTCTACTATTTATCAACATCAACATAATTATATTCTAGTTTCCAGCGTCGGGGACTTTTTCATACCTGAACATCTCCACTATTCACTCATACGATACGTCTTCAGAATCTTAAAATACGCTTATAGCTTCCCAATGTCCATACACTTCCTTGCAAAATGATCTAATTCCAAGATTCCTTCAAACGTCTTCCAAATTTTCCAAGAATTCCCAGCTCCCATACTTGTAAAATTATCTAATTCCAAGCTCACTTATCATTGAACCTGCAAATTGATAACTGTATCATTTGAATCACTCGGGAGCCCATTGCAAGATGGCTCAGCATCACAGATTTGTTCCCGTTCACTACATTAGCGATGGAAGCAGGCAGCTGTCGTTTGAGATTAATGGCCGTACCATGAGTTTGATGCGATTTTTGATAGACTTGTGTTAGTTGGGTTATCTTGAAAAATAGTAAAGATCTAACAGAAATAGAGGCTTGTGTTACTGCAGAAGTTACGACTGACAGGTACAAATAGTGTCCAAACAGAATTTTGATATGTTTTATTTTGATATCCTTTTGATTGGTTATTAAAATACGATAACTATTTAGAGTTCTAGCAATAAGATTAAAATAAATTGATATAAGAACTTTATGTTAATTAAGAAAAAAAAAATCCATCCTTACCTTCTGGTGCTATTGCATGTTGACACAACATCGAATAATAAATCTTCCTATCGAAAAATGAAGGGAGCGATTATTATCCGCGCTTCAAACTTTCCTCCAAATTATGATTAATACGATCGAGTTAAAGCAGTAAACGGTTAATCCATCAACTAGTAGGGGCCTTAGCGAACGTGACTTATCTCTGTATTTCGCTAACATCCCTCATTCGCATCGATTCGTTTCGCTTCGCTACATAAAACGTGATCGACGGAACACACAAGAAATTCGCTTTCGAAACATTGCATCCGAGGATCCGAGGGCTTCTTGTACTTGATATACGGAGCTTTAGGTCGGTTTGTTTGTGCTTATCTGAGGAAGTAAGGGTCTTTATTGGATTATAGGTAAGTCATGGTACCTGGGAAGTATCTGCGTCAGCGAAGCAGCGCAGGGGCAAGACGAGTGCGCGGAGTACGCATTTGTTCGCTTGGCAGAGGTAAGTTCATAACTAATGTTGTGGAAGGAAGCACAGGCATTCTTCTATTTTTTTTTTGCTTTTCGATAATAGAACAGGGAAAAATAATCTACTTATCTTATTAAAGAGATCAATGGATAATATGCTGACGATATTACAAGAAAACAAATAAATAAGTTGGTGAAAATATTGTTGCCTGAAAATTCAAAAATAAGTTAGAAGTGGGATGGGATCACAATTAGGTATTTGTAATTTATCTCAAAAGAGACGTGTACAACACGAACGATCGATGAAAACTAATAGAAGTAAAAGCTAATAAACATAGTGGTATAAAGTTCTCGGTAACTTCAAATCAGTCAGTACCTAGTTGAGTTTCAACACCTGGCTTGGAACGTCGGGAAATGTAAATAAAACTAGTTTAACTTTACTGTATAATGTGCGGTAAGTGGAGAAAGTAAGCAAATAATTGACTTCGTCGGAAAGCCGCAGTTGGACCCTTGGATAAGAATGTTGCAACCATTTTCTAGCAGGGAAAACAACGTTATCTAACGAACAGAGTTTAGATAAAAACCTCTTTGGCGCCGATTCTGTTGTTCACAAACTAAACTAAAAAGTGCATGCATCTTTTTCTGTCTATTTCACTAAGAAAAGTACAGAAGACAAATATTAGTTTAGTCCTGTCAAATAAAGATACTCCATAGACAAATTTAGACAAGATTAAAAAATTGGCTATTAAAAATACGTCAATTTACGTCAGGCGCTGACTAATTTGACAGGACTAAACTAAAATTTATCATCTGTCCTTTTCTTAATGAAATAGAAAGAAAAAGATGCCTGAACTTAAATTTAGTATAGTCTGTGAACAATAGAATCGGCGCCATTATCAGCCTATAATGTTCTCACTGCTGGGACACAGGCCACATTTTCTCTCTGTGAGAGGGAGTGGGCCGTAATCCACCACCCGAGCCCGGTGCAGGTTGGTAGATGTCACATGTCTTCGAATTTTGGTACTAGGACATGCCGGCTTCCTCACGATGTTTCCATTCACCGTTTTGAGAGCAGTGATGATGAAATTATTTATACAAAGTAAAGCGCCTGTCAGGCTTCGAACCTAGGACCTGCAACTCTTAGGTTCCTGTCGTTACCACGGGGCCACAACAGCCCTGATAAAAGTCTATGTGGTTAATTATACAGGATCATCATCTGCCTAGCCTTTTCCCAACCATGTAGGGCTCGAAAAACCAGTCTTACCAAGGGTTATCGTATTTTCCAGTAACTGGGTTGTGGAGATCGAGTAGGCAGTCGCTCCATGTAAAATACAGGTTTTCAGCTGCATTTGGTTAGACTGGAAGTCGACCCCAACATAGTTGAGAAAAGGATAGGCAGATTGAGGTAAATCAGTATTGCTCGACTTGGTGGGGGCACTACCGTGCCCCCAGATAGAAAACCCCGCATTCACTCAAAAATCAATAAAATATATAAATTCGCCAGGTTATGGATATGCAACCATAAACAAGATGTTAATGTTTTATTTCGATTTCAAAACTTTCATATTACATTAGGAATAAAAAAAGTTGTGTTTTAATATACATAATATTATGTAGTAGACCCCATAACAGCCGCACAGGTCGATATATCAGGTTAAGTTACGCTTGCCGCGGTTGGTCTGTGGATGGGTGACCATCTTTACACACCGTGACCCCTCCGTGCCTCGGAAAGCACGTTAAGCCGTTGGTCCCGGCTGTCATTCGTGGATCTTTGACAGTCGTTACGGGTAGTCAGAAACCCGAAAGTCTGACAACCAGTCTTATCAAGGGGTATCGTATTACCCAGTAATTGGCTTGTGGAGGTCAGACAGGCAGTCGCTGCATGTAAAATACTGGTATTCAGCTGCATCCGGTTAGACTGGAAGCCGACCCCAACAAAGTTGCGAAAAGGCTGGGTAGTGTATTTATACACTACAACACAATTAATACGGCAAACCATTGCATACTTTATTTTTACGCTGATTTCCGCTATAAAACCTGCAAAATTGAAATTAAAGTAAACGAAGCGGCTTATTTACATTGTTTTGTATTAAATAATAATAATAAAAAACCATATAATTTTTTATTCGACGGCAAAAATCAATAATTGATGCCACATACAAATTAAAGTGACCTTATCGAAACGTGTGTCATGACGTTGCTGCAATCACTAGTTCCATCTGTCAAAAAACGGTTAACCCAGTGGACAGAGTTTAATTAATATAGTTTAATTATGTTGTACTATCTGCGCCCCGCGGTTTTACCCGTATAAAGGTCGAACCCGTGTGAATAACGGGATAAAAGTAGCCTATATGTTATTCCAGGGTGTCAGTTACCTCCATACAAAATATTATCAAAATTGGTCCAGCCGTTTGAGCGTGAAGAAGCAACAAACCTATAAACACACACACACTCACAAACTTTCGCCTTTATAATATTAGTGTGATTATGAAATGTGTGATTCTTTTCAAATGTTTTTTTACTGTCCAAGCTTATTTCGTTTAATTATTGAGGGTTGTCTAGCCTGATTACTTAATTATAAACATTTGTACGTCATAGAGCATAACATAACGCAATCTTTATTATCTTATAATATCATGAAATACGTACTTACTCACTTATAGTACCTATGCTAAACAAATGAATAAGTAAATGATTTATGACTTAGCATTTTGCTTCTTTTGATATATTTCAATAGTTTCGAAATTCCAAATATTAATTTGTCTCGGTTGTCAGTGTCAACAACAGCTTTGAACTTGATAATTAAGACCTCGGTTTCAATTACTTGCTCTAGTTAACTAATCATTAATATAAATCGCCATCGAAACTATTAGACATAGCAATTTTCATATATCAAGTGCAGTTCCAATCAATTTTAATAAGCAATTTGTTTGATAAATTAACAGAGCACATGATTTCAATGATAGGAATGACATGAATGTTTGTGGCCTTAAACGTTCATTTGTCGGTTATTGAACTTTATATAGTAGTATATAAAATATAGTATACAACGTTATTTTTAGTATATGCGAAACCTGAATATAGTTTGTTCAGAATAAGTAACTGAATCCATTCCAATAATTATCCCCATGTTATATTTTGTCCCAAAAATATTTAAAAAAGGTTAAAAGTTGGACACCGAGCGACACTAGTAGGTTAGGTACCTGGGTATTATTATCAATGAGCGCAAGACGGCACGGCGCAAGCGGCGCGGGTGAGCATGTTTTTGTACGGCCGAACAGGTAACTTAACAAGCTAATAACTTTGTGATGCTTCATGAAACATTTTTTGATATTTTGTACATAGATTCTTTACCTAAAAATACTAGCCACGTGTTTTGGGTTTCGCATAGGTATATACTAAAAATAATGATGTATATAAAGTTAATGAAAATGCATTGTTGTTCTATTACATACGAGTTTCGATAAGAGGTACCTTGTACATTTATCCTGACTATATATATTTTTTAATATAATAAATGCGAAAGTAAGTTTGTTTGTTACCTTTTACACTTAAACCACTGAACCTATCATTTTGCATATACTTTGTCACGTGTGCAGAAACGGACATAGGGTACCTTTCACCCCGAAAAAAAGTGCTGTCCCCGAGGAAAACAACAATAACGTTATTATGATAATAGATGGCGCCACGTGTCTTTCGAACGGGATCGACACTTATACGTGTGAAACCGCGGGGCGCTGCTAGTAAGGCAGCAGTATAATTATGATATAATCATAGTCAGCCTATAACGTTTCCATTGCTGGGCTACAAGCCTTCTCTCTCTCTCTCTCGTGAGAGGGTATGGGCCGTAATTCACCACGCGGGCCCAGTGCGGGTTGATAGATGTCAAATGTCTTCGTATTTTTGTTTCTATCTTCCTTCGCCGTTTTTGAGGGCAGTGGTGATGAAATAAATTACACAAAGCCTGGGTACCTGCCTGGGTAGTTACCTGCCTGGGTTCTAACCTACAACTCATAAGTCAGGGCCGTTACCACTGGACCACCACTGTACACTGCTCTCTCTGTTATAATACACTAGCTTCAGCCCGCGACTTCGTCCGCGTGAAATTTCACCCTCCCCCCATTCACCCTCTTAGGGGTGGAATTTCAAAAACCGTCATAGCCCGAAGAATTGCCAAACTTAAGTGGCAGTGGGCAGGGAACATTGCTCGCAGAACAGATGCCGTTGGGGCCGAAAGTTACTGGAGTGACGACCGCGTACCGGAAGACGTAGCGTTGGAAGGTGTCCCACAATGGTGGACCGACGACCTTGTGAAGGACGCAGGAACCAATGATATTATAAAGGAAAGATACGCTACGTTCATACTGAGCGACATTATGTATTGTTGCGTTGTTATTACAAAGTACTTACATATAGGTGTATAGTAGTTTTCAACTACGACTGCGATAGATAAAACGGAACGTATGACACAGAAAGAGATAGCTATCTGTAGTGAGTTGCTCGCTGCTATTAGCCGACTAAAAGAAACTACAACAATTGTCTGAATTTGTCTGCAGCAATTTGCGCGCGCTAGTGCGATATATCATTGGCAGGAACCCGTTGGATGCGAGAAGCACAAAACCTGTCGATGTGGAGGTGCTTGGTCCAGCAGTGAATGTCTTTCGGCTGAAATGATGATGATGATCCACTAAACGCGATTATGTTGTACCTGTTTCGAGCCAATTATGAAAATAGGAATTCCTGTTCTTACGAGTATCTATTTCTTAAGAAGGAATAATTGTAAACTACACTAGACTTTGTATGGTAGACTGAACAGTTTTCCTCCAGCAACAGTAGGGATTATAGTATTACCCTCCAAGATGCGTTGCAGCGAGCTAAGCGGAGGTTCAGTAAGCCCTGTAATAAGTGTTAAGGTTACAACTTGAAAGCCTCCACTGCTGCTTGGAAACTTAATGTTATTAGCATAGATCGGAGTAGGTAGATTGATTTTTGGTACTTGTATCATAAATGCCCACAGAAAGAATAACATAGATAAGCCATTTTCCAGGAAAGTAATTCCGATATTTCCGGATCCAATTAATTATTGTTAATATTGGTAGTGATATTATTACTACTCAACTCAAAATTTAATTTTATCTGTATTTATATTTATTATTTATCTGTTTTCACGACAATTCCAATTCCGAAATTCCGGAGGAATATATACGTTTCGGATAAATGACCCCAATTGAATCTACCTACTCCGATCATTGGTTATTACACTTTGAGATGTATTTGCACATACGAAAAGTTCCTGTGAGTTTTTCAGAAAACTGTCAATCCAATTAATGACTTTATAAGTACACAAAAGTTTTAGGCACGACTTCACGGATAAAAAATAATTTATGATGGTTACATTGTTTAGCAACAAAACATTTATTACACATTCTGTAGTTAAATATAGCCACAAATAGATACAACATTATTAAACAAGGATAGTAGAGAATTAAATTAATCTTGGTCCATGTATGCATCTTTTTGATTGACGTAACTGTACCATGCCTTAAATCACTGAAAACATTTAACCCTAAACGTATTCAAAACATCATTTTGTCTGTCATCTTCAAACTATTGATAAAAATGAATCAACTTTTTTTTTAATAATTGAGCGCTAAATGTAGATATTTAAATAATAAACTCGAGTTGCTTATTCAGCTTCATCAAAACACAAGTATATCAACAGGTAAGAAAATGTTGCCAGCTCTCAAGCGCGCGTATTCCTTAATATCAGCAATAATTCCCGGGAAACGTCGTTCCCGAGTATCTACGGTGACACGCCATCCATCTTGCTCATTTTTACTCCGAAGCTCGTCCGATACACAGTTAGATTTTGATTGGATGGAGCTCCGTCGAATAAAAAGGAGTGGGAACTGGGAAAATTGTTTTTTGAAGCCGTATGAAGCTGTCGCCAATTTTACGGCGTTCAAATTTCTACGCGGTTTTTTGCAGTGTTTGTTGAACTGGGAATATCCTTTGAGGAAGCGGAGTAGTCGCTGTTTTGTTTACTTACGAATTAGTAGAGAGCACTAGTTTTCTTTTAAGGAACTGTAACTCTTATTTGGGGTTGCTTGAAAATGTAGCATTAGGCCCTTTTGGCATTATAATCTTTGTTTTCTGTTTTTATTGAGCTGCACGATTTTTGACAAATGCGTGCACTGATTGGACAGGTCCGCTCAATCTGTGTGGTTCTTTCCTCAAAAGACCATTTCAGACATTAATCTACATGGTCTTCACACGATCTGACCAAGATTTTGTCTGGACTTTAAAAGAGACTGTGACCTCTGAGTTTATTTCGGCCTTTCTTCTCAGAGTAGTTAGATAGGAAACGTCGACCACATCTAGTTCAAAAAATATGATGACGTGTAAAAGTGTTTGTAAAAACCTACTTACAGAAAATAAATCATTTATCATTTATAGTTTTAAGGTGTATTTATTTTGCTGTAATGCCAATAAACGCATTTTTCTTTTTTTCTTTCTTTCATTATGCTGAGCGATGGCCGTTTTCCGTGGATGTGACGCATATTTTCCCCAAACTTGTTCTTTTTTGTGTTTTTACTCGTCGTCGGTTTGCCGTAAACAAATGTATTTTCTTTCTTTTAAAATTCTTGCTATATTTCGTTGCCTGGATAGGTATTTTTTGTGGAAGAAATGTGAACGTAGGAGGCTCTATGCAATGAGTCTGTTCTCCGTTTTCGCTGAGAATAACATACTAAGATCGCAAGTTCATCGTGGTGTTTCTTTATTAAATCTTATCTTTTAAAGCAACATTTGCTAACTCCAAATCGTTATCTAAATATTCTGGCCTCTTTGTTTAGTTATTTTATTATTAGGGCTACCTGTGGTATAAAACAGGCAGCGTTATCTCAAATATATTCGGGTCTGCTTAAGATACTTACCAAAAACATTCCCGGTCTCCCGTTATCCCTAGGACAGGTCCACTCAATCTGTGTGGTTCTTTCCTCAAAAGACCATCTCAGACATCGATCTACATGGTCTTCACATGATCTGACAAAGATTATGTCTGGACTTTAAAAGAGACTGTGACCTCTGATTTTGTTTCAACCTTTCTTCTCAGAGTAGTCAGATAGGAAACGCCGACCTTGACGCCTAAAAAGGCCACTTTGGAGAATCATAAAAGGATAACATTACGAATTATAAAATGGCGAACACAGTTCGTGTTTTTCTTTTTTTCGCTGCACTACGTAGGTACAATCAAAGAGATTGGATTTGGGTTGGGTTGATTGGTATTTTAGCACAGACAAAAAAAGATAACTGAAAAAATGCTTCACCAATGGGATTTGATACGATTAACTTAACAGTTAACTGTCTATTTTGTTATCCTTTTATGACTCTGCCAAAGTGGCCTTTTTAGGCCGCCTTATCCAGTTTTTAAAACATGATTGACGTGTAAAAGTGTTTGTGCAAACCTACTTACAGAAATAAAATCATTTATTTCTACTAGAAACAACAAAATACCTACCAATTTTTCGGGATATCTCAGTACCTATGTCCCGAAAAAGAATTATTTTGTCAGACATTATTCCTATGTATCACGCGAACTCCAGTAAACTTTTCTAGTCCATATCGTGCCACGTACTGCAAACAGGCCAAAGGGATTAAGCTGCCATATGCGAGCTTGTAACTTCATTGCATCCAGGATCAACCAAATGTAATCAGCGATAATTTAATCGATGGCCAATGGCGACCGGATTACTGCACGGATTACTTTTAAAAAATCCCGACATAAACCGTTTAATGTGTATAAAAATAACACCAGTGTTTTGCGATACGGAAAAAACAATTTTTTTTTTTGTTGTGGCAACAAATTTGGCACCCGCGTTCATCAGATAGAGGCGGTGGCGGTAGTGGACTAGTGTCTGATAGTACAGACGCCAAGCACATCAAACTACCCGAAACTGTCAAATTTTCCCAATCAACTTTGAACCTAATGATATAGCAATAAAGTTGAAAATCCATTGAATAAATTTGACAGATTGTTACTACATTCGACATTAATTGTACAGACGCCAGCACATCAAACTACTGTTTGATGTGCTGGCGTCTGTACAATTAATGTCTACTGACTTTATATCAGACTAGTTTTTGCCCGTGGCTTCGCCCGCGTGGATGTCGGAAATTATTCCACGGAAACGTACTACCGGGATAAAAAATATCCTATCTACTAACCCAGGTCATGTTCTACCCATGTACCAAATTTCATCTAAATCTGTTCAGCCGTTTTAGCGTGAAAGCGTAACAAACAAACAAAGACACTTTCGCATTTATAATATTAATAGTTAGGATTAGGACGTAGTACAATTTACTGTCAACTAACATTATGTCAGGGCAGTGGTGGTTCAAATGGTATCCGCCCCGACTTACGATTTGTAGGTCGTGAGTTTGATCCTAGGTAGGCACTTTAATTTGTGTATTTAATTTCATCACCACTTCTCTCAAAACGGCGAAAGAAAACATCGTGAGGAAACCTTAACCAAAAAACCGAAGACATGTGACCAGCCCGCACCGGGTGGCACTTCGAAATATATACCTTAAGTCCGACACTACTGCACTCCGACAAAGCGTTTCTTCGACATAACTTAACTAGGAAACGATGCGACTTCAACGACACGCTTCTTCGACAATAATGGTAGTCCGACATGAGTCAATTTCGACGTACTGTACTCCTGCATGCTGTACTTCGGCAATAGCTTACTTCGACGTGATATATCTGAGACACGATGCTACTTCAAAACTGGTATTCAACTGTATGCAGTTAGACTGGAAGTCGACCCCAACATTGTTGGGAAAAGGCTACGCAGATGATGATGGCAATAGTAGTCACCAAAACCACCACCACTGTCTGAACAACGCATAATACGTTCGTATAGAACTATTAGCATTCGTCAAACCGTTGATGACGGTTATATACAATTGTTGAACCCAACCCGACACAACCCGAGTAGCGTTTAGGTAACCTAGTTTCCCACGAACCACACAGGGTAATAACGACACACTAAACTACTAACATAATGCTACAGCTGTAAAGTCCATCACAATATTGACGCTAAAATAAGATTTTCCAGGCGTATTACGTGATCATGCAAATAGGCTTGTGAAATTAGTCATTAAGTTCGATCGCGATACCAACACCAACGCGTCCACGATTGCTATCGAACGTCATCAGTTGATGTAATTAGCAGTTAATCTAATGGAACTTGATTGAAGTGTTTTGCTTTTACTATTTTCTTGGAAGCTTCGCGGGGCGGAGTTGTGGACTGTGGATTTTATAGTTATAATATTTTTATGTTTGTTTTACGGTCAGTTTAAGCTACGCTTGCCGCGATTGGTCCGTGGATGGGTGACCATCTTCACATACCAAGAACTCTCCTTGATTCGGAAATGATGATGATTTTAGAAGTCTAGCCTCCGGCACAATTATCGTTTACGTAATATTATAATTAATTCAAGTCTTCGATCGATTCGATGTTTGTGGGGTCAACATGGCTAGAGATCATAAAATAATAGAGTGGGTTGGGAGGAAAAAAGGGAGGCCTTCGTCAAGAAGTGGGACACCACGTAAGCTAATAGAAAAAAAAAAGATGTTTCTTATATTGGTTTTGAAAAAAATTGACGAACGGGTTTAGATATTGAATACTAATAATAAAGGTTTATTCAGAAAAAAATTCAGAAACACATTTACAATGTACAGTCAACAAAAGAGATAAGTATGCAGGATCGTCGGATATAGTTGAAGTTAAGTAAGAAAACGATGGATGTTCTCGAATAAAATTTAATTTTAATATTAAAAAACAAACAGCTCATTTATCAAATTAAATTTCAGTCGACAACATCCATCGGTTTCTTACAAAACTTCAACTATATCCGACGATCCTGCATACATATCTCTTTTGTTGGCTGTACATTACAATTCATTGCAAGTTGCAAAATCTGTACAAAATGTATATAACCCTGACCCGACTAGGACAGCCTGTATTCTGAGACAGAATAGTAGTTCTACTTTCTAATTTGCTCTATACTACTACTACTATTTTATTTAAAATACCTGTCTTTACAAATAAAAACTTTACTTTGAATTTGACTATGACTTTCCACACTCTAGGATCATCCACAACAGCACATAATTATCCCCAAAACATAAACACCACAATCATCAATCTATTCCGTTTTCACCGATCACGAACGCGTCCATTTCACAAAGTCATTATAAAAATGAATGCGTCCAGCAGTGTCGTTTGCGATTATGTACCGGATGTTGTTCCGTGGGAGGGCGCTGACGTCAATTTCCGGCGTGGGCGCTCGTGCCGGAAGCTGCGAAAAACACTTCACTCTCCATACGATTATAATGCAGTGACTGGAAACCGGAATGACGTAAGGGAAATTAGTTTGACGTTTGTTTAAATGATTTTGTAATCGTTGGATTATAATTCTTTAAAGTTTTTATTTATTCTTCAAAAAGCTTACATGTGTGTGCATGCTTGATATAACTTAGCTTTGGAGACAAATCTTGGCGAAAAAATGTGTTCTTCTAATCCCTTTTTCAGAGCAGATTTTAAAGTTGTAAATTTTTGTAAATATCTGAAAATGTTTGTGAATATTTGTAAATGTATGAGTAAAAAGTAGGCTTGGGTTCTATAGGTTGGTTAGGTTTTCTGCCCTTGTGCCATGTTTCTTGGGGTCGGTACAGCACGTTTTTAGGATTCCGTACCCAAAGGGTAAAAATGAGACCCTATTACTAAGGTTTCGCTGTCTGTCCGTCCGTCTGTCCGTCTATCTGTCCGTCCGTCTGTCTGTCACCAGGCTGCAGTCTCAAGAGCCGCGATAGCTAGACAGTTGAAAGTTTCACAAGTTATGTATTTCTGTTGCCGCTATAACAACAAATACTTAAAACAAAATAAAATAAATATTTAAGGGGGGCTTCCATACAACAAACGCGAACTTCTTTGTTCGATATCAATAATGGCAACAGGTACTTGAAATATTCACAAAATACTCAGTTGTATTTTTACTTTAATAATAAATAATAAATTAAAATAAAATAAATATGTAAGGGGGGCTCCCATACAACAAACGTGTTTTTTTTGCGTCGTTTTTGCCTTGTGGTACGGAACCCTTCGTGTGCGAGTCCGACTCGCACTTGGCCAGTTTTTTTCTTCCATTCTTCGCTGTCAACTGTCACTCTATATTATCATTCATTCCTATTTCTTTCATATTATAATCTTTTGGGGTGCAAAGTTCGACGGCTCACATTGCTGTATTGCTGTCACCACATGACACTGGTGGAATAGTCGACATCGGCTCAGTTGCCAAAGATGAAAAAAAAAATACAGTACACAGTAGTTCACAGTTAAGTTACCTCTGATTTTACATGACTGTCTAAATTACAGTGATCCTTATCCTCATTACAATAAGGTTGTTGTTGGGTTGCTGCCACCGACAAGTCTATCAATATCACAGTGATCTTTATTCCCGTTACAATAAGGTTGATGTTGGGTTACTTCTGTCAGAGGTAAAATAACTGAACGGACTGTATAACAAAGTTCTATATTCAATTTCGGATTTCCTATAGATGCCACTTGCTTTGTAAATAAAGATTCAGATAGGAAAATGCCACCCGTTCCGTGAATTACGTTTAAATAAATGAGTTTGCCAGAGTTTTTTTCTACAATTTGCAACAAATTGAGTTTTAAATTATAAAAGTTGGAAACAGCTATTTTATTTGGGCAGGTCGTGTAGAGATTGTAACCTGTTTGGTGCTACCATGCAACCTTTTCCAGTATGATGATGGCTGAAATTATGAGATAAACACTATTACGAATTTGGAATAGAAGAAAATAATAGAGAGTTTGCTTAGAAGAGCTGACAGATGTCATGATATAAAATGCAAAATAACAAAAGAAAAAAGTTATGCAAGCTAAACTATAATTACTCGTTTATTTATTTTCCCATTGATGCCTATTTTTCTGATGTATGTCTCTAGAAACTGAGTTTAAGGTTGACAAATATTTATGATCTTTGTGTAAATAAAGATTATTTTATGAATTTTACTAATATTTTTCTATCAGATATAACTTCACTTCTAATCCAGTAAATTCTTTCATCGTTACTAATAATTATATTCATTCGACAATATAAGAAAATATTTTCCTAATATTTTTATAATATGTTATTTTAATATACTGCCTCGTTGGTCGCAAGGTTCGATTCCCAGGTAGGGCGAAGCGTTATTAGATTTTTATATCTAAAATTTCTCAATAGCAGCCCGGAGTTCGGATTTGTGTCCGGTTGATGGCAGTAGACTTAAAACATCTTGTTACTACAGCAGAGCGGGAGGAGTCATTTGATGATTTCCCATCCTCAAAAAAAAAAAAAAAAAAGGTAACCTCTGCCTAACCCTTTGGGGAATACAGGTATGATGTTAAGTTATTTTCTAAATAATATTTAGTTATTTTACTAAACATAAACAATAAATAAATAAAGCTACATGCATGACATTGACGGATCACTTTGAAAAATAAAAAATG
The DNA here is from genome assembly GCA_916614155.1 of Mesoligia furuncula. NCBI lineage: Eukaryota > Metazoa > Arthropoda > Insecta > Lepidoptera > Noctuidae > Mesoligia > Mesoligia furuncula. Next base: position 17,985,061 of record OU744801.1, read on the forward strand.
TATCCAGGTAGGTAGATAAAATACCTAACGTATGATATAACGTACTTTTTCAAGGACTGGGAGGTCCCAACTAGAGATGGGTTTCTACCCGGTAAATACCGGGTAAATACCCAAAATACCCAAATGCAGGGTTTTTACCCAGGTAAATACCCAAATGGTGGGTATTTACTTTTTCATTATTGTTTTAAGTCTTTTATACACTTTAAGCAATAAAAAATGTTTATCAAATGTGTTTTATGCATGAAATGTAAATGGTGTCAGCAAAGAATAGTTTTCTACTAACAAATCATATAAAAATTGTACGTCTGTATTTTTTACATATTATATTAGGTGGTTTATATTACATTTGATTATAGTAGTTTTAAATTAAAGACTATTTGAATATCACAGCATGTCGTAACAAATATTTATTGATAAAATACATTAAATAAACGTGAATCATCAAACTCTTGAGTATGTAAGATGAAGATAATTACTTTTTTATTTTGTAACATAACTTAATATCATTTTTACTCCAAACGTAAGGGTTTGATGAAAAAAAAAAAGTTCTAAGTATGGGGAACTCCCAAAATTTATTGTTTTTTTTATTTTTTGCTATTTTTATGTGAAAATCCTAATGCTGTTCACAAAATACATCTACTTACCAAGTTTCAACAGTATAGTTCTTATAGTTTCGGAAAAAACTGGCTGTGACCTATGGACGAACGGACAGACAGACATGACGAATCCATAAGGGTTCCGTTCTTTGCCATTTGGCTACGGAACCCTAAAAAGGGAGTTCCGATTCCAAATTAAATGAAAGGACATTATATAAAGAGGAAAATCAGCCAAGTTCAGTACATTTTGACCAGTTAGGCGAACACAAATGTACTGACCAGCAGATTTTTTTTTCGCGATTTCAGGTTTGGTCCCATAGTAAAAGTTGTTTTTTTTTCATGACTACAATCACGTGTTTAAGTGTCGTTCACTAATTACCAGTCACCCTATATATGTCATTTATTATATAGAAACTTCATCAAATCAGTTAAAGAAATTTTACATTTATGCTAAAATTACAGTTATTATCAGTTAATAAAGCAATTTAATCAGGCTTTGAGACGAAAAACATATGAAAGTAGCCGAACTTATAACATGGATGTGTTAAAAAAAAACGGGCTAAAATTCACCTAAACTTTATTAAATAAAACGTTCCATAAAGTGTTTATAGTTTATACCCATGCTTTTGGGAATTTACCGGGTAAAAACCCTGATTATACCCAAATTGGGTATTTACCCGGTAAATACCCGATGGGTATTTACCCACCGCCCATCTCTAGTCCCAACTCACGTGTGATTGATGTACCTATTTTCTTTAAGGGTACTCGTATCATGTTTTTATTGGGGTACATATTTGAACGTCGAAAATTAAAATACCTACGGGTAAAATCTCGATGTTGAGGCTGCCTGGAAGAGATCGCAGAAAGCGATAAGGCCGCCCATTGTATGTTTTGTATTAATAATCGTATTTTTTGTTGTTGTTTTTTCTGATGTACATTAAAGTACCTATACAGGGTGAATTTTTCAAGTTGGCGTGGATGGCCAAATCCGAAACTACGAGGAATAGCGAAAAGTACTCAAAGGAGTCGCGGGCTCGATTTTGATGAAAACTAAAACTACATCATTGGATTTTTGAAAAATCAAAATTTCTAGCCAGGAATCAAACCCGTTGATTTTGATAAAACAAACACACACTGTATTTATTACACCACTCGATAGTAATAAGGATCAAATTCTGGGAAGTAGAGGTGCCCCAAGTCCTGAGCTCGCTTCGTTCGCTCTTGCGTCCTAAGTTCTCATTGCCTTTTTTCGAAGTTTACCATCCATGAACTAAGACTATCCATGACTTGTACATAATAAAATAAATAAGGATATTTAGGGCATTCGATACTCTGTACTTCGATATTTAGGTCTTTCGATGTCACTTTTGTAAATAATTAGATTTTAGATATATTTAAGAGCAGTGGTGGCCAAGTGGTAACGGCCGCGACTTACGAGTTGTAGGTCGTAGGTTCGAACCCAGTCAGGCGCTTTACTTTGTGTAAATTATTTCATCACCACTGCTCTCAAAACGGTGAAGGAAAACATCGTGAGGAAACCGGCATGTGCTAGAACCGAAAATTCGAAGACATGTGACTTCTGCCAATCCGCACTGGGCCCGCGTGGTGGATTACGGCCCACTCCCTCTCACCGATAGGAGGCCTGTGTCCCAGCAGTGGGAACATTATAGGCTGATTATGTAGATATATTTGACGTAGGTTATATAACCATTCGACAATATAAACTTAAGTTATTTTAATTTTCGGTTTTATGGTCGTTCGATATTTAAGTTTTCGATGTAAATCACACCCAGGGCTAGCATGGGCTGGGGATAAAACTTTTCTCCACCGGTTATTTCCACTGACAAGGGATAAAATTATTTTATCTACCTGCCAAAGCACGGCAACAGGGGGAAAGAGAATTATATCACTTTTTGACATTAGACGTGGATACTCACCCCCCGTCTATAGCATGGCGACTAGTGGAAGAGAAAAATTACAGATATTTTGACATAACAAAGGGAGAAATTTGTCCTCGTCTTTAGATGGTGGGTTTAAGTATATCTTTTGGAGAAAATATAATTAATTGTACTATAAAAATGTCTCGTGCTTACAGCCACCGTGAATAGTTTATCCACCCATGTCGCCATGCTCGGAGGGTGGACAAAATTGACAGAGGGGAATAGCATTTTCTCCTCTCCCCGTGGATAAAATGTCTCCGGCCATGCTAGCCCTCCTGGTTTGTCCACCGTGAATAGTTTATCCACCCATGTCGCCGTGCTCGGAGGGTGGACAAAATTGACAGAGGGGAATAGTATTTTCTCCTCTCCCCGTGGATAAAATGTTCCGGCCATGCTAGCCCTGCAGGACCCTTAGGAGCCGAACAAAAAGATAAACAAGTCAGAAAGAACGATAAGCGAGCACGAAGTAATAGCGGGCGCAGGCGATGCGATGCGACGGGATAGGTCGGGGGAACAATACATTTCAGAAGCTAGTCGTCGTCGTCGTTTCAGCCGATAGACGTCCACTGCTGGACATAAGGTACCTGCGGTAATTAAGGGCCAGCGGCTATTAAGGACCATCAGAGAAACAACACACATTCAATAGTTTTATAGGTTGGATCTCTCGCATACATAAAAAGGACCAATAGTATTGCTATCTCACGCGCGCGCGTTGCCGTTCGTGCCGCCGTTTTGTCAGAAGCCCCGAGTAAACTCACTGGGGACGGTCGGCGTCACAGTTCCTGATGCAAGAAAATTCATTAGAAAGAAAATTGTGTATTTTACAATAAGTGAACACTAACCACAATAAGTGGTTAAATATTTTGCCTGAAAATATTAATAATGTTGATTTGTTTGTTGTTGGAAAACAATCTATTTTATGTTTTATCAGTTTAGTTTCTTTTAATTTTGTTTCGGACCTTAATAGACTACCTGAGTTTATTAAGGTCCTTAGTAAAGGATTTATCAAAGTTTATTTTTGTTCACAAAATGTTTAAAATCTAGCGATATAGGCATTTTTTTTAGATCTCAAATATATAAAGTTCAATAATATTCCTGTTTTTTATTTCAATTTTGCCTATTTTTCTCAATATTTACGTTTTAATTATGCCGGCTCTTATTTACCGCCTTTACCTTAGGCCTCCCCCAATTTTGGGAGGGTGTGCCATAATCGCCACGCTTGGCAGGCGGGTTGGCGATCGCAGTATGGTATGATGGTGGAATACATAGAGAACGCTGCTGCCCATTCTCCGGTACGACCCTTAGTCGCTTTTTACGACACCCACGGGAAGTAAGGGGTGGTGGTATTCTTTAAGTCCGGCACCACACAGACAAGCTAGACTCAAAAGCTAGTAGTATAATATAATATTGCTTTTACATACGGTGTGGCCGACTAGAGAATGCATTCTTGACACCTGTCAGCTGCATACAAACGAATACGTGTTTTGCGAATTTGATCTTTACGAGTTACTAGAATTGTCGCACAGACAGGTGTCACGAAAACATTCTCTAGACGGCAGGAATGTACGTGGCGGTATCCCATACTAATATTATAAATGCGAAAGTAACTTTTTCTGTCTCTGTCTATCTGTGACCTTTTCTCGCCGTAAGAGGAAATGCGGTCGGAGAGACTTTTGAAAAAGCCTAAGTAGAAAGTTGTAATTCGAGGTTTGGTTCTCGCCTATTGTTTCCTCCAATTGGACCATTTTAAAAGATATTTCATAAACTGAATAAAATGGATATTATGTACTGTGTCTCTATACTTACCTTTTTCATTAAGAGAGTTTATGCCATACGGCTTTTCATACAAACTTTTATGCCCTTATTTTTCGAAATTAATGAACCGATTTTAATGAAACTTCATACGCATAAGCAGGATACAAAGGTCTAAAAAGTTAGTGGAGATCATTTTCGAAATGTCTTATTTAAAAAAAGATAACTGGAAATCTCTTTTTCTTGTATCGGCTGCCTACCTGACCTCCACAATCCAGTTACTGGGTAACAACCTTGGTAAGACTGGTTGTCAGACTCAGCCTTCTGACTATATACAGACTATATAAAGACTGTCAAAGATCCGCGAATGACACCCGGGACCAAAGGCTTAACGTGCTTTTCGAGGCACGGAGGGGTCTCGTTATGTAAAAATGGTGTGCGGCTGTTATTATTTAGTCACGGGCCCATGGTTCAAACGTGCAAATTAAGTTAAATTAAGAAGGTGACTAGCAAAACTGTAGTTAGTGTTTCCAAATTTAATGTCTGAAATAATTTTGTTTGTTAAAGTTCCAAATTAGATTTTATCAGGCAATCCTAAAACCTTAGTGATTAAAAACCGGCCAAGTGAGATTTGCACACGAAGGGTTCCGTATCACAAGACAGAAGTTCAGTGTCATAAGACACGTTTTTGTATGGAGATGGTTTTTGTGTGGTGTGTATTAACTTTATATTATTTTGGAGTGGCGACCGCGTACCGGAAGACGTAGCGTAGGCCGGAAGACATAGACTTGTGAAGGCCGCAGGAACTGCTTGGGGGAGGCCTATGTCCAGCAGTTGACGTCTTTCGGAAATGATGATGATGAGTCTGTTACTAGGCCTCCGCTGTCCGTCCGTCCGTCCGTCTGACTGTAAGTGGCCTATATCTCATGAGCCGGATTAGGCAGACCGTTGAAATTTTCACAGAGACTGTATTCCTATTGCCGCTATAACATAAATAGTAAAAATAAAATATTAGGTTCCGTTGGCAGCCTTTGGGTACGGAACCCCTAGAAGGACGATTATAAAGAAATTAAATGAATAGGTCTATAGAACCTTGGCGGGCCTAATATTAAATTGAAATAATCATAGTCAAAACTTCAGGTGGACTTTGGTTTTCGTTATATTATCGTACAAAAGAAAGAAAGACTAAAATGGGACTTTGGATATTAAAACATCTATTATTGATTTAATGTCCAAAGTCCCATTTCAGTCTTTCATTCTTTTCTATGATTATGTAAAGTAATCCACGTATCTGAATAATCCTGAACATGAACTCTATTTAAAGGTTAATAAGAGCATATCAATTTTAACACAACAACATAATATGAATGGTGACAGTGGTGGCACAGTGTCACCATTACAGATTGTAGGTCGTAGGTTAGAACCCAGACAAGCGCTTTACTTTGTGTAATTATTTCATCACCACTGTTGTCAAAACGGTGAAGGAAAACATCGTGAGACAACCGGCATATCCTAGAACCGAAAATTCTAAGACATGTGACATCTACCAACCCGCACGGGCCCGCGTGGTGTATTACGTACCACTGCCCCTCATCGAGAGGAAGCATGTGTCCTAGCAGTATGTTCTTACTGCTAGGCATAGGCTGATTATGATTATAATAATAATAATAAAACTTTTATTTTCGAGCAACAATAACTCATAACGTTAGAAACAATTCACTTACAAGCTTATTTACATAAACCTTATCAAACAACAAAGTTCATATTCGGCTATTAGGCTCAAAAAGTGAAAGATAATAAAGATAGTTTGCAAGCAATGACAACCAGGAGACTGTTGGAGCTGGCACGCACTCTGTGCTGTGTGTGTGTGTGTGTGTGTGGGATGCTGCACGCCTGCGTCTGATCGCAGCGAAGCCGTCAGTTTGTGCTTCCGCGAACATACCCGAGCACTACAAAAGCGTGGCAGCCCCAACAGCATCCTGAATGCATTGTTGTACAAAACGTGATGAGCATTGACAGCTTTTTGAGTGAAGCTAAACCAAATTCTGCAAGAGTAAAAAACTTGACAATATGCCCTTATATAATATGCTTATGCTTACATGATATGGCGCCTGTATCCAATCCCCGAAGGGTTACATAGTTATGTATAAGTCCCATGTAATACTCTGGACTGCTAAGAAAATTCTGATATTTTTTACCCTAGGAAATTTCTCAAGCAAGAAGCACAAATTAATAACATGGATCAGGGAAGGTAAAATAAATGTGCGTATTTCCTTTAAGAAATTGGCTGAGATTCCGTCCCACCCCACGGCACAATTGTTGGTAAGTCCCATGATGATTGTCTCAACCACTTTCTCATCGCCGATTTCTATCTAGAAGAGCCATTGAGGTACCTGTCAAATTTGGATCCTGGCTATTCTTAGTATCAATCAATCAAGTCAGCCTATCGCAGTCCACTGCTGGACATAGGCCTCCCAGACTGCGCCACAGCACCCTGTCCTCCGCCTTCCGCATCTAGTCTACCCCAGCTACCTTCTTTAGGTCTTCCGTCCATCTACCTGGGGGGCGTCCCACACTACGCTATTACGCTACGCTATTCTTTGTATCGTCGCGTCGTCGTCGTTGTCGTTTCAGCCGATGACGTCCACTGCTGGACATAGGCCTCCCCCAATTTTGGGAGGGTTTGCCATAATCGCCACGCTTGGCAGGCGGGTTGGCGATCGCAGTATGGTATGATGGTGGAATACATAGAGAATGCTGCTGCCCATTCTCCGGTACGATCCTTAGGCCTATCCCGACTGCGCCACAGCATCCTGTCCTCCGCCTTCCGCATCCAGTCTACCCCAGCCACCTTCTTTAGGTCGTCCGTCCATCTAGCTGGGGGGCGTCCCACACTACGCTATTACGCTACGCTATTCTTTGTATCGTCGTCGTCGTCGTCGTTTCAGCCGATGACGTCCACTGCTGGACATAGGCCTCCCCCAATTTTGGGAGGGTTTGCCATAATCGCCATGCTTGGCAGGCGGGTTGGCGATCGCAGTATGGTATGATGGTGGAATACATAGAGAATGCTGCTGCCCATTCTCCGGTACGATCCTTAGGCCTATCCCGACTGCGCCACAGCATCCTGTCCTCCGCCTTCCGCATCCAGTCTACCCCAGCCACCTTCTTTAGGTCGTCCGTCCATCTAGCTGGGGGGCGTCCCACACTACGCTATTACGCTACGCTATTCTTTGTATCGTCGTCGTCGTCGTCGTTTCAGCCGATGACGTCCACTGCTGGACATAGGCCTCCCCCAATTTTGGGAGGGTTTGCCATAATCGCCACGCTTGGCAGGCGGGTTGGCGATCGCAGTATGGTATGATGGTGGAATACATAGAGAATGCTGCTGCCCATTCTCCGGTACGATCCTTAGTCGCCTTTTACGACACCCACGGGAAGTAAGGGGTGGTGGTATTCTTTAAGTCCGGCACCACACAGACAATTCTTTGTATGGGGGAGGGGAATTTGTGCGGAACTTTCATTACCCTCATTTTGCTTACGCATGATAGAGACAGCTAGATTATTCTTATTTTAACAAAGAAGTCATTAACTGTATTTATAGAAGACTTTGGATCATCTGAAATGTTCAGTAGTTTGTCAGGTGTAGATTTTTCATGATTAAGCTGTACAAAATTCTTAATTACATCCCACGTAGCCTTAGGATCACCATTCGCTTTTTCAAATGCATTCTGCTCATACACTCTTTAGTTTTTTTAAAGTTCGTTACAAAAGTTGCGGTACCGGGCATAAGTGACTGGGACGAAGCACAACTTCAATAGTGATATGGGACAATATGGAATGCGGGACAAAACTTCAGGACGAACGAAGAATAAATCGACTCTTTTGACCATATTTTTCTGATTCTATGATTGTGCAATTTATCGCCATTTCTGAAACATTATACAAATACTAATAATAGGTTTAAAAAAACTGGCCAAGTGCAAGTCAGACTCGCACACGGAGGGTTCCGTACCACAAGGCAAAAACGCCGAAAAAAACACGTTTGTTGTACGGGAGCCCCTCTTAAATATTTATTTTATTCTGTTTTTTATTATTATAGCGGCAACAGAAATACATCAGCTGTGAAAATTTTAACTGTCTAGCTATCACGGTTCTTGAGATACAGCCTGGTGACAGACAGACGAACGGACAGACAGCGAAGTCTTTAGTAATAGGGTCCCGTTTTTACCCTTTGGGTACGGAACCCTAAAAAGAGAGATTATTATCTCTTTTTTGCAGCAATAGCATGTTTATTTCAATGGGCTTAATTGTGCATAAATTAAAATACGATTCTCACCTTTGGAACCATAGCCCTCTCAATTGACTTTCACACCTTTAGCATAATTACGAACGGTTTAATCCCTTCAATGTTTCCCTTTTATACATTGATTAGCATGAAAACAGGAAATAACCCAAAGTAAAAGGTGCCTTAGCTGGTAGCTCCAATTGACGGAGAGCTAGTAAAGTTTCATGTGAATCATCCATGCCTACTATTGTATAGAAACAACAGTAACAGATCGGCTCGAGCTCCTAGGCATGGAGTTGGCGTCTAGTCTCAACTTCGGCGCTACCATCGAGTAGGTACAAAGTCCAAACTGCGGCCAAGAAGCTGGGCATCCTAAATAAGGTGAAGCGATACTTCACGCCTGGACAGATTTTAACCCTATACAAAGCGCAAGTCCGATCCTGCATGGAGTATTGCAGCCACCTTTGGGATGGCTCAGCGAATTACCAACTTGCCGCGCTTGACTCGGTGGAACGCAAAGCTAAGAGGCTCAATGGCGACGTAGAACTGGTGGATGCCAAGCTTCACAGCTTGGCTCATCGCCGCAAGATTGCCTGCTTCGATTGTCGGTCTTCTACAGATTGTACTTCGGTGAGTGTGCCCAAGAACTCCACGACCTCGTTTCACCGGCCCTCTCCTTCCTTCGGTCATCCAGAAGCACAGCAAGTTACCATCCCTGCCTAGTTGCTATTCCACCAATTCGCACTAAGCGTTTTCAAATGTCTTTTATAATGCGCACCGCAAAAGAGTGGAACACTTTACCTGCGTCTGTGTTTCCGAGCGCATATAACCCGAATCTCTTCAAAGTAAGAGTGAACAGGCTTCTTCTGGGTAAGCTCACTCCATCGTCGACTTTGTCTCTGTTACCTCTGACCTAGAATAGAGTCAAGAGCAAACCCATTTCAAATAAAAAAAAAAACAACTTTTTTTTGCTGAACAAAAAGTTCCCATTAAAAGCACTAGGAAGTGTTGAAGGGCGGGCGTTTTGGGTTTGGGGGACTGTCTTATGTAATTTTGACGTCCGAAAAGTGCTGATTCTCAGCCTAATTTGAATAAATGGCTTTTGATTTTGATTTTTGATTTCATGGATTATTTTGAGAATATTCCTTGCCTTTTTTTTGTCGTGGGAAATCATCAAATGAAATCCCGCTCTGGGTGGGGCGGAAGGGAGTGTCAGACTCTTACTGACTAAAACCCACCCGTGCTCCTTCCTTAGTCCTTTATGTTCCGGGGTAGTGGTAACCCGTTCGGACAATCCCGCTGACCCGGCAGGCTTCGGCCTTAACGCCCCCTTCACTGTTGCTGACATCTCTTTGAGGCGCGCCTGATCGGACGGTGAGCTACCCATTGCGATGGCCGGGAGTCGTCACGCAGCTCCCGACGCCCGGAGCAACTCCCGCGGCGGCTGGGACGTGAGGCTCTGTCCTACCTTCCCTTCAAATTAGGTTTTCGTTCACTATTTTTTTTTTACCTGTTAAATGTTGAAGAAACTATTAAGTAAGTTGGAATATTCAGAACTTTTAAAAATATGACTTACGCAGCGTTGTTTTTATTCAGAATTTTTTAAACTAAGGAAAGTAAAGCTTAAACGTTAAAGCTTGGACGTTATAATATTCACATTATTCAGGACCTAGAGAAATTTTATTCACTCAGAGTTCAGGTTTTCACATTCCTTTACCGGCAGAGAAAATTTTATTAAATCTTTTTTTTTTAATGGCATCTCGCAGGTCAAACCTAGGAGGTTATCGTCTGCTTAACCGGACTTAAATCTCCAACACTGAGTAACTTTAAATTACACTAGGAATTACTCCCACTTTCCTCTCAAATCTCAAAATTTTCCATTCATATAAAAACTGAAACAAAAAAAGAAAAGTAGGAAGTTCCCTAAATGCGGGGTACATAACTTGACGTGCGACTCGAATGTCAAGTGAGCTAATGCCATTTTCGAATACCGCCTCAGGTATCACCACTGAGTAATAAATAAATGGAGTGCTAACACGCGTAATTGCTCAAAGAAGTGCACTCACTTTTCGTGAGAAAAGTTGGCAGAAATGAACGTGACGTTTGGTTGTGCGATTTTTTCTCAACACTCATTTATTCGCAACGTTTTACATGAAAGACATCCAAAAAAAAGTCGAACACCTAACTGTTCCAAACCAAAACTTAAAATTGACAAAAATTGCAAAATTGCTTTTTGAATGTTATGATTGCAAAAATTAATCACAGCTACTTTCTTTTTTTTCTGAAAGGCTTTTATTTATTTATTAAAACTTTATGCACAAGTAAAAGTAATACTGTACAAAGGTGGACTTAATGCCTGAGGCACTAGCATATAATTTTCTTTAAGAGATGTGCAGTAGTAACCCGTTTTTCAGGAAACATTGTTACTCCACGAATTTTTAACTCTGTGGCCAGGACGGCTTACGTCTGAGCCGGTTTTAGGCCACCGCCAGATTTGCGTATGAAAATTATAAAGGAAAAGTGGCGGTAAGCTCCCGGATTATTTTAGTGTAGCGAATGTTGTTTTAGTGTTAGTTTGCTTAGTACACCACTTAAGTTAGACGTAGTTTGATAGGATAATATTCAAAGAGCAAGGTTTCAAGGATTCAAGGCTTTGTGGATTTTGGTAGCAATTTTTAGACAACAATTTTAATTTTGTACACATTCTGATCGAGTTCTGGGCAATTGGGATAAAGCTTGTTTAATTTGATGTTCTATTTCTCATTCCGTTTATTGTGAAATAGTTCCACTTTTTCTCATCATAGACGTTCATTCTTACTTTACTTTGAAAGCAACCGTTATTTATTCAAGACTTTAGCGTTAACGAAGAATATTAGTTTTGAAAACAATGATACTGTGTAATTGTGAATTCCTTTGAAATCTTTTTTTTATAATTCGTCGTGTTATATTTATGTCACGTCATAAGTACCTATTCTCCGTTCAAAGTTATAACAATTATTCGCTCCGATGTCGCGTAATCTCCTAAAGATCGGTAACAATAGAAAAAAATATTGTGTCTCATTAGTGACTCGAGCTCCTACAAAGCCTTTCAAAATCCATATTTATTTCACATTTTAAAGAGGATAATATTTACACAAAATAAGCTAACAGACATAAAATAATATGTACTCGTACAGATATAAAACAAACCGGGCAAGAGCGAGTCGGACTCACGCATCGAGGGTTCTGTAACATCATGTTTTTAAATTTTCATCGGCGAGGACTATATTCGTCAGAGAATTTTGACACCGCGTTGTAGAATATTGCAGTTTATGTCAGCGCCATCTCTTGAGCGATAGTGGAACTAATGTAACATTTTTATTGATGATTCTGAAAAAGTGTGCTATTTAGAGACTTCGTTTTATTTTTCCTGTAATCTTTACATAAACTTCTATCACATAGAACAATTTCAGATTTGTCTCTTTGCAAACTTCAGAGATAAGGACGATCTGATGACGTGCAAAGCATTTAACATGAAATTGAGTTGAATGATGAACGCAAAACTATTAGGGGATAATTTCAATTTCAGACTAAAATTTCTGAGAATTAGGTTAAGGCTCATTTTGTAAACATTCACAACAAGTGTTCTCAATCAATTCGGCCTATTGCAGTCCTCTGCTGGACATGGGCCTGTCCCAGACTGCGCCACGACACTCTGTCCTCCGCCTTCCACCTCCACTATGTCCCAGCCACCTTTTTAAGGTCGTCGGTTTATCTGGCTGGGGCGTTCGACACTACGCTTGCCGATACGCGATCTTCACACTAGGACTCATCGGCTCCTCCGGCTTTCGGTCCTTCGACAAACACGGCCAGCCCACTGCCACTTCAATTTTCTTACTCTTTAAGCTATGCTGGTGACTCCGGTTCTTTTCCGCATAATTTCATTCCTGATTTTATCCTTCAAAGTCTTGTTAAAACAATCTTTAATGGTCAACCAAGTGTTCTATTAAAATGGAAATTATGTTTTATACTGGTTAAGAGACAATAAAATGAACTGCAAATTGAAAGACGTAATTATTATTATAATTTCCATCATAAATAGAACTTAAGCCAACTATACAACTTCAAAATGAGTGTTAAATTTGCATAATTATCTGCAAATTCTAAAATTTAACAAGTAACTAACTCTATTTTGTTTGACAACAGCATGACTTGCGAAGTGGAAGGCTGTGGCAAGTCATTTACCTAGATCATAATAACTCATTTATTTACTTTCGTGTCTGGCAAATTAATTACTTCGTAAAACGAAGTATGTCAATGGTGGTTTCTGCTACGTATATTTTAATTCTGGAATTCTATCGATAGAACTTGCCTTAGTTCGGCAATAGGGGTACGTGATTAAGTACCATTTTTTTTTCTAATTTATGCAAAGATTTAATTAGTTACCGTCCCTCACCACAATGCTCAAGGCAGCTAAGTTATGCGAAACTATGTCTTTTTCCACTAGAGCTTGGCGCGTATGTTAAAAATTAAGCTTATTTGCACCGTTTTTACTAGAACTAAGCCAAGCTTTGCTATGAAAATATGACGATCCTATTAGTTAATATTTTACACATAGATACCTACATCGATACTATTACAGAGCTAAGCACACTCGGAAAGAAAGAATAACGTTTTTATGGTAAAGAATACATGAAACACAAAATACAAATTAAAAAGAGTAAAATCAGCTACCGTACGCCTGAACCGAGTTGTCTGCTGTCTTTATGATAAAGCTACAGTAGACATTTCGGAAGGTAAAACCCAACCTTTCACCCTAAATTCGCTTTCAAAACGTCACCAATCACTATTACCGTTAGCCGTTCACCTCGTATCTAATTCCGATCAAAAGTAACCTTCAATACAGTGAACAGACTCTAAAGTTTCCATTTAAAAAGTTCCTGTAAGCCGGCAGTCGGATCAAGTGTACTGGAGCGGCATAACACCGTCCTACGTGTGTCGGATTACCTATCGGTATCGGTATTCACGACTATCGACTAATTGTCGGATAATCGCTTTCGATTTTTATTGTAGGGATCGATTACATTTGAAGTGGGTTGGTGAATTTGAATGTAAGGTTGGACTCGAGTTTTTTGATTATTCTGTGAATTGTGGAATGGTGACTTTTCAAGTTGTGGAAAAACTGATTCGTATAATAATAATATCCTCCCGACCGATTTCGGTCACGGTGGCCAATTTCGACGGAGACCTCCAGAGAAGAATTCAGTTACGTAGGAGACATTCATCATCTGCCTAGCCTTTTCCCAACTATGTTGGGGTCGGCTTCCAGTCTAACCGGACGCAGCTGAGTGCCAGTATTTTGCGCAGTATTTTTACGTAGGAGACATTATAGTGCACAAATGTGTGCGCGAACACTGTGTGCTCTCCGTTCCATTACTGTCTTAGCCTAATGGGACGGCAATCCGACACGATTGGGAAGAGGTCAAGCGCAGGACCAATGGCTTAACGTACTTTCCGAGGCACGGGGATGTCAAACTACCAACTTCTAAACCCTGGGCTGCTACTGAGAAATTCCTAATGGAAAAACCCAATAACACTTTGCTTTCCCCAACAACACGTTGCGTTTGCGACCACGAGACCAACGGGGCCCACGACCTGACGCGCGATTCGTAAAGATGCTTAGCAACGAAGAGAGGGAGGTATTTAGAAGTTGATGGAAAGCATTAAATATACTCGTTGGTATCGGCACAGCATAGAGCTAAATCATTGTGGTCTGTTTAGTGAAATGTGGACAGAATATCTGAAGATTACTGAATAAACTGAAAGAGAAAGAAGTCCTGACATAGTTACTAGCTAATGTACGATAATGAAGCCAGTGTTAAATTATTAAAACGAACCTCAAATTGAATTGAAAGATACCTTCGAAAAGAAGTCAAATCTGTTCACAAATATAATCAGATGTTGAATTTCAAGAATGTCTAGTCCAAGATGCTTTTAAAGTAGATCCGGTACCTAATGAATATGCGGAGGTTCCTAGTAAAATCAGGAATGTTCCTGAGGTTGGCGCGTGCACTGAGTTTGATACATTTTTTTTTGTGTCTAGTGTCGCCTCCTTTGAATTGTCTCAGCCTGAGTGATTCTAACTAGATTGTACAGACGCCAGCATATCAAGCTACCCGAAACTGTCAAATTTTCCCAATCAACTTTGAACCTTATGCTTTAGCGATAAAGTTGTAAATCTATTAAACGAATTTGCCAGCTTGTAGTAGCTTGATGTGCTGGCGTCTGTACTTGTCCGCACAGAACACCACGTCCTGCGTCCAGCAGTCTTCCTCCATGACGACAGGCAGATAACAAATCGGTGCGCGCACCACGAACGCCTTAAAATCGACGATGCTACTTAGCTACTTTTTGATACCTTTGTTGTTGTGCCTTGTTGTTGATTATGCTTATAGGCAACTAACAGCGATACCTACATATAGTAAGTATGTTACAAACTATATGCATTACAGTATTTTAATGTGTTATCTCAAATGTCGTCCATTTTGCATCCAATCCAGTATTGCCTTTTATTTACAGTTTGGATACCTCATCATATGCCTAGCCTTTTCCCAACTATGTTGGGGTCAGCTTCCAGTCTAACCGGATGCAGCTGAATACCAGTATTTTACATGGAGCGACTGCCTATCTGACCTCCACAACCCAGTTACTGGGTAATACGATTCCCCTTGGTAAGACTGGTTGTCAGACTTTCGGGCTTCTGACTACCCGTAACGACTGTCAAAGATCCACGAATGACAGCCGGGACCAACGGCTTAACGTGCTTTCCGAGGCATGGAGGGGTCTCGGTATGTAAAGATGGTCACCCATCCACAGACCAACCGCGGCAAGCGTAGCTTAACCTGATCGATCGACCTGTGCGGCTGTTATTATTTAGCCACGAGCCCCTCTACAGTTTGGATACGTAATAGATAAATCTATAGACAAATTAGGTATACAGTTTGGATACCTACCTAATTTATCTATATCCATTATTGAAGAACATTAGTAGCTGTAAACGTTCAGCATTTTCTTGTAAATAAAGGACTTTCTCTGAGCTCTCTAAATTGTCTCGGGATTTATTTATTTAAAATAGTTGGAATCGAATGGACATTGTTGATAGTCTGATGTAGTGAACTGTCTAAATGCTTTCAGTCTGAGAATTTTTGTAGTAAATTGTACAATGAACATTTTTATTTAACAACGTGATTGAAGTGCCAATTTAATGACACTAATATTATAAAGGCGAAATTTTGTGTCAGTAGGTGTTTGTGTGTTTTTATGTTTGTTACTTCTTCACACTCAAACGGTTGGACCAATTTTGATAAAATTTTGTATGGAGGTAACTGACACCCTGGATTAACATATAGGCTACTTTTTATCTCGATATTCCCACGGGATCGAAACTTACGTGCACACTTAGCACAGGATAAATAGTGGCCTTAGTAACAAATGTACCTACATTGCAAGTTGCGATTTTGGCTCGTTTAAAAGTAACCAACCAACCAATTGTACAAACACGCTGTAAAGAGGAGTAGCGTCAGCACGTAAAACACACGCACACACACACGGACACTTCCGAGTTTTTTCTCGGACGGTACCGAAATCTCCTGCGCTTACACACACATACACAGCGTGTTTGTATACTTGATAACCACAAGTAAAGCGCGTCACTTCGTGAGATAATAATACTGTACAACATGATACTGGAAGACGAAGTGTCGGTCGTCCGGCTGTGAGATATCCACAATATCGTTACAATACTGGGTGGAACCTGGATGATACTGGCACAGGAGCATAGGGATTAGCGCAAGAAAAGAGAAGCCTGTGCATGAAGTCGAGCTGTAAATGATAATGCTGATGACAAGCAAAATGTTTGTTCTTTACAAAATCGCGATCGCAATTTCTAACGAAGAATTCCACCCTTCCACCCACAATTTTTCACACCAAAACAGAATACATTTTATTCGGTTTTCCATAATGCATTCACGAACTTTACCCTACCCATGCATCTTAAAAACAGATAAACACATTTTAATCCGAACTCGACAACTACACACTAGCGTTACCGACATGAATGTTCCACACACTAGAGCGTACAGATATCCCAAGAAAAGTGTGCGCTTCGGGAACCGTCGTCGTTCTATCTTCGGAAATACGAACGCGCGGTGATAAGATCTAATATAGTGCTGTTACAACCATGGAAGTACTTTCCTATTTCGTATTAGCACGATTACAAAATGATAGATCAACAACTCTATTCAAATCTAAAAAGTTTAGTGACAGATGATGATCAGCGACCGGAGTTGGTAACCTGACAGAAAGAAAACTACATACAAGCGTGCAATGACAGGTGCATTATTAAACGCGGTAGTACAACATTTAGAAGCCTGCCTCTGTTGGGGGTTAGTCGGTGGCGCGACGTTCGTGCTAATTTCGGAACACGAAAATTACCGAAGCGCATAACTTTTTTGGTTTACCTGTACCAACATGAATGTTTCACATAAAGCCATTTCATGCATCGGCCGGCTTTTCAAGTAAACTTTGAACCAACTTTATCTCAGGAGTCGTGCGTGCCTTGAACAAAATTTTCCTCTTGCGCTCATTTGGCCAAACTACACCATTGTTTTGTACCCCTCATTTCCATTCGAGGAATAAGTAAGGTTGTTCAGCAAGAGTAACATTGTAAGGAAGGCCAATGTTTGGCCATAGTCACGGAAGTGTTTGTGGTTGCTTATTTTTGTATATCAGGCGCTTGTTTAGACATGATTTTGTAATTATTGTAAAATATGATTAAGGGTAAGGATATTCTGATGTACTTTTCCAAATCACAATGAAACGCGAATTTATATCTGTGTTATTACACAGATATAAAAATATACCGCTTTCCAGTAAGATGATTCGTAAAACTTTTCAAGCGAGCAACAAAACAATATTATACTGTTTATCGACTGTTGAACCAAATAGAGGTTTTACCAATTTTTTTTTTTTGTAAAGTGTCTTCGTGAACATTTATAATTTCGACTTATTCTGACTCAGCTGTATACTATATTTTAAAGAGGAGAATTTTTAGTATTCCCAATTTAAAGTTTTCCACCCAGGAAAACTCATTCGACTTGACAAGATTCGTGGTCCTTTAGTTGGTGCCAATCAAAGAAAGTGCCAATGTTGGAAGTTTGGCGCCAACTCCAAAGCGTGGAGTAGGTACATAAAGATGGTGGTGAGATGTGACTTGGAATTGTTTCTCCCAAGTCCCAACATTCTAGATGTTTCTGTTTATTTGTGAAACTGACCCCGGAGCGGACATTTTTGAATTAAATTAGCGTCTGAAAATTTTGCGAAGGAATGAAGTTGAGCTTGTAATATCTTGCAGAGTTAGACAATCGCTATTGTTTGTGTTATTTTGTTGGTATAAAAGATGTTATAAATGAAGGTTATTTACTACAAGATAAATCCAGGGTAGGGATAGTTGTTAGAATGATCAAAAGTTTTATCATTAACATTTTCTCGGCACTGACTTTGACTCACTGTTTTGTTTAATGAAATGTTTGTTTTTACAAACTTGTTATTCGATGAGATCCATCAACAAGATCATGCATCTTCCATGATCTTGCAGCTTAAAATACATATTATTATGACTAGATCAGGTATGTGCTACCTGATCTAGTCATAATAATATGTAACCCTTATAAATGGTCAAATAAGTATGTTTCGGCCTTTCTTCTCAGAGTAGTCAGATAGGAAACGCCGACTTCATCTAGTTTTTAAAAAAACATGATTGACGTGTAAAAGTGTTTGTGCAAACCTACTTACAAAAATAAAATCATTTATCATTAAATTAACTAGTTGAACACGATAAAGGTCACAGCACACGTATCAAACCGGAAAAGTATCGGCACCGCATCAACTCGAGCCGTTCAGTATTCTTTGTATGAAACTCTCTACTGCAACGCACACTAATCGGAATCGTAACGTAATCGCCTCGCCTCGGGACAAGCTCACGAACCGCGGTGCGGTGCGTTACGGCTCGTCGTACCCACACTTACGGCTCGTCGTCCCCGCGTTTACGCCTCTCAGTATCCGACCACCCTTGCCCCTCTCACCCCTTCGGCCTGCCTGCTGCACCATCAACCAGCGGTCGGCGAGCGGTAAGCGCGGCGTCGTCGCCTAGCCGTAGACGAGTCGACGTATCGCAGCTTCTGATTCGCTTTGGTTACGTGCTTACGTTAGGTTGTCGCCTGTTTGAAGGCGAGACGAAAGGCGATACAGTGCCGATCCCTTTCCGATTTGATACTATGACCTTAAAACGGATGACATGACACGTGATGGATATTATTGACATCTGAGCACGATAAAATAAAAAAAATATAAATGATTTGATTTTTTTTAGGATCAACCAGTCAGGACCGCTGATATTTTTAACAGACTTCAAAAAAGGAGGTTCTGTATTTGTTACTTGAAGTTTGAGTTGAGAAAATCCGTTTTCTTTTGTTTTATCGTGAGGTGATGTAAGTTTGTTTTTGCTAAGAATTGACACTATTGACAGCTCACTCCACGCTCACTTCACCTAAGTTTTCACGGTGAGGTGGTTACAGAATCGCACTGCAGCTCACTTTAAGCTCACTTCACCTAAGCTATCACGGTGAGATTTTTACAGAATAGCACCGCTGATACCTATTTCAAGTGACTACAACTTCAGTCGGTGACTAAAACAATCGTCAAATCAATTTCTCTTTTGTTTTATCGTATTGAGATATCGATCACATCTGCGGAGTACCTATCGCTAGCCGATTTAATTTGACCCTGTTTATGTAAGTACTATTTTAATAAGTATTAGTACAGTTAAACTACATAATAGTTAAAAAAAAAAACATAACGGGGAAGGTATAGTGTGTCTCGTTATTATCAGCCATATTTGAATTAGAGTGGGCTACAGTGGGTTGTGTGTTGGATGATGCGCAATAGAAAAACGGTTTGCAGTTCAAATCAGATTATAATTTCACGAACAATTTAATCACGCTAGCAAATCACACATTAGGTACACGACACAACCAGATACGGAACGCGGGACAGTTTCTGAGCACATGTTGTTCGTACGATGTCCAATGTCCAAGAGCTCCACATCGTTCTTGTCGCGCTGTCCTCCAGCGTCGACCACCCACGAACATAGGTTAGACTCTGTCAAGCGCCACCAGATGGCGCTAGCGTTCC
The DNA here is from genome assembly GCA_916614155.1 of Mesoligia furuncula. Classification (NCBI taxonomy): domain Eukaryota; kingdom Metazoa; phylum Arthropoda; class Insecta; order Lepidoptera; family Noctuidae; genus Mesoligia; species Mesoligia furuncula. The sequence continues at coordinate 18,004,866 of OU744801.1, forward strand.
GATTCCGGTTGTCAAGTCAGCGCCCGTACTAATGACGTATCTGAGAAACATAATATAATAGATTTAGTTAGACGACTGAGGGGCCCGTGGCCAAATAATACCAGCCGCACAGGTCGATCGATCAGGTTAAGCTACGCTTGCCGCGGTTGGTCTGTGGATGGGTGACCATCTTTACATATCGTGATCGTGACCCCTCCGTGCCTCGGAAAGCACGTTAAGCCGTTGGTCCCGGCTGTCATTCGTGGATCTTTAACAGTCGTTACGGGTAGTCATAACCCCGAAAGTCTGACAACCAGTCTTACCAAGGGGTATCGTATTACCCAGTAACTAAGTGGTGGGGGTCAGATAGGCAGTCGCTCCATGTAAAATACTAGTATTCAGCTGCATCCGGTTAGACTGGAAGCTGACCCCAACATAATTGGGAAAAGGCTAGGCAGATGATGAGTTTACACGACTGATAAAATCACTTAAGTTTTTCAAAGCTTCCGCCCTCCTATTGTTTTGATGTGGCCGGCAGGGTCCATAGTGATCTCATATAATTTTAAATTACCACCTATGTACACATTGTGGAATGCAAATAAAGTATTAAGTACCTATTGATGCTATAGGATATATTTTATGGTAGGTATTGTTGGCTTCCACTTGATAAAGAATAGAATAGAATACTCTTTATTATGTACACCATATAAATTACAGACATTCAATTACAATTACACAACAATTACAAACAATTAACAATAAACAAAAATTCAATTTCGATAATGAATAGTTACACATACCCTCCCAAAGTTACACGTTTGTCATTTGTTATTATATCCCACGTGTAAGCATAACTTCACTGATCAATAACAATTAAAAGTTGACAATTGAAATGGATTTCATAAGTTAAGGCAAGGCAAGTCGAAAGTTGTACAAGGACGGTTAACTTGGTGACATGTTCTGGCAGACTCTCGCGTGAGTGTGATAGTTTCACTTACTTCGTGTACACAGTGTAGGGAAAACAGTAGGTCAATTAGTGACGGGCCTTCTTCGTGTAACATCTTCTTTCGCTTTAATTTGGTCTTGACTTTAGTTCAGTTTGGTCTTGAGTTGGCTTTTATATATATATTTTTATTTAAGGCGGACTTAATCTCTGAGGCATTTTCTACCAGTCAACCTTAAGGTTATGCAGAGACAAAACAAGACAGGTGCAACAAACATAGATACATTTAAACAAAATGAACTGTCAGGAAAAAAAGGTCGGAAGAGGAGAAAACGAATCCAGTAAATCAACGCTTGGATTTTACGGCCAACTTCTGACGAATATGTTCACGTGCCTTTACTTTAAAAGATAACCGTCTGGTTGCTTTTACTTGTTTTTACTGGCGAATAATGTGCCAAAAATTATAAGTAGCAGTGACTCCTTGCATAAATCAAAGACCAAACTTCAATCACTTATTTGGTCCATGATTAGTAATGCACGTTAACGATGATAATTATTTATCGTGGAAGATGAGATGACTCTAAGGTCACGTCAATAGGATGATTTGGGCGTCCTTCTCGGTTTTGATTGCTAATAATACCAAAATACGATTACATATCTAGTTTCTTACAGTTAGACTGGAAGCCAACCCCAACATAGTTGGGAAAAGGCTAGGCAAATGATGATGATATCCAGTTTATTATAATTATATCTTCGATTGTTATAGATTTTAGTTGCTTGTGCTTAAGGCTCATTTTTACTCACACTCACTCTAAAACCGTCCTCTTAATTGAAGAAAACTAGTTACCTATTGGCCTACTGTTTACTTTCACACTGCGTAAAAGATCTGTCTCGTACAGGGTGGATTCTTGTTAGCCTGAGCCGTTGATAGCTCAAGTTAGTTACAGCGTGGATTGGCCTGGATTATTATCTTAGCGACAACACTGATACCGTAGACATTTTAATTAGCTGGCTTGCTCTACAAGTCTTAGTGAAGAGCCCTTTCAAAGTATTTATATTCGGAACATTATTGAAGATCGTGATAGTGATGGTTCTTTAGTTGTTGACTTTAAAGAAGGTGTTGTCTTTAAAAGATGGTGTTGTCTTTATCAAAGTCAAAGTGCAATTTGCCTAGCCTTTTCCCTAACTATTTTGGAGTCAGCTTCCAGTCTAACCGGATGCAACTGAATACCAGTATTTTACATGGCGCGACTATCTAATCTCCACAACCCATTTATAGGGTAATGCGATACCCCCTGGTAAGACTGGTTGTCAGACTTTCGGGCTTCTAACGACCTACAACGACTGTCATAGATCCACGAATGGCAGCCGAGACCCGTGCTTTCCGAGGCGCAGAGGGGTCTTAGTATGTAAAGATGGTCATTGGTCACCTATCCACGGAGCGACCGGGGCAAACTTAGCTTAACCTGATCGATCGGCCCATGCAGCTGTTATTACTTAGCCACGAGCCCCTCTGAACAAGTAAAAAAAAAAAATACGTTCTCGTGAAAACTAAAGGCTATTCTTGTCCAATGATATAATAGTACATTATGATACATGGTGCTATGTTGATCATTATGCTCGAGGCGGTATTATTCGATAAGAAAGCCGAGAGTCTAATGATCAATGCACACGCGTTTCATACGACGTTTTTCAACACACTTGCGAGGAAAAAAACAGACTTGTATTGTTAAATATTAACTTGTTTGGAAAATGGCGCGCTAGTTTTGTATTTCCGCGCGCCGTGCTAGCCAGCACTAGCGATGCGCGCGCAGGTGTTAATAAAAGCACTGAGTCACTGACTCTCATTTTAAATGTATTAGTCTATGGCACTGACAAAACCTCTAAACAGCCTATAGAAAAAATATAATAAACACAAAATAATGTTTAGACTGATCGTAGAGTTGTCGTATGTCAAATTGTAATTTAGTTAGTATGGAATTAGAAAGTACTATTGGCATAGAGAAATATACATTAGTTCAGTGAGAATCCGCAATAATAGAACGCTTTTCCGTTTGGTTTCTGAAGGGACCACGGACAATTTGAGGTGGATAATTAAAATTTTCTTACGTTTTTCTCTAATTTGCGGGTCAGTATCAGGTTGAATCTTGATCAATTATGATCCGCGACTATAATATATATATGTATTTACATAATTATAGTCATTAGAATAGAATCTTTCGAGTTAGATTTTTTCCCTAAGAACTTTTCCATAAGAAAGATGTATTAATGATTCGAATGATTATCATTCTGTAAAGACGTACCTGTTATAGTCGCAAATCATATTTTGATCAAGATACGACCTGACACTGACCTGAAAATTGCAAAAAACCTAAGAAAATTTGAATTTCGCGGTCTACCACTGCGCATTCACCTTAAGGTAAATAAATATTAGTTTTTTTTTTTTTTTTTCTCTTTATTTAATTTAGGGACTTTTATATAAAATACATGACAGTCCCATCGTACCTTATTACAACACTAACACAAATAATCTATCTAAATATAATCTATATAAATAACCTCTTAGACCAAACATCCACTCAATCAGTATACTTAAAACGAAGACTTACAAATCTAAAAAGACTTTTAGCAGCGTCAGACAATCATCATCATCTGCCTATCCTTTTCCCAACTATGTTGGGGTCGGCTTCCAGTCTAACCGGGTGCAGCTGAATACCAGTATTTTACATGGAGCGACTGCCTATCTGACCTCCACAACCCAGTTACTGGGTAATACGATACCCCTTGGTAAGACTGGTTGTCAGACTTTCGGGCTTCTGACTACCCGTAACGACTGTCAAAGATCCACAAATGACAGCCGGGACCAACGGCTTAACGTGCGTCAGACAATGGCATAGACAAAACCTCATGAAATAATCCTATATTATTTTTATTTAATTGTAAATCTTTTATTAATTTCTCCCTCTCCGTCTGAAAGCGGACACATTCCGTCAACAAATGCACAACGTCTTCTACCTTACCACATGTCTCACAGTTTGGAGAGATGCATTTTTTCATTAGGAATCCAAAATTGTTGAGAGGCATGTGTCCAGATCTCAATCTGAGAGCAGTTACCAATAATCGCCTACTTAACTTACCATTAACAAACCAAGGTATACGAGGAGGCTCAGCAGCTATCGTCTTAAACCAAATGCCTTTAGTTTTAGACCTCATATTAAAATATTCCACCCAAAGTTGATTACATCTATCCTTATATTTTGGCAACATTTCTGAAAAACTTGGTTTTATATCCAGATCAATTCCTTCAAAAATTCCTTTTCTTGCCAGCTTATCAACCTCCTCGTTTCCTTTCAAGCCTATATGAGAAGGAATCCATTGCAGCCTTAGATCCATGCCATTACTGGATAATACGTCTATTTTTTAAATAATATCATAAGCTATCGATGCACCTCTGTGACCAGAGGCGCATCGAGCTATATGCTGAAGAGCACTTTTGCTATCCACACATATGAGTACTTTTCTGCTATCAATGGTTCCAGCATATGACAAAGCCTCCGAAATCGCAACGAGTTCCAACGACATAATGCACAAAGAAGTACTTATTTTAAAACATTTACTATTTTCTGGTCTAAGGGGATCATAGAAGGCAGCACCTCTTCCCTCAGCAGTTTTGGACCCATCAGTGTAAATAACATAATATTCACAATATTTGTCTCGTAGTTCAGACACTGTAGAAACATACAAATAATTCGGAACATAAGACCTCTTAGGCATTTTAATTGCATCTAGGCTTCGAATAATTAAGCTTGGAATATTAATTTTGGTAACCCATGTTCTTAAACTAAACATTTCTAAAAGAGGTTTAGTGTCTAGGGTTTCTTCCTTCACTTCCCTATACACTATAGTCAATAATGGCATTTCTTTATTTGACCAATATCTGATGTGTCCCAAACTGCCAAGTTCAGCTAACAATTTGTTTGTAACATTACCGACTATGGAGCAAGATTTTAAACAAAACTTATAAGCTAACCACTTTCTTCGTAAATACAGTGGAGGAACACAGAGCTCACTCTCCATGACGTGAATTGGCGTACTTCTTATAAATCCGCCCACTATTCTTAGTGCTTGATTCTGAACTTTGTCTAATTTATACTGGTGTGACTTAGCACTATTATTATACAAGAAAGACCCATAATCTAACCTACTTCTTGTAATTGCTATATATATCCTCCGTAGATGGCTCTGATGCACACCCCACGAAGAGCTTGCAAGAATTTTTAGCATATTAATGTATTTTAGAGCCTTTTCAACGGTTTCATTTATGTGTTTATTCCAGCGTAAAGATTTGTCAAGCCACATTCCTAAATATTTGTAAGTAACTACAACCCCAAGGGGATCATTATTTATTATCAGGCTCACCTGTTGTTGTCTTCGACCTTTACTAAAAATACAATATTTTGACTTACTTACTGAGACTTTTAGACCCAACTCTTCCAATATATCGGTAAAAATATTTAATGAATATTGAATTTTCTCCGCACATTCAAGTATGTCCTTACCGGTTGTGTATAAAACAAAATCGTCCGCGTATTGACATACACTTATGTTTTTAGCAATCTCTTGACAAATCTTAAAAGTGGTAATGTTAAAAAGAAGCGGTGACAGGGGGTCCCCTTGGGCCAACCCGTTTCTCGCGTATCTAACTATCTCATTATCTCTGTCAGAATCACTAGTGATTTTAAGATGTCGTTCACTAAGGAAGTTCCATATATACTGGCAGATACTTTTACCCACATTTAAATTATCAAGAACCATCGTCATTTTATTTATTAAAACATTATTATATGCACTTTCGATGTCCAAAAAGCAAGCCAGAGTAGGGACGTTTTTAGAAAAGCCAATTTGGATTTGTGTCACCAGGCGTGCTAAACAGTCAAGACAAGATTGACCTCTTCGAAAACCAGTAGTAAACGGTGATAAGATTCCATTTCTTTCCACAAACCACTCAAGTCTCTTTGCAATCATCACATGAAAAATTTTGCATAAACAAGATATCAAAGATATAGGTCTAAGTTTACCACTGCCATTCGAAGAGTACCCCGCCTTCGCAATTGCTATGACTTTAACTTCACGCCATTGGGATGGGAGATCACCAGACCTGAAAATCATATTATACAACCGTAACAAGTATAACACCCCAATTTCCGGTAAGTGTGAGATCATCGAGTAAGTGATCATATCCACACCTGGAGCTGTATCTTTTTTTTTAAAACATGCGCGCACCTCACTTACATTGAAATCTGTCTCCAGTGATTCATTAATAGATAAGAAGGATGGCGATGGTGACATTACAAAATCCGGAGTAAGGGTGCGCAATAATTCCGTTTTCGCTTCTTGAGAGACAAATACTTTAGATCGTTTGTATCCTTTCATCCACCGCATTTTACTCCACATCACAGAAGCCGACATTGTATGATCAATACCATCACAGAGAGTTTGCCAGTCATTAAATCTGGCTTTACAAATTGCTAGCTTTGCATTAGACGTCTTTTCTTCGAGTAAATTTAAATTATTAGGGGTAGGATTTTTTCGAAACTTAGCCAAAGCTAGTCGTCTCTCAGCAACCAATCTCGAGATCGACTGAGACCAATAACCTTTTGGATTAAAATTGTTATTTGGATTATGACACGTCTTTTTCATGGGGATGCTTTCATCCGCAGCACTATTAATACTATTGATAAAATGATCATATAACTTCTGAACGTCCATTGTGTCTACAGAAACAGATAAATGTTTAGACACAAGCGTTTGAAAAGAGTTCCAGTCTGCTAATTTATAATTCCGAGTTTTAGTAACGTTTAAGACATCTCGATAACGCATTTTAATCTTAATAAATAAATGGTCGCTTCCCAAGTTCTCGCTTATTACTGCCCATTTAAAGTTAATTGCTATATCAGTCGATGAAAATGTAATATCTGGAGACGATTCCTGGAGATAGCTATTGACGAGTTTCGAACGTGTAGGCTGTCCATTATTAAGTGAAATATACCCAGATTCTGAGGCTGATTCATAAATTTGTTTTCCCCTGCAATCATTCTTGTATGACCAGTTAGTGTGGTGAGCATTAAAATCTCCCACTATTAAACATTTTTTATGAAATTTAGAGAATATGTTGTCCCAATCCCTTTGCATAGTATGTACAGAACTAGGACAATAAACTAAAATGATATGCTCAATACTGCCGCAATTAATTAACCTAATACATAAAGTTTCGATTCCAGAATTACTGAAACTAATCGGTATCTCCTGTGCCTTAATTGATTTATGTGAAATAATGGCAATGCCTCCATATGAGTCCTCCCTATCTTGTCTATAAATGTTATATTGACTTACATTAAGCATTATTTCAGGATTTAACCATGTTTCACAAATGAGGGCAACATGTACTCGTTCTTGTGATAATAAAAGTTGAAATTCTTGCAATTTAGGTCGTAAGCTCTGTGCATTCCACTGTATTAAGTTTAATACAAAATCCTTAGCATTAGCCATATTTAAATAAGTTAAGTATTTTCCTCGAAATATCTACGTCCTTAATTACTTTAACAATGTAACTTGCAAAAAATAAAGTTACATACCATTTTAAGTTTCTCAATAAAGCTAGATTCAGACAAATACACATTCTCAAATTTTTCTAGAAATCGTTTGTAGTCGAAAGGTTTTGATTTTTCCTCAGGTATAGTCTCTTGATCTTGTTCGGAAGTCACCTCATTTAGCTCTTTATTTTGTTTTTGTGAGTTCTTTTTTGTGGCATGTTTTTTCCTTGAATTCCTTCCTAAAATTGGAGAGGCCATTGAAAGCTGAGAATTATTCGCTTCAGTTATTTGTTCATTGGTTTCCTCATAATTTGAATTGTTTGTGTGTACTAACACCTCTGTTACCAAATCACTAAACGTGTTTTTATTATTATAACTTTGTGATTTTTTATGTGTTTGAGATTCTTCGTTAATCTTTGATTCCTCTGTCTCTTTTGTAATGCTATTTTTACTTGGAATGCTATAGTGTGACAAATAAACATCAAGGGCCTTTTTATACGTGTAATTCAGTTCGGACATAATGTTCCTAATCTTTTTCTCTTTTAAAAATAATGGGCATTTTATCTTATCCAATGCCATATGGTTCCCTTTACAATTAGTACATGTATATATTAGCGTTTCGCAATTCTGGTGATTTCCAGCACATTTTGGGCAAATTACTTTCTTTGTTGGACACGACCGACTTAGGTGGCCAAACTTCCAACAACTGGAACACTGCGTGACTGGAAATACATACGGTTCCACTTTAAACTGGCACCCGTATCCACGAATATACGGGGGTAAAGTTGAACCCTTAAACCCTAAGCGAATAGTCTCACTGTCTATCCATTCTCCTCTCTCAGTTTGTTTCTTTAGCCTTTTAATAGAAATAACATCATAATCACAAGTCAAATTGTCGTGAATATCTTCTTCAGTCATGTCCAAATCCACGTATCTCACAATACCATAGGAAATCGTGATTTCATCCATAAACCTACAGTTGTAGTCTAACTGTTTGAATTTTTTAGAATTAACTAACTTCTCAGCTTCCAGTCTATCCTCGAAGTAAACATAATTTTTGTAAGGGTTTTTATACTGAATTCTTGATATTTTTTGAATATTCTCGGATCTCAATAGCTTAGCCATACCGAATTGTTTTGGCAATGTATCTTTTCCTGTAATACATACTATATATGTGCTACTATTAATCATGTCAACATCTATTTTATTTGAGTTATTATTCATTTCTCTTGTTTTATTCATCGCCATTCTTTGTTGTTTTTCCTCACAGTAATAAATCCATCATCCTCCTCTATAATTTCCTCACTGTCCTGTCTAAGTCTCTTCTCAGGGGTAAGTATCTGCCCTTCTTGCTCCTTCAATCCGCTTTCCTCTCTTGTCTCAAAGATTGTCTCAACTTGTTGCTCACTCATCTTATCTACTACCTCGTCAACGAGGTCATCAACTATATCATCTTCACTTGAACTACATATTCTGCCTCGTATATCATCCATTATTAAAATTGAACATGATAAAATAAAACAAATAATATATGTAGGGTATACGAAAAATAAACGAACCGCGCAAAACAACGCTCGCTTGTCTAACGCGCAAACAACACGGCGTCTCGCGCGTGACTGTAAATATTAGTTAATTTTGGGATCAAGGACAATACAGACTATTTAAAAAAAAGTGAATTGATGAGATTAAAAAAGCGCGCATCTCCGACTAGTAAATAGTTATCTGTGGAAATAAAGCACATGTGGATTAAAGTAAAGAAAAAGCACGCGTTTTTAATACACTGCATTATGGACCTATAAGCGGTTCAATAAGAGCCACTTTACGAGCAATTGTGTTGAAAATAAATTAAAAATACAAATAGCCTTTATTTCCTCTGACCTTTTGTACATAAACAAGTTCTTATGAACTAATATTTTAAAACATTCTAAAAGCCAATTATTATGAAAAAGAGTAACCGTGGAGTTAGTTGCCGGTTCTTCTCCATAGGAAACGACCAATTGGAACCGTGCACCTAGCTTCTGACGTTTCATAAATGCCCATGTAGGTTTATGTTAAATAAAACATTTTGATTTTGAATAACATTTAATCATATTATAATTTCTGCTTGCTAACCCTATATTAGCAAAGTAGCTATTATCGGCTACCAGGTGAGGTTATCTTGCAACAAAAACCTCCGCTAAATCCTGTTCAGAGCTGTTCTTCGCCAACCCTCCCACCTTTTCATCTGTCTTCCTAAAGGAAGACAGATGGAAATGGTCCCAAGAAATGGAAAAAAAACGTAAACGTTTTTTTTCCATTTCTTGGGACCATTTCCACTATCACTATTACCATTACCACTATTACCAACATACAACAACACAACACAACATACAGAACGGTACAATTATATAGGTAATATAACAGGAACCATCCATATGTACCTAATATAAAGGGAACTATCCTTACCTGCCAATTCTTCATTTGAAAATAAATATCGAAGTGAATTTTCTTAATTATTTATCGAGACAAAACTAAATGATACGTTTTCATGCCTCTTAGCTATAAATAAATAATATAGGTTATTTCACTAATCCCCATTGACAGTACCCATGAATGGGGATTTGTGAACTTTTCTTCCACAAATCCCTATTGAAGTCTTATAGAGCTCACAATGGGGATTTGTGGAAAATAGTTCACAAATCCCTTATTTTGAAAGAAGGCACACTTGTTTGATTACGATACCATAAAGTTTCAACGTAGACAATTAAGACCTTATCCCACATCTCCTCATACAAAAATACAACACAAAGCCTCTCATGATTAACCAATTACCATTATTTAATTAAACATTATCCTCCTTCATCCCATCCGGTGTTGAAATTAATACCTACAAATACACGTTTGTTTTCAATACATACTTCAAGCTAATTATAATTTATATTTCATTGGAGTTAATTAAATTATAACGAATGTACGTGACAATGGGATTGTGATAAAATTAATAACATTTCGAAGAGCGAACGCGTTCAACTAAATTAACTCTCCGTCACTGTGTAAACATGCTGTCACAACTGTGCTCCGGTAATGTACTGGCGATAGTGTTATTCATACTGAAATGACACGGGATTTTAACACGTATCTTGTAAGGAATAGAGGTGTGAATGTGGTGCGTAGTTTTGGAAACGTGATGTTAATTTGTCGCTCTCGTACGAACTTATGTCGAAGTTAGTATTTGTTATGTTATTCATTTCGAAAATTACTTCGTTATGGAATAGGTGAAATATTTTTTGGTGTGTAAGTATTGTGGTGAAGATTCCAATATGTCTGATAAGGTTTAATTTATTACGTAGGTTCGGTTTATAGCTACAAAAACCTGGATCCTTGAATTTTATTGTTACTGATGAAAAAGGAAGTATTCAACGCTAGCTACAAATAAAACAGAAATAAAACAAAAACAGTTAATATTTATTTAGTAAACTTCAATTGTCCGCTAGACCAGCACAATTCCATAAAACATTTACGAACAATCCAACAAAAACAAACAACAAAATAATCCCTTCCAATCCTTGTATTATAAACTCATGACTCATCATACGAAAATCCGGCGGCGTACTGCACTAATAGCCGACCAAAATGCGTATTCGAGCCAAAAACGTTACGTACGTATTATCCGCGGCAACGCAACGGTGAAATTGAAACCAATAAAATGCTGGTTGAAGTAAAACGTTTTTCGTGTAGCAGCCATGTATGTACTACTTCACTATTTGACGAGGGTTGTCATAAGTCTTCCTTGTACGGTCGGCTAAAAAAGCGGTCTCTCTATAATAAAAAACAAAACTGTATGTGCTTTATCTACTTTGTTTTGCTTCAATTGTCCGCAATCACTGACCTCTATAATACAGCTTGTATTATAGAGGTCAGTGTCCGCAATAGACCAGCACAATTTTATGCTTCTAAAGCTACGGTTTTCTAGAAGAGCCGTTCCGTCATATTTTATCAACCGTCAGCTGTCTTCACCAGTATTTGACATAAAGGTGTCAAAAAACCGTGGAATTAGAATTTACAGACGCTAAGCACATCAAGCTACCTGAAACTGTTCCCAATTAACTTTGAACCTTATGCTTATGCTTATACAAAAAGTAAAAGTCAGTTTGTGTAACCATTCAAGGTGCGCTTCCCTGGTGCGCAGGGCAGCTCCAACAGTGTCTTAAACATGGTTGCGAGTCGCCTTGACTGTCTTTACGTGGGTCACTGTTGTGCCATCTCTCATAGGATGTTGCAACGGTGACCAACAGTTATTTCTTTAGTTTTTAGTTTTTTGTTTTGTCTGTGCTTACTAACATAGTCGTAAGTTTTACTAACAATCTTGTTTGAGTTTGAGGCTTGGTTACTTTAATAAAGAAAAATTCTATTCTTCTATTCTATTCTATTCACCACTTACTTCGGAAACCAAAGCTTTAGTCTTTGTGCTGCTGTCTTTACAGTGACGTCACGCGTTTCATGTTTTAATTTGAAACCAGCCATGTAACCATGTTTTCATTGCCTAGTTAAATAATTGTTGTCAAAATTGATAGACCACTTTCTTTCCAACCGTATGTGCGCGTGTTTGCCGCTCCGTCTATTTCAAGACACTTGACAAGCGTTAAGATCTGACGTGTATTGGTTTGGGTTTGGTGATATTCTTTTAGATTAATTGGTAGTCTGGTTTGATATCTTGTCTTCTAGAATTTTAGGCTCAGTTTGTCTTGTCTTATCGTCGTATACAAGGGATCTGTTTCGGACTGGTCTTAGATGGAATTTGAGCTTTGGACGTCTTATCATTGTGAAATGGGATGACCCATTCCTTTGCAGGCTCATCTGTTATCTTTAGCCAGTCATCATTATCTTCTGTCAGTAGGTATCTACAGTGCCCTTTAAAATTTTGATGACATTTTTTCCCTTCAGTTGTAATGCCATGCCACATTACGATTTAAAATTCTAGTTTCAAATATTAAAACTGCACGCATATACGTTTTTATTGACTAATTCAACTACCTACCGACCTGGGATTACCTGTTTTTTTTTTTTTTAAACGTCTGTTAGGATCCAGCTTTCTTTTTGGCAGTGTATGTAGGTATATCTCTTGAATTAATATTGGTATTATCTACTTTATTTATTTGTCGTGAATAGCATAGCATAGCAGGTTCTTAGTCACATATTTACACAAACACAATTACCATTAAGGTATATGATCCCGATCTCGACAGCACGCAGCAGTGCTGCCAAAAGTGGCACTATACCGAAGATGGCAATATTGAGTTACAACGATGACATACATAACTTAAATAAGATAGTCAAACTGATAAATGAAATTAATTGCATTCTTTTATTCCAGTTATTTGCTAAGATATTGACCAAAATGCAGCGTCAAAAACTTTAAATGATAATACAAAAAAATGTAAATTTTTGTATAACGCCACTTTTGTTTTCAAGGTGCGATATATTCTCTATAAGTTTATATGAGATTTCATTCTGAGCACGGCATCATTGCTGCGTCACATTGCTTCTGTGCTTTTGATCATACCTTTAATTATTATTCTATATGCAAATTCCGGTGGCAAGTGCAGTAGTATCTACAACATTATTTCTAGTATATGCGAAACCCGAAACACGTGTCTAGTATTTTTATGTAAACAATCTATGTACAAAATGTCAAAACTGTATCATGAAAAATCACAAAGATATAAGCTTGTTAAGTTACCTGTTTGTACGTACAAAAACATGCTCACCCGCGCCGCGCCGTCTTGCGCTCATTGATAATAGTACCTAGGTATCTAACCGTTCGGCGCGGAGATTGGATAACCTACTTAGTGTCGCTCTGTGTCCAACTTTTAACGTTTTTTTATTATTTTTGGGACAAAATATAACATGGGGTAAAAATTATTGGAACCGATTCAGTTACTTATTCTGAATAAACTATATGCAGGTTTCGCATATACTAAAAATAACGTTGTATATTATTGCGATTGGAAAAAATATTTCTTTCTAACAGTAGGTATTATTTTATGTTCAGGGATTCTGTTTTCTCTTTACAAAATCTTATTTATTAATTGCTTCGGTTTATATTTCTACTAGCTGCACCCCGCGGTTGCATCCGCGTAAATGTCGAATCCGTGGGAATATCGGGATAAAAACTATCCTATGTTCTTTCCCGGGACTCAAACTATCTCTATACCAAATTTCATCTAAATCGGTTCAGCAGTTTAAGCGTGAAGAGGTAACAGACAGACACACTTTCGCATTTAGGTATAATATTAGTATGGATTTCAACTCAATACCACCACGAGTTCCCGAGATAAAGGGTCTTGACAGGTAGACACCAAAGTCCTATAAGGGTTCCGTTTTTTTCTTTTGAGGTACGGAACCCTAAAAATGCAGCATGTTAGGCGGGAAAACGCAGTCTGGGCTTCACAACAATAATACAGGAGACAGGAACATCGACGCGGAATGTGAAACCAACTGAGCCTAATGTTAATCCAGGGTGTTAGCTCATCATCATCATCATTTCAGCCAAAAGACGTCCACTGCTGGACATAGGCCTCCCCCAATTTCGGGGGGGGTTGCCATAATCGCCACGCTTGGCAGGCGGGTTGGCGATCGCAGTATGGTATGATGGTGTAATGCATAGAGAACGCTGCTGCCCATTCTCCGGTCTCCCTTAGTCGCCTTTTACGACACCCACGGGAAATATGGGGTGGTGCTATTCTTTAAGTCCGGCACCACACAGACAACGTGTGTTCAGACAACGGGTGTTAGCTAGCTCCATACAAAATCTTAATAAAATTGGTCCAGCCGTTTGAGCGTGGAGAAGTAACAAACATATAAACACACACACACTCACATACTTTCGGCTTTGTAATATTAGTGTGATTCCAAATCATTTTCATACATTTCTTCGGTTTGTATCAATCATATAACCTGTGTTCGCGCTGTGGCTTCACTCCTGTAACCGTACTCCTGTATTCCCAGTACGTGACCAAGAACAGAGAGATCGATATATCGGGTGTCAAGCATCCCGTTCTATGATTGACATTGATTGACTGGGTTAAGTATCTGCCTACCCAAGCACACGAAATTGACGAAGCGTATAATGTACTCTATGCTTGGGGTACGTAAACGTATAGATGGCGTATTTTTAGGTATACAGGGTGATTTTTTGCGCTGCGGCTTCAGGGAAAAAAACTGAAACTTTGAGAAATGGAGCCATGGAAGGCAAACTAACGAACTCATGGAGATAGAAAAAACTGCATTGATTTGTTTTAGGATAAAATCCCGGGATATTCATTGAAAGGCATGAACTTTGAAACGTAGCAAAAATATTTCTCGAAAAAAATAATTAAATATTATTAAAAATAAAATGATTATAATGTTATTCATTCATCATTCATATTCATTATCATCTATGAAACATAGAGAAGAGCATGAAGGATTCGTAATAATTGATATCGATAGACGTTTCATTTGGTGCGTTTCAAGGTTGGTGCGTTTCGAGGAGTACCCCAAAATCCAGCCTGTATTCAATGAAGATTTTTTTTTTCAATGAAGGTTAAGGCATTGACTGCCACCGCGGTCACCTGGTGACCGCGAACAATACATTTTCTATTGTGTCTGTTGTCTGGCAGTCAACTTGTACTGAAAGTGAATATTATGTATGTGTTACCTCTTTAGTGTATTTTCGGTTTTTCCTACAGGGTGTTGGGATTATGTATTAATTGAAGTAGATGAAGATGGCATATTGAGAAAATGAAAGTGGCTCTTGATAGATTACCAATATTATGCGATGATATTGACTTAATATACGTTGAACATTATCTTATAGTTACGATTATCATTTCACGACAGCGACTTGTGGGAGACATGCGTGTATATGTGCCTATACATTCAGCATGTACAGGCACGCATGCTTGTCGGTATCAGCCGGTCGATTCTGTAAAAACCTCACCGTGAAAACTTAGGTGATGTGAGTTTGTTTTTGCTGGGAATTGACATTATTGACAGCTCACTCCACGCTCACTTCACCTAAGTTTTCACGGTGAGATTTTTATAGAATCGACCGGCAGAACACTGCACTTTGAATTTGGTGCCGAAACAATGAAAATACTCATCAATCACCCTAAACTGAGGTCAAATGAGGAACAAAACTTCCGAATTTGTTCTGTTTTTTAAGTGTCAGTAAAGGTAGGACATTGGCCATTATTCTTTTACTAACTGCGCCCTACAGTTTCACCCACATACGTGTCGATCCTGTAGGAATATCGGATTAAAAAGTATATATGTTAATCCAGAGTGTCAGCTATCTCCATACCAAATTTTATCAAAATTGGTCGAGCCGTTTGAGTGTGAAGAAGTAACAAACATATGAACTCACATACATTTCGCCTTTATAATATTAGTGTCATTCAAGTCATCGACATGTAATGCATAAAAACAATAGTTAATTACTATAAAGCTTATTATTTACACTAGGTGTTAGACTATATAACTAACTAAACCTCCGGGCTTTAGAAATCAAGTAAAGCCGTTACTCTCGTCTGGCATTCGTGGATCGTTGACAGTCATTATTGGTTAAGCCCGAAAGTCTGACAACCAGTTCTACCAAGGTGTATCGTATTACCCAGTAACTGGGTTGTGGATGTCAGATAGGCAGTCGCTTCATGTAAAATACTGGTATTCAGCTGTATAATTTTTTATTAAGCAAAAATATATCTCTGGTTACTCTAACATTAACAAAATAATCTTTGGAAGTCTTAATCAGGAGAGTAATCATTCACAGGGCCCGCTATTGAAAGTGAATTAAATTCGCATTTGTTAACCAGCCACGTAATATATTAATTTATTACTGACATTGATATATTAGATAGATAGATAAACCATTTATATTCTCTTATTACCTTTATTTAATCTGGCGGTCGTTGACCGATCATGTGTGAACTTGAAATTAATGTAATGTGACTTGAATATTATCTCATAAATTAGTCTTTTTAGGCTTTTTGTCAGTGTGGTAGTATTTTATAGAACGGAGCTTTTGCGGCAAATAAAACTATTTTTGCCAATGTTGCTTACCGAATCGCCACACAAGCTGAATCGCCACCCAATTTACACGGGTCGATAAAAATCGCAGGTGACTAGTTCATTTTGCAACAAAATGTTGACCTTCATGCGGCGGGCGATCGCCTGCGACTGAGCATTTTCACGGTCGATTTTAGTAACCCGCCTCATGCAACCTGACGCCGCACGGCAATTGTCAAAACCTGTTCTACTTTGGAACTTGCGATTTTAGCCACCTGGCGCCTAACCGAATTGCCATTTAGACTGCTATAGTCACATGTGTAAAACCCGCATAAGGATTATATAAGGTTGTTTATTTGAAGGTTTGTTTACTTCAGTTTTGCAACTAATTAGCAGTACTGTAGTTACCGCTGCCTTTGGTCACCGAAAAGTCGCCTGATTGATTCGCTGCCTTTGGTCACCGAAAAGTCGCCTGATTGATTTGCCGCCTTTTTGATTCTTTCTGTAATTTTTATATGAGTTTTTTATTCTTTGTTTTTTTTTTTATTTTTTATATGAGTTAAGTTACTATTGAAATGTTGTTGGTTGTTAGTAACTTAACTTGACAATTCTCTTGCACAATTCCATATATTACTTAATTATCGCCTCTCACTCGCAGAACCCATAGGTACCTACAATTAGGTTAGAATACATCCTTTTCTCACATAATTATCAGTTAATAAGGTATCTGTTGCAAGCTTGAGTTCCTAATAACCTGGCGATATTAATGTATCGCGAAAAGCTTTGAGAGCAACCTCTTTGTTAATTGAAATATGTGGAGGTATCTACGTCGGCGTCGCTATTTTATTTAAACATGTTGTTAGTGGCGCCACCTAGCAAATGAAGTAGGTATTATCGGTGAAATAAATACACAATAATGCGCTTTTATAATTTCTAAAGTGACGATGTTGTCGTTGATGTTCACGTCACGACATCACGATAACGCAGGGAAGTAAAATGTAAGGAGAGAATTATATAGGTAGGGTTATTGGAAAAACACCAACAACCTCTTAAGGGGTCATTGTAGGTACCTACTCATAATTGTGAACAACTTTTACTATGGGACCAAACCTGAGGGCAATTCTACTAATTTTGCGTTCACAGTCTGATCTCAGTCTCAATCTGTCAAAATTACCTTTAATTTCCGTACCTACATTTTGACAAGTTTTTGACATTTGTTTGTCGCCGAGATGAGACTGCGACTAGATTTTGAAAGTTTTAAATTAGTAGAATTGGCCTTCTGAAATCGCGAAATAAAACAGCTGTTCCCTACATTTATGTTCGTATAACTCGTCAAAATGTAGGAAACAGCTAATTTTTTTCGCGATTTCAGGTTTGGTCCCATAGTAAAAGTTGTTTATAATGATGAGTACAACGACCTCTTAAGAGGTTGTTGGTGTTTTTCCAATAACCCTGTACCTATATGAAAACGCTTTTAAATTTCTGTCTACGATAACATTATAACATGCACGGGTTTTCATACATTTTATGGACGTGGACCTACGTCCACGTCCATAAAATGCCGCATACGTCCATGATAATATCATAACGTTAGAAATTATAAAAGCGTATTGGAAATTATTATAGTGAATCGTGCAGGTAATTTCCAGAAAATTACCGCGCGTTATACACCCAATTTGCCTCGCAAAGAAATCTAGTATCCATGTTCTTAGCATCATGGATCAGACTCAGAGAACTGCCGACGCGTTAACGGCCTTAAAGACAGAGTTGGAAAGTGTCTGTAGATATAGTCCTCCTGGGTGTATACCGGCCATGGCGGCCAATCTCAACGGATCCCTTCGGCGCGGGAGATATTATAGTGCACACGTGTGTGCGTGGACACAGATAGACTCTCTGTTCCCTCACTCTTATATTCTCTCTTTTGCTGTGTTTTACACGAGCACCGAACATCTTTAAACCGGAACACAGCCCTACTGGACTGGGATGCTGGTACTTTCCTGTACCTACCCTAATTAAGCACAACCACACACTTTTTAAAAGAAATTTGTTTTAAAGGAAATTCTTAATCCATTGCTTCATAGGTTTGAAAATTTAATTTGCTCAACAACGTAAATAACGCAATGAATGGCTGAACTGTCAAAATTATTAGGCATTGCGATCGATTGTCATTTTATGTGTGTTACGCAATTAACTGTTACGGTACCTTTATTATTAAAATAAGGAATGGTATTATCCGGAAAAGAACCGGAGTTACCGACATAGCTTGCAGAGTAAGCCACATGAAGGTAGGTAATGGGCTGGTCATGTTTGACGAAGGACTGATGGCAGGTGGAGCAGCTAGGCGAGTCCTGGCGTGGAGACCGCGTAACAGTAAGTGTGGAATAGAATATAATAGAAAAACTCTTTACATATTATGTACACTATAAATATCACACTAATATTATAAAGGCGGAAGTCTGTGAGTGTGTAAGTGTGTGTGTGTGTGTGTGTTTATATGTTTGTTACTTCTTTACGCTCAAACGGCTGGACTAATTTTGATAATTTTTTTTATGGAGGTAGCTGACACCCTGGATTAACATATAGGCTACTTTTTATCCCAATATTCCTACGGGATCGACATTTACGCGGGTGAAACCGCGTGGCGCAGCTACTTACAGATATAAATGCTGAAATTTTACAAGGGGTGACACAACGCGCGGTCTTACGCACAATGGTCCACTTGAAGGACTAAGTGCGGAAACCAAACCCTATAACATAGAACATAGATGGGCGGTTTTATGGCTAAAAGCGGTTTTTTAAAGACAAACTTTGGATTAGAGAGACAGGAGAGACAATACTGCAGGTAGCGTAGTGTGGGATGCCCCCCTCCGCCCCGGCTACATGA
The DNA here is from genome assembly GCA_916614155.1 of Mesoligia furuncula. Classification (NCBI taxonomy): domain Eukaryota; kingdom Metazoa; phylum Arthropoda; class Insecta; order Lepidoptera; family Noctuidae; genus Mesoligia; species Mesoligia furuncula. The sequence goes on from OU744801.1 coordinate 18,024,292, forward strand.
ACCGACGACCTTAAAATAAGGCTGGGGCAGACTGGATGCGGAAGGCGGAGGACAGAGTGTTGTGTGTTGTGGCCTATGTCCAGCAGTGGACTGCGAAAGGCTGAGTTGATTGATTCAGTGACGCAACTAACTCGCTGGTTGAACTGTTTCATCAGGATTTCTTATCTTGAAAATATCGTATCACACTGTAAAAAATAAATTCTTATTACACTACATTAAAGCGATTTCAATAAGACTTACTGACTTTATGCAGTAAGAAGATTTATAAAACAGTAAAAGACAAAACAGTAACTTTTAATGATTAAACATACTAGGTATTTACGGAAAAAATTAAAAAAAGGAAAAAAAAACACTATTACTGTATTGTAAGTAAATGTCAATAGTTTGAACGATATCACCAAATGAATAAAACAGTTAATTTTGTGTAGCTAAAGTTTTCTGCCATGGCGTTAACATTTTGCCTCAAGCTTTAACGGTTTTCGGATCAGTGAAAAATACTGTTTTGAACGTTAGGCTTATAAGGAACTGTCTAAAGTAGTTCAGATAAATGTTTTTTCATTTGTATTTACTGCTTATTTCTTTCAGTGTAACATAAGCAAAAATAATTACAAAATCCTGTATATGTATGAGGATATGCAAGTATTGACATTAAATTAATGCTCTCCATTCTTTCCGCGGAACCCAATTAATCTCCTATACCGCTAGGGAAATAAGCTTGACAATGTATCACTTTTCTTTAGGGCTCATCGTTCACCCATAAAATGATATTGGCAAAAAACGTCGCGTTGAAAAACATACGAGATTATAGCAACGACCATATATACCGAGGGCTTTTTTATCAAAATTAAAATATAATTTATTCAAATTAGGCTCAGAATCAGCTCAAAACATTTAACCAAATTAGGCTCAGAATCAGCTCAAAACATTTAACCAAATTAGGCTCAGAATCAGCTCAAAACATTTAACCAAATTAGGCTCATAATCAGTACTTTTTGAACGTCAAAATTATAAAAAACAGACTTTCTGGAGTATATTCTCTAAGTAATTGTGAAAACCGAATCAAAATGCGCTCCAATTTCAATCCGTTGTGTAGTTTGGAAGAAGAACACTGTCACCCAGATGGACACGAGAAGTATATAAAAAAAAATGGAAACGCCACGTAAAGTGTATTATTATAAAAGAGAACAGTGTTCTTTACTGCCTACTTTTTCCAATCAAAGCAGCAGACTTTCTCAAAACTCATCGCAAAATACAGAAACAGCTGCAACAAAACAAAATCAACAGAAAAAAAGAAAATTCTCAAAATAAAAATCCGTGCAATTTAATTTGAGTTTAATAATAAAAATAAGCTACGGATTGGAGCTAACAAGAAGCGATGGGAGTCTGAACAATCTCCTTAAGAGACCCTCAGCTCTTCCTGATTGAGTCGAGGGCTGAAATATCGAGAGATTTCAAGAGACCAACTTTGTGAAGAACGTAACGTTTTGTGATACGTATTGCGTTGTTTACTAGTAGTGGGAGTTATTGGATTTGAGTTTTGTAGGTAAGTCCTAAGAGTAGACAGGTCCATTCATAATTAGAAGTGCATTAAAGAATAATTAATATACAGGCTGGAACACACATACTAAATTACAATTAAGTATGAAAAAAATACATCTATACATATAAAATTCAAAGTCCTGACTGACTGACGGATATATCAACGCACAGCCTAAACCACTGGTCCTAGCGACATGAAATTTGGAGTGTGTGTTCTTTGTGAAGAGCAGGTATCCACTAAGAAAGGGTTTTTCGAAATTCCACCTAAAGCGGGTGAATGGGGGGAGTGTGAAATTTCACGAGGACGAAGTCGCGGGCAGAAGCTAGTATATATATATAAGATATTTGTTCTCTTGTTAGGTGTAATAATAAAAACCAAAATGTGTATAAAAATATAAATATAAATCAAAGAATTTTATTTATAATCTAAGTAATGGAATGTAATGTAATGGATCTAAGTGGTCTGAAATAAAGATTTATTATTATTATTATTATTTAGTATTACTCTTACTAAACAAAATGGAAACCAAATAGATATACTAAGTATTTCTAAACTAAAAAATCAAAGAAACGACATTTTTTAAGATTATATTACACCTGTCGATTCTTTTTATAATAAAATTTATTCATTAAAATATTTAATAACCAAAAATCAATTTTGCATTCTTCCATGTTTTGACATCTCTCTCTCCCTTTTCCAGTTGGCATCTGTTTAAAACTGTCATAAATAAACTCTTTGGTTGTACTGACCAAAAAGTATTAATTTAAGATCAAATAACAAGAAATACCAACATTTTTTTTTCATACATATATCTTTAAAGGCAGAGGCATACAGCGTGTTTGTACACTTGGTAACCACAAGTAAAGCGCGCGTCGCGTCGTAAGATAAAAATATTGTACTAAAGTACACCTACAATACTACATATACTTCATTTGAAATAAGATTTGACATTTAAATAAACCTTTTCCACTGTCCGTTCAACCGATTTTGACTTCTATACCGTAGGCATAAGGATGGTATTAAAAGCAAAAAAGTGGTTACAATGCCAACTGTTTACTGCAGCTGCCATAAGTCATGTCACCAACGCAATAGAATTCAAAATCGCTTGAACGGACTGTAAAGAAGGTTTATTTAAATGTCTAATCTTATTTCAAATGGAGTATAGTTAAAATGCCGTAGCTACTACGAAAATCAGCATCCGTAAAAGTTTGCGTAGCGGCTGCCTTCGACCGCGTAGCAGCTACGCGTAGCACAAAATACTTTTCATCTCTCATACTCGGAAAGTAGTGTTTGTTTGATCCGAATAGCGGGTGGAAAACGCTGCTTCCCACCCTTGGGCGGGAAAGTCTCATAGTAATTGCTTCCCTCCCTAGGGCGGGAATGAAATTTAAAAATAGAACTAAATGTAGTTAGGTAGTCAGCTTTATCAGCTTAGTCAGACATACGACACCCTTAATTGATTGTGTAAATATTTATTATGGATGTGCGTTAATTAGGAGAGTTGGATAAAAAGCTCATATGTTAACACCATTAAATCTTTCAGATTTAGCGCACAAGTTAATAATTTACCTTGAATAAATTCAACGTACATAGGTACGATAATCACCATTTTGATGTCAGTTGTGTTCTAGGCTAAAAAACATAAAAATTGGGGATTTCGAACATCCAGGCTTTACCATAATGGGGCTGTGAATATACATCATTTAATTATTTGACGAATTTATCCATATTTAAGGTAAATAAGTAGTGGTAATGAACTTTTTTTGATATCTAATGTCGAAGTTTCGCGCCAATCGTATGTGTTTACATTTTTACTTTTCACAAATTTCACACACACAGATCTAGATAAGATTTAAAATGTGACAAATGTTATTGATAATATTATAAACAACACGAAAATGCCCAGGTTTTAACGTAATATTCAAACACAGGTTCAATAATACGTATTAATCATTACCACTACTCAATTTGTGTTCAAAATTGCCGACCATTATTGTTTTTTTTTATTGCAGTGATGTGTGAAAGCGATTATACCAAACAATTTTTTTTTTAATTTCTATTTTCTCGAGTAATTAATATGACGAATGTAATCGATATTTGAAAATAAAATAAAATTATTTTAAGCAATAAATACAATAAGCATTGTTTATAATAATGATTTATGCTTTTCTAATATCATTTCAATCTCTTCTAATATCATGTCAATAACAGACAGGCCAATAGGTACCTCATTTACTGAATTTCGCGCCGAAATGCTTCTATAATTGAATTTATATTCGGAATGCGATCGCTGTTTAAAATTATTTTAATTTATTGGACAATTATTTATTGTGGATTTTATTTTTGATACTTTCTAATAGTTTACTACAGAATTCCCAGTAAACATTTTTTAGGTAGGCTTACCAGAAGTTTTTTTGAGAATGATGATAATTAATTAATTCTATAGATTGGTTAGAAGCAAATGGTTTAATTGAAATAAATGCTTTACCTAAGTTTGAGTTTTGTGTTCACATAGCATATGTAGCTTCTGTCAAATTATAGACTAGCACATTTCAATACATTTTGTTAGTTTAAAGGTTTTAAGAAATTTTTATTCTGATTCTACAATTTTTTTTCTTGCGAGAATCGATTAGGCTGTATGCAAGTTTTGAATCGAAATAAGAAAGTTGGGTCAGCACTAAAAAGTGTCACGTCGCAACACAATTTTTAGTAATTTTTATCAAGATTATCGTGTTTTCTAAGTAATTTATGAAAAATGGTAAAAGTAAGAATGCAGACAGAATTATAATAATACGGGCCCTAGTAAGCGGAACGGCCTGCGGTAGTGACACAGAATCTATATACTTCAAATTTAATTATCAATAAATATTTTAGAAAAACTACTATTTTTTACTTTCCTCAAATTCGAAATGAAAAGTAGAGTGTTTAACGCGGGTGAAGTCATCAATTCCCACTCGGACTATAGCCGCCCTCGCTGCGCTCGGGCGTCTAAATGCCTCGTATGGGAATTGATTCCTTCCGACCCTTGTATAACAATCTACTATGTCTTATCTATTATATAAAAGAAAGTCGTGTTAGTTACACTATTTTTAACTCAAAAACGGCTGAACCGATATGGCTGAAAATTGGTAGGGAGGTAGCTTAAAACCAGGAGACGGACATAGGATAGATACTTTTCTTTTTTTTTGTATACTTTTATTTACTTATAGGAGTAGAGTAGGAGTAGTGTAGGTGTAGGTTAGGAGTAGGGTAGGAGTAGGTTAGGAGTAGGGTAGAAGTAGGGTGGGAGTAGGGTAGGAGTAGTTTAGGAGTAGGAGTAGTGTAGGAGTAGGGTAGGGTAAGGGGTAGGACACCATCACGCGAAGGAAGTAGCGCCGGGCAGCTAGAAATAATTTATATGGCAAAACAACGTTTGCCGGGTCAGCTAGTTTCAGATAAAACTCTTTATCGATCAAGATACACTGCTCTTGAAGGGGTTCAACTCAAGCGAAGAGTTTCTTAGCAACAAATTGGGGGGGAATAAAACTATAAAGAAGTTAACAAGAGCGGTGTTTTTGACTGCAGTCTTGTCGTTATCAACAACGGTAGGTATCGTTAATTTACAATAGAAATTCTGCGAAAACGAGTAATAATAATCTTTATTCAGAAACTTTGGTATTTCTCGTTATTTTCACTTTTCAGACTCGGTTCTATTTATATCGCATTGTGTGTTATGTTATCTATGTGTTATATAAACCAAAAATGAAAAAATATATGTCTTCTAAAAGCGACCATTATACGTAATTAATACTATTCAGGCCAAGTCAGATTTGACTGATAATAACCTTCGTTAAATAATCACGAACAAAAACTAATTACTCAACTGGGCGCCTTGATTGGTACATTATATAAATTTTTATTAGATAGGTACTAGCTGCGTCCCGCGGTTTGACCCGCGTAAATGTCGATCCCGTAGGAATATCTAGATAAAAAGTAGCCTATATGTAAATCCAGGGTGTCAGCTACATCCGTACAAAATTGTATCAAAATTGGTTTAGCTGTTTGAGCGTGAAGAAGTAACAAACAACATAACAACATTCATAACACACACACACAAACTTTCGCCTTTATAATATAAGTGTGATTAATAAAAATAAAAAACTTCAGATTGTTCTGAACCTTAATACACGAACTTAAAGTAAGTAACAAGAGGTAGGTAGATATTAATGTTTAGAGCTGACTGTCATTGGAGAAAATGTAAGAACAAATTCGCTTGAAGCATTGAAGCATGAAAAAAAGGATATTTGAAATAAATCAGTGTTTTTTCTAAAATAAAACTTAAAAGTTATTATTGTTGCTTGTGTGTTAGTGTTACGTTGTTTGTGTGTTATGTGAAAAAAATGTACTTAAAAAATGCTGTTGTTATTGTGTCTTATGTTATGTGTTGTGATTGTTGTTCTATAATGTGTAAATGTGTGTAGTGTGTGTGTTTTAATGTTTATGTAAAAAAAATGGAAATTGGTGCTTATTCTATTTTCGATCTCACACCACATGGCCCACGTTGCCTTATTTTCAGGCTGTTTTTGAGTCGCTAATTCTGAATGCAGTATAATCTTGATTGAAGACAACAGTCAAAAATGTACCCATACGAAAAGCAAAGATCTTCCAACATCATAATACCACAGTGACAATTAACTCTAAAACTCAAACTATTCCCTCAAAGTTAAATCCACATAGCGTGAAATTTCACACCTCCTAGCTTTGGAGTGATAACACAAATTCCAGCAGTGTTTACATTGCGAAGTTGTCTGCAAGTTGGAGCTCACATGAGTTGGTGCTCGGTGATGCGGAGCTAACTTTAGCTTGGGGATATCGGTTTATGAAGGTGTGAATATAATGCGACTTATTGATATCTGATAGAGTTGTGCCTACAGAAAATCTGTAGGTATCTAGCATCTACCTATCACACTAATATTATAAAGGCGAAATTTTGTGAGTGTGTGAGGGTGTGTGTGTGTGTGTTTATATGTTTGTTACTTCTTCACGCTCAAACGGCTGGACCAAATTTGATAAAATTTTGTATGGAGTTTGTACTTTTTATCTCGATATTCCCACGGAATCGACACTTACGCGGGTGAAACCGCGTGGCGCAGCTAGTAGACTATAAGTTTTGAATGAATAGTTTCTCTTGGTTGCGAATGGAACACAGGAAACAGGTTTAAATTCCCGGAAACAGGTTTTAATACCTGCCGGTTGATTCTGTAAAAATCTCACCGTGAAAACTTAGGTGAAGTTAGTTTGTTTTTGCTAGGAATTGACACTATTGACAACTCACTCCACGCTCACTTCACCTAAGTTTTCACGGTGAGATTTTTACAAAGTAGCACCTCTGTACGCATGGCTACATATCAAGCTATACATAACCAGTAAAAGCTGACTTCTGATTTTACGATAAACCTTATCGGAGTCAGATAAAAATAATTTTAATTACCAAGTTTGTCAGGAACCTACCTAATTAAAATCGCTTTAAACCTAACGCTATTTCGTCAAATTCATTCAGTCTCAAAAATCGCAAAGAATGTGCGCAATTTGGATGGAGTACCAATGGAACTGTGGAGTTGACGCTGTGTGAGCATGCGTGTTCCATCGTGCCGCCCGTTCGATGTCCACCGCGCACAGGATGGATAAGCACATGAACTAATTTTTTGCTCCGTTGGTGTAATTGCTGTATGGCGTTCCAGCAGGAGGATAAATAAATAAATAAATAAATCGCTCCCCTAAGCCCTGCCTAACTTCTAGCCCGCAATAGACAAGTATATAAGGATACGCCTTATATCAAACACATTAGAATACTCAATAGTTCTAACTGAGCAAACTCAGCCTTCCGAAACGTCACGAACTAACTTCAACTAGTAATGTGACATGGGTTGTGTTAAGTTTTACCCTAATTTTAAGTGTCTTGTTAATAATTATGTCTAAAGTTCCCGTAACTCCCCTGTGTGCGAACGTATTCGGTGCGTAACAGGGTATCGGCATAGATTAAAAAGGAATAGAAGGGAAACTCGCGCTACGAATACGAACTTTCTAAATACAAAAATATACAGCTTGTTAGGCGGAAAAACGCAGTCTGGGCTTCACAGATTAGTGCTTCAACAACAAGACTAGGCATTTGCTGGGACGTAGGTGACGCAGCGCAGCACAATACAGATTTAGCAGCGCAGGGCAGGCGAGACCGACATAGTCCGCGAGCGTATGCTGTGACGCAGTTTACATACGCACGCATTCGCGTTCTAGCTGATACAAAGAATAGACGTCTCGACTTACTCGCGTCGTCGCGCAGGAATATATGCCAGCACCGGCACTACAACGAGGTGCAGTGCAGGGCAGACACATGTCTGCGTTACACGTGCCTGCGCCGCAACGTACGCAGCATTCGGTACTTTCATGCATTACAAAATCTGCTCTGCCCTGCGCTGCGCGGACCTGCGTCGCCTGCATCCCAGCATACGCCTAGCCTAATACAGGATGACAGGAACATCGACTCCTGAAACCAACTGACCGAACTAGCTGAACATAATAATAAATTGCTTGCTAATTGAAATTATTGTTTTAAATAACCTACGAAAAATTTCAACGCGTGGGGGTCCAGAATCATGTACTGAAGCCAGTATCAGGTTGTTCGTCGATGTACCTGGCACCCTGTATACTAAGTGTGAGAGATAATTGTTTTGAATTAGACGATTATGAAAAAAATAAAAACAATCTTTAGAAATAATCACTAATTTCAATTCTATTATTCTAATCACTATTTCGGCGGTCTCAGTATACTTTTTTGTTATTGCTGAATGGGCCCGCTCTTGACCTCGATCACGCCTGGTGGAAAGCGATGGATAAGGTCTATGATGGAACGGGCGTGCCCAGAAGATGCCAAATTCACTGGAACTCCCACGCATCGACGAAACACAGTAAGCTGCTTGAGGGCCGGACTCGGGTCGGAAACCAGACACTAGAATTGGCCAGTCAAATAAGGTGTTGGGTGTAGGAAGAAATAGAATATTTTCGGTCAGGAAAACGGATTGTTTAGCAAATTGGCGACCTACACAGTAGTACAGTCCAGTTCTAACCTAACCTAACCCAACAGTAACCTTATTAGAATGAGAATAAAGATCACAGTGATTTGGTCACGATACAAAATCAGAGATAATTCTTAAACAGTCGTATGAATTAGCAATAACGCGGCAAAGTTACGGAGAGTGTTATAAATACCTACGTTTGCCCGAAATCGTAGGTAAGTACATGAGTTTCGCTTCTCTACAGTTTTATTATTCAATAGTTTCGGGGAAATAATTGAGTTGATTATTTATTTGGTCGCAGGCGTCGGGTGTAGTGTAGGTTGCTTAGGTAATTAAAATGTAAGGTTCCGTAGGTAGGTCTGTTTTGATTTAAGTGGGTAGGTGTTTGAGAAACTCCGAAAGATTTTCTCATCCGGTATATTGAAGTTCTAGAAGTTTTGAACCAGCGAATTTAGCATGCAGTGAACTTTGAACTTTCATGCAGTGAACTTCGTTCTGAAAGTTCTATGACTTTCTCTCTTCTATAAACACTAGTTATTGGTCTCAGAGAGGTTGTAGGTTCAAGCCAGATAGGCGCTTTACTTGGTGTAAATTATTTCATCACCACTGCTCTCAAAACGGTGAAGGAATACCTCGAGAGGAAACCGGCATGTCCTAGAACCTAAAAATGACTTCTAATGGTCTCAAAAAAAAATTTGAGCCCAGTAGTTAGTGTTAATAGGCCTTTTGCAACTCTGAAGAGTACATATTTCAGGGATTTTCAACAATTAAATTAGGAATTTCGATAGACCAAATTGGGTCCCTATGTTTTTAAGATAAATGTTTATAATAACTGGGCCATAAAGCAGACTGGAACAACCGATAACGTCAAACTTAGGAACGGTTTTCAATATCAACAGATTCCGTTGATAAGTCTCGAACAAAAGATAATTATAACATTCACTTTAAACTTCTCGCTCGTGGCAAAATAATGGGTATTTAGTCTGAACGACCCAAACACGGATCGATCGAAGGTTAAGCTACACTTCCCGCGGTCGGTTCGTAGGTGGGAGACCATTCCTTACCTACCGAAACCCCTCCGTGCCTCGAAAAGTTCGATAAGCCGTTGGTCACGGCTGTTATTCCTAGATCTTTAGAGACTGTCGATACGGGTAGTCAGAAGTCCAAAAGTCTGACAACCGGACTTACCAAAGGGGTATCCAGCAACTGCATTGTACACGTTAGATATGCCATCAACTTATAACTTACAACTAACTGACTTATAACTTACTTATTTATATGTAATTAGGTATATATTATATTCATAGTTTTAATAGGTATATGCGTATATTTAAAATATTTATTCCTCAATGTTCTTGATTGCACCTTCCACTCTTTGTCTCTGCATCACCCAAAGGTTGACTGGTAGAAAATGCCTATGGCATTAAGTCCGCCTCTGTACATTTATGTGCTTGAAGTATTAAATAAATAAATAACTTAGCCTATTGCAGTCCTGCGCCTGATTTCTTTCCGCTCGGGTTGGATTGCCGTCCCATCGGACTAAGAGGGAGTGCATCTGTGTGTGCGCACACACTTGTGCGTGCGCACACACTTGTGCACTATGATATCTCCCGCGTCGAAGTTGACCTGTAGATCCGTTGAGATTGACCAACGTAGCCGAAATATGGTCTGGTGGACTTTATATTGTTCTTACCTACTTGCTTCTCCTCGTGTTAGATTGCCGTCCCATCGGACTAAGAGGGAGTGCACATGTGTCTGCGCATGTGCACTATAATATCTCCCGCGCCGAACTTTACTCGTAGGTAGACCCGTTGAGATTGGCCAACATAGCCGAAATATGGTCTAGAGGACTTTATATTGTTATTACCTACTTGCTTCTCCTCGTGTTGGATTGCCGTCCCATCGGACTAAGAGGGAGTGCACCTGTGTCTGCGTACACACTTGTGCACTATAATATCTCCCGCGCCGAAGTTGATCCGTAGACCCGTTGTGATTGGCCGACATAGCCGAAATACGGTCTGGAGGACTTTATATTGTTATTACCTACTTGCTTCTCATATTGTGTGTAAAAAACCAACCAACTTGCTTAATGCAAGTAACATAACAAGTACGCAAGACTAAAGAAGACGCACACGAACTAATAAACATGCAATCAAAGTTTCTCACACGCTAATGTTATTCACATAAAATACATTTTCCAACTAAAACATTTGAAATTGTAGTCTGGTGACATTTTGTATACCGGCTTTGTGAATAGGTCTGTAATGAGCGCCTAAGTTAAAACTTTGTTAGGCTTCATATGAAATATATGTGAGCAGTGAGCGTCATGAGAAAGTTCAGTTGCAAGGCATTCTTAGTTCCTAACTAGGACCTCATTTGATGATTAACTAGGACATTTTTTCGAGGTATTCCACTCAGAGCACTGATTTGAACAGCACTTGGACGAACGGCACCTGAGCACTTCCACTAACGGCACTGAAACAAAATTTCGTAACGTACGGATCGGTGGAACACTTTTTCGTTGTTGTTATCGTTATTTTTTTAGTGATGGGAATACTTTTTCGTTCAAAGCATTACCAAGCAAAATATATCGATACAAATCAGCAGAAGTTAAGTATTGTAACGGATAATTCCATCTTGTTCATGTATCTTACTGGTAATGCGTGTGTGCTGCGCGTGTTTTTTCGAGACATTCTACATAAACCTTACACAAAAACATTTGTTTTCATACACAAGCTGTCTCCTGCGTATTAAAGGTTAATAACACATTTTGTTTAGATGTCGTTATGAGTTCCGAAGAGGAAGTCAGTAATAGTAAGTCTATCAGTTTTAGCAATTATAGACTCAATATCAACGAGAAGACAGATTTTAAGCCAGACCGTTTTTACGACTTCGAAATTTTGACATTTAAGTATTATGAGCCCCAGATTGATGACCGGTTTGAATCTGTCAATTTCTTTCGTGTTTCAAAACCGATTTCGAAGAATTGTGTTAACTTAACCGATCCGATCTGCAGATGTGATGTGATTAGATGTGCATGGTGCACGCAGCGGTTGAAAATGAAACCAACCCTTCCCTTCTTCACCCGCGCGGGGAATGTTTTCCATACAGCTCGGAAACCAAAAACATTGTGTTTGCGTAGACAAATGTGTATGACCACGCCAATGGGATTGGGTGGCTAAAGGGAACTAGTTATTTAGGACTACGGAAACTCTATGGCCCCTGCCTGAAAAATATTTTATATAAATTACACAGATAACATGGCAGCGGGTGACTTGCACACTCAATATTGGGCCCCCGAAAACGGTTACATAGCACGGTTACATAAACGGGCACATAGTGTCGTAGCGCCAAGGGGGCAACATGTCCTGAGGTGCTTATGAGGAGTGGAGAGGTATTCTACGGGATCAGGATAATCCCAGAAGTACGGTCAAGATCCCCAGCATCTTACTGGAATACTTCCTTCCTCCGAGCTCTGTTGCTCTTGCGAATCTTCACTGCCGGCCAATAAAGGCAAAAATGATGGGGAGCTCTAGTTGCTCGTCATTGTTCACTCCAGCCAGCCAATAAAGGCAAGCCAGAGGTGAAAAACAAGACTTCTGCGGGGAGATAGGGTCCGTGCGGTCTCTACTGCCCAACAGCTCGCCACATGCTGCCCTGCGGGTTTCTGTATCTCGCTTGGTCTGGCTCCTCACCCTAGACTTGTTCCGGCCACGTAAACTCTTCCGGCACAGGCCTGGAGTTCGGAGCGCGCTAGCCTCACCACGACGTCAACTTAGAGATACGGCGGTGGGGGGTGAGGGTTGGGATAATTATTCCTCTCTTTGTCGCGTCGCTACATGCGCGCAATTTCGTACAAACCCGTATAGACTTGATATGAGAGACATATTAGTGTCTGAGACAAAAGTTGCTCGTGGGCGTCCTCCCTCACAGTTATTTTAGGTACCTCTGGTTTTGCATCACTGTTCACACCCGTATTTTCGAAATCTACATTTTTAACCCTTGTCTATGGTTTTTTAATACAAGTTCGGTGTCTGACAGTTTGCTAGGCAAGTTAAAAGAGTTGTTTACAGATTATGCATCGACGAATCGATGTCGTAACTTCAGTCATCGTATGTGGTTGGTGAAATATGTATATTTGCGCTAAGTAATTGCTTAACGTTTACGCATTACAGTTAGGTGCCTCTTAGTGTTTGTGAAAACGGCCATTTTAATCTCGGCCTAAGTGCCTTTTTACAAGTCCCGGCAACCGGGTAGCCGGTGCTGACTATCCGGTAACACTTGTCAGGCAATCCACGCCGGTACGTGTTAAAGCTAACGTACAGACGCCAGCACATGAAGCTACTACAATCTGTCAAATTTCTTTAATAGATTTTCAACTTTATCGCTAAAGCATAAGGTTCAAAATTGATTGGGAAAATTTTACAGTTTTGGGTAGCTTGATGTGCTGGCGTCTGTACATGGCTATAGGTTAGCCGCCACATGCAAGAAATAAAACGGCTCGTATTTGTAATTATAAAAGTTTTTATTTTAGTTATGTGGAATTCATACAAATATGTACATAATATATTTATATCAAGTAGATGTTTACAATCAAAAAATTAAGAAACTTAAACGGTTACGGTTCCAGTAGAAAAGGCTAAAAAAGTAACACTGAATTTTAAATGAAAAAAAGCTGTACAGGAAATTAAGGGTATACAAAAGAGGTTACTCTTTTTGGCGGTGCTTATCACAACCGCGTACAGGGTACTTGACAATGGTTACTAATGAAGAGATAGTCAAGATAACCAAGCACACATGCCCAACAAACATTATTAACGAGTATATGAAAGAAGCCTTAGAAACCCTTAAACAGTGAGTAACGACTACAGACGAGCCAATACCAGTGGCCAGAGAGGCGCCACGGCGCCCTCACCTACCACCTGACGCCGGTCCTCACCGGACACGGAAGTTTCGGGAGGTTCCTGCACATCATCGGGTGGGAGGAAACGCCCGGGTGTCACCATTGTCAGGATCGCCCAGAGGACACGGTGGAGCACACGGTGGAGGTCTGCCCCGCTTGGGCGGAGCACCGCCGTGTCCTCGTAGAGGCGATTGGCAGCGACGGCGACCTCTCGCGTCCGGCCCTGGTGCAAGCCATGGTCCGGGGCGAGAGGGAGTGGGAGACAGTTACCTCCTTCTGCGAAGCAGTCATGCTAGCGAAGGAGGTGGCGGGACGGCTCAGGGAGAGAGCCTCCCGTCCCAGCCGCCGCGGGAGACGCTCCGGGCGTCGGGAGCCGCGTGACGACTCCCGGCCACCGTAGGCGTGGGCCTGCGGGCGGAGAGTAATGGGTGGCTCACCGCCCGATCAGGACCAGGCCCGTGCCGGACGGCGCGTACGTGTTCCACGCGCGCCTCAAAGAGATGTCAGCATCGGGGAGGGGCCCCTTAGGGCCGAAGCCTGCCGGGTCAGCGGGATTGTCCGAAAGGGTTACCGCTGGCCCGGAACATAAAGGGCTAAGGAAGGAACACGGGTGGGTTTTAGTCAGTAAGAGTCTGACACTCCCTTCCGCTCCACCCAGAGCGGGAGGAGTCATTTGATGATTTCCCATCCGCAAAAAAAAAAAAAAGACGAGCCAATACCAAAAAATTACAAAAAATATTTTAATGAGTTAAGAGAACAGGGTCTCCACATGTCCGAATTTCGATAAAATAAAATCGGGACTTTACAAACAAAGAAATATAGCCCACGGATTGAATAGATTGTTTGCCAAAAATCCGGAAGATGTTCAAGTAAGTAACTTTCAATACTTACAGGGTTTCGACCTTTCGTCGCTTAAATTATGTAAATGGACAACTTACTTATATTTTCATTGATTTATTTTTAGGTTCCAAAAAATCATCATGATGATGGCGTATGCTTTTAAATTCTAAAAACGAAGTTTCTCCATACAATGGCCAATAGTGATGGATCCATTTTCGAACTCCTGTACTATGATATCAAGGACTTTTTTTTTTTTGCAGCAAATTTTTGTGACTTTGATTTTTGAGTTTTTTGCCGATATTCTATATAATTGTCACAGTTGTATCTACAAAAACCCAAAGTTTGTGCGAGGTTTATGCCACTGTTCCTGTTTAAGGCTCTGCTCAGCGTTGCGTAATGGGATTCCAGATAGTTGTTGGTCTTGTTAGCCATCCCATAACAAGACCATTTATCCGACCACAATTTGTGTCCGATCCACTGTGCGATCATATAATCGTTAAACTTCGTCACGTTTTCCTCGCTTGGACTCTCACTCATGAGATACAGCCATGCATCATCTAGGGCGTCGGGTGGCAGAAGGGGCAGGACTGAGCACAAACCCACGTGCTTCCTGAGAATTCCATTCTCGTCTAGGCCTAGTTCCTTTCCCTTCTTTCTCAAAGCCTTCTTGAAGTGAAAGAAGCAACCTTTGATGCTTGCATTCGGAAACACAGCAAGGAAGCCTCTGACGGCGGCTTCTTCAAAGTCACTGGTAAAGAAATCTAAATGCAAGGCTGGTATTGTGGATTTTATCAACGTGAACAGTGTTCTGTACGTACCCTTTTTATTATTAAGTAGCAGAGCATACGCCAACGGCTTTACGAAACCATCAATCTCGCCGTGTATGCTGTATATTTGTAAAAATGGCTTCGGAACGCACTTGAAGGTCCCGTCACAGTAGATATGGCGTGTTTTTGACAATTCTTCCCTGCTTTTTTTAGTGGCAAACAAAAGAATTCGACTTCTTCCATTCTTAAAGTCAGCCAATAAGAAGTCTAAATATTTTTTTGGAACCTAAAAAAGCAAAATGAAAATATAATAGGTTAGAAGGTTAGGTAAGGATAGGTAAAAATATTGCCCATTTATGTACAGATAGTGGTGGCCAAGTGAGCAGTGGTGGCCAAGTGGCAACGGCCGCGACTTACGACTTGTAGGTCGTAGGTTCGAACCCAGACAGGCGCTTTACTTTGTGTAAATTATTTTCATTACTACTGCTCTCAAAACGGTGAAGCAAAACATCGTGAGGAAACCGGCATCTCCTAGAACCAAAAATTCGAAGACATGTGACATCTGCCAACCCGCACTGGGCTTGCGTGGTGGATTACGGCCCACTCCCTCTCACCGAGAGGAGGCATGTGTCTCAGCAGTGGGAACATTATAAGCTGATTATGTATGTACAGATGCCAGCACGTCAAGCTACTATAATCTGTCAACTTTCTTTAATAGATTTTCAACTTTATCGCTACAGCATAAGGTTCAAGGTTGATTGGGAAAATTCTACAGTTTCGGGTAGCTTGATATGCTGGCGTCTGTACATAATTTGAGCGACGAAAGGTCGAAACTCAGACAAAGTATTGAAAGTTACTTACTTGAACATCTTCCGGTTTTTTGGCAAACAATCTATTCACTCCGTGGGCTTTATTTCTTTGTTTGTAAAGTCCCGATTTTATTTTATCGAAATTAGGGTAATTTTCAGTCATGTGACCCTGTTCTCTTAACTCATTAAAAAAATTTTTGTAAATTTTTGGTATTGGCTCGTCTGTAGTCGTTACTCGCTGTTTAAGGGTTTCTAAGACTTCTTTCATATCCTCGTTAACAATGTTTGTTGGGCATGTGTGCTTGGATAGCTTGACTATCTCTTCATTGGTATCCATTGTCAAGTACCCTGTACACGGTTGTGATAAGCACCGCCAAAAAGAGTGACCGCTTTTGTATACCCTAAATTTTCTGTACTGCTTTTTTTTATAATTCAGTGTTACGGCCCCTTTTCTACTGGAACCGTAACTGATGTCACTGTTGCTGCTGCAACCGGCTGCGGACTCCATTTTAATTTATTTTATAGTTACCTACTGAAGGATAAATTATTTTTAGTAGATGGGTGAAGTCCAAAATATTGACGCAAATGACGTTACCAAATCAAGATTAGAAAATAAGTTCTCTGGCCTAAAAACTATTTCAAAAACTTTCGAATATGTAACGCCGGTTACACACCAACGCCGAGGGCAGCAGAAATGAAAGCGAAATATCAGCGTTAAGACACTACGGCACTAGAGCAATGTTCATGTAATTTATCGTTCTTATGACTGGTACAAGCAAAGACTTAATTAAAGTAAGCTTTTTATGTAATGTAACGTTCCTGTAAATAATTCCCGGCAAGTGAGCATTTATCTGTAACATTCCTTCCTATATTGCGTTTACTCGTGGTTGAAATGTCTGATCTGCAAATCAAGTAAGCTCCGTTTCATCATCATCATCATTTCAGCCAAAGAACGTCCACTGCTGGACATAGGCCTCCCCCAAAAGGGGGGGTTTGCCATAATCGCCACGCTTGGCAGGCGGGTTGGCGATCGCAGTATGGTATGGTGGTGGAATGCATAGAGAACGCTGCTGCCCATTCTCCGGTACGCCCCTTATTCGCCTTTTACGACACCCACGGGAAGTATGGGGTGGTGGTATTCTTTAAGTCCGGCACCACACAGACAAGCTCCGTTTATACTCGATGAAATGTTTATCAAATTCACTCATTTGTTCGCAAACCTAAGTTCTAACAAAGCTTCGAGTGTCGTGCTTATTGTTCGTGTGAAAGGGTGACACAATGAGCCGCGTTGAGTTTTTACGTTTTTTACTTTGAATTATACGTTACCTCGAAATCAAAAATAATGGAATTAGTAACTAGTATAGTCCATTCCAAACGCTGCCCAACCCAACTGGATCCCAACCCTTCTGTAAGCTTCTTTCTGGTGTCTATCAAACCGGATGACTTCACCTAGGTAGACATACTGCTTCACAACTTCGAAAAGGGACCCCTTGATTTAGATTGGTCTCGAGAAGACGTGTGAATGTACATGACTTTCGTTTTGTTCAAAATAATGGCGAAACCAACCCGTCGACAGGCTAGGCTGTGCAGCATCTAGTCTAAGTATTTCAGCGTATCTAACATTATGACGATGGCATCGGTAAAGCAAATGTAAAAAGATGTACTCGCTATTCACGTTGATACCCTGTCCAGGCCAGTCCAGAATCTTAAAGACTTACTCCAACGCGTTGGTGAACAATTTCGGGGATATTACATCACCTGGTTCACCCCTCTGAACTGTTGGATGGGGATGGTTTTCTTGTCCTGGATCTGGACAGTCATCATAGTAGCACCATACAAACATCTCAATACTTGGATGTAGTGCCATTCAATTCAGTCCACGAGATTAGGAAATAAAAAAACGAGTCCGCGTATCACTGGTCAGTTTCCCTCAGTCGTCAGTTTATTTAATTCGCCAGTTTCGTTGATTAGTCAGTTTCACTGATTCGTCAGTTTTACCGATTAGACAGTTGTGTTAACTCAACAGTTTCCAGTGTTTGCCTGTTGTGTCTAATCGGTAAAACTAACGAATTAGTGAAACTGACTAATCAACGAAACTAGCGAATTAAATAAACTGACGACTGAGGGAAACTGACCAGTGATACGCGGACTCAAAAAAACTAAACGAAGTAACTCCATCGATTAATTAAATGCACCTTCGAAGTAAACCCTTTTTTCACACCGTGGCTCGCGGCGTCGGTGTGATAACGGCGTTACAAATTAGAATGTCATTGAATATGTTTCTACTACAGAGGTTACTTTACAAAAATTCCCCAAAGGTCGCTCAAAGCTAAATGTAGATAGCGTGACCGTAGCTAGGCAAATACGGCCTGCAATAAAAAAGAATGGCAGGACTCCATGTAATCTGGGTGTCTTACTTAGACTTCGCGTACATTCATAAAAAATACTCTCAAAAGATAGAAGGTTTTATCATTGGGTTTCACCTAAAAAACGTTGTTTTAAGCCCAGAAAGAGATGGCGAGATGACCTGGACGCGTACCGCAAGGGCTGGTTTGAGGTGGCGCGGGAAAAGCGTTCCTGGAAGGATTTGGGGGAGGCCTTTGCCCAGCAGTGGGACAGCATAGGCTAGCAAAAAAAAAAAAAGAGCAGGTGGCTCTGTTTACATAGACCCCATGACAGTAAACTAACTAAAGAGTGTAATTATATTATGATGCAGTAAACAGTATAATTATGACAATCAAATATGGTGGACAATAATATGTAGTTCTAATAATGACTGAAGGGAAAAATGGCACTATTAGCTGACGGATTTTTTTTTTTTAAATGGGTTGACTCTTGACTCTAGTCTAGGTCAGAGGTGACAGAGACAAAGTCGACGATGGAATGAGCTTACCCAGAAGAAGCCTGTTCACTCTAACTTAGAAGAGATTCGGGTTGTATGCGCTCGTAAACACAGACGCAGGTAGAGGGTTCCACTCTTTTGCTGTGCGCATTATAAAGGACATTTGAAAACGCTTAGTGCGAATTGGTGGAATATCAACTAGGTAGGGATGGTAACTTGCAGTGCGTCTTGATATCTGTAGGTAGAAGGGGGCCGGTGGAATGAGGTCGTGGAGTTCTTGGGCACACTCACCGAAGTCTTGTACAATCTGTAGAAGGCCGACAAGCAGGCAACCTTGCGGCGATGAGCCAAGCTGTGAAGCTTGGCATCCACCAGTTCTACGTCGCGAATGAGCCTCTTAGCTCTGCGTTCCACCGAGTCAAGCGCGGCAAGTTGGTATTTCGCTGAGCCATCCCAAAGGTGGCTGCAATACTTCATGCAGGATCGGACTTGCGTTTTGTAAAGGGTTAAAAGCTGTCCAGGCGTAAAGTATCGCTTCACCCTATTTAGGATGCCCAGCTTCTTGGCCGCAGTTTGGGCGTTGTACTCGATGGTAGCGCCGAAGTTGAGACTAGATGTCAACTCTATGCCTAGGAGCTCGAGCCGATCTGTTACAGGAACAAATGTACCCCGAAAAGTAGGAGTCTAGTCAAAACGACTCCTTTTCGCGGTAAAAAGACACGATTGTGTTTTGGTGGCGTTAAAAGAGACGAAATTGTCATCACCCCACTGGGAGACAAGGCTTAAGGTCAAATCTGTCCGCTCTACCATGGCCTCTCTCAAGAAACGAACTTCGGCCCTGCTGGCTTTTGCGCTGGACAAATATCTCTCTGAAACAGTACTGTCATCTGCGTACCCAACAATACCAGGCTAAAGTCGTCGGTCGTTGAAGTGCAGCAGGAAACGAGTTGCAGAGAGAACAGACCCCAGAGGAACTCCGGCATCAGTAGCCATAAAGTCAAATGTTAATAAAATTACATTCGTAAACATTTAACCGCATTCATAACCTTTACTGGACCGTGGATCTACACGCAGTTGCGCTATCGATACATTGGTAATGTCCCGAACAAAGAATACATACGTCCCATCACTACAAACTGTATGCAAGTGCCGTTCGGGAACTGAAACAACAACGGTAAATTGTTCCACCGAATCGCACGTTACGAAATTTTGTTTCAGTGCGGTTAGTGGAAGTGCTCAGGTGCCGTTCGTCCAAGTGCTGTTCAAATCAGTGCTCTGAGTGGAATACCTCATTTTTTCGGGTAACCCGTGAAACATCAAATGACCCCTCTCGTTCTGGGTGGAGCGGAAGGGAGTGTCAGACTCTTACTGACTAAAACCCACCCATGTTCCTTCCTTACCCCTTTATGTTCCGGGCCATCCCGCTGACCCCATTAACTAGGACCTCATTTGATTAATTAGGATGATTAACTTGGATCTCATTTGATGATTAATTAGGATCTCATTTGATGATTATGTCTAAGTTTTATTGAGCGAGTAAGTAGATCAAAAAAGTAGGCTTCGGAAAATTACTGACTTGGTGTAGTGGACGTAAATGCGAGTCAACCACGCGGGCCCAGTGCGGGTTGGTAGATGTCACATGTCTTCAGTTCTTGGACATGCCGATTTCCTGACGATATTTTCCTTCACCGTTTTGAGAGCAGTGGCGATAAATTATTTACACAATGTAAAGCGTCTGCCTGGGTTCAAACCTACGACCTACATACAACTCGTAAGTCGGGCCATTACCACTGAGCCACCTCTGCTCTATAAATCTATTTCTGATTATGCTGTAGGTACCTATAATGTAAATGTAATTTTGATGAATATTATCACGGTTTATGCACCATCCCTTCCTATCAATTTGTACGCCACGATATGCGGCTGAACATGCTAGAACTTTTCTGTATCCCATTATTATCCTGCATGCAATGTACACTATGTTTCCTCACCCCAGCCGAAAGACGACGTCGACGTCCACGACTGGACATAGACCTCCCCCAAAAGCCGGTTTGCCATAATCGCCACGCTTGGCAGGCGGGTTGGCGATCGCAGTATGGTATGGTGGTGGAATGCATAGAGAACGCTGCTGCCCATTCTCCGGTACGCCCCTTAGTCGCCTTTTACGACACACACGGGAAGTATGGGGTGGTGCTATTCTTTAAGTCCGGCACCACACAGACATCACACTATGTTTAAACAAATAAACATTTACTTACTTACTTACTATAATCTGCAGCCGTTTCGTTTACTGTCAGAACTAACAAAAAGAATAACATTATTGTAGTACATTTATTTTATCTAGAAAACATACTTAGCCAAGCCGCGGGCTTAGTAAGCTGTAAATATAGCAAACCGACTTGTGGTGTAGACTGTACCGAACACGTACTACAATAATTGTATTGGATTTGTAGATTACATGCTAGAGTAGCAAATACTGCGAGGTTGCAGCAACTACAGCTAAATAGTACATACGTTACGTCACGCCTGTAATTTGCAAATGAGTTCGCATGCAGTTTGTAAACTCGTATTTCGAAGTTGTCGAAGCTGTCAAAGCACTGACCTCTATAATACGTACTTGTAATATAGAGGTCAGTGTGTCAAAGCAATCATTTCTTGATTTGTTTTTGTTTTTTAGACAAAAACAAACCGGCCAAGTGCGTGTCGGGCCACGCACAGTGTAGGGTTCCAGTAGCCCGTTTTCACAATGTAGTACGATTCTGTTGTTCTTTATTGTGAATAAAAAAAAAAAATATATTTTTCAATGCAAGTCTTTACCCGTTATAAACAAGCAACTACTTCATCTTAGTCACTTTAAAGGATTAATGCTAAGGTTTTCGTATTTGGTACAAAATTATCCAACACCCAAGTTTCGACTACTAAGTACTGCTAACATATTCATCCCCACTTCACATGTAGGGGAGCTACCCTAAAAAAAATATTTTCCGAAATTTTATTTCACCACTCCGTCGGCGTAATTGATATACACACTCCTACAAAATTACAGCTTTCTAGTACTAACGGTCTCTTAGAAAAACCTCGGACAGACAGACGGACGGACATGACGAAACTATAAGGGTTCCTTGTAGGAACTACGGAACCCTAAAAACAAGTTAGGGAGGGCGCTCACGAGCAACTTTTGTTTTCGCAACTAATTTGTCTCTCACATCAAGTCTACGGGTTTGTAAATAGGTGCGCATGTAGCGACGCGACGACAGCTGGGAGACATTTTCGCCCGCGGGTTTGGACGAACTGTCGTCCGTCTATTGGTTGCAATGCAAGTGCGCGTACGGCGACAAAAAAGGTTCCAGCTAGCCAGTTGCAGCTAAACCGAAAATTTAACAAAAAAAAAATGGCGTTGCTGTCGCTCCCGTGTGCGCATCGTCCAATTCTCAGCGAGGAGACAGCGACAGAGACAAAAAAAACCGGGCAAGAGCGAGTCGGACTCGCGCACCGAGGGTTCCGTAACATTCGGGTTTATGCATAAGGTTTATGTTTATGAAATTAAATGTTTTTTTTTATTTTTGAGTTGATTGAATGAATGGTAAATTGCGGTTTACGATTTATGACGTATTAAAAAAAAACTACTTACTAGATCTCGTTCAAACCAATTTTCGGTGGTAGTTTACATGGTAATGTACATCATATATTTTCTTTAGTTTTATCATTCTCTTATTTTAGAAGTTACAGGGGAGGGGACACACATTTTACCACTTTGGAAGTGTCTCTCGCGCAAACTATTCAGTTTAGAAAAAAATGATATTAGAAACCTCAATACCATTTTTGAAGACCTACCCATAGATACCCCACACGTATGGGATTGATGAAAAAAAAAATTTTGAGTTTCGGTTCTAAGTATGGGGAACCCTAAAATTTATTGTTTTTTTTCTATTTTTGTGTGAAAATCTTAATGCGGTTCACAGAATACATCTACTTACCAAGTTTCAACAGTATAGTTCTTATAGTTTCGGAGAAAAGTGGCTGTGACATACGGACGGACAGACAGACAGACAGACAGACGGACAGACAGACAGACAGACATGACGAATCTATAAGGGTTCCGTTTTTGCCATTTGGCTACGGAACCCTAAAAAGTTGCTTGGCAACTAAGTTGCTCGTGTGCGTCTTCGCTTAGATTCCATTCATTTTTGCGATGGTCAATTGTATCCTAAGTAACAACAGCGTTATAATTTTATTTCAGTGCCTTCACATGAATTGTCTTTGAATTCTTTGTTAATGTATTTGCTCTGTTTCTATTTACATATCTCCGGAGTTCTTTATCCAGATTGGACAAGGGGCTTACAGGACCTAAACGCAAAAAACGCAAGTTTTAGAAACAATAAAAGTCGAGTCGAGTGATCGACTACAGTAAACAAAATCAGAAAAATATATGATATTCTTCAGGAGATATTCTAGGTAGATAGTGTTTTGAAAACATAATACAACTAATTTGATACGATAGAAAAAAATCATGAAGATACCTCTAAAAACTTTCTTTTTACAATAAAAATCATACTAATATACATACAATCATTCTGATTTTTGTTAGATTATTCTACAAGCAACACACTAGAATAATAGTGTACCGCGCTTTAGGTCATGTAAGCCCCTTAAGGGGTAAATGTGAAAATAAATCCATTCAAATGCTAGGCGGCATTTTCCTGGAAAAAAACCTATAGTAAAATTATATCTGTAATCTTTTAAACCACAACGTAAATACTCAAAAGCTCGGATATACACGCCAGTACAATTTCCGCTTACTGGATCTAAATACAACAATTCCGTATTACGTAGAATCACTTAATTGCAGCACAATCTTAGTGCTTGTTCACGTACAACTTACGGGTGAGGGCATGGTGGCGAGTGGAGCGGTCTCGGCAACTCCGCCATTACCTTGAAAGTGGACCAACGGCTTAAGTGCTTTTCGAGGCACGGAGCGGTCTCGGTGCGTAAAGATGGTCACCCATCCACAGACCAATCGCGGCAAGCGTAGCTTAACCTGATCGATCGACCTGTGCGGCTGTTATTACTTAGTAACAAAATAAGTAAATAAAAGTTTTCTGTTCTATTCTATAAGAATTGAACTGGCTTTGAATTTGCTTAAATTTACTTCACAAATTAGACTGGTATTTTAGCGTCAGCTTATTCAAATGTTAAAGTTTCCATAACGCGATGCGAGCTGAAGTTAGTCTGACATCATTTTATAAAAACGTCGGCTTAATATCATCTTGAATTTTTTGTACTAGATGATCAAAATCAGAAGTGATTTCTGTGTGGCGTTGATGTGGCGTTGAGTGGTTTGAATCACTCACAATCACAATCACACACAGTTCTGACGCGAACTCCGTTCATTAGTATTGAGTTTCTGATTTTGATCATCTACTTTTGCTGTTCACTGTACCTGTTTAAAATAGTCACAGGTATGTTTCCTTTGAAAAAAAAAACAGTAGCACTCCAGTAGTTCCGACAGAAGTGAAAACAAAACACAAACAGAATACTTTGCCATCACTCACTGACTAAACGGATATTATTACACATTAAAACCGATCATCCCGTGGACAGCCGAACACATCCGAAGCGGGTTTTTTTTTAAAACAAAACAGGCGCGGTGTCGCTTACGGTAACAGTGACGCGAGTTCAATGGTTTTTTCCCATCTAAAAAAATCAACGCGCCTAAAAAAAATTTCACTTCTAAAAACTCGTATTACATGATATTTTGTAGGGGAGGTAAGCCTAAAACGGGTAGCCCGCCTAAAACGAGTATGCTTTTTAAATTGCGAACCGTTATTGCTAATAAGAATGTGTGCGTGCTGTGCGCGGCGCCTGCCGCTCGCCAATCACAGGGAGTCGGCGCACTTCTCTGGCGGACACGAGTTCACGGTAAGATAAGAAAGAAGTTTTTTGCTATTTCCACTAAAAAAAATTGAGTTACATTACTTTTGAATACTCGGAAAAAAATACAAATACTCGGATGTTCTTACTAGTTTTGTGTTATGATTTTGCAATAAATAGACGTTTTATTTGTGTAATAGGTTGGCGTTTATTATTTCAGTTTTAAGGATATGAGTCGATTGAAAAAAATACATGCTTGTGGGCAAAAAGGGTAGGGGTAAAGCGGGTGCCCGTTTTGCCCATACCCGATTTGCCCTGTATAATTGCATTGACTGCTTAATAGTTCTTTTATTTTTGCAGATGGTTAATAAATACAAAAGAAAGACTGCAAATGCATCGTGGGATGAGGGAGTTATGAAGCTTGCGATAGAAGAAGCTCTCAAAACTTCCGTCAATGGTGCAGCAAAAAAATATGGTATCAACCTTTCGACTTTACAGATACATGTAAAGAAAGGATGTCAAAAAAAAACTAGGAAGGTTCACAACAGTTTTTACAGCAGCTCAAGAATTAGAGCTAGATGAGTATCTATTTCAAATGGACAATCTGTTTACGTTGCCAACTCATTACGTCGTCTACAAAGTGCCGCAACCATTCTAAGAATACTGGTCCATTGATCCAAGCATTGTCACTGCAAGTACCTGATGATCCTGGTGGAGCTCCATCTGAGTTATGATTTTTATGAAACAGTTCTAGTCATTGATTGACGTTAATCTCATGTAATTCAGTCCCTACCCGCTTTGCCCATAAGCCCTACCTGCTTTAGGCCCCCCCTACGGGCAAAACGGGCAATTCGAATGGTAAAGATTCTTGTTATTTTTTTATTCTTAATGTACAAAACTACTAAATATGTCATTTATTTCGTAGTCCTTGATAACTAAACATTTCAAAATATACAAATAAATGTTCAATTTGTATCTATAAGTTGTCTTTTTTAACATCAACCTTAGCTTACCCGTTTTGGGCTACTCTCCCCTAACCGCGCCCTCTAGTAAATGTGAACAAGCCCTTACTACTCATATATCCACGCGCTCTGTGCGATCATTATATGGTACCGGCCATATAGCAAACGGGAAGTTTGTTGGTTGCTTCTATATTCCAGCTTATCGTTCATAAATCTAATATAGAAATGGTATAATTCCGACTACCGAGCGTTCTAAAACAAAGCGTTATGGTTGGAGGTAAAATTCAAAATGGTAGTCGAGATTTAAGTGGAATTAACAAGGAATTTTAGTTCATTGTTCTGGAATTATTACATAAATGCTAACAAGTAAATGAAAAGCAAATATCTGTACAATAGTTTCCTGCGGGGTAATTAGTAATACACTATCAACCTTCTGCTGCCGACTTCGATGCCTTTGGTTGTCTATGAGGCTGCCAGTATTCTAAGTATCTCCTCAAGAGTGCTTGTGAATAATTTTAGAGGAGCGGGTCACCCTGCTTAACACCCTTTTGTATTTTAAACGACGGATCCGTAGTGTTTAGTTTGATGTCTGCAGTGCTGTTGTGGTATTTTCTTAGAAGGTCTATTTATTGCTGTTTCAGTTCTTGGTTTTTGGTTTTTTGTAAGTGAAAATGGTAATTTGTACGTGGCACTACAAATTGGTATCCACGGATACGTTTTCCTGAACCATTTGTTTAAATTTTCATCAGATACATTTGGAACAGCCTACACGTGCGAAAGACTCGACTTTTGTGCCATTCTAAGGAACGCGCAATATTGCTCGTTCATTTTTGAGAGCGTATGCATTATTCGATCATGTACAGATGTACCCACCTGCGGTGATGTATTTAGTTATTATTTTGTCATACATGAAGAAGATATTGGTTAACTACTATAACCTCGTAAAAATTGTGTTTCGCATACTAAAACAAAAACGAAAGTTTATCAGATAAAGATATATCTCAAAAGCAAGTAAATAACAGAGTGTAACAGAAACGTGAAACTAAATAACAAGATGGGGTTAACGCTCCCAAGTGGCCCCCAAGACTCAGCTCGGGAAACTAATTTAAAAGTTCTTGATTACAAATCGGTTGACTTCATTGCAAAGCAGGTCAAAGGTTCAAGGACTGTTTAGAATGAAGAAGGAGGTTTTAATAGATATCCGGGATAATGTTTGTTGTTCTTTGAGTTACAGGATCATCATCACCATCTGCCAAGCCTTTTCCCAACTATGGCGGGGTCGGCTAACAGTCTAACCGGATGCAGCTGAATACCAGTATTTTACATGGAGTGACTGCCTATCTGACCTCCACAATCCAGTAACTGGATAATACAATACGTTTTGGTAAGACTGGTTGTCAGTCTTTCGGGCTTCTGACGATCCGTAACGACTGTCAAAGATCCACGAATGACAGCCGGGACCAACGGCTTAACGTACCTAAATTTGATTACAGAATATTTTTTTTCCAGCCAAGATCTTTCTAGTACTAGCACAGAAGCAACTAGCGTTGAACATCTCTTTCTTTCTGTGAAAGAAAAAACTTGTGTGGTCGAGGGACCCCCGCCAGGAACGAAGTTCCTTCCGCATTACTCGCACGAACACACACTCGTATATAAGAGA
Source organism: Mesoligia furuncula (assembly GCA_916614155.1). Taxonomy (NCBI): domain Eukaryota; kingdom Metazoa; phylum Arthropoda; class Insecta; order Lepidoptera; family Noctuidae; genus Mesoligia; species Mesoligia furuncula. The sequence continues at coordinate 18,051,538 of OU744801.1, forward strand.
GAGAGAGGTTGAGAAACTGAACATAATACGCGTTTTTAATACAGAGCCACCTAGTATAAGTTTTTAGAAGCTCTCATTAAGTTTCAGCATCTTGAATTTTCGTTTTGAGATCGCTATCGGCTTGAACTCCCTCAAAAACCATGAAAACGATCTTAGATTTTCATTTTGAGTTCACTATTGGCTCAGTGCCCTCGAAAACCATGAAAACTATCTCTCTCTATTTCTATTATAAAAAGAAAAAATCGCATGGACGGAGTTTTTTAACGCTTTCTCGCTACAACATGACGATTTCTACAAGTTTATTTCTACCGCAACTCGCGTTAAGCCGATCAGTGGTAGCGGGGCTGACTGCCAAAGGTTCACTGAACTTACATACCTACAATTAAGTATTGTCGACCATTAATCTTCACGAAAAATGAAAAAAAAAACACCTAAAGACGCCATAATACGTAGAACTTCAATAAATAAAACTTACGTAGGTACGATTTCTATTTATGAAAGTTTACTAGCCTACAAAATATGAAATCCGCTCGGTTCGCCCCGCGTTGAAACTAACGAAGCACCGCATCGCAAGAAGGTCGTAACTAAACGTGGAGGTCGGTAACAAGCTGTACGGTTGTTTATTTTGTTTTGTTGAGTATTGTCGTGTGAAATTCAGGTGCTTGTACTTAACTATGATAGGTGTGAGGTGAATCGTGCAAGTTAAATAATGTTCTTTGTTAAGAGTACCTTGTTTGACTCAAAAATCCTACCAAATTTTACTAATTTTACAGGCACAGGCACTTGTTCAAAAAATTTTTCAGACTTATCTGGAGGGCTTTTCTTTCAAGAACAAACATGACAAGGAAGTCTAAAGACAAGTCCAAAATGCTTGGAAGTCCTACTGGTCAATAAAGAACATATGAAAGGTAATAATCTTCGAACGCTTAAAAGGAAAATCATCGACATGTGAATCCTGCCCATCCGAATCTACGGTGCACAAAGTTAGTCATTGAAAAATAGAAGTCCAAACTCAAGGTTTACCAACGCCAAACACCATCTTTTTTTTTGTTTTCGGGCTTAAACCTTCAAAAGGCACCTGGACTTTGGGGAGAAAGACCAGGTAGTGTGGGATTCTTCTAAAACCACCCCGGTAATCACCATCAGCACATGGAGGGGGTTCTGTTACCTCTTAAAAGACCAATCCGGGACCCCCTCAGTGCAACGCCTGTTAGGGCACGTCTTTGGGGAGACTATAGAGGACTATAGGGTGACCCTACGCTCTATCACTCAAGTAACGGACGTTGGAAAAATAACAGCCAGGCTGAAGTGGGAGTGGGCCGGACACGTCTCACAAATGCACCCGCAGAGATGGGCAAAGATCGTCACTCATTGGACGCTTGAGGGAGGACACCCCCATCGAAGTAGACCAAGGCAAGGTAATGTGATGATCTGATAATGTTTGCAGGACCTATATGGCCAGAGATCGCATAAAACAAGAAAGAAAAAGGTTTGGAAGAAAAAAGAGGAGGCCTTTGCCCAGCAGTGGGAAACAAAATAGGTTAACCAAAACAAAAACTGACGGGTGTTTTTTATTAACATTTTAACCGCTTGTATCGTATTTATGCGACACATATATTTCCGTGCCCCTACCGCTCATGTCGTATTTCTCCGACAGACAACATGCATGATTTTTTAGTTCTATTCAACGAATGCTCCTCTTTAATTATTGTAGGTATTATTTATCGATTTGTAGCCGCGTGCGAGGCAATTACTATTTACCCAAGGCAATTTATATTTAGCCGAGCGGTTAAAAGGTTAACATTGGTATAGGTAGGTATTCCAATGAAATTTCGGTCCGCGGTGTGTGTGGATAGTGTAAAGGCTAAATAATAACAGCTGCACAAGTCGATCGATTAGGTTAAGCTACGCTTGCCGCGCATTCAGCTGATTCCGGTTAGACTGGAAGCCGACCCCAACATAGTTGGGAAAAGGCTAGGCAGATGATGGTGAGTCTGGACAGTCTGACACAGAAGAGCCTACTTCACTCAAACTGTCTTTTTGGTATCTTTACCTACACCTTTTTTTTATAGTTACCGTAATGGGTAGGTACTAACTTTCCCAATGATTGAATATTAATTAGTACTTAGCAATGTATGTACTATGTGAGGCTATGAATCGAACTAATCTACATGGTAATAAATAAAAAGGTAATTCCTTATGGGATGTCTTAGCGAGACTATCAGGTTGATGAATATTCGGTAGGATATTCAATTTATCCCTCAGAATAGTTTGAGTGTTTATATCGGATCGGAGTGAATTTGTCCTTGTTACGTGTGACTTTAAGTGAATAGTTTAAAAAATAAAAGAAAACAATGCACTGTTTCCTAGAGAGTTACTGTGACTTTTCAAAATATGTAGAAGAAGTAAAGTTTAAAAGATCTCCTTCTTTTTAAGAAGCAGATCAGCGATGGTCTAAAAATTAGGTTTATTTCCTTTCAAAAATTACTTTTACAGGCACCTAATACGTAATATTGTTAAGTACCAGTTATTGTTATATACCTGTTATTGTTATCTCCTGGTCATTTCGGGAAACCTTTAGTATCGTTTGGCAGGCGGATGGGGGTGGGAGGGGGATGGGGGAGGGAGGGGTGTCCCCCCTCTCCCCCGGTACCATTCCCGTGAAAAGGTAACGCACCATTTTTTAGAAAAACAGATATTTGTAACCTAACCTCAAAACACTATAATCGGTAAAAATTTAGTATCCGGGGCACGAAAACGAGGTGGTGGGGGGGGAGGGGAGGGGGTCCCCCGTTCCCCCTGGTACCACTCCCATGAAACGAGGACGCACCATTCTTGAGAAAAACAAATTATTGTAACCTAACCACAAAACACTAGTTTTCTATACAAAGTTGCTTCTGCACGTCTCCGGCGCTGCGGGAAGTGCAGCCCCTTCGCCCTTACGTAACAAAGGATAGGCACCCGTGCGAGCCGTAGCGGCTGAGGCTGGTAAGCCGAAGCTGCGGAGGTGAGATTTGTTACGTAAGGGCGAAGGGGCTGCACTCCCTCCGCGCCTCCGGATTTTTAAATACACCCTCGGGGTGGCAGCCAAAAGACTACGAGGAGTCGGGGTGCCCCGATTCGGTTTTGGGACAGATTCGACCTATTGTACGTGGAGTCGGGATGCCCCGATTCGGTTTTGGGACAGATTCGACCTATTTCAACCATAAAGTGGGGTACGCTAACTTCCTTCTGAACAGAATTTCTAGGTACATAACAAGACAAATAAAACAACAAAATATTCACACACAACAAAACATTCACTCGGGAAGAAACGGAATGAACCACAGAGTACTTAATAACACTGACAGTACAGTTCTTTTTTACGTTCCGTTTCACCGATTTTACACGACATTTTACACCACAGACAATATACTGGTACAGATTTGGTTGTCAATCGCCTATTTTAACGTTTCGTTACACTTTTTATCTGATTTGAGGTTAGAAACAATTTTTATAAATTTCTCGAAAAATATCCATTACCTTGTAATAAGTGGTAGCGTTATAATCGGGGCCCCACCCTCTACCAGATTTAACCACTTTTAACCCCCTCCGCCTGCCAAACGATACTAAAGCCAACCCGTCATTTCTACAAAAATCTTACCGAGGTGAGGGTCCTGGTGACCTGTAACACAGGTTTTACCTACTTCAGGCACCAGTCTCTTATAAAGGTGGGAAAAGTTTTACAGTTTTAAGTTTGCACTATTTTTAAGACCTCTTATTGTGAAGAGAGAATCAATGATATATTATTATATATTATTAATATTAATAAAGGCACACTTTGTTTACTTGATGTCTTAGGTAATAGTGCAGAACTTAAATTCTCTAGAGAAATATTTTTGAAAGCCACATTAGGTTCATCCAAGTTCGAGTGTTCGTTGTCAGTCTTCATGTATGCAGTCCCCTCTAATGTTCGTAATGTAACTGTCGCTCACTCTAATGTCTAATGCCATTTGGGAATTTGCATACTTGGTAACACACTTACTGTGACAAAATCTCGGAGGATTAGCTTAGCTATTATTTTATAACGGTTAGTTTTGTTCTGTCATGTTGTCATGGAGCTGGGCTGATTTTTCTATAGACAGATAAAGTATTCGTAGAATTAAATTGACATCTGACAGTTTTTGTACGGAAGAACTGTCAAAAATTCAAAATTATTCGTCCGATAAAATTATCTGGCGTTGGAAAAATCAGTCTTAAATATTCAAAATTTACATTTTGTGGGCAGGTTTAGTTTGTTGCAGTATTTAAGTTTTTCTAGCTGTGCCCGCGACTTCGTTTGCGTGGATGTCAAATATGTCTCTCTTGACTTAACCAATTCTTTTTATAAAACAAAAGTCGATACTGCCGTTTTGGAGATTACCAGGAACAAACAAACAGACAACCGTGGAGTTTCTTGCCGGTTCTTCTCCATAGGAAACGACCAATTGGAACCGTGCACCTGCAGCTTCTGACGTTTCATAAATGCCCATGTAGGCTTATGTGAAATAAAAAATTTTGATTTTGATTTTTTGACACAGACCAACAAAAATTTAAAAAAATATAAGTATCGTATTATATACTTTCATAATTTATTATGCACTAGCTGCGCCCCGCGGTTTCACCCGCGTAAGTGTCGACCCCGTGGGAATATCGGGATAAAAAGTAGCCTATATGTTAATCCAGGTTGTCAGCTACCTCCATACCAAATTTTATCCAAATTGGTCCAGCCGTTTGAGCGTGAAGAAGTAACAAACATATAAACACACACACACACTCACACACACACTCACAAACTTTCGCCTTTATAATATTAGTGTGATTTAGTAAAAATCTATTATTTTGATATTACAAACAGGCACTTCAATTTTTGATCTTGATTTCTAAGTCCGAATTTCTAGTTTTTGTCTGAAAAAAATTAAAACGTTAACTTTACAATCAAATCCAGGACCTTTCATTAAGCAACCGCGCTAGCCACTACTACACCATAAATCATAAGCAACCGATACTACAACCAAACCCTAACTTGTTACTTAAATCCCCTTTACATAACACTCTAAATAGCGTCAGAAAACCGTAAAACAATTCCTTGGCACCCAATCCAATAGATGGCACGCAATAAATCAACAATTTAGCCGAGCAATTTTCATAATTCACGCAATATCAACTTACCCGAGTATAAAGAAAAAAAAGCAATTTCCTTAGGTTGTAATACTGAAAGGACGAAGGAGGCTCGCCCTCCGTCCACACTGGGCCGACGATATCGTGTTGTAGTTTTATACTACCGGGATGCAAATCTGGGTGAAGTGATGAAGGTAATATGGGTCGTAGGGCACGGCTCTAGACTGTTATGACTATATTCATGGCTTATGTGGAGGTGTTTTTGCCGTTTTTGTGGGAATCCTAGTTTGAGGTGAACTTGTGTTGTTTGGGTTGCAATTTTTTGTGATAATAACTAAATATCAATTTGTTATGGATTCTCTATCTCTACATTGTGGGTAGTATTTTTACCAGATTAGATCTACATTCGTAGATTAGACGTACCGATAAGGTAAAATATAATTATTTTTTCATTATTGGTAGGTATAGGAAAATACCTCAAAAATATTATTTCTGTTGTTAATTGAAAATCTATTATTTACTCAAGTTCGAACCTTATTTAAATATACATAACTTTTAATAAAATAATCCTACTACCAAAGCTTTTAGCTATTCCAAAGGAATTTCAAGATCATTATCGTTCATAACAACCCTTTAATTCAACAATTTTATTATAACTTCAAGTCTAAAACAAATGCAATTAATATTTTAGTAAATAATTCGGCCATCGAAAAATGGCTCGAACTAAATCCAGATTTTAGTTAAAGAACTTAAATCTAATGAAGTATTCTCGAAGAGAATTACCCAACAGACGCCTTCGCCAATAACTAAGTTAATCAAGTTAAGAGCTCTTACTTAAGTGTGTCGCTCACAGCTTAAAAAGGCTAATGTAAGTTGGTTTGGGCTCTAGGCTTTTGGTAAGACTTAATTGTAGTTTTGTGACGGATGTTTGGCTGTCATTCGTAGATCTTTGAAAGTCGTTACGGGTCGTTAGAAGCCCGAAAGTCTCTCAAACCAGTCTTACCAAGAAATATCGTAGTACCTAGACATTAGGTTGTGGGGGTCGGATAGGCAGTCACTCCATGTAAAATGCTAGTTTAGTTCGCGTCAAACTTTATGGCGGGTCTGAAGTACGCTACCCGCTGCGCAGTACCTCACCCCTCACCCTTCGCTGACCCATGAATTTATTAATGCGCAGCGACTCGCCTCATGTTCCGAGTCGCCATAAAGTTCGAATCGGGCTGTATTCAGCTGCATCCGGTTACATAGTTGGGAGAAGGCTAGGCAGATTGCTTTTGACGTGTATTTGTGGCTGAATTGCGAGGAAGATTTCAGTCTCTGGTAGCTGGAATTCCGGGCATATCTGCAGAAAAAGAGATCAAAGAATAGGTACATCAGAAAAGAGGCAACCGTGTTTTGTTTTTTACTATCTGGGGGCACGGAAGTGCCCCCACCAAGTCGAGCAAAAAGGGGCACGGCCGTACCATCCTTTTCTCGAAGCAGTTCAGGCCATTTTCGGCACCCTATAACTTCGTTGTGGATAAAACTGGAAACCTGAATTTTCAGTAATCAAGCAGGCATTGTATAAACATGGTATATTTCAAATTTCATTCAATTTGAACCAGTAGTTTAAGAATTATAACTAGTCAAAGTTTCTTAATTTTGTCACTCACTGACTGACTGACTGACTGACTGACTGACTGACTGACCGATCATCAAAACTCTAAGGCACTTCTAGCAGACATAGAAGCTTCAAATTTAGAATACAATTAGTGTTTAGTGTATATAGCAAGGAAAAACTAAAATATTTTGAAATTTCGTTCCAGTTTTCTAGATACACCAACTGCATAAATAACTTTGTAATCCCATATAAATATATAGTATTACAAAGTTACATTTGCAGTTAATGAACCAGTGTACCTGTTTATCACTGCATAGTATAAAACAAAGTAGCTTCCCGCTGTCTGTCTGTCCGCATGTATGCTTAGATCTTTAAAACTGCGCAACGCGCAATCGCACTGTGAGATACATTGTGTTTTCATGCGATGGCCAAGTCAATCTATGTATTTTAAACATAAAAGATTTTTAATATTGATATGGTCACTACAAGATGTTGTTAGGTTAGCTAATTACGTAATAACTTAAGACAGAAGGTCCCTTAAGTAGGGACTGAATAAATTAACCGACTTGGTATAACATGGATCTCACAACTTTTTACGGTAGAAGAACTGAGTTGCGAGACTTGTTTTTTTTTACAAGTTTGTTTTGATGGCATTCTTTTTAATCTTTCTGTGATAATGTGGCCTCTTTGTGGCTCTCCAGGAGTGGAACGTTTTATGTAATTAAATTGCAGTGGAAGTTTCGTTGTTTCAAACTTTATTCACGTAACTGTAACTTTAACAAACATCTATTAAAATTTAGTTTAGTGCCTAACAAGATATTACGCCAGCAACATTAATCCTTAATGAGTTACAAAACATGTTACCATCAATTTATTAGACCCGCAGTCCCAAGTGTAACCGCGTCCCTAGGAAGGTGTTTCGGATATGAGCGATTATTCAGGGCCACAGTAACAATAGGGTAATAAATTATGATTGATGAACGCCCCCGGGAAAAGCGCACCTCTTTAAGGGAACAATAACAATATTTATTTATACATATTTGTTGTGACCGGGAATATTTGGGTGATTAGAGGCACAACGGGTGCTCGAGATTCTGTGAAGGTTGTTTCGTTACGGAGAAACAATATAGCTTAGTAATAGAATGTTTATCAAAGTAATTTATTATCTATCTATCTATACTAATAATAAAGCTGAAGAGTTTGTTTGTTTGTTTGAACGCGTAACATCTGAAACTTCCACTCGTTTGACAGCCCAATTCTCCAGGAAGGTCATAGGCTACTTAACATCATGCTAAGACACTTAGGAGCCGATCAAAAACAAAAAAAAATCGGAAAGAACAAACACATTAAGAGCGTGGGCAGGCGATGCTATGCGACGTGGTGGGTAGGGGGAACGAGAAATTTCACGCGGACGAAGTCGCGGTCTGAAGCTAGTTATAAGATAAACGCCAATACAAAGTAGGCGCAAGATTTGGCTGACAAGTCAAGAGAAGAAAAAAGATGTAAAAAAACTGGCCAAGTGCGAGTCGGACTCGCACACGAAGGGTTCCGTACCACAAGGCAAAAACGCCGAAAAAACATGTTTGTTGTATGGGAGCCCCCCTTAAATATTTATTTTATTTTATTATTTATTATTAAAGTTAAAATACAACTGAGTATTTTGTGAATATTTCAAGTGCCTACCTGCTGCTATTTTTGATATCGAGCAAAAAAGAGCAAATAAATCGCGTTTGTTGTATGGGAGCCCCTTAAATATTTATTTTATTTTGTTTTTAGTATTTGTTGTTATAGCGGCAACAGAAATACATAATTTGTGAAAATTTCAACTGTCTAGCTATCGCGGTTCTTGAGATACAGCCTGGTGACAGACAGACAGACAGCGAAGTCTTAGTAATAGGGTTCCGTTTTTACCCTTTGGGTACGGAACCCTAAAAATGCGAAAGGATTCTATAATAATAATTTTATATGCAAGGTATTGTTTTATTGATGTACATGACTATGATTGGCCATATCAATTGGTGCCATAAAAGTACAGGATGCTATTTTTTCGGATTTTAGTCGGTTCGATTCCCGGGTGTGGCAAGCGTATTTTCAAAAATCATTAAATGCCGTTTTGTTTCTTTTTAAAAATAAAGGAACGTTTCCTTTGAGTAAAATTTGCTGTCTTCAGTATTTAGAGTACTTTGCCTCCAGGAACGCTTAGAAAATTTTACCCTGTATACAGGGCGAACTTTCCAAGTGGGCGTGGATGGCGAAATCCGAAACTATGAGGAATAGCGAAAAGTACTCAAAGGAGTCGCGGGCTCGATTTTGATGAAAACTAAAACTGCATCATTGGATTTTTGAAAAATCAATATTTCTAGCCAGGAATCAAACCCGTTGGTTTTGGAAAAAGCAACACACACCATTCGATAGTGTCGCTGATAAGGATCGAATTCTGGGAAGTAATGATATACGGGAAACCAAAGAAAAGAGCACATTTTTAACAAAGTACCTACTTTTTAGGGTTCCGTAGTCAACTAGGAACCCTTATAGTTTCGCCATGTCTGTCTGTCCGTCCGTCTGTCTGTCTGTCCGTCCTCGCTTAATCTCTGTGACCATTAGCACTAGAAAGCTGATATTTTGTAGGAGTACGTATATCAGTTACGCCGACAAAGTGGTAAAATAAAATTTTTGAAAATATTTTTTTTAGGGTAGCTCCCCTACATGTGAAGTGGGGATGAATATTTTTTTCGTCGTCTACCCCATCGTGTGGGGTATCGTTGAATAGGTCTTCTAAAATGGCTTAGGGGTTGCTAAAATTATTTTTCGATTTAATGCTCCATTTACGAAATATTAAAGTTTAAAGTGCAAATTTTTGTTCCAGTAGGGCGTCCCCCCCCCCTCTAAAAGCTAAACTACGGGCTTGAAAATTCTGGAAAAATTCTCGATGATAGTGCATTTCATGAACTTTAAAGGAAAAGTATAGCGGTTAAGATAACTTTATTAGTTTAGCAGTAATAGTCGTTGAACTTGGGTATTGGATAATTTTGTAGCAAATACAAAATCCTTAGCATTAATCCTTTAAAGTGACTTAGAGCTGATTTTTCAATCATCTGATAACTTTATTCGAGGAATAATTTTGAAATTTTGACAGTTATTTCTTACAAAAAATGTCAAACTTCAATTTTATTCCGCGAATAAAAGTTATCTGGCGATGGAAAAATCAGCCCTAAGATGAAGTAGTTGCTTGTTTATAATGGGTATTAAGTTTGCCGTATGTCATTACTACCCAGAATTTGATCCTTATTAGGGACACTATCGGGTGGTGTAATAATACAGTGTGTTTTTTTTACCAAAATCAACGGGTTCGATTCCTGGCTAGAAATATTGATTTTTCAAAAATCCAATGATGCAGTTTTAGTTAATCAAAATCGAGCTTGCGACTCCTTTGAGTACTTTTCGCTATTCCTCATAGTTTCGGATTTGGCCATCCACGCCCACTTAAAAAATTCATCCTACATATTATGTATTTAGAGGTTACCTATGTTAGACTGAAAATCGACCTTAATTTAATTAGGTAAATGCTACACAGGTTACAGGCTCTTTATAATCCTACTTCAGAAACAAACCTAGAAAATAATTAATTCTTAGTTGCTTTCACCAGCTTTCAATTCCGGTAGCTCAAATTACTACTACACTTTACTTCTCAGATTATCCTATAAAAGGTTTCAATTGCTCTAGAACTCTTGTTCACTCCACCAGACACCTACTTAGTTCGAAGATAACAAACCAGCAGATAGTTGCTATTAATCAAAGTCGCATATTGAAAGTAAACAATATAGTGAAAACCGTGAACCCTCGACCATTTCAGTTTCAACAAACAACATTTGTCATCTGTCACACCGTACCCTTTCCGACAAAGACAAACATTCTATGGACGCTGTTTCAAACGGAAATATTACTTTTCGAGCACATATGGATGGTTGCAGAAATATTTATAAACAAGATGTATTACGGTGTGAATAGGTCCGGGGTTCCTAAATGGAATAGGTAGGTACGTCTCAATTTTGCGTTTGGATTTACAACTGGCTTTTGTCCGCTGTTTCACTCGCGTGTTTGAACTGCTTTTCGTCCGCGGATACGTATTATGTGTGTTAAACCAGGGATGGTCTTTCTGTGTGCAAACCACCAGATTTTAACTAACTCCTTTCTGCCGTTTGTGCATAATTGAGTGGCAACCGCAAGGTAAGCTACGCTTGCCGCGATCGGTTCGCGAATGACCATCCATTACGTGACGAGACTCCTCCGTGCCACGGAAAGATATTTAAGCCGTTGATCCCGTTTGCTATTCGGTAGATCTTTAACCTTCTGACCGCCACAGTCATATAAAGATGACAAACCAATATGTGCCCCAGAACGCCACGGTCCGACAACTTTACGACTTTGACGCCGAGGGCACGTGCACGTTTTTTGACGTGTGGCGGTCAAAAGGCTAACAGTTAGTACGGTTAGCCAAAAAGAAGCCCAAAAGTCTGAAAAACAGTCTTATCAAGGGGTTTTGTGTTACCCAGTAACTTCAGATCGTCAGTCGCTCTATGTGAAATACTGGTGTTCAGCTGCATCTGGTGATACTGCAAGCCGGCCCCAACATAGTTGGCAAATATTGAGTGGGATATGGAACAATTCGAAGAGAACATTTCGAGAATTTGATTCTGGCAATAAAAAACAAAAGATGATGGGATCACCAATGCATATAGCCACATGTAGTTAAAGGTTTCTTTAGAGGGCATTTTAGGTACTGATGCTTAGCAGTCGACGGTTAGAGGCTGTCTCATCATTTCAGCCGAAAGACGTCCACTGCTGGACATAGGCCTCCCTCCCCCAAGCACCTCCACTTCGACCGGTTCTATGCTTCTCGCATCCAACGGGTTCCTGCGGCCTTCACAAGGTCGCCTTCCAACGCTACGTTTTCCGCTGTCGCTGAGGCTGTCTATGTTATGCTTATGTGTTATATTGATCACAAATGTGTTTGATGTAGGTTGTAACGATCTCCGGTTTAACCTTTTTCTGAGAAAGATATGCGCCAAATCCATTATGAGACAGTACCCTTCAAGAAAATGTTAGTGCTTGCTTCCGGCTGTCAATTTCAGTGAGTCGTATCCAAAGACTACATTTTTATAAAATATCGTATAAAGTATAATCATCTGCCTAGCCTTTTCCCTACTATGTTGGGGTCGGGTTCCAGTCTAACCGGATGCAACTGAATACCAGTATTTTACATGGAGCGACTGCCTATCTGACCTGCACAATCCAGGTACTGGGTAATATGATACCCCTTGGTAAGACTGGTTGTCAGGCTTTCGGGCTTCTGACTACCCGTAACGACTGTGGAAGATCCACGAGTGACAGCCGGGACCAACGGCTTAACGTGCTTTCCGAGGCACAGAGCGGTATGTAAAGATGGTCACCCATCCACAGACCAATCGCGGCAAGCGTAGCTTAACCTGATCGATCGACTTGTGCGGCTGTTATTATTTAGCCTAGGGCCCCTCGTATAAAGTATAATATAAGTACTTAAATAATTATTGGTATACATTCATATAGGTGTGTGTGTATTTAATGGAAGACACTATCTGTGTGATAAGAGGAAGTTTGAAAATGGCACCGGTAACTGAAAAGTTGCGTGGGAATCGGTTGTCGTGGTATGGGCATGTGTTACGTAGAAATGAGGAAAATGTCGTGAGAAGAGTTTTGAGTATGGATGTCGATGGCTATAAGAGTAGGGGAAGACCAAAGAAACGATGGATGGAATGTGCGAATGATGATATGATTAGAAAGGTGGTGACTACCGAGATGACGACTAAAAGAGAAGTATGGAAGAAAAAGACATGTTGCGCCGACCCCAAATAAATTGGGATAAGGGCAGGAGAATGATGACACTATCTGTGTGATACACCATTAATCACAATCTGAATCATTTCTATAGATATTGCTAATCCATTGATTAAAATGTTCGAAAAATTTGTCGGCTCAACAAAGTAAACAACGCAATGAATGTTGTTGAACTGTCAAAATTAAAGCCATTTCTACTGTAAGTGTATTATGCAATTCATCATCATCATCATTTCAGCCGAAAGACGTCCACTGCTGGACATAGGCCTCCCCCAAGGGGGTTTGCCATAATCGCCACGCTTGGCAGGCGGGTTGGCGATCGCAGTATGGTATGGTGGTGGAATGCATAGAGAACGCTGCTGCCCATTCTCCGGTACGACCCTTAGTCGCGCCTTATTTTACGACACCCATGGGAAGTATGTCGTGGTGCTATTCTTTAAGTCCGGCACCACACAGACTATGCAATTATGCAATTACACCGCTGGTTTCAAATACATGACATAAATTAGCGTAGCACATAAATTGGTACAGATGCCAGCTCATCAAGCTACTACAATCTGTCAAATTTCTTTAATAGATTTTCATCTTTATCGCTAAAGCATAAGGTTCAAAGTTGATTGGGAAATTTTGACAGTTTCGGGTAGCTTGATGTGCTGGCGTCTGTACATACCTACTATTAAACTTTAAAATATGGGAGAAAAATATGCTGCGTTGTTGAGAAATATATTTCACAAAAATCGTTAGATAATCCAAACGAAACTTTTCGTGTTAAACGGCGTTTAAAATTTTAAGCAAAGAAACTTCGAAAAATCCATTATGGAAAGCATCAGCTTGCCCCAATACGGTGAAAATATTTCAGTCTAATGCGTGCTTCTGAAACTTTCAGGTTTATAGAAGTATACCGCTAACTGCTTCGCTTCGAAACTTCGCTGAAATGTGGTGTGAACAACGGTATTGTTTTAAAAATATGATGTTGCTCTTATAAGACAGACACAAATTCGTGCTTTAGAAATAAACCCTTTTGTTCGTGATACTCCTGTTTGTTTTAAATTTCTACTTGGTGATTTTGTAGAGTTGATTTTTGCGGTTCCGTACCCAAAGGTTAAAAACCGGACCCTATTACTAAGGGACTTCGCAGTCTGTCCGTCCGTCTGTCCGTCCGTTTGGCTGTCACCAGGCTGTATCTCAAGAACCACGATAGCTAGACAGTTGAAATTTTCACAAATTATGTATTTCTGTTGCCGCTATAACAACAAATACTAAAAACAGAATAAAATAAATATTTAAGTGGGACTCCCATACAACAAACGTGTTTTCATCGGCGTTTTTGCCTTGTGGGACGGAACCCTTCGTGTGCGAGTCCGACTCACACTTGACCTGTTTTTTTATTCAAGCGTCGATATTTAAGCCGATTTTCCTCTAAATATAGTTTTCTATGTATCTTCTGGAGTCATTTTCTGAAAATAAAAAACATACGTAGGTACAGTCAACAAAGGAGATAAGTATACAGGAGCGTCGGATATAGTTGAAGTTTACTAAGAAACCGATGGATGTTCTGGACTGAAATTTAATTTAATAAATGAGCTGTTTGTTTTCTATTAATAAAATTAAATTTTATTCGAGAACATCCATCGGTTTCTTAGTAAACTTCAATTCTATCCGACGCTCCTGTATACTTATCTCCTTTGTTGACTGTACATACATACTTACTTACGGGTCGAATACAGAACCTTCTTTTTTTAAGTCGATTAAAAAAAGATATGCCTCGTGTGCAAAATAGTAGTCAGGATTTAAGGAGCAGTTCTGGTGAAATAGCTATTGGAAAAATGCAAAATCATTAACACTTTGCTGCTTGATAGCAGACACAATAGTTTGAACAATCGTCATGATTCGGAACTTAGAAAGAAAGGGTTCATTTAAATAGGCATACTGCGGAATAGGTATGGCACCTCCAGGTGGATACGTAATAAAATTAGAATTACATTTTTTTGCAATTTGCAGGTCAATTTGAGGTTGTATGTTAGCTAAAATATGATTCGGTACCTACCGTATCAAATATGTACTTACAGAATTACTTAACATAATCAGTCCACAATGTTGTGTACAGAGAGGCCCGTGGCTAAATAATAACAGCCGCACAGGTCGATCAATCAGGTTAAGCTACGCTTGCCGCGGTTGGTCTGTGGATGGGTGACCATCCTTACATACCGCGACCCCTCCGTGCCTCGGAAAGCACGTTAAACCGTCCCGGCTATCATTCGTGGATCTTCTACAGTCGTTACGGGTAGTCAGAAGCCCGACAGTCTGACAAGCAGTCTTATGAAGGGGGATCGTATTACCCAGTAACTGAGTTGTGGAGGTCAAATAGGCAGTCGCTCGATGAAAAATACTGGTATTCAGCTGCACCCGGTTAGACTGGAAGCCGACCCCAACATAGTTGGGAAAAGGCTAGGCAGATGATGGATCAGTCTACAATGTTGCCACTGCTGGGATACAGGCCTTTTCTCGGTGCGAGGGAGTGGGCCGTAATCCACCACGCGGGCCCAGTGCGGGTTGGTAAATGTCACATGTCTTAAAATTTTTGGTTCTTGGACATGTCGGTTTCCTCACGATGTTTTCCTTCACCGTTTTGTGAGCAATGGTGATTAAATATGTCATAGAGTAGTTTCTGTCTGGGTTCGAACCTACGACTTACAACTCGTAAGTCACGGCTGTTACCACTGGGCCAACACTGCTCCGCTATACAGAATTTCATTTAATCATCAATATAAATAGCCTCAAATGTCACGATTTCTTGGAATAGTCATTCAATAGGGTAATTCGAACTTTAGAGAGTTATATTGACGATAGATATTACGCAGGTTACTCTGACGCGTCTTAACTAATTACACTGTACAGTCTTGTCACATTGCATTGCAGTAGTTACACGACTTTACAGTACCTACGGTAGCTGTTTGTTGTCAGCATTTAATTACCTACTTCACTAGAACTGCCAATTACTCTCATACAGACAATGTTGATTCATTACATTCTCTCTACGGTCTGACAACAGTACACATAATGTAACTGGCTGGTCGCCTCAAAATTGGGCGTCCCACGCGAGGACTAGAAGAACTCGTAAACTTTCTCCGGCATTTCACCCACAGATGCTTGAAAAAAAAACTAATTGAAATTATGTTGGCCGCAATACGGACTAAGTTTCAGACGGTGAGAGCTGCAATACCGAGTTTTATTATCTTAATAAAAAGCGGAAAACTTGGAGGTTATTTTTAACTGCGGGTTTCTGAGTGTCTCTGGTAGGATTTAAGTTTGGTAATTAAAAGTTGCGGTTCGTTAGTATCGTGCGGGTAACACTTGTACTGTGGAGCCAATTTGCGAAGCGCATGGTCTGTTGGCTGACGCGTTTTGTGTTAAAGTTAACACGTGCCCTTTTTGACGTATTTCGTGTTGTAACAACGCATTTAATTCGTCAAAGTTATGAGTTTTTTTTAAAATGCGGAATGGATTTTAGTCTGTATAATGAGAATAATTGGTTGTTTTGGGGTTTGCCGAATTTATGCGGTCTCGAAAGGAAAGTTTTTTCGTGAAAACTCGTTATATAAATGAAACACACGAAAAATAAAAATAATTATGCATCCAAATTAATAACCACTCGGGTGTCGACTAAAAGTATTTAGTGGAATTAAATTTTCGAGTTGTTCATGAAATTCAAAGAAAATTTTCATATTGAAATAAATTAAACCAGTGAATAAAATCTGGCGACTACAGTTGAAACACATAATTAATTTACTTTTTTGCATCATTCAATTTAGGTATAGCGTACGCCGCATGTCAGTAGAAACACTTTGACCTTGAGCTAGCGTAGCTAATGTACGCAGTTTCAATAGAAGACGAGGCCAGCTAATACTGGTTTTATTACCAATGACTTGCGGCCTGCATAATCAGCATATAATCTCCCACTGCCTCCTATCTTCGAAAGGGAGTGGGCTGTCATCTACTACGCGGGCGCAGTGCGAGTTCGTAGATGCCACATGTCTTCAATATTTTGGTTCTAGGACATGCCAGTTTCCTCACGATGTTTTCCTTCACCGTTTTGAGAGCAGTTGTGATTAAATTATTTACACAAAGTAAAGCGCTTGCTTTAGTTCGAACTCACGAGCTACAACTCGTAACTCGGTGTGGTTACCACTGAGCTACCACTGCTCACTAGATACACAAAACTATAATACTGGGACCAAAAGGTTAGGTTAGTCAGCATTATGCTCAGGCGCGGCTTCAGGGGGCCTAAAAAGGCCACTTTGGCGGAATCTTAAAAGGATAACATTATGAATCATGGCGAAGACTGTGCGTGTTTTTCTTATTCTCGCTACACTACGTAGGTATAATCAAACAGATTGGGATTGGATTTGGATTGGATTGATTGGTATTTTAGCACAGACAAAAAACAATTGAAAAATCCTTCACCAATGGGATTTGATACGATTAACTTAACAGTTAATTGTCGATTATGATTCATAATGTCATCCTTTTATGATTCTGCCCAAGTGGCCTTTTTAGGCCCCCTGGTTTTCAGCTTTGAAACCCTTGACTTATAACTAACTAATAATTAACTCTTGGTCCATAATTGTACCTTAGCTCTAAGCCATTCTAACATCTCTGCAACATTATAATAATAATATATAATAATAATAAACTTTTATTTGCAGACCTTACAGTCCATAATGTTAGTATTATGGAATGCAAATAAATTTAAGGTCCATTTTGCAACAATGGATTAATATACAAAATGATAATTAATAATCATCATACATTAATATTATTGAATTAGAAAAATTCATTTTTTTAATAGTTTGTGGACACGGTTGGCTATTTTATAAATAAAAATATATATTATGTTTAACGGAGCGGGCTACCAGTATTTATCAGCTTCTTTGTGCCAGATAACTACTGCCGCGGCAGAAAGCACAGGCTGTTCGCTGTGCCTCCATGTCGCACAGTTGCGCGTACTAAGTCCCCAGTACCACGTACTCTGGCCGCACTTAATGATCTCTAGGACTCTAATCCAACAAACGTTCTGTTTGCGGACGAATAGACGAAGATTTTGTCGGCATGTCATAAGTACTGTGAGAGGGATGTATAAAAGTGTTGTTAACTTTTTACTTGATTTTATATTTTATCTTTTAAGTGTATGTGTATGTGTAAACTGTCTTTAATTTCTGTAATTGGTTGTAAACCGTATTAATTAAAGAATAAATAAATGACGAATCAGTCTATACGTAATATTTCCTTTCATTTAGTTTTTTCTATTTTACCAATACCCTATTGCCTATTTTACTAGACTAAAATAAAGAAACCTACGTCACATATTCTTTTCACTTTTTGTTCACTATCAGTTTCCTTGCGTAAGGTTTTTTAGCGTGACAGCTATGCTCAGCCGCTAAAATATTCAGTAGCACAAGATAGTTTGACCTATATCAAGGCCTGTATTGTTATGTGGAAAATAGGCTAGAAAAACAGAAGGATCGAGAAAAAATACATTGTAAAGGAAAAAACGCAAGGAAAATAAACATATTTCTACTATTTTCATTTTGCTCAGTTGTTAAGTTGCCTACCTACTCATCATCATCTACCTAGCCTTTTCCCAACTATGTTGGGGTTGGCTTGAGGTTACCTACCAACTATGTAAAAAAATAATAATATTATACTTATGATACTTTTCTTATTAATTGAATTTTTTTTTAAATCCACCTTGGACGTTACGAATATAACGGTTGGGAAAAGCCGTGCTGTGCAGGTCTGTGCTAGTCTCAACCAGATCTACCCAGGATCTTCTGAAAGTCATCCACTTATTTGGCACACAGTAGGTACCAATGTACCGTAGGTATGAATGAGGTTTCGTGGCCGGCTACATGACACCAGTCAGCGAAACACGACGCACACACTTCGTGTGCGTTAGTTTTTAGTTGTTAGTTTGTAGTGTAAATTTAATGTTGTATGTATTTATAGTATTTTTAAGTTATATTAATATTGTATTGTATGTGTTTATATGGGCCTTGATGCCTGAAATAAGTGGATAAATAAATAAATAAATAATGTAATTCCGGTAGGAAATAATTTGTTTACGCTTCACGCTCATTTCAGAACGTCCCTTTCATCTGTAATTACGACACGATATTATGTATAAGTTCACGCTCATATACCTTTGTCGAGCAGTCAATCTTACATAGGTACACGGGTAGGAAGACGTGATGATACGGTAATGTGTATAGATACCGGTAATTCCCTTGCTCATCGATTTTGAGCGTCGCGTAGGTATTTAGATTTCGAAGTGAATCTCTACAGAATTACATATCTGGAGTTAGTTACGCTTGGTTGGATCAATGTCTTGGTATATTGTTAGATATCCCATTTCCTATTGAACAATGATCGCTTTATAACTGTATAAGTTCGACTTCTAATTTCTAATACTAACCCATTTTTTTATATTAAGTTTGGGGAAGGTGGTGTGGCGATCTGATAAGGTTTGCAGGGCCAACATGGCCAGAGAACGCTAAAGACATGGAGGTTTTGAAGGAAAAAGGGGAGGTCTTTGCCCAGCCTGACCAATTTGTAACAAAAACCAGCGTGAAACAAGACGTTTTAGTGCTATTTTATGCGTGTATAAAATCATAAAGCCGCCCTCAGCCTAATCGAAACAATCGCGTGACAAGACCCTATCTGACGGGCCGTCCACCAAAAATGTACGCATATTGCGAAGTTCCAAACTTTCTGTCAAGTCACATAGGCTGAAATAGGCACTTAACCTTAATGGCGAATGCCATTAATTTTCTGCGAGATGCCTTAATGCTTTTGTCGTTGAAAAAATTGCCAGTGAATAGGTGGGGGCCGACCACGGGGTCAGTTGTTTTTTTTTTTTATCACTAATACCATATTTTAAAGCTTAAAGCGCTTCAGAGATTAATGAGTAAGCATTTATTTATTTTTATACCGCAGTTGTGTTCATGTCGGTTAAGTAAATAATGATGTAAAGCTATTATAGAAATGTTTTCTTTTTAATTTTGGAAGTGGATTCTGGTTGATTGGATGGTGGTTGCATTTTATTTGTTAAAATTGGTGAATATTGATAAAAGATTTAAGCGAATGAAAATTAATCTGATCAAAGTAAATAAACTCAGCAAATACTTAATAATAAAATAGAAATAAGCGCACGGTAAATATTCAGCTAAAATGTATTTAACCTTTTAGGGTTTATGTAAATATTCTGTTTTTCAAACGTTTTGTAAAAGGCAAAACAATGAGCGACCCACGGGAAAACTTTATGGTCCTTTCCATTGTTTTCTTACTCTAGTTTGCAGCAACTTTTATCTTTCAGACACAACAATATCCAGAATTTTCTTCAGCCTCTCCTTATCCAAACATTTATTTAGCTCAAAAAACCTTAAATAGTCTAGAAGATAGGGACGGCAAAACCAAATAACAGCCAAAAATAACTTCGAAGTTATTTTCGTTAAAATGTACGCCTACTTTAACGTCTCAAGTTCGTCCTCACATAAAACAAGCAAATTAAAGCAACGAAATATTCTGAACCTTTCCTAAGTATGACAACGTTGAGTAGGTAGCATAGTCAGCCTAAAATGTTCCCACTGCTAGGCCACAGGTCTCCTCTCTATAAGAGGGAGTGGGCAATAATCCACGATTGATGGACGTCACATGTCTTCGATTTTTTATGGTTTCAGGAAATGCCAGTTTCTCGACGATGTTTTCCTTCATCGTTTTGTCATCATCATCATCATTTCAGCCGAAAGACGCCCACTGTTGGACATAGGCCTCCACCAAGCACCTCCACTTCGACCGGTTCTGTGCTTCTCACATCCAACGAGTTCCTGTGGCCTTCACAAGGTCGTCGGACCACCTTGTGGGAGGCTTTCCAACGCTACGTCTTCCGGTACGCAGTCGCAACTCCAGAGCCTTTCAGCCCCATCGGCCATCTGCTCTGCGAGCAATGTGCCCTGCTCACTGCCACTTAAGTTTGGCAATTCTTCGGGCTATATCGGTTACCTTGGTTCTCCTGTGGATCTCCTCATTCCTGATTCGATTCGATTCACGCAGGGAAACTCCAAGCATAGCCCTCTTCATTGCCCTTTGGGTGACTTTTAGCTTTCTTATAAGGCCCATCGTAAGCGTAACGTTTCAGTGCCATAAGTCATCATTGGCAACACCGTTTTGTGGTGATGAAATAAAATACACGAAGTAAAGTGCCTGCCTGGGTTCGAAGTCAAGACAACTCGTCAAATCATCATTATCATCATCATTTCAGCCGAAAAACGTCCACTGCTGGACATAGGCCTCCCCCAAAAGGGGGGACTCTTCAAATAACAGCCAAAAATAACTTTAAAGTTATTTTCGTTAAAATGTACGCTTACTTTAACGTGTCAAGTTCGTCCTCACATAAAACAAGCAAAGGAAAAAAACGAAATATTCTGAACCTTTCCTAAGTATGACAACGTTGAGTAGGTAAGTATATACAACCATACGAAACCTTAGCCAGGGATGGCGAACCTTTTTACATGAGTTTTCTTCTTTCGTATCGATAGTACGTCTAGTCAAATTGCTTGGGCCCAGTCAATAGCCCAATAGATTCAATCATTTGTTTTGGGCCAAGTTCTGCCGCGATTTGCAAGAAATGTTAGTAAAAATGAAAACAGAAATTATCCAGATGTAAATCCTTTGGTTATGAGTTGCTGCAATTTGTTACACGGTCTTATCATCATTCTTCTGTCATTTAGTATCCCAATTAATTTGGGGCCAGCGCCACATGACTTTTTCTTCCATACTTCTCTATTAGTCGTCATGTCGGTAGTCATCTTCTCTGTAACCATATCATCAGTCACACATCCCACCCATCATTTCATTGGTCTTCCCTACTCTTATAGTCATCGACATTCATACTAAAAACTTTCTTCATGACATTTTCCTCATTACTCCGTATCACATAACAACCAATCTCCACGCAGAACTCACACTTCACTTAATTTTTCAGTTACCGGTGCTTTTTTAGGGTTCCGTAGCCAAATGGCAAAAACGGAACCCTTATAGATTCGTCATGTCTGTCTGTCTGTCTGTCCGTCCGTATGTCACAGCCACTTTTCTCCGAAACTATAAGACATATACTGTTGAAACTTGGTAAGTAGATGTATTCTGTGAACCGCATTAAGATTTTCATACAAAAATAGAAAAAAAACAATACATTTTAGGGTTCCCCATACTTAGAACCGAAACTCAAAAAAAATTTTTTCATCAATCCCTTACATGTGGGGTATCTATGGGTAGGTCTTCAAAAATGATATTGAGGTTTCTAATATAATTTTTTTCTAAACTGAATAGTTTGCGCGAGAGACACTTCCAAAGTGGTAAAATGTGTGTCCCCCCCCTGTAAAACTAAAAAAAATATATGATGTACATTACCATGTAAACTACCACCGAAAATTGGTTTGAACGAGATCTAGTAAGTAGTTTTTTTTTAATACGTCATAAATCGTAAACCACAATTTACCATTCATTCAATCAACTCAATAATAAAAAAAACATTTAATTTCATAAACATAAACCTTATGCATAAACCCGGATGTTACGGAACCCTCGGTGCGCGAGTCCGACTCGCTCTTGCCCGGTTTTTTTCCTTTTTCTGCTTTTACTTGAAATGGATAGTTTAAATGAAATGGATAGTTTATTATGCAGCACTGTCTAATGAATTGAGAACGGATGAACATTATTGTACCTATTTTATTGTACTTAGTTCGATTTTTATCCGACTGCGCGACAGAGGTGTATATTTATGTCTTTTTAAATCAATGATTGTTATTATTATTGTGGGAGTCGCATTATGTCCGGTACGCGTAAGGTATGTGTAAAAATGATTTGTTTTCAGATCGATAGTTTGACGGCTGTTGACCTTCATTTTTTACGAGTAGTCGTTCTCCGTCCGTCACTTTTTTTCACATTTCGTTGAGCCAATTTTCTTTCGGTAAAGGTTTGCCATCCCTGCCTAAGTCCTTCATTTTTATTTCACCGTTCCTTCCATTCATGTCTCTTCGATTGGAAAATTATTCATCAAATCAGGACGATACGCAGACACCGAGATAGGACTCGCTCACGATAAAACCCGGTAATTGGCCCCTTTATAAAAAGAGAGGTAACAATCGTTTGTTTTTCCATGTTTATTTTTCCTTTTTTCTTTGTTGGGTTGTTATTGTTATTTGTATAGTTACCTGGTGAGTTTGTCAGATGATTTGTTGTTACTTTATTATGATCGGAGTTGATGTTGTGAGTGACATTACATCTTGTTACATAATATTATTAGTAGAGTTAGATACAGAGATAGAGTTTTAGGTACAGAGACCTCGGGAAAGGAGGCTTTGAACTGTTGAGTTAGTTTCAGAGTTAGTTAGAATGGAAATATCGAGCTCGTCTAGACTTAAATTACGTGACGTAAATAAAAGTTGGAAGCAGGCGAGACCCATATCATTTTTATAATATATTCAAATGGGTCCCGCCTGCTTCCAACTTTTATTTAATTTAAAATGAGCTTGTTTTTAGCTTTCAGTTTTAAGTTAAGTTTTTGACTGCAGTCGGGTTTTTTTATTTTATTTAATAACTTTTTTTGATTTCCAGCGTTTTAGTTTACAAATGTGAAAAATTTCGCAGACGATTTAGTTTTTGGTGCGTGTTTTTTTACGATTTGTCACTTCGAATTACTTTTAACCATATAAGTTGTGTATATTTTTGTAACCACCTTTTAAAACCCTTCATTTTGATACCCCACTCGATTGGTTTTGAGAAAAAAAAAATTTGAAGACATAATATTGCTCCAAAAATCGGACATTTTTCTTTTTTTTTTTCAATTTTGATATACTCAGTGTCACTCTCACAATTAAGACGAATCTAACGGCACCTCTCAAGCTGAAATCGATCAAGCCATTTAGGCTACAGAGCGTGCCAAAGAAATATTCATAATATTCATCAAAAACATAACCCTCCTTTTGGCGCAGTCGGGTAAATAATTTTCAAATTTCCAAGCACGTTTGAGAAAAATATACTACAAATACAAAATTAAATCAAAGAAAACCTTATCTAGGTACCGTAGGTACTCTATAAAGATCATTTATCATTTGTTCGTCGTTTCAGCCGATAGACGTCCACTGCTGGACATAGGCCTCCCCCAATTTTGGGAGGGTTTGCTATAATCGCCACGCTTGGCAGGCGGGTTGGTATGATGGTGGAATACATAGAGAACGCTGCTGCCCATTCTCCGGTACGATCCTTAGTCGCCTTTTACGACACCCACGGGAAGTAAGGGGTGGTGGTATTCTTTAAGTCCGGCACCACACAGACTATCATTTGTTCGGTTAAGTTAAAATTTTAAAATAGAGCCAAAATCGACCCTGGTTTATTAATGTGATGTACTAATGGTTGATTTCATTGCAGTCATTTTCCATGACACAAATGTGTTAAAACCAATAACACAAAGTTCCATAGTTACGATAGAATGAGCTCAGTAACAGTGCTCACTGCACTGTAGTGATCGAAACAGTGCTTTCCGAGTCCCATTTAAACCAGTTCCCAGCGCAATTAGAAAGAGTTACTGCGACAAAGCAACCAAAACCACAACGAAAAAATCGAGTTAATGCTATCAAACACATTAACGTTTGACATTTATCAAACAAAACGACTTAACTGTAACAAAACTGCATATTTGCCGAAACTGACAAAAATGTTCGTTTACAATTGTCGGTTTGTGTTAATTAAGAAGTTGTACCATCGTTAGTATCTAGTTAAGTCGAGTTCGTTAGCGAAACTCGGTTACCGCCCGTTACCCGTTGATTGTCGGTGAAAGTGAGAACGCGAGAATGTTCCCGGTAACTTACTTATACGCCGAAGAAGTGTGCTCACTTACAAATTGTCTATTAAACGTGTATTTGTACCGCGTGAGTTTAACTATGGGGTTGGAGTTTTCAGTGAGTTCAGGTACCTACAGGGTTACTTTTTAAAGACCATCCAAATTTTTACATGTTGTTCTACCCATGAATATAAACAACTTTCACTAAGGGACCAACTCTGAAATCACGAAAAAAAAAATCTGCTGTTTCATACAAAACTTCAATACCTACTTGACCAAAATGTATGAAACAGCTGATTTTTTTTTTTCGTGATTTCAGAGGTGGTCCTGTAGTGAAAGTTGTTTCTATTCATGGGTAGAACACCATGTATTGTATAAATTTGGATGGTCTTAGAATAGTAACCCTGTATATTGAGGATTATGATATCTTACAAGCCGATGTGAGTGGAAAGGCTGGGAGGGGATGCCCTTGGAAACACTTAGTGACCATATTGGCGACGTTCTTATGAAAGGACTGGTGCGTAGTGCTTGCAACTGGCGTGCGTGTATGACCAGATGTAAGAACGTAAACGAGGCAAACGGAGTATATAAAGATCGTAGCAGGTGGCGTTTTGTAGTTTCTGCCTACCCCCATTGGAAGAAGGCCTGAGTTTATATGATATCTTAGCAATCTGTACCTTCCGTTACTGTGTCTGAAGATATAAGGTCGTATTTCCCTAATCTTAGAGACTGTAAAGTTTCTCCTAAGCTTAAAATATGCTTGGTTGTTGCAGTTTTTTTTTGTTAGTGGCAAAATGCTTCCCAGTGTTCTTTGGCAAGTTGTTACGGACCGCTCAAATAAATTTTTTAAATGGTGAAAAATACTCCAAAGCTGGGAAAACATGGAAGTTGCTTTCGTGGGGGCTGAGTTTCTTAATCGATATTATTCGACACTCACACTTTTTCTCGAAATACGAAGCTTTAAAATTTAGGCCCAAAGGAATCCAAAACTGCATTTCAGAGAGTCACCAACATTTTATTAACCATCCACAAATAAAATATCAATTACAAATGAATAAATGTAATCAAAAAAGCGCCATGCATAATACATGGAGCATGCTACCGGTTACTGTAAATTGAAACGGAGGCCTGTTATTGTACGCACGGCTAGACATCAAGCTATACATATAGTCAGTATAAACTGACTTCTGATTGTACGAAATACGTATAAAATGCGAGGTCAGCTAAAACTGGAAATATATAGTTTGAAGTCACCTTGTGTACAATGATAGTGCGATGTGATAACCTGTCAGTGCTCGCCTGTCATCAGTCAATGGGATATTGAGTGTATTGACGAGATGGATATTTATTTTATGTGTTAATGTTGGTTTTGTAATGTTGGTGCTATTTGATTGGTGTTTGGTTATCAATGTAGAGCAGCTTTGGAGTCCAATTGATTAAGTAATTTGAATATTAAATAGCAGTTCAAATAAAAAGCTGAAGTGGCAATGGGTCGGCCATATTAGCCGTAGAACACCGGTTCTACACGGTCGCCGTGTTCATGAGTGGAGTTCGCGTATCGACAAACGTAAGGTAGGACAGACAACCTCAGGCAAGGTGGAGCGACGATCCTCGGGGTGGCTGATAATAGCTGGTATATGGATGGAGAATTTCCGACAATTGAGCTGAATGGCTTGTAATTGGAGAGGCTTATGTCCATCAGTGGACTGCTATAGACTGACAATGATAATGATGAAGTAGTTCTTAGTCGTCCTAGTTCGTATTCGGAATCAAAATTCTGGCCAAACATCGTAACGTTACATATGTCACTTTCGAATAAAGTCAATTTTTTTTTATTCTTTATTTAATTATGGACTTTTATGGCCGCAATGCCTATGACAGTCCCATCGTACTCTAAATACATACTACTACGGATTACATTTGGACCATGAACGTGAACAGACTCTTTGCAAAAAGCACCATTAGATTGAGACAGAATTTTATGGAATGTGCTCATAACAAGTCGGTTCAACCTCAAGACCCTAAACAGATCATTTGCATGAGACTCATATCGAACACAGTCCACCAACAAGTGATGTAAGTCTTCCACGACTTACACTCACAATCAAAAGTCTATTATGGAACGTTAATTAGATTTTTTTTAAGTAGAAACATAAAATAAAAAAAGTACATAATGAAAAAATGTTTTTTTTTTAAATCAAGATTATTATTATTATGTTATCAGTGCGAGCTTTCGTATTTAATTGTGTACCAATTGTTTTGTATGTTATTGTTAAATACCATAATTTCAGTTTTATTTTCCACATAGCTAACTGCTTCAGCGTCATATACTTTCTAGCTTAATCCAATTGCCATACACTGATGCACTGGCATACATCCCAATTAAAAGTTTTTTAAAGAAGCAATAATTGAATAGTCAAAAATGTGTTAAACGGTTACACTTTTATTCATAAACGTTGCTTATGGCAATATATTATAAATATAAACATATATTATAGTGATTAGTGACTGTTTACATACATTTTTGATGTTTATACGTCCCTTAGCTTTAATCATCATCATCATCATCATCATCTGCCTGCCTTTTCCCAACTATGTTGGGGTCGGTTTCCAGTCTAACCGGATCCAGCTGAATACCAGTATTTTACATGGAACGACTGCCTATCTGATCTCCACAACAAAGTTACTGGTACTCCTTGGTAAGACTGGTTGTCAGATTTTCGAGCTTCTGACTACCCGTAACGACTGTCAAAGATCCACGAATGACAGCCGGGACCAACGGCTTAACGTGCTTTCCTAGGCACGGAATGGGTTACGGTATGTAAAGAAGGGTCCCCATCCACAGACCAACCGCGGCAAGTGTAGCTTAACCTGATTGATCGACCTGGGCGGCTGTTATTATTTAGCCACGGGCCCCTCAGCCCTTAACTTTAATCATAGTTTATAAATAAACCCCTTTATTTAAAACTTTAAACAACTCTGAAATATTAATCCTCATTATTATGAATATTTGAGAGTTGTTTAAAGTTTACACCCAAATCTTTAAACACCAGTTACCATTTTTAGTCAACTCCCCAACTTCATAAAGCTCGCACTTCGCAAACATAACACACCCGCACCAAGCTAATTACGTGGCTCAGTAAAGTGCTAGTACAGTACTAACTCTGATACCAGAGCGGCATACAAATGAATCGCTGGGTTATCGTCGAAACCGCAGGTGTTATCGTTACTCGTATCGTTAAAAGCGGTTACTGTGGCAACGTTCAATTCGAATAATCGTTATTTATTTTAGCGAGAAGTATCGGATTTTATGTTATGATATCGGGTGGAGGTTTAGTGTGAACGGTCTTCAGGTAATTGGGTTATGAGTTTTCTGGTTTAGAATGAGAATGGTTTTACATTATTTTTAGAAAATATTAGAGTACGGTTGGGGCCGAAAGGTTCTGGAGTGGCGACCGCGTACCGAAAAACGTAGCGTTGGAAGGCCTCCCACAAGGCGGACCGACGACCTTGTGTAGGCCGCAAGAACACAGAACTGGTCGAAGTGGAGGTGCTTGGAGGCCTATGTCCAGCAGTGGACGTCTTTCGGCTGAAATGATAATGATGATAATTGATTCCTTGACTACGGTAGAGCTATTAAATACGGGAAGTTTGAAACTGCAACTTGAAAAGTTTGGTGGGACGACTGCCTCGTTGGTCTATTGGTCGCAAGCGCTACTGTTGAGCCCGAGGTCCTAAGTTCGATTCTCAGGTCGGGCAAACTGTTATTGGGTTTTTCCATCTGGAATTTCTACCGGGCAAAAATCCAAACTCTAACCGGGCAAAAATCCGGTTGATGGCAATAGGCTCGCCCCCTATAACATGGGACTTAAATATAACTGTAGAAATATGTGCTATACAAGTATACATACATAGGTTCACCGTGCACCTCTGCATAACCTTTCGGAGAATACATGTGTCATGTTTTTATTTCCTACATTTTCGGTCAACTTTTGTCATATTTTACTTAGCTTAAAAATAAATAAAGTCCTCCAGACCGTATTTAGGCTACGGCGGCCAATCTGAACGGAGACTAGCCTTCGACGCGGGAGATATTATAGTGCACAGGTGTGCGCGCAGACACAGGTGCACTCCCTCTTCCCTCACTCTCATAGTCCGATGGTACGGCAATCCGACACGACCGGAAAGAGATCAGGCGCATGACCAACGGCTTAACGTGCTTTCCGAGGCACGGGGGTATCTCACCGCCAACTTCCAAACTCCGGGCACTTAGGTACCTACTAAAAAACTCAATAACAATTTGCCCGACCCGGGAATCGAACCCAGGCCCCCACGCTCAGCAGTCACGCTTGCGACCACGAGACCAACGGGGCAGTTAAGTTTAGTTAGCATAGAGATAGGTAGGTACTAAAATGTAATAGCCAATTAGCTATTCTATTTTTCTCCGGAACAAAAGAGAAATTAATGTAATATACGACGTTTATCTCACTAATATTATACTCGTAAAGGCGAAAGTTTGTGAGTGTGTTTGTGTTGTGTTTATATGTTTGTTACTCCTTCACTCTCAAACGGCTGGGCCAATTGTGATAAAATTTTCGTATGGAGGTAGCATACACCCTGGATTAACATATAGGCTACTTTTTATCCCGTTATTCCCACGGGATCGAGACTTATGCGGGTGAAACTGCGGGCGCAGCTAGTTTTGACAAAAAATAAATAATAATTTATTCAAGTAAAGTAAAATTATGATTTACATTAATTACAATCGAAGAAAGTTAAATTCTAACTGTAATGTAGACCTGCCTGATCGAGGTTTATGAAAAACCTGTGTTTCAGGCCATCAATTTACATCGAACATTTAAAAAGAAGACAGATACATATTATAGTAGGTAAATGTCTAGTATTAGTTTTTCCAATACAATGTTTAATTCATACTCTTAAATCGTATTAAATTAAATTCTCAAGAGGAATCAGTTTCTACTTAAATGAGGTTTAGGCTGGGATTGTAGTTTTTCACAGCGATTGCCCGCGGGGAGTCAAAACGTCTTATTATGTAAATGAAATCTAATTAAGAAATAAAGCTTTGTTGTTTTTGTAACCAGCTCTATTTACTGTTCCATCGTGGGATGATAACAAACTGTTTCATAATTAGTTCTAAATAATATTTTTTAGTAATTAACTTTTTTATTACTTTTTTTTTATTCATTTTTTTAAATCTTTTTTTGAAATTTAAATCCTATCCTACTATGCTACTAATATTATAAACGCGAAAGTTTGTGAGGATGGATGTTTGTTTTTCTTTCACGCAGAAACTACTGAACAGATTTTGATGAAAATTGGCACACAGATAGTACATAACCAGGGTTAACAGATAAGATACATTTTATCCCGACATTCTCACGGGATCGAAACTTATGCGGATTAAGGCGCGGGTACCTGCTAGTTTAATATAATGAATAACAAAAATATTACATAAAAATGTTTTTATTTCAGGACCTACTGTTATTCGTATTAGTACATTCTTGTTGAATCAATAGTATTATTTGTTGCTTCAAGAAAAAAACAAACGACCATCACAAACAAACATACTGCAATAGAGATAAAAATAAAATATGACCCTTGGTTATACTTCAAGCGAAGATGATGGTTTCGTCTAGATAAAGCTATGATAAATACATCACATTGCTTTCCCCACTCACCGTTCCAGTTTTTCACATTTATTGTTCACTTCTCTGTACTGAGAATAATAATTTCTACACCACATTAAAGCGATTTCATTAAGACTTACTGACCTTATACAATAAGAAGAAATATTTGTAAAACAGTAAAAGACAAAACAGTAACTTTTAATGATTGAACATACTATTTACTGAAAAAAGCAACAAAAAAGAAGGAAAAGCACCATTATTGAAATGTAAATAAATTTCAATGTTTTGAACGATATCACCAAATGAATAAAACAGTTAATTTTGTGACCTTTTAGCTACTTAAAACGTTAAAGTTTACTGTCATGACCAGTGATCGGAGTAGGCTGAGTATATTTACCTAAAGTTTAAAGAACAGAGATGGAAATCGGATACTTCCTTTTGACTAAATTTTTTTTTTCCGGTGTAACCAATATTAAAAATATATATTTTTGTAATATTGGTTATTTTATTTATCAAAACATTGATTACAATTTATTAAAGCATTTATAATGTTATTGATAAAATGAGATATTGAAAGTTACATAATTAAAGTTCCGGTAAATGTAACGGAAAAAAAAAGTTTTGTCTTATGGAAGTCTCCGATTTCCGTCTCTGTTCTTTAAGCTTTAGGGAAATATACTCAGCCTATTCCGATCATTGGTCATGACGGTAACATTTTGCCTCAGATCAGAAAAAAATACTGTTTTGAACATTAGGCTCTAAACAAAAAACATTCAGATCAATGTTTTTTCATTTTTATTTACAGCTTATTTCTTTCAGTGTGTGTAATAAGTACAAGTTTTGTTTAAACATCAATTTTGGAGTAGCCCGTGGCTAAATACGGCTAAATAGGCTATAACAGCCGCACGGGGCGATCAAAGGTTAAGCTACGCTTACCGCCGTCGGTTCGTAGATGGGTGACCATCCATTAGATATCGAGACTCCCCCGTGCCTCGAAAAGCCCGTTAAGCCGTTGGTTCCGGCTGTCATCCGTAGATTTTAGACAGTCGTAGACAAACGTCTGACAACCAGTCTTACCATGAGGTAACGTGTTACCCAGTAACTGGGTTGTGGAGGTCAGATAGGCAGTTGCTCCATGCAATACGATAATACCCCTTGGCTTACCAAGGGGTGTCATCGCCAGAAAGTATGACAACCAGTCCTAACTGGTTGTCAAAGTTTCGTGCTTCTGACTACCCGTAACAGCTGTCAAAGATCCACGAATGACAGCTGGGATCAACGGCTTTCGAAGGGGTTTTGCTATGTAAACATGGTCACCCATCTACGTAACGGCCACGGTATACGTTGCTTAAACTGACTGATCGATCCGAGCGGCTATTATTTTAGAGCGTTTATGAAACAAAAAGATAGCAATACATTTTCTTGTTAAAATGTTTCTACTAAAAAGTCATTTGCACATAGATTCCAATAGTGTCGCGAAGAATATTGAATATCTTCACTGCCGTTTACTGAAAGTATCAAGTACGTCCGGGAAATTCATTTCCGGTCACGTACAGACTTCCGGCCAGTGACTAAGGAGCTGATGGAATACAAAAAGTTCCTTTACTTTATAAATATTTGTGAGGAAAATGTCACAAAACAAGAAAACGAGATAAAAAAATGGACGGTTGGTGGACGAACTTTTTATAAAAGTAACAATTACTTAGATGTATACTTTGAAACTTTTGGTAAATGAAGAATTGAGGAAAAAGGTATGTAGTCTTGTTTTATTTTTGTCTTATTTTAGAATCAACAAGAACCGCTGCGGCACAGCTCCTATCAAGCCCGACATCCCTGTACGAGCCGCCCAGCCGAACACGCCCGTGTATATTTCGCGCCTTCATTATACGACTAAGGCCGAGGACATCGTGGAGTACGTGTGCCAAAGAACCAAGTACAGGCCGAGAGTGCAGTTGCTTGAATCGCGCCGCAACGCCAACTTTAAGGCGTTCGTGGTGCGAGTACCTACATGCTACCTGCACATCGTCATGGCAGAGGACTTTTGGCCGCAAGGTGTAATGTTCCGTCGCTTCCGCGGACAAGTGCCACACGAACGCACAAAGACAGTGCTCGAGTGAAGTGTTTTACTAACATAGTTTTAAGTTTATACACTAACACACATTGTATTATTATAATATAATTATATGTTAGTCTGTAAGGTATTTATCTATGGGCCAAAGTAGCCTGAAAATAAAGGTTTTATTATTATTAATAACTATGCGTACGGGAACAGACGTAGTTAGCCTAAAAATTATATTTTTTAGGAATGCTGGATTAAACGATTTATTACCTTTAATAGGTAGGTATACCAACAATAATATCAAACTTATCACAATATATAAATGTTAGAGTATTTTCAAAACTAATACAATAATGTGCTCTGCTCTTTAAATCTACTAAAAGTGAAAACCAGGCTTGTACAGTTCCTGCCGGGTCAGCGGGATTGTCCGAAAGGGTTACCGCTGGCCCGGAACATAAAAGGCTAAGGAAGGAACATGGGTGGGTTTTAGTCAGTAAGAGTCTGACACCCGTCCGCTCTACCCAGTGCGGCAGGGGGTAATTTGATGATTTCCCAACCGAAAAAAAAGGCTTGTACAGTCAGCAACAAAAGTCGATTAACACTTCAGTTTTTTTAATCTCAGTTATTGAGCAAATTATTTGTTCAACATTGCTTTGTACCTCTGCTGCAATTTTGAACAAATATTTTGCTCATTTTCTGAGATTGAAAAACTGAAGTATTAAACTACTTTTTTTGCTGACCGTACCTAATAGTTTTGACTTCCCATGCAAACAACTACGAGTATTTGCGGGATAATTGCGTAACACAGTAACAGTAGAAATGACTTTCAATGTGTAAGTTCAACAACATCCATTGCGTTATTTTGCGTTGTTTTATTTTGCGTTAAAGTGTTTTTCAAATAAACTTGCGATAAATGTCATTCAACCGCCCTGTACCAAAAAGAAAGTCCAAATAACTTACGATAGATATCGTTCGTCTTACAAAACTGTCGCTAACATTGCATCGGTTGAGTTTCATAATACCAAACACAGAGTAAGTCAAAAATAAGTAAATTTTGGGAATTAATTTAGTAGTTTTTTTTCAATTTCTAGAATACACATTTAAACATGGAAATTATAATATGCTATTGTTTACGGACTTAAAAAAAAAGAAAACATGTCGAACTTTTCTTTTTCGAGTTTACTGAGGTTTTTAATTTATATTTCAGTACAAGAATATGTTATATCAGGATTTATTAAATTAAATTAACTTATATTCATGAAAATAAGCAACTAAATTTTAACATCCTTACTAGTAAATAAGATATTTTGAGTTATGCCTTCTTACTTGGCGTCGAGTTTGCCGTCAGGGGCACATCACCTGTCCGCCATTTTGTATTATGTCCTTCCGTCAATCCGAATTTGGAATGCGCTTGGGATAGACTAGTCAACTTGTGTACTCTACTTGGAAAGTTTTCACGCGTTTATTATTATTTTGTTATTGCTGTTGTTTTGTTTCTTTGATTATTTGTAATGAGTGAAGAAGTGACAATGGATCCCAAACAAGATGGCGAAGAAAGCGAATCATTGAACCTCAAGCATTAAATATTTATATAAAAATAATACTATTTATTCGTTTTATTTTAGTATTACAAAAATAAATTATAGATGTGCCCGACTAGCCGGGAAAATCGACAAAACATACCTATTTAATATTTATAGTCTGCCCATATAAAATAAATAAAAACGACTGATCATAATTTTGACCAAAAGGTTTGTAATCCATACCTTGTTGCATGTACTGTCATTCGACAAGGTCGCCTCTTACCACGATACACTTGTTTTGATCGTGTTACCGACACTGCCCATACATTTTTTTCGTATCGATTGGAGACATTAGTAGAAGGAGGTGAACAAACTTTATCGCAAGTTTATTTGAAATGAACTTTAGTTACGTCGTTGAACAGACAAAGTTTTTGAACATATGAAGCAATGGATTAGCAATAACCTTCAAAATGATTCAGATTGTTATTGATAGTGTGTTACGTAATTAGGGTGCTGAACTAAGATTAAATATGTACATTTATATGAAAAAATATGCAAAATAATCATAGGGTATCAAAAAATTCGTCCGCATCGCTGTCAACAGGAACAGTGCCCAGAAGGCTGGCAGCATTGCATAATGATAGATTATGTAAATATAATAAATATGTAAATATAAATATTACTTATAAATAATAGATTAAATTATAAAACATCCTCAAGAATGTTTTTAATTCTATCAGTATTGTTCCGTGGAAGTGGCGAACTTATGGATTTAAAATCACTGCGTCGCCTTCGACACGACGACGAAGAGTTCTGTAATAAATAATACAGGGTGGAAAGGCCATCGTCGCGCCAACTGTATCTATGAATTCCCCATAGCGTAGACACTTTTCGTCAGTTATCAAAAAAGAAACTGTTATTTCATAGAAAAGTGCAATACTCACGCGTTCAAAATGTATGGAACAGCCATCCGTGGTAACAGCTAATAAAAAAACCAGCCAAGTGCGTGTCTTGCCACGCACAGTGTAGGGTTCCGTAGTAGCTCGTTATCACTATGTAGTACGATTCTGTTGACATAAATAAAATCATATTTTGTTTTTCAATGCAAGTCTTTACCCGTTATAAACAAGCAACTACTTCATCTTAGTCACTTTAAAGGATTAATGTTAAGGATTTTGTATTTGGTACAAAAGTATCCAACACCCAAGTTCAACGACTATTACCGCTAAACTAATAAAGTTATCTTAACCGCTATAGTTTTTCTTTAAAGTTCATGAAATGCACTATCATCGTGAATTTTTCTAGATTTTTCAAGCCTGCAGTTTAGGTTTTAGAGGGGGAGAACGCCCTACTGGAACAAAAATTTGCACTTTAAAGTTTAATATTTCGTAAATGGTGCCGCTTGGGCGACATCGCAACTGAGGCGGGCCGCGATGTCGTATGGGAGGCATCGCGGCTGAGGGTTGCAGGCCGCGGCGGGATAGGAGTGCCGGGTATTGCGGTGCGCCGCTCTCCCTACGGAGTCCTACGGGGCCTTGACGGGGTCGCCACCATCTGATGGCGGACGCGTTGGGGCCGCAGGGGAGGAGGAGTGTTGGTATGACGTTGCTGCCAACGTCAAACCAACACTCCCCAGAGGAGGGTCCGGTGACGGACAGGCGCGGCGGGCTCACGGATGAGTGCTAACGCGTGCCCATATTCCCGCCGTAAGCGACAAAGGACACCGTAGAGTTTTAGTGGGTTAGAGTCCCACATAACTGCACTATCTCCCCGTGGTAGTGCAGAATGCATGACCATTTCTCCACGATAAAAAAGGGGTTTCAGAACCATGTATGAATCCATGGTTACAGTCGATGCCATGCCAGACTGTATAACATGCAAAATGTTTATCACACAAGAATAGTTAATTCTATTCTGCTATATACAAACTGTGTTTAAGTTAATGTAATCTTGTATGTGTGCCGTACTACCGTAGCTACGTCTTAGATTATAATATTAGCAGAGATGCTGTTTCTATTAGATTACATTATGGAGACGGATTATCTTATACGTTAGGGGGAAGAGTGTTTCGTTAATAAATAATGAAATCACACTAATATTATAAAGGTTTGTGAGTGAGTGTGTGTGTGTGTGTTTATGTGTTTGTTAATTCTTCACGCTCAAACGGCTAAACAAATTTTGATAAATTTTTGTATGGAGGTAGCTGACACCCTGGATTAACATATAAGGGTACTTTTTATCCCGATATACCCACGGGATCGACAGTTACGCGGGTGAAAACACGGGGTGCAGCTAGTTCATAATGAGTTAAAGTGTCGTGAGTCGTTTCTTAAACACATTTCTTACGTCTTTGATAAATAAGGACGAATATTATATTTAAATTGTAGAATTTATCTTGGAATAGTTCAAACCTGGTTCTGGATCAAAATTCAAATTAATTTATTAAAATTATACTGAGAATCAGCACTTTTTGAACGTTAAAATTACATAAGACGGTCCCTCAAAACCCGCCCTTCACCACCTTCTAATGCTTTAGCTGGGAATGGCTGGGAAGAAGAAATGACGGACAAAACCCAAGCAGCACAGCACTGCTGTACGGACCACGGTCTATGGGTTAGTTATACCAAAAAATCCCTGGACACAGGGCGCGTCCAATACAATAACATTTTCAGGATGATGTTGGGACTTCCTCGTTTCTGCAGTGCCTTCGAGATGTTCGCGGAGGCTCATAGTGACGGTTTTCATGCCGTTATTCGGAAAAAAGTCGTGTCACTTACGAGGCAGGTGCGGGGGAGTCACAAGAGCATCCTGAAAACTATAGCTGAAGATGTGCGTGTTGAGGCATTTCGTTCGTCTGGTGATCTTTTAGGGGGGTATCCTGTTGGTTATTTTGATGGGGTGGGGTGTCTCAGTACAGGGGCATTTGTTATTTGAGATGTTTATGATGAGTGTTGTCCTTTGTTATTGTATTTAAGTAGGTACTAACAATAGTTTCTAAGTTTTGTATACTAACCGGTGGACCAATTTGTCCCCAAATAAATAATTTTGATTTTGACAGTTGTCTTTGCTTTGAGAAAATAATTGAAGCCCAAGACAGTAGTGGCAATCGCTTTCAAAGCGTTTCTTATTTCTTCAATGACTTTCAACATGTTATGTCTATGTTAATCTAATATTATATACCTATAGGGTACCTATAATTTTCCAAGTGGGCGTGGATGGCCAAATCCGAAACTATGAGGAATAGCGAAAAGTACTCAAAGGAGTAGCGGGCTCGATTTTGATGAAAACTAAAACTGCATCATTCGATTTTTGAAAAATAAATTTTTCTAGCCAGGAATCAAACCATGTTTTGGAAAAAAAAACACTGTATTAGTACACCATTCGATAGTGTCACTGATAAGGATCGAATTCTGGAAAGTAATGACTTACGCGAAACTAAAGAAAAGAGCTCATTTGTAACAAAATAGTTTTTGTATTTTGCTTATGTTACCAACCTATTAAACCATATCTGATTGAAAGGTGAATTAGTCGAGAGTGTTCTTAGCTATGTTTGATGAAATTCGGTCCAAGATGGCCGCCGCTACAAAATGGCGGATTACATATTTTTTCACAACTCCCTCAATATGGGTATCAAATGAAAGGGCTTGAGAAGTAGACTAATGTACACTATATTGAAAGCGAATGAG
This sequence comes from Mesoligia furuncula, assembly GCA_916614155.1. Lineage (NCBI taxonomy): Eukaryota > Metazoa > Arthropoda > Insecta > Lepidoptera > Noctuidae > Mesoligia > Mesoligia furuncula. The sequence goes on from OU744801.1 coordinate 18,088,963, forward strand.
GAATATTAACTAACGAAATGAAAACTAAAAACTTGAAAATTATTTTTTAACTGATCAATACCCTAGATTGATGAGGCAAGTGGAGTGATGGCTGGTACTTACGACCACTGAGTTTGATCATTTTTATTACGAATGGAATTATCTTACTTAACAAACGTATTTCTACATCAGATAGTGATAGTCCCATTTTATAAACAAGATCTGAAATACCTAAGATATCTAATAGCTATGAAATACTTGTACCTACGAAAGTTGAATAACTAAAGGAAGAACTAGAAAAAAGATATAATAAAACAAAAAAAATCTGTTTAGTCTTAAAAATTATTCTTCAACTATAGGTAAATTAATACGATAAAAAACCTGACAAATTACCAAATTACCAAATATACCAAATATACCAAATATACACCAAATTACCTGAATCTTAAAACGCGAGAAAATAAAAGAAATGAAATACAAAAATTAAGGAGTCCCTATTCCAACAGATAAATTCATATGGAAGTCGAGGGACCGTTCTGTGAAACACCTTCTATTCTAAGATGTCCCCCGACTGACATACGAATTTATCTGTTTTAGTCTGGTTACATAAATTCTTTATGTCGGGGGTTTTTAAATTATTCTATCCTTTTCCAATTACATTTAATTTTATTATTATTTTGTGTCGGGGGTTTTTTAAATTTTTTATTTAATTTTTTCAATACACAGCTGGAATCGATGTCTCAAGGATTGTACTGCATTCAAAATTTGAATTTAGAACATAATGTTGTGAAGGAACTGCGCTGCGTTGAGCATCATTTCGAACAAGGTACAGGTAATGTCGGTACGAATACTTTAAAATAAAAAGCAATTTATTAAAATCCAATATTTTCCTCAGTTTGGCGTATGTCATTACTTCCCAGAATTTGATCCTTATTAGGGACACTATCGAGTGTAATAATACAGTGTGTTTTTTTATCAAAATCAACGGGTTCGATTCCTGTACTTTTCGCTATTCCTCATAGTTTCGGATTTAGCCATCCACGCCGACTTGAAAAATTCACCCAGTACCTATATTTCGCCTTTTCATGATCGTAATCGCTGATAGAATACCACTTTATCTAGTCCAGAATTTATTCATCTATTCGGGATAAATATCTTTAGCCTTATAATGACTGGGTCATTTCCACAGTTTCATTACAAAAGTAGTTATTCAATCAATCAGCCTATAGTGTTCCCACTGCTGGGACACAGGCCTCCTCTCCGTGAGAGGGAGTGGCCCGTAATGCGGGTTGGTAGATGTCACATGTCTTCGAATTTTTGGTTCTAGGACATACCGGTTTCCTCACGATGTTTTCCTTCACCGTTTTGAAAAGTAGTTATTACATACATATATTCAACCCGCCCCTGCTTCGCACGGGTACAGTGTACCGATGTGGCGATACGTCAAAACATCGAGATTTTTATGCAATTACTAAGTTAAATATTAATCTATTATTCACATAAAACTCACACTGAAAACCGCATGAAAATCCGTTGCCTAATTTAGAAGAACAACGCGGTCACACCGAGAGACACGACAAGCAGCTTTGATTTGTAATATGTATAGATAGATGAAGATATTTTTTTTCGACTACGGAGGGTATATAATTTTAACCGGTATGTATGTATGTATGTTCATCTGTTCCCTCATAACTTCAAAATTATTTATAATAATTTAACAAAATAAGGTATCGTTAGTGACCGTCCGCGGGTTTAGGGTATGTGACGTCACCCTAGATTCAATATGGCGCCCTCTAGAGGACATAAAGTAATGAATTTAAAAATAAATATTTTGGGATACTGCCTTCTTGGGTATCATATGAAAGGGCTTAATTAGCACATTTCAAAAGTATAAATATGACTGTAAGCCCAAAATAATTAAATAAAAAAAACGTTTAAGAACTGACACCGGTTTCAGTTCTTAAACTTATTTTTTTGTTTAATTACAGAAAAGGCTGAAACAAGAAAGTACCTTCCCGTGGTCGCATGCTACCATCTATATATATAAAACTCAAAAGTGACTGACTGACATAGTGATCTATCAACGCACAGCCCAAACCACTGGAGGGAACGGGCTGAAATTTGGCATGCAAGTAGATGTTATGACGTAGGCATCCGCTAAGAAAGGATTTTGATAAATTCTATCCCCAAGGGGATAAAATAGGGCATGAAATTTTGTATGAAACTTTGTCAATTTTAAACCGATCGGGCTGAGACTTCGCATGCATATAGCTACTATGACGTAGGCTTCCCCTAAGGGACGATGGAGGATGTAAATGTATTAGTTTTTTTAAATAATACTTAATGCGAGCGAAGCCGCGGGCAAAAGCTAGTAGCTTATAAGTATGTTAGTACAGCGGCATGCGACTACGGGAAGGTACTTTATTGTTTCATCCTTTTCAGTAGTCGGGTTTTAGTTTTTAAACTTTTTTAAAAAATGAAATGTTAAATCCAAATTCACACATGATTCAAATCGCTTCATAGAAATATTCCTCTTAAAACGATCACCCTTTCTAAGTATCTCAATGGGACCTTAAAATACATGCGCCCTCTGACTTACCACTTTCGATTTTGTTCGTAATAATAAAAGTATGAGATATCCCTTCACTTGAACGATATATTACTGCCTGCGGAAACATAAAAACTATGGAGGAAGCACGGATTTAGGGGACGGGTTGCAAGGGTCCCCCAGATTAGATTTGTTTTTAAAGAATTTGCTTACGCATCTCAGGAATTTATCATTTTAATGTGACATTTTCGGAGAGAGGATGCAAGCGAATTTTGAAATACAAAATTGGTATGCCCCTTTTTAATCATGATCTACTGGCGGGAAGGTTGCTTCTTGTACCTACTGTGAAGTTATATCTATGCACGGACATGTTTGTGTATTAGAAAATATTTTTTTATAACCGGAACATGATGTAGGTATTGAGGGTAAACGAACTAAACCAAGTCATCTCATCGTCATCTGCCTAGCCTTTTCCCAACTATGTTGGGGTCGACTTCCAGTCTAACCGGATGCGGCTGAATACCAGTATTTTACATGGAGCGACTGCCTATATTACCTCCATAACCCAGTTACTGGGTAACCCGATACCCGTTGGTAAGACTGGTTGTCAGACTTTCGGGCTTCTGACGATGCGTAACGACTGTCAAAGATCCAAGAATGACAGCAGGGATCAACGGCTTACGTGCTTTCCGATACACGGGGGGGTATTGGTGTGTAAAGATGGTCACCCATCCATGGACCGACCGCGGAAAGCGTAGCTTAACCTGATCGATCGTCCCGTGCGGCTGTTATTACTTAGGTACGAGCAAAAGCAAGACCAAGCCAAACCAAGAACTAAACCAAGTATGTATTTTTGTACAAGCGCGTATCCTTTCATCTTTCTCTTTTCATCTAAAATACATAAGCACGTAAAGAATAATAAGAACTTGGTAACTAGTTACGAAAAATGGTTAAAAGAAAACTAGTTTCAAAATGTTATAGAAGTTAAAAGACGACTAAACTTTGTTTAATTTCTTTTTAATGCCTATTTTTCTTTGTCTAAATATTTTTGTTTCAATTTGTAACTTATTATAAAACAAAAGTAAATAATTTAACCTCAAACCGTCTTCCAAATCCCTACCTGTATCTCGGCAGTTATTCCAACATCACTCGCCATAGGGGAGTTGCGTTAACAGGATGTTTACTTTCCTCCCGTAGATAAATGCGCAGGGAATAGAGGGTTAAGTATCCCTTTCTTTCTATCAAACCGAGATAGTGCGTAAATATCTTCTTGTTGACATTATCTTGATAGAGGTGTTGATGTACTGGATATGTCGCAGCCAATTGGTTTAATTAGCCGTTTAATTAACCTCCTAGCCTTTTAACTAAACGGCGGCTGCTTAACTAACGGCCTGAATGATATTCAATTATAGTTTCGGTTGGAAGTCTGTAACCAATCACGCGCGAGCCGAATCGGTCGCAGTAACTAAGCCACGGCACCCCGACCAAATGGGTTATGTTAGGTTAGAACTGTGATCTACCGCGTGCGAGCCGAGAGAGCGAAGCGAGGCGAGCACTACTTCCAAAGGCCCAGGTGGTTAACTAAACGGCTAATTTAACCAGTTGGCTGCGACAGATATATCGTGTTAATTGTATTCGTCGCGCTATTTCTGTTTGTGTTCTTCGTTGGTTGTACGGCAATTTAGCTTTGTTTTGAAGTAAAATTCGGTTAATTTACCAGGAGTATAGTTTTATACCAATTCAATTCCAATGTCTCCTGTAGCATAAACAGCCAAGGACACTCCCGCTGCTGAGAAACAAGCCTCCTATCTGTGTGAGGGAGGGCCATAATCCACCACGCGGGCCCCGTGGGTGTTTGTGGATGTATCCGGTAGTCAGTGTACAATACTATGTAAAGAAAGAAAGAAAAATATTTTATTTGGCACACAAAGGAAATACAAATAGTCTCAAAATAAAGGAGCATTTAAAACTATAGTCCACGCGGAACTACATAGTTGGCCGAGCCTTAGGTATGTGAGCGGTGGGACGAAGGGGCGGGGGCGCTTTGGCATTATTCAGTACGTGCGTTGCGGACACTAGGCAACCCCGCCGCCCTCACCCCCGTCCCCACCTAAGACGCGGCCAACTAGTTCCGCGCGGACTATAACAAAGTTATAGTAAAAATAACCAAAATCATAAATGAACAAAAAAGGAAGACCTATGCGAGGACAAAAAGGCTCCTATCTCAGCATACTGCTGCGATAAATACGAGCTGGTATTCTGTTAGGGCCCGCTGTGACAGATGATCCTTACAAGTCAATCTTGATAAAGAATATTGTCATTTACAGTTTCAACGATGTCAAGATAGAAAGAAATAATTCATAATGCAACTCCTACATATTATGCACATAAAACAAATTGTAACAATAATCATCACATCCGTAATCAAACACCAGCTGACATCCCACAGCATCCTGTCTGACATTACAACAACATGTTCACTTTGTTCCGCAAAACCGACCTAGACACGTAGATTTATTAGACTGCCTCTAAATTGGAGCGGAGAAGAGCAGAGCGGTGCGAATCTAAGGAAATAATGAAATATTTTAAACATATTGAATGCCATAAACAAAATTTGCGTCTCCGTCTCGCTTCGCTTCAGTTACCAATGAAGCTATTTCCAGCAGTGCTAAGTGCACTAACCCCGTCTACCCATATTTGCCTCAAAGGCGTTGAAGCCTTGTCGCTCTCCACCGAATCCTCGCGCCGCTCCGCTACAGTAAAAATGGCTACAGCCGGATCTACAGCAGATCGGAGATTTGTTTTATTATCAACAGTGCAGTGTAGGTATGCATGGGTGTGTCCTCTGAGCATCTTGTCACTCCTGCACCACGGTTTGGCACGTTTCTATTACACTGCTCACAAGCTCTTCTCCTCATGCTTTAATCAATAGAATTCTACTAAATTCACGTCATTCTCGCTTGAGTGAACAGGGACACTCCGCTCCGCAATAGTTCCTCCTCGCTCTTCTCCGTCTACTCGCTCCGCTTCAATAGTCAGGCAGCCTTACCCTCGCTCCTGATGAAACTGAAACAAAGTTAGGTTTAAATTACAAATTAGAGTTTATTTCAGACACATTGTTACAATTTAATGTTGTTTGGAGTTCAAGGAATCTTGTTTCTTTGACAACCAATTAATTAGTTAATTATTTTGGTGTTCGATTACTTCAATTAAAATTATTTGGTGGATTTAAATGGTTGATTATTATCAGGGGAGATTCTTTGGCTGCTTTTGGTAAGCCATTATTTTCTATTAGAAAAGTACCTACACGATCTTAAATATTAAATCTGCTCAGAATCTAGATTTGGGTCCTGTCATGGCGATAAGCTCGACCCCTATTCCTCTGACTTATTTAATAGGAAACTGGTGAAATGTGGACTGCTATTGAGTCTGCCTAACCCTTCAGAGAAAACAAGCATGAACTTACATAAACTCTACAAACGAAACAGTTCCTAATCATAACTAACAAATTATTTCCACAGAACATACGATCTGTAAACAGTCACCGTAATATTGTGTACATCGATAGTCTTGTTTGCGTTAAACCTACCCAATTTGAACTCCCCGGTAAATGGATTTTCAATTTCCAAAATAACACACGGCAAGCTCATGATGTAGTCATATTATGTGCCGAAGGTTTATCGAGGTCTACTTTGTCGAATTAGTTTGGATTATTCTGTGCTGGTGCCGAAACTAGTGGTAATTTTGAGGCTAGAGAACAGGCGGCGGCGGTACGGTTCCCTAATGTTTGTATTAGTGCGGTGTATGCTTATGTTACCGCAGAAGTCGTTTGAGTCAACAAAGGAGGGGTTAGCAATACTCTCATCGAGTTCAAGGACTTTGATCGAAACAGTTAGCTGAGTTATTTTCCGAATTATATAACTAGCATAGGTAGGTACCAAGTAGGACATACATATGCTTGCAGGAACCGCGCATTCTTGAAGCGCCGAGTGTGGTATATCAGGATTATCAAGTGCGTATGGTACCCTGCAGTGCGTCTGGAATTGCGGGAGTATTGACGATAACATAGTCACTAGAACTTTTTTCTAGTGACTATGTTATCGTCAATACTGAATATTGGTTGCTTGAGCAAATGAAGCAATGAATAATGGGGACTGTTGACAAATCTAGTTTAAACAAATAAACAAACCTTCAAAGGACAAAGACAATGACCAACAAACAAATGAATGATACGAATTTGCAAACCAAATCGAGTGATTCCAGAATACGTCATATCCGATTGTAACATTTGTTGTTTTGTTAAACAAATTCCACTCATCTCCCTTATGGCTTTCGCCGTAAACATTTTTATGTTGACATCATGATATTGTTTTATTGTTAGAAAATTTACGATCATCCCCTCTGTGGCTTGTGTGATCTCGCATGGCGACGAATAATCTGTCACTGATTTGTACGTTTTGATTTGTGAGGGTAAAACCGAGTGTTTGGATCATAAAATACAAATAATACCTAGTACGTAGAAGTGTATAAATTTTCCTTTTTACAATGAAATTTAGTTTTGTATAGAATATTAGTTGAACTTGAAATTAGGGTGCTGAGGTCAAGCAAAGAGAGAGATTTACGTTTATGTCTTTCAACTTTATTATGCAATAATGAAATGAAAATAAAATCATGTCTCGTCGTCGTTTTATCTCGGATGGCTTTAAACAGAAAGGTAACTTTTCAGTGAACCTATAAATATCAATAAATTCACTAGCAGGATCTCTCGATATATTCAGGTTGCATATAGTCGACAAAATGTCAGCAGTTATTCTGAGCCCGTTCGTTTTCGGAGTTCCGGCAAGCCTGGAGTAATTGCATTACTGCTGTATCTGGACGCAAACCCAAAAGTGACATTCGTATATCGTAACATATACCTCCATTTTCTGAAATACAGTTTACTACACTACTACTACTACTAAAGGTTACTAATACAGGCTTTACAGCTGAACAACCGCTCACACGAACATAAAATTAGACAATTAGGAAGAAAGAAGGAAAATAATAAACCTTGGAGTATTTTGATATTTTTACAAGCAAATTTAGCGTTGTTAGAGATAGAGCGGTCCCCTTCCCAAAATGAAATACTAGACATTTATGGGCTGTTTACGAGCCAACTCTTTACCGAACGCGGACAACGATGTTTGTGTTTTTATTGTACACTTCCGCGTCATAAAGAGCTGGATGGATTTGTTTTATTTCTTTTGTTTGTAATCGTATTAAATATGCTGATTTTGTTTGCGAAAATGTCAGAATCAAAAGGTTTTACATGATTGTGTCAGTGTGGTTTTAGCATACTGTACGCCGTTCTCGTTAGGTTCAAACTCAAACTCAAACCATTTATTTCAATTAAACCATTTACAGGCACTTTTGAATTGTCAAAAAGTCGGTCAGTCAGAAAATATATATATATAGTTCATATGTTTATTGTCGATGTAGGTGGAAAGAAATAGCAAATATAGTGTACCACCTACAAACCTTCAATATTAATGATACCGTATCTGGTAATAAATAAATAGACGTGTGAAAATATGACATGATTTTACATTTTCAGAGCCCACGGCGAGGGTTAATATAACTCAGACACACATCACATAATTTTGAACTCGCGTGTTTTGAGTAAACAACAACATCGAAAAAAGTCAAAAAGGAATCGCTATATTAATATTTGTATATTTAATTTCATTCTGTATTACTTAGAAAAGCAAATTTGCTAAAAAGGTCTAGATAATACTCCAAAGGATAATAATAATTGAAGAATGAGGAAAGAATTAACGGAATATTTTTACGTAGTATCAGATTCGCATTGTCATAAAAATTCTAGAGGTCTACGGGGTGCTTATAAATATTCAAATTTGGACAAGCACTGGGACAGGTGGGCAGGCAGGTTTGCATAAGTAAACTTGCGAAAGGTACACGAAGCACAATAATCCGGCTTCGGTTCGATTGAAAAAGCAAAATCAAAATTCATTCCGTTGACCCGAGCTCCAGTCGTAATTCCACGACAGGGCCGGAAACTATTTCTATTCCGAGGGGATCCAACCCCAAGGCGGCACGCCTCCTTGTTTCCAAATATTTTCCTCTCCTGCCTTAATGCAGCACAATCGTAATTTAAAACATGCCCCCTCGTTTAAAATGGACGCTCGCTCGGTTTCTGCCGTCAGATTTGTGGACGGAATGTGTTAATTGTTTCGTTCCATACGCACGGCTGCGGTCGCGATACACTGATATGCTCTCGCTTGACCATGTAATGAAACGGGTTTAATGGTCACAATTAATGAGCGGCTACCGAATTTAGAATTTCGGCGACTTGCATCGAGACGGCCTCAATAAAAGTTGGAAGTAATAGAGTTGTAGTAATCTCGGTGGCGATATACTGCGTGGAGGGCGTGTTATCGCCGGCGGAACGGTAATGACGGTGCGATAAGATCGCTCGGTGAGGAAGCGAGGGCGAATCGACTGATCTCAGACTGCGGCCAGATTAAATCTCTGTAGGAACTGCCCGCAACATTAACTAATGACACTCCGGAGATGGGACGAACTCCGATAGCCCCAGAATACCCCCGATCCACTCGACACCGACTCGTTTCAGTTCATTTGAGGGAGTCACCGGGTAATCAGCATTCAAGAGCTCATCGCCGAAGATAAGACAAGTTTGTGACGGCTGTTTTGGAGTCCAATTGACTTGTTTCATTATCATGCATCACAGATATTTGATGATATGGTGGCACTTAATATTTTATCGCATTGGTAATTCTCGTTTATATGTAAGGTATCTTGGGAACCGTATTTATTATTATTTCGTTGCCCGCATTTACAGCTTTTAAAGCTCCATTAGCAAGGACAACATTACAAAACCCGCACCAACCTACGAACTCAGAATAAATAAATGCTTTCACGTAAATAAATACTACTTCCACCCTGTATTATACCGTCGAATTGTTATAAATAGCTGTTGTGAATTGGTATTAAATGAGCTACAAAAAAGGTCTTACTTCAAGTCTCCCCTTCCGAAGTCGACAATAGGGAATTTCGATATGGCGGCATAGGAGAGTCCCATTAAGGTCGAAACCGGTCCGAGATTGCGATAAGTATGTATATTTTATTGTTAGTCGAGCTGTTGAGATTCGACATATAAAATGTATCAGCTGCATTATGATTCGAGTGGGTACAAGAACTCTCTGGTTAAAATGAACATAGTGGTAGAATTGCTGTGATTATAACCACAAATTACTGACTTGCTATGTTATACAAAATTATTTTTAGTATATGCGAAACCCGAAACACGTGTCTAGTATTTTTATGTAAAGAATCTATGTACAAAATTTCAAAACTGTATCATGAAAAATCACAAAGTTATAAGCTTGTTAAGTTACCTGTTTGTCCGTACAAAAACATGCTCACCAGCGCCGCTCGCGCCGCGTCGTCTTGCACTCATTGATAACAGTACCTAGGTACCTAACCGTTCGGTGCGGAGATTGAATAACCTACTTAGTGCCGCTCGGTGTCCAACTTTTAACCTTTTTTAAATATTTTTGGGACAAAATATAACATGGGGTAAAAATTATTGGAATCGATTCAGTTACTTATTCTGAACAAACTATATTCAGGTTTCGCATATACTAAAAATAACGTTGTATAAGTAGGTATTACAACCGCAAATGATGGTGAGTAAACCATCAAAGACCAGCAATAAAAGTGTTGATATCACTTATGCATTTCATAAAAGCTTGTTCGAAACAATGACTTCGTTTTACTCTAAATTTTAACATAGGCACAGTGTATGTTTTGAAATGATTCCGGTCATATGTGTGAAGTTTCACTAATACATTTAATTTGATCCTGTTTGACATCATCATTGTCATTTTTACATTTAAAGTGTTATTAATTTACAAGGGACTGCTTTGCGCGATTTTTACGACTGACAAAACATAGCGATAGATATCTTTTTTTCATGATCTACATGGTCTTCATATAACCTGACCAAGATTATGTCTGGACTTTAAAAGAGACTGTGACCTCTGAGTTTGTTTCGGCCTTTCTTCTCAGAGTAGTCAGATAGGAAACGCCGACCTCATCTAGTTTTAAAAAAAACATGATTGACGTGTAAAAGTGTTTGTACAAACCTACTTACAAAAATAAAATCATTTATGATTTATTAAGTGTAAGTTTAATATTAAAGTATTTACCATTCCAAATACATTTACTAAATTATGGTGAAAACCGCATTAAAATCTGTTGCGTAGTTTAGAAGAACAACGAGGCGATACACACAGACACGAAAACGACTTTAGTAGGTATATAATTAATTAGCAGCATCCCGCGGTTTCACCCGCATAACTTTCGATCTCGTGGATAAAAGTATCCTAAGTGTTAATCCTGATTATAAACTATCTGTGTGCCAAATTTCATCCAAATCCGTCCAGCCGTTTGTGCGTGAAGAAGTAACAAACATACAAACACACTCACAAATTTTTGTCTTTATATTATTAATGTGATATTAATATAATTAATAGGTATGTAGAATATGCAATACATTATGTAATTTCATTAAACAAGCCCAAGAAAAGCCCAAGAAAAACACGGTTCAAAATCATTTGCTATCTACAAAACTTATGCAAAAAGTACGAAACTAAAACTAATAACAGTTTGCAAACTCGTATACCAAAATGACTTGTTGGTAGTTCCAAGTTATTTTGGTACGGCATGCAGTTTTATGAGGTAAGATGGATCTCATCGATCTTTAGTACTTTGATTTGCATGATATTGGGCCGTAAAAACGCCGTAAAACTACACTTTATAGCCAAATGATGAACAGAAAGACTAGTATTAAAACATTATTAGGTCGATAATGTTTTAAAATGTCGTGATTGCCTTGTGATCAAGGCCTCACCCCTCCTGCAAGAGATAGTGCATTAAATCTTACCGCCATTTTCTTCGAAAGCCACAAACATTCCTGTAGCTTGGTGCTACCGTGCTAATTTCCAGCGGTATTGTTTGCATGCCATTTGATGTCCGATGTTTAGTGCTGCCGGATCTTCATTGTCCCAGACAATGCCTGTCTACAACACAATAGAACGCTACCTCGCCACCTGACCAAAGTGTTAGGAAGCCGTTAGAAAGTCTTCATTGACGTTTTCAACGGATTTAGCTAAGATACTGATTTTATGGGATGGAATTTTCGGAGCATATACAAGGTGTAACAGAATAAACGCAAGTCCTGCAAGTAGTTTGTTCATAATTGACTACAGTAGTGCGATTCTATAACCATCTGACCGTGAAAACTTAGGTAAAGTGAGTGTGGAGTGATCATCCCACCTGATACTAGGGATTGTCCAAGACGTAGATATCAAGCCTACATTTACAATCATAATCGAGATTTTAACAATATTTATGCTAATTCTATTGATCATTTTATATAATTCCAAAGCTAGTATTTTAGTTGTCAAAACATTACTATTTTGTGGGGTTTTAAAATAAAATAGCCTAGATAATAGTAGATTTACAATCATCAGTGGGATGACACTGACAGCAAGTTTTCACGGTGAGATTTTTACAGAATCGACCGGCTGAATCGATTTCAGTAACTTTTAATATAGGTATTTTTTCGAAATTTATGTATTTTTGCCATACTGACCACCGATAGAGCCAAAGAAAATTAAATCTTATTTCAAGGACAATTTTACTCAATTTTAAATGCATAAAGTAATGTTGGGGTCATTGTATAATTATGCTTTTAACTTACTACTCTAATTGGGGTGTATGAGGTCTCATATTGTAGAATGGTTGGTTGATTTTATTTAGATGAGACAGTACATTGGGGGAGGCCTATGTCCAGCAGTGGACGTCTATCGGCTGAAACGACGACGACGAGTACATAGGTACTTTCTTTTTTTAAACTGTAAAGCGTGTTTCTTTTATTATTAACTCCACACTCGTAAAAGCCAAAGGTTTTTTTTCCCAACAAGTGTCTTGCACTAGGAAAATCTTCCGTATCGTGTTTTTACAAATTCAAATACCACAAATAAAACTAAGTTTAGTAGGCAACTAATAAGGTTTGAACTTAAAACGGTGAAGGAAAACATCATGAGGAAACTGACATGTCCTAGAACTAAACATTCGAAGACATGTGACATCAAAGTACCAACCCGCACTGGGCCCGCCTGGTGGATTACGGCCCACTCACACTCACAGAGACGAGGCCGGTGTCCCAGCAGTGGGAACATTTTAGGCTGATTATGTTGAGCAGGTTTGTAATTTCACCTTGGAGTTCAAATTCCTGGCATAGTTATGTTTTAATAGGCATAATAATGAGTATTTATTACATCACGTGTAACTGTATGCCCCTTTTTACTTTGTTTTCATTTATTAAAAAGGTCGCCGACGGACAATGACCCCGTCATTTTTCATCATATTAAATTCACTGGTAATTTAATTAACGTTGCATGTGAAATTCTGCTGCATTAAATACTTTCAGCTTTTTACAAAATTCTTGTGAAGTCCCTGGATTGTGTGTCGAAATATAACCACTAAAATGAAGTTAACACAACTCACTCTCGCAAAAAGTTATTAAAATTCTGAAAATTAATTTAATTATTTCGCTTCCATTTACTTGGTAATAGATTATCTATACTTATAATAAATCTGTAGAAGGGTCAATTCTGTACATTGAAAATATTGAAAAAATAAATAGCGGGGGGTGTTGCTGGATCGATACCAAACCCAAATATGTGATTAAAAAAATTTTTGTCTGTCTATCTGTCTGTCTGTCTGTCTGTCTGTATATGCAGGCATCACGTGAAAACTAACGGTTCGATTTCGATGAAACTTGGTATAATTATACCTTATTATCCTGGGCATAAAATAGCATACTTTTTATCCTGGAAAAATACGTAGAAAAAAAAAATCTTATTTTTCAGTTTTATTCATAGACGTTGTTCTGTAGAACCGCGAACACACGTTGCATTACCCGCAGTGGATAATTTTCCATTTCAATTTAAGAGAATACAGTTTCCTGTAGCTTTGTGTTACACCATGACAATAAATAAGGCTCAAGGTCAGACCCTAGGAGTTGCTGGCGTAGATCTTACCGCGAGTTGTTTTTCACACGGGCAACTTTACGTAGCTATTTCCCGTGTGAGCAGTCCAAGAAATCTTCATGTTCATATTCCGGACGAGATCACTAACAATGTTGTGTATGCTGAAGCTCTCAATTAACTTTCTGTCGCATTGTCACGATCACTTTTTTATTATTGCAAACTTTTCGTCACTGTCAGTAATTTACTGCTACATGCTACTTATCAAGGTCGGAATTACTATGAAAAAAATACTTACTACAGAACGCGAGCTCAACAGCAGTAGCTCAATAGAGGGATCTCCTTAATTATTATAGGCTTAGCCGTATTTGGGTCCAATAGATATTTATAAGATGTCATTGTCAGAGTTACTCAAAATGGAGAAATAAACCATCCACGCGAAGACCGACATCCGCGCGGACGGAGTCGCGGGCGGAAGCTAGTTTGTTAATAAAACCGTTCACCTTAACTTTTTTCATCGAATTGAGTAAATAAGTAGATACGTTTTCCAACTGCAATACATCAGTATTGCAGATGATATCTACCTACTTACATTGAGTGGCGTGGTATTTTTACTAACCGATTTCAAACTAGAAAAACCAGCCAAGTGCGAGTCGGACTCGCACACGAAGGGTTCCGTACAAAAAGGCATAAAACGCCGACAAAAACGTATCTTTTATATCCCTTTAAATTTTAACTTTATTTAATTTTATTATTTATTGTTATAATGGGCAACAGAAATACATCATCCGTGAAAATTTCAACTGTCTAGCTATCACGGTTCATGAGGTACAGCCTGGTGACAGATGGACAGTGGAGTCTTAGCTGTCTTAATAATAGGGTCCCGTTTTTACCCTTTGGGTACGGAACCCTAGAAAGGGTAAAAGTTCTAAAGAACTTTAAATTTAACGTAGTATTTATTTGGGGTCGGCGCAACATGCCTTTTTCTTCCATACTTCTCTTTTAGTCATTACCTTCAGCAAAATCAACCAATAATGTTTCCACTGCTGGGCCACAGGCCTCGTCTCTTTAAGAGGGAGTGGACTGGAGTCTACCACACGGGCACAGTGCGGAATGGTAGACATCACATCACAACTATTCTTTATTAAAACAACTGCCGGTCGATTCTATAAAAATCTCACCGTGAAAACTTAGATGAAGTGAGTTTGTTTTTGCTAGGAATTGACACTATTGACAGATCACTAAACGCTCACTTCACCTTTAGTTTTCACGGTGAGATTTATACAGAATAGCTCCGCTGTAGTGTTTTTTATTGCTATGATGCCATTTCATACTTACAGTAAAATACGTTCGTTTGTGGCTAGGACTTGTCTACTAATAAAATTACTAATAAAATATTTACACTATAACTCCAGCAAAAATTAATGAATTTAATTTCAAATATTTAATATTTTTTATTTGTAGAACATAGGTAAACAATAAATACATTTTATGTATTAATAAAATGAACGCTACGTCTTGACGGAAATATTGAAATATTAATTAATTATGTTAAACAGCGTGCAAATATCACACTAATATTATAAAGGCGAAAGTTTGTAAGTGTGTGTGTGTGTGTTCAGAACGGAATAATTCGTATGTTTGTTACTTCTTCACGCTCAAACGGCTGGACTAATTTTGATAAAATTTTGTACGGAGGTAGCTGACACCCTGGATACTACTACTGGCTACTTTTTATCCCGATATTCCCACGGGATCGACATTTACGCGGGTGAAACCGCGGGCGCAGCTAGTTCCAATTATAATTTTTAATGAATTCGACAAAGCATAATTAAATAAAAAAAACATTTTTACAAAAAAAAACAACCGACTTCCAAAAAAAACACTACAAATTGAAAAATAACTTTAATTTCGGAAGTCGGTGTCTTCGGTTCCGCGTTTTCGTTTATTGACACCGACTTCCGAAATTAAAGTTATTTTTCAATTTGTAGTGTTTTTTTTGGAAGTCGGTTGTTTTTTTTTGTAAAAATGTTTTTATTTTTCACTTTTTAGTGGGTCAGTTTGTAATTTATCTAAGTTACAATAGCCTAATGCCAACTGTTCATCACCTTTTACAAAATTTTGCTTTTCCCGATGCTGGGACGTTAATTGTTGAGGAGTTCTCCCGGTAAGAACCAGGAGATCCTCAACAATCACTCGCAATACGCATTGTGACGAGCATAAATTGCTTAGCAACCATATTAAAGTAATCGAATCGCAACCCGTGAAATATTTGTCAGTGAGTAGTTCCGATGGCCATCTGTGATCTTCATCATCAGCTCCACTTTACCAAGTGATTATTTCCGAGAGTAAATGCTTAAGTTACTTTAAAAAATATCCAAATCGCTGTAGCTTTGCTTATAAAATTTGAGGGATTCCCTCGATTTCCATGGAATCCTCTCATCAGATTCCAACTTGATGATAATGGGACCACCTCGAGAGTATACCCTATCAAATAAAAAAAGAACTTTTGGAATCGGTCCAGCCGTCTTCGAGTAATCGGTGAACATACACAAGGTAGCTACTGTAAACTGTTGAGGAATTCCCTTAACTGTCCTTCGTCTTCATCATCAGACCCCTAATGACAGTCGCAACCCATCTAGGTGTAAAGTTCACATCAATACAAATTAATCAAGCCCAAACACAAGATAACTGCTGTAAACCGTTGAGGAGTCCCCTCGACTGTCTTTCGGCTCCATCATCAGATCGACTCCAGGCCTTCATCAAATTGTAGTGCTTTAAAATACTTAATGAAAAAATTAACAAACGCACTAGTCGCTCCTACGATTTTCGAAAGTTCCCCTCGATTTCACTGGGATGCCATCATCAGATCCTGGTTTCCTTATCACGGGACCACCCTTGGCATATATCCTTTCCAACAAAAAAAGAATAATCAAAATCGGTTCATAAACGACGAAGTTATCCGCGAACACACATAAAAAAAAAAAAAAAATATATATATATATATACGGTCGAATTGAGAAACCTCCTCCTTTTTTTGAAGTCGGTTAAAAATAAAACAAAATTATAACATTTATTAATTTTTTAAGCAGATCGAATTACTTTTAAACTTTCTCCGTCTGTCAAATCCCTCACCAAAACTTCGGAAACCAAACCCTCAAAACAAAGTTTAATCAAATCACATTAGAAATCATTGACCATAGCTGATCCCAAAATAGGGCGCATCTTGGGTCGTTTATAGTAAATAAGGGGCGAATCGTCTAAATTAATTAATTCCTTTGGCGGGACCCACTAATGGACTTTTGTTGTGATACAGACTGTTACCGACCGGTCGGCGTTCTTGTAGCGGCTCGTTGTAATTACTGATGATAAGAAACCCCAGATTGATCGGTGGCTGGGCCCTTATTGGTTAGATGGTCGGTTTATTGCAAAAGATGGCTGAATTAAGAGCTCTCAGGAGGCGAAAAAGGTAAAAACTTTCGCCAAGATAAATTCTGTATCGAAGTTGTTTTTTGGTTGTAGGAAGCTTTCACTGAGCTTGTGACGATCTTTAGTTGAACACTACATGGACTTTTTCCTGCATCTTTCGTGCGATTTTGGACACAAATCTTATATGCACCAGTAGCAGCACACAGATTCAGAAATAAAATACCCGTAGAAAATATATTTATTTAGTACATATTAAAAGGCACTACAAGTAAAAAAGAAATATAAAAAAGAAAAAATGTAAACTTTTTAAAATTTTAAAGGCCTACCTGTACCGTGTAAGGAATATTTGTACGCCTTGCAAGGCAGTACATAGTGACAGAACATATATTTTACAACATAAAATTGTAGTAATACAATTAGAGGGGATCGGCACTGTTACTCCTTAATACAGGCTATGTCATAGCCTAGCAGGCAACACGTCACCCACTTGATTGCCAGAGATTTAATACTACCCACTTTGTTAAAACTGTTACATGTACTACAATCTGTGTTTTTATATAAATAAAGATTATTATTATTTTATAGCAATGATCCTATATACACGTACGAATTTATATATGTCTATATGTATGTAAATATGTACAACTATATTACTCCTATGTGTACAAATAAATAAATTTGAATTTGAAAATGAGTGTCAGTGAAATTAGCAGGAAAGTAAGTGTTCAGCCAAAATGCCAGGCAGCTAGTGCCTGACGCTGGTTTTCAACTGGACCTGAGAACATTTATCTGTAACTCATACATATATTTGTTTTAAGAGAACGCACCCCAAATCTAACCTGCCTGCGGTCCGTAGAGAATGATCAATTTGCAGAGCCATTATTTTCACAAAAATCATCATCATCATCATTTCAGCCGAAAGACGTCCACTGCTAGACATAGGCCTCCTCCAAGCACCTCCACTTCGACCGGTTCTGTGCTTCCTATTTCCAGCGGATTCCCAACAATGTGTGTATTGTAGAGACTGATTTATGTTCGCGTCTGTGCTTTTTAGGGTTCCGTAGTTCCTACTACCCTTATAGTTTCGTCATGTCCGTCTGTCTGTCTGTCTGTCTGTCCGAGGTTTTGCTAAGAGACCGTTAGTGCTAGAAAGCTGTAATTTTGTAGTAGTGTGTATATCAATTACGCCAACAAAGTGGTAAAATAAAATTTTGGGAATAATTTTTTTTTAGGGTAGCTCCCCTACATGTGAAGTGGGGATGAATATTTTTTTGTGATCTACCACATCGCGTGGAGTATCGTTGAATAGGTCTTCTAAAATAACTTGGGGGTTGCTAAAATTATTTTTCGATTTAATGCTACATTTACGAAATATTAAACTTCAAAGTGCAAATTTTTGTTCCAGTAGGGCGCCCCCCCCCCCCTCTAAAAGCTAAACTGCGGGCTTAAAAAATCTGGAAAAATTCACGAAGGTAGTGCAATTCATGAACTTTAAACGAAAAGTGTAGCGGTTAAGATGACTTTATTAGTTTAGCAGTAATAGAGTAATAGTCGTTGAACTTGGGTGTTGTATAATTTTGTACCAAATACAAAATCCTTAGCATTAACCCTTTAAAGTGACTAAGATGAAGTAGTTGCTTGTATAAAACGGGTAAAGACTTGCATTGAAAAACAATTATTTTTTTTGTATTTAGAATAAACGACAACAGAATCGTACTACATTGTGATAACGGGCTACGGAATCCTACACTGTGCGTGGCCCGACACGCACTTGGCCGGTTTTTTTACATGTTTAAAGTAGCCAATAAAAAATCTATAGCAGAGTCAATGTCAACATTTATTTTTATTTTTGAAGTGAAGACTTCTTTAAGCGCGTTGGACATTTTTTGAGATGGGAAAAAACCGTTGAACTCGCGCCACTGTTACCGTAAGCGACACCGCGCGTGTTTTGTTTATAAGACGATTAAAAAATACTCGCTTCGGATGAGTTCGGCTGTTCTCGGGATGTACATCCGATATGCCAGTGAGTGATGGCAAAGTATTCCGTTTGTGTTTTGTTTTCACTTCTATCGGCGCTCCCGGAGTGCCACTGTTTTTTTTATTAGCTGTTAATGTTCCTCTACTGGGTTTACCCAGTAGAGGAACATTAACAGCAAATAAAAAAACAAGAGAAGAGAAGAGAGCAGTGTCAACATAGCAAAATGAATCGTAATCCCCACAATTTCGATCCTTGCTTAATGAATCTCCGTTTCATCGTTACACAACATAGCATCAACAATGATGTCATCCCGCATCCAATAAGTCATCCTCCCTTACCTTGAACAATACGCCGTCAGTTCGGCGCAGACTGACGTCATAACTCATGGCTAATGATGGCGCACGTCAGTTTATTGTGTAGCAGCATCGATAGTTGAGTCTGATGGTTCGATCGGGAATTGAGAACTCAATGGAGTAACATCTTCGTTTACGCTTAGGGTTTTGTAAGGGATGGACCACCGATATCGAGGGATATGTCATGAAGACAAAACACAACAACAAAAGAACAAAACAAAACAAAAGAGATAAGTATGCAGGATCGTCGGATATAGTTGAAGTTCAGTAAGAAACCGATGGATGTTGTCGACTGAAATTTAATTTGATAAATGAGCTGTTTGTCATCTATTAATAAAATAAAATTTTTTTCGAAAACATCCATCGGTTTTGTTACTAAACTTCAACTATATCCGACGACCCTGCATACTTATCTCTTTTGTTGACTGTACACACAATCAGTAGCAATGGGTTTTGTCAGTTCAACAACATTTATTGCGTTATTTACGTTATTAGCAATGGATTAGCAATATCTTTAAAAATGATTCAGATTGAGATTGATAGTGTGTTACGCAGTGCAGAGTTGCATTTGTGCATTCAGTGACTTTATCTATACTTTCTAGTGCCCGCCCCTTTTGAGCATGTGTACAATAAGATAGCACAAAAGTGTTACGCCTACTTTCTTGCGTGTGTGTCAAAAAAGCATCATGTGGGCGGCTATCTATTTCTTTTGTTTTTGTGTGAGTTTCAGGAGTGGGAAAAAGGTGGCGACATTTGAACTCGAACAAATATAGAGTGAAGGCATATCTCTCGGATATCTATGGGATGGACAGATGGGGAACTCATAAAAATGCTGCGTTTACAAAACACGTCTATTGAAAATGTTAATAAGAGCAGTGCTGCCGTCATAAAGAAAAAGGGCACAACTAACATTTTTTTTCCAAAATTTTGCGAAAAAACTGGCATACTTATGCGCCTTTTTTTCTGATTCCAAATATGTATATAACTCAATTTTGGAAAAAAATGTTAGTTGTGCCCTTTTTCTTTATGACGGCAGAGTGGTAGTCCCGACTGACGAGTTGTATGTCGTGGGTACGAATTTAGGCAGGCGCTTTACTTTGTGGGCTTTATTTTCTTCACCACTGCTCTCAAAACGGCGAAGGAAAACATCGTGAGGAAACCGGCATGCCCTAGAACCAAAAACTACCAGCAGTGGGAACATGATAAAAGAAAGAAAGAAAAAGTATTTATTGCGACTCGTACAGGAAATTAAGAAAACAAATAAAAATCCAAATTATATAAAACAAAGTAACAAAAGGAAAATGAAACAGAAAGTCCTGTACGAGGCCAAAAGGCTCCTATCTCAGCATGATGCTGCGACATTTAAAAAATAAATGTCACAACGCTGATAGGCTGATTATTTATAAATACTTACCAACGTGAAACTTGCACCCGACTAAGAACATAAATCTGTAATAGATTGCATTAGGTTTTTCTGATTAATTTATTTTCCACTAGCTGTGCCCGCGACTTCGTTCGCGTGGATATCGGAAAACAATAACGTGTCTCTGTACTCATTATTTTCCTATGATAAAAGTAGCCTAAATTACTCCTTATGACATCAGCTATCTGCCAACGAAAATCGGTCCAGCCTTTCGCAGATTAGCCGAAACAAACGGACAGAAAGATAGACAGACAAACAATTAAAACATTGTTTTTTTTTTGTTATAATTAATTTGTGCATTTTTTAAAAAAAGCATTTCACATTACAAACATCCTTTATTTTTATTTGTGTATACGTATGCATGTATCTGTATAGATACACGTAAGATACTTGTAATTGTAATAAATACATGAAACATAATTTATTAACAATTCTTGAGACAATGTCTACCTTAAAAAAAAATTCCCACCATATTTGTAATGAAATCAGTCAATATTGATTGCAAAATAAATAATCAAGCTTGGCGAAATATTATATGAGAATTATTTAAAGTTAATCCTGCCTGTAATCCGTATTTCAGTTTATTTGTAAATCAGTGAGGTCATGTAAAATGTTAATCATGCCGCAACCACATTCGTTAAGTAATTGGGTACCTAATTATATTTATTTTATTTCATTAAGGGCCGATTTTTCAATCGACAGATATATTTTATTCGTGGAATAAAATTGACGTCTGACAGGTTTTGTATGGAAAAACTGTCAAAAAATCAAAATTATCCCTTGGATAAATTTATCTGGCGTTGGAAAAATCAGCACGCTGATTTTTCAATCAACTGATAACTTTATTGGAGGAATAATTTTATGATTTTGACAGTTATTTTCATACAAAAACTGTCAAACGTCAATTTTATTATTCGAATAAAAGTTATCTGGTGATGGAAAAATCAGCCCAGTATTTATTTCACATGTCTTCGAATTTTTGGTTCTAGGATATGCCGGTTTCCTCACGACGTTTTGCTTTACCATTTCAAGAAAAATGGTGATGAAATAATTTACACAGAGCAAAGCGCCTGTCTGGGTTCGAACCTACGACCAAGAACCTGTAAGTCGTAGCCGTTACCACTGCGCCACCACTGCTGCAAGGAAAAGTAATAATTGTAATTTAGTAACGAATTACCAAGAAGTAGGGACAACCGTTTTTTTTTTTAAGTACTAACTTTATTTTTACCCGACAGCCAAAAAGAGTTATCTTTTATTTAAAACATGGTCGTTTGCGATTTGTGAAACTGTATGACAGAACTGCAAGACTAAGGTCAAACTGGCTAAACACAAAAATCAGGCTCGGTTTTATGAAACAGTTTGTTTTACCAACACGAACGAATATAACCTAGTCTTTGAAAATTCATGTTCCCAATTAATGTTATTCCCTGCACTCAAATGAAAATCAGCTTTATTTGTAAATTAAGTTGATTTTAGATGATTGAATATGTCATAAACGTGTCTGAAGATGTAGTGCAAACTGAACTCTATGTGTAAGTTTCAAAGTTGTTTTTCCAAAGCCACATATTTGTTTACATGATTGGAAAGTAAATCGCGAACACAGTCTACCTAAATAGCGTAAACCTACCTTTCAGCAATGACTTTCCTTTAAAACCGTCTTCTATAGAATCGAAGAGATAGACACACATAAGTACGACAATTAAACCTGGTTGAAACACGAACATCATCATAACAATTCATACCCACTCAACACAAACCGAGACAATGTAACGACTTTAATAAATACTCGATATTGAGACAATTATGGGTCCTTTCATGGGACGACTTGTTAAACAAGGGACATACATATACACAAAGAGGGACGCACATATACATAATAATTATTATCAAGAACATAATATAGAAAGTAAAAAAGAAAGTTGTTTTATTATCACAGAAAAACGTGTAGGTATATTAATTCGGTAATTAATTCGCACATAGGTAGGTACATATTAATTATTGTCAAGAACATAATAAAGAAAGAAAAATAAAAAATTATTTGATTGTCACAGAAACACATGTATATTAATTCGTCAAGGTGATAATTTATGCTCGCTATGATTGTAAAGAAATTGCATAAGAAACATTATTGGGTAGTCATTAAAAAGTTTTCCTTTTTTTCCGCCAATGTGCACAATCAATGTGCTTGTGGCTTAGCTCCGCTGATCTATCTAATTATTTCCATTGCTGGTTTAAATGTAGTGAAATCATTTCTCCGGGGCTCCGTGGGCTTCATTGCCTTAGCGCTTTTCCGGTGGTCGCCACGTGATTCTGGCTTTTAGAAGATGTGTAAAGTGGATAAAGTATGGCTGGCTGGTCCACAATCGAAGTATTTTATGGGATATTTAGTTTAAATAGTAAGGTCCTAGTCCTATTTATTTAGGTACATGTTAAGGGGACTACATGACCCAAACCGCGGTCACTGTCTGACTGCATAGAAAAGAAAGAGAAGCGCGATGATATGAAGCAAATTTATTTGCAAAAAATCTATTGTTTGTACTTAAAAATTAAAATACTAGTGCTTTAGTGTGTTGCTTGTAGAATAATCTGACAAAAATCTGAATGACTATATAGCCATTCAGATTTTTTGTCAGATTATTCTGAAGAAAAAAGTCATGAAGATACCTCTAAAACTTTCTTTTTACAATAAAAACCACGTATATTAGTAATGCCTAAAAGTATATGACTGACTACAGTAAACAAAATAGAAAAATATATGATATTCGTCAGGATATACATAATTATGCTAGTTACGTAGTGTCTAATAAAATAATCTGAATGACTGTATAATCATGAAGATACCTCTAAAACTTTCTTTTTACAATAAAAACCATACTAATATACGTATGTATATTAGTATGATTTTTTTCTATCGCATCAAATAAGTTGTATTATGTTTTCAACACACTACCTAACTAGCATATGTATATCCTGACGAATATCATATATTTTTCTATTTTGTTTACTGTAGTCAATCATATACTTTTAGGCATTTTAAAACATTATAGAATATCTCCTTCAGTATGTCCTTCGTTTAACCAGTCGCACTTTATATGATTCCCCCTGATTTATCTGATATCATTTGCAATAGGTACATGTACGACGACCCGCCCCCTGACCGGCGCAGGCGTCTTCATTAATATTCGCGCGTAGGTTGTTCTGCCAATAAATAAGTAATGTAGGATTGCTCTTAAATTTCAAGGTGATAGCGGTTATGGTGAGGTTGTGTAAGGACGACCCTGTTTTTGGCTTGTTATTTTTAAATTAACGAGAGATTCTATAAGCTCGTAACTAAGGAAGAAAAATTGTTTATTCTGCACAAACAAAACGCACATTACGTATCACATCGCCAACTTCCAAACTCCGGGCTGTTACTAAGAAATTACCAATGGCAAAACCCGAAAACAGTTTGCCCAACCCGGGAGTTGAACCCAGGACAGTAGGGTCCTCAGCAGTCGCGCTTGCGACCACGAGGCCAGAGGGGCTGTTTAAAAAACACATACGAAGGTGCCAAAAGCCTTGTATTCAAACAATAAATGGTTGCCAATTTTGTCCATTGCTTGATGTCAGGGCCAGGGACCAAAGACAATACACATTAATCTGTGTGTCGATACCATTGAGATAGGAAAAACATGGAGAGGCCGCGTTATTCTATACATACATTTGCTTATACAAATATGAGTGAAATATGATTCAGAATACGAAATATCGTTTTGTCTCGTTCTTTCTAATAAGATAATCGTATTTGATAAAAGAGACAACAATATTTTAAGTTGTTGCTCATTTTGGCAACATTTTGACGTGACGTAGTACAGTTGTAGGTAAGGTGCCGTAGCAGCCATCTTTTGCGACAAGTTTCGTGGTAGTTTTGCTGTCAAATGGTTGTTTACTTTTTGTATTATTGAGTTTTGCGAGAAAATTACAAGGATTTTACCTTTTAAGAGTAAACTAGTCGCGAGCTCGAACTCACTGGTGGTCATGGCCAAAAAGCACGCTGTCTCACCTGGCTTCGTGTCCGACAGAGCTAGTATCAGTGATGAGCAGTTAGACGTTAGTCTATACGAACAACGTCTAGTTCTCACAAACACCGTTCGCACAGAAACACCGTTCCGAACTGACAGGCTCGTGAAAAAATTCGAAAAGTGCTTCGAAAAATCGAGTTTTATGAAAAAACCACTGCATTAATCAATTACAAAAAAATTTAATTGAACTCTTCGATAACTGACCTTTGTCGGTACGGACTTGGTTTTGAAGATTTTACAGATCTTTTATTACTTAATTACACCCAAAGTTACGTTAAAAATAGCAAGAAAAACGAATCTTTGTTGGCTCATTACTTTTCAATGGCTTATTATTTTACTATTCTGTTTCCGTACAGACAAAATTTATTATAAGTCAAAACGATATCATGTTTAACTTTGGATGCACAATGTCAAACAGTGAAGTAATACTCTCCCGAAATTTGTATGGAAAAAATATCGACTAGTGGCACCTTAAAACTGCATGCAAATGTTGGAGAACAACAATTCAACATGTCTGTGTGTTGTATTGTGAAGTGTGGTGCAAGACAGAATGAAAATCAACCTCTAATGTCTTTGCACAGGTTAATAGCCGGTTTTCATGCAATAATACATTTAGTAATACACATTCGATGATACAGTTGTAACGCGATCATGAATTTATGGCTAAAGTATTGATATTTGCGTTAATTTCCGTATAACAGACCTTTTTAGTATATTTTGTTAATTCATTCGTTTGTTTACAATAATATGTCAAATGGAATAGGGTTGTACCGTTGCCGTAATAGTTTCCGTAAACTAGTTCCTCCGCTGAAACGTCATCGGTATATTCTGCGATGTGAACATAAATAATCCTGTGTCTTATTCGGTCCGAGTGACCTTCCCAGGTCCGGCCTTTGGTTCACGGCACCGAAATTAAAATATTTTATTTCACATAAACCTACATGGCTACTTTGGAAACGTCAGAAGCTAGGTGCACGGTTCCAATTGGTTGTTTCTTTTAAAAATAATTGGCGTTTACAATGTTTTCTAATTTGTTAAGTACCTGGTACTGATTTTAATACATAAGTAACCCGTTTTTTATTAAATTTATGGACCATCTGTTTCTCTCTTCTCGCCACTGCAGATTCATTACCGAAAAAACTCAGTGAAAGCTGACGGTAACAGAGAGTAAATAAGAAATATTTTGTTTTTACATTTGGTACTTACGCTATCAGATGCATTTATAAGTAGGTATCTTATTATATTGCCATTTGTCTTCACAACTGGTTTGTCTTAAGCATAACTATAATATTTTTCTATGAAAATTCTAACTTTAATAAAAGATTTTCTTTTTTGACTTGACCTATCGATAAATAGTTCAGTAATTAACCATGAGTCTTTCGTTTTACCCATCACAAAAGATTAGAAATAAAGTATTTTCGCACACTATAGTTTTATGCAAAACTATAAAGTATATTTATCGAAAATAAAGTAAGATACGTTATTATAAAGTATAGTTGGCAACCCTAATTACAACGGACTTTAATTAAGTAAGTTATTATAATCCAAACGTGAGACTAAGACCCATATTTAGTATCGAAACTCGATAATAGTAACACCTATGTTCCTTGATTGACACATCCCTAGCAATGGCAGCCATTTTATGCGACAAAACGAGTTGTAGGTATGCACCCTTTTTTTGTAGGTATTTCCAGTCCATCTTTTTCTATGTCAATGGTCGATACTGGCAAGTGGCAAATGACAACAAACAAATAACAATCAAAACAAAAACAAAATGTCGAGTGCAGAATAACAACTGCACGGATCGATTTTCAAGGGTAAGCAATGCTTGCCGAGCGACCCCAACATAGATAGGAAAAATTACAGATAATAAAATGCTGCTTTCTATGTGTATAATGATTTTCTTGGATTCGATTTTTTAAACCAGTCAATCCTGTAATTAAAAACGTTCAAAATCTAGTCCCAATCTCGTCTCAGCGACTATCAATGTCAAAAGCTTGTCAGAAATGTATGGAAATTAGAGTTAATTTTGACAGATTGAGACTGAGATCAGGCTGTGAACGTTCTTTAAATTACGAGAATCGCCTTTCAGATGTGGTGATTTAAAATGATATCTGCATAATTATATTATGGGGATGACTGATATCTTTTACTGGCTAGCTGGCTTAGGCTGTATGCCTGTGCACAAGTTCCCATGATTCATCCATGGTCCAAATGTCGGAAGGGAACACCGGGGTGGTTTTTAGTCAGTGATAGTCTGACAGACCCCTCCGCCCGTCTCAGGGCGGAATACATCCATGAGGATTTTCCACCCCAGGGAAAAAAAAACCGGGCAAGCGCGAGTCGGACTCGCGCACCGAGGGTCCCGTAACATCCGGGTTTATGCATAGGGTTTATGTTTATGAAATTAAATTTATTTTTTATTTTTGAGTTGATTGAATAAATGGTTAATTGCGGTTTACGATTTATGACGTATAAAAAAAAACCACTTACTAGATCTCGTTCAAACCAATTTTCGGTGGTAGTTTACATGGTAATGTACATCATATATTTTTTTTAGTTTTATCATTCTCTTATTTTAGAAGTTACGGGGGGGGGGGGGACACATTTTACCACTTTGGAAGTGTCTCTCGCGCAAACTATTCAATTTAGAAAAAAATTATATTAGAAACCTCAATATCATTTTTGAAGACCTACCCGTAGATACCCCCCCACACAAACGTGTGGGGTATCGTAACCTAAAATTTTTTTTCCATCAAAAAAAAAAATTGAGTTACGGTTCTAAGTATGGGGAACCCTAAAATTTATTGTTTTTTTTCTATTTTTGTGTGAAAATCTTAATGCGGTTCACAGAATACATCTACTTACCAAGTTTCAACAGTATAGCTCTTATAGTTTCGGAGAAAAGTGGACAGACAGACATGACGAATCTATAAGGGTTCCGTTTTTGCCATTTGGCTACGGAACCCTAAAAAGGCTTTGTCTCAATTTTTGCACATTGGTCAAACATTACCGATTTAACCGCATTCACGATTGTCCTAAACTTTGTTTATAATATCTACCTTCTTCGTACAGTCGGAGTCGATGGTAACACTTTAACCTTGAACTGGCCTAAAGCAGTATAGACTTTCAATAGATTTAAGGCCGTAGCACACTTGTAAGACCCGACGCCATCCCACGCTTACTTATTGGCCTGGCCAAATGACGAAAATAGCTCAACGAGATGAAAAATGTGACCAATGGGTAAGCTTCATTGATGTCGCGTAACGTGGTGTGTTATACGTCTGTTTCTGCCTTAAGACGCCAGCTAGTACAGGGTTTGTTACCACTGACGGATGGCCTTTTTTACCCTGTTACAATTCAAACGTCATGTAACGATGGAAGTACAGACGCCAGCACATCAAGCTACTACAATCTGTCAAATTTCTTAAATAGATTTTTAACTTTATCGGTAAAGCCTAAGGTTCAAAGTTGATTGGGAAAATTTGACAATTTCGGGTAGCCTATGAGCTGTCAGCTGTACTATCTCGGTAGCTTCTGCGTAGCCTTTCCCAACTAAGTTGAGGTGAATATCTCGTGTCAGTATTTTCCTCAGACGGACTGCCATCTGCCCTCTGCATTCCGTTTACTGGAATATCGATATTTTGCGGTAAGATTTGTAGTTTGGTTTCGAGTCTCTATCCCGATTGTCGGCCATGGATATTATAATTTGTACCTCAGTATTTGTATCGGGATTAACTGGTTGAATGCCGTAATTACCGAAACAATTACAAAGCCATTGTGTCTCGCGTGGATCGACGATCCGAATACGAAGGGTTAAAGCCCGCTTGCACCTTACATCACAAAATGCGTTTAGCGCTAAACAGAATTAATTTTAAACGTTAGTCTGTCACTGTCATCTTCAAACAATTATCAGAAATATACCGATGTTTTAAATATGTTTTGCGGTAAACGTGTTTAGCGATTTGAGGTGCAAACGGGCCTGGGGGTCTATCCTAAAAGCTCGAAATCCGTAGTTTTGCCCGTTATGGGCGTTTCCTACTCCGTATCACCTTCGGACATAAGATTACTTCGGGGTCCGAACTAAGACGGAATGATAACATGGTTTGAAAGCTGTCCTTTACTCCCGGTGTTTGTTTGCCCGTCCGACAAAGTTAATTAATCGAAAGTATGGTTCGTATCGAACAACTTTCGGTCGGGTCCGTATCTTCGCCGACAGAATTAGAGTCAAAGCCCCTCGAGACTTAAAGGACCAATAATGTAAATAAACCGACTTCAAAAAGAAATTAACTCAAAATTATGAAATAACTTTAATTTCGGAAGTCGGTGTCTGTATTTTAGTTTTAGTTTTTTGCCACCGACTTCCGAAATTAAATTTATTTCATGATTTTGAGGTCACTTCTTTTTGAAGTCGGTTTAATTTTTTTAAATTACTTTATTATTTCGTAATTTTTAGTTTTAAATAAAAACTGGAATATTTGTCTATACATATAATAAAACAGTAACGAACGAAAAACTGTACATTGTGAATTTTCGAGAAAAAATAAGTGGCTTTTGTTAGAAAAACGTAACTGATGACAAAAAGTGAATTTTTAGAATTTTTGTCTGTTTGTCTGTTTGTCTGTGTGTATGGTACAGCTTCACGTCAAAACTACTGGATAGATTGAACTGAAATTCAGCAAAAATGTTCTGAGTAAACCAAGGAAGGCTTTAGGCTACATATTATCACGCCGTATGTTATGGGAGGTAAGCAATATTGATTTTAAAATGTGTTTGTTCGTAATTGAATGCACAAAATAATTGAATGCACAAAATGACATGTTTATTTATTTATTTAGTTAAAAATAAAACTTTAACTCTGGGAACATAATAATCACGCTATTTTTATAAAGGAGCGGGGCAGTAATATTATAAATTGCAAGGGAATAGCTATTTCAACAACATGTCAACGGGGAATTTAGCGGTAAGGTCAGGCGACCGTTTACCGTACTAAATGGTGCGAGTTCAAATCCCATAATATTGTTTTGAAAAATCGTAAAATTCTTTTTTTTAGATTTTGCATTTTTTATGTGTATTAGGAACGATACTGTTATGAAATCTGAAAACTTCACATGTTATATCTAATTGTATGGAGAGTTTCACAGCAATATTACTAAACAGATTGATTGGCGGTAAAACAAGCTACACTATCATGAAGTCAAGTCAAACTTTTGGTTCTAAGCTATATCTTACCAAGCACATTTGTTGTAGGTAATTCATTTAAGTATTAGTTCTTAGTTTTGATCCTTGCTGCTGTTACCATATTTTTTTGTAATGCAAAACTAATGTAGTTGTCTGTTAAATTAACGATAATTTAGTTTTATTCATAATTTAATTAATTTGGGTAAATAATTTATGTAGTTTCCGTTTTCTAACTAGATGGATGGCGTTGGCGTCGAGTTAGATCGCCCTATGGTTTTGTTCCCAAAAAGTGATGTTATAGGTGCCGATGTGCCGCTCTCATGCTATAAAAACGGGGGTTACCTTTGTTGTCTATGTTGGTTGATGTGTTTAATTTTCATGTTGGCCTTCACAGAGTACTTTTTGATAGACTGAAATTGGCCTTTTCCAGACTCTGTGAAGGGGACAACTTTGCTAGATCACTCACCTATGATGAGGTGCCGTCGTACTACACGTACGACAAGCAAAGAGGTGTATTTAATCGACGTCGATGCGGACACGCCGTGGACGGGTTTCCGGGAATTTTTAAGGATACCGCATTGGGACGGGTTTACACTGTGCACCCAAATAATGGCGAATGCAATTATTTGCGAATGTTACTGCACACAGTGCACAGCCCAACATCATTTGCGTTTCTAAGGACAGTCGATGACATTGAGTATCCCACATACCGCGCTGCTTGCGTAGTACGCCACCTTCTCGACGGTGATCAGCACTGGGACAACGCACTTGAGGAGGCCAGCATTAGTGACAATCTCAGTCGTTTGCGACATCTGTTTGTCATCATGTTGGTGTTCTGCGGTATTGCAAATCCGCTTTTGTTGTGGGAGAAATATCGGCATCTTCTGTCCGAAGACTTCCTAAGAGGTCTGAGACGCACTACTGAAGATTATACTAAGGCAACTGATGAGCGCGTTCTAAACAGTTGCCTTAGTTCACTTCAAGATATGGTCATTTCGATTTGCGGCAGTTCTCTGGTGGATTATGGGCTACCGACTCCACAACATCTGGATGTACAAGAGCTTGGAAACAGAGAGTACAACTCTGAAATAAATTGTGATCCAAGAGCTAGGTATGAGTAGGTACCGTCGTCAATGACCATGTCTCTAAGTTTACCTCAGAGCAAAAGCAAATTTTCGACACCATCCTTGACTCGGCTCGGCCAAGGTAAATGTTTTTCTTGGATGCTAGTGGTGGAACAGGGAGAATATTTGTCACCGCTGGCATTCTCGCAGAGGTCAGGAGGCAAGACAAGATTGCCATTGCAGTAGCATCGTCAGGAATCGCCGCAACACTGCTTCCTGGTGGCAAAACAGCGCACGCAATGTTTAAGATTCCCATAGATTTAGAGAGTAATGAAACACCTGTTTGTGGAGTGTCGCGCAACAGTGACAAAGGGCGCGTGCTTAAAGATTGCTGTTTAATCGTGTGGGATGAATGCATTATGGCAAACAGAAAAGCAGTAGAGGCGGTAAACAGGACTTTGCAGGACATCCGCAGGAACCAGCAAATGATGGGTGGCGTTACAGTTCTGTTTAGCGGCGATTTCCGACAAACGCTGCCTGTGGTGACGCGAGGAACTAGGCGGTGAGGTGAATGCTTTGTTGAAATACTCTTTCTTATGGCCACATATTCATAGGTTGCGCTTAAACGATGAATATGAGAGCACATCTTGGCGGGAATGTACACGCCCAAGAATTTTCTGATGTTCTCTTAAAATTGAGTGAGGGAACGCTACCAGTAGACGGTGGCCAGGTGGTTTTACCTGAGATACTTCGGAGAGTGGTATCTACCTTAGAAGATTTGATTCGCCTGGTGTACGGGGACATCAATAGGATACCGCACCAACATAATTCTTGGGTGTGTGAACGAGCCATTTTAACACCCAGAAACGACCAAGCTTCAGCGATCAATGAATGCTTTCTCGCGGAAATTGAGGGAAATTGCACTTCAATAAACACTGTTGTCGACCAAGATGACACACATTACCCCGTAGAATTTCTCAATTCCCTCAGTGCAAGTGGACTACCAGCGCACACCATTAAGTTAAAGGTCGGTGTCCCAATTATGCTTCTTCGAAAACTCACTCCGCCGAAACTGTGCAATGGGACCCGGCTCAAAGTCGTCTCGCTGCAGAGAAATATCATTGAGGCGGAAATTCTAACGGGTTGTGGTGTCTCGCTGACACTACAACCGGTCCCGTCCCCGGGCTCTTAGAATTCGACATCAGACCTTTCATATCTTCGATTTTGACGACCCCGTTGTCGCTGGCATAAGCAACAGGATCCGCGTACGAAGTCGCGGGCAGAAGCTAGTTTGTAATAAAGTAGGTAATAGTTTTGTTCTAGTTCTAAATATTGCACTAGAATTTGACCAAGGTTTTGAGATGCTTAATTTCCCTTTGACACTACACCCGTAGCTCGTATCAATAAGCCAGGCCGTCACACTTACACTTACACTTACGCGTAGTCCACATCTTGAAAATTACTGAATCGATTTTGATGAAACTTGCAATGTTGAAATAAATCTAAGCCAATAAAAAAACGATCACGTTCCGATCAATGCGTGGACAAACATACATTCATACATACGTCTATAAAATTTTGTATATTTGTTTGGAAGCCCTAATAGATTGTCATATGTGAATATAATGCAATTCCAATAATATTACAAACATAAGTGTCGAATTGATAACATAATTTTTTTGAAGTCGGTAAAAATACTTACAACAGTCAAGGGCCAAAAAAATTATACCACAGCACCACAAAACACTCCCATTCATTCTCCAAGTAACGTTGGAAAAAAAAGTGCAATCATCAAAACAAATACTAAAGTTGTCCTGTCTACGCTATCATTAGGGTGCGGCTACACTGGCGCGTTTAAAACTGTTTACCTTACTAATGAAACACCATAACGTGACGCGAATATGCCACGTCATAATTAAATACCGTTAGGGTGCGCCTTTGTATTAGCTAAAAGATTTTTAGTAATTAAATTCCGCGATAAATTTCGACGTAGTTTTTTGTGAAGTTTTGAGGTTCCCAAGGGTGATATGATGGTGTATTAATAGCCTTAAATGTTTTTTGTGCGTGAATAATTGGTTTTTAATTGGAGTTAAATGTTATAGACTATATTTTGCGGTAGTTAACAATGGCTGTAATGTTCGTAAAAATTGCGAGAATATCTTAAAAATATTAAGAAAATGTATGATCGAATAATATTTGAATTAGACCCTAAGGACTGTGAAATTATTTTTAATGAAATAAACGGAATTCATGAACCGTAATTATTTAAACGGAACTTTGATGAGCTTAATTATTGTATCAAAGAGGAACTAACGGCAATCGTTGAACCATTTAACCAATTAATATGGGTTTGAAGGCATTGCTATAGCTACTTAAACAATTTAACAATCTGCCGAGCCATTTCCCAACTATTATTATTATTATCCATTTATTTCAGGCATCAAGGCCCATATAAAACAGGTACAATACAATATGAATATAACTTAAAAATACTATAAATTCATACAACATTATAAGTACACTAACAAACTAACAAACTAAAGCACACGAAGTGTCTGCGTCGTGATTCGCTGACTGGTGTTATGTAACCGGCCACAAAACTGGCGGTACTCAACACCCTTCGGCCCAGAACTTCTCGAGATGATGTGTCGGAACACATACCACGAACGACTTGAAGTTTGTGTTGTGACGCGCCTCCAACTTCTCGACCCTCAAAGTCTAGTTGGTCTTCACACGCATGTACTCCACAATCTCCTCAACCTTCGTGGAGTGGTGCAGTCTGGACACGTACAGCTGCGTCGTCGTGATTGTTGTTGGGGCTTTGTTGGGGTTGGCTTGTCAGTCTAACCGGATGGTTACCAGTATATCATGGAGCGACTGCATATCTGACCTCCACAACGCAGTTACTTGGTAACACGATTACCATGACACACCCGTGCCGGAAAAAAGGACCAACGTCTTAACGTGAAAGAACGTTAAGCCTGTCCTGCGCCTGATCACTGGTCGTGTCGGATTGCCGTCCCATCGGACTATGTGAGTGAGGGATGGGCGAGTGCACTTGTGTCTGTGCACACACTTGTGCACTATACTTAGTAACTCCCCCGCCGAAGGCCGAGATTGACATGGCCGAAATTAGGGCTGGAGGACTATAAGCCTTGCTAAGACTAGTTTTCAGACTCTTAGGCTTCTGACCAGGGACTTGAAAACGAAATGAATTTCGTTCCGTTACCACTAATGTTATCGTATAACGTTTCAAAATTTGTAACGTTATCACACTAATATTATAAAGGCGAAAGTTTGTGAGTGTGAGTGTGTGTGTGTGTTTATATGTTTGTTACTTCTTCACGCTCAAACGGCTAGACCAATTTTGATAAAATTTGGTATGGAGGTAGCTGACACCTTGGATTAACATATAGGCTACTTTTTATCCCGATATTCCCACGGGATCGAAACTTATGCGGGTGAAACCGCGGGGCGCAGCTAGTAGAATATAATTTTCGTAGAACAATATTATAGGTATCGGTAACATTAAGCTTATCCGCTTGTAATAACGTTACAGGTGAAACGTTACAGATTCCTTTGTAACGTTATTCTTCATACTTTTTCGTCATCTTTTATGTCATGAAGCTGGCAAAGTTGTATATCGAAATGAATAACGTTAATAAATGAAATTAATATTGATAATATTGTTAGTGAACCGTTGTAAGATTTCGTTCCGTTTGTCAGTATCGTTATAGCCAAGAAATTTATTTTGTTACGATCCTATTCTGTAAAAATCTCACCGTGAAAACTTAGGTGAAGTGAGCGTGGAGTGAGCTGTCAATAGTGTCAATTCCTAGCAAAAACAAACTCACTTCACCTAAGTTTTCACGGTGAGGTTTTTACAGAATCGACCGGCTGGTGGAACGGTACAAATTATCGGTACCGGAACTACGTTAAGTAGGTATTTAAATTTGAGTAAGGTTTCAAGTGGGATGCTTCTGACTACCCGTAACAACTGTCAAAGATTTACGAATGACAGCTGGGACCAACGGCTTAACGTGTACGGAGGGGTCTCGATATGTACTCGATGGTCACCCATCCACAAACCGACCGGGGCAATCGTAGCTTAACCTTCGATCGACACGTGCGGCTGTTATCATTTATCCCTGCAATATACAATTCATATCATGTACAATTTTGTTGGGTAAGAGTCTATCCTTAACACAATTTCTGGTAAAGAGGGTATGATTGGAATTTGATATCGAATCAAATACACGCTGCGCCAAAACACGCCACACTTGACGGGTGACGTCATAGACGTACCTGGGTAGGTGGGTTATCCGATTTCAATAAAGATACAGGTACAGACGCCACCACATCAAGCTACTACAATCTGTCAGATTTCTTTATTAGATTTTCAACTTTATCGCTAAAGCATAAGGTTAAAGTTGATTGGGAAAATTTGACAGCTTCGAGTAGCTTGATGTCTGTACATTGCCTCTTTGTAAAATAATGTTTGTTTTGGGATATGTCAGTTAGATGAAATTGTTATAATTTAATCAAAGTGAGTGGTTGACCAAAAAGGGACCTTAAGGGAAAATAAATTGATTTCGAGTAAATCGCGTTTGAAGTTTCGTGTAGAAACAGGTTTCGACTCGTTCCTGGCTCACAAAAAAAAATTATAAAAAAAAACTACGGCACCTAAAAATATTCTGGCTAGACCAAAACAAAGCTAACAGACCACAGATACAAAAATTAAAAATACAACGGTTTCCAATCCCTCTAGGTCCCTTTTTGGCCAACCACTCACAAATATTTAATTTAATGATACGCTGATACAACCAGTGTGTTTCTGATCAATTCATTAACATACTTACCGGCTAGGCGTTCAATTTTTAACTTAATCTGCATTCGTGACTTATTTGCCAAAAATGTAAACAAATATGAGGTTATGGATAAATAACTTTAATTCCTACACAATAAAGTGCAGTTTACGCTACAACTTCAAACATTTTTATATTTTTTTCAATAGTGAAACTCTCACTCTGAAATCAATTTAATTACCATTAAATTAAAGTTGATATTTGTTTAACTTGAAATAACATCAATTTAAAACATAAATTTGACACACAGTCACACCTTCCCATGGGGGTCAGCAGAAAAAACATAACGATACCTGGGGGCCTATTCTCTAATTCCGTCAACGAAGATACGGGCCCGTCCGGAAGTAGCTCGATACATCGGAATGAACCCTACTCACAATTAATTGACTTTGTCGGACAGACAATAACACATCGAGCATCGGGAGTAAGGACAACTGTCAATCCGCGTTGTCATTTATTCTTAGTTCGGAAACCGAAGTAATCTTTGTAGGTAGGTGATACGGAGTAGGTAGCGCCCGTAACTTCGGACGAAACTTCGGATATCGAGCGTTGAGTGTAGGCTTTGGCTTTGAGTGTTTGTGCTACTACTCACATACTACTTTTGCTTCGTTTGAGTTCATACATCTGAAGGCCTTCAAAATAACATTCAAAATCTAGTCGCAGTCTCATCTCGGTGACAAACAAATGTCAAGAACTTGTCAAACATGTAGGGAAATTACGGGTAGGGTATTTATATTCATAGATTTATTTGCAATGAGAGGTTTTCTTTTTGAGTATTAAAAACAAAACCTAGTTTCCAAGAACTCTGTAGATGGCGTTGGACTGACTACGTTACTAGGTGCCAAAGCCAAAATACCTGGAAAAAAAAAACATTGCGTCACGTCACATTATGCTCGTTGACTGACACTTTCGTTTGCTTTCGGGTTACGATCTAAAATTACATCCAAGTGGATCCATCAAAAAATGATGTGACGTTCCGTTCCTTACAGTAACATACCAAGTTCAGCGCCATCTATCTAGCGACTAGGGAAGAGTTAAAAAAGAAAATCCCTCATTAATTTTTGACAGATTGAGACAGATCAGACTATAAACGTTCTCAAAATTAGAAGAATTCTGCCGTAGTAAGGGAAAAGGACGAATATCGGCCAAAAATTTAAAGAAAAATAAACTTTACTAAACAAAAAAGGCGCCATCCATTAAGGCTCATTTTTCTCTATTCCCTTTCCTCAAATGTGCCTCTTTTACTTAAGGCGGTAATTGCCCTCTGGTCATACACGCACGCCGGTTGCACGTAGAAAGCAACTACCGTAGGTTATATAAAAAAAAAGTTGCTGTTCCATATATTTTCACCGCGTAGGTATCGCACTTCTCTGTGAACTGTAGATTTTTTTGTTTTAACTGGCGAAAAGTTTCTACGACATGGGAGGACTAGCATCTTGTGCTGAATTTACAGTAACCGTTTGCGAGTAGATGTATGCCATCCTGTATATTATGTGTATGACTTTCCACCCCGGAGTTACCTCTCACATCTGCCTAGTACACGTAACTTTACATCTGCCTCTTGTCAATTAAGCCCGTTATCTTGTCACAAAGTTTCACAATACGCTGAATTATAAAAGGTGTTTTTTAGGGTTCCGTACCCAAAGGGTAAAACGGGACCCTATTACTAAGACTCCGCTGTCCGTCTGTCCGTCTGTCACCAGGCTGTATCTCATGAACCATGCTAGTCAGACAGTTAAAATTTTCACAGATGATGTATTTCTGTTGCCGCTATAACAACAAATACTAAAAACAGAATAAAATAAATATTTAAGGGGGCTCCCATACAACAAACGTGTTTTTTTCGACGTTTTTGTCTTGTGGTACGGAACCCTTCGTTAGACCATATTATCAAAAAAATTACTGGCTGAATTATTTTTTAATTATCATTTTTTTTTGTTTTCATATTTCATACAAAATAATTTGAAAAAGTCACGATTATGAATGTAAAACATCCTTACGTGAAATATGCCAACGTCGCATTTTCTTAGCTTTAAATATGAATGATTAGTTTGAATGAAAATGAATTACTCGTATTTATCAATAAAACTTAGATACATGATATCTTCGAAAGTATCCATTTTTGGACCACATATTCTATTACTTTTTGTACTATTTTTACTTATAGAGTATAAAGGCTCCTTCAATCAGGTGCGACACGCGACAAAATCGCGCGCGACACAAAGGCACCGCAAGTCGCGCAACGAGCGGTGCCTTTGTGTCGCGCGTGATTATATCGCGTGTCGCGCCTGTTTGTGGGAACCTTAACCCTAGGGTTATGGGATATAAAAAAAAAACACGTTGTATACGTCACTTTTCTCTCAAGATGAATTTATTACAACTTTTAAAAGAATACTCGAACTTTGTACGAAACATAGGCAACTTAAATAAGAATTTACTATTCAGTAGCTCTTGAGAATAAGAACGATTGTTTTGCCAGTTCTTGACACTTGGTATTAAAATTGATGGATCCAACTTCACAGACCTAGTTTTCTCATTTTATTTTGTACCTACTGTATTGGCCTGCGATTTTGTTCATATTTTTAAACTTTGCTGAGTAGACAAATTTTTCGAACATATAAAGGAATCATCATCATCATTTCAGCCGAAAGACGTCCACTGCTGGACATAGGCCTCCCCCAAGCTTGTCATTTTTGGGGGGTTTGCCATAATCGCCACGCTTGGCAGGCGGGTTGGCGATCGCAGTATAGTATGGTGGTGGAATGAATAGAGAACGCTGCTGCCCATTCGCCGGTACGATCCTTAGTCGCCTTTTACGACACCCACGGGAAATAAGGGGTGGTAGTATTGTCGTAAAAGGCGACTAAGGAGTCGCCTTTTACGACACCCACGGGAAGTATGGGGTGGTGCTATTCTTTAAGTCACAGACAAGACAGACATATGAAGGAATGGATTAGAATATCCTTCAAAATTATTAGGGTTCTGGGGGCCTAAAAAGGCCACTTTGGCAGAATCATAAAAGGATAACATAATGGACAGTTAACCGTTAAGTTAATCGTAGCAAATCCCATTGGTGAAGCATTTTTCAGTTATTTTTTTTGTCTCTGCTTAAATACCAATCAATCCGATCCAAATCCAATCCCAATCTCTTTGATTATACCTACGTAGTGCGGCGAAAAAAAGAAAAACACGGTCTGTCTTCGCCATATTACGATTCATAATGTTATCCTTTTATGATTCTCCAAAGTTTTTAGGCCCTTAATTTTACATTGTGACAATTTTGACAATGAGACTCCCAATCTCTTTGATTATATCTTGCGGCGAAAAAAGAAAAACACGGACTGTCTTCGCCATATTACGATTCATAATGTAATCCTTTTATGATTCTCCAAAGTGGCCTTTTTAGGCCCCATGATTTTTCATTGTGACAACTTCCACAATGAGACTGCTATTGAGTACAGTGTTTCAAGTATTTTTTGGCATCTCAATGACATTGACAAGGGAGCGTTGTTGATAAACATTTAGGAAATTGCCACAGAAATTGTATTGACAAAACAATGTCGTGGTGTCAGTTCAGATTTTGGCCACGCGCCAAAAGAAGCCTGTAGCATTGATACCATCATCTGTATATCTATATAATCTATACTAAAAATAAAGCTGAAGAGATTATAGAGTGGTAGTCTAATAAAAATAATTTTGATTCACTAAGTGCGCAGTCTTAAGTTATTAACGCATCGTTGAAGCACGTGCCCATAACAACGTCCAATAAGAACAAAATCACACAGGACCTTTGTTTTAAAATTGACAAACATCTTTTGTCAAGCCTGTCTTGGAAATTATTTTCTTAAATTAAATTGCTTTCACATAAGGCTTCGTTCAAACGATTGGAAATATACAGGGTGGAATTTTGTAATGCCACCTGTAGGGAAAGTACTCTTAATACTGTAGATAGAAAATTTTACTCAAAGAAAACATTCCTTTATTTTTGAATAGAAAGAAAACTGCATTCAACGATTTTCGAAATTTCGCTAGCCACACCCGGGAATCGAACCGACTAAAATCTGTAAAAATTACAACCTGTTTACAAATTATACATAAACTCAGGCCTTTACCTCATGGGTTAGGCAGAAACTATAAAACGCCACCTGCTGCACCTGCCACTGCCGACACTCGCCGCTCGACGCTCGCCGTGAACGGACGTGCCGCTCCCCGCCCGCTGCATCGTGACTCACCGCTCTCGCCGCCCGGCCTCGTTACGCTTGCCGTAACGAGCTTCGTAGTCCCCGACTACGACCGACTTCTATCAACAGCTGTCTTTTTCAAGGCACTGTTGTTAGAATTGTTTCTTCGGAAATATCGTCAAAAACGTTTCGTCGCTTGTTGTGGCCCCTTCAGGGTAAAACCACAGTTTCGTGGTCCTTGGCGGAAACCTCACGGTGTTAACGAAGCCAAGTGGGTGGTGCCCCAATCCACCAGCCTGACCCCTTCAGGGTGAGGCAGTCAATTGGAGTCGGGAGCTAGAACCTTGGCCTTGGGGGATCTCCTAGTCAAGTCTAGCTTCGTCACTAATCTTGCATTCGTCCACAGCTTTGCACCTAGTACGGTTGGGTGTGTCAACCCCTTCGTACTAGGACCGGTCTGGGTGTCTCTACACCCATTTCACTAGACCGGTTAGGAACCCGTTCGCGCAATAAGAATAGCGACGGGATTCAAGCTTAGGGCTCACCCTAGGTACTCACCTCCCTGTCTTCACCCGACAGGGAGGGTAGGATCACACACCCGGGCACTCCCACCCGGGGTTAGGTAATTAGATTGCTTACGCCTCTATGCGTAGTCCCCTTTCCCTCTCCTAGACCACCATGGACGCTGTTATTATAGCGTTCGTCAAGGAGGTCCTTTTTAAGGATCCGTCCTTCAAGGCGAAGTACGGTCCTCAGCTGTTGGCATATCGCCTAGCTCCCTCCCCCTCCACCGACTCCGTCGCTGATTTCAGTGACGTTTTCGAAACCCCGACTGTCTCGGAAACACCGGCGCCTTTGTCCGTCCCGACAAAGGGTTCCGCCAGTGTTTCCGAATCGACTAAGGTCGCCGCAGCCCCCTTGTCGGCACCCATTGCCAAAGCCGCCATTGTCCCAGAGACAATGGACTCCTTACCACCCTCCCAACCCGAGGCTATGGACACGTCCATACCTCAACCCGACCCTGACGAAACCCTCTCTGACTCTTCCTCCTCCGAAGACGACTATCAAGTTGTCGGAAAGGGAGGTAAAAGAAAGAAGGGCTCCTCTTCCCACGCTTCCAAGGCTAAGAAAAGCCTAGCGCCTTCCCCATCTCCCCTCCCCCCCCACCCCTCCCCCCGCCTCACCCACCGCAGCATCTCCCGCCGCTTCTCAGGCCGTCCCTGCCTCATGCCCTAGTGCAAACCCGCCAGCTTCTATCAAAAAGAAGCAACGCCCCCCGCCCCCTATCTACATCCAGGAGAAGTCCAAATGGACAGAAATCTCCAAAATGTGTGTTGATCGTAAGATCAACTACACCAACGCTAGGTCCACCCAACAGGGTATTAAAGTCTCGGTTCCCTCGTCCTCGGACTACAGGGAATTCACCCGCCTTCTGCAGGTACGGAATTATTCATTCCATACCTACTCCCTCCCGGAGGAAATCCCCACCCGCGTCATAATTAGGCACGTGCCGAAAGAAATCTCCACTGAGGAGATCAAAGAAGACCTTGCTTCACAAGGCATCCCTGTTTCCGCCGTCCATCGCTTGCACAAAGCGAGGACAGACCTAGTTTACGACATGGTCCTTGTCGTATGCGACCCCACAGACGGACATCACCCTATTTTCAAGGTGAAGTCCGTCTGCTCCCTCTCGGGCATCTCTATCGAGAAGCCCCGAAAGTCCAACCTGATTGGACAATGTCATAGGTGCCAGCTATATGGCCACGCCCAATCCCACTGTTACGCGACACCTAGATGCGTCAAGTGTCTAGGAAATCACGGAACAGCTGACTGCTCCCGTCCCAAAGACCGCACTCTGTGCACAGAGCCGCCGAGCTGCGTACTCTGCGGTCAATCCGGGCACCCGGCTAACTACCGGGGTTGCCCCAAAGCCCCTAAAGCCCCCTCTCCCAAACTGGCCAAGCGCGCAAGCGACCGCCAACAAAGAGACAGCCCCTCTGTGAAGATCCCATCTTCACAAATGCCCGAACGGCTCAGTCCTCAGAGACCCTCGCCCTGGGCCAATCTCTTCCACCAGAAAGCTCCCGCAGCTTCGGTGCCCTCCCAATCCCCGACCCTCCCTGCACTGATGGCAGTCTCCATCCCACCGCCACCAGTAGCCCCCGCAGCCCCAGTAGCCCCCTCGGCCTCAGCTGCCGCTATGATAGTTCAACCTGCTACCACTCCCTCTGGCCCCAGTAGGTTCCCCCAAACCCTCGTCCCTGGCCCTCAGCCAAACAGCATGGAGGTGGTAATCGGTGCTTACGCATCATTCATCGCCCCAGCTAACGCTATGGCAGCCGAAATCCAAGCCT
The DNA here is from genome assembly GCA_916614155.1 of Mesoligia furuncula. Taxonomy (NCBI): domain Eukaryota; kingdom Metazoa; phylum Arthropoda; class Insecta; order Lepidoptera; family Noctuidae; genus Mesoligia; species Mesoligia furuncula. Next base: position 18,131,454 of record OU744801.1, read on the forward strand.
GCCAAGGCAATCCTCGGCGTATTGCCGAGATTTTCAATGCGTATCCCGAGATTACGCAAGTCCTCGCAACTCTTAAATTCTAATTGCTCCCAATGGATCAACAAAGAATAAGCGTAAATAAACCCCGATCCCTTAAGCTAGGCTTCTTCAATGCCAATGGCATTTCTAGTCAGCGAAATGAGATCGCCACCTTCCTCCGCGATCATCAGCTTGACATCCTCTTAGTCCAGGAAACCTTCCTAAAGCCCCATAATCGAAACCCGAACATTGCCAACTATAAACTAGTTCGCAACGACAGGTCTCGATGTCACAATGGTGGCACCCTTATTTATTTCAAAAAGTCCCTTCATTGCTCCCCAATAGACCCTCCTCCTCTACTCTCTCACCTGGAGGTCTCTATCTGTCGGCTTGGCATGACTGGTCATCAATCTATATCAATCATCTCTGCTTATATCCCGCCCTGCACTGGTGCAGAGGATACCATCTCTCTCACCAACGACTTCACTGCCCTCTTTGGTATGAGTGACTCCGTCATCATGGCGGGGGACCTCAATGCCAAACACCCCGCCTGGAACAGTAACACGACCTCTACCAGAGGGAGATTCCTGTTCAACCTAAGCTCCACCCTTAATTTCGATGTCATCGCTCCGATGCGTCCTACCCATTACCCGGGTAATCCAAACCACCTTCCAGACGTGCTCGACATAGCGCTGCTCAAGAATGTAAACCTCCGTTTGCAATCTATCGAGACGCATCAAGAGCTCAACTCTGACCACCGCCCAGTCATTATTCACCTAGCCCCCTATTCGGGCCCCCGTGATCCCAATCAGCCCCCTCAGACCAAAGTAGTGACTGACTGGAGGAAAGTAAGCGAAAAGCTGAAATCCACCACGTCACCCCACCTGGATTCCATTCCCGATCAAATTGTCTCAGTCGCGGACACGACGGGCGCGATCGCCTCGTTTACAGAACACGTTCAATCCGTATTGACGGATTGCTCACGGGAAGTTCCAGTGATGGAAGACCATCGCTGGAAATTACCGGCTGACGTACGTGATCTGATAACCGAGAAGAACGCGTCCATCCGTGCCTATGACTCTTTTCCCTGTGACGCGAACAAAGCCCACATGCGCTATTTACAGCGTGCTGTAAAGAAACGCACAACGGAGCTGCGTTCCGAGGGATGGGACAAGTTGCTCGGCGAACTGGAACCCACTCACAAAGCCTTCTGGCAGCTTCAGAGGAAGCTTCGCTCCCCCGAAGAGGCCTCTATGCCTCCTCTCGTACGCCCCGATAAGACCATAGCCTTTGACAACACCGAAAAGGCCGAATGCCTCGCCGCCAGTTTAGAGTCCCAATGCTCTCCCAGCTCTCAACCAGTAGATCAAGCGCACCTCGACAAGGTGAACGCTGAGGTCGAACGTAGAGCCTCCCTCCCACCAGTCGAAGACCCTGATGATCCTCTGCCTCCGGTCACTCCTGACGAAGTGCAAGACATCATAAAAGGGCTCCAACCCCGCAAAGCCCCCGGTTCGGACGGCATCACCAACAAGGTGTACCAACTCCTCCCCGCCCCCCTCATTTTGCTCATGACCGCTATCTTCAATGGCGCTCTGAGTAACAACATCTTCCCCCAAGCGTGGAAACAAGCCACGGTCATAGGTATCCCCAAGCCAGGCAAACCCAAGTCTGAGCCCTCCAGTTACCGACCCATCAGCTTGCTCAATGTTTTCGGCAAAATCTATGAGAGACTTATTTATAAGCGTCTCAGGGATTTTGCCGAATCAAAGAGCCTCATTCCCAACGAGCAGTTTGGTTTTCGAGCTAAACACTCGTGCGTCCATCAGGTCCACCGCATCGTTGAGCACATTAGCGCTGGCTTCCAGCGTGGTGCGCCAACAGGTGCTCTATTCTTCGACATTGCGAAAGCATTCGACAAGGTCTGGCATAATGGCTTATTATATAAGCTCTACCAGCTAGGTGTGCCAGACCGTCTCGTGCTCATCTTACGAGACTATCTGTCGAGTCGTACCTTCCGCTATCGCATCGACGGCGCTCTCTCTCCCCCCCACCCGGTCCGTGCCGGAGTCCCCCAGGGTGGCGTTCTATCCCCCCTCATATTCACCCTGTTCACCAGTGACATTCCCAAAAGTAAATCGGCTCAGTTGGCTCTTTTCGCCGACGACACCGCTATTTACTATACGGGTCACAATCAGGTCTCTATCGCTCGCACTCTCCAAAAATCCGCAAAAGCCTTAGGCGATTGGTTCCGGAAATGGAGAATCGAGGTCAACCCCGACAAGAGTCAGGCGGTTCTCTTCAGGAAACCGCGAATCCACCTCCCCCCCCTCCCCAGCCCGATCACTATGTATGGCAAGCCGATCCCTTGGGATAAGCAAGCCAAATACTTAGGGGTCATTCTCGATGACCGTCTTAGTTTCGGAGTGCACATAAGGACGGCGCGTTCACGCGCCGCCTTCGCTCTCGGCAGGCTCCACTCCCTACTGACCTCCCGCAGCAAATTGTCACTCAAGTGCAAATTGCGCCTCTACACCGCAGTCATCCGTCCCATCATGACGTACGCTTGCGTAGTCTTCGCACACGCTAAGCCTCATCACCTGCATAGAATGCAGACCCTACAAAACCGTTTTCTCAGAAAGATCACGGGAGCCCCCTTCTATGTCCGAAACGTGAACCTTCACGTAGATCTCAGACTTCCCACCGTCCAGCAGTTCATGAAACGCCTCACAAAGCGCTTCTTTGATTCTGCCATTAAGCACCCCAATCCCCTGATTGCGGCGGCCTCCCGATACACTCCCTCCCGCATAAGTAAGATTCGCCGACCAAGGCATACCCTCACCGTCCCCGATGACGCCACTACCCTCCTCCAGGAAAGTAGAAAGAGCACCAGCACAATGAGAAAACACATAACCCGTCGTCCGTCATTCCGCCCTCGCCGTCGAGGCCCGTCGCGACACCCCGTACCATGTCCGCCCCGACCCTTGCTCGATGTAGTGCCAGCCCGCGCCGCAGCTGAGCCTGTAGATTTAAATTCCCGACTGTGACCTCTGAGTTTGTTTCGGCTTTTCTTCTCAGAGCAGTCTGCTAGGAAAAGCCGGTCTCATCATTCGTTAAATAATAATAACCTGATCCAGCCTGTCCCTCTTGCTGCCCTCTCCCAGCGACGCCCTAAGCCGAGGTCCGTACCCCACAGGGGGTGCCCTTAGCGTGTAGTCGCTTAGTTTGTAATTAGTTTTTAAGCCCTGGCTGGAGGCCTTAATTTATTGAGGCATCCACAGGATCGCCCGGTTAAGCAGTCGACAACCCCTCTGGTTGAACTGCGAGACGCCCATTTCAAAAAAAAAAAAAAAAAAAAAAAAAAAAAAAAAAAAAAAAAAAAAAAAAAAAAAAAAAAAAAACCTGCCACTGCCACGATTGGAAATAGTTTTGTGTTTGCTCAATAGGTCGGCTACCAATTGTCGACTGCCAACCGATTGCCGACCGATTTCTGACTGACTCCTACCTGTAGGTACCACATGCATAAGTTCTTTCTCGACGCCTGTTTATACATGATTTTCTATCTCGTAATCTGCCATGCGGGTAGGACCTAGAAGAAAAAAATAAGAAGTTTATTTGCGGTGAAAATGACGCAGATAAAGAATACAAACACATTAAAAAAAACAAGGGGAAAACTATGCGTCACATCCTCGCAAAAAGGCAAACGCTCAGCATCCTACGACCCTATGCGAGACAGGACCCGAGCGCTGGTTTTCAGACGACGTCAACCTAGTATATACATACGATGATTGGTAAATTTTTTGTAGATATACGATGGTTGGTTTTTTTGTAGACCATTACCATAAAAACATATTATATATTCAGTTCAAAATCAGCCCGTTAAGTTGGCCTTTCGCTCCGCAGCGCAGGCTCAAATTATTCACTCCTGAACTTTCTCCGTTTGTTTGTTTTATTTTTCTGCCAAGAGAAAACAAAACAGGGCTGAAAGACGTGACCTTTCTTAATCAGGCCATTATCATTCGAGCCAGCCGTCCGTTCCCCTTCGGAGCTGGGAAATAAGTGCTTACGTCGATAAAGGCATCCTGATATGAAACTAAACTCGCAGAGGAGCGTAATGAGGATAACGGTAATCTAGATGTTCATATCTCTTCTCTCATCTCCTCTCCTGAGTAAGTTTTAGTATGAGACAAGCCACGCGGCACGAACTTTCATCCCCGATGTAACCCCATTAGGGTAGGAATATTCAAAAATTCTCCCTCAGTGCTCACTTTCGTTGTATAAGAAACTCTTTTGCAAAATGTAATGCTTATAGATCCAGCTGTTTAGGCTGTGCGTTGTCTGTCAGTGAGTGAATGAATGACTGAATGAATTTAATTTTTATTATGTAATGTGGATCACTATCAAAATCACAGTGATCTGTATAGCCGTTGGAATAAGATTCCTGTTGGGCTGCTGCCATTGATAAGTTTGTTTAATTCACAGAGATCTTTATTATCATTACAATAAGGTTACTATTGGGTTGCTGCTGTCAGTTGAGAGTTGCACAGTTGCATACGAGTGCCGTTTCATCGGACTATGAGAGCGAGGGAAGAGAGAAAGCAACTGTGTCACACTTGTGCATAATATCTCCCGCGCCGAAGTTTAATCTCCGTTGACATTGGATACCGCCTTGGCCGAAATTAGCTCTAAAGGACAATTTTTTGGCACAAGAGGTATACAAGTATTTTTATTTTCAGAAAATGATTCTAGGAAATACATAGAAAACTATAAGTATAGGAAAATCGGCTTAAATATCGACGCTTGAATAAAAAAAAACGGGACCCTATTACTAAGACTCCACTGTCCGTCTGTCCGTCTGACACCAGGCTGTATCTCATGAACCGTGATAGCTAGACAGTTGACATTTTCACAGATAATGTTTTTCTGTTGCCGCTGTAACAACAAATACTAAAAACTGGCCAAGTGCGAGTCGGACTCGCACACGAAGGGTTCCGTACCACAAGGCAAAAACGCCGAAAAAAACATGTTTGTTGTATGGGAGCCCCCCTTAAATATTTATTTTATTTTAATTTTATTATTTATTATTAAAGTTAAAATACAACTGAGTATTTTGTGAATATTTCAAGTGCCTACCTGTTGCCATTTTTGATATCGAGCAAAAAAGAGCAAAAAAATCGCGTTTGTTGTATGGGAGCCCCCCTTAAATATATATTTTATTTTGTTTTTAGTATTTGTTGTTATAGCGGCAACAGAAATACATCATGTGTGAAAATTTCAACTGTCTAGCTATCGCGGTTCTTGAGATACAGCCTGGTGACAGACAGACAGACAGACGGACAGACGGACAGACGGACAGACGGACAGACGGACAGACGGACAGACGGACAGACGGACAGACGGACAGATGGACAGACGGACAGACGGACAGACGGACAGACAGCGAAGTCTTAGTAATAGGGTCCCGTTTTTACTCTTTGGGTACGGAACCCTAAAAACGAACTCACTCTCACATTTATTAAATTATAAATGAAATGGACTGCCAAAGAGATAAAATAATATTAAAAGCGTTATAAAAACGTCCAGTCGGAAAGTATCATCTTATAAGGATTAAATGGCTAATGGAAAGAGATTTTACGTAATCTCTGCTTTTTGTTGTGGGTAGGTACTTATCGAATGGGAACGTTGGAAAGGAAATAATTTATTAGTTCCTTTTTCTCTATCTTTTATGCGCCATGAAATGAATGGAGTACCTACTTTGAGTGTTCGTTTCAATATTGATACCTACTTACTTAATAAAAAAATTGTGAGATTACATTTCAATGTTTGGAGACGGGAAAACTGACATTGTAATAGGAAAAATCATGTCTTAACTGTTTAAAGGCTTCCAAATTAGGCATTCTCTTGGACACATTGGATGGATACATTACCGGTCGACAGCGATGCATATTTTAGTTTGATAATAGTTTTAATTAGGTTGAGTTATTATATTTTTGTTTTAATAGTTTGACTTTGTCCAGTGTATATGATACCAGCCAATCCCTATTTTAGGATAAACTTGTATCGCCTACGCCAAACCAGTTATCCCTACACGGGTTGCATGGTTGCGGTCGGTAGATAGGCGAAGGGCACCCCGAGGTTAGATTTGGTTAGGTTACGTTAAACCCTTTACACTGAAATAGGAGCCCCGCGAAGCGAGGCTCCATGACATAGGATGCAAGAGCGAGGGAGAACTAGTTTGGCCTAGGCGAAACTAGTTCATCCTAAAATCGGGTTTGGCCGGTAACATTATATATAAGTATTTAATCCTCCTTAATAAACAATTAGGCATATCTGTAAAATTTAAGGCGAAAAATAAAACTAGAAATTGAGAAAACACTTAAGTACAGTACCTAAAATATTGCTTCAATAAAATACCACTATCCATACAGAATTTTACGATATTATTATGCTGCCAGTAGAACAAATCGAGAATGTTTTCGTCCACTCACCCTAAATGTACTCGCACTTGTTATTTTCGTAAGAGGTAAACGACCTAATTTATAGAATACGAAAATTGCATGACATAGGTACAAAATTGACTATACAAAATTAAAAATTGTTTGTTGTTCTGTTTTAAGGGCGCGTTCACATTGGCAAACGCGAGTCATTGACCGAACGAACGATGTCAATAAATTGGCTACGTTCATTGACGTTTCCCGAGCGGTTTTTAAACTGGGGGATATTAGTAATGAAAATCGCCTTAGGTCAGTATCGTAATAAAGTTATTTCAGTTCAGTGGCTAACTCCCCCGGAAAAAGGCTGCTAGGCAAATGCGCGTCGGAAACACCGGTGAAAAAAAATCTGGTATTTTCGACGTGGCTAAACTTAGCTCATACTGATTTTAACGCTTTACCGCGTTACGAAATGTCATGTCATGTTATTTTAACCATTTTTAAATTTCATTATTATTCTATGTTATTTGTTGCTCAAAGAAAATACGATAAATTATCGAACGTTTCCCTCACTTCATTTTATTAGGCCGCTTGTATACGTCCGTTTTTCGTCCGGTGTCCGTTGCGCCGAGGGGAGGCGGCGTTGCATCCGGCGTAACTTTTTCGCCGGACCTGTGTCCGATGCATGTGCACATATTCATTATAAATCATACACCACCGCGAATCCGGCGAAAAAAAACGGTTCGTTGTCCGGTGAAAAAAACGGACGTATACAAGCGGGCTTAGGGTTCCATAACCAAAGGGTAAAAACGGAACCCTATTACAGCCCGCTTGTATACGTCCGTTTTATTCACCGGACAACGGACCGTTTTTTGCCGGATTCGCGGTGGTGTAAGGTTTATAATGAATACGTGCACATGCATCGGACTCAGGTCCGGCGAAAAAGTTACGCCGGATGCAACGCCGCCTCCCCTTGGCGCAACGGACACCGGACGAAAAACGGACGTATACAAGACTAATAATATAACAATACAAGATAATAAGACTTCGCTGTCTGTCCGTCTGTCCGTTTGTCTGTCACCAGGCTGTATCTCAAGAACCTCGATAGCTAGACTGTTGAAATTTTCACAAAATATGTATTTCTGTTGCCGCTATAACAACAAATACTAAAAACAAAATAAAATAAATATTGAAGGGGGGCTCCCATACAACAAACGCGATTTTTTTGCCCTTTTTTGCTCGATATAAAAATGGCAACAGGTAGGCACTTGAAATATTACAAAATACTCAGTTGTATTTTAACTTTAATAATAAATAATAAAATTAAAATAAAATAAATATTTGAGGGGGGCTCCCATACAACTAACATGTTTTTTTCGGCGTTTTTGCCTTGTGGTACGGAACCCTTCGTGTGCGAGTCCGACTCGCACATGACCAGTTTTTTTCTTTCTTGCTGTTTGCACCTTTATGTAAATAACACCTACACATGTATAAAATCAAATAAAATCGGCTAAAATCCAAATTAAATAAAATCAATACAAATCATGGTCGATGAAAAAAGGCACTACTTTTGGGTATTGTCTTTTCACAATAACCACAAATACCCAGACACACTTCTACCTATTCTCTAACTAACCCCACAGACAGTCCGTAATCCAATCCTCAACCAGATTAAATTCGAATAATTTATAATTAACACATTCGGCTGCCGAAAGTGCCACATAAAATATTAATTACTGCTGCAATATGCTGAAAAACCTTTCTTCGATATCACAGATCTGCCCTAATGGTAATGGGGAAAGCCGCCAAAGGATTAAAAGTATATGAGGACCCTTTAATACAAATAAGGGTTAGGGTAGAAGGAATAATACGAAAATAAACAATGTGAAAGATTCAACAATGCGGTGAGCAAACAAAGTTTAATGAACAAAAGAAATTATGTCAGTGTGGCAGGTGGGCTTATTTTTTAATAATAACGTGTTTTTTAGGGTTCCGTACCCAAAGGATAAATCGGGACCCTATTACTACTACGACTCCACTGTTCGTCTGTCACCAGGCTGTATCTCATGAATCTTAATAGTTAGACAGTTGAAATTTTAACAGAATAAAATAAATATTTAAGGGGGGCTCCCATACAACAAACGTGTTTTTTTCGGCGTTTTTGCCTTGTGGTACGGAACCCTTCGTGTGAGAGTCCGACACGCACTTGGCCAGTTTTTTATAGTTGGAAGGTCTCCTACAAGGTGGACCGACGACCTTGTGAAGGCCGCAGGAACCCATTGGATGCGAGAGGCCTATGTCCAGCAGTGGACGTCTTTCAAAATGATGATGATGATGAGTAACATCTCATGTTTTGTGATATATTTTTAGATCGGTAATCATGATATGATGGGAATTTCACGGGAGTTTAGGCTTGGCAGCTATCCTGTAGATAATAGACAGGGTGGCAGGGACTTATTGCCACTATCAATCTCTATCTGAATCATTTTGTAAGATATTTCTAATCCATTGCTCCATATGTTCGAAAAATGTGTCTGCTCAACAACGTAAAAAACGCAATGGACGTTGTTGAACTGTCAAAATGAAACCCATTGCTCCTGATAGGGTGTTACGCAATTATCTCGCTGTTACCATGGATTCAGTACATGATTCTGAAGCAAATGAATGGAACACCACTATTACTCTTTTATTCGGTACTTAAATTCTTTCCCCCCTTTTTTTTGGGTGGGAAATCATCAAATGACTCCTCTCGCTCTGGGCGGAGCGGAGTGTCAGACTCTTACTGACTAAAACCCACCCGTGTTCCTTCCTTAGTCCTTTATGTTCCGGGCCAGCGGTAACCCTTTCGGACAATCTCGCTGACCCGGCCGGGATTCTTTCCTCCTAACTAATAAACGTTGTATAGCGTCGGTATACCTAGTTACACAACGCTTTGTCTTCTTCTTTCGAAAGTCAAATTACTGACGACTGAGAGAGAGAAATCAGTGTGTAACTCTTCATCTTATCTTACCTTTATTAGTAAGGGGGTTAATTAATAAATTAAAACAGTAGCACACAATGTTTTTAGGTTATAAAATAACGAAATTGTCAGCTGAATGCTATCTTCTGAGATACAGGCCTCGCCTAGTTCAGAAGATTGAGTAATAAGTAAACCTCAAACACTGTGGAATTATTATTGTATATTATAATGTATATGACATTACTTACCTAGTATTAAGTGATCCTTGTTGCTATGCAGGTGAGAATTAAATTTTTTTTTAATAACCTTTGAAAAATATCGAGCAGGGTTTAAAATTTTTCGTCGGTTAGATAAAAAAATTTGATGTTCCATACATTTTGACCATAAAGTTTTCTATGAAACAACCATTTTTTTTAAATTATCGAATGACAGATTCATCGCAGGGGAATCTAGAGGGTCTAGAATCATGTGCTGAATCATGATTTCAGTTTGCGCGTCCACATCTTTACCACCCTGTACCAACTATTGATTTGTGGAATTTGTACACTATAAAATTTGGGTATAAAAATTTGCACTATCAATTACTGTCGGTGTCACTATAAAAACGTTATTTTCACCGTTGTTACTGTGAGTTCGATAGTGAGTTACACAATAGTTTATTATTTGCATATCTTCATACTTCATGCTGCATTTAACATCAAAATCTGAGTGGTGAATGAGGATTTCTAGTTAATATGTGTACGAAGTTATGCACCAGTGCAAAGTTGTGAGCAGACTCTACTGAAATGTTGAACTGTTATGTAGCGAAACTATCCTTAGTGCAACACATTCGGATTAGTTAGATGTTAGATCCGTTAGGAATAGGTGCTAGTTGCGTTACCCTGCATTCAAAAGTTTTCTTGAAACAGAGAATTCGCTATCGAATAATCCCGTAGCGGAATAATTCTCTGTCGGTGTAAGTAATTCAGTTTCAATAGTTAATGATTATTTGTGACCAGAAAAGCTACCGGTTTTTTCCGTACGTTTGGTAAGCTGAAACATATTTTTCAGCCCAAAAACCCACGGGGGTCTGAGGAACCAAGTCCCCCAGTACATATAACCTGCCTTTTCAACCAATGTGTCCTGGCAACAATCTCTTACGGTGCCGAGACATGGATGCTCACAAAGCAGACTGTACAACACATACAAGTATCACAAGGGCCAAGGAGCGAGCCATGCTTGGCATAACCGTACTAGACCAAGTAACACCGAAATCCATCTTCTGTCGAAATTCTACGACGATGACGGACAGGGCGATGCACCTCAAGTGCAATTGGGAAGCACATCTAGTTAGACGAGGAGATGACCGATGGAGTAAAACTGTGGCCAAATGGTAGCCAAGGTTAGGCAAAAGAAACAAAGTCAAGGAAACACCTGGATGAGGGACGCACGAAACCGGGAAGTATGTCAGAAAAAAGGAGGACCTATACCCAGCAGTGAGTAATTCTGGGCTAAAATGATGATGATGACGTTGAAGGAATAAAAAAAAGAATAAACTGTTATAAAACGCATCATTTATACTGTAAAAGAGATGCAAGAAAAAACAAAAGGTACAAACTGCACAAAGGCAGATTGGATGATGCAGATACAAAACATAGAACTGAACATTTTCGAGCATCGAGCTTATCGAGCACTTAGCGAAAAACCGGAAACATGTTTAAAAGAGTCGTTCTTTGTTCGTATTTAATGAACACGTTTGTTCGATTTTCTAATAAAAGCAGACTAAAAGATGAAGACTAGTGACCCACTAGTCTTTAGATAAAATTATGATAAACTGTGTTCGCTTTGTCTGTGTGGTGCCGGACTTAAAGAATACCACCACCCCATACATCCCGTGGGTGTCGTAAAAGGCGACTAAGGGTCGTACCGGAGAATGGGCAGCAGCGTTCTCTATGCATTCCACCACCATACCATACTGCGATCGCCAACCCGCCTGCCAAGCGTGGCGATTATGGCAAACCCCCCCTTTTGGGGGAGGCCTATGTCCAGCAGTGGACGTCTTTCGGCTGAAATGATGATGATGATGTGTTCGCTTCGCACCTTTTTAACCGACTTCAAAAAAGGAGGAGGTTCTCAATTCGACGGTATGTTTTTTTTTTTTTGTGTGTTTGTTACGCGATTACTCCGCCAATTGTGGACCGATTTTCAAAATTCATTTTTTGTTTGAAAGGGTATACTCTCGAGGTGGTCCCATTATCATCAAGTTGGAATCTGATGAGAGGATCCTATGGAAATCGAGGGAAACCCTCAAATTTTATAGGCAAAGCTATAACGATTTGGGTATTTTTTAAAATAACTTGAGCATTTGCTCTCGGAAATCATCATTTGGTAAAGTGGAACTGATGAAGAAGACCACAGATAGCCATGGGAACTACTCAATGACAAATATTTCACGGGTTGCGATTCGATTACTTTAAAATGGTTGCTAAGCAATTTATGCTCGTCACAATGCGTATGGTGAGTGGTTGTTGAGGAGTTCTCCTGGTTCTTACCAGGAAAACTCCTCAACAATTAACGTCCCAACATCGGGAAAAGCAATATTTTGTAACAAGTGATGAGCTGTTGACATTAGGCTATTGTAACTTAGATAAATTACAAACGGACCCACTAAAAAGTGAAAATAATAAAAACTTTTTACAAAAAAAAAACAACCGACTTCCAAAAATAATACAAAAAATTGAAAAATAACTTTAATTTCGGAAGTCGGTGTCAATAAACGAAAATCCAGAACCAAAGACACCGACTTCCTTCAATTTTTAGTTTTTTAGTATTATTTTTGGAAGTCGGTTGTTTTTTTTTGTAAAAAGTTTTTATTTACGACTTGATAAAACATTGAGTTTTCTTTATTTTACCAAAACATAACATTACGCCTGTAACCCCCGAAGGGCTAACCCTTCTAACAACATTTGATCTGTTAAACTGATATTTCAAGTGACTACGATTGATTACCCCACAAAAATAACATCAAATTAATTTATTTTTTGTTTCATCATGTTTAGTTATCTGTTTAGTATATGCGAAACCCGAAACGTGTCTAGTATTTTTATGTAAAGAATCTATGTACAAAATTTCAAAACTGTATCATGAAAACTCACATAGTTATAAGCTTGTTAAGTTACCTGTTTGTCCGTACAAAAACATGCTCACCCGCGCCGCTCGCGCCGCGCCGTCTTGCGCTAATTGATAATAGTACCTAGGTACCTAACCGTTTGGCGCGGAGATTGGATAACCTACTTAGTGTCCCTCGGTGTCCAACTTTTAATCTTTTTTAAATATTTTGGGACAAAATATAACATGGGGTATTGGAATCGATTCAGTTACTTATTCTGAACAAACTATGTTCAGGTTTCGGATGTAATAAAAATAACGTTGTAGACAGATTATGTAAAAACTCCTTACGTTACGGTACGTACTTTCTCCTCAGAGCTTCAAAGTTTAATAATACATGTTTCCGTGAGAAAAACATATTTCGTTAAGTTAGTCGATATCGAATGGACAAAGTTCGGTATGGTCGGTGTTATATCGAGTGTAAAGAACACGACTGTCGTGTGCTCAATAATTTCTGATTTATTGTATCGTATTGAAAAGTTAGCGTCTATCTGTTTTTTACTTTAGTATTTCAGTTGGCTGATACAATGTTTTTATTGTGTGGCGTTTTTTATTGTTTTAGTAGATACTGTAGAGATTATAGCCTATTTGGTGCTTACGTGCAAGTTCCGCGAGTCCGTTAAAACTTAATAGTAAGAATTACGAGACTAAAATTAATTTGTTTTTAAAATAGCATAAAACGGTAGGGAGTCCGATAAGATGACAAGCGTATGACACTAGATGAAAAATATTAAAATGTATTAAAATGTAGAACAGTTTTCTAGAAATAATTATCGAAATTATATATTATTAATTATATGACAAACTTTCATTTATTTTACCCATCCCGCACCCAGCTAATAAAGAGCTCACAGTATACCGTATGACACTAGATGAAAAATATTAAAATGTATTAAAATGTAGAACAGTTTTCTAGAAATAATTATCGAAATTATATATTATTAATTATATGACAAACTTTCATTTATTTTACCCATCCCGCACCCAGCTAATAAAGAGCTCACAGTATACCTACACGTACACAAGTAACTAGAGTTGGATAGCTACAACATTAGTTATGCTTGAGTCATTATCCGATTTTATATTAAATATCTGATATAAATTGGATGATATAATGTTTTACATTTTGTAGTTTAGGGTTTTTATTGCCTTAGTGTTCATCAACGGCAGAGGTAATTGCAGACGTCGATTTCATGAAATCATGACATTTGAAGCCACTTCTAATTCAGTTGTACACAAAGTAAAGTGCCCAGGGTTTCAACTCGCGACCTGTAAACTCGTAAGTCGAGGCCGCCGCCACTGGGCTACCATTGCTTTGGTTTAGGTATTAGATATAGAATGTTGTTGTTGTTATTAACCTTTTAACCGCTTGCGTCGCATTTATGCGACACATATTTCCGTGCCAATAACGCTCGTGTCGTATTTCTGCGACAGAGAACATGCATGATTTTTTCGTTCTATTCAACGATTCCTCCTCCTTAATTATTGTAGGTATTATTTTATCGATTTAGGTATTCAGCTGCATCCGGTTTGACTGGAAGCTGACCCCAACATGGTTGGGAAAAGGCTAGGCAGATGATGAAGATTATTCTAATGGTTATAATTCTATAAGCCATATTTTTTAAGGTCGTGAATCATATTTTAATCAACATACAACCTAACACTTCTTTTACTTTTTTTCGTTTTTTTTTGACTTGCAAATTTTCTTCTGTTTTGTTGTCGTCATGCGTTTTTAAATTAAATAAGTATCTATATGTCAATTGGATGATACAATGTTTTACATTGTGTATTTACTGTCTTAGCTAAAACGGATAGATTTCCCTAGTTTAATTAATAACTTTTTATCTATTACTAGTTTCATATTTCTTGGATCTTTGACAGTCGTTACTGGTCGTCAGAAACCCGAAAGTCTGAAAACCAGTCTTATCAAGGGTTATCGTGTTGTCCAGTACATTATTTTGTTTATTTTTCATCATGGGATAAAAACTGGCCAAGTGCGAGTCGGACTCGCACACAAAGGGTTTCGTACCACAAGGCAAAAACGCCGAAAAACACGTTTGTTGTAAGGGAGCCCCCCTTAAATATTTAATTTATTTTGTTTTTAGTATTTGTTGTTATAGCGGCAACAGAAATACATAATTTGTGAAAATTTCAACTGTCTAGCTATCGCGGTTCTTGAGATACAGCCTGGTGACAGACAGACGGACAGACGGACAGACGGACAGACGGCCAGATGGACAGACGGACAGACAGCGAAGTCTTAGTAATAGGGTTCCGTTTTTACCCTTTGGGTACGCAACCCTAATAAAATGAAGTGAGGGAAACGTTCGATAATTTATCGTATTTTCTTTGAGTAGTGAGATGCCAGGCATGGCATAATGTTCTTTGCGCATATAATCCCAAAAATATCCACACATTCAAGCTAAAATTTAAAAAAAAATCAACTGTCTTCTGTTTTTCGATGTCGGTTTTTTTTTGTAAAACTCTTCCTTTCAGAAGTCGGTTAAAAAAGATATTGTTGTTTTTAATTTTTTTGTTGTGGTATCCCAAACGGTATCTTGCAATGTATTTGCTTTTACATTGTAAATAGTGGTACTATAGCATCATCAACATAAATTAAGAAGATTGTTCGTATTATTGAAGCTAACGAACCTAACTGGTTAGACTTGAAGCTGACCCCATGTTGCGAAAAGGCTAGGCAAATTTATTGATTTTTATTGAAGCTAACTCCAAACCAAATACACAAAAAATACTTCGACAAATTGATGACCTCCTCCTTTTTAGAAATCAGTTAAAAGAAAAAGTTCATAAATCTAAAAAACAAAAGCACATCGCCCAGTAACAAAACCTTCAACTCTGAACAGCTCGCCACCTAAAGTCATGACGTCACACCATTAGACCACCTTTGTCTGATACTCGAAGCTGATTCTAAGGAAAAATATCAATGTCCCGTCTGACAAGCTCTTAGTGTTGAAAATTTATAATGGTACTTTCCATTACCCGAAGTGCTCTCGCCAGAGATGCATGACGCACTTGCTGGAAAATATTAATATTATAGAATCGTGTAGTGCGCTCATGACATCGGGACGGGCTTAGCATGTGAATAGGACTTTAGCCTCGAATGTACTTAGTGGACTTAGGTGTCCCCACACCTAAGTCCACTAAGTACTTGCTTTTGATGAGGTTTAGAGTAGAGATGATTGATGAGTTTCGTGAAAAGGTGTTGGAGAGTAGTGTAGGTTATAAAGATATTTTTGAAGGACCTTTTCACAATTTTTGGGAGAGTCTAAACATGGTGTTAAATCCTTTAAATTTAAAGTACCTATTTAAGATTGACGGATTTAAGACCATATTTATACTTTGTTTTTTTGTTGCAATATTGACCAGCTCTTGACCTGATCTCGCCTGGTGGAAATTACAGTCGTGTTATAAATTTATTAGTTACGTAGTTTGAAAATATGACCGATAGGGCCGAAAAGTTTTGGAGCAGCAACCGCGTACTGGAAGACGTAGCGTTGCAAGGCGTCCTGCAAGGTGGACCGATAACCTGGTGAAGGCCGCAGGAATCCGCTGGATGCGAGAAGCACATAACCGGTCCAAGGGGCAGTGATTGGGGAAGGCCTATGACCAGCAGTGGACGTCTTTCAGCTGAAATGATAATGACGAGTTTGAAACTGAACTCATACTAAGGGTTCTGATTCCTTAAGCCCGTTTTCACTAGCGCTAGGATATACCAAAAACTAATGCCTCTATAATAATGAAACTGTTGAATTTTCAACTACCTGACTGCCGAGCCGAGCGTTGAAAATTCAGTAGTGCGCTTTTATTTAGGCATTCATTTAGGACGTGCCACATAATGTTAGTAAAAACAGGCAGTAGTTTTTAGTGGCTTTGAGTTAACCAGCCTGACTTTGTTGACTGAAAACATTGTGTTAACTTATATTTAACACGTTTTTACGGTAGCGTGTACGAAGCCAAAATCTGTTAGATTTTCAAACATACAATGTAACTTTTGATTGGTTACATGCAGTCTGATTGGTTCAGATTCAGGTGTGAATCGACTACAAAAAAAAATACAAACATACATAGCATCACGCAGGCATTTTCCGAAGGGACAGGTAAAGGTGTACCTATAAGTACACACACATTTCAGTAGTTGCATTTGAATTCCATGTTGTAGGGGACGGAAACAACTATTCTATCTTTAACTCTTAAATAAACCTGGTTAAAGGATATAAATAATATCATGAAATGAAATGCTAAGGAGTTTTTTACGCCACATTTTCTTTCCAGCTTCGGAAGTGGTGACGGGTGAGCGTTTTGGGGGACTGTCTTATGTAATTTTGACGTTCTTAAAGTGCTGATTCGCAGCCTAGTTTGAAAAAATAACTTTTGATTTTGAATAAGTGCTTATAATCATTGATGTTGTGGTATAAATATGACGTCGTTGAAATTAACTTTTTTGACGACACCTCATATGACATATGCCACCTGAAATTTGAACCTAAAACATTTTTGCTCTCCTCGTGAGTACAATTTAGCAATAGGCACTGCTATTTGTATCCTGTTTTAAATTTACATGGTCTCGTCACTTAAAGACATTGTAAATCTAATGCCCGTTTTCACTTACACTAGGCGACAGCTAATTGAATGCCTAAATATTATTATTGTATGTTGGATTTTTACCTCTCAGCGTTGAGCCGAGTGTTGAAAATCCAAAAAAGCGTTTTTATTTAGGCATTTATTTATGAGTGGAAAGGGCATTCAGTTACCAAGAAAATTCGTCTCCAAACTACAACATAATAAAATTATGTTTTAAATTCAAGTAAAACTCGAAATTATAAATCTAACTAGCTTTTGCCTGCGACTTCGTCCGCGTTAAATTTAGGCGCGAAACACACGGCGGGGCGGGCCGGGCTGGTCAATTTGACCGCGTACTACCAACGCACATAGAGGGCAAAAAGACCGCGCCGCCGATGTTATCGGATGATGTCTCTCGCGGTCATCCGCGGACAAAATGACCGCCGTCTGCGGAGCGCCTTATTATTTCCCCGAGCCACTCGTCGAATCGCATCACCTGGCCGCGCTGTCACTTCGTTTTCGCTTAGCGATCATCATCTGGACTGGCCCGTTGGTCTAGTGGTTAGTGGCCCTGACTGCTATGCCGGAGGTCGTGGGTTCGATTCCCACCCAGGACAAATGTTTGTGTGATGAGCATGATCATTTGTTCTGTGTCTGGGTGTAATTTATCTATAATATGTATGTATTTAGAAATATATAAGTATGTTTATCAGTTGTCTAGTACCCATAACACAAGCTCTGCTTAGCTTGGGACTAGACGGCGTTGTGTGATAGTTGTCGAATATATTATTATTATTATTATTATCATCACTTCAGCCGAAAGACGTCCACTGCTGGACATAGGCCTCCCCCAAAAAGGGGGGGTTTGCCATAATCGCCACGCTCGGCCTGGGGTTGGCGATCGCAGTATGGTATGGTGGTGGAATGCATAGAGAACGCTGCTGCCCATTCTCCGGTACGCCCCTTTGCTTTGCTTAGCGATCTTTCTGATTTTTTCTCTTTGCTCGGCTTTTAGGGGTCATAGTGTGACGTTAAATAGCCTATATACCTTCTTCAATAATTGGGCTATCAAATGCAAAAATAATTTTTCAAACCCGACCGGCAGTTCCAGAAATTAGCATGTTCAAACTAACAAACTCTTCAGCTTTATTATTAGTAGATAGATAATTAACTCTTATAATTGTCCTGCAGACAATAAAAGACAGCGCAACAAAATTGCTCCGCATACTCGTACTCCGCATACTGTACTTCGCTTTATGCCAATCTATTCTGAATTATTGTATAGTGGCATGGGGTGCAGCAGCAAAGACTCATTTGATTAAACTTGAACGAGCACAAAGGGGCATCTTAAAGGTTGCCTATGGAAGGCCCTATCGGTACCCCACTGATAGGCTGTACCAAGAATGTAACGTGCTTAGGATAAGACAGCTTTTCATTTTGTCTGTCTTATTACGCTTCCACCGACAAGCACCACAAACCCAAACCAAATCTACTAGGTCATGCAGACAGAAAAAATGGAAAACACCCTCTACTCGCACTAAATTCGCCCAAAGAGCTCCAAGTTACACGGGTCCATTCATTTATCAACACATCAACAAAACCCTGGACATAGTGGGTTGCTCAAAGCGTACTTGCAAAATAAAAGTTATTAAGTGGCTATCAGCTCAGGACTATGCACGGACTGAAGCTCTCTTGACTCCCATACTTTAAGTCCCTCGCAAATACTCACAACAACATACTAGTAACACTTCCTCCTATCACATTCCTTTATTACAAACATACGTACATACAAACTACACTAAACTACACTCTACACAAACCTTATAATTGTAATTTTGCATGTTTCCTTTTGATAAGTAAGTTTAAATATTGTTTAGACTCAGTAACCAAACGAAACTGAACTACCCACTAGTGCACTTATATTGTGTCACTAGCTTCTGCCCGCGACTTCGTCCGCGTGAAATTCGTACTTTCCTCTTATACTTTTGAAAATGTATGTTTATGATTTTTATCATTTATTTAGATATAAATAAGTATTCGGGCCAATTTATAAGTTTATAGCTCAAAGGGATCAGATTTTTCAAATAAACTGTATCCCAGCTTTTTACCCCCCCAGAAGAGTAATTTTGAAAATTCGTTTGGGATGTGTTCATAACTTGACTCAAAGACCCATACCCATTTTCGAGTTAATGGAAGCAAGCAGTAGAATTATCCACCTTCGAAGGAGTCAATTTTTGAAAAACCTTAAATCACTTTTTTTAAGTAGGTATTTTTTGTTTTAGTAGTACCGAGTTTCGAGTTAATCCGACAGCGGGTTAAATATTTTTCTAATCCATCAACTTTGTCATCCCCCAAATCCTCTCTGAGGGATTTTTTAAACTAAAAGTGACAATCTTTATTATTTACTGACCCAAATATTGCCAAGTTTCTAATTTATTAACCAAATGCATAAGATTTTTCATATAAACTGTATCCCCGCTTTCTATGAGAGGTTTTTCTTTTCGGTATTAAAAAAAAAAAATAGTTCCCAAGAACCCTGAAGATGGCGTTGAACTGACTACGTTACTAGATGCCAAAGTCAAAACGCTTGGAAAAAAAAACATTGCTTCACGTCATATACGCTCGTTGAGTGACAGTTTCGTTTGCTTTCGTTTTACGATCTCAAAATTACATCCAAGTGAATTAATAAAAAAATTATGTGACTTCCGTTCCTTGCAGTAACTTACCAAGTTCAGCGCCATCTATCCAGCGACTAGGGAAGCGTTAAAAAAAAAGAAAAAGAAAATCCCTCATTCCCATAGGGGTAGAATTTCGAAACATAATCTAGATTATTTATACCAATTTTCCATTTAATCAAGCCTCGTAATAAAATTCTGCCCTGTGAAATTGACTACCCCTCTTCACCCCATTAGCGGTAGATTTTCGAAAAACCCTGAACCACTTTATTATTTATTTTGGTCTTAGACTGACTTTATTCTCACTCTTCGGTCTCTCGGTCTTTGGTCTCACTTTATTATTTATTTTGGTCTTAGATAGGTACTGAGTTTTGAGTTAACTAGACCGCGCATTAAAATTTTTCCATACTAAATTTGACACCCCCAATCTCCCCTTTGGGTTAGTTTAGAATTCCAAAAAAATTCGAACTTTATAATTATTTATGCCAAGTTTCAAGTCCAAATTTACTTTTTTCTTTTTTTCCATTTTTTTTGAGTTATCAAGGCACTCATTAATATCCCCTTATAAATCGAATTACCACTTTTTGTCCCGTCAGGGGTAAATCATTTTCGAAAACCCCATACACTTACTATTGATTCTTCATCTGCCTAGCCTTTTCCCAACTATGTTGGGGTCCGCTTCCAGTCCAACGGGATGCAGCTGAGTATCAGTATTTTACAAGGAGCGACTGCCTATCTGACCTCCACAACCCAAATACGATACCCCTTGATAAGACTGGTTGTCAAACTTTCGGGCTTCTGACCATCCCTAGCGACTGTCAAAGATCCACGAATGACAGCCGGGACCAACGGCTTAGCATGCTTTCCGAGGCACGGAGAGGTCACGGTATGTAAAGATTGACACCTATCCACAGACCAACCGCGGCAAGCGTAGCCTGCGTAACCTGAGCGATCGATCTGTGCGGCTGTTATTATTGATTATTTTCCGTCAACAGTATTAATACTGAGTTTCGAGTAAATCGGACCACGCGTTAAAATCCTTCCATACAAACTTTGACACCTCCCAATTCCCCTTCAGGGGGTAGTTTAGAAAGAAAAGCCAAACTTCATAATTTATTTAGATAAGTATTCGTGCCAAGTTTCATGGTTATTAACTCAAAGAATAAGATTTTTCATACAAACAAAATCCCCTCTTTTCACCCCTTAAAGGTTAAATTCCCAAAAACCCCTTCTTAGTGGATATCTACTCTTCACGAAGAACACACCCTCCAAAATTAATTCCTCTACCCAGCGGTACCGACCAGCGTTTTAGGCTGTGCGTTGATAAGTCAGTCAGGACAAAATGTCATCCCCCTTTTCACCCCCTTAATGGATGAAATCCTAACAACAGCGTTGTTTTAGCTTCCAATCATAAGCCTAGATAATAAATCTTGTGATTTTTACGTCGAAAATTAATGACTTTCTATACACAACTTCATCCCCCTTTTTAACCCTTCGGGGGTAGAATTATCAAAAACGCTGAGACACGTATAAATTAATTTTCAATTGTCAGCCTAAATACAAAATTAGAAGATCCTAACTTCAAAACTGTCGGACTTTCATATAAACTTCCATCCCCTATTTTAACCCTTTAAGGGTTGGATTCCCAAAAATCCTTTCTTAGTGGATACTTACTCTTCACAAAGAGCACACCTTCTAAATTTCAAGTCTCTAGGTCCAGCAGTTTGGGCTGTGCGTTGATATATCAGTCAGTCAGTCAATCAGTCAGTCAGGACTTTGAATTTTATATATATAGATTAACGCCGTAATAACTAGATCCCACGACACAGGGTATCCTAGTGTGGGGTCTAGCGCTACTTTTTTTTTTGCACTATATCTTTAATTATTTTCATTTTTGTTTTATTATCTTTTGTTTGTTGTGCAACATGTCATCAAAATGTGTCTAAATAAATTTATTATTATTATTATTATCGTAGAAAATCGCATACACGGCCATATCCTTTGCAGATGGTCATTTGCACGACCAATTATCGTCCGTCATTGCGGAAAATTACACAAGATGGCGCTACTTATGACGTTCTTCGGACCATGAACACTCGAAGACCGTGACACTTGGTTACAACGTATTATTAACGTAATTTCGAGCTGTTTCTTTGTGGTTGCTAGTTACTATCTGTACCTAAGAGTAAATTATGGGTGGGTAGCTCACCGTCCGATCAGGACCGGGCCCGAGCCGGATGCGTGTTCCGCGCGCGCCTCAAAGAGATGTCAGCAACAAGGAAGGGGCCCCTCAGGGCCGAAGCCTGCCGGGTCAGCAGGATTGTCCGAAAGGGTTACCGCTGGCCCGGAACATAAAGGGCTAAGGAAGGAACATGGATGAGTTTTAGTCAGTAAGAGTCTGACACTCCCTTCCGCTCCATCCAGAGCGGGAGAGGTCATTTGATGATTTCCCAACCGAAAAAAAAAAGAAAAAGCATTCGGTTGTCATGTATTCGAGTGGAATTCAAGCTTTTAATCAACATTATTCTCCTGCACGACTATAAGCACGCAAAGATGTCACTTAATGCTTCCTGCAGTCATCTAGCTGGAAATCATGAAATGGCCCCTTCCGCTCTGGGTGGAGCGGAAGGGGTCATTTGATGATTTTCAACCCGAAAAAAAAAGGGTAAATTATGGATAGGTAAAAGGCAAGAGCGGCCCAGTGGTAATGGCTATGACTTACGAGTTGTTGGTCGTAGGTTCGAACTCAAACAGGCGCTTTCGTCGTTTCAGGCGATAGACGTCCACCGCTGGACATAGGCCTCCCCCAATTTGGGGGGGGGGTTTGCCATAATCGCCACGCTTGGCAGGCGGGTTGGCGATCGCAGTATGGTATGATGGTGGAATAAATAGAGAACGCTGCTGCCCATTCTCCGGTAAGACCCTTAGTCGCCTTTTACGACACCCACGGGGAGTAAGGGGTGGTGCAATTCTTTAAGTCCGGCACCACACAGACAACAACAGGCGCTTTACTTTATGTAAATTATTTCATCACTTCTGCTCTCAAAACGGTGACGGAAAACATCGCAAGGAAATCGACATTTCCTGGAACCAAAAAATTAAAGACATCTATCCCACTCCGTCTCACAGAGTGGAGGCCTGTATCCCAGCAGTGGGAACATTATAGGCTGATCATGCTAAAAGGCGCTGAAAAAAAAAACTTTAATGCTAACTAGATTTCAAGGGTTTAATAACTAGAACTATAAGAGGAAAGCGCTAAGGTAGCCCGCGAAATTCAAATTTTCTTACGTTTTTTGTATTATTTGTTACGGCCGCGAATCATATTTTAATCAACATACAATTTAATACTGACCAGCAAATTGCAAAAAAACGTAAAAAACATTGAATTTCGCAGGCTACCCTGGCGCTTTCGCCTTAAGAAGACAATAAAATAAAGTAGAGGTACCTCGATTATCATCATCATCTGCCTAGCCAACTACAATGTTGGGTTCGGCTTCCAGTCTAATCGGATGCAGCTAATTACCAATATTTTACAATAGATGGACCGACAGCCTATCTGACAACCCAGTATTAACTGGGTTGTCAGATAGGCTGTCGGTCTATCTCATATCAGTATCATCAGAATTACCCATTTGGTAAGACTGGTTGTCAAACTTACGGGCTTTCGGGCAACGTATACCTTGATGTGAGAAAAAAAAACAGTGGCACTCCGGGAGCGCCGGCAGAAGTGAAAACAAAAACACAAACAGAATACTTTGCCATCACTCACTGTGAAGCGGGTATTTTTTAATCGTCTTATAAATAAAACGCGCGTGGTGTCGCTTACGGTAACAGTGCAGTGGCGCGAGTTCAATGGTTTTTTTCTATCTCAAAAATGCCCAACGCGCTAAGTTTTCACTTAATAAAATTGTAGGTAGGTAAATAAGGAGAAGGAAAGGCCATGAATATCATATCATCGTCGTTTCAGCCGATGGACGTCCACTGCTGGACATAGGCCTCCCCCAATTTTGAGAGGGTTTGCCATAATCGCCACGCTTGGCAGGCGGTTTGGCGATCGCAGTATGGTATGATGGTGGAATACATAGAGAACGCTGCTGCCCATTCTCCGGTACGACCCTTAGTCGCCTTTTACGACACCCACGGGAAGTATGGGGTGGTGCTATTCTTTAAGTCCGGCACCACTCAGACACAGACCGATGAATATCATGCCTAATGCTTATCAATATTATCATTATACTGTTTCATCAAAATCAGTCAACAAAATTGTAACGTTTTGAGAGTCGATAGGAATATACGAGTAATTTGTCAAATATCGACGCAGCACAGAATCTACTAGATACGAGGAATATTCGGGAACAGTACCTACATGACGTGTCCTGGTTTATTCCTTTTGTGACCATCCCTATTTCACAATGCTCGTAGATCACAAATCGTGATCGGATTTTAGTAACCAACTGCTAAATGGATATAGAACGGAGATAAAGAAAATATTCTGAAACTAGCTGCGCCCCGCGGTTTCACCCGCGTAAATGTCGATCCCGGGGGAATATCGGGATAAAGAGTAGCCTATATGTTAATCCAGGTTGTCAGCTACCTCCATACCAAATTTTATCCAAATTGGTGCAGCCGTTTGAGCGTGAAGAAGTAACAAACATATAAACACACACACACACTCACAAACTTTCGCCTTTATAATATTAGTGTGATGACTAGTGATTTTAAACTACGTAGGTACTTACAGTGCGGCCGCCAAATGAATACATGTTTTGCGAATCTGATCTTTATTAGCTACTACAATTGTCAGACTGACAGGTGTCAGGAACGCCTTATCTCGACCGTCCGACTGTAGTTAAAAATCACCCACAGGATATATTAACATCAGCAGATTGTAGTTGACTGTCTGGTTTTCTGGAGGTTACTCGTTACAAGGTGAATGACCAATGGTTTATGGCGACACACGTGGTAAGCAGTGCAATTGAATAGCAGTCACGACAATATTTTAATCTACCCAATAATTTTTGCGTTGCCTTGTCAAACTGTTACGTCCCCCATTTCGCCAAACTGTTTCAGGGTAGACCCTGAAACTGGGGGACCCCCCAGTCCCAGGACTTTGCAGACTTCTATACAATGTTCCTAGTTCTGGGACACAGGCCTCCCCTCGGTGAGAGGGAGTGGGCTTAAACCACCACGCGGGTCCAGTGCGGTAGATGGTAGATGTCACAAGTCGTCGAATTTTTGGTTCTAGGACTTGCCGGTTTCCTCACGATGTTTTCCTTTACCGTTGTGAGAGCAGATGTAATAACTAACACTGAGTAAAGCACCTGCTACTGGGTTCGAACCTACGACCTACAACTCGTAAGTCGTGGCCGTTACTACTAGGCCACCACTGCTCTCATTTGTGATGATGGGTGATGAGTAAATAAATAAGAATCTTAAGTATCTACGAAGTACCAAATATCGTTCTTAAAGTAAACAGAACATGTCCCAAAACACACACGGCAACAGCTTAAATTCCAATTTATTATTCCAATCCCAGTTGAAGCTCCAAGAGGAAACCGTCCGGTTACGTATCGCTGATTTGTATTTAATCCCAACCCAGCATTTGAGAACGTTAAGCGATATCGGATAGTTCCGTATGAGTTGCAGACCGTATGTTTGCACTCGCTTATTTGGCCAAATCGAAAGTTTAATTATTGTTTCAGTTTACACTCCATTGAGCGCGCATCATTAGTTCATGTGTTGTGGTCGGTGTACAGAGTAGGGTAAATACAAAACAAAAGTTAGGTTGCATTGGACTGCCTCGTTTGTGGTGTGAGCGTGAATTTTGAGTAGTGTAGCGCAGCTGAATATTGGTTGTAAACATCAACACGGCCTCAGAATACAGGAATTTTCTGTATTCTGAGAACACGGCATTATTCTCAGTCATCCATTGCGATCCAGTACCGTAGATAGGTACTACTACTACCATGGATATATGAAAGAAGACTACTACAGTCCGGTCGTCGAGAGAATGCGTTCCTGACACTTATCAGTGACAATTCCAGTAGCTATTAATGATCAAATTCGCAAAACACATATTTGTTTGTATGAAATTGACGGCTGTCAAGAACGCATTCTCTCGTCGGCTGCACTGTAGCTTTGGAATATTATTTAAAAGTTTTGAAACCAAACTAGTATCGACGTAAAGATGTAAAGAACATAGGCCTAGGTGACCTGATTTCGCCGCTCGCATGACTAAGCCTTATCTCATTTTTTAGCTGATTTGAGTTGGGACAACTGCATTTTATCACACTATTCGTGATTCTTTACATTTTGTTGCCTTTCAAAATGGTTATATTTTGAGACCCAAATAACATAGAAGTACGACGGTTAGTGAAAAATGTAAAGAATCAGGAATGGAGGGATGTGGTTGACCTGACTCGGGTCGGCTAAAAAATGAGAAAAATGAGATGGGATGGGAGTCATGTACGAGACGATTTGTGAATTGGTGGAAACAGTAAGTACTTAGACACGTAACATCGAGAAAGCTAACTTACGAAGAAGATGACGTTACTTAGATACACATTATCATCATCATCTGCCTAGCCTTTATTAACTTTGTTAGGGCCGGCTTACATGTATGATCCAGCGACTGCCTACCTATCTGACATCCACAACCCAATTACTGGGTAACACTATACGCCATGTTAAGACTTAGGCTTATTATATACCTTAGATAAAGCCTATATTCATGTTTCGTACAAACACTATTGTAACGCTTCGTGTACACAGTCCATACGGGACAACATGTAGAGAATTGCGTCCATTGCTCCACTTACTTGCACAATAGACCCATCGAAGTGGTTTATAATGGGGTGATAGGCGTAATTCTGGCGAAGGCAGGCTAACGTGTAGAGACGGAGTAATATTAGCTGGGTACTGTGTGTTTACTGCCTTACTATTACAAGGCACCACAGTGGCTCGTATGTGGTCGAGCGCAAACATAATAAGTAGAGTGTAATAATTATGCAAGTCCTATAAAATGTTATAATCACACTAATATTATAAACGCAAAAGATTGTGAGTGTGTGAGGGTGTGTGTGTGTGTGTTTATTTGTTTGTTACTTCTTCACGCTCAAACGGCTGGACCAATTTTGAAAAAAAATTGTATGAAGGTAGCTGACACCCTGGATTAACATATAGGCTACTTTTTATCCCGATATGCCTACGGGATCGACATTTACGCGGGAGAAACTGCGGGGCGCAGTTAGTAAAGAGTATAAATGACATCTGTGAAGGTTTTTCAGTCTAATTGTGTGTCATAAAATTACATCTTGTTTCTCCGAAGGGTTGTGCAGAGCTGTCACTATAGTACACCTACATTTCGTCTGCAGTTATGTTTTAATTTTAGTTATAGATATAAATACATCCCATAAACCTAGTTTACAATAAGGTTGCGCAAGATATTGTATCTGCTTAGATATTGAAAATATATGTTAATTTAATTCACTGACTGCCAAATACTTTCGTAGGGAGATGGCCTGAAACACAGGTTTAAATAAACCTAGATCAGGAATCGCACTACATTACCTTCAGAGTTCTATTTTTGACTGTAATCCCTTAATTCTCTTATCGAAGTCTATATCCAGATTATTATAATCCTAGATTAATATACCTATACTACTGAACCATATGTACACTTTTTGTAAACTTATTATTTCAATAAATTTTATTTATTATTATTATAATTCCATGTTAAGGATGCGAGCCTATCCAACTGGGTATAAATCCAGACTACAGAAGGTCAATTCACGTAATAAAAAACGTTTAAAATCTTATCGCAATCTCATCTCCAGCGACAGTCAAAGTCAGAAACTTGTCAAAAATGTAGGGAAATCAGAGGTATTTTTGTCAGACTGAGACTGAGATCATACTGTGAATGTTCGTAAAATTACGAGAATTGCCCTACTGAGAAATTCCAGATAGAAAAACGCAATAAAACTTTGCCTGATCTGGGAATCGAACCCAGTACCTCATACTCAGCAGTAGCACTTGCGACCACTACACTGAAGAGACAGTGAATTATGTTGACATATTAAAACCTATAGCGGTATCTACAACGCCACATGAGAACAACGCGTCATACTGATGTCACGCAAAATCCTGCATCTCGCAAGCAGAGTTTACCGCGCAACTAGCATAGATACAATCGGGCATTTGCCCGCCAGACACAACACCCGTCTGGTCGGAAGATCCTCCCTTTTTTATGGAGGTTGAGTGAATTTTACACCCTGTTCTTCATACCTCTATACTGGTGACCCCGAACATGAATATCAACGCAGCCTTCGTGCACCTACTCCAGCGTGACGTCATCATAATCACTCCCACAAGCTTTAGAGCGGCGAGTCACCCAGCCAGCCAGCATCCACGGCTTCAACGGGTATCCTGACAACCAGCATGCGGCGACCGCGCATACCTAGTCATCACCCTCAGCCTCGTCAGCAACCTCGGCACAGCATACTGCACTTCCGACTCACCGTGAACTATGCGTCAACCGGTTCCGACTCACTGGAACCTCAGCTGGCCTGGCAAGCATCGCAAGATACAATACTCAGCCTACTATCGACCTCTGGTCTCCGGGGGGGAGGGATGTAGCGGTATCTACAACGCCACATGAGAACAACGCGTCATGCTGACGTCACGAAAAATCCTGCATCTCGCAAGCAGAGTTTACCGCGCAACTAGGATAGACACAACGGCCCGACCACCCGTCTGGTCGGAGGATTCTCCCTTTTCTATGGAGGTTGAGTGAAGTTTTGTTATGCAAAATATTTACGTTGATAGCACTCGAGTAATTTAAAAACGTAAAACGAGCTCGCCTGTATTCAAGCCACAAACTAAAAACCCTGTAAATGAAAGCCGATAAAAAAAACCTACATTCTCTAACCAACTATCGCCTAAAATAATTCTCAATTCGAAATTCGTAAATGGAATTGTCCGCCATATTGCAATACC
The DNA here is from genome assembly GCA_916614155.1 of Mesoligia furuncula. Classification (NCBI taxonomy): domain Eukaryota; kingdom Metazoa; phylum Arthropoda; class Insecta; order Lepidoptera; family Noctuidae; genus Mesoligia; species Mesoligia furuncula. The sequence continues at coordinate 18,160,259 of OU744801.1, forward strand.
AAGTGAAAGTTCATAACGTGCGGTTTCATATCCATTATTCTGGGTAAAGTTATAAGTGGTCGGTACCCTTTGGGGCAAAGAGACCCTGATTCAATTCACCTGCCAGGCCCTTTGACAGTCGACTGCGCGGCGGATGGACCATATCGGCAGTTTAGGGTTGCTTTGAGACCCGAATTAAGTATGAATGGTGTAGGTTTTGTGGTGGAGCTGAAAGGCTTGAATATGGATATGTATACCTAAAATATCCGTGGTGCTAAATTATAGATTTTTGTCGTGATTTAATGGCTTAAGAATTATAATAAATGATCGTTCTTATAATATAAGTACACGTTTTATTAAAAAATATATTTTTAGTTGAGTTGCTGCGTTTTTCTCGATTTAAGCAAACCACAACGTTTTTTCTAACGATTGCACATGTTCTTTTATAATACTATAACAAAACCTAAACTTCATGGTGTTCCAATACTTAACATTGAATGTGACGTAAACCCACATTTATATTGCTGACATTTAAGGGGGAAGCGCTAAGGTAGCCCACGAAATTCAAATTTTCTTACGTTTTTTGCAATTTGCTGGTCAGTATTAAGTTGTACGTTGATTAAAATATGATTCGCGGTCGTAACAAATATGTATTTACAGAATTATAATCATTACAATCATTAATACAACTTGTTAAGTTAGTAGGTATAATCCCCAAATGTCAAGATTTCATGAAATAGTCATCCTGGGGGATTACTTGGTCTTAGAGAGTTGTGTTGATGACTTTAATGGTTATAATTCTGTAAATACATATTTGTTACGGCCGAGAATCATATTTGAATCAACGTACGACCAGTAAATTGTAAAAAACGTAAAAAAAATGAATTTCGCGGGCTAACCTGGCGCTTTTGCCTTAAGAGCCTATACTACCTCAAATGGCTTAGCATGATCCTCCGTTATGTCGAAAATACCGCAGCATTAATTTTGAAATAAATATATGCTAAAGTTGAGGATTAATGTTAGGTACTATGTTAGACGAAAACACGACTCCATAAAATTTTCTCGATAGAAAAAAAATCCAAAGTTACCTCCAAACCGAACAATAAACCGCTGGTATTCAAAAAATACTTCAAATTAAATCATGAAACTTTGCATACTAACTGAACTAACTATAAAGCAGGTCTTATGTTATTTAGTTTTTTTGAATTACCTTTATTTTCACCGTAAAAAGCAAATACCTAAACTATTGGCACTGCCTTCCGTCCAGCTCTGCACTTTGTCTCGCTCTCACACAGTCCGCGAGCAGTATCGTGGGAGCGAGATAAAGAGCGAATTTTTGCTGAGGTAGTATAGGCCCTTAACTGTAATATTTTTGATGGATATTGCTAATCCATTGCTTCTTATGTTCGAAAGTTTTTTCTGCTCAACAACAAATAACGCAATGAATCTAGTTTAACTGTCATAATGAAAGCCATTGCTACTGTTAGTGTTACTCAATTACCCCACATAGTGAACCTCAATTTGTCTCTCAAAGAACAAATTCCGATGACACTCTTTGACATTCCCCACAGTACCTAATTCTAATTAATATTACGATTATTACTTTTCGACTAATTTCCGACAAAATCTAAGTTTATAACGACATTGCCATCTGAAGGCTTGGGAACAATCGCCAGGAAATTGCGGAGTCTCGGCCGGATGGATAGAATTACTTCCTTGAAATTAATTACAACTGTTTTATGAACTAAAATAATTTGTGATTTAAATGTTTCTGGTAAATTTGCCTTTTACGTTTGTTTAACGGTTAATTTTGAAATAATGTTTTAAGATTGCTTATTAAGGGGGATACGCTAAAGTTGCCCAAGAAATTGAAATTTGCTTAGGTTTTTTTTTTAATTTGCTGGTCAGCGTCAAGTTGTGTTGATTGAAATATGATTACCGTAACAATTATGGCTTTACACATTAGAATCACCAATACAGCTCCTTAAGTTAGAATTGGCCTCAAATGTCATGATTTCGTGAAATAGCCATTCAATAGGGTAATATGAACTTAGTACCTATTGATGATTTTTATATAATTATAATTCTATAAATAAATATTTGTTACGGTCGCGAATCATCTTTAGATCAACATACAACCTGATATACGGCAAATTGCAAAAAAACGTAAGAAAATTCCGACGTTTTCGCCACAGTAGTCAATTTTGTGGTAGTTCAATACAAAATTAAGGAAAGAAAGCAATTACTTAAATAGGTTTGATTTAAAATCGGAAATTCAAAAAGACTTAGTGGAAGGATTTTTTATTAGTATACTTTACTGTTTTTGGGTAAATTGTATAAAATCAAGCAAGTATTAGATTTAGAGTGACGTCACTTTATTTTTCGAATTATTCTCAGAAAGCCCTTTTATTTGATATCCATATTGTAGGATTGCATTAAAATAACTAATCCGCCATCTTGGGTGTTCCGCCATGTTAGATTTAGAATAACGTCACATAGCTCACTAGGCATTGTCATCCAAACTAAATGTGTATGCAAAATTTCAGCTGAATCAGTTGAAGATATCTGCTTCAAAATTGAGTTGCAAGGTTCCGACCGAACAAACGTAGTTACATACATACATACATTGCAAGTTAAATGAAAGCTTGTAAAAATAGGTAATTTTCTTTTATTTTGTCTAGGTCTAGCCGTTTGAGAGGCGTGACGCAGAGGCTTTTAAACGGATTAAAAAGATTCTTTTTCGGATTGTTTGGGTTTTGATTAAAAGATAAATTAGTTTTATGGCTTTCTTTATTTCTCTTGGGATTAGTCTTAACATTGCATATAATATATTCTTGTGACTATGTTTCTCTTGTGCTAATATTTGTCTACAACATATTGTGTCAGAATGGTGTGGTCATATTTACGGTGGTGCAAACTGAACAAGATTCTCCATGGGACCTACATCGTTATCGCGAAAAAAATATCAAAATCTCGACCCAAATTTATGGGGCGGCTGATTTTTTTTTCGCGATTACGATGTTGCAGGTCCCATGGAGTAAGTTGTTCAGTTTGATAGTCTGTATCACACCCTAAAACGTCAAAAATGTATTGTTAAATAGTCGCTAATCACCATTTAACTTTAAGCAACGTTTGTGAATAAAGGGGATAAAGTCTTGGAAACCCATTGACAGATAAAGTCTGCAAACCTGTTGTTAAATTAAATTCTTTCTCCAATTGTTAGATTAAATTCTTTTTCCAATCCTTCCAAACGATTTAATCTTCTCTCAATAAACAACTCACGCACACAAAACACTCACATACATATTCATTCTCCTAAATAAAATCCGATTTTTCGCGATTTAAAGCAACAAGACAAAGGTATAAACCAATTTCAACGTTCCCGCGTTTCCCGATACCCGCATTGTTTGGAACCCGATAACTTAAATGAAAAGCAACTTTTGATTGTTCAGGGTACCGTGAACAATTTACGGATAGAAAAACGTGCCGAGTCCGATTTTAGCCCGGAAAAACTGTAGGTACGAGCAATTTTTGAAGCTTTGCAAAAGCAAACAAGTAACGAATATAGTTTCAGTGGAAATTGTATGGGTTTGTACATAACTTTGTTTTGAAGTTTGAGTTCGAGTTTTTTTACTAGACTGCATTTATTTTTGTGTTCATCCTGGATGGTGTTTTCAGTTTTTTTATGGTGTATTTGTTTTGTTCTGTTAAATTGTTGGAAGAGACAGTGATTGAGGTTTAGATGGTGGGAACCTATAACTAAAAGCTTTACCTGGCTTAAATATGATTTATTTATTTATTTTATAATTTATGCACATCAAGATACTACAATCTGTCAAATTTCTTTAATAGTTTTTTAACTTTATCGCTAAAGTACCTATAAGGTTCAAAGTTGATTGGGAAAATTTGACAATTTCCGGTAGCTTGACGGGCTGACGTCTGTACTTTCAGACACTAGTCCACTACCGCCACGGTAAAATATATAGGGATATGACATAACAAACGTATTAGTTATGTAGGTACTTGTTTTTATTAGGTAATTTCGCAGTAAGCAGTCACGGGTTGGATTTGCAAATGTTCTTTTTGCTTTCTAGAAATAAATCGTCATCGTTATAGCAGTGCCATTTTTTGTCTTATAGGAAAAACAGATGCTCAAAATGTTCTCATTGACGATTAGTACTGACTATTCAAAAATAATGTAAGAAAGAAAGAAAGAAAAAAACAGAAAATACGTTTATTTGCGGCAAACTTGACACAGAAAAAAAAAACAAAAAGGAACAAGTTGGGGCTTCACATTCACGCAAAACGGCCATCGTTCAGCATAATGGTACGACCCTATGCGCAGATCCCCAGCGCTGGTTTTCAGCGACAGCCGGCGTTGATGTGATGACGTCAACGGGTGCAGTATAGAGTTATATGAACACAATAAGAGATAAACCAGCAAAATAAATAGACAATAGAGAATACCTGGTTCTAAATGTTTGTATGTGGTATCTCTTAAAAATGAATATAATTGCTGTTCATTAGAATAACATTGAATAGTTACTACAAAACTCTCTTGAACTCGTATAACAATAACCAAAATTGTTTGAGTACCAACAAAAATTTTACGCCGCTATTTTCTCACTTTTTATCGGCAATATCATGGAATAAACTCTTAAAGTGCGGATTATATCCAACTTTAGTATCATATTAAAACGAGTTGAAGGAAAACTTCGGCCGGCAGGACCAGAATACTTGAGTAGGTCTGTGACAAGTGAGGACCACAGAGTAATGAGGTAATGGAGAACGGGGCCTCACATTATTCAATAGTTTATTTGCATTCTACAGTGTTTCCGTGGGCCCGTGGCTAAATAATAACAGCCGCACAGGTCGATCGATCAGGTTAAACCACGCTTGCCGCGGTTGGTTAGTGGATGGGTGACCACCTTTACTTACCGTGATCCCTCCGTGCCTCGGAAAGCGCGTTAAGTCGTTGGTCCCGGCTGTTATTCGTGGATCTTTGACAGTCGTTACGGGTAGTCAGAAGCCCGAAAATCTGACAACCACTCTTACCAAGGGGTATCGTATTACCCAGTAACAGATAGGCAGTCGCTCCATGTAAAATACTGGTATTCAGCTGCATCTGGTTAGACTGGAAGACGACCCTAACCATAGTTGGCAAAAGGCTAGGCAGATGATGAATGTTTCCGTGGTAACTTAATATTAAATGTGATGATTTTGGAGCCTGTCGAGCACTGCAAAGTAGTAAAAATCCCTAGCTAACCGCCCATTTGTTAAAAATCCAAGATGCAATATTGAAAAGTGTCAATCTTTAAGAAGATTAGGTATCACGTGGGAACGACAACTGCCCAATAATTTGCTAAATCGTGAATTTGCAACAGTCACTACGTTTGAAGACGTTTCATGATTGCATTTTGTTATTTGAAGCAACCGAGCCTTTTCACATAATTTTGTTGGTCCTCTACTTTACACTCGCACACACCATTCGTCTTGTCTCGTTCTGAAAGAAATAGATAAAAATAGTTCATGCCGTATAAAAATATTAAGTCAGTCAGCGAAGTGATAGCAGGCTGTCTACTCGGGGTACGAAGGACGTACGACGTACTAACATTTAAGTATCGTCACTCATGGAAAATTGATTGTACACAGCATCATTTGATAACGATGTCCCATTGTTTATTATTCCGCCAATGTGCGATGTGTTTGTTTCAGTTGTCGATTGCATTCACAAATGATCGCTCCATTTGCTAACCACTCCACGGTCACAATGGAGGGTACTTATTATCGTGTCAAGTTTTCCTATGTATTCAGGCCGAGTAATGTCTATCTATGGTGTCATGCCAGCCGTAGCCAGCGTAATTATGACTGCGAAAATGTCTTAGGACTTGTTATTTCTGAAAAGGGAAATAGAAAGAAAGAAAATACGAAGTATTCCCGTTTGAGCACCTATTTTTAGAGCACCTACGTTTATTTGCAGTAAACATGACGCAGAGGAAGAGTGTTTTTATGATTTTACAGTTCTTTTATTACTTATTCACACCCAAAGTTACGTTAAAAATAGGAAGAAAAACGAATCTTTGTTGGCTCATAACTTTTTAATGACTTTTGATTTTACTATTCTGTTTCCGTACAGACAACATTAATAATAAGACAAAACGATATCATGTTTAACTTTGGATGCACAATGTCAAACAGTGGAGTAATTCTCTCCCGAAGTTTATATTGAAAAAATATCGCACCTTAATTTTTCATATAGTCTAACGTATTCACGGCTTCTTTTTTCTGTAGATAGAATTTCGTGCTTTCTTTTTTTTTCACAAAAAAAAAAATATATCATCGGTCAAGAAACTGCTTCTTTCTAAATATTGTAAACGGTTCAGTTTTGATATCTACATTAGGTATCGCGCATTCATCAACTTTCCCGCGCGCACTAAGGACAGATATCGACGTGTAAATCCGCTCCGCAATCCGCGATACGCGGTGCATACTCAGGACTCATACTTTTACAGAAAAGAACAAGTTGGGAGAGAAAATGCGTCATATCAACGTAAAACGACCATCGCTCAGCATACTTAGAGCAGACAGAGGTTTTCAGCGACAGCCCGGCGTTGACGTGATGACGTCAACCGGTGCAGCATATGATAAGATAAAAAAACCAAAATAAGAAATAATAAGTACACAATATCTAAAAAAAACCTTTATTTTTGTTCCGGGCTGGAAAATCTTCTTGGATTTCCTCCGCCCTGGGTTGGGCGGAGGGGTCTGTCAGCTGGCTAAAAACCACCCCGGTGTTCCCCCTTCCAACACTTGGACCGGGGATCATGGGAACTTGTGCCCCTTCCACGATCCTCGGTGAAAAAAAAACCCTATCCTAACCTAACCTAGAAATGCGTTTGTGTAGGTTCATTTTCCTGTGGTTCAATAGGTATGCTTTTACTTTTAGACTTTTAGAAAAGTGAGCTAATAATTTTACTTTTTTGGTGATTACCTTCTTTCTGGTATCAATAGTAACCTACCTAACATATTTGAAAGAAGTTAATAAATAAGGGCAAATAATTCATTCGGCTTAATTAATTAATTTATAATTTAATGAATTAAAGACATTGAGTACGAGACGCTTGTCGTGATTAATCACGAAAAGCATCTCGCACTCAATTTTATAAAAAAAAACAAGTAATTAAAAAAACAAAAAAACCCGACTGCGGTAAAAAAATTAAGTTAAAAAGAACTGAAATCTAAAAACAAGGCCATTTGAAATTAAATAAGAGTTGGAAGCAGGCGGGACCCATACCATTTTTTTATTATATTTTCAAACTCATTTGGGTCCAAATCCGTTCATTCGTTTAGAAGTTACGAGAGAACAAAGAAACGGACATACTTACATACATACAGGTCCAACACATAACCCTCCTTTTGGGCTTCGCCGCAGTCGGGTAAAAATACAAAGTACTTACCTAGATAGGTATAAAATAAAGAAAACAAAAATATCCTTGAAATAAAATTACCCAAAAAAAAAGCAATTTGCTACATACAATCTATACATATAATAAATCTGTAGAAGGGTCAATTCTATACATTGAAAATATTGAAAAAATAAATAGCGGGGGGTGTTGCTGGATCGATACCAAACCCAAATATGTGATTAAAAAATTTTTTGTCTGTCTGTCTGTCTGTCTGTCTGTATATGCAGGCATCACGTGAAAACTAACGGTTCGATTTCGATGAAACTTGGTATAATTATACCTTATTATCCTGGGCATAAAATGGGATACTTTTTATCCTGGAAAAATACGTAGAAAAAAAAATCTTATTTTTCAGTTTTATTCATAGACGTTGTTCTGTAGAACCGCGAACACACGTTGCATTACCCGCAGTGGATAATTTTCCATTTCAATTTAAGAGAATACAGTTTCCTGTAGCTTTGTGTTACACCATGACAATAAATAAGGCTCAAGGTCAGACCCTAGGAGTTGCTGGCGTAGATCTTACCGCGAGTTGTTTTTCACACGGGCAACTTTACGTAGCTCTTTCCCGTGTGAGCAGTCCAAGAAATCTTCATGTTCATATTCCGGACGAGCTCACTAACAATGTTGTGTATGCTGAAGCTCTCAATTAACTTTCTGTCGCATTGTCACGATCACTTTTTTATTATTGCAAACTTTTCGTCACTGTCAGTAATTTACTGCTACATGCTACTTATCAAGGTCGGAATTACTATGAAAAAAATACTTACTACAGAACGCGAGCTCAACAGCAGTAGCTCAATAGAGGGATCTCCTTAATTATTATAGGCTTAGCCGTATTTGGGTCCAATAGATATTTATAAGATGTCATTGTCAGAGTTACTCAAAATGGAGAAATAAACAATCCACGCGAAGACCGACATCCGCGCGGACGGAGTCGCGGGCGGAAGCTAGTCTAAAAATAAAACAATCTCCATGAAGTACACATACATAAAAAAAAAAAAACATTTGAAAATTGAAAAAAGAATACTGTTTCCAAAGAAAACAGACACTGACCTATCGTGATTAAATTGAACGTATGATTTCTAGGGTCCAAGGATCCCGGATCGCTGTTCGTGCAAAAAAAAGAAGCGGCGAGGGATCTTGGGGTCATATTTACGATACGATACGGCCGTAGGCGCAACCTTATTACTTAAAACATGACGTGAATAAGGATGAAGATGGTGGTAATGTTGTTAGGAAATGAGGTTGGTTATTGATAAATGAGTTAGGAAATAGAATGAATGAAAATGTCTGAAGTTTTTCCAAAGAATATTCAATTTGTAAGTTCTGAAAACCCTTCGATACCATAACGAGGATATGATTTCACTTAGCAGATTTTTTTATTAGTAAGGCCAATTACTTAGATAGAGACACTACTAGCTAATTTGTTTCTTTATACTTATTATGTAAAATAAGTACAGCAACTTCAAAGATCATCTTAAGCAGATAAATGATGTTCTGGTTTTCAATATCTGATATGTCAAGTATTAGGTATACCATGTTTTTTACATTTCTATGGGTATACCTATGTTGTTGTTGAGTTGTCTTTGTGACGACCCGATTACCTAATGGAATAAATATGAAAAATAAAGTTGTCATGGCATAAAATATGTATATTCGATATTGAAAAACTATATTCGATACGTTACTTAAATATTTTTAATATTTGACATACAAAAACTGTCAAACTGCAAATGTTGTCTACTCCTCAGAAATAAAAATAAGCCGAGGGTTAATAATCTGCCCTAAAACAATTGTTAACTAATGAATAAAACGCACCACGATTACGATACGAATATACGATACGTACGTACATTACGTAGCTTTCATCAAAACGATCTGGTTGAGTTTTTAGATCAAGTGTCACAATGTATCACGAGTTATCCGAACGATCACTTTCTGTTAACTGGTGACTTTAACATTAGGAATGCTCCTCAGTGGTCATCTGCGGGACCGGGAGCTTGTGCTACACTGGGAGTTAATTGTACTGATGGCCTAGTTAACGCTTTATCGGGATTTTTATCTTTTAGTAACCTCGGATAATATAATGTGGTTTCAAATAAAAATGATAGGCAGTTGGACCTTGTGTTTAGCAGCTGTGACTGTATAGTATTTCATTCTAAGTTTCCTTTAGTGCAGGAGGATGACCACCACCCTGCCCTTGATATTTCTCTGGTTAACTTATTTCCTGAAACCCTACGTTCTCCACGAAGTACAATCTACTATTTTTTCCGAGGTGCAAATTATGATGAAATCAATATTGCCTTGTCTCAGGTGGATTGGCATGGTATATTAGATAGCGTTCACGATATTAACGAGTCCGTAACAAAATTCCATAATATTATTGATAAAATAGTCAGAGAGCTGGTTCCTGTAAAAAAAGCTGTTGTTCAAAATAGGTACCCTTTATGGTATTCACCATTGATAAAAATCATCAAAGAGAAACTAAGTATCATACAAAATGGAAACGTAACGGCAATTATAGTGATTATTGCAGCTTTGCCCTTCTGAGAGACAGGGCAAAAAGGGTCAGTATGGATTGTTACGAATCATTTATTGCAAGGTCAGAAGACAATATTTAAAACAATTGCAAATACTTTTGGACCTATGTGAAATCTAAAAAGTCGTCAAATACTCTGCCAGATAACTTGTTCTTAGGAAATATAACCTCCTCCGATGGTAAAGAGATTAGTGACCTTTTTAACCTCTCTGCTCGACTAGATTTTGACATATGACATACCAGCTGACTCGACGGGATGTTGCGAATTACGTCATGATTTTCAGGAATTTACTTCAACTTTCAGCATTCGAATTTATTAAGAAAAATAAGTTACCGCGCCTATTTGGACAATAAGCTTGTGGCAAATATCTTTAATTATATGCTGATGTCGGTCAAACCGCGTCATTCTACTGCGAAAAATGTATAAAATAGATATTACTACACCTATCCAAAAGGTAGGCATCTTAAAATCACTGAAAATATATACATAAACCACATAATCTCTTGATGAAAATATCCAAAATGGAAAAATAAAGATATTGTCATTCTCTCTGCATTCTTACTTTTACCATTTTTCATACGTAAGCTACATAAAAAACATGATCAAATCTTGATAAAAATTACTTAAATTGTGTTGCGGCGTGACACTTCTTAGTGCTGACAATCCACCCAATTTTGTTATTTCGATTAAAAAATGTCTTAAAGCATAATCGATAATCGGTATTTAAAAAAAAATAAGAATTTGTAGAAATTGAATAAAAACTTTTTGGTATATTTTTCATGAATTAATTATTTATTTAAATATAATCATTTTATTTTAATAAGTACAGTGTGGATAGGCGTGTAACTTTTTATGGTTCCCTACGTCCGAATGAAAAAACGGAACCTTTATAGAATCACTCGTGTGTCTGTCTGTGTAGGTCTGTCACAACCGATTTGTTTCGAATCTACTGGACCGATTAAGTTGAAATTTGGTACACTTATAAATTTCTGTGACTCGAACATGACCGTGTAACATAAATAAATTAATTTATAATATGGGGTCACTTTTTGGGGTCACATTAGAAAATTTAAAAAGCTTTGCATACTGTAGGTACCGTGTGATATATCAAATGAAAGGGCTTGTAGTGAGGGTCACAAATATATTTTTATAAGACCACTGAGACTAAAATAAAAAAAAAATACAAAATATAGTTCTGTGATTATAGATTCCAGGAGATCCTATCAGAAGTCTGGTCTTAAAATAACATAGCAAATCTCTCAATATACTGCGACAAAACATGTTCGGAATGTTGGGGATGTTATATTCAATTTAAAGTTGTTATTAGGGTTCCGTACCAAAATGGTAAAAAGCAACCTTTTTTTTTTGGGTGGGAAATCATCATATGACCCCTCCCGCTCTGGGCGGAAGGGAGCGTCAGACTCTTGCTGACTAAACCTACCAGTGTTTCTTCCCTAGCCCTTTGTGTTCCGAGCCAGGGTAACCCTTGCGGACAATCCCGCTGACCCGGCAGGCTTCGGCCCTGGCGGGTACTTTCCACGCGCGCCTCAAAGAGATGTCAGCATCACGTGAATAAGGAACCCATATGTTGCGACTCAGTATGTCCGTCTGTCACAGCTGGATATCTCAAGAACTACTAAAGCTATCAACTTGAAATAGTTTTAGGTGACGTTTGCCCAACTATTTTGCAAACAAGAAAGAAATAAAAATATTTTTTTTTTTTTTACAACCGGGACTGAAAAGGGTTTTGAAAAATTCGAAGTGGGGCTACTAAGGTATGTGGGGTATCAAGAAAGAGCGTAGTTTGCACATTCTCAAACATTTTTTTAAGCCGCATGTTTTTTGACTTTTGATAAAAATGTAAAAAAAATACCGTTTCCCCTTTATCTCCGAAGTTTGCATAGAGAAAATCCTGATATTATTCTATGTGATAGAAGTTTATGTAACGATTACAGGAAAAATAAAACGATGTCTCTAAATCGCACACTCTTTCAGAAATCATCAACAATAAATACATTAGTTCCACTATCGGTCATGAGATAGCGCTGACCTAAAACTGCAATATTCTACACCGCAGCGTGCAGTGTTAAAATTCTCTGAAGCATAATAGGTCTCACCGATGAAAATTTAAAAACATAATATGGTACGGAACCCTCGGAGAGCGAGTCCGACTCGCGCTTGCTTGTTTTTTTAATGTTATGCTTAAAACACTTGTTATAAAAATATGATTTTTTGGCATTTTTAATCTCAAATAGCAGCCAAGGGGGTTAATTGCAGAGTTTCGCTGTAATAGTAAGAAATGCTCAATATGTTATTCCCCTAAAAGTGACACAGGGCCGTTGCGGGTGACGTCAACATCGAAAGGGATAAGAAAACAGTAAGTACTTTTCTTTTCTGGCCGGCACTTTAATTTTTGGGTGCGTTATGAATGATGAGTTTATGAAATACAAACTTATTTTTTCAGTCGATCAAATTAATGATGAGCATTGTGTGTGCATGCGTAAATATTCAACCCAACTACCGAACTATTCACTGTGCGTGGTCCGACATAAACAAGGCCAGTTTTTAAAATTACGTTGGGTTAGTACCACAAAAAAAAAACAATTTCTCAAGTAAACTATTAAATACAAAACTGTCCAAGTGCGAGTCGCACTCGCACACGAAGGGTTCCGTATCACAAGGCAAAAACGCCAAAAAAACAGGAATGTTGTATAGGAGCCGCCCCTTAAATATTTATTTTATTCTGTTTTAGTATTTGTTGTTAAAGCGGCAACAGAAATACATCATCTGTGAAAATTTCAACTGTCTAGCTATCACGGTTCATGAGGTACAGCCTGGTGACAGACGGACAGACGGACAGTGGAGTCTTAGTAATAGGGTCCCGTTTTTACCCTTTGGGTACGGAACCCTAAAAACTACCAAGTTCATACAACTAATAAAACATATTGAAATGTAAAGTGATTGCGGAATGGACCCAATTTATCCAATTAATTTATCATCATTCCCAAACTTTTGTTAAGCCTACCTAGAAAATATATACTGGGCATTCTGTAGCAAACTATTGGAAAGTATCAAAAATAAATAATTGTACATTTTATAAAAATAATTTGAAGCGGCGAGCGCATTCCGAAGATAAATTCAAATATAGAACCAATTCGGCGCGAAATTCAATGAATGACTATGGTCAAAGGCCCTCAGTTATTGACTCAGTTTTAATATAATGTCCAAAAAACTATTATAATTACATTAAAAAATCATAAATCATTGTTATAAACAATGCTTTTTATATTAAAATTATTTTATTTTAATTTCTGAGTATCGATTTCCGACATTCGACATATTAATTACTCGAGTCAATCGAAATTAAAAAAAAAATCGTTTATCATAATCGCTTTCACACATCATTACGATAAAAAAAAACAATAATGGACGGCGATTCTGAACACAAATTGAGTAGTGGTAATGAATAATACGTGTTATTGGACCCTGTGTTTCAATATTACGTTAAGATTTGGGCATTGTCGTGTTGTTTATAATATTTTCAATAATATTTGTCTCATTTTAAATCTTATCTACATGTGTATGTGTGACATTTGTGAAAAGTAAAAATGTAAACACGCACGTTTGGCGCGAAACTTCGACATTAGATATCAAAAAACTTCATTACCGCTACTTATTTAACTTGGGCAATGGATGAATTCGTCAAATAATTAAATGATGTATGCCCCACTGCCCCTGTGGTGGAGTTTGGATGTTCGAAATTCCCATTTTTTATATTTTTTAGCCTCGACCACCTCTGTCAACAAAATAACGATTATCGCATTTACAGACTTAAATTTAATAAAGGTAAATTAATAAGCTTGCGCGCTAAGTATGCAATATTTATTGGCGTTAACGTATGAGTTTTTTATCCAACTCTCTTAATTAACGCACATTCATAAGATTTGATGGGTAGCATAATGAAAATTTACATAATCAATGAAGAGTGTCGTATGTCGTAATTCCTGGGTCCAATGGGACCCAGTACCGAGCCGGCGGAGGTTCGTGTGTTCGGGTCCATTCGGGGGCGCTACCGAACTATACGGTTAATGTACACTTTCACTCAGTTTTCGAAAAACACAATGACGTGTCTATGTCGTCATCTTCTTCGTCTGACGACTATTCTAATGCTTTAAATCTTAGCAATTTATTTATTCCATTTAATACCATTGTAAAGTATATCAAATCTCTGGATGTAAACAAGGGCAGTGGCCCTGATGGAATTCCACCAGTGTGTCTGCTGAGATGTTGCAAAAATATTGCGCTTCCGTTATACCTACTTTTTAACTCCTCATTGCAATCTGGTACTATGCCCTTGGCTTGGAAACGTTCTTACGTTGTACCTGTATTTAAGAATGGCGACAAGCATGACATTAAAAATTACCGGCCAATTTCTAAGTTGAGTGTTATACCTAAACTCTTTGAGCGAATCGTCTGTGAGTTAATAACACCCTTATTAAAGCCACTTATAATATCGAGGCAACATGGATTTGTTTCAAAAAAATCAACTGAGACAAACCTCTGCGAGTATATTGACTACTTAGCCACGGCCATGGATAATGGTCACCAGGTAGATGTCGTGTATACCGATTACTCAAAAGCATTTGATAAAATTTCTCATAATCTGTTAATTCAAAAACTTGAGTATATCGGTATACATGGCGATCTACTTCGATGGCAAGAATCTTATTTGAGGGAACGCAGTCAAGCAGTTACGGTGAAGGGATATTGCTCATTCTTTGTGCCTGTTACGTCTGGCGTGCCCCAGGGCTCGCACCTCGGACCTTTATTATTTAATTTATATATAAATTACTTATTCAATATATTTAAACATTCTAAATTTATTCTTTATGCAGATGATAAGAACATTTATAAAACTACTACTAAACTAGGAGATTGTCTAGAACTACAAAATGATATTAACAACCTGTGTGATTACTGTAATAATTGTTTGTTCCTTAACGTAAAAAAATGCAATATTATAACATTTTCTAGAAAGACGAACTCGATAAAATACAACATAAGATCAATAATGATCCTATTAATAGAGTGACCGAGGTACGGGTTGGGGTCCAACTTGATAGTAAACTTATCTTTAACTCTCAAATTACCACTATGACCAACAAGGCATTTCGCATGTTGGGATTCGTACTGAGAGTTAGTAAGGATTTCAAACATAAGTCAACATTGATACTTCTTTATAAGACACTTGTTAGGTCGATTCTTGAATATGCTTCAGTGGCGTGGATCCCTAGTATGCAGTTTATATTGAACAAATCCAAAAATTGCAAAATAAATTTACTAAGCATTTGAATTGGCGATTTAGCTTTGGAACTGATCATACAACTGGGCTTCAGAAATTGAAGGAACGTCGTGCAAAGCGAGATCTAGTTTATTTATATAAAATTATTAGAGGCCAATTGGACTCCCCTTATCTTCTCAGCAAAATAAGTTTTGGATGTCCACGCTTAAATGCACGCAAAAGAAATCTCTTCCAAATTGGTTTCTCCCAAACCAGTTATGGTAAGAATACTTTTATTAAAAGAGCATGTCGTCTGTACAACGACACAATTTCATTAAAAGCAAATCAAGATTTAGATATTTTTCACCTTTCTCTACCCAAATTCAAATTTTATATAAGAAATATTTTGGCATCGAAATTTAAATAATATTATTGTTGTATGTTATATAATAATAAATTCTAAATTCTGTAAAATTTTAACGGTGTGAACTTCTGGTTGTTGTTACACTTAGGTACATATAATTAAGTTGTATAGTAATCTGGAAACTGTTTCTGGATTGTGTTGAACTATTTGTATACATATATTTGTTATTGCATCTGTTTATTTCCCAAATAAAAAAAAATAAAAAAAAATGTACATACAGTCACCAGGCATAAGTCGGGTATACCTCGACCAGTCGGTTACTCAATAAAATTTTCCACCCGCATCATTCTTTCAAAGCTGTAACATGGAAAGGATGATAAAAGATTAATCCTAGCATGTCATAACCCCGCCTTGATTGCAACGGTTCTTCATCGAAAGACTTCCTTCGATTTTAGATATCGGATATTCCGATCACGAAGTCCTTATGAATATCTAATAAGAATCGATAACTGCTCATTGACAATCGAGTTGTCGACACTCGATGAAGACGTCAAGTTTTCATAAGGACTCCCTTTTATCGTGAGTGCCTATTTAGGATTTTGTAGACGGTTAAGTATACGTTCTTTTTCAGAATAGGGTTTAACGGTTAATAGACGATTATGTATAGTCGTGCCTCGGAAGGCACGTTAAGCCGTTGGTCCCGGCTGTCATTCGTGGATCTTTGACAGTTGTTACAGATAGTCAGAAGCCCGAAGGTCTGACAACCAGTCTTACCAAGGGGTATCGTATTACTCAGTAACTGGGTTGTAGAGGTCGGATAGGCAGTTGCTCCATGTAAAATACTGGTATTCAGCTGTATCCGGTTAGACTGTAAGCCGACACCAACATGGTTGGGAAGAGGCTAGGCCAATAATAAGGCAGATGATGATGAGACGATTATGCATTATTTTTTTTCTATAGGTTCTTTCAATTTGGTTGAGGCAAATTATTTTTATTTTGAACATAAAACATTAATTCACGCTTTCTAGGCAGAAAATACAGAACGCTATCTGCTACGATCGTCACATACTTCTTTTGTTTCGTTCATACATATCGACGGCGAAGTGCCAATACCTCCTACCTGAATTTTTCTAAGTGTATTTTTAGTTGCAACAGCATTCAATTAAAATTTTGAAATATGTACCTCCCGACTAAACCAACGCAACGTGTCTATTTTTGAACGTTTTTTTTTTTCAGTTTGTGTAAATTTTTGACTTTGTCAGTTAGTAGGTATTGGCACTTCGCCCGTCGATATGAAGATCAATTCCCAGAAAAAAACGATCAAAATCTAGTTGCTGTCTCGGCAATCACACACAATCAATGTCAAAAACTTGTCAAAAATGTAAGAAAATTAGAAGTCCTTTTGACAGATTGAGACTGACATCAGACTGTGAACGTTCTTAAAATTACGAGAATTGCCCCTCTGGTCATACACGCACGTCGGTTGCGAGTGCTACGTACAGACGCCAGCACATCAAGCTACCTGAAACTGTCAGATTTTCCCAATCAAGTTTGAACCTTATGCTTTAGCGATAAAGTTCAAAATCTATTAAAGAAATTTGACAGATTGTAGTAGGTTGATGTGCTGGCGTCTGTACCTGAAGTTTCTGATGAACATTTCCAATGAGGTCACAGGTGCTTCTCCCGGCGTTTCCACTCACATCGGCCTTTTGTTAGTCGCCTTTTATTCATCCTCTCAAAATGTCCAAACCATCTTAGGATCTATTAAACTTTATCGCAAAATAAGGTTCAAAGTTGATTGGGAAAATTTGACAGTTTCAGGTAGCTTGATGTGCTGGCGTCACTACATATTGGAAAATAAAAATTAACAACATAGACAAAAGCAATAATATTTTTTAACATCTACTACTAAATTCAGCAAAAACATTTTTAATAAACTAGCTCCAACACAGCAACGAAAAATCAGAACGTCCAACATAAAATGTGCAACTTCGAATCTCACTCCAACTTTGTTTATATTTTACTTTTTACAACTGGCAACGTTAAAAATGCTCCTACATTGAACGCAGCCCATTCAGAGAGTGAGACGGACGTCCGGGACGTGAAATACGTCTCTGTTTATGTGTTCGTTACTTGAATAGTCGTGACTGTATTGGCAGGCAAGAGTTAACGAATAAGTTCTGGAAGCGTCCTCTTTACAATCAATTAGGAAAAATGTAATTAGCTGTTCAATTCACAAGTGTCATTCTTTGACAGTTGTTATTCAAATCACATTTGACAAGTTTTCTTAATAATTGACGTAGGCTATAATTTCTCCTTTTATGAAGTATGACAGTTGGTGATAATTTATTAATATTACAATCTAACTTACTAGCGAATACCTAATTTAAATAATTATGTAAACAAAAATAAAGTCAAACAACTTTCATTCCACTTTTAAAATCTGGTGGTTAGTGCCAATTTGATTGGCTCCTAAATCTTGTCATATCCAATGTTATGTAATTTTATTGGTTCTGCTCTTTAACTAGAAACGAAATGCATACAAATTATTGTTAAAGTATCATTAACAAACTGTTTCTGATAACGAGGGTTAAAGCAATTTGGACACTGTAGTGTAGATACGTTCCATCACTACAAACTGTACGCGAGTGCCATTCGGGGACTGAAAATAACATTACAAAATTTTGTTTCAGTGCGGTTAGTAGAAGTGCTCAGGTGCGGTTCCTGCAAGTGCGGTAGAAATCAGTGCTCTGAGTGGAATACCTCGTTTTAAATACCTAAATAAAACTTCTAAGCATTCACCTGACACTTCCATTCGCTACTATAAAAAACTTCAAGCAACTTTGTTTACTTCTTGTGCGCTGTCTTCAAAAACAGTCATCATTGGATAGTTTTTATTTTCGTCTCAGTTTCGTAATATTAGTTCTAGAATAGACTCAAAAGTTTTTTACTTCGTTATAAACGAGATAGTAGGAGGAGTATGTAAGGACCGTAGCAGTTGACATTCTATAGTTTCTACCTACCCCCATGGGAGGAAGGCGTAAGTTTATGTATTTATGTATAAAGACATTATACTACTACAGTCAGTGTGTCCGTACATTTTCTGCGTGCTTCGTCGACTTTTATACATCGGTCAAACACGCACGTTGGTTGCGTGTACTACGCTCTTGACCTTCATGAAGGACAAGACCAGTAAGTTCGGTGTTATGTGTGGTAACATCTGCGTCATCTTTGTGTAGTTTTTCTAGGTCCATTTTGGAATGGCCTTGTAGACTGTAGATTTGTAGACCATTTTATATTTTGTTATTTATTTATCCATTTATTTCAGACATCAAGGCCCATATAAATACATACAATAGAATATTAATATGACTTAAAAATACTATAAATACATACATTATAATTACACTAAAAACTTACAACTAAAAACTAACGCACACGAAGTGTCTGCGTCGTGTTTCGCTGACTGGTGTCATGTAGCCGGCCACGAAACTGGCGGTACACAACACCCTTCGGCCAAAACTCTTCCTTGAGGAACTTCTGCTGTGCACCTGGTACTTGTTGACAGGCCTACAGTGTCCTCCCAAATCTGTTAACATTGTAATTTGAAAACATTGTAAAAGCCAATTATTTTTAAAAAGTAACCGTGGAGTTTCTTGCCGGCGCTTCTCCATAGGAAACGACCAATAAAATTGGCACCGTGCACCTACCTTCTGACGTGTAGGTAATAAGTGCCCATGTAGGTTTATGTGAAATAATAGTAATTCAAAGTACGTCAGTCAAGCTTAAAATAGTGTTGCTCCCGAGGTGGACAGGTGACTTTTTATCACCCTCTATGAAAAAATAAGTAAGAGTAACTTATGAATAAGAATAGTATCTACGTTTATTTATTCACATACAATTACTTGAGGAAGACATACTTATTTTTGATAAAACTAAGTAAAATCCTAATTTGAGTAAACAATTTTATTACGAACGAAGGCGGAATGCTTTTCGCGCGTCTTTTATTTTTCACAAACTTTTTTTTTAATTTAGCTCGCGCGCGTTTTTCTTTATCATACAGCCTGTTACTTGTTCATACAATGTTCGTGTTTGACCTCTTTGGTGATTGGAACTTTTAATAACAATATCTACATTCCAAATTCAAATCACTTTTAGTTCCTTTTTTTAGAGCTATTTTAGTCCCTGTTTATGAAGAATACACTAGTCTTTTTGAGTAGATGTGATAAAAATATTTCATAACATTGTGTTACCTAAACCCACGTAAGTCACGCTTTTTTTTACACAGAAAAGCGTGACTTAAGTGCAAACGAGCTATAAAATAATACACGATACGTGGGACTTGAGTATAGGCAGTCTATTAATGCACGGCGTTGAGCTGTTGAGCACATGATTTTAATTTTGAATGTTCGCTCCTAATTCCAAAGATAGCTGCACAATTATTATTCCATTTTTATTCTCGACACCTAAATAAATTGAAATCTGTGTGGGAATTTTAATTAAATTAATGTGTAATTTCATACTTCTGTTTGGGTAACACTTTTAATCTCTGTTGAAAAGGGTCTAATATTTTTGTTCAACTTTGCGTTTCATACCTTATTGTGGTAAACCTTTTTATTGTGCAAACATTTACTTACCAGCTTTATTTAAAGGATAATGAAACCATGTTTGGTCCTAAAATGGGTTGCTGTAATTGGCTGTGCTGATAAGCTAAAATTTACCTCAATAGTTTTAGATTTATTTGTTATATAAGGTACTAATCTAAACTAATAAGGGATGCTTTTAGACGCCTCCTCGTGTAGTGAAGTTTGTTCTACCAGTTACTCAACTGAACCGAGCGCTCGGCGCATCCTGGACAGTCACACCCAACACCTTATTTCACTGGCCAATTCTTCTCTTGCGGTGGTAGGGCTAACGCCCGCCTGGTTTGCGACCACCCTCCCACCGGAGTCCGGCGTCAAGTAGCCTGCTGTGTTTCGTCGATGCGTGGGTGTTCGAGTGCCTTAGGCATCTTCTGGGCACGCTCGTTCCATCATAGACCTCATCCATCGCTTTCCATCAGGCGTGATCGAGGTCAAGAGCGGGCCCATTCAGGAATAAAAAATAAAAAATATCTTCTTATATAAATATGATTTGTACAGTGATGCAAAATCATAGGTAAAATAACTGTGAAAGGACTGTACGGACGCCAGCACATCAAGCTACTACAATCTGTCAAATTTCTTTAATAGATTTTCAACTTTATCGCTAAACCATAAGGTTCAAAATTGATTGGGGAAATTTGACAGTTTCGGGTACCTTGATGTACTGGCGTCTGTACAGTAGGCTCCAGAAGTCCATAATCAAAGTTACGAAGCAATAGCTTGGACGTTTAGTTTGACTTACGACCTTCTTATAATGAGTAGTTTGACACACACACCCGCATATTACTCGAATAATCACGCTATTGAATATTATAGTTCCGTGTCATGTTCGTCTTGTGCAAAACTTTATGGTTATACCCGCAGAAATCTAAATAAATAAATTATAAGGTGGACAGATGCACCATTCACTGCGACTAAATACTTAGAATGTTGTGGTTCTTTTTGGTTGATAAAAAATTGATATTGTGGGTTAGTGAAATGTGTTAATCTATTAGCGGTGTTGTTCATTTTGAAATGCAAGCAAATTAAAATATTGAGATTAAAGCGGTTATTATCACACTGCGTAAAAGTGGACTTAATTATATCACAAATATTTGATGAAACCGGACTGACTGTGAGTATTATGATTTAATTATTTTATCGAACATTTATTTAATTAAAGTTTAACTGCTGATCCTTGTAGTTATTTTATCAAACGTTTTATATTTACCATAGGGTCTAAATAGAAGAAAAAAATATATTTCCAAGAGTTTATTTATTTACTTTTGGAATGATGAATATAGCATTATGTATAAATTATAATATAATCATTTTGTAACATTTGAACTATTTTCAAAATAATTTTGTTTAAAAAAGTAATAACTTAATATTTTATAATTTTGCTAGTAGCCTTACAATATTCCATTTTTGTTTTAGAGAAATTATCTACTGTGAGTCGGAGGGTCAAAAGATATGTATAAGGAAGAGTATAGTCAGTGAATAAGAAACAAGTGGTTTTAACCAACCAGTTACCTACCAGATGAAGTTGCATTGCAAGGAAATATGAAGATATATGTTTAAACATTATAGGATCCATACGCCAGCGTTTACTTGATAGCATGGATAATAATGGGGGTTATACAACGTATTAAGTTATAAATTACAAATTGATTTTAGTAATATTAAAATATTATTGTGTCATATCCGTCATGATATGACACAATAATATTGTAAGTCATATCCGTCATGATATGACACAATAATATTGTCATGGGGTGTAAGAGGGAGCACATAACAACCGGACTCCCCAAACGTCAACCTCACCTGCGCGCGGTACACCCTGCCACTGACAGACGAGGCGCTGGCGACCGACCGATGGCGGTATAACCATCCCATAAGCCAACCTAAATCCTTCAGAACGATGACGGGCAGCAGCGTCGTCGCTGCGAAAGGTTTGGCTCTGCGATCACCAACCCGCATGCCCAGCGTGGTGACTACGGGCATTAAACCTCCCACATGATTAAAGTGCCAAAACAACGGCCCCCAGTTCCCGGTGGTCCCGCTATTCCTGGTCAAGGTAGCGGTCACGGTAATGGCGGGACGGGGGGTGCGAAGAATCCCCGGGTTACGGCAGGCTACCAACGACGACTATATATGGCTACATATAATGGACGTTCGATGAGGCTGGACCATGACCTTGCCGAACTTGAGGTAGAGTTAGGCCGCATTAACTGGCATATACTGGGGTTATCTGAAGTCCGAAGACAGGGGGAGGACACGATAACCCTGGAGTCAGGCCACCTATTCTACTTCCGCGAAGGTGATCGCCTGTCCCAAGGCGGGGTCGGTTTTCTAGTCAACAAGGAACTCACTAGCAACGTTGTGGAAATCAGCAGTGTGTCGACACGGGTAGCGTACCTTGTACTGAAACTCACTGACAGGTACTACCTGAAAGTGATACAGGTATATGCGCCGACTTCGACATGCTCTGACGAGACAGCCGAGGCCATGTACGAGGATATTGCCAAGGCAATGCACAGTACGACAAAGGCCCACTACAACGTTGTTATGGGGGACTTCAATGCCAAAGTGGGATTACAAGAACGCGGTGAATCGAAAGTCGGACCGTTCGGTTTGGGGCGCAGGAATCACAGGGGGCAAATGCTGGTCAACTTTTTGGAGTCGCAGGGGCTCTTCTTAATGAATTCGTTTTTCGAAAAGAAACCCCAAAGGAAGTGGACCTGGCAAAGTCCCGATAACGTGACAAGGAACGAGATAGACTTCATCATGACGGATAGGAAGCATATATTTAGAGATGTCTCCGTGATTAGTAGGTTTAATACCGGAAGCGATCACAGACTTATCCGAGGCACTTTAAATATCAATTTCAGAGCTGAGAGACTCCGAATGATGAGGCCTACACTCCGACCTACGCAGCTCCAAGCCGCTCTAGGATCCGAAAAGTTCCAACTGGAACTTCATAATCGATTCACCCTGTTGGAAACCATAGGTAATATTGACGAGAAAGCTGACGAGGTGGTCAAAGCACTACGCGACGTGTCCCGCAGACTTTTCCCGTCACGGCGAAAAAGTAAGGTGTCCAAACTTTCCTCGGAAACTCTCGGACTTATGAGGGAAAGACGAGAGTTGCCATCTATGCAGCCGTCTTCGTCAGATAAGAGGGCCTTAAACCTAAAAATTAGGAAGCTGATGCGACGCGACCTTCGGTGCTCCAACACCCGCGAAATTAAAGACGCGATTGAGCAAAACCGAGGGTCGAAAGTGTTTGCTCAGCAATTAGGGAGGTCAAGTAACATTTTAGGTTTTAGAAAGGTTTTGAAAAGGTTCTAGAACCTTTGTATGGACATCTGCTCGTAAGTCTTAATAGACTTAATAACGTTATATTAACCTTATAATAACCTCCTGAGTGCAAAAAGGGCCCACGTTTTAGAACCTTTCTGGGAGCTACAGCAAAACCTAAAGCTCAAATCCAGAACCTTTCGAACTACTTACACAGAACCCAAATATAACCTTCACAACCTTAATTTAACGTTAATATAACCTTGTAAGGCAGCTTTTAAGTTCTAAATTAGTCATGGATGTAACTCAATGGCAACTTAAAACCTTTTTGATGGACATGAATAAATGCCTTTCCAGGACTCTCAGGTTTTAAAATGTTTCTGTGTAAGATTTTTTCTACACAGAAACACCAATCGTGGATTTAAATACTTATTTATAATGGCGCCATTCCCTGTCATTATACCAAGTTTCAAAATGGCTAGATGTAAGTAAGTGTCATAAAAAGTAATAAATAGTTTGCTGAAGTCAGGGAAAATCAAAAAAATTGTGCGACTGGCACTTTATCGTGACACTTTAGGATAATAGTGCTGTATACGAGACGGGCCTTCCGAAAGTAAAAAATTTAGAAGATATTTTAATGATATAAAAATTATAAAATTAGGTGGTTGGTAGTAAGTTGCATTAGAAATAAAACTTCTATTCATATAAAAAACATATATTTTAAATCACATAGCACACGTTACTTAATTTTGCCTTATTGACTTAAAATATTGCTTTTTGTTTAGATTTTTTTTTTATTTCAGTGAACAAAATGGCTGGCGTTAGGAAATTACTAGAAAGCATTACAATTAACCTTTTCAGAACTGTAACAGCTAAAAGCTCTTATTGTTTACGAAAATAAGAGCAAAAGGTAATCTCGCGGAGCTACTTAAAACGACAAAGCTGTTTTCGCATCTTTAAGTTTATCTCCAGGAGTCCTTCAAGAGTTGCGAGTCGCGAAAAAAACCTCTACGCACAATTGTTTGCTTTTAAGTTTTGGTTGTAGGAGGACGTGCGTTCGACGGTTCGACAAGAGTGCTGAAACTTCCACTCCGTTTTTAGGGTTCCGTAGTCAACTAGGAACTCTTATAGTTTCGCCATGTCTGTCTGTCCGTCCGTCTGTCTGTCTGTCCGTCCTCGCTTAATGTCTGTGACCGTTAGCACTAGAAAGCTGAAATTTTGTAGGAGTACGTATATTAGTTACGCCGACAAAGTGGTAAAATAAAAATTTAAAAAATATTTTTTTTAGGGTAGCTCCCCTACATGTGAAGTGGGGATGAATATTTTTTTGATCATCTACCCCATCGTGTGGGGTATCGTTGAATAGGTCTTTTAAAATGGCTTTGGGGTTGCTAAAATTATTTTTCGATTTAATGCTCCATTTACGAAATATTAAAGTTTAAAGTGCAAATTTTTGTTCCAGTAGGGCGTCCCCCCCCCTCCTCCAAAAACTAAACTACTGGCTTGAAAAATCTGGGATAATTCTCGATGATAGTGCATTTCATGAACTTTAAAGGAAAAGTATAGCGGTTAAGATAACTTTATTAGTTTAGCAGTAATAGTCGTTGAACTTGGGTGTTGGATAATTTTGTACCAAATACAAAGATGAAGTAGTTGCTTGTTTATAATGGGTAAAGACTTGCATTGAAAACCAAAATATGTTTTTTTTTACCTATTATGAATAAAGAACAACAGAATCGTACTACATTGTGATAACGGGCTACTACGGAACCCTACACTGTGCGTGGCCCGACACGCACTTGGCCGGTTTGTTTTATAACACTCTGTGTCACCACTAACATTTTTAGATTATGCATCTAAAGCTTTAAAATAATCTTTTAGGACTTTAAGCATGCCTTCAGCTCATAAAAATAGCTTATTGGTTTGGGTTTTCACCACACAGTCCTAATTTGTTTACCTAGACAACTCTAATACAGCCTAAAAGTTTAAAGTAGGTTTCAGAAATTACTAATAAGCGATTTCAACATTCCATAACTTTATGGTTATATCAAAGTTATAAATTAAACCTTTAGATCTCACTTTAGAATAATGCTAGCCTTTCCAGAACTTTATCAGGAGTCTACAACAACTATAAGATCCTAGGACAATATGCTCTTGAAACCCAAGTCAAAATAACGTTAATTTAAACTCTTGTCATCGGCTCCAAGGTTGTAATAATAAACAATTAGTTTTAGGACTTATTAATCATTTTCAAGTACTTAATATAACCAGATAGCAAAGCATTAACCTTTTTATGACCCTTATAAAACCTAAAGGCATTTTTTACAACCTAGGCCCGAATTAAATGTTACTTGGACGAAATTAAAAACTGCGGATGGCAGAATCGTGACTTCGAAGTCCGAGATTCTCGAGGAAGTCGAGGATTTTTATGGACACCTGTACTCAACACGGATGAGGAAACCAGCGGGGCATAGTGCAGACGACCATCGAGCCGAATTAACACGCCACTACACAGAGGATATCCCGGATATCGACCAATGCGAGATTAGGGCGGCTCTCGAGCAGCTAAAGAACAACAAGGCACCTGGGGATGACGGAATAACGACAGAGCTCCTTAAAGCAGGCGGGGCTCCAGTCCTGAAAGAGCTAGCGAGTCTCTTTAATTCCGTCATCCAAGAGGGTACAACGCCCAAGGCGTGGAGCAGTGGTGCGGTGGTTCTGTTCTTTAAAAAAGGTGATAAATCCTTGCTGAAGAACTATAGACCCATCTCACTTCTGAGCCACGTATACAAGCTGTTCTCGAGGGTCGTCACGAACCGTCTCGCTAGGAGACTTGACGAGTTCCAGCCGCCAGAACAAGCCGGTTTTCGAAAAGGCTTCAGTACCGTAGACCACATTCATACTGTTCGACAAATTGTACA
Organism: Mesoligia furuncula; assembly: GCA_916614155.1. Taxonomy (NCBI): domain Eukaryota; kingdom Metazoa; phylum Arthropoda; class Insecta; order Lepidoptera; family Noctuidae; genus Mesoligia; species Mesoligia furuncula. Next base: position 18,186,735 of record OU744801.1, read on the forward strand.
GAAGACCGAGGAGTACAATCAGCCGCTGTGTATGGCATTTGTGGACTACGAGAAAGCCTTCGACTCCATCGAAATATGGGCAGTTCTGGCCTCTCTGCAACGATGTCGAATTGACTGGCGCTACATCGAAGTGTTGAGATGTTTGTATGACGCTGCAACGATGACTGTCCAGATCCAGGATCAAAAAACCAGACCCATCCAACTGCTCAGGGGGGTGAGACAGGGGGATGTAATATTCCCTAAATTGTTCACCAACGCTTTGGAAGACGTCTTCAAGACGCTGGACTGGACTGGACAGGGTATTAACGTGAACGGCGAGTATATCTCACATCTTCGGTTTGCCGATGACATCGTCATAATGGCAGAGTCGCTGGAACAGCTAGACCAAATGTTGCACAGCCTAAATGGAGCCTCCCGGCGGGTTGGCCTCGGCATGAATTTGGACAAAACAAAAGTCATGTACAATTCGCGGGTCTACCTTTTATAGCAGAACTTTTTACGTTATAATATTGTTTTGCATAACAACGGATAGCATAAACTTCATTTCGCAGAAAATCATTTCGCATACACTCAGTTGTCATACATTCAAAACTCATAATTTTGTTAGTCAGAATCATCTTTAGGCATAATGTTTATATCCATAATAATTAAAAAGCAGAACCATCATATCGCAGAAAATTCACAGTCAGAATCGTCTTTTGGCATACATTTTATATCGATAGTCATTAAAAGGCAGAACTGATTTTTTTCGCCACACACATGCGACGATAACGTTAATTGTCGGCTTGGATGCATGTAGCATGCAAACAGGCATACAACATGCAAGCAGGCATGCAACATGCAGCATGCATGCAGCATGCATGTAGCATGCAAGCAGGCATGCAACATGCAGCATGCATGCAGCATGCAAGCAGGCATGCAACATGCAGCAGGCATGCAGCATGCAAGCAGGCATGCAACATGCAGCAAGCATTGTTTCTGTCACGGCTCCGGCGCTGCGGGGTTTGGGCGGCGCCACGCGAGCTTATCGTCACAGATGGTTTTAACGCTCACCACCGCAGCTTCGGCTCGCCGGCCAGCCTCAGCCGCGGTGGCGCGCCTTCAAACCACCTGCTCCTCAGCTCGCGGGCCGCCCCCTACCCCTCCGCGCCTACGCGGGTTTAAATTACACTCTAGGGGTAGGGCAGACAAGACTGCGTAAAGTCGGTTTCGCAGCGATTCGTTTCTGTCACAAAATTTTGCAGCACAACGTATTGACTTTTTATGACACAAATTTAATTTAATATTGAAAATGCTACCAATACATGTTATATTTAGAACATTCTATGTCACTTTTGCAGACCATTCGATTTTAAATACATTGCACGTAGGTTATCTAACCATTCGACAGCATAAATTTACTTTATTTAAATTATCAGTTTTATTCCATATATTATAAGTTTTTGATGTTTTGAACACTAATTTTTACAAGAAGATACATCTATTTTAATTTTTGATGTTCAAATATGCACCCATACCAAATAATCGTATCTCTAAATAAATGTTATGCTAAACAAAATTATGCATAATATTAATTATGGCAAAGGTAATTATGCGAAACAAAATTCTGCCAAGATAAAAGTATGCCATTGTAAATTCGGACACGTAAATATTCTGCCAAACAAAAGTTATGCTAAATAATTTTTATGCCTTAAAAATATTCGATTAAATAAGATTATGCCATGTGAGTTATGCCAAATAAAAATCGGAGTATCAAGATTCTGCCAAATAGAAGGAACCCACAATTCGCACGTCTTGCCGAGTCCAATTCACATCGAAGGGTCGCTTCTCAAAGTTGTGAAGGATTACGTCTACTTAGGGCAAGTCATCCAGCTCGGTAGACACAACTTTGAGAAAGAGGCCGACAGAAGGATCCAGTTGGGTTGGGCAGCATTTGGAAAACTCCGTCAAGTCTTCTCGTCGCCTATCCCGCAGTGTTTGAAGACTAAGGTCTTCAACCAGTGCGTCCTGCCCGTCATGACATACGGTGCTGAAACGTGGACACTGACGGTCGGGCTGGTACACAAATTCAAGGTCGCTCAGCGCGCTATGGAGCGAGCTACGCTCGGAGTCTCTTTAAAGGATAAAATCAGGAATGAAATTATCCGGAAAAGAACCGGAGTTACCGACATAGCTTGCAGAGTAAGCCAACTGAAGTGGCAGTGGGCTGGCCATGTCTGTCGAAGGACCGATGGCCGGTGGAGCAGACGAGTCCTGGAGTGGAGACCGCGTATCGGCAAGCGTAGTGTGGGACGCCCCCCAGCTAGATGGACGGACGACCTAAAGAAGGTGGCTGGGGTAGACTGGATGCGGAAGGCGGAGGACAGGGTGCTGTGGCGCAGTCTGGGAGAGGCCTATGTCCAGCAGTGGACTGCGATAGGCTGAGTTGATTGATTGATTGATCCGTCATAAGGATTATTTTGAGGTTTATAGTTTCAATCTTCTTTTCAAAATGAATTTTGAAAATGAATACTTAAGCTATATCCGCAATTAAAGCACAATATTATTTTATTAATAAGATAGTTACAGTATTTTAAGTCTAATGGTCGTAGCTCACTGCTTACCTGCTTACTTCAATAAATTGTTCTTTATGAGAAAATAAACTGTTTTAAAAGTTTATTTATCAAATTATAACGAATAAAAATTTTGAAATCACTTAAAAACTTTTTTATTTTTACCCCCATATTTCAACAACAATATCATAATACAAATAAAATAAATATTACATTATTATTCTCGTGTATTAATTTATCGCATAAAAAAAAGGTAAGATTATTGTTGAAAAGATAAATCATAGTTTCATCTCGAGATTCGAACCCAGGCCTGCGTGTTTACTAATCCTATACCCCTAGCAGTACTTGTTATGAAATTGTGAATTTTAGCAGTGGTATGAACCAACGAAGGTCATACGTAATTACGCCGCGCGTGTGAAAAAGCGACGACGGTATGTTTTTGTTTCGTTTGACTAGTTAGCTAGTGTACACACACAGATGTAAATACGGGCCTGCGGCGCGGGCGCGGGGACGGCGCGAAGCATGTTCACAGAAATTTCAACCATAGCGTGCCTATGCAGAATTGTTGCATACTGTACCTACCGACACTCGACTAAAGTTTGATAGCATAAACGTCGTTATTTTTATTCGCGTTGTTTCATTAATTAATTGCTTGTTTAACCACCGTAAAATTCCAGTTAAATGATATACTTAGTAGATAATTTTGTAAAATTTACAATTTTCTGTTTAGATCGGTTTGTTTTTGAGTCTACGGATAACTGACATCTCGCAGAATGTTTAAAAAAATCTGTTGTAAAGAGTCATTTGGGGTTGAAACACTAGGGCCGTGGAGTCCGAGTACTTATCGAGTATTTCGTGGCATCGCCAAGCGATTAGTCGACTCTTCACTTGACCAGAGGGCTGGCCTATTTTTAAGTCAAAAAATTAACCATCCAACGTGGCAACGCTGCCCGACAGCCTTTTGGGCACTTTTCCCACTGACCGTTTTTTCCCTATAAAAAAAAAAAGAAAAAATTCGCAAAAACTCGGAAATGGCTCGACTCGAATGGAATGATGAAACTTTAGTAGGTAGGTACGTCGTTGTGTTTAAAAAGTCATTGCAACGCATGCCTTGCTTGGCCAATAATATAATAAAGATTTATTACGTTTACAGTAAACAAAGTTCATAATTAAAACATACTCGTAGGTTTGCAATTCTTGGGCGTCTTGTGGCTAAGTAATAACCGCTGCACGGGTCGATCGGTTGGTCCGTGGATGGGTGACCATCTTTACATACCAAGACCCATTGGTGCCTCGAAGATTACGTTAAGCCGTTGTACACGGTGACAGTCGTTACGGGTAGTCAGAAGCCCGAAAGTCTGACAATCAGTCTTACCAAGGGGTATCGTATTACCGAGTAACTGGGTTGTGGAGGTCAGATAGGCAGTCGCTCCATGTAAAATACTGGTATTCGGCTGCATCCGGTTAGACTGGAAGCCGACCTCAACATAGTTGGGAAAAGGCTAGGCTAGGATGATGATTCCAAACTGCGGGGTGCAGCTAGTAAAGTTATAGACAAAGTAACTAACTGCACTATACAGGAAAAAAAAAACTATTGCGCAAACTGTTATCGTGAATGCAGTAGGTACATAATTCTGAACTGCCCTTGGTTGAAAATTGTCGGTTGATAAAAAAAAATTAGGTCTGCCATACATTTTGATCGCGTTGGAATTGTACTTCTCTATGAAAGAGCTGGTTTTTAGGGTTCCGTACCCAAAGGGTAAAAACGGAACCCTATTACTAAGACTTCGCTGTCTGTCCGTCTGTCTGTCACCAGGCTGTATCTCAAGAACCGCGATAGCTAGACTGTTGAAATTTTCACAAAGTATGTATTTCTGTTGCCGCTATAACAACAAATACTAAAAACAAAATAAAATAAATATTTAAGGGGGCTCCCATACAACAAACGCGACTTTTTTGCCCTTTTTTGCTCGATATCAAAAATGGCAACAGGTAGGCACTTGAAATATTCACAAAATACACCGTTGTATTTTAACTTTAATAATAAATAATATACAACAACAAACATGTTTTTTTCGGCGTTTTTGCCTTGTGGTACGGAACCCTTCGTGTGCGAGTCCGAGTCGCACTTGGCCAGTTTTTTTTTATATTCGACGAAAAGTTTCTACCACTGTCTAGAATCGTTGTGCTAAATTCATGGTTACGGTTTGCGAACTGGTTAACATTTTTTCTGATTTTATGTAAAAAATAACTTCTATCTCAAACTCTCTATCATTTTCTTTACTCCAGAATCTGTTATTCAGGCATGACTTGCGTGTTTGCCCGGAAATCCTGAACTTCTCCATGTGTGCGCCGATTTCGAACATATCCGATGGTAATGTAGTTCCCGCGCTACTTTCGACTCCTCGACATATCCCAGCTATAAATTGCCGGCAACTCTCACCTCTGACCGGATCGTGGCCGCCATTTAGCAACGGAAGCCGGAGATCGGCACAAACTTGCTAAACTCCAAGTTCCGTCTCGATTGGGTTCGATCCTAAAATCGTTCATTCTATTTCGAACTTGCCTGTGGTTTGACCACTCTAATGTACACTGAAATATTTTATTTGGTTCAATTGAAAAAGTATTTCTGGAGGATCGGGATGACACATTTGAAGGAGAGTGGAATCGGGTTATTGTGAAAATTTTGTTTAGGAGGTAGGTACCTATTTGTTTTGTAAAGTATGTTGAAGTGATTTATTCCGGTCTGATCCCCTGAAGCCCCCCTCCACCCCTCCTCGATCCCTTGCTAGTTCGTATGCCTACTTCAACAGTGGTCGCCTAGAGGTAAGAAATATTTTACTATACCTAATTAAGACATTGACAACGTCAGTCTGGCAGTTTGAGTAATTTACGTGGCATACCTACCTACCCTACCAAACTTCCTTTCTTGTCTTCACATGATCTCACCAAGATTTTGGCTGGACTTCTTCTCAAAATAGTCAGATAGGAAACACCTACCTCTTCTATTTTAAAAATATATAATTGACGTGTAAAAGTGTTTGTACAAACCAACTTACAGGAAGTAAATCATTTATCATTTATTGTAAAAGCCAATTATTTTTGAAAGAGTAACTGTGGAGTTTCTTGCCGGCTCTTCTCCCACCCAACGGAACGTCCCCCGTGAAGGGAAATTCAAAGCAAAAGGGACTACTACCGGAACTTCTTCAAACTATTTCAAATTGTACACAAGCTCATATTAAGATTTTATTCACTATTAACTAGTTTTCCAATGTTAAATCTTAAACATTGAGTTCAATTTAAAAATACAATTTCCTCTACACGTTAACATTTGGCCAAAATTACCGACTGAGACCCAAATCTACAATTTCAAAGTAACGTTTCCTGTTAGAAGCAAGTTTTCGACCCTAAAGTTTTGAAAGACAGCGGATGTGCGACCACTGCTGTCAACCAACTTCGATTTTACTATTGGAACTTTAAAATTTTCTATTAGTGCCTCCCCGAACTATAGACGGTTTCCAAGTAAAGGCGAAGTATTAAAAGTCTTGGTCGTTAGGGCGGTTAGTATTTTTTGAACCGAATTTTATTACTGCCGTTTTAACTTTTGCACTTTTTTGTAAGGTTGCTCCTGCCTTTTTACTACAAGCTCCCGTCATAAAATTCTGGGTAGAATGTGAACTTTATTTATCCTATGATTTATTTATTTATTGACACACCAACGACTTATTCATTAAATCATTACATTAAACATATTCTATATCAACAGCTTTGCGGTGAATTTGTCACTTATAGGTGTGCACAGCACTTGTATAATCAATAATAAAAATTAAAATGGAAATATATGATCATAACAAAATTAAAGTTTAGAAGGTTTATATTGAATTTAAAATGACAAGTAGTTAAATAAAATACAGTATAATTCAAAAATATAAAAAAAACAATTAAAATAAAATAGTAAAATAATTATAAATTGAAACTATGACAAAATAATTAGTCATGATGCACTTAATTTTATCATCAGCGCTGCGCTGTCCATAACGATGTTTTATGGACAAGTACAAGGACGCAAAAAAAGATTACGGTATTAAATGTAATTTGGGAAAGAGTTTGGTATTTTATTTAATTTAATATTCTCATTATATCTCATTTTATCGTATAATTCGTATACCTAGTACTGTGAGAGATGAGTGTATGAATATTTTGTCTAATAATAGCTAATGTTTAGCTAATGTAATTGGCAGATTGCCGTTTAATGTTTTAGTAAAATAAAATAAATAAACTATAAAAAAAAAAAACAAAAAACCCGACTGCGGTAAAAAACTTAAGTTAAAAGAAACTGAAAAGCTAAAAACAAGACCATTTTAAATTAAATAAAAGTTGGAAGCAGGCGGGACCCATTTGAATTTGAAAATACAATAAAAATGGTGTGGGTCCCGCCTGCTTCCAACTTTTATTTAATTTAAAAATGGGCTTGTTTTTAGCTTTTCAGTTTCTTTTAACTTAAGTTTTTTACCGCAGTCGGGTTTTTTGATTTTTTTAAATAACTTTTTTATTTCCAGTTTTTTAGTTTACAAATTTGAAAGATTTCGCAGACGATTTAGTTCTTGGTAGGTGTTTTTTTTGCGATTTGTCACTTCGAATTGCTTTTAAGTATATATGTTGTATATATTTTTGTAATCACCTTTTAAAACCCTTTATTTTGATACCCCACTCGATAGGTTTTGAAAAAAAAAAAAAAAAAATTAATATGGCGTCCAGTAGTCGCCATATTGAATTTTCACTAACGTCATGTCTTTAGTGACACTCGCCGGACTAAGAGGAATCGATTAACATGTGAATCATAAACATCGGCCCAGGCGTTTGGTCTGTATAGTGCTTCAAAGGAACATATAAACATACATACATACATAGGCTGATGAACACATTACCACTCCTTTGCGTCGCGCAGTCGGGTAATAATACTGGTATTCCGCTGCACCCGGTTAGACTGGAAGCCGACCCCAACATAGTTGGGAAAAGGTTAGGCAGATCATGATGATGATAATAATAAAAATAATAAATCCATTCCAACTAATGTAAAATTAGATAGAACAACTAGACGCAAACTCACTAATTTTTAAATACACAACGTCCTTACGAAACACAGTACAAAAGAAAATCCAAGCCATTTAAGAAAATCTCTTCCCCGAGAAAATCAAGACATAACAGAAAACCTCTCCTCCAATGAAGATTTAGTCGCAGAATGGTGGTAAGTGATAACTTAACATTTGTCCACGCCCGCTAGTGCTACGCTTAATCGTCGCCATACGTTTCGTGGGACATATAAATCGAGCTTTAAAATTTTGTAGAACGGTCCGTTTGGTCGCTTTAACCACCTTAATGGTGCGGGGAATAGAAATACGTCTTTTGCTTGTACAAGGAAGATCTCTGTGAGAATTCATGCTCTATTTAGATCTATTTCAGAGCATTTTAAGCTAATGAATATCTGATGAAAGTGGTGGTCTAGTAATAATCAGCCTATAATCATTGACTTACATATAACTAGCATAAAATGTACCCACTGATTGGACACAGGCCTCCTCTCTGTGAGATGGAGTAGGCCATCATCCACCACGCGGGCCCAGTGCGGGTTGGCAGATGTCACATGTCTACAAATTTTTGGTTCTAGAATATGCCAGTTTCCTCACGATGTTTTCCTTCACCGTTTTGAGAGCAATGATGATGGAATAAAGCATTGGAGTTACAGATACTTATGATGCCTTATGCTCAGTGTGGGTGAAGTCAGAAGTGTATGATGAAGATGATGTGGATTAATTGCATAACACACTATCAGTAGCAATAGCTTTTATTTTGCCAGTTCCACAACATTCATTGCGTAATTTACGTTGCTGGTGAGAATTTTTCGAACATATGAAGCGATGGTAGCAATCATCATCATCTGCCGAGCCTTTTCCCAACTATGTTGGGGTCGGCAGATGATGATGGATTAGCAATATCCTTCAAAATGATTCAGAATGTGAATGATAGTGTGTTACGCAATTAGGATGCCATAGGCCATAATCCACCACGCGGGCCCAGTGCGGGTTGGCAGATGTCATATTATGTCTTCGAATTTTTAGTTCTAGGACTGTTGGTTTTCTCACGTTGTTTTCCTTCACCGTTTTGAGAGCAGTGTTGATGAAAGAATTTACACAAAATAAAGCGACTTTCTAGGTTCGAACCTACGACCTAGACTCGTAAATCCCGGCCGTTACCACTGCTCTCTAGTAATATGTGCCTACAAAGCACAAATATCAATCTTTACTATGGTGGCAGTACAATCCTGGACTAGCTGTTTTACAGATGTTTGAAATTTACCTATACACACACAAAATCAGGTCTGTAATCCTCGGATGGTTTGGCAGAGGTGTTGCTATAGGACGCCCACATTTCGCCCGTTATGTTATGTAAGTCCTATGTAATAAGGGATGAGCCCTTTGCCATCAACCGGGCACAAATCCAGAGTCCGGGCTTCGAGCTCCGGGCAGCTCTTCTAAAGATGGAAGGAAAGTAATAAGATGGCATGTTATCCTCACGTACATATGCAATGAGACATCCCTTACATATTGTATGAGAAAAACATTTAAGGTCAGAAAAGGTCTCGATAGAATACAGCTCTTACTTCTAAGATAAAATTGTCAAGTTGAATGACACTCAGTCTTAAACGATCTTGAAGATATAACTGTTTCATTGACCCTAAAAACACTCAACGTAATAGACAGGACCCTGATTTCAATTCATACATACATATTACCGAGACGTGGGATTACATGTAGTACAGAACTTAGGTGGATAGGTACGTTTTGTCTCTTCAATGCATCCTCGGACTGAATGAAGCCATAACAGATAAAATCAATGCACTTGTCCACATATATATATATGTCATTCAACATAAAATGTTAATTATGAGACCGGACTAGCTTTTATGACGGAACGCTTTTACGCTAAATTGAAAACAACTCATGGTTTATTCACTACACGCTATCACCAACCAGTTTACCGAGACCTCTGTGACATTACCCAACCTGAATCACTTTTCAAATCGTAGGGAGCAAGTTATAATAGCCGTTATTCTATCAACTGGCCTGCATTGACTTTGGTATATAGTATTATATCGTTTAATTCTGATGTAGTGCTTTTAATTCATTAGCTCTGATCATTTTGCTGTTTGAATTTCAAAGGGATATTTGATTGTTTGTTTGTTGGTTGCATTGATTAAATATCCAATACCACTGTCGATGTGGTTTACAAAAGAATACAGAGAGACCTTTTTTGCTCCTTTTTTCCGACGAGCTATGGGGGCAGTTATTTTATCTATTGTAATTGTGCAGAAATACTTCGGTTTATAGTATTTTTTATAGTTCAAGTAATCAAACACGATTGTATAGTTTCCGTGTTTGTTCTAGCCTCTATTATTTATCATCATCGGTATACGGCGATGATGTGAGAGAGAGATGAGAGATGACGCACGCAATTCAAGGGTCTCTTTATAAACGTTACTTGGGGCTTACATGACGTAAAGCGCGGTCACGCTCCTAGGTCTCCATCCATATAGGCCTCTAAATATTGCTAAATGTGTTAGCTCTTCCAGTCATGGGGCTATAAAAATATTACTTACTAAATACGTACTAAATAATAATCTACTAGCAACTAAAACTTTTATTGCTTCAGGGTCCACGAAAGTCGGACTTAGCAGCATTAAATTGTAAGCGAAAGCCTTTTCAGAGGACGTGGTGGGGGCTGAAAAAAAAACGAAGGACCGATCTCAAAACAATACGAGAGCAGGAGTTAACCCCACAAAGTGGTCGACGGTGTAAAACATTGCGATAGTCCAGCTTAGCCGAACAGAATAGAAAAATTTATCGCCTCGCTACAATGGGTACGGTTAATCCAATTGTTGTGGGTCCTGTGATTTCATTTTGTTGGTTCACATGAGATCTTACATACATAACACCACGATTGTACAGACGCCAGCACATCAATCTACTACAATCTTTTAGTTTTATTTAATCGTTGTTTATAAATAAACCCCTGTATGTTTAAAAACGTTGTTATCAATGTGTAACAATTTTTTTTTATTTAGCCTGCTCTGTATATAGCTGAGCAAAGGCCTCCCCCAAATCCTTCCAGGCATCCTTTTCTAGAGCCACCTCGATCCGACCCTTGAGGTACGCATCTAGATCGTCTCGCCACCTCTTCCTGGGCCGGCCTCGGTGACACCATTTATCCTCAGGCATCCACCGTGTGGAGATTGTTGCCCAGCGGTCACTGTGCATGCGACTGACGTGACCGCCCAATCAATTTTAGTTTCATATTTTTTAATTTTTAGACTGGAAGTCGAACCCAACATAGTTGGGAAAAGGCTAGGCAGATGATGATGATTTTTTAACTAAAGGACAATTTTTTTTTTGGCTGAATTTCATAATCTTACTTTCTATCACACTTACATAGACATGACAACCATATTAAACAAACACGATAATGGCTTCGACTCGTAAAGTCCAAAGCTTGTGTCAAACTTTGCTTGGTTACAAACATAAATAATATTACTAAAACAAAAGATCCATCTGTTCAAGAAATTGTGTGAAATATTGACTTTGATCATTATTGTTTCAAGTTGATCCTTCAAAAACATCAATTACAGGATTTCGGATTAACGTTTGAACTTTTCTTTCATTATTGTCATCTTGATGAATTCGCTTGTTATTCTAACCAAAGACAATCAGGAATGTTATTATGGAGTCAAAGATATTTTGAGCTTTGTTTGGTTTTCGTGAATTGAATTATGTTGCCTTGACAAGGTAAATTAACTCTACAGTTTACTATATATTGGATTATTTCATCCCTTGATTGACATTACATCCGTCCCCTGGAGAGCCTAGTTCACTGCTACCTCTCCCAAGTTCCATGACATCATCCGCTCTGTCACTTTTTATATCCAGTCTATTTGCATTATTTTTCTGTAATGGCCAGCCAACAATTGTGTTTTTCACTGTTCGTCGTCGTCGTCGTTTCAGCCGATAGACGTCCACTGCTGGACATAGGCCTCCCCCAATTTTGGGAGGGTTTGGGTTTGGGGTTTTTCACTTTTATAATTTCTTAAATAATTTGTTATAGCTTAGCACCGCATACCCAATAAACGTAATTTAATTGTGCCACAAGCACCATACTATTAAGTATATCAATCCCAGCTACCTTTTTAAATTGATGCTATTTCTAGTAAAAAGTCTAAACATAGGTTTACAACACAGGTTTTTATTGGGATTTTTTTAAATGTTTGTAAAACCAACCGGCCTTCAGCAGCAGCTTCTTGCAGTTGATGATTAATTCTTGTCCCAAGAATAGAATTCCGTATGCCGTTGCATTTTCACGAGTCAAGAAAATGTCTTATTTATTAAAACCGTATTGCGTATAATCAAACTTTTCTTTGGATTAATTGATCATTTCTTGGGAAAAAGCAAGCCAGATGATGCTGTTGAATGATTCAGATGCAACCGGTTAGACTGGAGGCCGACCCCAAAAATAGTCGGCTGTTTGGGGTCGGCTTCCAGTCTAACCGGAAGCAACTGAATGTCACTATAATTTGACGTGGAGCGACTACCTATCTGACCTACACAAGCCTGTTACTGAGTAACACTATATATACCCTTGGTAAGACTGGCTGTCAGAATTTCAGGCTTCTGACAACCCACAACGGCTGTCAAAGACCCACGAATGGCAGCCGAGACCAACGGACTAACGTGCTTTCCGAGACACGGTTGGGTCTCGGTATGTAAAGATGGTCACTCACCCAGGGACCGACCTGTGCAGCTGTTTGTGGCTACAGCTGCACGAGTTGATCGCCCCCCTTCATTCAACAAAATGCGATAAGGAAAGTATTCATTAAAGTAAAAAGTAAATTTTAAAGAACATATCGACGCTTGTAAGGCAATATTGAGTAAGCGACATTATAGCCCTATGTCGCGTAGTAAATTTTGCCTTTCAAGCGTCTATTTATTAAAGTATACTTTAGTATATTATGTATGTACTTTAGTAAATATATCATTCTTTATAGCTTTAGGTATTCTACTCACAGTAGATATTTAGACAAACTTATTTAAGCCGGGCGGGGTCACATAAAAGAAACAATATTCTAACGGGCTATCGGTGTGATGTCAGTTCGTCTGTCAATTAGCTATCTCCGGAATCAATTAAGGTGGCGACAGCCATGACCGAATGATCGTTCGGTTTTCTGTCCGACCTTTTCGGAAACAATTAAAGGTACTAGTATTTTTAGTTAAAGTAATTTTATGAAACGACTTTTATTCTTATATAAATATTTTACTAAGGGCTGATTTTTCCATCCCCAGATAACTTTTATTCGAGGAATAAAATTGACGTTTGACAGTTTTCGTATGAAATAATTGTCAAAATTTCAAAATTATTCCTCGAATAAAGTTATCAGATGATTGAAAAATCAGCCCAAAGAGAAAAAAGTAGTAAAAAGATTGATTTAAATTGAAACCTTCCGCCATTATGAAGTCCTAAATTATTTTTTAGGACACCAAGGTTAAACAATTTGCTTACATTAGGTATTGTACAGACGCCAGCACATCACCTACTACGAGTACAATCTGTCAAATTTCTTTTATAGATTTTCAACTTTATCGTTAAAGCATAAGGTTAAAAGTTGATTGGGAAAATTTGACAGTTTCGGGTAGCTTGATGTGCCGTATGAACTGCATAAGCATACTCAGCCTATAAGGTTCCCACTGCTGGGACGCAGGCCTCCTCTCATCGAGAGTGAGTGGGCTATAATATACTACGCGGTCCCAGTAAAGATGAAGGAGAGAACCAAAAAGAAGACATTTTTAGTTCTAGGACATGTTTCCTCACGATGTTTTCTTTCACCGTATTGAGAGCGTATAAACTGAGCTTATTGCTATCTTCTAAATAAGAACATAAATCCAAACATCATTTTCATCAAACCTTCCTTCCAATATATCTAAAGCATATGATAGATTACCGAAAGTAACACAAAAAATTGCTTTTATAAAAATATCGAAATGTGCAAGGGTCATGTTTCGTCATTTGTGAGTAAGTTCATCAATCACGGGCTACGGAATGTCAGTCGATACTGACCAGTCATCAGGAGTATCTGATCTATAAAATATTCTGTTTACAGCATCCTCTTTTGAAGAATTTTCGATTTGAATATTGTGTGGAGTGAGTTTAACATTCTTCATGTTATTCGATTGGTTTTCGGGAAATGTTTTTATGTCTAAAATGGTTCCGTCGTTATGATGCGGTTCTTAAACTTTTGCGGGACACTAAACGCCATTTGACGTAATAACAACAAAACATCTATTGTGTCTCGTTCAGTGTCCATCAACGGGTTATCGTTAAAGCATAAGGTTAAAACTTCAATTTAGCACCAGCTAACTGCCACATCATTTGCGAATCTATAGGTGGTATATGAAATGAATCTTAGGAATATTTGCGGCAGTTTTATAAACTTTGTAAAGAACGAACCCAATATTTTCTGTATTCAATACGTAAACGAATCCTGCAGTTTTGTTGGAATAAAAACTTTCTTTCATATCCATTTAATATAGCAAACCCGAAACATCTATCGTAAAAGTATTTCCGCACCCAAATACCCTGACCGCTACGAAGAATACAGCAAAATACACAAACATAAACGCTTTGACATCCATATTTCACCCCACACATCCCACAGGACCCCGCTGTGTTCAATACGGTCAAAAATCTTCACAAAAACCGTTGATTAATATGTGGACACGGTCCCGATTTTGATAAGGCCCACCAATTGGGCAGAGTGCACTGCGCGGATTAAAATGAATTTTGTCGAGAGCAGCGAAACATAAAAATAGAAGAGGCGGAGTGATTGAAATCGCCATCACGTAGTGTTGACACATCGGCCGTATCCGACATGTCGGAATAATTCGTAAATTTACAACCGAATAAAACTTTTTTTTTATTTTTACGTTGCATGTAAACGTGTTTGTTGAGGGACTTTCGAGTAAATTTGGCTTTACTTTTTATATCATAAACAACGATGTGGTCAGAGCTATGGCCAGCAGTGTAACAACCCAAATTGTAAAAAAAGGCCGCCAAGTATTGTTCACCCTCTCTCCTCTCCACTTGTCAATTTGGTCATCAAAGGGATCAAGTCTTCCTGTGGCTACTATTACCTACTAGAAATTATTTGGCAAGAGACACGGCGATCGACACTGATTTGAACTGATTTTAATCAAGAGCTATGCGAAATAAATTCATCCAAAATATACAATTTAAGCTAGACTAAGCTAAGTTGAGCCAACGAGTTCAAAATCGTCGCAAATAGTTACGATCATAGATAAGCCGTGTACGGCTGGCTATGCAGTTTAAGCTAGGATGAATACTAACAATCAGGGTTTGTTAGCATTGTTCATGTATTATAATGAATAAACTTAGATAACAATAGACGGGTCCACATTGAAGGTTATATTGGTTTCGTAAAGCAGTAAGTCGGACTATAAGACAGTATTGTTAAATGTAATGTTAGTTATGAATTGTTTTTTAATGAAGACAGAAAAAACATTTATCCAAAATTCCATTTTTAAATTGCCCCTAAATCAAAAATAACGGCCAATTTCAGAAGAATTAGATCAAGACTTCGCCATAGTTCATGAACGGATATAAAACGGCGATATTTCAAGCTAATATCGGAGCATGGAAGTAATATGACGTACGAACGTGACACCGAAGTGCCAAGGAAAAAAAATATTTCACGTTTTTTTGCACAGCGCAGTGTTGGGAGGAAACTTCGCAAAAAGCGAGTCACAAACACATGACGCTCGAAATTTTGCAAGACACGTCTTGGTTTCCCTACATGTAGTTATTGCGGCGTTTTCGGGCAAAATTGTGCTTCTCAAAGTGTACTTTAGGGGTTAAGTATTTGGTGTTGATATTGTGCGGTACTTGTTCGATGCTGGCTTGAAATTGTGGTTCTGACTCTTAAGTGTGATCTAGAGCTCATCGTTATATACTTTGAGAGATAAAATACATTGTCGCCAACACTTCTTCCATTGCACGAAAAGTTTCTTCATAATAACTTTATTCTGGAAGTGTATTATAAAAAAAAAATTAAATGATTGTTGCGAGACCAGACTGCGTCATCCAGAGGCGGAGGTGTTTTAAATCTTAAAAATAGTCACAGTTATCTACTAACATACTAGTAGCAGATAAGCACAAATTGTTACTAACTTATTACTAACAATCTATGGACTGTAATGTCTGAAATAAATCTTTTTATTTATTTTTTGTTTCTATATGGCTTCGTTCCTAAATTGGCGAATAACGAAATATAGTTAAGCTGTTTTTGTTTGAGCCACAGGTGCTTTATTACACCGTTTATTAATCTAAAATATTGCTGACAAGTCCAATTTAAAGACTACAATACATTTAATTTATTAACCATTCACCAACACCATGATCACATCATTATCTCTAATGAGGATATTAATTTAACTGTTATTATCAATTATAATATCAGGAGCTACATTATTAGTATCAAGTTTATAAATAACTGCCTCGTAACTATACAGACAATCATTTTCATCAAAATTATTGTCTACCCGTTCTCAATCGTTACTATAGTAACAATTCACTACTGTTCTGTGACGATATGCGTTTGTACATAGTATGTAGTTCGCATTGTTGGCTATTGTGCGTCAGTAGGGGCTGGAAAATTAGGGTTCTATTGAATTTCCTCCCGACGGGTTTCCCAACTTGGCTCGGAACAATCCAGTTTGTTAATACGGTCACATATCGTCCCGCGCCGATATGGGACATACGGTTATCTGGATAATTCTCCTCATATCAACCAATGTGCTTGAGTGAGACAGCTATAGGTTGAATATATGCTTTTGTAAATGCTTCATTATTATCCTGGGATGGACATGTGTTTGGTGTTCCGATGTTATTATTCTTCAAAACATTTGGAGCGTGCTCCAGGACCCTTTTATGAAGTATCTGAAATATTTTGTTATTGTTGTTAGTTGTATTATTGTGTAGAGACGGATGAGTTTTGTGATAGTTTGGTGATCCCTTCCCGGTTCGTGGATCCTCATTATTTTGTGCCCTTGGAATATTATACCTATTGTATTTTCAAGAGTTGAATAGGTTTTAATGTTTTCGTCTTCTAACAATAAATGAGTGACACTATGCTAAATTTAGAACGGTATATTTATTTGTTTATCCACGAATACTACCAAACTAGCTTCTGACCGCGACTTTGTCTGCGTGAAATTTCACCCTTCCCCCATTCACCCTCTTAGAGTTGGAATTTCAAAAAAACCATTCTTAGTGGATACATAATCTTCACAAAGAACACACCCTCCAAATTTCATGTCTCTAGGACCAGCGGTTTAGGCTGTGCGTTGATATATCAGTCAGTCAGGACTTTGAGTTTTATCTACGTAGATAAAAAATTTAATGAAAAATTACTTTACGAAAATTAAGTTCTTGCCTACTCCTGATTGAAAACTCTAGCTAACAACAACAACAAATAGTTTTTTTCTTTATTTCTTTATATTGTTTTCCATTTGCTGTATCAGTAGTCCTAACAACATTGCCACAACACATTTTTCACATACAGATCTCTCCGAAACGAATATGCAAATCTAAACTATCCGAATGCAAGACAGCCGCATCTAATCAAATCTCCCTGCTACAAGAGAGCATTACTTTTCATGTTCATTGGCGAGCTTATATTAAAACCTATTGAATATAGTGATTTATGCCCGCCTTAGTTCGATGGGAAATGAGATTGCCTCCGTCTTATCCGATGCTCTTAAATTGAAGCTCGCGTTTTTTGTTACAGTATTGTAAGGGGAGATTTTTAGCTTTCGAGGTAATAAGGTACTGCATTATGTGGTCTTGTATGTATTTATGTATGAACTTGTATTAGGGGAATTCGTTTTTCTTGTTTGATTAAAAGTACTAGTTCTAAACGAAGTTAAATCCAAACTTGTAGAAGTCCTTGATGGAAACGGGTTATGACTGATACCTAACCGTTTAACTTTTTGATAAATTGGTCCTTGATTGAGCTGTTGTTCTTATCACTAACATAATTGCACATTGTGATTTCCTTATCGTCCGACAGTTACCGAAAACACGGGACAAACACTATGGTATAAAGGTGTGTACCTACTTTCACGTTTTCCTTCCAGGACATGATTTAACCATTGTACCTCGTTAGATAGCTGATTAAATGAAGAGGTCTTCTCCGTAAATTGTACGCTCAATGCCGCTGTACCATTTTAAGATAACTGGTGACAAAGTTCATGAACGTAGATGATTTTTGAAAATGGTTACCTAATACACTTCTTCCTTTCATTTTGGATTCATCAAATGGTTTGTTGAGGTATTGTGTACCCAATTGAATAGCAATGAAGGCTATTCAATTTTCAGCGGGATTGTCCGAAAGAGTTACCGCTGGCCCGGAACATAAAGGGCAAAGGAAGGAACACGGGTGGGTTTTAGTCAGTAAGAGTCTGACACTCCCTTCCGCTCCACCCAGAGCGGGAGGAGTCATTTGATGACTTCCCATCCAAAAAAAAAAGGCTATTCAATTTGAGAGTTTAGATAAAAGTGATATTTAGTGACGAATCCTAGGAAGTTTACAAAATTATATATAAACATTGTGTTTCCTCGATTCTATGAATTTTCGCCTAGAATTTATAGGGTGATTAATTCTTGTAAAAGGGTCACATTGTCATGCCATAATATCCCTTTCATTTCTCACGAGTATGTTAAGCGATTAAGGCTACGCCGACCGCGCAGTGGCGCCCTCATCGTTTGTTTGGTTATTTATTTTATTTTAGAATGAAAATGCAGAAAATAAGCACGTTAAGTTGTGCTCCACAAGATTATACGTTAATATTATTATAAACGGTAGTTTTACATTGTTTAGTTTTATAATAAATAGTGGCCACTATTTTCCGTTTTATGGCCACTATTTTTCATTTTCATTCTAAAATAAAAGAAATAACCAAACAAACGATGAGGGCGCCACTGCGCGGTCGGCGTAGCCTTAACACGTTCTATGGTTACGCTCTCACCGTATCTTGTAATATTGCATTATAATGAAGACGGTGCCAATCGGTATGAAAATGAATAATAAACATGGAATTAATTAGCTTTGTAATCAAGTTTATCGACATGAGTTTTAGCATATTTTAACCGTGAGGGATTTGAGCAGGTACCTATTCGTTTTATTTTTGCTTCATGTTATAAAACTGTGAATGTATAAAATTATTGGCGAAATGGATGGCAAAACCCCAAAAAATAAATCCCCCGCAACCCGTGACCATGAAAAAGGAAGAAAATACAAATATTTTCACAATATATCACCGCTTAACGGCGAAACGGAGACGATACTTAACATCAACAAAAAAGCTAAAAATCCGTCTGCGAAAATACTTGGAGTTGATCAAAACGGACGCCAGCAGAACCAGCCAAAATGCAAATTCCTGAGACTGCAATATTATAACAACAAGCTCATGAATACGATCCGTAGTTAAGATTTCCGCAGTACCGTCTTATTTTATCAATTTTCCACCAAAGGAGTTTCCTAGTTGTTCGCTATACAGGCAATGTAAACAAAGAGAATCCCTGAGTGGCTCTTAACCGACAAAACGTACTTATTTTATGAGCAAATTTTCCGAATAGAATGTCTGCATTACACGTTCGGTCTGTTCAAGGTGAACGGATTTGAATGTAATGAACGGTTAAGCTTTTGAGTCTTAGAAATGACGAGGAACCTAAACTTTGTGGGAGAGATAATTCGAATGTATAATTTTCGAGCGCCTCCGTAATACCGCTCTTTCGTAAATTGTTCGCTATGA
Organism: Mesoligia furuncula; assembly: GCA_916614155.1. Taxonomy (NCBI): domain Eukaryota; kingdom Metazoa; phylum Arthropoda; class Insecta; order Lepidoptera; family Noctuidae; genus Mesoligia; species Mesoligia furuncula. Next base: position 18,206,218 of record OU744801.1, read on the forward strand.
AGGTGAAACCTTACGTGTAATACCGGTAATTTAGAGTTTTCAGTTCTGAAAAAGCACGTAATACTAGTAATTATGATTTGTTGAATTATATGGCTCAATTTTTCATAAAATAATCGTTTCTTTTCATTGCTACTGTAAATAGAAAATATCGGTTATAAGTTTTAATAACATGTTATTCGATGTTGTTTGAGTTATATTAATGAGGCTTCGTGTTTGAGTTGAGTCAAATAAGTAGTTATTACAATAAATAACATAGTGGGGCAGATTCCACCATTCCACTTTGCCCTATCAGTGGGGCGGCTCGGTGTGGCAGAGTGGAATGATTCGAAAATAATAATTATGCCATGGAAAATGTATCATTGTTTCTATTTGTATCCGTTAACAAACTATTAGACAAGCCCACTCTGTGAAATTTTGAATAGCAACAACAAAATTCCTTCACAATGAAATAACAAAACAATCCAAGTTTCTTCTATACAATGGCGATATCTGAAGCACAATCGGAGGCGGGTAGTTCAAGATGTTTTGTGCAAGCGCCGCCCGCGGGTAACATTTTGAAGTGTTAAATCTTAACTCAAGTGCTGCCCGCTTTCTGGTACCTATCTCACGCCAAATGGATCTTTTACTCGAGTTACTTAATGTATTCTAAACTTCTCGATCATTTGTCTCGCAGTCGCAGGTAATAATAATGTCAGTGCGCTCATTTTTTTTTCTCACTGTTTTTTTTTAAGTTTGTTCACTTAGTAGGTAATAATTAGAAAATGCTGTATTTACCTATAATTGTTTGTTACATGTAGTTCTGTATTGTCTGTTGTTTTCAGTAATTTCTGTAGTGTATACGAACGTTGGTGAATCTAAATAAATAGAAATTCTAGACTTTTTCATCAAAATTTCTAGACCTAAAAAAAACATAATATCACGCCTGGTTTCCCCAAAGGGCAAGGCAGAGGTGTCATCATTCATCATCATCATTTCAGCCGAAAGACGTCCACTGCTGGACATAGGCCTCCTGGTCCTATAGGTCCTGTGCTCCCCGCATCCAACGGGTTCCTGCGGCCTTCACAAGGTCATCGGTCCACCTTGTGGGAGGCCTTCCAACGCTACGTCTTCCGGTACGCGGTCGCCACTCCAGAACCTTTCGGCCCCATCGGCCATCTGTTCTGCGAGCAATGTGCCCTGCCCACTGCCACTTAAGTTTGGCAATTCTTCGGGCTATGTCGGTTACCTTGGTTCTCCTGCGGATCTCCTCATTCCTGATTCGATCACGCAGGGAAACTCCAAGCATAGCCCTCTCCATTGCCCTTTGGGTGACTTTTAGCCTTCTTATAAGGCCCATTGTGAGCGACCACGTTTCCGTTCCATAAGTCATCACTGGCAACACACACTGGTCAAAGACTTTCGTCTTGAGACACTGCGGTATGTGGGACGAGAAGATATTGCGTAGCTTCCCGAACGCTGCCCAGCCGAGTCGGATTCGTCGATTGACCTCTTTCTCGAAGTTAGACCTACCTAACTGGACGGTTTGTCCTAGGTAAACGTACTCGTCCACGACTTCGAGTGTAGCGTCTCCGATTTTTATGAGAGTGGGTGTTACATGGGCATTTGACATGACCTTCGTTTTGTCCATGTTCATTTTAAGACCCACTCTTTCGGAGGCTCTACTGAGGTCATCGAGCATTGTACTGAGGTCCTCCATAGTCTCAGCCATGACTACAATGTCGTCGGCAAACCGAAGGTGAGTTATGTACTCGCCATTGATGTTGATGCCAGCCCCTTTCCAGTCCAGAACCTTGAAGACATCCTGCAGTGCAGCGGTGAACAGTTTCGGAGAGATAATGTCTCCCTGTCTCACACCTCGCTGCAGAAGGATAGGTTTCGAGGCCTGATCCTGGAGTCTGACTGACATAGTGGCGTTTTCGTACAGACACTTCAGCACTTCGATGTACCGATAGTCGATCTGGCACCGTTGAAGAGACTGCAGCACAGCCCATGTCTCGATCGAATCAAAGGCTTTCTCGTAGTCCACAAACGCTAAGCAGAGAGGCAGGTTATACTCTTCGGTCTTCTGTATAACCTGTCGCAGCGTATGTATGTGGTCTACGGTGCTAAAGCCTTTACGGAATCCGGCTTGTTCGGGAGGCGTCAAAGTCGTCAAACCTGCGCGCGAGACGGTTCGTGATGACTCTCGAAAACAGCTTGTAGACATGGCTCAGGAGTGAGATGGGCCTATAATTCTTAAGGAGGGCATTATCGCCCTTCTTAAAGAAAAGTATCACCACACCCCTGTTCCATGCCTGTGGTGTTTTGCCCTCGAGTATGACGGAACCAAACAGCTTCTGAAGGGCCTTCAGAACGGGTTTTCCGCCGGCTTTCAGCAACTCGGCCGTAATTCCGTCATCACCCGGTGCCTTGTTGTTTTTGAGCTGCTTCAGAGCCATCCTAATCTCGTACAGGCTGACGTCCGGGATGTCTTCGGTATAGTGCCGGGCCAATCTAGCTCTTGGGTCGTTTGCCAGATTCATAGCGGGGTTATTTGTTGACGTGTATAACTGTCCATAGAACCTCTCGATCTCTCTCAACAGCTCAGGTTTGTCGGATACGATCCTGCCATCATCGGTCTTCAGTCTCGTAAGCTGGCTCTGCCCAATAGACAGATCTCTAGCAAAGACCTTGGAGCCTTTATTTCGCTCTATCGCGTCCTTAATACGATCTGTATTAAAACGGCGAAGATCGCTTTTCAAGGCCTTAGAGATCCGTCTATTGAGTTGCCGGTAATTTAGCGCATCATCCGTAGACTGCAGGATCATATCGCGCCTCTCCTTCATGAGCCGCAAAGTAGGATCAGAGAGCTTCTTTTTTGAATTCGTACGGCGGGTCTTGAAGATCTTAGACCCGACCGTATGGACAGTTTCCACGAAACCATCGTTATAATCGTCCACGGAGCTCCCTAGGCATTCGAAACGATTCTGGAGTTCGAGCTGAAAGCTCTCGGGGTTTTGGATCTGGATCGGTGCTGGACGGAGCGTAGACTTCATCAGTCGAGATCTTTCCAGCTTGATATTTAAGTTCAATGTGCCTCTTACCATACGGTGATCACTTCCGGTTTTCACCGCGTTGATCACAGAGACATCATTGAATACTTGCTTCTTCGTCGACATAATGAAGTCAATCTCATTTTTAGTTGCACCATCCGGGCTCTGCCAGGTCCACTTTCTATGCTCACGTTTTCTGAAGAAGTAATTCATCATAAAGAGGCCTTCCTTCTCCATAAAACTGGCCAGTAGGTGGCCCCGGTGGTTCCGGCATCCAACTCCAAATTGCCCCACTCGCAGCTCATCATCGTTACGTTTACCCAGTTTCGCGTTAAAGTCCCCCATGAAACGGTAAAGTGAGTTTTAGAGCCATGCATGGCTCTGGAAATATCCTCATACATGGTCTCCACCTCATCGTCGGGGTGTGACGAGGTCGGGGCGTAAACCTGTACGACCTTCAGCGAATACCTTTCGGATATTCTGAGTATAAGGTACGCCACCCTGGTCGACACACTCTCGATCTTCACCACGTTGCTCACAAGGGACTTATGGACGATAAACCCGACAACACCTTGGGACTGCTGGTTGCCCTCCCGGAAATAGAGCAAGTTTCCGGATTTAAGAATTATCGAGTCCTCCCCCTCTCTTCGGACTTCAGATAACCCCACTATACTCCATCGTATCTTGCTCAATTCTTCCTCGAGTTCGGTGATCTTCTCGTCGGTCCGGAGTGTACGCGTGTTGTATGTTGCCAGGTCCAGTTTTCGGTGATTGTGGTAGCCGGATCTCTTCCGGGGATTCTTAGCACCCCTTGCCTCACCGTGGCCTTGGCCGCTACCGTAACCAAGGGTAGGCGGGCCGCCGGGTACTAGGGGCCTAGTGATTTTTGTGCTTGTCATTCTTGGGGGGGTTTTGCCATAATCGCCACGCTTGGCAGGCGGGTTGGCGATCGCAGTATAGTATGGTGGTGGAATGCATAGAGAACGCTGCTGCCCATTCTCCGGTACTCCTTAGTCGCCTTTTACGACACCCACGGGAAGTATGGGGTGGTGCAATTCTTCAAGTCCGACACCACACGGACCAGGCAGAGGTGTACCTATAGTAAATACACCCATATTTCACATTTCGCCAGTTATGCTTTAAGTCCTAAGGTAACAGGCCTGCGGGCGGAGAGTAATGGGTAGCTCACCGTCCGATCAGGACCAGGCCCGTGCCGGACGGCGCGTACGTGTTCCACGCGCGCCTTAAAGAGATGTTATCATCGAGGAGGGGCCCCCCTCAGGGTCGAAGCCTGCCGGGTCAGCGGGATTGTCCGAAAGGGTTACCGCTGGCCCGGAGCATAAAGGGGTAAGGAAGGAACATGGGTGAGTTTTAGTCAGTAAGAGTCTGACACTCCCTTCCGCTCCACCAAGAGCGGGAGGGGACATTTGATGATTCCCCCCACCAGAAAAAAAAAAGTCCTTAGGTAACGACCCTATTGCCGACTGAACACAAATCCAAACTCCAGGCTGCTTCTAAGAAATTACAGATGGAAAACCCAATAAAAATTTCCCGACCTGGGAATAGAACCCAGGACCTCATGCTCAGCACCACTGCATTAACGAGGCAGATACTAAAAAGTAAACCCATACAAAACATATTATGAGACATGTGAAAATCTTCTAAAAATTTAAGTATACAACTTCTTCAAAAAGTGACACTTAGCCCACGTGGCACGGACCAACGTAAACATATCGCGGCGGGATTTCATCGTGCAATGGATTTTCAACTTACCAATGTTAAGCCGAGCTTTGAGAATCCAACAGACCGTATCCCAGCGCGTCAAAAAAACACACAGTTGGATTTTATACTCTCGGCGATAAGGTGAAAATCCAGTGCACAAAAAAAAATCGCCGCAGGAAAATCGCCCATCAGAACCTGAGCTTACGATGGTTTCCTTTATTTCTTTAACCCGTATTCTCTTTACTTTCTTACATTCGTTTATAAATGAGGTTACTTTAGCACGCCCTCAGTCTTTATAATCATGAGAAAAATAATATTTATAAAAAAAAATCATGGTTACACGTGGCTGGTTTTTTTTTTTACAATCAAATACAATCGAAAGTCGTGTAAGTATATCTACTGTTGCGGAATGAAAGGTGCATAATACTAATATGTATAATAAATAGGTATGTACGGACGCCAGCACATCAAGCTACTACAATTTGTCAAATTTCTTCAATAGATTTTCAACTTTATCGCTAAAGCATAAGGTTCAAAGTTGATTGGGAAAATTTGACAGTTTCGTGTCTGTACATGCAATGTAAATGCATAGTATAATCAGCTTACAATGTTCCCGCTGCTGGGATACAGGCTTCCTCTTGGCGAGAGGTAAATGCAAACAATAAAAAAAAAGAAAGTTCAGAAAGGTGACTTGTGTCTGCTTCGGGAAAGAAGGGTTCGAACATTTTTCTATGGAAGCTGGCATAACCACCCGCCGCCATTTTGATTTTTTTTCTATATTTCCGCGCGCGACGAAAACAGTATATATGGGCACTTATACCAACAAAAAATGTCCAGTGAGATGGTACCCTAAAGTATCACGTTTCTGATGTATTCCAAATACATCACAAAGGTGAAACGTGAAACGGTAAACATCGACATATGAGAACTATGAAAATCATGGCGTCGGATAAGTTCAGTTGACAGCACATCAAGTTACCCCACTTTGACCTTGAACGCGTTATGAGCAACCACAGCGAGAATCGTGCGAAAGAGATATATATAGCTTTTTGTCTGTTCTTACTTGTAATGTTTCGTGCTGCAGTGCGTACAGTCGGTGACCAACATTGTCTGACCCACCCAACACAACACTATACGGCGCGTCGTAGTTATATGTACAGAGTTTACATTGATGTGCTGCCGTGTGTACCTAAGTAAATGAAAATTATTATCATTTTTGTTCCGCGACTATGTCAACCTAAATGTAGGTATTTAGGTTGATACAGTCGCGGAACAAAAATCTTCTAGCCTTCACTGAAACAGAAGCTCATAACCTTTTCGTGTTCCACATAATAATCATTAAGAATGTTACACCATATTATTAAGGGTCAATAACCATACCATTCTATAGCATTAAGTCATAATCTTCAGAAATTGAATTCTTGCTAATGCCAGCAATTTGCATAATCAACGGTTATGGTACGGTTAAAGTTTTCGCGTCTACCCTGCCCAATCCAAATTCAGTTTTTTGCCTTAAGGGCCCGATCACACGTACCATAACTACTCCACAACGACACCACGTGGTCGGATCCTAATTTGTATGAAAATTAATAGTCTATCCACACGGACCACATTTGACCGTCAAAATTAACCGTATGGCGATACTAACCACAGCCAGTGTCCATGGAGTTTCTTGCCCGTTCTTCTCCATAGATCCTCCGTCCAACTACGCTTTGGAATGGGCAACTAACTTCATATTTTCTGACTGACCGACTTCTTGACAATTCAAAAGTGCATGTAAATGGTTTAATTGAAATAATTGCTTTGAGTTTTGAGCATGGCGACGTGACAGCCACAACGCAACCACGTGCACTTGCGTCGACGCGAAGAACTGTTCACAGCCGGAATTGATCTGTTTGCAAACGTAACTACATTGCAACCACTGGCGACAACGCAACAGCAAGAAATTGCAGCAACACTATATTCACACGTAGGTACTTCTGCTTGCCCACATTTTGTCGCTAAGAAATGGTGTGGGTGTGGTACGTGTGAACAGGCCCTAAAAGTGTAGATTAATACCCAAAGATATCGAAGTGAATTCAGAATATCGTTATCGCTTCCGTATTTTGTATCGCGATACCAATTAAGCGGAAAGTTTTCATTAATTTTGTAATGAGTTTTTAAAAGTTGACCTTTTTGTTGATAAGAACCGTTAAAAGGGCTATAATGTAGTTATCGAACTTTCGCCATTATTGGGAATGCCAAATGGAAATGTCAATTTTGATTCGATTTTTTGTGATAAAAATGTTCCGTGTTACGTTGCTAAATTCAATCCGATGGCTACTTTAGAATTTCGTATGTTTTTTATTTATTCTGTTTTGGGAAAATTACGCTTTTATTTAGCCGGCTTTACGCATGGATAGATAAAGATTTTCCCTTCGGAATTAGTACTATCCAAATATCTATAGCTGATATAAATTTTGAACTCACTATTCAAGAGCGAAAATCACAGACAGTCGTCGTCGTCGACGCAAAATTACAAACAATAAAAATAATATAAATTCAAGACATGGACTGGAGGATGCCCAAAATTAAACCATGAATTCATGATTAAATATTGACTGCTTAAGTATAAATATTACGTAAGTAATAAAAAAAACACGTGTACACTCACGGTACGGCTGGTTCATAAATTTAAGGTCGCTCAGCGAGCTATGGCTATGGCTATGCTTGGAGTCTCTCTGAGGGATCGAATCCGCAACGAAGTGATCCGACAGAGAACCAAAGTTGTCGACATAGCTCACAAAGGAAGTAAACCGAAGTGGCAACCAACATCATCATCATCATTTCAGCCGAAAGACGTCCACTGCTAGACATAGGCCTTCCCCAAGCACCTCCACCTTGACCGGTTCTGTGCTTCTCGCATCCAACGGGTTCCTGCAGCCTTCGCAAGGTCGTCGGACCACCTTTTGGGAGGCCTTCCAACGCTACGTCTTCCGGTACGCGGTCGCCACTCCAGAACTTTTCGGCCCCATCGGCCATCTGTGAAGTGAAGTGGCAATAGGCCGGCCATTAACCGTAGAACCGATGGCCGTTGGGGTAGGTGTAATCTAGAGTAAAGACCGCGAATCGGTAAACGTAGGTTACGCCCTCAAGCTAGGTGGAGCGACGATCTTCGCAGGATGGCTGGTAGCAGCTAGATAAGAGTTGCCGAAAATAGGAGAGGCCTATGTCCAGCAGTGGACTGCTATAGGCTGATGATGACGATGAATCAAAAACTAAATGTACTGTTTCATAGGAAAGTGCTAACTACTTTTTAACCTAACCCACTCAAAATTTACTAAACTGCAATTTTTTTTAATAACCGGTGAAATAAGTCTACGTAGAAATCATATACTAACTGTTTGCGCATCAATGTCCCTGCCACCCTGTATAAAAGTTTGGAAAAACCCAAAATTCTTTCAATAATTAGTAAGACACCTACGGTCTACTTAATCTAATGTTTTAAATTGAGGTCATTTCAAGTTAAACAAATATCAACTTTATTTTAATGGCAATTAAGTTGATTTCAGAAAACTAGCACTATTGAAAAAGTTACAAAAATGTTTGAAGTTGTAGCGTAAACTGAACTTTATTGTGTAGGAATTAAAGCTATTTTTCTATAAACTCATTTGTTTACATTTTTTGGCAAATAAATCGTGAATGCAGATTAGATTTAAAAAATCCGCTGTTTCATAATGATTTATGTTTTAGAATACTTACCCACTGAAGGGCGATTCCCTAATAAAACTTCCAGGTTCTTGTGAATGTTGTGAGCGCATACAACTCTTTAACCTAAGATTTATCAATTAGTTTTAATTAAAAACTTCTCTTATTCTACAATTTTCTTCTCGTTCAACAAAAAGCATTAAATACCTACTCCCCAGAAAGTAATCAAATGAACATTTGATTCCATTAAATATATTTTCAAGGAAGTTTATTTAGCGGGAGGAATCCGATTTGAAATAATACTACTGTCGACGCTCACTATATGAAAAGCCTTTTAATTACCGTTTCTTGGGTGCACTGTAACACAGAATAGTAGTTACAGAAGGCTGGCTCCGTAATTGGCTTGAATTATCTTATAATATCCGGAATTTCAACAAGCGAGCGAAATCAGGCGCACTCACACATAATGTCTGTTCCAAAAGTATACGATAAAAATGTAAACAAATGAATCAGGAAACTTACCCACGGATGTCAATTTGTCGAGCCCCTTACAAATTGAGTGCTTTGATTTGTTTATTTAAAGATGTTTTTAATTTGAAGTTATTTTTATAAACTCAATTTTCGTCGAAGATTTTTCAATTAGAATTATTTATTTAATAATGTTATTCAAACAATTTAAACGAGTTGAAACCTTCTGGATTACCTAATGTGATAATACATTCACTTCAGTGAATGAACACGTAAGAATTTGACCTGAATGGGGTTTGTTTCATACACTTTCAAAATATACTTTTGGAACATACCATAGTCGCAGTGGAATGCTAGTGGCGTCCGCGAGTGTAGTAGCACTTGTTGTACGTGAAGCGTGTCTACAGCATATTATTATATCAGAAAAGTGTGGTACAGTCCATCAAACTGAACAATTTTCTCCGTGGGACCAACATTGTAATCGCGAAAAAATTATCAACTGTCCAATACAAAATTTCAATACCAATGCGACCCAAATGTATGGGACGGCTGATTATTGTTTAGCGAATATGATGTTGGTCTCATGGAGAAAGTTGTTTTGTTTGATGGTCTCTAATACACCCTTAAATATATTATGACCACACCTTTCTGATACATAGATAGATAGATAGATGAACCATTTATTTGGCGCACACAAAAAGACAGCACAACACACAAAAGTACAATATTAGATGATAACCAAACTACCCACATGATTATAATATAAAAACAAGGTGCCGATATAAAAACAAGATGAAAAAAAAATTAAATTAAAAATTTAAAAAAACCCCGACACAAAAAAATAATAAAATTAAATGTAAGTAATTGGAAAAGGATCAAATAATTTAAAAACCCCCAACTTAAAGAATCTAGGTAACGAGACTAAAACAGATAAATTCATATGGCAGTCGGGGACCTCTTAGCATAGAAGGTGTTCCACAAAACGGTCCCCCGACTTCCATATGAATTTATCTGTTTTAGTCTCGTTACCTAGATTCTTTAAGTTGGGGGTTTTTAAATTATTTGATCCTTTTCCAATTACTTACATTTAATTTTATTATTTTTTTGTGTCGGGGGTTTTTTAAATTTTTAATTTAATTTTTTTATTTCATGCTTTTTGTAGGGACTCCTTAATTTTTGTACCTACCTATTTCATTTCTTTTATTTTCTTGCGTTTTAAGATTCAGGTAATTTGGTGTTTAATCAGGTTTTTTATCTGTCAAAAAATAATTATCAATTTATAGTTGAAGAATAATTTTTAAGACTAAACAGATTTTTTTGTTTTATTGTATCCTTTTTCTAGTTCTTCCTTTAGTTATTCAATTTTCGTACAAGTATTTCATAGCTTTTAGATATCTTAGGTATTTCAGATCTAGTTTATAAAATGGGACTGCGACACTATCTGATGTAGAAATACCTACGCTTTTTAAGTAGGATAATTCCATTCGTAATTAAATTAGTCAAACTCAGTGATCGTAGGTACCAGTCATCACTCCACTTTCCTCATCATTCTAGAGCATTGATCAGTCAAAAAAATATTTTCAAGTTTTTAGTTTTCATTTCGTTAGTTAATATTCCTCATTCCCTATCAATATAGTGTACATTATTCTACTTGTCAAGCCCTTTTATTTGATACCTACCTATATTGAAGGAGTTGTGAAAAATAAATATAATTCGCCATTTTGTGGTGGCAGCCATCTTGGATTTGAAATTTGTAATAGCGTATAGTACTATTAGTCAAGCCCTTTCATTTTATACCCATGTTGAGGGAGTTGTGAAAAAAAAAATGTAATTCGCCACTTTGTGGTGGCGGCCATCTTGGATTTGAAATTTATCTTATTGTATAGTATTCTACTATTCAAGCCCTTTCATTTGATACCCATATTAAGGGGGTTGTGAAAAAATATGTAGTCCGCCATTTTGTGGCGGCGGCCATCTTGGACCGATTTTCATCAAACATAGCTAAGAACACTCCCGACAAATTCACCTTTCAAACAAAAAAAAACAAAATTAAAATCGGTTCATCCGTTCGGGAGCTACGATGCCACAGACAGACACACACACACACACACACACACACACACAGACACGTCAAACTTATAACACCCCGTCGTTTTTGCGTCGGGGGTTAAAAACACATAGAAATTAAAGTGACACTATGACGAATACTTAAAATAAAATTAATATTAATAACTGCTTGGATTTTCCCTGCGTGATCGAATCAGGAATGAGGAGGTCCGCAGGAGAACCAAGGTAACCGACATAGCCAGAAGAATTGCCAAACTTAAGTGGCAGTGGGCAGGGCACATTGCTCGCAGAACAGATGGCCGATGGGGCCGAAAGGTTCTGGAGTGGCGACCGCGTACCGGAAGACGTAGCGTTGGAAGGCCTCCCACAAGGTGGTTCGACAACCTTGCAAAGCCTGCAAGAACCCGTTGGATGCGAGAATCACAGAACCAGTCGAAGTGGAGATGCTTGGGGAAGGCCTATGTCTAGCAGTTGACGTCTTTCGGCTGAAATGATGATGATGATGCATGCATACATGCTGTATGTTCGTGCGTTTTGCTCTTTGTACGGAGCAGTCCTTCTCTATATTTCTGTGTGTTGTGTACACTGAAACCAACGCTATTAGACAACAAAGAGAATCGATTATTTCCACAAACGTGAACCATTGTTTTCGCTAATAATTAATATTTTATACGTACCTAGTTGTGTGTGGTGATTTATCAGTCTACGATCTTTTGAAAGGTAGTCGGTCATTAATTAATTACTAAATGATTTTGTGGTTGGTTTTAGAAGAAAAGGCAGTGAGTAATTTAATTCTTCGCTCGAGATTTTACACGGTTTCAGTCTGTTTAGAGCATATTCTCATTTTTGTTCAATAACAATCTTATCGTGTCAGCCTAGAACTCCGGTGAGAAAGAAAACATTTTTTCGAAAAGCGTCTTTAGTTTTGTATTTAGTGAGTTAAGTATAAGTGCTCACTTTAGTAATTTTCTTGTCAAGACATTATATAGAAGATTTACAAAATATTAACTAGGTACCAAAGATATGATAGATACCTACTTAAATTAAAGGCAAAATCTACAAAGACTTGTATCGAAAAGTGAACGTTTGATACTTAGGTATCTTTTGTTTTCACATGTTCGAAATTCTGTTTTGCATCATCATCTGCCTAGCCTTTTCCGAAAGGGTTACGGCTGCCCCGGAACATAAAGGGCTAAGGAAGGAACACGGGTGGGTTTTAGTCAGTCTGACACTCTCTTCCGCTCCACCCAGAGCGGGAGGGGGTCATTTGATGATTTTCCATCCTCAAAAAAAAAAAAGAAGCCTTTTCCCAACTATGTTGGGGTCGGCTTACAGACTAAGCGGATGCAGTTGAATACCAGCAGGTATTTTACATGGAGCGATATCCCTTGGTAAGACTAGTTGTCAGACTTTCGGGCTTTTGCCTACCCGTAACGACTGTCAAAGATCTACGAATGACAGCCTGATACTTTCCGAGGCTCGGAGGGGTTTCGATATGTAAGGTAAAGATGGTCACCCTCACCCATCCACGGACCAACTGCGCCAAGTGTAGCTTTACCTGATCGATCGATCCGTGCAGCTGTTATTACTAAGCCACGAGTCCCTGTTTGAAATTCACGAATTCGAAATTCTGCTTTGCAATATACCAACAGACTATTTATTACCTGAAATCGAGATAATATAGGTACCGATAATAACTACACCCAAGACGTTAATAATAAACCTGGATCGTTCCACTTGTAACTCCCCGAATACGCCCAAAATGGATCGAGTAATCTACATAAAATTACAAGCGTCGTCTTACGTCGCGTAATGTTCTATTTACGAGATACATACTTTAATGTAGTTAATCGCGGACGTGTTTGGTGGTGCTGTTATTTGAGTCGCAATTAGAATGTATCTGAAGGTTGAGATGTAGGTAATTGTTTTATTTTGTGTGCGTGTTTGGACTGAGAATGAGTTTAAAAAGTGTGTTACATGCGGAAGACTCTATAGTTCTGCTTTCAGTCAATTATAAATGATGCCAATAAATCATACGTAGGTACAGTCGCCGTCAGATATATTGTAGCAGGCAAGGTGACCAAATACTTCTGAACCCTACAAGTTACCATTAATATCTGAACATTCATTACTTCATTAATATCTGAGCAGATGCTTGTCAATAATTTCTATACACACGACTATCTAACCAAAAATATATGTATATACACTTACAACGTTAAGTGTATCTACGCAGATGGGGTGGTCTTGAATAACTGAGCTGTGAGCAGATATTAATGAAGTAATGAATGTTCAGATATTAATGGTAACTTGTAGGGAACTTATTGACATTTATAATTGTTCAGAAGTATCTGGTCACTTTGCCTGCTACAATATATCTGACGGCGACTGTACCTGCACCCTAATTGTGTGCTATTATTCTCAATTTGAATAATTTTGACGGATATCGCTAATCCATTGCTTCATATGTTCGAAAAGTTAGTCTGCTCAGCAACGAAAAGAACGCAATGAATGTTGTTGAACTGTCAAAGTGAAAGTCACTCCTACTGTTAGTATAAGGTCTCTTCAATTATAGGTACAAACGTAAACTAAGGAAATAATAATTATAATATTAATGTTCAAAAGGGCAATAACATCCATATGTCTGTTCACAGCATAAACCTCCATCAATTCTCTAATCAAAAGGAGTACGAACCATTACAATAGTTAAATTAAGATAATGTTTTAAGTAAGCCAAAATTTTAACTGAGTATTGATTGATGGAATCAGAAATGAGGAGATCCGCAGGAGAACTAAAGTAACAGACATAACCCGAAGAATTGCCAAACTTAAGTGGCAGTGGACAGGGCACATTGCTCGCAGAACACATGGCTGATGGGGCCGAAAGGTTTTGGAGTGGCGACGGCGTACCGGATGACGTAGCGTTGGAATACCTCCCACAAGATGGTCCGACAACCTTGTGAAGGCAGCAGGATCCCGTTGGATGTGAGAAGCACAGAACCGGTCGAAGTGGAGTTGCTTGAGAGAGGCCTATGTCCAGCAGTGGACGTCTTTCAGCTAAAATGATGATGATGAAGCCAAAATTTGAACTGAGTATTGATAATAATCTACAACTAGTTAGTCGCGGCCGTTACCACTTGGCAACCGCTGCTCACTGTCGTAAGTTCGAACCCAGACAAGCGCTTTACTTTGTGTAAATGTAATCACCACTCAAAACGGTGAACGAAAAAATCTTAAGGAAACCGGTATGTCCTAGAACCAAAAATTCGAAGACATGTACCATCTACTAACCTGCTCTGGGCCCGCGTGGTAGACCTAATGATCCCTTTCGAAGAGTGGAGGCCTGTGTCCCAGGTGGGAACAATATGATCATATTGTATTAATAATGATAGGCTTGATTTTATCCGTGTATATATAAATCATTGATTAGGCAGGGGTCATATAGTTCTTCCATAGTTCTTGGTAAGCAGTCCACTTTAGCCACCCAAACCCATACTTCAACTGTTTATTTTTCCATATCCTGCAATAGTCCTACACCAACCGGGGGTTATCCTTGGGTGCACTTGCATAGTGCACACAGGGATAATCGTCGGTTGGTGCCGCATTTCATTAAAATTTCCTAAGAGGCCTCTGGAAGTTGGCTTCGGCCCCTCGTACGCCTTCCAAAGGACCGGTACCACACGGTCCCGAGATTTGTAAAATAGAAAAATAAAAGGAGGCTTCTAGAATTGGAATATTTAATTGTATTACCTTAAAAAACCTCTCTATCTAACAGTCATCCTACAAACTCGACCTTTTCAAAACATATTCAAAGAAACACTAATCAAACTCGCAAGTCTTTGATCAACAAATATATTAGAATTCCGGTCTTCACTTGACGCGTGGGTGCCTTTAATTCGTCTGCCGCTTGCAAATTAGCGGTCGACAGGAGATTTATAGGTTCGAGTTTAACCGTGAGAAGCCGCGGAAAAAGAATCTTCCCGATTTATAGGTACTGATTATGCCATCAATGGATCCCGATTTGAAGGTCTTGAATTGATGAGTACTTAAGTATGTCTTTAGTCGTAGTAGAGCTCTTTATCAAAGAGTTCTTTCAAGAAAGTATTGCCATAATACAAATGTTTGCCGCCAAGCAAAGTTGCTGGCTTATTAGTCGATTGGCATGAACTAAGTCGCGCGAAACGGGCGAATCGTCACTTTGAAATTAATAATATCATTTTTGCTACAGGCGACCGCGAAGTTAATTTATTTGTAGGAGAGTCGACAACGTTAGAAATATTAGTATTAGGCAACTGGCACATTTTGAATTTTCTGCAATTTAGGGCTAATATTTCAATCATTTGATAATTTTTAAATTTTGACAGTTCTTTCATACAAAAACTGTCAAACGTCAATTTTATTCCTCGAATAAAAGTTATCTGGCGATGGAAAAATCAGCCCTTAGTTAAGAAAAAAGTACCTACATGTTTTATCCTACTATCCTAATAATATTATAAATGCGAAAGTTTGTGAGGATGGATGGATGTTTAGACGCGGCGCGGTAAGCTGCTAGTACAAACATATTTCTGGAGTTTATTATAGACACGAGACGTTTTAGCGTTGTCTTTAAGATAGGAACGCACCTACCACAGGTGTCACTGTGTCAGTGACTGCCATAAAGTGGACCATATAGACGAAATAACATTAGAATATGTTGACATCACGCCTGTAATCCCAAAAGGGTTATGCAGAGGTTTATCTATAGTAGACCCACATTTCACCAGTTATATTCAATTCCCATGGAAGAGTAAAACAAGTACCTAGCTTTTTTGCCATCTAATCTTTTTGGAGACTTTATACTTAGTTACTGATCTATATTAATTACTAATACGCTTAAGAGTTTGTTTGATTGTTTGGTTGAGCGCGCTAATCTCAGGAAATCGGAAAGCTTTAATCTCTCTCTTTTGTTACTGGTTCTAATTAGAAAATGATTTTTGTGTTGAATAGCCCATTTATTGAAGAAGGTTATAGGCTATATAACATCACGCTATGATTAATAGGAGCGGAGCATCAATGAAAAATGTTGCAAGAATGGAAAAAATTATTCCTTTTGAGAGCTTTCCATTGCGTACGCTGCGTAAACGGTTAAAGTTACACAAAAATCATGTATGACGTAATTGTTCCCCTTCAAAAGTTATATAAAAAGGCCGCTACATTATAATGTCTATCTTTTAAGGCTGACTCACTATAACCTTTTTATGGTAATCGTTCTAAAATAATGCATTATTTGCGAAAGTGTTTTTATAAACATGACATTAATCCTTATCCAAATAAATACGTTATTCATCACAAGTATTTAATTTTGAACAAAATTGCCCTTGACATCATTTCATTTCAATGAATATCTTATGAGATAATTATGTAAGTAATAATCTTAAGTGAGAAAGTGCAGCATATTTGAAATACTGCAGGTAATTTGGAATACTCGGATATCTCAAATCTGTGTTTTTCGCGGTTGTCAAAACGTCCCAAGACATACGATGTCAATGAGTAGGTACCTACTAAAGTAAAAACAGGACGTCATCTTGACATTTCTGCTGACAGCCACCCGGGAACGAAACCTCTACTTTGAAAACTTTTTCGGTAAGAATGCAATTCTTGATAATGATAATATGCAAAATCTTCAAAGTAATTACCAACTGGATTGTAATTTGGAATACCGAAAGTGAACACAATAATAATATTGTAGACTATTTTGTTACAAAAATATTTAAATTTTATTTATTAAGATTGAATACCTATAAAAAGACTGTAATACTGTAACAAAGTTAAGAGATCTTTTAGTTTCTAAGAAAAACTAAGCATTGTCAAAAAAAAGGTGAACATAATTTGGATTACTATATTCTAAACTACGTGCACCTTAAGTAAAATCACAATTTTAGACATTTTTAGTTTAATTTAAATTTTGAGAGGGTTCCTAGTTTTTGTTTTGTTTGATTGTTTGTATAAGTAAAGGTAAATCATTTTCCAATAATTTAATGCATTATTTACTGGGCTAACCCATTTCCTTTTCTACTTATTCCCAAAAAACAAACTGATATTCCAAATATGCTGCACTTCCTCTACTCATAAAGTAATGGAATATATTTTAGTAGGTTTTTCCTCAAATTAACGCGGGTAAAACCGCAGGGCACAGCTAGTATTAAAATAAACTAGGTCAAGTATACAATGTTTGTAGTCCTGAGTCCCGACAAAGAATCCTCTTCTTAAATTATCTTAATTGTAACATTTCGCAATTAGTTCGCGTGAAGACGAGAAGTTTGACATCTGTGAGAGTACTCAGAGTCCACATTCAGTGGTTTACTATGTCAAATGCGGTTGGTGTGTTATTTAGTAAGTACACGAATAAAGATGCTAAGGTAAAATAAAGTTCCAGAGTAAACTGTGCGTCTTGTCGCTACGACTAGACGCAGAGCTGTCTTTTGCATCTACGTCTAGTCGCTACGACAAGACGCAGAGTGGTTGTTTGCATCTGCGTCTAGTCCCTACGACAAGACGCAGAGTGGTCGTTTGCATCTGCGGCTAGTCGCTACGACAAGACACAGAGTTTTCATATGAAACTGCGTCCAGTCACTACGAAAAGACGCAAAGTTTTCGTAGCTATGTAACTGCGTCTAATCGATACGACAAAACGTAGAGTGGTCATTTGCATCTGTGTCTACAATCATACAAGTCGCTACAACAAGACACGGGTACAAAAATAATAAAAAATCACACTATATCATAAATCTTCGAGCATCCTGTTTACTCATAAATATTGAACATTAAAAAAAATAATAATAAGCAGTCAGTAGCTACCTACACCTTTTTCCATTCCCACCTCAATCAAGAAAGCAATTTATCGTACAAGTCACTGGACTATGATTCAATAGTCTGTGGTCCTCTAGAAATGTCAGCCATGACACTTATGCCTACTATGTTTCCAACGAGGCGTTAACTATTCATAAATAATGGTATTTATGACCGTATATCCCCGGAAAACCGGTCGCGGGAAGTAATGGCATAGGCACACATATGAGGAACTATATAGTGAAGTGACACTATAAGAATAGAAATGAATCATTATTCATTCTTTTCGAAACTCACCTAAGTCCGTATGATCAGCCGGTCGATTCTGTAAAAATCTCACCGTGAAAACTTAGGTGATGTGAATATGTTTTTGCTAGGAATTGAAACTATTGACATAAATGATAAATTATTTTATTTTTTGTAAGTAGTTTTGTACAAATACTTTTACAAGTCAATCATGTTTTTTTTTTTAAACTAGATGAGGTCGTCGTTTCCTATCTGACTACTCTGAGAAGAAAGGCTGAAACAAACTCAGAGGTCTCTTTTAAAGAGGTCTCTTCTCTTTTAAAGGCCAGACATAATCTTGGTCAGGTTATATGAAGACCATGTAGATCGATGTCTGAGACAGTCTTTTGAGGAAAGAACCACACAGATTAAGAGGACCTGTTCAGTCAGTGCACGCATTTGTCAGAAATCGTGCAGCTCAACTCAAGACTTAAGGAGCTCAATGATTCGACGAACAATACCAAAGAAAGGACATTTGGGTAGGCCACATAAATTACTCAAACTGCAACTAATAGAACAGAGAGTAAAAAATAAAATAAAATTAATAAGTAATATGACCCACATCGTCTTCACATTCACAAATCACAATAAATAAAATAATCTAATACTTTACAAAGTAAGCAAATGTCATGGTTTATAAAAAAATCATTCATGTCAATGTGTATACATATAAAAAAAAGACATTCAAAACAGACAGCTCACTCCACGCTCACTTCAACTAAGTTTTCATGGTGAGATGGTTACAGAATCGCACTGCTGTTCTATTCTATCCCACTTTCTATGTTGTATCAATAAATAGATAAGATTATGTAATCTTGTCGTAATATGTAGTCATCATTAGTAATGATTAGGCAATTTCTCAGCTATGTTGCGGTTGGATTTCAGTCCAATTAACAATTGCCATCTCATCTTCGACCAATTCGTAGATAATTAGTCCGTTACGCGGTCTAGATCTTGTACTTAACTGATTATATTTAATAACCTAATCACAAGTAAGTATTCTTACTTGTTGAGAACATAAAGCCGTTTTTTTTTGCCTTTTGCCTTAATTTAAGCCTATCCATGGATGAATTCAATGAAAAAACTCGACTTATTACATGGTGTAATTGAAACAAAAAAAACCTCTAAAGCCGTCATTTTACTCTTTATGAACAACTTTTACTTATGGGACTTACCTTGAAATCTCGAAAAATAAATTAGCTTCTCCATTTATGTTAATCTACTTTGATGTTCAGAAAACTCGACAAAATCAATGCTCGCTACTATTTAGCACGAGTGAGCATTGAGTATTGCTGCTAAACAAAATAAAACCGTTAAGAGTCGTAAAGTTTACATTTTTTAATCGGTCAATCGTTCTATTTCACTTTGAATTCATTCAAACGTGAACAGACCACAGTCTAGTCTCCTCACTACGCAGTATAATATAATAACAAAGCGCGGGAGCCGACTCGTTTGTCATGCTAACTAGCCCACCGCTAAATTACAGCCATCTGCGGCTTGATTAAATAAAAACCGTCTTAATGTGTAATCCAAAAAGTACCAATATAAATTAGTGCTAAAATATCGATTGGTTATAAGGTATGACTACGCAGTATAATAACATAGTGCGGGAGCCGACTTCTTTGTCACGCTAACTAGCCCATCGCTTGACCAACTCATCTGTGGCTAGATTGAATAAAAAACTGTACTAATGTGTAATCCAAAAACTACCAATACAAGTTTCAGTGCTTCATTCACTTTTAAATCAGTCAATCGTTCTACTTCACTTTGAATTCATTCAAACGTGAATAGACCACAGTTGAGTCTCCTCACTACGCAGTATACACAGCGCGGGAGCCGACTCGTTTGTCATGCTAACTAGCATACCGCTAAATTACAGCTCATCTGTGGCTAGATTGAATAAAAACCGTCTTAATGTGTAATCCAAAAGTACCAATACAAGTTTGAGTGCTAAAATATGCAATGGTTAGAAGGTATAGGAAGTTATTCATTTTAAAATCGTTCTATTTCACTTTGAATTCATTCAAACGTGAATAGACCACAGTCGAGTCTCCTCACTACGCAGTATAATAACAGCGCGGGAGCCGACTCGTTTGTCATGCTAACTAGCCTACCGCTTAATTACAGCCCATCTGCGGCTTGATTGGCGTTTCATTCGGATAATTGTTATCCAATTTATACTTAATAACTGTGAACAGTAATTGTGATAATATGATGCTGTTTTTTTAAATGGGTTTTAAGTGTTTTGTACTAAGTGCTTTTTATTTCGTTTCGTATTTATGGGTTTTGGATGTCATTGATTATATTATTATTATTATCATGTTTTACCAAGGGGTATCGTAGTATCCAGTAACCGGGTTGTGGAGGTCAGATAGGCAGTCACTCCATGTAAATTACTGGTATTCAGCTGCATCCGGTTAGACTGGAAGCCGACCTCAATGTAGTTGGGAAACGGCTAGCCTTTTCCCAACTGCAGATGATGATGATGATGGATGTCATTGATTTAATTGAGTTTTAAGAGCTGTTTGAATAATGTAGGTAATCCTACTAATCTTATAAATGTGAAAGGTTGTATGTTTGGATGTTTGTTACTCAATCACGCAAAAACGGCTAAACGGATTTGGATGAAATTTGGTATGCTCAGATAGTCTATAACTTGGATTAACATAAGATACTTTTTATCCCGATATTCTCAAAGGATCGAGAATTATGCGGGTGAAATCACGGGGCGCTGCTACAAAAAAAAACCAAACAAGTAAATACTTTATAATACTTTGGTTACAGATTTCATGGAAAGTATCATTTTCATGTGAAAAATACGCATTTTTTTTTGTGTTCTCGGTTTATACTGGCTCAATTGATTACAGTTATAAAAGCTTCTAGGAAAATGTTTTTACGGGAACAAACTTTGTCCATTTTCAGCCATACATTCCTTTTAAATATATTTTTTTTAAACTACGACCTTTCACAGTAGACCAAACAGCACCCTACTTGCTACTTTAAAGCTTTTGAAGGATGTTGCTAATCCATTGCTTCATATGTTCGAAAACTTTGTCTGCTCAACAATGTAAATATCGCAATGAATACTGTTGAACGGTCAAAATGAAAGGCATTGCTACTGATAGTGTGTAACGCAATCACCCCGCTGTTACTATCCACCATACAAATATTATCAGCAATTTCCGTAAAGCCTACTACTGGTTACGGGTATTTTAAGGTGCCACTAATCGATATTTTTTCCATACAAATTTCGGGAGAGTATTACCCCACTGTTTAGCATTGTGCATCAAAAGTTAAACATGATATCATTTTGACTTATTATTAATTTTGTCTGTACGGAAACAGAATAGTAAAATAAAAAGCCATTAAAAAGTTATGAGCCAACAAAGATTCGTTTTTCTCGCTATTTTTAACATAACTTTGCGTGTAAATAAGTAATAAAAGAACTATAAAATCTTCAAAACCAAGTCCGTACCGACAAAACTTAGTTATCGAAAAGTTTAATAAACTTTTTTTGTAATTGATTATGCAGCGGTTTTTTTTAGTAAAACTCGATTTTTCAAAGCACTTTTCAATTTTTTTTATGCGCCTATCAGTTCGAAACGGTGTTTCTGTGCGTGAGAACTAGACGTTGTGCATATAGACTAGCATCTAACTGCTCAACACTGACTAGCTCTGTCGGACACGAAGTCAGGTGAGACAGCGTGCATTTTGGCTATGACCACCGGTGAGTTCGAGTTCGCGACTAGTTTACTCTTAATGTAAAATATAGTCCCGAGATATACTTGATAAACTCTTCTTGATGACGTCATCAGTAACTCAAGTTCGGATTCGAAGATGTACAGACGTAACTATTATTAAACTGCGCAATACATTAATCTCAGCAAATACATTGATCTTCTTAAACCTGTCTAGGTATTGTTTGGATAATGGAAATCATAAGCAGTAGCGATTAATATAAATC
The DNA here is from genome assembly GCA_916614155.1 of Mesoligia furuncula. Taxonomy (NCBI): domain Eukaryota; kingdom Metazoa; phylum Arthropoda; class Insecta; order Lepidoptera; family Noctuidae; genus Mesoligia; species Mesoligia furuncula. Next base: position 18,228,271 of record OU744801.1, read on the forward strand.
AGATATTAGAAATTATAGTTAGTTGACATTTTTCCACAACAGCTGTGGCACACCATAATTATGATTCAAATTTCTAGTGATCCGAATGTTTGAACTGTAAACTATAACGTTTTTATTGATTAATTCAACTACTGACGACTTATCATAAAAAATAATCAACTAATCACTTAGGAGTACCCGATTTTTTTTTAAATCTTAATGGGGCATCACAGCTGAATTGTAAAAATATATACAGGGTTATTGGTAAAAAATTAACAACCTCTTATGAGGTCATTGTATTCATCATTATGAACGACTATGGGACCAAACGTGAAATCGCGAAAAAAAAATCAGCTGTTCCCTACATTTTGACGAGTTATACGAACATACATGTAGGAAACATCTGATTTTTTTTTCGGGATTTCAGCTTTGGTCCCATAGTAAAAGTTGTTCTTAATGATGAGTACAATGACCTCTTAAGACGTTGATAATGTTTTACCAATAACCCCGTATATGTAACTAGCAGCGCCCCGCGGTTTCACCCGCATAAAATTCGATCCCATGGGTATATCGGGATAAAAACTATCCTATGTCCTTCCCCGGGGTGCAATCTATGTATAACATAATCAGCCTATAATGTTCACGGGCCTCCTCTCTGTGAGAAGGAGTGGGCCGTAATCCACCACGCAAGCCCAGTGCGGGTGGGGATGCAATCTATCTCTCTGCCAAATTTTATCGAATCAAATTTTATTCGTTCAGTGGTTTAGGCGTGAAAAGGTAACATACAGACAGACAGACAGAGTTACTTTCGAATTTATAATATTAGTGTGGATGGTGTGGTGTGGCTTGCTATAATTTGTCATACTTATTTTTGACATAATCCACAATACACGTCATGTTTTCAATGACTGGGTCAGAAATGTTTACAAGCGCTACCGAATTCCAGCAGCAGTTTGTTGAAACAGTATTAAAAATCTAGTGCAGCGAGCTTCCACGCCAAACAATGGTTTGTAACACTAAAGGAACTGGAGCATTTAACTTGAACCAAACCACGCAAACATAGTTCGGAAATAAGCCTCCGAACTAGCATTGAAATTGGTCCATTGTTGTGAGATCGATCAAGGGCTCGTTTGTTAACAAAAGGGATAGGCCGAGTTAGGGCCTGCGCTCACTAGCGGCACGGTACAGAAAGGCAAGGTTTTTTTTTTATTTATAGAGTAGAATACCACCTTCTTTAACTTTTCTTCTTCTTTTTTTTCTTTTCGTTGTTTTTTCTTTACCCTTTTTCTTTTTTATTCCTTTTTTTCACCTTTATTTGAACACCATTATTATTACAGAAATGATAGTAGAAATTTTATAAAGGGTTACAGTGACAATGAGCGGAGTGAGGTATTTATTGATGTATTTAACCATTTATGTGCACACATGTAAACAGACAAGTTGAAAGGAACACAAAGGTACGTACAGGCGCCAGCACATCAACCTACTACAATCTGTCAAATTTCTTTAATAGATTTTCAACCTTATCGCTAAAACATAAGGTTCAAAATTGATTGGGAAATTTTTCGAAAGAAAAAATGGAAAAAAAGGAAACATTTTTTTTAGAAAGTTTAATATGCTGGCGTCTAAACAAAGGTGATGCTTATTTCTAAATAAATCTCTTCCAGCACACCTGCGACGGGAGAGTTCATAAAAAGAGACGTTTTATATACTTAGTTAAAAAAAAATATCACAAACTAAAGCAAACTCATAAAAATATAAAAATAACAAGATTTTATAAAAAGAAGGTGCTGTACGAGGCCCAATCTCAGCATGATGCTGCGACAGTTACGCGAATCGTCGCATAAAAATCCGCAGTCGTACCGTGCCGTCAGTGGGCGCAGGCCCTTACTCAGTTGAGGGCCATTTCAGAACCTTAACGAGACTTATTGAAAACTAACAATGGCATCTCGATGAAACCTCAGCATTCGTGTAACAAATGCATTTTCAATAATAACTCCCAACTATTTCCTGAAGTGCCATATTTAGATAACATTGAAAGCTAATTTTGAAAAGTGGATAGGGTTATTAGCATTATTATTTCAATGCTGATTTCTGTGGTAGAGCACAAAGCGGCTAACGGAAATCATACCGCGCTGTACAAATGAGCAACTTAGGGCGGTTTGTTTCACGTCCACTTGACTCACGCGTATACGTCACAACTGGCGCTATCAAATTACAATTACAAAACCATGGCCTTGAAGTACATCAAACAATATCGATTATGTAATCGTTACTGTTTGACGTACGTTATGGCCGTGATGTTACGTTAATCAACCGTTTGAAGCAACTGGCCCTTTGTGTGCATACACAAGAACGACAGGACGCGTCAACGGCAGAGTTGCTCGTGTATTTGAGTACGGTGCTCCAATACACGAACGGTATGTTGCAGTTGGCCTCTACCGTTGACGCGCGTCGCTCGTGTCTAGTTATTTTTGTCGTAGAACAGGTGTATGGATAAGTACCAAGTATCACAGTATATCTACGGTTTCCTACAAGAGTGTCATCATCACCATCATCATTATTTCAGCTGAAAGACGTCCACTGCTGGACATTAGGCCTCCCCCAAGCACCTTCACTTTGACCGGTTTTGTGCTTCTTGCATCCAACGTAATCCTGCGGCCTTCACAAGGTAGTCGGTCCACCTTGTGGGAGGCTTTCCAACGCTACGTCTTCCGGTACGCGGTCGAGGTCGCGGTCCAGACCCTTTCGGCCCCACCAGCCATCAGTTCTACGAGTAATGTTCCCTGCCCACTGCCACTTAAGTTTGGTAATTCTTCGGGCTATGTCGGTTACCTTGGTACTTCTGTGGATCAAGAAAAATATCGTTTGCCGCCACAAAGTATCCGCAATTTACCGGTAAATGACGTCACTGAAATGTTATTTATGAAAGTAAGTTGGTGTGTGTTCCTAGAAAGCGCATTTTGATACCGTAAAGTCAAACCACGCTGCCATTGTTTTCATGACAACCCTTTCACTGCGGCCGTTTTGTTGCGGCCACCGCTCTTCTAGGAGAGTACATGGTGTCTATCAACCATGACGTAGAACATAAATTACTTTAAAAAGTAAATTTTTCAACCTGCCAAACAAGCTCATAACTATGAAAAGCGGTGTGTAGTTTTCCAAGATTATAATCTTAACAAAAAAAGTAGGCATAGACCTCTAAGTTCAGAACTAAATAAAAAATTCAGGTTTTCGACCTTGGTAAGAGCAAAAAGCTACCATCTTGAATAAAAGTTGCAAAAAATGTCTTGGATTTTTTTTTGTTTTACGTGCGTACGTGCTTAGGCAGAGTTGCGTGTTTAGCAAAGAAACAATACATATATAGGGTTATTGGTAAAACATTAACAACTTCTTAAGAGGTCATTATACTCATCATTATGAACAACTTTTATTATGGGACCAAACCTGAAATCGCGAAAAAAAATCAGCTGTTCCCTAGATTTTGAAGAGTAATACGAATATAAAAATGTAGGGAGCAGCTGATTTTTTTTCGCGATTTCAAGTTTGGTCCTATAGTAAAAGTTGTTCATAATGATAAGTACAATTACCTCTTAAGGGCGTTTACGCCGTACGGCATTTGATACAAACTTTCAAGCCGTTATTTTTCGAAATGAATGAACCGATTTTAATGAAACTTCATACGCATAAGCAGGATACAAAGGTCTAAAAAGTTAGTAGAGAACATTTTCGAAAAATAGTGTTACAGCCAAAATAGACCGATTTTAAATTTTCCATAGAAACAGAGATTTCCTGTTATCTTTTTTTAAATAAGACATTTCGAAAATGTTCTCTACTAACTTTTTAGACCTTTGTATCCTGCTTATGTGTATGAAGTTTCATTAAAATCGGTTCATTCATTTCGAAAAATAAGGGCTTGAAAGTTTGTATGAAATGCCGTACGGTGTAAACGCTCTTAAGAGGTTGTAATGTTTTACCAATAACCCTGTATTTCTTGAACAGCAGATTTTTTTCTTATAACCGACTTCCACACTAGTGGGTTTAAAATCATGTGCTGAATTCATGGTTATAGTTTGCGCGTCGAATGCCATCCTGTATACCTCCATAATGTTTTCATTTTTTTTTGGACCGATTTATTTTTAAGGAGTATTGTGTTACCTAGTAACGGGTGTCGAGGTCAGGGAGCCTAAAAAGGCCAATTAGCAGAATCATAAAAGGATAACATTATGAATCATAATGGACAGTTAACTGTTAAGTTAATCGTATCAAATCCTATTGGTGAAGGATTTTTCAGTTATTTTTTTTGTCTATGCTAAAATACCAATATCCAAATCCAATCCGGGGGTCTCTTTGATTATGCCTACGTAATGCAGCGAAAAAAGGAAAAACACGGAGTGTCTTCGCCATGTTATAATTCATAATGTTATCCTTTTATGATTCTGCCAAAGTGCCTTTTTAGGCCCCCAGTTAAGAAGTCGGTCCATGTAAAACACCTAGCATGTATACAGCTGCTCTGAAAGCCTACATCAAGATAGTTGGGAAAAGGCTAGTCGGATTGATTGATTTTGTTTGGGTCGGAGACATTCCGATATTCTAAAGTCAGTTGTCAGAATTTCAGGCTTCAGAGTTACTGGTAAAGACATTGCCATTGTTACTCGTATATCAACCGGGATTGCTGTTTAACAAGTTTTCCGAACAGTATGAATATTGAGGGTACGTAAACCCTAAATAATAATAAAAAAATAATAATAAAAAAATGGTTCACCTTTTTGTATGAAGTTATCTGACAGTTACATTAACCAGAACTAAGTGTGAGGTCGTGTAAAGGACTTTTAAACTAATCGAAAAAAAACTATGACTATAAATACGGGTTCTTCTTCTAAACTGAGCAACAAAGGAGGTGTTTCTTTTTTCATACATTTGTGGCCAAACAATGTACCTTATGAACAAAAGTACTGAAATACAGAAAAAAAATCGCAATTGTGAAAAAAAAAATAGGATTTATTTATACATTTGTAACACAAGAAATTGTCGTTCATAGATGTTAATAACTTGCAACCCATGAATTAATTTGGCAATCTCATGATACATTCTTCCGATGATGCGTTTCGTTGCTTCATTTTATAAATGTAACATAAAGAAATTATCATGAAAATATACTGATTATTATCTTATTTTTGTAATAAAAAGTCTTTTGCATAAATAATACATTATTTTTGAGAAACATTTAGCGAACAAGAGTTAAAAAAATACATTTATTTTTCAAATTTTTGTAAGCGATTGGTTAGCTTTCTGAAAGGCCAAAAGACTGTGCCCCTAGGCCGATAATTATCTTTTTTTTTATTAGTTCTTGCTAAGTACCAATAATGTCATCATTCCGTTCCTCGCCTTTGTTCGTTGGTTTCCCTTCTCTTGGAGTTCTATTTCGTGCGTGATTTCATATTTGTTGATTTGGCTATTCTTCCCTGGACTTTCGATTGATTTCTTACATCTTGAAGACCTGGCTAACCCATTTAGACTTGACACTTATTTAGTTTAATTTGACAGCTGTAAGCTGTCACTGCTGTTATGAACGTTTCGTTGAACGCAGTAACTACTATCGAATATTGGAGAATTTTAAATACTGCTAATAACACAATTTATTGCAAGGAATTTAACTTCTAATTTGTAACTCGGTACAAGTTTGGCCGAAAAAAAAAACACCTCATTTGAAGCAGTTTTCACCACCATTCAGATAATTTATTCCGAAAGGTTTATGTGTTACACAATAATTATATTAATTTCAAACTTACATTATAATAAAGAAAACTCGATGTTTTGTCAAGTCGTTAAAATAATAGTAATAGGTAAATGTGTATATTTTATTTATACATATAAATAAATATTTATTGCTCAATTTTTCGTAATTGCACCCACCATTGTTGTCTCTGCGTCACCCAAAGTTTGACAAGTAGAAAATGTCAATGGCATTAAAAATCCGCCCTCTTTCCTCCTATTCCTACTGTAATTTCAGTCAGTTGTTACCTAATGAAAAGATTGTAAAAGCCAATTATTTTTAAAAGTGTAACTGTGGAGTTTCTTGCCTGCTTTTCGGCATTTGGAACTGTGCTCCTAGCTTCTGACGTTTCATAAGTGCCCATGTAGGTTTATGAGAAATAAAATATTTTGTTTTTTTGAATTTGTATAATTATGTCTGTGCTCAAAGTATTAGATAAATCAATAAGTAATGAATATTGAGTAGTTACATATTGTAGCCGGCTTAAACTACAGTTAGAGAGAGATGGAAACAGGATATTAAATCAGAAGATATCAAGAAAAGAACTCTGTAACCCTTTGACGATCACAGAAAACAGAAATTCCTTTGAAATTCGCGACGCAATAAATTTTAATAGTCTACGATCTTGAGTGGGGGCGTCAAGAGGGCATACCTATCATATTATTATGGTTTGACAGGTAGCGTTCAATGTTGCCATCCCATAGAAGGGAGACGCCATATTAAAGTCTACGGGACGTCTAGACAGGAATTTGAAAGTGCCGTAAGTGTAACTTTCAAATTGTATAGGTTTTTGTGTACGTTGGTACCTGGTCTGCTTAAAGATCTTTGTGTATAATAAAGGAAAAACAAAACAACCTATAACAAACGAATGAAGAATTAGGAACTCATTTCTTTTAATCATTTTTTTTTGAAGAGTCTATGACTATGCTGCCAGCTTTTAATTAAAACAATACCTATAGCTCGTTTGACTAATCTGACATTTAAGTCTCTTGTTTTTCCATTTTTTCAGTATAGAAGTTTGACATTACACCTGTCAGATTAGTCTCTGGGATTTAACAACGATCTTTAGGTATTAGAAAATTCGAAAGTTAAGAAAAAAGTACACGTTTTATAATATTTAACTCATATCGCTTCTATGCGCCAGTGTCCTTTTTTCTATACTAAACTTTATTGAATACAATTCAAAATGTGCCAATTCGTGCGAGTCACCTATAAAAAAAATTATGTTATTTAAAAGTGACGATTCCCCCGATTCGGGCGAGTCGTTCGATTCGTGTGAATCGAATAATAAACCGAAAATTCACACCACACCATTTAATAAAAAATGTTCCAGACACGGTGTCCTGATAAAAATTGTAATTTACATAATGTCAAAATGAATTCAAATTATGTTTTTGGTCTTTTACGCCTACGTTTTGCTAAAAATATTTATTTTTATTTAGTAATTTCCTGTTAGGCAGTACTCGTTAGGGTGGGAACACTCAGTCTCACAAAAGATGTTGATTGCCAGGAATTTATTTAAGAGCGTTTACGCCGTACGGCATTTCGTACAAACTTTCAAGCCCTTATTTTTCGAAATGAATGGACCGATTTTAATGAAACTTCATACGCATAAGCAGGATACCAGGATATAAAAAGTTAGTAGAAAACATTTTTGAAATGTCTTATTTAAAAAAAGATAACTGAAAATCTCTGTTTCTATGGAAAATTTAATATCGGTCTAATTTGCCTGTAACACTATTTTTCGAAAATGTTTTCTACTAACTTTTTAGACCTTCGTATCCTGCTTATGCGTATGAAGTTTCATTAAAATCGGTTCATTCATTGCGAAAAATAAGAGCTTGAAAGTTTGTATGAAATGCCGTACGGCGTAAACGCCCTTAATACTAGCTTCTTGCCGCGACTTCGTCGGCGTGAAATTTCTTTTTCTCTCGACCCCCGTCGCATCACTTCGTTTTTAGCGTTCTTTCTTCCTTTTTTTTTTGCTTGGCTCCTGACGGTCATTGCGTGATATTAAATAGCCTATAGTCTTTCTCAACAATTGAGCTATCGAATGCAAAAATATTTTTTCAAATCCGACTGGTAGTTCCAGAGATTACCCCCTATATACAAACAAACAAATTTTACCTCTTTATAATAAATATCATATTAATATATTATATTCGTATAGATGTACAGAGGCCAGCACAACAAGCTACTCGAAAAACTTGTGCGTTATGAACAAACGTTTTATCCTAGGCCGATTATAATATAAATGCCTAGTTATTTGAAATAAACATTTTCTGAATCATAATAAGATGAAACAGACTTATCGAACATCGAGATCTTAGCATTTATACAAGTTTCTGAAAATCTTCGTATATTCGGAGGACACCCGATACAATAACGAGAATTAGTGATGTGACACCCGTTTACTTTCGAAATGGAATTCAATTATTAGGTATTTGAATCACAAGAATGTATTTCAATGTCATTTTGATTATAATTTAAACGGCTTATAATAAACCCCTTTTTATCAAAAATAATCTGTCTGTTCTTGCCTACGCCTCGATAACATAACACTTTCTTTCACGATCCAAAGTATTTTGAAGAAAATACATAATCCATTGCTTCATGTGTTTGAAAAATTTGTCTGCCGGACAACGTAAATAACGCAATGAATCTTGTTGAATTTCCAAAATGAAAGACATTGCAATTGTTGGTGTGTTACGCAGTTACCCCGCTACTCTCATAAAATTTCACATACCTAACAAAATTTTATTAGCGTTAAACATCATCATCTGCCTAGCCTATTCCCAACCATGTTGGGGTCGGCTTCCAGTCTAACCAGATGCAGCTGAATACCAGTATTTTACATGGAGCGACTGACTATCTGACCTCCACAACCCAGTTACTGAGTAATACGATACCCCTTGGTAAGACTGGTTGTCAGACTTTCGGGCTTCTGATTAACGTGCTTTCCGAGGCACGGAGGGGTCACGGTATGTAAAGATGGTCACCCATCCACAGACCAACCGCGGCAAGCGTAGCTTAACCTGATCGATCGACCTGTGCGGCTGTTATTATTTAGCCACGGGCCCCTCCGCGTTAGCTTCGCGGTGCGGGAGGGGTGATAGTTGTCACAAGTTGACGAATCACTGAGCTCTCGCATCACGTCACCACACCCCTCCCGCACCGCGCTGCTACCTCAGGCAACGTCTCAGTTAAGAGCCTATACTACCTCAGCTAAAATTCGCTCTTTATCTCACTCGCACGATACTGCTCGCGGACTGTGTGAGAGCGAGACAAAGTGCGGAGCTGGGCGGAAGGCAGCGCCAATAGTTTAGGTATTTGCTTTTTACGGTGAAAATAAAGGTAATTCAAAAAAACTAAACAACATAAGACCTGCTTTATCGTTAGTTCAGTTAGTATGCAAAGTTTCATGATCTAATTTGAAGTATTTTTTGAATACCAGCGGTTTATTGTTCGGTTTGGAGGTAACTTTGAATTTTTTTTCTATCGAGAAAATTTTATGGAATCGTGTTTTCGTCTAACATAGTACCTAAAATTAATCCTCAACTTTAGCATATATTTATTTCAAAATTAATGCTGCGGTATTTTCGACATAACGAAGGATCATGCTAAGCCATTTGAGGTAGTATAGGCTCTTAAGCGGTCGGCCTATAGAGAATTTATTCTGCAAGGTTTATATGTTACAAAATACATTCATTTTAAACTTACCTTATATTAAAGAAATCTCGATGTTTCATCAAGTCGTAAAATTAATAGTAATAGGTAAATGTGTATCTTTATATTTAAATAAAAATGTATTCTTCCAACTAACATAATAGAATGATAAAGAAATATCGATGTTTTGTTATTTCGTAAAAACTGTGCGTAGCAGGGGCGGGTCACTAGATCTCTATAAAAACAAATTTTTAAGTAAAAGTAAAAACTTAAGCACGCCTAAGGAATAAAATTTCGCCGTTTTGACTCGTGCTTAAATAAATAAATAAAAGTCGTAATATTATTATTATTTTAATTAAAATAACAATACCGTGTGTTCGTTAATTAATAATACTACCTAATTAATATAAACTCTAAATCCTGTGTTCCAATACCCCATGAAGAGCAATGGATGGGGATACTTCATCAAGTTTGTAAGGGCAGACGTGCACCGGCGAAATATTGAAGACGAAGTTTCGACCGGAATTATTCATCGGATTTGGTATTATTGTAAACCTTGAATAAACACATTTACATAGCGATAATGCCAACTGGGTTGTGGAGGTCGAAAAGGCAGTCACTCCATGTAAAATACTGGCATTCAGCTGCATCCGGTTAGACTGGAGGCCGACCCTAACATAGTTGGGATATGGCTAGACAGATTTATTGATATAGCGATAAAACCATCAAAACCAAAACCATGAGAGAAAACAGGAAAATAACTACGTTTAGGGCTGATTTTTCAATGACAGATAATTTTTATTCGTTGAATAAAATTGACGTCTGACAGTTTTTAACCGACTTCAAAAAGGAGGAGGTTCTCAATTCGACGGTATGTTTTTTTTTTTTTTGTGTGTTTGTTACGCGATTACTCCGCCAATTGTGGACCGATTTTCAAAATTCTTTTTTCGTTTGAAAGGGTATACTCTCGAGGTGGTCCCATTATCATCAAGTTGGAATCTGATGAGAGGATCCCATGGAAATCGAGGGAAACCCTCAAATTTTATAGGCAAAGCTATAACGATTTGGGTATTTTTTAAAATAACTTGAGCATTTGCTCTCGGAAATCATCATTTGGTAAAGTGGAGCTGATGAAGAAGACCACAGATGGCCATTGGAACTACTCAATGACAAATATTTCACGGGTTGCGATTCGATTACTTTATTAAGGTTGCTAAGCAATTTACGCTCGTCACAAAGCGTATGGTGAGTGGTTGTTGAGGAGTTCTCCTGGTTCTTACCGGGAGAACTCCTCAACAATTAACGTCCCAAGATTGGGAAAAGCAATATTTTGTAACAAGTGATGAGCAGTTGACATTAGGCTATTGTAACTTAGATAAATTACAAACGGACCCACTAAAAAGTGAAAAATAAAAACTTAAAAAAAAAAAAAAACAACCGACTTCCATAAAAACACTACAAATTTAAAAATAACTTTAATTTCGGAAGTCGGTGTCAATAAACGAAAATGCGGAACCAAAGACACCGACTTCCGAAATTAAAGTTATTTTTCAATTTGTAGTGTTTTTATGGAAGTCGGTTGTTTTTTTTTTTTTTAAGTTTTTGTACGGAAGAATTGTCAAAAATTCAAAATTATTCTCGGATAAATTTATCTGGAGTTGGAAAAATCAGAAGTGTATTGTTTTCGTGTGTTTTTTAATTGTATAAATCATGCAATAAAATAGGCGATACTTTTGCAACTTTTGCGATAATTAGCTGAGTGCTCGATACTATCACTGAAAGAAAATCTTTATCAGGAATGAATACTCACCATACTTGGTAAGTAGGTAGGTACAGCTTATATGTATGTTTAATAGAATCCGCAGTCATCTATAAGCTTCACAGCAAATCATACAATAAAACCTCGAACCAAATGACTTTAAATAAAGTATCGACCACACATACAGGACTCCGAATACAAACGGACATCACTAAATCGAATAGATTTTCAGCAGTACCGACAAACACAAAAAGATCGCGGTCCGTTTGGCTATTTCATTTAAAATATGCATGAGACCCGGGTCAGAATGTCTCCTCACACAAATAAAACTATATTGTTCAATATTGTGGAGCAATGGTCGCCAGAAATAGATTTTTTATGACTATATAAACATTTTAGTGGTTTGTTGTGTAGCCTGTTTTTGGTGACCTGCGTTTTGGTTAGGTTTAGGTTAACGTAACTGGAGAAATGTGGGTGTATTATAGATACACCTCTGCTTAACTCTTTGGGGAATACAGGCGTGGTTTTATGTTAAGAGTAATATTATGTATTTTTATGATAATATTGAACAATAAAATTCAATCAATTTGCCTAGCCTTTTCCCAACCATGTTGGGTTCGGCTTTCAGTCTCACCGGATGCAGCTGAATACCAGTATTTTACATCCTTCACAACCCAGTTACTGGGTTACACGATACCCCTTGGAAGACTGGTTGTCAGACTTTCGGGCTTCTGACGACCCATAACGACTGTCAAAGATCCAAGAATGACAGCCGGAACCAACGGCTTAACATGCGTTCCGAGGTACGGAGGGGTCTCGGTATGTAAGATCCATCACTCATCAACGGACCGAACTTGGCAAGCGTAGCTTAACCTGATCGATCGACCCGTGTGGCTGTTATTACTTAGCCATGAGCCCTTCAATTAATTGAACAATTATGGTCAGAAAAAAGTCAGTAAAGTTGGACTTAGTTCTTCCAAAATGAGTCAACCCACAATCTCTCATTAATTCTGTTAATTACGTCAATCTAAATCAATATTCTGGAGGTCTGTGTGGTGCCGGACTTAAAGAATAGCACCACCCCTTACTTCCCGTGGGTGTCGTAAAAGGCGACTAAGAATGGGAATAAATGGCGGAGAATGGGCAGCAGCGTTCTCTATTTATTCCACCATCATACCATACTGCGATCGCCAACCCGCCTGCCAAGCGTGGCGATTATGGCAAACCCCCCCCAAAATTGTGGGAGGCCTATGTCCAGCAGTGGACGTCTATCGGCTGAAACGATGAAATCAATATTCAATCAGTTCACGATACGTCACAAACTTATAGTTAAGATTAGAAATAGAACAATAAATTTAAAATTAATTATGAAATTACTATGAACGCAACCTTCCGTCATGTTGACGAACGCGAAGTTCTACCTAAGGTCCCGTTCCCACTATGTCGTGACGACAGATTATCGTGTCGTTTAAAGCGTGGCTTGTGTGTTTAAATGGAGGTGTTCACATAATTATAGGACTAGACGATTAACTGTCGTCCACGACTTTTTTTTGCAGTGACGACAGATTGTCAAGTTAATGGGAACGGCTAGCACGACAGTCGTAAAACGATAAAAAAACGTCACGACTTATGGTGACGACAAATCATGTATTGCGACTATCTATCATAGCCACGTATCACACACACACGTATGACACATACACGTATCACACATACACGTACACACGTTCATTCACGACTAATGTGCAAACGATAAGGCGACTGCCGTGAACAGTAAAAATTGGCGATCGCAGTATAGTATGGTGGTGGAATGCATAGAGAACGCTGCTGCCCATTCTCCGGTACGACCCTTAGTCGCCTTTTACGACACCCACGGGAAGTATGGGGTAAAAATGTCATCACTATCCAAAAGGAACAGCTAGATACGACAGCCGTTCAACGATAAAATATTTCGACGACACAGTGACGATAAACAGTCGATATAATGGGAACAGCTAGAGACGACAGTCGTCCAACAATAAATTAATCGTCACGACATAATGGAAAGGAACCCCTAGTGTAAAAATTAATTTTGTATTTTGCAACGATAGCTCTTTTTACGTGTATTATGTTAATCTTTCTCTTACTTAATCTAGTCAATCCATAACTCACACACATAAGGTTTCATCATCGATCAGTGTTAACTATCCAGAATCTTTAAAATTATTTTGGAAAATAGGAGACACTGAAATTTTGATGTGGGTTTGTTCATTTTGGCAGAAGAAACCTCAATAAACCTAAAGATAATCTGAGACCTAATCAGCCAACCTAAGGCAGTGTTTCATTTTCAGTTCACTGACAGTTGACTGTAAGTACTAAAAGTGTTCTGAAAGAACACGTTCCTATTTTGAAAAATAAAATCATTCGTTTGTTTAACTTTAAAGCATAGTAGGTACTGTAAAGTTTGTCCGCTAAAGAATGAACTGATGAATGATGTTTTGATTTTTTTTTTAAGTCTGTAAAACTTATGATTAATGGCAATAATTCTGGTTGCATTCGAACAGTCAAGCGAGTTAAGAATGAGGTGTCAACTATTTGGTATTTGGTTTTTGTTTGGAAGAAAACAGTGACAATATAACCGGAGAAATGTAAAGGTGTTCGCTTAAAATAAACGTAAAGAAATCATAACTTTCTTTGATTTCTTAGAAGTTTAGTTAGTGCTTACAGTACCAACAAGTTATTTCTTTGTATCTTCGCGGAGTTATTTATAACAACTACCCTTTTCAATCACATCGAGAGGTAACACAATAAATCCTACTCAAAACATTATTTTCTGCACCATTTTTTATTTTTCCGAGAATAAGTATACAATACAGATAAGAGCTTCCACGTGTATCTCGTAGGTAAGTACTTACAGTCTCATACACAAATGGTTTGTCAAGTAGGTGTAGGTACTTGTATACCTATTTTTATCTAAATATAATGTAAAGTATTCGTATTGAAAACCAATAAACGCTAACAATAACGTACGGTGGGCTGCATCAATTGGGTACCCCCTTTGTATTAAAATTTTCATACAAATGGGGTACCCAATTGATGCAGCCCACTGTACCACTTGAATATGTGACGAAGTATGTATACTTAGGGAAAGAAATTTCATTTGATAAAAATAGCAATTTACTGGAAGCTGAACGAAGAATAATTAAACAAACATGGAATAAATGTTGGAATCTAAAGTAAGTACTTATTCAATAGCGACCTCGTAGAACTGAAGATAAAATTAATGGACTCAAACCTGGGGGAGGTTTGAGTCCATTACCTTTTTCTTCAGTAGTTTTACTTAACATATCTACGCATGCAAAACTTGGAAATTAAATAATTCTATCAAGAACAAAATTAGGTACTACATGCCAAACGGGAATCGAGCGCTGAATGCTTAACATAAAAAACAGTATGGAGTTCGTCACTCAAAATTTGATCTACATCCAAAGCAATAGATACTGGCATACGCACGCACTCAAACTTAAGTGGAAATGGGCAGGCCATGTTGCAAGACTGAAAAAGATGACTTCTTGGAAGGGACCGGTTGGCAAACGCAAACGAGGAAGACCACACACTCGCTGGGACGACGAGATCGGGCGTATAGCCAGATCACACTGGATGGACGTAGCGAAAGACAGAGAAAGCTGGTATTCTCTGGAGGAGGCCTTCACCTCAGGGGTTCTCAAACAAAAGACAATTAAAAATTCTTTAAATTATTGATAAACACTAAAAAAATAAGAGAAATAGAAGGCTTGTTTTTATAAAGTATTTATATTCGACGAACGATCATTGAACTGTGAAAATGGATAGTTAAATAGGTCGTGTATTTAAATCTATATCTATACTAATAAATAAAATTGAAGTGTGTTTGTTATGTCAAAATAACAGCCTTTTATTAAATGCATAAGAAAGTATACACAGTAAGTAAGTATAGCAAAAAAACAAATTTTGACTGTCGGTCTGTTTGTTCCGGCTAATCTCCGAAACGGCTGAACCGATTTTGATGAAATTTGGAATGGGAATACTTTGAATCCTGGGGAAGGACATATAGGCTTTTATTGACGTACCATGTGGACGAAAGGCGGGCGGAAGCTAGTATAAAATAATATCATAAAAAAATTAATATCTACATAATAACCATAATATAATATAGGTAAGTAGTAGGTACCTGAAAATATAATTATTTTATTAACTAACATATAACATGACATACCACCCCTCTATGCCCCGAAGGGTTAGGCAGGGGTGTATCTATAGTAGGTACACCTACATTTTGCCAGATATATATTTTATTTAAATAGCTTTTTATTGATTCCTTACTTAACAATTAATGAAAAACAGAAACGCGCGGAACTAGTTGGCCGCGCCTTAGGTATGTGAGCGGTGGGACGGAGGGGCGGGGGCGCTTTGTCATTACTCAGTACGTGCGTTGCTAACAATAGACAACCCCGCCGCCCTCACCCCCGTCCCCACCCAAGGCACGGCCAACTAGTTCCGCGCGGACTATAGTAGGTAGTTACTTATCATATAGTCTTAAATTGTAGTGTTAGTAATAGTTTCCTAAGTAAGGACCGCCGCGCCGTAGGCGGTAAAAGTCTCCTCCAAATGCTTCCATGACCTTCTGTCTTTCGCCAATCTGTACCAAGTTTTGCCAGCTGTTTTATTATTTCTTCGTTCCACCTTTTGAATGGTCTTCCTCTTTTGCGCATCTCATTCATCGGGATCCAGTTTCTAGTGATCTGTGCCCACCTTTGTGTCTCCAGTCTCTGAAGATGACCGGCCCATTGCCACTTTTGTCTAAGTATCTGTTTAATAACGTCGTATTCCTTGGTTTCCTTCCTTATCAGAGAGTGTTTTACTCGGTCTTTGCGTTTGATACTCATGAAACTGCGTTCTATACCTTACTGACAGACTGATTTTATCCAAGTGTTTTTGGTAGGAGCCCAGATCTAACATGCGCAGGGCAATAATTTATTAGACGCGAAATTTTTTTTGGGATGCATGAAGAAGCCTACTCGTGTAGCGCAGTTTGTTCCGCCAGTTGCTCAACTGAACTGAGCGCTCGCTGCATCCCGGACAGTCACACTCAACACCTTATTTGACTGGTCATTATTATTCCCTTGCGTTGGTAGAGCTAACGCCCGCCTGGTTTGCGACCACCCTTTCGCCGGAATCCGACGACGTCAAGCAGCGTGCTGTGTTTCGTTGATGCGTCTGAGTTCCAGTGCCTCAGGGCTCTGGGCACGCTAGTTCCATCGTAGACCTCATCCATCGCTTTCTATCAGGCGTGATCGAAGTCAAGAGCGGGCGAGCCCATATAGCAATAAAAAAAAAGGATTAGATAGATGAAAACTTATAACACAAAAGGTAATATAGTTCATAGCTAAATAATAATATCTTTTCCATACCATGTTCAATTGAACGAGTTATCCGTGTGTATTTCTGTAGGGCACTCGAAAGTTTTGCAAGTGCAATCAGTGGTTTTTCTATTGACTGGCAACTATAGGTACCAAGAGAAAAATCAAAATGTTTGATTTTTTCTCTGTTTTGCAAATAGCTCTAGCCCACAATTTTAAGTGATGGTGGTTTATGTCGGCCAAATTAATAAAGAGAAAAGTTGTGAGTGAAGTGATTTTTTGTGTTTGTTTGTTAGGTACGCATTCACGCTAAAACGGCTGAATGGATTTGGATGCAATTTGGCACATGGGTAAACCATGACCTGGATTAGGACATAGGATACTTTTTAACTAGATATTCTCACGGGGTCCAGACTTATGCGGGTGAAACCACGGGGCGCAGCAGTTTTACATAAACGCAGATATAAACAAAATTCATTTCTTATATATTTGGAATGAAAACTCATTAAAACTTCATCCACCGAGTTATTTGCTTTATGATTCATTTTATTATGTACACAACACCAATTCCCACGAACACTCACGTCAATTAATAAACAAGTTCGAAAACAACAATCAAACAGCTCTAAAACTACAAACCTTTTACAATATACCCCTAAATAATGTGCCGTACCCCTAAATTCAATGTAAAACAGCTATCAGCAAGCGAATTGTGTCGTGTTCACTCAACTTGAAAGACTGCGGGTGCAAAAACCCGTAAACACCACGGTCCGGCCCGTATTTCGCGGAAAGGTGACCGTCCCTCTAACTGATCGATGGTACAACACTACCGGAATTAGAGGTGGAACCGTGCGGATATCTAACCTGACTTAAAAAAAAAAACGTGTAAAAATAGCTCTAACCTAGTTTATTTTCAACTTTTTGTTTCGCTTGCTGCGGTACCACGGTGTACTGAAAATGGAAAACATTGTTAGCTGGCTCTTTGTGTTTGCTAAAAGTATTAATTAGTAGGTACTGCTATGAAGTGCAAACTACTAAGTTATTAAAGAAACAGAAAGTAGGGCAGGTTTAATAAATTAATGATTATAAACTTTCCCTAGTTGGTCTACTTTGAAGTGAGAATTCATGAGTTTCTATTCATTAAAAGTCCAATAAGTAATTTTCTGAATTAAATTTCTGACTCTGGAAAGCTTTTATGAGTAAACTGTATTTTATTAAGAGTGAGAAAACAGTGCAATTATCTGCAGTAGTTATTTCAAAATTTAACGACGAAAACTATGAAATTAATAGCTAACAGAGTTTTAAGCTAACAACAGTCTTGCGAGAGAGGAAACTTATTCTGTTATCAGTACTATTAAAAAAAAAATTGGTTTAGATACTCTGTAAAAATATATGCGTGGTTATACATAAAAAAATATATATACGCGTCAACTTGAGGAGCTCCTCCTAAAACAAAATAGACTACTAGTGAGATTACCTTAAAAGTTTAAGTGTTCTTTTTTTTAGGGTTTTGTACCAAAATGGTAAAACGGAAGCCTTATGTTGAGACTCTCAGTCTGTCTGTCTGTCTGTCTGTCACAGCCGGATATCTCAAGAACTACTAAAACTATCAACTTGAAATTTGGAATAGTTTTAGTTGACGTCGTACGAAACATGATGGTACGGAACCCTCGGTGCGCGGGTCCGACTCGCTCTCGACTGGTTTTTTTTTCATCGTGCGTCAGTTAAAAATTTCTCACATTTTATTTTATCTACAAAACACTAAACAAGCTTATATCCATAAATACAATAGACGTACAGACTACCAGACAGACACAACTAAATAATGCATGCAGCCAAAGTGTCGCTGCCTCCCTCTATTGATTCCAATTGGGTGTGTATTGGCCCTATCACGCATAATGCAGTATTCACAGTCGAGTCGAGCAAGCGTGCCCTTGTAAATATTTAGCTCTGCACGGATCATTTGCGCATTAAAGATTCTGCTGGGCCGTATTTATAGGACGTTAATTGGATTTAATCCGATTGATGCGTTCTTGAATTTGCATGCTGTGTTAATCGTGGAGGGATTAAATGCGTTTGTGTGTGCTTGTTTTGTGGTGTGTGTGTGAGTTGAGGTTTTGATATCCATAGGACTTTTGTTTTTACTGCCTCGTTGGTCTAGTAATCGCAAATGCTACTGCTGAACCCCGGTCGTGGGTTCAATTCGTGGGTCGGGCAAAGTGTTAAAAGCGTTTACGCCGTACGGCATTTCATACAAACTTTCAAGCCCTTATTTTTCGAAATGAATGAACCGATTTTAATGAAACTTCATACACATAAGCAGGATACAAAGGTCTAAAAAGTTAGTAGAGAACATTTTCGAAAAATAGTGTTTCAGCCGAATTAGACCGATTATAAATTTTCTATAGAAACAGAGGTTTTCAGTTGTTTAAATAAGACATTTCCAAAATGTTCTCTACTAACTTTTTAGACCTTTGTATCCTGCTTATGCGTATGAAGTTTCATTAAAATCGGTTCATTCATTTCGAAAAATAAGGGCTTGAAAGTTTGTATGAAATGCCGTACGGCGTAAACGCTCTTAATGGGATTTTCCATCAGGAATTTCTCTGTAGCAACTTCAGGCCATCTAAATTTGTGCCACATTGATGGAAATAAGCTCGCCCCTTATTTCATGGGACTACGATACGAAACATATGTGGTGGGACATAAATGTGGATTTACTATAGATAGGTAATTAGGTACAATAATGCACAACCTTTTGCGGAAACAAAATTCATGTCATGTATGTTTTTTTAGCGATGATCAAGTTTTAGAAAGAAAAGAAAGAAAGGAAGAACGTTTATTTGCTGTAAACATGACGCAGAGAAAGAGCACTAACACTAAAAAACCGGCCAAGTGCGTGTCGGACTCGCACATGAAGGGTTCCGTAACACAAGGCAAAAAACGCCGAAAAAAACGTTTCTTTTATACCCCTTTAAATTTTAACTTTATTTTATTTTTATTATTTGTTGTTATAGCAGCAATAAAAATACATCATCTGTGAAAATTACAACTGTCTAGCTATCACGGTTCATGAGATATATCCTGGTGACAGACAGACAGTGGAGTCTTAGTAATAGGGTCCCGTTTTTACCCTTTGGGTACGGAACCCTAAAAAGTTGGGGAAAAATAATATGCGTCATATCCACGCAAAACGGCCATCGCTCAGCATAATGCTAAGACCCTATGTGAGACAGAGCCCCAGCGCTGCATGGTAAAAACCATGCAGCGCTGGGGCTCTGTATCGTTATTATAAACTAGTATAAACCTAGGAACACAAAACGTCCATAAAATAGGTACAACATTTTCATTTATGGGTTCGCTGTCAACTGAACAAAATTTGCTAACGTGCCAAACCAAATTCGGCGACTCTAAGTGCTATGATACAAACTACAATGTGTACCAAAGTGCAATAAACTAGGTGACTTTGACTGTGTTTTTATTTGCCACCGCCTTCCCAAACTACCTGTCTATCGGTAGAATATGAATATTTCAGTTACCCAAAATTTCATGACGGTTTACCACTGTTTGTCTCTGCATCACCCAAAGGTTGACTGGTAGAAAGCGCCTATGGCATTAAGTACGCCTCTGTATGTTTATGTGCTTGAAGTATTGAATAAATAAATAAATTGTTTGCACTTTATATAGCAAGTTATGTTATCCAAATGAAACCAACTCGCAGGCTTTCTTCAGTTAGAGTGTAGCCTTATGGGCGCTATCAAAGAAACTTTCATATATCTATGGGCGCTATGGAGCAGAGTTAGAATTTTTTTGTTTTTATTCGGAAATATACCAATTTTATTGCAGTATCGGGTTAAATGAGCCTTATAAGAAGGCTGAAAGTCACCCAAAGGGCAATGGAGAGGGCTATGCTTGGAGTTTCCCTGCGTGATCGAATCAGGAATGAGGAGATCCGCAGGAGAACCAAGGTAACCGACATAGCCCGAAGAATTGCCAAACTTAAGTGGCAGTGGGCAGGGCACATTGCTCGCAGAACAGATGGCCGATGGGGCCGAAAGGTTCGGGAATGGCGACCGCGTACCGGAAGACGTAGCGTTGGAAGGCCTCTCACAAGGTGGACCGATGACCTTGTGAAGGCCGCAGGAACCCGTTGGATGCGGGAAGCACAGGACCGGTCGAAGTGGAGGTGCTTGGGGGAGGCCTATGTCCAGCAGTGGACGTCTTTCAACTGAAATGATGATGATGATGATGATCGGGTTAACCATCTCTATAGAAACTATTCAAGTTCTTAGACGCATGGTCTTACGACGCTCCGTTTCCGAGAAATAGGTCTTTGAATATTTGCCCCTAAGCGTATGTTCCAACTCCTACAATTCCGCCCCTAAGACGATCCATTGACCCTTTCTTCGCCTAATGAAAAATTACCACGTAAAGCGGCCCAAAAATATCGGAGAAATCGGTGTGTATAAAATATCTCTTCGAATAGGTTAAGGCCAGGATATTCGAGCGCAGTAGGCATTTAGCGTTACCTCCCTCCGCGCGTGGCAAGTTCCGCGAACGCGCAATTCGAATGAACTCGCTGACCCCGCTGCTGCCACGGTAATTTCATCTAACAGTATTGTGACTCGGCCCTATTCTTGAAATATAGGGCTGCTCGCCTACAGTATTTTAATTTCATCATCCTACTTTAGTTTCTTTCTAGTTTTGTGATTGTAAATATTATATTTTTTTTAATATTATGTATAAAATTTATGTTAAAATATTTCTGGTGTTTAGTTTTTAGGGAAATATAAATATAGCAACATAATTAATTTTATTACCTACCAAAATTTTTCTTTTTAGGGTTCCGTACCAAAATGGTAAAACGGAACCCTTATGGTGAGACTCAGTCTGTCTGTCTGTCTGTTTGTCACAGCTGGACATGTCAAGAACTACTAATGCATCAACTTGAAATTTGGAATAGTTTTAGATGACGTTTGCTCAACTATTTTGCAAATAAGAAAGAAATAAAAATATATGTACGTTTTTTGCAACAGGGCCTGAAAGGAAGTCTGAAGAATTCGAAGTGGGGCTACTAGAGCACGTGGGGTATCATATGAAAGAAAACAGTTTGCACATTCTCAAACATTTATTCTTTTTTATTGGGCCGAATTGTTTTCGACTTTTGATGTAAAATGCAAAAAAAAAAACCTTTCCCGCCCTTATCTCCGAAGTTTGCAAACAGAAAAATTTGAAATTATTTTATGTGATAGAAGTTTATGTAAAGATTACAGGAAAAATAAAACGAAGTCTCTAAATGGCACACTTGTTCAGAAATCATCAATAAAAGTTATATTAGTTTCACTATCGGTCAAGAGATGGCGCTGACATAAAACTGCAATATTATACACCGCAGTGCACAATGTTAAAATTCTCTGATGAATAAAGGCCTCGTCGATGAAAATTTAAAAACATATGATGGTACGGAACCCTCGTTGCGCGAGTCCGCAGTCCGGTGCGCAGTTTTTTAATTGCTACCTAATCTTTTCTTTCATGACTGTTATATCGCTTCCGCACTACCCTTATGAATGATCCGTTTTGTCGAATTTTTGTCTGATAATAAACTACTGAAGGAATTTTGATGGAAGTTTCGATATTCTGTAGCTTTGGTTTTCATCCATCACATAGGGTATGTTTAATAACTAATTTATAGTCCACGCGTACGAAGTCGCGGGCATAAGCTAGTTTTTTATTATTAGTTATATACTTTGGACTAAATAAATTCTGATAAAACTCATTACAATACAATGCACAGGATAATAAATTCTTTATTAGAAATAAGAAATACTAAAATACTGCTCTGTCAAAGACGTACCGAGATCAAATAATACACAAAATGTTAGTTAGGTATTCATCCAAATTTATTTTATCCCCTTCAAAGTATGATCCTTCAGAAACGACACACTTACACCAACGAATAACCAAATCATAAAAACATTTTTTAAACGCTTTTTCCGGAATTGAGCTTAGTTTACGCCGCGAATTCTCCTTCGTTCGCTAAAATTCGTTCACAGTGATGGCCTTGTGCGAAGGCGCAATATCGTGGTGCAAGATCCAACAATTTTCTTTCCACAAATCTGGCCTTTTTTTCGAATTTACTCTCTCAAAAGCGCATATCGCTCAAATAATATATTTTATTTAACGTTTGACCTTCCGGTATGAATTCCGAGTGTACAATACCGCGATAGTCAAAGAAAACAGTCAACATGACTGATTTTTGATCGACTTTGGCCGTGGCGTGGTTTTTTCGGTTTCAGTTCAGTTGGAAGGCGCCACTCCGAAGCTTGTTGACTAGTTTGCATGTCAAACTCGTCTCGTCACCAGTAACAATGCGTTTCATGAATGTTGGGTCGGAGTTGACTCGTTCTAGTATGTCTTCAGCGACTCATAAGCGATTGAGTTTTTGGATCACGTTCTCCAGCTCCATCTCCACTGGTGCTTTCCGTTGCTTCAGAGTGTCTGAAAGATAGATCAATGCTAAAAAAAAAACCTACTATAGACGCATTCGCAAGCTTATCCTATTACTAAGTTTTATAAGTAATTAGGTAGGTACCTATGTAATGTATATTATAATAAAAAGATCATCTATAAATTGAGCCATCGTGAGAGGCCTGGCAGATGTGAAACATCGAAATTATTTTAGACGAGCTTGCCCCGCTGTTTTACCCGCGTAATTCAATTTCCCGCAGGAAGTCAGTCAGTAAGTCGGTAAGTCAGTCGGTAAGTCGATCGGTAAGTCGAGTAGTAAGTCAGTCGTTAGGTAAATCAGGAGGTTACAAATATCTACGTACACTCTACTATCAACAACATCAACAAACTTGCATTATTATTATAATTTGTAGAATAGATACAGTAGGCACGGTAATATTATCTATACAGTATACTATCTTCATACAAACGGTCGGAACGCGAGTTATACCTACGCGCCTAGAGTCCGGTTTACACTCGGTAAACAAACAGTCTCGAATGCTCCGCAGTGATGAACGGACGCCGGACGGTGTGATCGTTTTGTAAGCAGTAAGCGTGCTATTTGTGACAAATATTCATTGAAATAATTAATACAAGTACTTACTTAATAATATGGTAAAGAGCAATTATAGACTATATTGTGCTGTTTTTGGTTGCTTGAATTCGTCAATAAGTTTTTTTTTAAATTAAATCTAGTAATAAAAAAAAACAAAAATATGTATTGTTTTTGAACTCTTCCTATTTCATGCACAACGAATTTCATATTTTTAAATAAAAAATATAATATTTTACCTATACAATCACAAAACTAGAATGAAGCTGGCAGGTTGATGAAATTAAAATACTGTAGGCGGGCAGCCCTATTGCGTGTTTACGCGCGGCTGTATTTCTGTAATTATTTCTAGAAGAGGGCCGAGTCACAATACTGTATAGATAATAGTGTGTACATGTCTGTCGCTCACGTAGTAGTAGTAGTAGCTATTGCGCCTGAGCGAGAAGCAAATACTGCCGTCGCGTCGGTCGTCATTCTAAATCCCATTCTCTAATTTAAACAATCGAGTTGTAGATTATGTAGTTACTGTTCGCCTGTGCATTTTTAGGGTTCCGTTGCCGTATGTCATAGCCACTTTTTTCCGAAACTATAAGAACTATACTGTTTAAACTTGGTAAGTAGATGTATTCTGTGAACCGCATTAAGATTTTCACACAAAAATAGAAAAAAAAACAATAAATTTTGGGGGATCCCCATACTTAGAACTGAAACACAATTTTTTTTTTCATCAAACTCATACGTGTATCTATGGATAGGTCTTCAAAAATGATATTGAGGTTTCTAATATATTTTTTTCTAAACTGAATAGTTTGCGCGAGAGACACTTCCAAAGTGGTAAAATGTCCCCCCCCCCCTGTAACTTCTAAAATAAGAAAATGATAAAACTAAAAAAATATATGATGTTAAGTTCCACCGAAAATTGGTTTGACGAGATCTACTAAGTAGTTTTTTTTTAATACGTCATAAATCGTAAACCGCAATTTACCTTTCATTCAATCAACTCAAATATAAAAATATAAAAAAACATTTAATTTCATAAACATAAACCTTACGCATAAACCCGGATGTTACGGAACCCTCGGTACGCGAGTCCGACTCGCTCTTGCCTGGTTTTTTTTTTTAAATACGCCTTTAGATCTTGGTATCGATGAACTGCAAAGATAAAAAGTTTTATTAGCAAAAATTATCTTTGTTGTAGTTGTGCTACTGTTTTGTCTATAAACTGAAATATTAAAAACTAAAAAATCAACTAGTTTATATTTACTTTGATATTACTATACTTAATTTTATTGTAAATTTATGGTACGCCAGCACATTAAGCTACTACAATCTGTCAAATTTCTTTAATAGATTTTCAACTTTAACGCTAAAGCATAAGGTTCAAAGTTGATTGGAAAAATTTGACAGTTTCTGATATCTTGATGTGCTGGCGTCTGTACCTACCTGCTACTGCTAGTACTGTGACGAAAGCAAGTAGGTACCTAATTACATAAACAACTACAATATTGTTCTGTCCCGTCGACTTTTACAAATAGGTACCTAAGTAATCATAAATACGTAGAAAAATAATAATCAAACTTACTTTATTTTTTTTAAGCTCCCGCAGTTCAATGCTGGACATTTTTTCTTCCTTCTGTGTTTATTCCCCATAATTTAATCTTAATTATCACTATATAATATACCTACTACAACATAAACTAATCATCATCTGCCTAGCCTTTTCCCAACCATGTTGGGGTCGGCTTCCAGTCTAACCGGATGCAGCTGAATACCAGTATTTTACATGGAGCGACTGCCTATCTGACCTCCACAACCCAGTAACTGGGTAATACGATACCCCTTGGTAAGACTGGTTGTCAGACTTTCGGGCTTCTGACTACCCGTAACGACTGTCAAAGATCCACAAATGACAGCCGGGACCAACGGCTTAACGTGTTTTCCGAGGCACGGAGGGGTCTCGGTATGTAAAGATGGTCACCCATCCACAGACCAACCGCGGCAAGCGTAGCTTAACCTGATCGATCGACCTGTGCGGCTGTTATTATTTAGCCACGGGCCCCTCAACAACATAAACTAATATCTAGTTTAATTATTAATACTAGAACCTACAACAATATTTACAGACTGATTTTTAAAACGAATACACAAACACGGTAAATAACAATACTGCATTATATTTCAGTCTGTGAACGTATATTTCGATCGATTAGCGGGGGAACGCAGCGAGCCAGGAAAAGCGACACAGGTCCTACCTCGGTGACGCCTGGCAGGCTACTGAAGCGATGAGCGCGGGCCGCCTTGTTATATTATATCTTGTTAAAACAATACAATTCTGTTTTGAGAAAAATTACCCGTAGAATTTTCTTCTATACATCATTGCATATTTTTTGACATATTTTTTGTGAGTAAAAGTTTGATCTACTTCAAGTAAAACTTGAAAAACGATCAAAAACTTCCTTGTTTTCGATTTGTTTGCGATTTTTTATGATCGAGTGAAGTTGTAAATATCGTGTTTTGAACCGTAGAATAATCAAGAGTGTTAATTGAACTGCAACATATATTTTTTTCAGATTAAAACAAAGAATATTTGATTGTTTAATGTTGAATCAAAAATAGGTCAATTTTGAGAGTCCTGGCCTTAACCGGTGGTAAATTGTGTATTTTAAGAAAAGTATTTTTAATAATATGTAAATCTTTAAGGATAAAAAAAGCATGTTTAAGCTCAAAAGTAGTATTCAAATTCTCTTTTAATTGTTTTGATTTTTTTTGTGTCTAATTTTCTATTTATTGTATGATGTACTAGTACACTAACAATTGATAGTGCCGTGTTTTCCTATAATTTAAATACATGCGAGATCTATATTATGTCAACGACTCTGGGTTAATGCTGTGTATGTGTTTAGTCGGTAAGCCTTATTAAATAAATAAATAAACCTTATCCGTCTTATTACAAAACGAGATCTAATTTTAGACCTAGCCTAAACCTTCCAGCCAGTTATTCTATTTTTAACTTTATTCCGGCAAACGTAAAGTTCTTAATGCAAAATTGACAACTTAGACTCGGGTTTAACGTCTGTTTTTGTAATAAGAACTTTAGCTTCGTTGGATTATAGTTCGAAAATTAAAAATGGCTGGATGGTTTAAACCGGGGCCTAAAGATAAATCTTGTTTTGTAATAAGGCCGCCTGAGTTTTTGAAGAAGGTTTAAAACTCGAACTAACAATATGTAGATACCATAGTGGTCGGAACTTCAAACGTCACTGTCACCCCTGCACCAAACACTGTCGAAAAAAAAATGTCATCAATGTGATTAATGATCGTCGCACATCGGTCGAACAGACATTTTGTTTTGAGTTGTCGCCACCATCCATCTTGGAGACGTTCTGCTCGCAACAGTAATTAATTAACCCGAACTTGCCTCCTCATCTACGCCCAAATATATTGTTAGAAGCTGGGTGAATGGTCTGAGAAGTAATTAGTACAAAACTATCCTTGTCTCTGGTTGTTTTGAAGATTGATTTGAGTCTTGTTTGTATCGGATAAGACAAAAATATCGTGTTCTTTGTTTGAAAAAAGTTTTCTTCTGTGGTAAGATCTGTATCAGAAACGTTACATACCTACTTAAAGCAGTGTTCAAAATCTCATAATCATAATCATAAAGTTTATTTGTGAAACATAGATCATACAATAGGTCATACATATAAAATAGCGCTATGTTTTGTCTCATCATCATCATTTCAGCCGAAAGACGTCCACTGCTGGACATAGGCCTCCCCCAGAAGGGGGGGGTTGCCATAATCGCCACGCTTGGCAGGCGGGTTGGCGATCGCAGTATGGTATGGTGGTGGAATGCATAGAAAACGCTGCTGCCCATTCTCCGGTACGCCCCTTAGTCGCCTTTTACGACACCAACGGGAATTATGGGGTGGTGCTATTCTTTGAGTCCGGCACCACACAGCTATGTTTTGTCTAAATACATACAAATATGGTAAGATGCAATTTAAATATGCTAAAAAAATCTCATTAACAAAAAGAAACATTCTATTATTCACAAAAAAAATTACAGATGTCAAAATTTTAAATACAGCATTAGATATTTTATTATAACTCTTTATCGTTTAAAAACTCGTGTATTGTATAGTAGCATTTGTCAAGAAGTCTCAGCAGTACGATTATAAATTTTGATGATGGCATTATCTTTATGGAATTAGGAATGTTCTAGAAGCAATCCCGAAAAAGCTTTTGTAATGCAACGCTTTTGCATCCTGAATACGGTCTCTCTATCAGTTGATCGTCCCCAAAAAATGACACCATATCGGAGAATTGAACTCAGATTATTTACATTCCATCGCCATTTAATTAGTCATCTACTATAGTGAAATATTTATTATTCTAAGGGCTGATCAGCCCTAAGTTGATTTTGAGTGACCATTTAAAAAGGTCCTAATAAGTTTTTGATTGCAATGAAATTTGAACTTGGTTAAATGTGACATTCAGTTTGTTGTTCCATTACTTGAAAATTATCTCAAATTCTTTATTCAAATATATATAACGACGTGACGTGTTTCAAAATCGAAACTTCATGACCAGCGAACTGCTCTGGATGTAATCACTGTAAGAGCTTAACGACATATTGATACTTACAATTATTCTGTGAACTAGCGACTCACCTCTGCTTCACACGGTTTTACGACTCGACATCGAAATTTCTTTACTATGTATATGTTATTTTAATATTTAAAGTACTGCACACGTAAACCTTCCGGAATAAATTATCTAAATGCTAATGAAAACTTCATCAAAATGCGTTGTGTACTATAAAGAACAGCGCGGTTACAGAAGCAGACACGAAAAGCGACTAAAAATAATAATATGGAATGAAAATAATGAACGAATAAAATGAATGAAAATAATCATCAGCATTTTACAAATTTAAAAATATTAACTCTCCCTAGTGTATACATATATGAAACTGTAATGTTCATAAAATCAAATCAGACAGAAAGACAAGCTGCCCACCGTAGCCAGTAAAACAAAGCTTTTGCACCAAAGCATCTTTTGTATGGGCCCACGTGTCTTTAATAAACTTCCACCTTTTCTTAGAAATATGAGCGAAATAAATGCCTTTAAAAAAACTACACGAATTATTGATAAGCAAATGTTATTACTCTATAAGAGAATTTCTAAATGACAATACATTGAATGATACTATTTTTGTAACTTGACTAATTTGTAATTTGACATAAATATTATTCAGGACTAATTTGTAATTTGACACAAATATTATTCATGACTAATTTGTAATTTGACATAAATATTATTCATGACTAATCTTAATGTATTGCATGACAATTTGATGTGAATTTTGTATGCATCAATGGCGGGACATAGCAGACTTACCTGTAACTAACACACCATCTTATGAACCTACGTCCACAATAAATTATTTTGAATTTGAATATGAATCATCTACATGTGCCCAGCATTTTCCCGACTATATTGGGGTCAGCTTCCAGTCTAACCGGATGCAGCTAATAGATAGATACAACAAAGAAAACCGCTTCCTTTACATAACAAAAGACTGCCGTTCATATTTCTGCTGCAACTACGCGCCGGCAGATGTACAAAAGCAAAACAAAAAAAAATAGATAAAAGTTATGTTTTTAAGTAAAAATCTTAAAGTTCCGTGTGAAATCTGGACAATAAACACAAAAGAAAAGACTATATTTTGCAGCTTGGCGGAAACTTGGCTAGTTTCAAAATCCGCATGCAGAGCGTGTTCCAACTTATCTGCAGGAGGTCTTTGCTGAAATGCTTCATGTAATCTGCAGTACTTTGTTACGTATTATTTAGAACTTGACCAGCTAGTGTGTGCTACTGAGAATAATGTTAAGACGTGTATTGTTTGTTAAGATTCAGCAATCACGCTATCACACCAATATTATAAAGGCGAAATGTGTGTGTTTATATGTTTGTTACTTCTTCACGCTCAAACGGGTGGACCAATTTTGATAAAATTTTGTACAGAGGTAGCTGAATTAACATACCTATAGGCTACTTTTTATCCCGATATTCGCAAGAGGTCGACATTTGCGCGGGTGAAACCGCGGGGCGCAGCTATTATTAAATAGTTGTATGTTGTACAGCAGTGGCGGCCCAGTATTATCATTATCAGGTTGCCCGCAGGTTTGCTCGTTTTTTTACACAAGCAGCCTGTGGGTCTCATACACGCGCGGACAGTACAACGCCTTGCGTGTGCAATATAATAATGCATTCAGGGTGCTGATGGGGCTGCCCCGATTCTGTAGCGCGCCAGGTATGTTCGCCGGGTCGCGAGTAGACTGTTTTTATTCTACCATGCGAAAACGATGCACATCCCTGGTGCGCAGGGTTCGGGCTAGCTCCAGCGGTATCCTGAGGGCATTCGCGCAGAGGTTCGATTGCCAGTACTTGAACCATTGCTGTATGGTTCACATACTGAGCAATCGAAGTATGTAGTATGTTTTGGGTATGGTCTGTCTTTTTAATATTGTGTGTTTTTTATTGTGTTTTTTTTTTTTTGTATTTTGTAATTTTTGTGCCTAATATGATCGAATGAATCGTTTATTTCGACCAACACAGGATCATATTAGATGATCCTGTGTTGGTCGAAATAAACGATTTATTATTATTATTATTATCGGCCCTGACTTAGGTACGTGTTGTACCTAGATCGTGAGTTCGAACCCAAGCAGGCACTTTACTTTGTGTATTTAATTTCATCACCACTGCTGTCAAAAAGTGAAAGCTAAGCAAAAACGAGGTAATAGCACAAGCAGACGATGCAATACGACGGGGTGGGTCGGGGAGCAAGAAATTTCACGCAGACGAAGCCGCGGGCAGGAGCTAGTCATCTGATAAGATTTAAAGCTGCCCAAATTTATAATAATGTAGAGGATTGAGCAAGTGACTAAAATTCCAATCGTGTGGAAACCGGCATGTCCAAGAACCGTAAATTCGAAGACATGTGACATCCGCCAAACCGCACTGGGCCCGCGTGGTCCCTCTCACAGAGAGGAGGCCTGTGTCCCAGCTGTGGGATCATTATAGGCTGATTATGGATAAGTAGTTATATTGTAGCCGACCGCTCCCGGCTATCATTCGTAAATCTTTGACAGTCGTTACGAGCCTGAACCCAGAATGACAACTAGTCTTACCAAGGAGTATGTTTACCCAGTAACTGAGTGTCAACCACTCTGGTCTGTGGATGGGTGACCATCTTTACATACCGCGACCCCTCCGTGCCTCGGAAAGCACGTTAAGCCGTTGGTCCTGGCTGTCATTCGTGGATCTTTGACAGTCGCTCACGGGTAGTCAGAAGCCCGAAAGTCTTACCAAGGGTACTGCATCACCCAAAGGTTGACTGGTAGAAAATGCCTATGGCATTAAGTCCGCCTCTGTACATTTATGTGCTTGAAGTATTAAATAAATGAATAAATGTCGTATTACCCAGTAACTGGGTTGTGGAGGTCAGAGAGGCAGTCGTTCCATGTAAAATTATGGTATTCTGCTGCTTTCGGTTAGATTGGAAGCTGACCCCAACATAGTTGAGAAAAGGCGAGGCAGATTGATGGAATACACTTTACTGAAAAAACTTTACAAAAATCTTAAAAACACCACGCTGACTTGTATTGCAGATCTAACGTGTCGTAAGTATACCCAAAATAGCACAAAAACGTGTCAAATTTTACTCAACTTAAAACACCACACACAAGGCTAGGCAGATGGATTGATTGTTGCCGATTGCTATCTTCCTTAATACTATACAGGGTTATTGGTAAAACATTAACAACCTCTTAAGAGGTTGTATTGTATTGTACTCATCATTATGAACAACTTTTACTATGGGACCAAACCTGATATCGCGAAAAAAAAATCAGCTGTTCCCTACATTTATGTTTGTTTAACTTGTCAAAATGTAGTGAACAGATGATTTTTTTTCGTGATTTCTGGTTTGGTCCCATAGTAAAAGTTGTTCATATTGATGAGTACCTACAATGACCTCTTAAGAGGTTGTTAATGTTTTACCAATAACCCTGTATATAGGCCGACTTTTAATTAGCTGCAGTAAAATGACACTTCATAATAATCCATTTCGGAGTGAGTTTAGAGATATGCATGTCAAAAAAAAAACGAGAGTGCTTATGACCACACGACTGAAGTGAAACTTAAAGAGAGAAAGAAAATGTGCGCGCGCACTGCTGTCTCTTGCTTATATCCCCCACTTAACTTCCGTTCGCCTTGCCCGATCACACTTTTCGTAACGCTTACGTCACGCGTTCGCCAGCTTACTCCCCAAGTCAAGCGTGCGTAAAGAAGTTTCACTTCAATAAGTTTCGTTTGTTACACTATTCTGTACTAGATAAACAAGATTTGGTTGATGGCGCCGAAAAAACAAAAAGACGCCAATATGTCAGTTAAGCAACTCATAAGCTGTCATTTTCCTGCAGCTAATCAAAAATCCGACTATAGCTACCTAATAAAAAGAAGACCATCCGTCCTATAATAATCCCACTATGAAAACTTAGGTGAAATGAGCTTGAAATTAGCTGTCAATCGACCAGACGCTTAGGGATTGACGAAATTGACAACTCACGTCACCAAAGGCTTCACGGTTAGATTTTGACAGAATAGATCGACTGAATCCGAGATGTTAATTAAATAAATATGAATAATGTTAAATCAATGCTATTTCATTATTGATTCTGCTAAACTCACACGAAAATCACACAATTCTCAATCTTTACTAAATTAAATGACTAACTAACTTATTATACAAATAAAAACATAGGACACAGGCGTCGAAGTACTCGTCCGCATCGCTGTCATCGGGAAACGTGCCCAGAAGACTGGCAGTTTTGCCACGTTGAATGGTAATGCTAATTCTTTGGCCAAATAAGGATCTAAACTATCTATAATTATAATACAATAATACTAATCTAATACATACTTCACCCATATTTCCCGTGGGTGTCGTAAAAGGCGACTAAGGGTCTTACCGGAGAATGGGCAGCAGCGTTCTCTATGCATTCCACCACCATACTATACTGCGATCGCCAACCCGCCTGCCAAGCGTGGCGATTATGGTAAACCCCCCCTTTGGGGGAGGCCTATGTCCAGCAGTGGACGTCTTTTAGCTGAAATGATGATGATGATGATGACTAATCTAATAATAAAGGTGAAGAGTTTGTTTGATTGAACTCGCTAGTCTCTGAAACTTTCAGTCGGATTTGAAAAGTTCTATTTGCATTTGATCGCCCAATTCTTGAGAAAGATTTTACATCACACTAGAATCTTTAAGAGCCGAGCGAAAAGAAAAAGGGTCGGAATGAACGCTAAGCAAAAACGAGGTAATAGCACAAACAGGCGATGCTATGCGACGGGGTGGGTCGGGGAATAAGATATTTTACGCAGAAGAAGTCGCGGGCAGAAGCTAGTCATCTGATAAGATTTGAAGCTGCCCAAATTTATAATAATGTAGAAGATTGGGCAAGTGCCTAAAATTCTAATCACAAACCGTAAATCTTGTTACCTCCAATCTTGAACACAAACAGGCTTACAAGAAGATCAAAACATGATGATTCCTTTAGATTGATAGCATTCATAATTACATCAAAAACTTTATTATAAGAAATATTCAAAATACGTCTCGTGGACGTAGTGCAGTGAAGTGAGCAGCACTCGGAATCTCGACTCGTTATTTACTCATTAAAACTTTGAATTGGAGGCGTTTCTTCGATCGGGGTGGGGGCGGGAGGTAAACTTTTCACTGATATGGCAGATGTTTTAGGCCACGGACACGAAGTCAGCGATTGCGGGGTGGCGGCGGTGGAGGCGCGGGGAGCGGCGCAGCGATGCAGACCCGGTCTCGAAACCAGCGGGCAGATCGCGCGGCCCTAGAACGGCGTAGTGTTGTATTAAGAGAAATTATTGTCTTTTTTCGCGAACGAAATGTCTAAACAGCGACGACAAAATCTGTTTTTAAAAAAAAAAAACGTCGGTCGATGCAGACCCGCGGGCACCACTACACTGGTGCGCACCGCTCGTACGCCACTCGCCGCGCCGTGCCGCGCCGCCGCGCTGTCTTCGAGGCCAGTTCTATCTACGCATCAAATCAAACTCACTCAAACTCAGAGCATTTATTTCAATTAAACCAGTTACAGGCATTTTTGAATTATCAAGAGGTCGGTCAGTCAAAAAGATGAAGCTAGTTGCCCATTCCAAAGCGTAGATACTTAGGGAGATGAGCGGGCAAGAAACTCCATGGACGCTCTTTTAAATTAAAATATTATGGTTAAGTACAAAGTCTTGGTTACATCATTCGTGTTAAAAATTACTATTAGTCCATGAAAGACGAAAATAAAACACAATTAAAATATTAAATTAAAATAAGCCATGGCAGCAAAGAGATGACTAAAGTGTATTTCAAATAAACTTGCGATAAATGTCATTCAACCACCCTGTACCAAAAAGTCCAAATAACTTACGATATATATCGTTCGTCATACAAAACTGTCGCTAACATTGCATCGGTTGAGTTTCATAATACCAAACACGGTGTAGGTAAGTCAATGTTTTGATCGTGTTACCGACACTGCCATTTTTTTCGTATGGTTTGGAAATATTGGGATACATTAGTAGAAGGAGGTGAACAAACTTTATCGCAAGTTTATTTGAAATGAACTTTAGTCCCTACTGACGGCATTGAAACGCGCCGCTCCCCGCGCCGCCACCGCCACAGCCTCGCCGCTCCCGCTGAGTTCGTGTCCGCAGCCTTAAAGTATACCTTTATTTATTTTTCGTGAGGAGGGAAGCGGTGGTTTTGTTATAAATTCTTGTGGCAAGATCGTTTAAGTGCTTAGTAAGTAATTGCTGACGGTTAACAAGACAACGATATAAAGGTATAATATTGTTATGGCTAGTAAACACAAATATATAAATAAAATGTTAAATAGACGCATTATTGAAATCCATAGAACGATCTTTCCTTTGGTGTTCCTCCATTAACCCTAACAAGTAGTTAGGTAGGTATCTATAAAAAACATTATGATTTATGATTTAAAATAACAAAAATAATCAGGTAGGTACTCCTAAGTGATTACTTTTTACAACTTTATAGCAGTTCACTGAAGTCGAAACTTGTAAACTGACTTTTGGAGGCCACTGAAGGTCTTGAGAAGAAGCCCAAGCCTGTTACTTGCTGCCAGGGTTGCGGGTTGTTCGAAAGAGATACCGTGGCCCCTGGCACAAGCAACTGAAGGAACACGGGTGGGTTTCAGTCAGTAAAAACAATCTTCTTCTACGATGTCCTTCTCACCATTCTGGCTTCATTCATTCTTCTTTCTTTATCCAGGCGGTCTTTTTTTGGAATGCGCTCTCTCGGAACATCAGGACGGTAATCAGTCAGTTATCTTTTAAAGTGAAGGCACGTGAACATATCCGTCAAAAGTTGGCCGTAACTGTCTAGCGCTGATTGACTGGATTTGTTTTCTCCTCTACCGATATTTTTTTTCTCCTCACATTTCATTTTATTTATATGTATGTATTCTTGTATATTATAGTCCTTTCCTTGCTATTTATCCCGTATGTTGCACCTGCCATGTTTTGTCTCCGCTTCACGCTAAGGTTGACTAGTAGAAAATGCCTCAGGCATTAAGTCCGCCTTTGTACAGTGTTCCTTTTACTGGTGTATAAAGATTTAATAAATAAATAAATAAAAATCTGACACGGAGCGGGACATCTTATTCGATAAATTCCCACCCAAAAAAAAGCCAAAATATACTTAGCAAATAATATTAATTTATTAATTCACTGTCGTACCATAAAGCATTGTATCGTTAAATATTTGATTGTCAAAAGTTTTGTAAGTTAATACAAGTTTATTATAGACTGTGTACCTATTGTCTTATAAATAAATCATAGTTTTCAGCTGCCGATTCCCATGGAATACAATATCTTTTGGTGTCGTAAAGGTATTATTAGAGAAAAAATGTCTGTAATAAATATGTTTACATTCTATAATAGGATTTACATTTTACTGATTTCCGGTACGCATGATGTGAAATTAATTGTTGTCTAAACCCGATTTTTGCCTTAGGTTTAAGTTTTTGGGCACATAACCCTTTGAATGTGATGCGGACGAGGTTTTTGATGCCCAATGAAGGAGCTCATTAACATTCACATAACATTAACATTTCATTAAGTAGGTATATAATAAAAAATAAAAGGTAAAGGGAGGACGTTTACCTTTTATTTTTTATTATATACCTACTTTCACATCACATAGATATTATATTATAGTGTTAGCTTGTATTGTAATTTTAAAATAAACTTGTACGGTAATATGTTTCTATTCAGGATATTTTTGTGAATTGAATCATTCGTGAAACCAAAACCATAGATAATAAACTGCTTCTGGCAGACGAGAGGCCATAAACTTCCACTCCACAGAACTTTAAAAATATTCGCTGACAACCTCTATTTTATTAGCTGCCATCAAAACTACACACAAATCCGTAAGACAAACAATAAAAGCATCAGCGGTCATAGTTATTCTGGAAGCGTCCCATCTCCACAATCGCTTTCGAATAAAAATATCGATTTCATTTTCCTTTGTGTGTTTGCGCTTAAAGTGAGCAAATAATAAAATAAGGCGCGGTTACCAAATCCAATAATATCCCGCCACAAAGGGTCCTCGATTGTGACGGATACTGGGAACGGAATTTAATATTTTACTGAAGCTAGACCCGAAATTTATTTTAGGTTAGAAACGGACTGGAATCGTATAACCGTGACTGGTAGTTCTGATTTCGAATGAAGTACTTTTGATTTTGGAGACGTTTAATAAATTGGGAATGATCTAAGTGTGACAGGTAGGGAGCCAAAGTAATGGATACCCGGTGCTGGATACGTTAAGTTACAATATTATTAAATTAGGACCGCAAAAACCTGGAAAGAGACGAAGATACTACTAACTAAATTTAATTGCTGTTTTATAAAATCAATAGGTACTTATCTGGTTACCGCATACATGGATTTGGGTTCAGTAAGTCATTTTAATGAACCCTAATTGGTGCATCTCTACTTACCTACTTCTACACTAATCCTTACTAATATTATAAAAGCGAAAGTAACTTTGTTTGTTATGTTTTCACGCCTAAACCGCTGAACCGATCATCCTGAAGTTTTGCATATATAAGTTGTCAGGTGTACAAAAACGGACATCCACCTTTCATCCCGAAAAAAAGTGCTGTTCCCGAGGAAAACAACAATAACGTTATTATGATAATAGATGTTGCCACGTGTCTTTCGAACGGGATCGACACTTATGCGGGTGAAACCGCGGGGCGCTGCCAGTATTATTATTCTCTTTATAATAAAATTTGTATATAGGGGTTAATCTTAGAAAATACTACTCCGATTCTGAAAATTCTTTCACTAAAGGGAATCTACAGTACTACCGGAGTGTCGTGGGATATATTTTTATGTTAAAACATCAAAGCGGATAAAGTCGCAGGCAGAAGATAACTATACTAATATTATAAGGGTGCGTCCAGATTACGTTATAAAACAATAATTTAACATTGCTAACTTCTAGAAACATGTTATATAACTATGTTTAATAACATGTTTTGTTACACAGTGTGGACGCACCTTAAAGAGGTAAAGTTTGTAAGTTTCGTTGTAGGGGGTAATCTCTGGAGCTACCAGTCCGATTTGAAAAAATCTTTGTGCTTGATACCTCAATTCTTGAGGCAGGTTATAGGCTATTTAACGTCACACTAGGATTCTTAGGAGACGAGCAAATAGAAAAAAAGTCGAAAAGAACGCTAAGCGAAAACGAAGTAATAAGCGCGGGCAGGCGATGCGATGCGATGAGTGTGACGTTAAATAGCCTATAACCTGCCTCAAGAATTGAGGTATTAAATGCAAAAAGATTTTTTCAAATCGGACTGGTGTTTCCAAAGATTACCCCCTACATAGAAACTTACAAACTTTACCTCTTTAAGGTGCGTCCACACTGTGTAACATAACATGTTATTAAACATAGTTATATAAACGTAATCTGGACGCACCCTTATAATATTAGTAAAGTTATCTTCTGCCTGCGACTTTATCCGCTTTGATGTTGTAATAAGCGCGGGCAGGCGATGCGATGCGACGAGGTGTATCGGGGCACGCGGACGAAGTCGCGACACTACCATTAAAAATGTGTTTGTAAACATTAAGTTCTTAGGTCAATCAATCAATCAATCAACTCAGCCTATCGCAGTCCACTGCTGGACATAGGCCTCTCCCAGACTGCGCCACAGCACCCTGTCCTCCGCCTTCCGCATCCAGTCTACCCCAGCCACCTTCTTTAGGTCGTCCGTCCATCTAGCTGGGGGGCGTCCCACACTACGCTTGCCGATAGTTCTTAGGTACTAAAGATTTATTTACACAATAAAGTTCACCATTTTTTATTTGCAAAACGGTCCCTCCAACAATCAATTACACCCTAACCCACCAACATTTTTAACCCCCCAATTACAGCATAATTAAGTATCGCAAAACGGCCAAATAAACAATAGAAATGCAATTATTAAATTCTCGGACGGGAAAAATCACAGTCACAAGTGCTGTGAAGAAATTTACGACCCCCCTTGTACGTGGGGTTCGAACCCCGGGACCCCCAGGGGCTGTCTATATTAAAGGAGGGTTGTGTACTTATTAAAAGTGGAAGTGCAGTGACGCAGCGGGAATACCTAGTCAAACA
This sequence comes from Mesoligia furuncula, assembly GCA_916614155.1. Classification (NCBI taxonomy): domain Eukaryota; kingdom Metazoa; phylum Arthropoda; class Insecta; order Lepidoptera; family Noctuidae; genus Mesoligia; species Mesoligia furuncula. Next base: position 18,266,683 of record OU744801.1, read on the forward strand.
CCTTCGGGCTTCGTCCTTTATTGGTCACCGGCTGTTATTAAAAGGTTTTGATTTTCTTCGTTTTGTTTGTTGGTAAACTAAGTTTTAGTGTATTATTGGGTTTTAATTGAGTGGTCTGCTAGTTAGGGGTTAGAGTCCCCTCTACTAAAGTTCATGGTTAATTATGGGGCAGACGGAAACTTTAATATTGTTTTAATTTTACGTCAATCATTTATTTACACGTCTGTTGTTTGCTAATTTCGTAGCAGATTTAGAATTTTCACTACGAACATATTTAGATTTTTACATCTTGCATTTTGAGACGCACTTTTCAGCAATTCAACAATATAATTATACTTACCCATTTTCATTTACAGACGCACATCAAGCTACCCGAAACTGTCAAATTTTCTCAATCAGATTTGAACCTTATACTTTAGCGATAAAGTTGAAAATTTGACAGATTGTAGTAGCTTGATGTGCTGGCGTCTCTACGTTTAAGGAAACTGAAAGTCATCAGCATATCTAAACCGCGTTCAATAGCTGTCAATGTCATCATTGCATTGTTCTTGAATATTGACACTGACAGCTCTTAAAAGCGGTTACATGTGCTGATTGCATTCAGTTTCTTTGGTGAAATTCGCCCTTAAAAATGTACAACAAAAGTAAATCACTCCAGGAAATAAAAAAGTCTCAATAAAGAAACGCACCCCACTATTTAAAAAAAAAAAACAAAGGAACAACTAGCATCCTTATTTGAAAAAGGACAAAGATTTAAGGACAAGCTTGTAATGACATTGAAATTAAAAGGCAGAGACTAACTTTTATTCCACTCGTAACATTAGAAAGTTCCGGTGAATTTGCTCACGCACCCTCTTAAATGAATTATTCAGGGCGGCAAAATACAGGGTAAAAAGTTTAAAAAGTCGATTGTCTATCTAGCTGTCAATAATGTTCTTTAATTTATTTTTGCTGTCGTGTGTATTTGGTTCTTATTTAAATTGGCTAATTTGAGTTTGTTTTTTTTTTTTCGTTTTATTTTACCGAACCCAGACAGGCGCTATACTTTGTGTAATTTATTTCATCACAGCAGCAGCGTTCTCTATGCATTACACCATCATACCATACGGCGATCGCCAACCCGCCTGCCAAGCGTGGCGATTATGGCAAACCCCCCCCCCAAAATTGGGGGAGGCCTATGTCCAGCAGTGGACGTCTTTCGGCTAAAATGATGATGATGATGATGATTTCATCACAGTAGTTTGTGAATGGTTTTATGAAATAAAACGAAAATTATTTTTATTTTATTAATTACTAGCTGCGCACTGCGGTTTCACCCGCGTAAATGTCGATTCCGTGGGAATATCGGGATAAAGAGTAGCCTATATGTCAATCCAGGGTGTCAGCTACCTCCATACAAAATTTGATCAAAAGGACATGGCCAGTTTCAGCCTAGTTACTAAATTCCATGTACATTAATAGACGCCTAATTATAAATAAATAAAAATAGAAATAAAAATTATGAAACTCTTATCATTTTCGTACAACTTCTGGAAAAATATTTAAACTTAAATAGTTGTTTTGCGTTTCCGGCGTATCGAGATAACGCGCATTTTGGATAAACGTTCCATTCCCTGTAAAGCTAAAATATTAATGTTCCATCAGAGTAATATTATAAATTATTCTGACTGGAAAATGATTATTCATTATCGAAATCCTAATAAAAAAACATATTTTGTTAATCACTCGAATGCTATGAAATATTTATTTGAAAAAACTTTTTTCTTGTAACAACGAAACGAAACGACATGACAGGTTGGACTTCGACAATCGCTCGACATCCGCCATATCGCATATCGGTCGTTTTCGTTTGACATCTCGTAACTTGCGCGTACGTTTGTTTTTTGTTTGTTTGTAAACTGTGCGACTGCGATTATCTTTTCTCCATACCGACCATTGCTATTCTACACGGACTGATTCCATTGCCCAACGATTATCTAGTGCTTTTAAATACGGACTTGATTGTGCTTACGTTTTGGACATTGTTCACAATGAGGTGTATTAACTGCGGTATAGCTACGGGACGGCTAAGAAGACATGTTGTGTCTTCGTTAGACATGCCTTTCCAAAGAATGCTTGTTCAATGGCTAACAATTCAGGTATGTATTTTTAAAATAAATTATGAAAACCTATAGATACATAAAACATATTCTCTTGAGTTTTCTAAGCAGCACAGCGAATGATTTGTACAAGCAATTATTATTTCTACATGAACAACTGATTTTCACCTTTAAGTATTTAAAAAAGTATTTATTTAGAACCTTCTTCATATTACAATAGATAAAATGTTGATATACCTAAACTAATAATCTACTTTGCCTTTCAGCTTCCAGAAGATGGACATATTTGTCACCCATGCTTTTTGCTGCTAACTTCAGAAGGTGCCAATCATAGAATACTGGGCCACACTATGGTGTGCCTTGGTTGTGGCCGATCAGTAAGAGACATTGATCATGACAACTTACCCACGCAGAATAATCTGGCTACTACTTACTTATAGAGTCCGAGTAGGTTCACGTCCAAAATATGTTTTTGTTAATTTCTAAGAAATCTGAAGTTACTGGATTATGTAACTTTCACAGTTAATTTTAGAGCTTATTAAGTTCAAAATAAAGTAAAATTCGTTAATGTACATGAATTTTTGCATGCTAGGCAGAGTGCCCTAAGTAAATTGGCCATCTCCTTTACCCAGTCGTTTGAGCATGAAGAAGTAACAAACATATAAACACACACACTCACAAACTTTCGCCTTTACAATATTAGAGTGATTAGTTTAGAAGTTAAATATCCTCGTTATCTTCCTCTCGTTCTTCGTATTTATTTTTGTTAACTTGGATATACTATAGATACACCTGTGCCTAACCCTTTGGAGATTCCAAGCATGATGTTATGTGGTTATGTTATTCTAAATAACAAAAAATACATTACCCGTCAAGTTCCGCGCGTACCTACCCTATGTAGTACGATACAATAGAAAATCAATTGTATCTCATTAGCGGAGCTTGAGAGGTCATAATGCACACCACATTTCAGTAAAATATATTTCTTTGAAGAAGAAACAGGGGCAGGTAGTTTAGAACCTATCTCCAAAAACTGGACTTAAAAGATTACAGACTATTTTCACCTCACAACCAAAACGTTCTAGACTGTTGTGTAAAAATACACCAAACGCTGTTCCCAATAAAGGCTTAGGAAAACCGCCAGTAAATCTGCTCGGAAAGACACCTACAGAAAGTTAGGACATCGTTAGGCTCTCAAACTACAATATAAACTGGATAAAAGCACCATAAATTTAATCCTAAAACGTGACGTTGTAAATATAAATTTTGCCTGAAATACACAGGTGCGTTACCGCGTGCTTGAGTCGTATATCATTTTTTTTGGATTATGTAGTCAAAGGGCGCCAGCGGGGCCATATTACTGTGCTTAAGCAGTCTACACACCAAACCCGCCGACCCGCCGACGTGATGGCCCGCCGACACGTGCGGGCACAAGTCGCCGACATGATTCTTTTGAAATAAAAGCCGCCGACATCAAGGTTGTGTTGGCGGGTCGGCGGGTTTGGCGTGTAGACTGCTTTATAATGTCTGTCAGTCTATGTCACGACGCTCCATTCAAGTAACAGTGCCTACCTAAGACGTGATTTCAAACTGTGCGTTGGACATAAATGTAGTAAACGTTTAAATGAAATGGGAAAACCTTAATTCAAATTCAAAATAATTTTTTGTGGATCATAGGTTCATAAGATGGTGTGTTAGTTACAGGTAAGTCTGCTATGTCCCGCCATTGCAGCATACAAAATTCACATTATAAGTTTGGTTCATAGTTACAATACAATACATCAAATTGTCATGCAATACATTAAGATTAAATAAGTATAATATTTAAAGCATGATTATGTCGAATAGTTCGACTAGAGCCTAAGTCTTAGAGAGATCTAAGTCTTTAATAGATCTAAGTCTTAGAGAGATCTAAGACTTAGACAGATCTTAGTCTTAGAGAGTTCTAAGTCATAGAGGAGTCTAAGTCTTGATCAAAGACTAGGTGTCTTTGATTAAGCCCTGGTTCTTTATCAAAGTTCTGATCTCTAAGCATCATGATAGGTATTGATTCGGTTACTTGGGTCACCATTGAAATCTCAGAAAATCCACAGCTGAAAAAAAGGAGTTCAAAAGCCACTTACCAAAATAGATCAGAGACTGAAGACTTTTACCCCAGCAATTTCATTACCATCGTTTATCTATACCAATATATTGCCACAGGCTGTCAGAGTCAGCTCGGAGAATATTTTTGTGGCGTTTTAATAAAATTTACTCCTCCTTGCCAAGGGTTCTTGCCATCTTGACACGGCGCGTGCAGTTTATTGTCCACCCCAAAAGAGCGGAGGTACCTTTACAATTTCTTTTATACATTCAGAAAAGTAATTTGGTTTACATTGGGATTTTCTTCCAAAACCTTTTTTAGATGACTAAAAATATGGACAACAATGAGATATTTCAATGTTTATTGTCAATATTAATCTGCGTTCAGACGAATCTTTATGATTTTCTGAAATGCTCCGCTTTGGCCTCGTAAATTCTGACTAGGAATTCTAATATTAAATTTCTTGGTATTGAATATTCTTTTCAATTACATTTATATCATGTAGCTTGTTTGATATTTGTGTTCAACGAACTAAAATTCAAAATAAATCTATTTTAACGCTTTTTTCACACGCGCAAGGGATCTCGTCGGCGCGATTCAAATGAAAGCCGTTTTTAATGCCTAAATTATTTTGCTCAACATTCACCAGTAACAAATTTACCAGAATAACTCAATTAGAAAAACAGAACGGGTGACCAATAATGTCTCCAAAAGGTATAAATGATAAATGATTTATTTTCTGTAAATAGGTTTATACAAACACTTTTACACGTCAATCATATTTTTTTAAACTAGATGAGGTCAGCGTTTCCTTTCTGACTATTCTGAGAAGAAAGGCCGAAGCAAACTCAGAGGTCACAGTCTCTTTTAAAGACCAAAAAATCTTGTTCAGATCATGTGAAGAATATGTAGATTGGTGTCTGAAATGGTCTTTTGAGGAAAGAACCACACAGATTGAGCGGACCTGTCCAGTCAGTGCACGCATTTGTCAAAAATCGTGCAGCTCAACTAAGAACTTGAGGAGTTCAACGATTCGACGAACAATACCAAAGAAAGGACATTTGGGTAGGCCGTGTAAATTACTAATTATTAACTGCCAGTATTATGTATAACCACTCTAAACCCAGACGAAGTATAAACAAACTTTGAAACTTGGAAGTCCTTGTGAAAAGGTCCTTCATTATAAAATTAATACGAGCAAGCCGTACGTAAGTACAACAGGGAAGTAGCGAAATCGACCCACAACCTGTTACCTATATCAATCAATCAATCAATCAATCAATCAGTTTATTTGTGAAACATAGGTGTATACATAGGTGTTTACATAAATAGGGCATGCGCTATGTTTTGTCATAATTAAGACATACAAATTTATGAGGGACCCATTAGGAGTCATTAGGTGCATTATGTCATAAAAATAAAAGTAAAAAAGAAAATTATTTTAAATTAATTAACATGAAAAGGATAAAAACGATACATTAAATACAATAAAATTAATAAAGAGTAAAAAAAAATGCATTATTCTAATATTTGGTCATTCAAAAATTCGTCTACATTATAATAACATTTGTCAATTAATAATTTGATAAGAGCTTTTTTAAATTTATACAATGTCAAGTTTTTTATGTCATTGGGAATTTTATTAAACACTTTAGGTGCCATACCAAAAAAACTTTTTCGCATCAATGCGGTCTTACATTTTTGATTACTTAGTTTGTTTACATATTGGGCACGCAATGGAGTTTTTTTAGTTGAAGATATTTTTGTAAACAGTTGTGTGTTTCTTTTCACAAACAATGCAGTTTCCAATATGTATAATGCTGGAAGGGTAAGTATTTTTAAAGACTTAAAATAGGGTCTACAGCTATCCGTTGTTTTTATATTACACATTGCTCTAACACATCTTTTTTGCATCCTAAATACAAGCTCACGGTCAGTCGACTGCCCCCAAAAAATTACGCCATATCGCAACACAGAAGCCACAAGTCCATGGTATGCTACCAGTAACGTATCTTTATTCACCTTTTTTGATAACTGAAAGAGTGCATAAGCAGATTTACTCAGACGTTTACAGAGTTCTTCTATCATGGGTTTCCAAGTAAGCTTACTGTCAATGGTTATACCTAAAAACTTAGCATTATTAACTTCTTCTATTTTGTGGTTATTATAAGTTATATCAATATTTGGATGTGGTTGCCGTTGATGAAAGTGCATCACCTTGGTTTTATTTAAATTAATTACGAGATTATTATTATTCATCCAACGGATGATATTGAGAAGGCATTCATTAATATCATTTTGATAAGTTGTAACATTATCACATCCTATAACAGCTGTGCTATCATCGGCGAATAGGATCATTTTGTGTCGTATTATTTTTGGCAGATCATTTATATATATCAGAAATAATAACGGCCCTAGCACGCTACCTTGGGGCACGCCAAATCTTACGTGTCTTGGTTTTGATCTATATATGATCTGCGTTTTAGTCTTATGACATATTCTAGATATTTCCGTGTATTGATATCTGTCACTAAGGTATGATTCAACAAGTTTCAGAACATTGCCCCTTATGCCATATCCATGTAGTTTTTGCAGTAATATCTTGTGATCTACATAATCAAATGCCTTGGTCATATCAGTAAAGATTGCACATACTGGATTATTTTTATCTACTGATGTCATAAGATGTTGTAATAAATCGTAAAGTGCCATATTAATAGTATGATTTTTACGAAATCCTTTTTGTTCCTTGCAGAATAGGTTGAACTTTTCAAAGTACGTATAAATTGAATCAGTACCTACATGAATCTGAACCCCCATGCGTTGAAATTTTTCGTCGGTTATTTAAAAAAAAACGAGTGTGCTTATGACCACACTACTGAAGTGAAACTTAAAGAGAGAAAGAAAATGTGCGCGCGCACTGCTGTCTCTTGCTTATATCACCCACTTAACTTCCGTTCGCCTTGCCCGATCACAGTTTTCGTAACGCTTACGTCACGCGTTCGCCAGCTTACTCCCCAAGTCAAGCGTGTGTCGGAATATGTAGAATTAAAAGGAATACAATCTTCCTAGATTGCATGGAATTAGTATGTGCTACATTTTGGCTAAACAACCAAGAGTGTTTCTAAACGAAATAATCAACAATTCCGAACGAAACCGGAGATCTGTGGGTCGGTCTAAATAAATACAAGAACTTATTTTACTTTTCACCTAAAATGTAAGGATAACAAAATTAAACATTGTATTTAAAATATTTCCTTAATTTTACGTACTATTCTAGATGTTATAAGTAGTCATAAATAATAAATATAGTAAACTCAGTGAATGTTATGTTTAAGAGACTTTATATAATTATAGTCTGATAAATTGTGATAAAAATACATTAATTATCTTATAAAGTTTTAAAACAGTTCTGCCTAATTAGATTTACATAAGATTGTTAATATTAAAAGTTATTTGGTGAAAATATGTGATTGGTTTAAAAAGGCGGCATAATGTGAGGCCGTCATGGAAGGGGACAGAGTAAAAGGGGATGCGCTAGGTAGCTCTTTCTTTTTATTGGGGGCAAACTTCGAGGAGTCAAGTAAGTTAAGTACCTACCATGTCTGTTTGTATTCTCTTAAAAAACTGTTTTTATAATATTACCATAATATTGTATTCTGCCTGTCACTGCAATAATAACTACCATAATTGTATGTTATTATTATTGTATGTTGTTATTGAGGGGCCCGTGGCTAAATAATAACAGCCGCACAGGTCGATCGATCAGGTTAAGCTACGCTTGCCGCGGTTGGTCTGTGGATGGGTGACCATCTTTACATACCGAGACCCCTCCGTGCCTCGGAAAGCACGTTAAGCCGTTGGTCCCGGCTGTCATTTGTGGAACTTTGACAGTCGTTACGGGTAGTCAGAAGCCCGAAAGTCTGACAACCAGTCTTACCAAGGGGTATCGTATTACCCAGTAACTGGGTTGTGGAGGTCAGATAGGCAGTCGCTCCATGTAAAATACTGGTATTCAGCTGCATCCGGTTAGACTGGAAGCCGACCCCAACATAGTTGGGAAAAGGCTAGGCAGATGATGAATTGTATGTTATTATTTGCCCTGTGTAAGTAAATACATAACTCGCATCTCCAACCGCTTCCATGTTGTATCCTATGTTATACTATTCGACTTGAATTCTGTAATGAATGTAATGATAATAAATATCTAATCATAATAATAAACCGAGGAGTTTCTTGCTCGTTCTTCTCCTGCGGATTTAGTTTTGGAACGAGCGACTAGTTTTAAAATGACCTTCTATTCAATAAATCCATAGTCTTGCCCATCTTGTTGTTTTTTTATAATATAAACCCTTGAGTCAGGTACACACAACCCCCACACACAGTCAATCGACCCATACAAATGCTTTACCTCTCAGAAATATTGATCATAATCCAATGGAATAAAGCATTCTCTCACATCAGAAGTGGGATAGTTCTCTGGCCTTGTTATTAATTTACATAATTTAAACAATTCCAGGATGGAAGCCGCAACTCTAAATGATCTTCTGAAGGCTGTTCGCGAGGCTGTTTCAACCGTACAACAAAAAGAAGATGACATCGCTCTGCCTGTGTTTGATCCCGACAAAAACGTCTGCGGGGCATCGGGCTGGTGTAGCAGCATCGAGGCCCTCGCCGAGGAATTAAGATGGAGCGGTATAAAAACAGTTGCCAAAGCTGGTAAGGCCCTTAGGGGCTCTGCATTATCATGGTTCGAGACCTGGACACCGTCAGAAGGAAGGTCTTGGGATAATTTTCGGGCAGACATTCAGAGCGTCTATCCTGAAAAAAGAAATTTAAGCGAAAGGCTGAGCAAAGCGGTTCTTTTTATGTCTGACTCTGCGGAATCTTACAGTGAATATGCAAGGGAGAGGATTAGATTGTTTAAAAACACTAAAATTGCTTTTACTGAAACGCAATTATTAGAATTAGTTTGTGGTGGCATCAGTGATGTCGACGTCAGAATGGCTGCCCTAAACAATGGCGCTATTTCCACTTCGGGACTTATTTCGTTGCTGTCTAGTTACTCCAAGAAAAGGCCATCAGAAAATGTTGGTAGTTCCATAGTGAATAAGCGATTCAAGTTAGAAAGGAAATGTTATAATTGTAATCAAACTGACCATGTAAAATCTCAATGTACAAAACCTATTTCAGTTCAGGCTGGTCCCCGTAAGGTTAATAATAATTCATTAAATAGAGAGTTTCGTACAAAAATATGTGCTTACTGTAAAAAGATTGGTCATACTGAATCTGTTTGCTACCAAAAGCAGCGGGCTGAAACAACCAATGCACCAATACCGTCTAAGGAGATTAATTTTTTAGACAAACCGAATTAAAACTTACCAAAGTTTTCATTAAAAATAAACCAATCGAGTCACTTATAGATACAGGAGCTAGCTGTAGTTTAATTAAAGAATCTATTGCAAAACAAATAGGTTGTCACTTGCTACCTGTGTCAATGCATCTAAATGGAATAGGACAAAGTAAGATTTATGCAATTGCTTGTGTTACCCTACCAGTTCAATTTGAAGATATTTGTTTAGAGCTTGATATGTATGTGGTAAGAGACCACGACTTCAGTTATGATCTTCTTATAGGTAGAAATGCAGTTCAATATCCTGATGTAGGAATTATTACCGATTCTTTTGGTAGTCGCTTAGTTAGAAAGCCGATGGACACCAAAATAGAAATAAATGTTATTTCCACAGCTTTAGAACCTGGCGAATTAAATTCAAAAATCGAACATTTAGATTTAAAATTACAAGATAAAATTAGAAACATTTTTCAACGTTATCCTTCTGTTTTGAATGAAAGTAGTACTGTGAAAACTGGTGAGCTAAATCTACGTTTACAAAAAAACGAAATCATTCATTACCGCCCATATAGATTAGCTCCAATTGAAAAAAGGAAGGTTGAAGACATAATACAAGACCTTCTAAATAAGAGTATAATTCGGGAAAGTGATTCCCCGTTTGCTAGTCCAATAATATTAGTAAAAAAGAAAGACGGTAGCGATAGAATGTGTGTAGATTACAGAGCGTTGAATAAAATTTTGGAAAAGGATAGGTACCCACTTCCTCTTATTCAAGATCAAATAGACAAGTTAGGTAAAGCTAAGTATTTTATATGTATTGATATGAAAAATGGCTTTTATCAAATACCAATATCAGTAGAATCTATAAAATATACGGCTTTTGTAACACCAGATGGCCATTACGAATTTTTGAAAATGCCCTTTGGCATTTGTAACGGGCCCCCAGTATTTCAAAGAGCCATTACAAAGGCTGTACAACATTTGAAATTCCTTCTGGTATTTATAGATGACTTATTAATTCCATTTTCAACAATAGAAGAAGGTCTCTCTTATTTAGAAGAAACCCTGTTGGCACTAAGCACAGCAGGATTTACTATAAATGTAAAGAAATGTAAATTTTTCGTTGATAATATTGATTACCTAGGTAGAATAATATAATATATCGCAAGAAGGTATAAGGCCCTGTAAAACAAAAGTAGTTGCTCTAATCGATTCTCCGGTCCCAAGAAATATTAAACAAGTACGACAGTTTATGGGTCTGGCTAGCTATTTTCGCAAATTCATCCCAGACTTTGCAGTACGCACGTCCTGTATAACAAAATTGACCAAAAATAACCACAAATGGGAATGGGGAATTGACCAGGATGCAGCTAGGCAATATGTTATTAAACATTTATCATCTGAACCATTGTTAACAGTATTTGATCCGGCATTACCAATTGAACTCTATACAGATGCCAGTTCATTAGGTTATGGGGCTATATTAGTACAAAGAATCGATAAAATAGAACGGGTAGTTGCTTATTTCAGCAAAAGAACTTCACCTGCAGAATCAAATTATTGTTCGTATGACTTAGAAACCTTGGCAATATTTAATGCATTAAAACACTTTAGAGTATACTTATTAGGTAATAAATTCAAGCTTTTTACAGACTGCAATTCCATAAAATCCACAATGAATAAAAAGGATATCTCTCCTCGTGTTGCTCGTTGGTGGACATATATGCAAGATTTCGAATTTGAAATAATATATAAGAAGGGTAAATACATAGGCCATGCCGACTTTCTTAGCCGAAATCCTATTAGACATTCTATCAACTTCGCAATACCAGTTCAACATAGTCTAACATATAAATCTTATTCTCCTAGTGTAATAAAATCTGAAATAGCTCCGGTTGAACATTTGATTAGGTCTGTTAATTTGATCCAAAATCCTCCATCTTGGTTAGAGGTATCCCAACAGAATGACCTGGAAACTCAAAATTTGATTAATCAGGCAGTGGCTGGCGAGCTTGATGAGAATCAATATGTATTTGAGCACAATTTGTTGTTTTATAAAGTCCAACCTAATAACGAACCTAAGCTTTATGTACCTAAAGGATCTAGACTTGGTCTCTTAAAACTTTTTCATGATCAGAATTGCCATGTAGGTTTTCACAAAACACTGGAAAAGCTTCGTGAATATTTTTGGTTTCCTCGCATGACCTCGTTCGTTCAAAAGTATTTGAGACATTGTTTAATATGTATTGAACGTAAAGTTCATTCAGGTCCAAAACAAGGGTTTCTACATCCAATTGAAAAGACCCCTATTCCTTTTCATACAATTCACTTGGATTGTACGGGTCCATTCATACAATCAAATGAAGGATTCCGGTATATATTGCTGATGGTTGACGGATTCACAAAATTTTGTTTGTTGAAACCTCTCAAAACGCTAAACTCTCAAGAGCTGGCACCTCTTATACGAGACACTATAACAATATTCGGTACCCCTTCAATGGTAATAACTGATAAAGGCACTAATTTTAGTTCAAATCAAACTCAATTGCTGTTTAGAGAATTAGAAATCGAGCATCATATGGTGGCAACGGGTACACCACGAGGAAACGGTCAGGTAGAACGATATGTAACAACAGTCATTGGTATGTTAAACACCACATGTAATGGTTTATCAGATTGGCCAAGCGGGTTATGGAAAGTACAACAGTCAATTAACACTATTGTCCAAAAATCAACTGGTTATACTCCCATCCGTCTACTCATAGGACGTAATGCAAATATTCCATGTATTCAATCGAATTTAAATGATGTACATGTTCCTGAACTTGTTATAGATGTAAGGGCAGATAGAGAGATAGCTCATCAGCGCTTAAGTGCACAAGCTGAAAAGTTCAAGACGCGTTTTGATGTAGTCAGGCGAAATAATAAGAATTTTGAGACAGGTAACATAGTGTATGTCAATCAGGATCATAGGCGACATGACAAATTAGGTCTCAAGTTTAAAGGACCCTATGAAATCTCAGACGTTCTTTCCCATGACAGATTTAGACTCAGAGGATTGGGTAATTTAAGAAATATAACTGTCGCCAAAGATAAATTAAGGCAGTGGCCTGGTGAATTTATAGATGAAACAGAAGCAAGTATTAGTAATGATTGAATTAGAATTAATGATTATTTAAGGACTGCGGTATTTTATGAAAACATTTTTTTTTTCTTCTCTTTCTTAGTAGCTTAGTAACAAAGTAGTAGGGCAAGCACTATTTTGTTTTTATTTTAACCGACTTGTAAAAACTAGGAGGTTCGTATTTTATGAAAACATTTTTTTTCTTCTCTTAGTAGCTTAGTAACAAAGTAGTAGGGCAAGCACTATTTTGTTTTTATTTTAACCGACTTGTAAAAAGGAGGAGGTTCTCAATTCGGTTGTTTTTTTTTTCCCTTGTAAGGAGATTTTTAATTTTATTTTTGATCTAGTATGGATAAGGTGGTAATATGAAACAAGACTATCACCGTGGATAGTACCTATGTGATATTAAAGAGGATATCACTGGATAGGTATGTGGTATCAAAGAGGATATCACTGGATAGGTATGTGATATCAAAGAGGATATCACTGGATAGGTATGTGATATCAAAGACGATATCACTGGATAGGTAAGTGATAACAAAAAGGATATCACTATGGTTAGGAATGTTATGTCAAAGTAGACATCAATGTGGTTAGGAATGTGATACATATCGCACATTGATAAGAAGAAAGACACTAACCAAAAAAAAGCTGTTTTTGATATCAATGTGCGATATCTATATATGTATAAAATGTATGGACACAGATTTTTTATTAGTGGTTGTATTAAGGTTAGTTAAAATATGAATAAGCTTTTAGTCTGCCTTAAACCAATGTATGTAATCTGTAACAGAACAATGATGTCCGGTCTGTGATGATGTCTTATGTTATTTAAAATACTTTTAACTTATATTGCCTATGTTCTTCGGGACGAAGCACAGATCAGAATGGCCGTGTCGGAATATGTAGAATTAAAAAGAATACAATCTTCCTAGATTGCATGGAATTAGTATGTGCTACATTTTGGCTAAACAACCAAGAGTGTTTCTAAACGAAATAATCAACAATTCCGAACGAAACCGGAGATCTGTGGGTCGGTCTAAATAAATACAAGAACTTATTTTACTTTTCACCTAAAATGTAAGGATAACAAAATTAAACATTGTATTTAAAATATTTCCTTAATTTTACGTACTATTCTAGATGTTATAAGTAGTCATAAATAATAAATATAGTAAACTCAGTGAATGTTATGTTTAAGAGACTTTATATAATTATAGTCTGATAAATTGTGATAAAAATACATTAATTATCTTATAAAGTTTTAAAACAGTTCTGCCTAATTAGATTTACATAAGATTGTTAATATTAAAAGTTATTTGGTGAAAATATGTGATTGGTTTAAAAAGGCGGCATAATGTGAGGCCGTCATGGAAGGGGACAGAGTAAAAGGGGATGCGCTAGGTAGCTCTTTCTTTTTATTGGGGGCAAACTTCGAGGAGTCAAGTAAGTTAAGTACCTACCATGTCTGTTTGTATTCTCTTAAAAAACTGTTTTTATAATATTACCATAATATTGTATTCTGCCTGTCACTGCAATAATAACTACCATAATTGTATTTTATTATTTGCCCTGTGTAAGTAAATACATAACTCGCATCTCCAACCGCTTCCATGTTGTATCCTATGTTATACTATTCGACTTGAATTCTGTAATGAATGTAATGATAATAAATATCTAATCATAATAATAAACCGAGGAGTTTCTTGCTCGTTCTTCTCCTGCGGATTTAGTTTTGGAACGAGCGACTAGTTTTAAAATGACCTTCTATTCAATAAATCCATAGTCTTGCCCATCTTGTTGTTTTTTTATAATATAAACCCTTGAGTCAGGTACACACAACCCCCACACACAGTCAATCGACCCATACAAATGCTTTACCTCTCAGAAATATTGATCATAATCCAATGGAATAAAGCATTCTCTCACACGTGCGTAAAGAAGTTTCACTTCAAAAAAAACGTGTGGGATTGGGGGATTTGCTCTGCCATACATTTTGACCGCGTAGGTTTTTTTTTTTTGATAACCGACTAAAAAATTCTACTCTAGGAGTCTAGAATCATGTGCTGAATTTATGGTTCCAGTTTGAGCGTTGATGTCCGATTCCTCGGAGCCTAAAAAGGCCACTTTGACAGAATCATAAAAGGATAACATTATGAATCATATAAATCTGGCAGTTTGAGTAATTTACGCGGCCCACCCAAATGTCCTTTCTTTGGTATTGTTGTCGAATCGTTGAGCTCCTCAATTTCTGACTTGAGTTGCACGATTTTTGACAAATGCGTGTCAAAAATCGTGCAACTCAAGCACGAGTGCTCGAGTGCTCGTGCACTGATTGGACAGGTCCGCTCAATCTGTGTGGTTCTTTCCTCAAAAGACCATTTCAGACACCAATCTACATGATCTTCACACGATCTGACCAAGATTTTGTCTGGACTTTAGAAGAGACTGTGACCTCTGAGTTTGTTTCGGCCTTTCTTCTCAGAGTAGTCAGATAGGAAACGCCAACCACATCTAGTTTAAAAAATATGATGACGTGTAAAAGTGTTTGTAAAAACCTAACTACTTACAGAAAATAAATCATTTATCATACTATGGCAAAGACAGTCCGTGTTTTTCTTTTTTCGCTGCACTACGTAGGTATAATCAAAGAGATTGGGATTGGATTTGGATTGGATTGATTGGTATTTTAGCACAGACGAAAAAAAAACCTGAAAAATCCTTCACCAATGGGATTTGATTCATAATGTTATCCTTTATGATTCTGCCAAAGGCCCCCTGTTTATTACCATTTTCAACCTAGAATAAAGTCTACGAATAGCTATAAAGAAAGGTAAAACCTAATATGATATTAATATTCGATCAAGAAACATTAATAAGGGTGCGACGACATCAAGAGGACATGCCGTAAAAAGACCGTAACATTTATATGAGGCTGTAAAACTGAGTGTCTTTGGAATTTGTTTTATGTATTTAATATTAGAAACGACGACGAAATCATTTTATAAGGTAAAAATGTCTTTCTAATGTCTACATTTTTAATGTACCTTGGCGTAATTGAAATGGTAGGTATCGTATTTTTGGAGCGGACTCATAAAAAACTTTCTATCAGTTGGTAAATAATAAATACTTTGCCTCTGATTAAAAAAATGATTTTAATTTAACTTGCATATAAAAAATCTCTCATTTTTAATATCAGAAATAAAAGAGTCGCTCTGTGATACATTTTTAATAACATTGACGTCAACAAAGAATCTATTAAAGCTACTCAAGAACGCGGCAAATTGCAGCATTAAGCAAATGGAGTGTTTCATAGAAAAAAATAAAATAAAAATAAAAATTTGCACACCGTTCGATGCGCAAGCCTTCGCTTCACAAAAACGAAACGATTGTTTGATCACCATTAAAAGTTTTCGAAACATTTCATTGTTTACCGGGGGATGGGAAAGTGAACAGAAAATGCCGACTGTTTAAAAAGCGAACAGTGCGCATTCAACTGTTTTTTGGTAACAACAATAATAAGACTGAGTAACTTTTAGATCTTAGCTGATGAAGATCTTAAGTTGATGAGAAATCTTGCTTTCAGTGAATCGGAACTGAAATAACAATTTTGTAACTTTTAGCTATTTATAAAGGCACGTCATCTTCATTGAGAATTGTATTTAAAATAGCAATAATTTTAATAATGAAAAGAGTTAGGATTTCGAAAGAGTTAAAATATTACAAACATGTGACACAACACGTGTGTGTGTGTGTGTGTGAGGGGGTGTGTGTGTGGGTGTGTGTGGGAGGGTGTGTGTGTGTGGGTGTGTGTCTAATATTGTTAAATTAATAGTGTATGTAAAGGGTTAGATTTTTGAGTTTCTATAAAATATCTGTAAGACCTGTTAAGTATATAATATTACCAAAAATCGTACTAATAAATAAAACTTTTGACTTTGAATTGGAGATTTTAATTTTATTCCTTACTAGCTGCGCCCCGCATAAGTGTTGATCCCGTGGCAATATTGGGATAAAATGTAGCCTATAATTATGTTAATCCAGGGTCACAGCTACCTCCGTACAAAATTTTATCAAAATTGATCCAGCCGTTTGAGCGTGTAGAAGTAACAAACATATAAACACACGCGCACACCCCCACACACACACCCCCACACTCACAAACTTTCGCCTTTATAATATTAGTGTGATTAAACGCCAACTTGTTTCACTTGGCTACTTAACTTGACGAGTAAACGACTACTTATTACTTTAAAAAGTCTTTTTAAAGTTTTTTGATTTGGTCTTTGAAAAGTTTCAAAGTTGCCGACATCAATTTGTACGAAGCATCTGTTTTAGGTAAGACGTGTATCGTAATGTTGCTGGAGACACATGAGTGTAATATTGCTCATCATAATCTGCGTAGTATTTTCCCAACTATGTTGGGGTCATTGAATTGCCAAACTTAAGTGGCAGTGGGCAGGGCACATTGCTCGCAGAACAGATGGCCGATGGGGCCAAAAGGTTCTGGAGTGGCGACCGCGTATCCGAAGACGTAGCGTTGGAAGGCCTCCCACAAGGTGGTCCGACGACCTTGTGAAGGCCACAGGAACCCGCTGGATGCGAGAAGCGCAGAACCGGTCGAAGTGGAGGTTCTTGGCGTTGTTGGCTTATGTCCAGCAGTGGACGTCTTTCGGCTGAAATGATGATGATGATGACGATGTTGGGGTCAGTTTCCATTCTATAACCAGGTTCAAATGAGTACCCGTATTATACATCAATCGACTGCCTATCTGACCTCCACAGCCCAGATGCTAAGTAACATGATACGTAAAACTATAGTTGTCAGACTTTTGAGCTTCCAACTACCCTTAACGACTGTCAATGATCCTTGAATGACAGCCAGAACCAACTGCTTAATGTGCTTTCCGAGGCACGTAGGAGTCTCGGTATGTAATGAATGGTAACCATAGATATACGAAAGAAGATGGTAATCCATCCCGGATCGACTTCGCCTAGGGAGCTTAACCTTCGACCGACTTGTGCTACTCTTATTATTTAGCCAGGAGTTCCTCATTTTTTGCTGATCATGCTGAGCTTTACTTAAATATTAAAGTTTTATGGCACGGTTCTAATAGTCTAAGTCTACCTACCTACCGTATGTGAAATACGTTAACTTAAGAGCGATCAAACCGTTAAATCGTTCCTCATTATAATATTATCTTTATTCATATTTTCTGTGTCATCTCCAAAAATGACAAAAGAAATGCCTGCATTAATGTTTTTTTATCGCTTTTATGGCCTAATTTTCAACAAAGCCTGGTCAGCTTTTTTTTTCATAAAAAGTTTAAGCGATGTACCTTATTAACCGTTTTTCACCTACCCCTTTTTGCCCGATGATCAAATATTTAAATGATGTATGCCCGACCAATGCATTGTATAAACGCCCTAAAGCGAATATGAATTTAGCCGAGAGACGAAAAAACTCGAACGGGTGAATAATTCAGTGTATTTGTAAAGTAAAAGCACTCTTCGTTTGAGTAGAAAGCGCGTCTGTCTGTCCGTCTGTCACTTACTTATGACATTAAAGCTACCTGCCTAAAAATTACGTGCAAACAAACGGAAAAAAAATTCTTATTCTCGTTCTTCGTAAGTGTTTATGTATTTATTATGTAGTAAGAAGGCTGTTTGTTTAAGGATCTAGAATGTTCCCAAATTGCTATTTTGGTACAGCTATGAATAACACAAATACTTGGGTGGCCCAATGTATAAACTGTAGGTGTCTCGTTTTTTATTTTTAGTATCAGGAAGCAGTTGATGACAACACAATTGAAGGTGGGAACTTCCCTAATGAGTTCTTCTTCTATCCTAAATAAGCTTTGACCTGAATTCGGCAACTTGACAGCGTAAGGGACATGCCGAAGATACTCGCGATCGCGGTCGCTATTTCGATACCTCGATGTCGATACTCGCTATTTCTACACAGATAGCCGTGTGAACACGTCGATTCAGTCACACCTGAAAGCTCAGTTGCGCAGTCCTGTGTTTGTTCTGTACTCTTCATACTTCAAAAGAACGAGTTGAACCATCCCGAGTAGATCCCAACGAAGCTTGTCGTCGACCGCGATGATAAAACAAAATATATTATGTATTTTGTTTTCACGTGTGTATCGAGGTAAACCCCAAGCAGTCAGCGATGTATCACGGTGAGGTATCCTTCAGCACGTGCGTGCGTATCTATAAGCATGCATTTGTTTTACATCGAGGTAGCGAGCTAAACTGCGACCGCGAGGTATCGCAGTTTACCTCCCTACCTTAGCGAAGCCCTCGCAAAGGTCTCCCCAAAGTGCAGGTGTCATTGCACAGTGAGCACAACAAGAGATGAGAAAACGTTGCATAATAAATACTAAGAAATATCAAATCCAAAGTGAATTTGTCAGTCTATCGATTTAACACCTCAACTATGAAACTGACTTCTGAGTATAGAGGTAACTCATCCAAAAAAAAAATACTGCACTAAATTAAAAACTTCACATTTCAAGGGACAAATAAAACAGAATAGTACATTATGATACATGTGTGCTATGTTGATCATTATGCTCGAGGCGGTATTATTCGCGCGAGCCGCAGGCGAGTGCGATAAGAAAGCCGAGAGTCTAATGATCAATGCACACGCGTTTCATACGACGTTTTTCAACACACTTGCGAGGAAAAAAACAGATTGTATTGTTAAATATTAACTTCTTTGGAAAATGGCGCGCCAGTTTTGTTTTTCCGTGCGCCGTGCTAAGCAGCACTAGCGATGCGCGCGCAGGTGTAAATAAAAGCACCGACTCTCATTTTAAATATATTAGTCTATGGTACTGACAAAACCGATCCGCCCCGATCACACGAACCTGTTTGAGAATGAATTATGCTACACATCAAATCTTAAATTTTAATGAATGTGCGTTAATTAGGAGTGTTGGATAAACACCTCATAATATGTTCATATTTAGCGCACAAGTTTACTATTATTAATTTTCCTTGTATAAATTCAAGTCATACTCGCCATTTTGATGACAGTGGTGGTCGAGGCTAAAAAACATAAAAATTGGAGATTTCGAACACCCTAACTGCACCACAGGGGCTGTGAATAATACAGAATTTAATTATTTGACGAATTTATCCATAGTTTAAGGTAAATAAGTACTTAGTGGTAATGAAGTTTTTGGATATCTAATGTCAAAGTTTCGCGCCAATCGTGCGTGTTTACATTTTTACTTTTCACAAATTTCACACACACAGTTAAATGTAAGATTTAAAATGTGACAAATATTATTGAAAATATTGTGAACAACACGAAAATGCCCAGGTCTTAACGTAATATTCAAACACAGGTCCAATAACACGTATTAATCATTACCACTAGGTACTCAATTTGTGTTCAAAATCGCCGACCATTATTGTTTTTTTTATTGCAATGATGTACGAAAGCGATTATTCCAAACGATTTTTTTTTTTAATTTCGATTGATAATTATGACGAATGTAATCGATACTTGGAAATTAAATAAAATTAAGTATTTTAAGCAGTAAATACAATAAGCATTGTTTATAATAATGATTTATACTTTTCTATTGTCATTTCAATCGTTTTTTGGACATTTCACTTAAACAGAGTCAATAACAGCCAGGCCATGGTACCTCATTTATTGAATTTCGCGCCGAAATGTTTCTATATTTGAATTTATTCGGAATGCGCTCCCTGTTTAGAAATATTTTAATTTATTGAACAACTACTTATTATTTATTTTGGATTTTATTTTTGATAATTTCTAATAGTTTCCTACAGAATTCCCAGTATATATTTATTAGGTAGGCTTAGTAAAATTTTGTTTGATAATGATGTTAAATTAATTCCATAAATTGGGTATTCTGCAAACACTTTCAATACTTTTTGTTAGTTATAAGAGTTGTTATTCAGTTTCTAATTTTTTTTTTTTTTCCTTTATCGCGAAAATCGATTAGGCTGTATGCAAGTTTTGATCGAAATAAGGAAATTGTGTGAACGGTCAACACCTTCTTATACACGTATCTATGGTCAGCACTAAAAAGTCGCAAATCATATTTTGATCAAGATACAACCTGACACCGACCTGAAAATTGCAAAAAACCTAAGAAAATTGGAATTTCGCGGTCTACCACTGCGCATTCACCTCAAAATTGTCCGTGGTCCCTGCGCATTCACCTTAAAAAAAATAAATATTAGTTAATTTTGTGACCAAGGACAATACTGACTATTTTTAAAAAACTGAATTAATGAGATTAAAAAAGCGCGCATCTCCGACTAGTAAATAGTTATCTGTGGAAATAAAGCACATGTGGATTAAAGTAAAGAAAAAGCACGCGTTTTTAATACACTGCATTATGGACCTAAAAGCGGTTCAATAAGAGCCACTTTACGAGCAAGTGTGTTGAAAATTCTATTTCTAACCCCTCAATTACCTTCAAACAACCAATAACTATTCCTTTCAACACAACCTGAGCGACGGCAAATTAAATACAAAGAATACTGGTCGTAATGACCCTCCGAAGTCTGCCAGTCCCACGCCCCTTCCATGTCGAGCCTCGTAATGGGATATCTAAAACTTATCCTGTACGAAGCTATTACGTATCGACAGTATTGGCTTTGGTTTAGCGTCGTTTAGTACTGTAGACTATGTGACCCAGTGTAAGGCAACGATCTCTTCTTGTAAAGAGAAGGAACGAGCACGGTACCTCAGGGTGTTGATTTCAAAATATTATACATGCAATATAATAATAATAGCCTCCCCGACCGTTTTCGGTCACGGTGGCCAATCTCAATGAAGATTAGCCACCGTGATTACGTGACTACGTTACGTGATTACGTTGATTAGCAGGAGATATTATAGTGCACAAGTGTGTGCGCAAACACATTAGGTGCACTCTTTGTTCCTTTACTCTCATAGTCCGATGGGACGGCAATCCGACACGACCGGGGAGAGTTCAGGCGCAGGACCAACGGCTTTACGTGCTTTTCGAGGCAGGGGGGTATTAAACCGCCAACTTCCAAACTTCGGGCTGTTACTAAGAAATTCTTAATGGAAAACCTCAATAACACTTTGTCCGACCCGGGAATCGAACCCAAGACCCCACGCTCAGCAGTCGCGCTTGCAACCACGAGACCAACAGGGCAGTCAGCACACAAATACATACATAGTTACATGCAATGTAATGGTACCACAGCAAGACAAAATCCTCTTCTCTTATAGAGAAGTAGCGAACATTAAACACCACGTTTGCTTGATAAGGTTGGCGATTTTAAATTGTAAGCTTTCGGTCTGTAACCTGTAATTACTCCTCTTCTCGTACTGAGAAGGAAAGAACATACCAAGCTTGCTCATCGTGGGTTGGTGAGTTCCTGGTAGCTTTGTCGAGCTTTGAAAGCGTAAGTTTTGTGAATATGTTTTTTTTCCACTGTTACTAAAGTGTTTTAACCTATTGTGACATTATGATATGATATTATGTTACTTTAATACACGGTAAAAGTTCTTCTGATTGCGAATCGATAGTCACTATTGACTTTGGTTTAACGTTTCATAATAGAAGGTAAGTATGGACGGTGAAGAGGGTTTACTTATTGTTCGCTTATTGTAATGTTGCTTCCTTTGGTATCATTGTCTTCCTTGGGTTTTGATTACGTATTTCTTTGAAGGATTTTGAACGTCTGTGGATTTGTCTTACCGCAATTATAATTGTAGTCTGTTTTTAGTACCAGGGTTTCGGTTTTCGATTATGAAAATTTGACAATGAAAGAGATTTAATCATTATAGTGATAGTTGACCTTTGCATATGTGAGAGCAATGGTGGCCCAGTTGTAATGGCCCCAACTTACGAGTTGTAGGTCGTAGGTTCGAACACTGACAGGCGCTTTATTTTGTGTAAAGTATTTCATCACCATTGCTCTCAAAACGGTGAAGGAAACCATCGTGAGGAAACGTGCATGTCCTAGAACCAAAAATTCGAAAACATGTGACATCTACCAACCAGCACTGGACCCACGTGGTGGATTACGGCCCACTTCCGAGAGGAGGCCGGTGCCTCGCACTGGGAACATTATAGGCTGATTAATGAATCACTGTAGTGTAATGGAAAACTGTAAAAGGCTTATTCAGTTGAGACTGAAAAAGAACATTGCTGCTCTCCTGACAATTCACCTCTTTTCTTTCGTTTTATGACACCCTCGGGACACAATCAGAACGAGATTGTTCGTCGAAGAGAATCAAATGTCCAAACAAATACAATGTTGCGTCAGTTGGGACTCTTTATTAAGCGTGCTAATCCACTAGCCTAAATGAGAATTAATTGAAATTAACTATTTTACTATCTCTTCCATATTAGGCCCGGAATAGAGGAGGAAAATGCTGTGAGGAAAGTTTTGAGTAAGAATGTGGATGGCTGTAAGAGTAGGGTAAGACCAAAGAAACGATGGATGGACTGTGTGAAAGATGATATGGCTAGAAAAGGGGTGACAACCGAGATGACGACTAATAGAGGAGGATAGAAGAAAAATATATGTTTGCGCCAACCCGCGGGAGTCGCGTGACGCTTCCCGGCCACCGTCGGCGCGGGCCTGCGGACGGAGAGGGGTAGCTCACCGTCCGATACGAACCAGGCCCATGCCGGACGGCGCGTAGGTGTTCCACGCGCGCCTCAAAGAGATGTCAGCAACAGAGAAGGGGTTTTAGTCAGTAAGAGTCTGACACTCCCTTCCGCTCCACTCAGAGCGGGAGAAGTCATTTGATGATTTCCCATCCGCAAAAAAAAAAAAGTCAAACGCAGCTGTCATTTTTTTATGACAGCTACGGCTGAGCACGAGGTCTAGGGTTCGAATCCCGAGTCGGGCAAAGTGTTACTGGGTATTTCTATTTGGAATTTCTCAGTAGCAGCCCGAAGTCTTGATTTGTGGTTGATGGCACAGGCTTGCCCCCTCCTCATAGGACTTAAACATAACTAGCGATATGTGAGTACTATAGGTAAGTCTCCAATGAAAAAACAGTGGCACTCCGGGAGTGCCGGCAGAAGTGAAAACAAAACACAAACAAAAGCTTTTGTTGTAGTGAGCTTTATACGTCAGTGAGTGATGGCATATAAAGCTCACTACATGAGTGATGGCAAAGTATTCTAGAATACTTTGCCATCACTCATTGAAAAAACAGTGGCACTCCGGGAGTGCCGGCAGAAGTGAAAACAAAACACAAACAAAAGCTTTTGTTGTAGTGAGCTTTATATGTCAGTGAGTGATGGCATACAAAGCTCACTACAACAAAAGCTTTTGTTTGTGTTTTGTTTTCACTTCTGCCGGCACTCCCGGAGTGCCACTGTTTTTTCAATGAGTTATGGCAAAGTATTCTAGAATACTTTGCCATCACTGATTGACATATCGGATATACATTAAAACCGAGTACATCCCAAGGGCAGCCGAACACATTCGAAGCGGGTATTTTTTAAATCGTCTTATAAACAAAACACGCGCGGTGTCGCTTACGGTAACAGTGGCGCGAGTTCTATGGTTATTTCACATCTCAAAAAAACCGGGCAAGAGCGAGTCGGACTCGCGCACCGAGGGTTCCGTAACATCCGGGTTTATGCATAAGGTTTATGTTTATGAAATTAAATGTTTTTTTTATTTTTGAGTTGATTGAATGAATGGTAAATTGTGGTTTACGATTTATGACGTATTACAAAAAAACTACTTACTAGATCTCGTTCAAACCAATTTTCGGTGGTAGTTTACATGGTAATGTACATCATATATTTTTATTAGTTTTATCATTCTCTTATTTTAGAAGTTACAGGGGGGGGGACACACATTTTACCACTTTGGAAGTGTCTCTCGCGCAAACTATTCAGTTTAGAAAAAAATGATATTAGAAACCTCAATATCATTTTTGAAGACCTACCCATAGATACCCCACACGTATGGGATTGATGAAAAAAAATTTTTTGAGTTTCGGTTCTAAGTATGGGGAACCCTAAAATTTATTGTTTTTTTTCTATTTTTGTGTGAAAATCTTAATGCGGTTCACAGAATACATCTACTTACCAAGTTTCAATAGTATAGGTCTTATAGCTTCGGAGAAAAGTGGCTGTGACATACGGACGGACAGACAGACAGACAGACAGACGGACAGACAGACAGACATGACGAATCTATAAGGGTTCCGTTTTTGCCATTTGGCTACGGAACCCTAAAAATGGCCAAGGCGCCTAAAGAAGTTTTCACTTGAAAAATAATTTCTTACAGCACATTAAAGAGATTTCATTAAGACTTACTGACTATAAACAGTAAAAAGAAATGTTTGTAAAACAGTAAAAGACAAAATAGTAACTTTTAATGATTAAACATACTATTTATTGAAAAAAAACAACAAAAAACTAGGAAAACCACCTTTACTGTAATGTAAGTAAATTTCAATGGTTTGAACGATATCACCAAACGAATAAAACAGTTAATTTTGTGACCTTTTAGCTACTTAAAACGTTAAAGTTTACTGTCATGAACTCATGACGGTAACATTTCGCCTCAAGCTTTAACTGTTTTCGGATCAGTAAAAAATACTGTTTTGAACGTTAAGCTTTTTTTTTCGGGTGGTACATCATCAAATGACTCCTCCCGCTCTGGGTGGAGCGGAAGGGAGTGTCACACTCTTACTGACTAAAACCCACCCATGTTCCTTCCTTAGCCCTTTTTGTTCCGGGGTAGCGGTAACCCTTTCGGACAATCCTGCTGCCCCGGCAGGCTTCGGCCCTATCGGGCTCCTTCTCTGTTGCTGACATCTCTTTGAGGCGCGCGTGGAACACGTACGCGCCGTCCGGCACGGGCCTGGTCCTGATCGGACGGTGAGCTACCCATTACTCTCCGCCCGCAGGCCCGCGCCTACGGTGGCCGGGAGTCCTCACGCGGCTCCCGACGCCTGGGGCGTCCCCCACGGCGACTGAGACGGGAGACTCTCTCCCTGAACCGTCCCGCCACCTCCTTCGCTAGCATGACTGCTTCGCAGAAGGAGGTGACTGCCTCCCACTCCCTCTCGCCCCGGACCATGGCTTGCACCAGGGCAGGACGCGAGAGGTCGCCGTCGCTGCCGATCGCTTCTACGGGGACACGGCGGTGCTCCGCCCAAGCAGGGCAGACCTCCACCGTGTGCTCCACCGTGTCCTCTTAGGCTCTTAAGGAACTGTTAAAAGCAGTTCAGATTAATGTTTTTTTTCATTTTTATTTACTGCTTATTTCTTTCAGTGACCCCTCAGGGAAACAAGGCGTGACGTTAGTGTTACTTACTTTCTAAACTTAAAAATTAGGCTCATTTATTCCGGACATTATTGAATCCCCAAAGCCTGCACTCGTCATTCCTAGTATAAAAAGTACAAACCGTTTTCAAAATATTGGTATGAATGCAAACAAACGTATCTTGCCGGTAAAGCTTCAATCAGTATGCGTATGCGTTCAACACTTTCAATATGGTAAACTAAATTTTGAATCAAATTCACATTGATGCATTTTATTTGCAATGTTTGTTGGTAAACACTTTGAAAATGATTTTACATAAAACAACAGAAGAGTGCTGTGTTTAGGTAAGCAAATGTTTTGGTACCTATAATCGTGCCTCTGTTACTTTATTTTGAATTTGTTTGTCCCATCATGTTTTATCAGTTTTTTTAGGACTCAATAGTCATAAAAACGTTGATTTTTGTTGTAAAATTCGTAATTAAATTGCCTTATATTTTTTTAGTTTTTTTACCGTATGGTTTTGAACAGTTTTGTATATTTGGATTCGACTGCCCCGTTGGCCTCGTGGTCACAAGCGTGACTGCTGAGCGTGAGGTCCTAGGTTTGATTCCCGGGTCGGCCAAGGTGTTATTGGGTTTTTCCATTGGAATTACTTAGTAACAGCCCGGAGTTTGGAAGTTAGCTGCGTGTCTCGGAAAGCACGTTAAACCGTTGGTCCTGTGCCTGATGTCTATCTGGTCGTGGCGGATTGCCGTCCCTTCGGACAATTTGAGTGTAGGAAAAAAGAGAGTGTGTGAGAGTATCTGCGCACACACTTGTGGATATCTCTTGCGCTGAGCCGAAGGCTGGTCTTCGCTGAGATTGGTTGCCATGGTCGAGATTCGGTCTGGAGTACTTTTTTTTATTGGTACTCCTCAAGGGCGCTTATTCTTTAGATACATGCCAAATAAACTCCGAAAGTACATTTCAGAAAACACAGCGCATATCAGAAATGTGAGGTACAGAAGAACTCCGGACCACCTCCATTTAAGCCCATCACAATTCATCACTCCTATCCAATGATACCTATATGGAAATTGAACGTAGCTACAACAAGAAAAGCTAAAGATAGACTTGTCGCTTATCGTCGATCATCATCATCATCATCATATCAGCCGAAAGACGTCCACTGGCGATTATGGCAAACCCCCCCTTTTGGGGGGGGTTTGCCATAATCGCCACGCTTGGCAGGCGGGTTGGCGATCGCAGTATGGTATGGTGGTGGAATGCATAGAGAACGCTGCTGCCCATTCTCCGGTACGCCCCTTAGTCGCCTTTTACGACACCCACGGGAAGTACGGGGTGGTGGTATTCTTTAAGTCCGGCACCACACAGACCCGTCGATATAGATAGATTATTTCCCGTAATAATCAAATCCCGTAGAAATCAAATCCAAATCCTCTCGGTGAGAGGGAGTGGAATGTAATCCACCACTCCCGCCCAGTGCAGGTTGGTAGATGTCAGATGTCTTCAGATTTTTGGTTCGAGGACATGCCGGTTTCCTTACGGAATTTTTCCTTCACCGTTTTGTGAGCAGCGGCGATGAAATAATTTACACGAAGTAAAGCACAGCGAAGTAAAAAAAAGCACACTTTTTTTTTGTCGGGCAGAAACCTTCAAGAGGCATCCGATGTCCGGGGAAGTCGGGGAGTGTGGGCAGTGTAGGATTTTTACCACACTAAACCCATCCCGGTGATCTCCATCAGCACAAAGGGGTGGTCCCGGTTCCTCTTAAAAGACCAATTCTGGAACCTCCCGTGCAACGCCTGTAACGCACATCCCTAGGGAGACTGAAAAGGGGCTTCCCCTGAGCCTCGCTATGCAAGCCAGCCATGACCACTGTGCCACCGTCTTCCCTGGGGTCACGTGGTGGGCTTACAAGTCCCCACTCTATGCGCCCGTGACACGAAGTAACGCACCTGTCTGGGTGTAATGATTACATCCCCTTTATTTTCAAGTTTTCATAATTAAAAACCGAAACCCAATAAGTACTAAACAGACAATAATAATTACTTACCAAAATCCACAGACGCTCAAATTACTTCCAAGAAATACGTAATCAATAAACAATAATAAACAACAATAAACAATACTTATTTGTTCAAGACTTAAACCTATTTATAATTATTGTACAGACGCCAGCACATCAAGCTACCCGAAAGTGTAAAATTTTCCCAATCAACTTTGTACCTTATGCTTTAGCGATAAAATCGAAAATCTATTAAAGAAATTTGACAGATTGCATTAGGTGCTATCTGTACGTTTAAATTAGACTTTGTTACTTAGTGGCAAGGTAGGTACAAGACATGTGCAACTGGGCTTAAACTAGGAGGACTCCTGTGCTATAAGCACCAGTTACTTCCGTCAGCACCGTGATCGAGCTGCCATTACAAATATGGTGCGGTACAAATGTAAGTATAATATTATTAATTTACTTAATTTACTTATTAATAGCTGCGCCCCGCGGTTTCACCCGCATAAGTTTCGATCCCGTACGAATATCGGGATAAAAAGCCTATATTTTAATTCAGGGTGTCAGCTACCTCAATACCAAATTTTATCAAAATTGGTCCAGCCGTTTGAGCGTGAAGAAGTAACAAACATATAAACACACTCACAAACTTTCGCCTTTATTATATTAGTGTGACTATCGTACGTGATTGTGCGTGTGTGTATGAACATTATGTGTGTATGTGTGAGGCGTGTGGTGTATTTGTGTATGTGTTTGTGTGTGTGTGTTTCTTGTGCGAATGGGCCTGGATGGCTTTATTTTTTTATACTATAATCTTTAATCGGAACCCAAGGAAGACAATAATACCAAAGGAAGTCGCGTCCGTTACCACTTGGTCACCACCGTTCCACAGATAAATTGATTGTGATTGATAGTTTGATTCTCGTAATAATCATTATTATAATACGTGTCCGATAACTTTTCACTTACCCATGTCCATTATATAGGATTTATTGGTCAATTACAGGTAATTCCCCTTAATTGTACGCTACTTCCTATGGCCCCCCGTCCCATAACTAATAACCCATTATTAAGTGCAATTATTTTAATATAAAGCTTTTGTGAAATATCTGTTTGTAGTTGTTATTTGATAGGTACGTTTAGTAATTTTGTAATTATTTCTGGATTGAAAAAGTTTAGTGTTGTCATCATCGAATGTGTGCTTTTTTAATTTCTACCGTGACGATATTATCGTGAAACCGTAGCTAAATAATAACAGCCGCACAGGTCGATCGATCAGGTTAAGCTACGTTTGCCGCGGTTGGTCTGTCGATGGGTGACCATCTTTACATACCGAGACCTCTCCGTGCCTCGGAAAGCACGTTAAGCCGTTGTTCCCGGCTGTTATTCGTGGATCTTTGACAGTCGTTACGGTTCGTCAGAAGCCTGAAAGTCTGAGAACCAGTTTTACCAAGGGGTTTCAAATTACCCAGTAACTAGGTTGAGGAGGTCAGATTGTCATGAGTCGCCAAGTTTGTCATTCCATCATTTGCACCATAAAAAGTTCTAACACTATTTGACAAACACAGTTTTACAAAAGTCATAGGTTCCTACACAATCACCCAATTCTGTCCGTATTGTATAATGTACTCTGTGCCCTACACATCCAATTGTATATTACATTAATTTTATTATGCACCATGTTTTTTGATAAAAAATGTAAATAGTACGTTCAGCAGTATGTAAAAACGTCAAATTTATAGCTTTGTGACAGTTGCGCTCGCGCACAGATTATTAATAACCGGCGGCGGCGCGTGAGTCGCTGTCCAGAATGTTACCACTACCATTAATATATTATTTCATGATATCTTTTCGTATTGTATATTTTATTTCTTATTTTGATTGTTGTTTTTGTTAATATATAATCGCATGCTGCACCGGCTGACGTCATCACGTCGACGCCGGCTGCCGCTGAAAACCAGCGCTGGGGCTCTGTCTCGTATAGGGTCTTAGCATTATGCTGAGCGATGGCCATTTTGCGTAGATGTGACGCATACTTTCTCCCAAATTGTTATTTTGTTTTATTTTTTGTTTGTGTCTTTATTTTTATGCGTCATGTTTGCCGCAAATAAACGTATTTTCTTTCTTTCTAGATTGGCAACTGCTCCATGTAAAATACTGGTATGTAGCTGCATTCGGTTAGACTGGAAGTCGACCCCAACATAGTACCTACCCCAACATAGTTGGGAAAAGGCTAGGCAGATGATGACGATATTATCGTGAACGTCCACGGTATCACGATAACACTGGGGAGTAAAATGTATGGAAATACAGTGGTCTCCAAATGTCAGTTGATATTTTTCCACTTCAGCTGAGATGCCACATGATTTGTAATAAAAAAATAATCATTTAATCCCGAGGGATCAACTGATTATTTTAACATAATAGCTATGCTAAGTCAAAGGTATAGTTGAATTAGTCATCAATCAATATATGTATAAAATTTAAAGTCCTGGCTGACTGATATACCAACGCACTGCCTAAACCGCTGGTCCCAGAGACATGAAATTTGTGTGTTCGTTGTGAAGAGTAGGTATCCACTAAGAAAGGGTTTTTCGAAAGTCCATCTCTAAGAGGGTGAAATTTCACGCGGATGAAGTCGCGGGCAGAATCTAGTTAGGCAGAAGCTAGACAATAAAAATGTTACAGCAGTTCAAATATTTGGATTACTAGAATTTTAAATCATAATGTGGTATGACACAGCTGAAGCGGAAAAGTGTTACCTTTTGACCTCCAAAAGTTAGTTAACACTTTTCCACTCTTTATGTATATGGAGATGATTTTACACCCCTCATGCCACGATAACGTTTTTATTTTTCCGTTTTTTTTTTACGTGCACGTATTTCCATACATTTTACTTCCCTATCGCAGGCGTCCACGATAATATCGTCACACTAGAAATGATAAAATCGCTTATATTCTACGACAAAAAAAATATTGACGTAGGTACTACGAAAAATTATAGGATAGCTTATGAACCTACTCTCTTAATCCGCAGTCTTACACCAGATTATGTTATACCGAAGCAACCAAAATTTACATTGCCTAATTTGATTCTGGAGACTAATATCTCCATGCAGGAGTTAATTAAGTGTATTAAAGCAAAGGATACATCTCCTGGATGCGATGGTATCTCATACTCCATGATTAAAAATCTCCCCAATAACGGTAAGGTCATTCTCCTTTCGTTATTTAATCAGTTCTTTGCACGCAGTTTTATTCCCAGTCAGTGGCGTGATATTGAAATAATTGCAATTCCAAAACCTGGAAGGGATCCGAATCAGATTTCGTCTTTGAGGCCCATATCCTTACTATCGTGTATGTGCAAAATTTTCCATCAAATAATTAATAGGAGGCTCGAATGGTTTTTGGAAAAACATAGTATGTTCTCACCTAATATGGTAGGTTTTAGGAAAACTAAGGGTTGTTTCGATAGTCTAAGTTGCTTAGTTTCTCGTATTCAAAAGGGGTTCTCTGAAAGATTACATACTATCGGTTGTTTTATGGACATAGACAGTGCCTATAACAATATCGATATTTCGTCCTTATTAACAATTTTACATAAAATTAATGCAGGGTCGAAAATATGTCAATACCTTTGGAATTTTTTGAAATATAGGAATATTAAAATTAAAACTGAAACCGGATATGTTTCTAGAACAGCTTGTAGAGGTCTGGCCCAGGGTGACCCACTATCCCCACTACTCTTTAATGTGGCAACAATAAATATATGTAAAACTCTTGAAAAGGATATTTTTATATCCCAATATGCGGACGACTTTGTTTTATATTTCACTTCTCAATCTATCTATGAAGGTACTAGAATATTACAAAATTCTATTAACACCTTGTGTGAACTTCTTCGGAACCTAGGCTTAACAATTTCTCCAAATAAAAGTAAGGTGTGTATTTTTAAAAATAATTACTATAATGAAAGGGTGACGTTAGTGGTAGATGAAACAGCTTTAGAAAATGTACATTGTGTTAAATATTTAGGCATGTGGATTGATCGAAAATTAAGATGGACAAAACATACTAATGAGATTAGAGAAAAAGCCATGAAATTTATAAGTATATTTAAAGTATTGACGGGATCTAATTGGGGTATACATCCATATTATTTGAGAATGCTATACATTTCTATCGTTCGGAGTAGATTAGACTACGCAAGTTTTTTTTATGATACTAGCGCCATGAGTAATTGTGCCAAGCTGGATAAAGCTCAGAATCAGTACATGCGCATTATAGGAGGGTTTATAAAAAGTACACCTATCCATGTCATGGAGACAGAGTTATTATTGCAGCCTTTATTTGTGCGGCGTGCTTTCCTTGCTGGTAAATTCTGGCTTAAGTCGAAGTCACTCGGCAATAATCCTATAATTCCGTTGTTAGAAGATCTAACAAACCTTACTCAAAATTTATATTGGAGATGCAAGAAAACTCCATTGTTAGTGACGACTCACATGCATTTAAAATCACTGCCTGTACACTCGAGCAAGCAACTTGAGATGTTTGCCTTAAATACATGGATTAATAATTTAGATACAAGTAGTTATATAAGTCTTGAAATTCATAACGTGGATAAACCTAAACGTCAATTTAAAATGCAAAATTTGTTGTTCATTTGTAGTAAATTCTTACACGAAAGATATTCAGGCTTTTACAAAATATATTCTGATGCCTCCAAGGACAAACAAGGGATAGGCGCTGCTTTTCTAGATACACAAACAAAAGAGTTCATAAAGCTTAATGTAAATAATCTTCAAATATCCATTATGCACGCTGAGCTCATCGGTATTGCAGAATCACTGTCATACATTAAATCAATTAATAAAGATATTAATTTTGTAATATTTACTGATGCTAAGAGTGCACTTCATCATTTGGTGCGATGCACTCAAATGATCAGGGGTATTCCATTGGCCTATTACATACTAAGTACCCTATCTGAACTTAATACTATAAATAGGAAAGTAATATTACAGTGGATACCTTCCCACATTGGTCTAATTGGTAATGAAACTGTGGATAAATTGGCCAGAGAAGCTGCGGTTGATGGTATTAATTTCAACTGTTTGCCTTACTACACGAATTTAATCGGTACTGTTAAAGAGTTTTCTACCAAACTGTGGTCTGAATATTTTGACAAAAGATCACTTACCAAGGGAATTTGGTACAGAACTTTGCAACCAGCTTTGCCTCGAGTCGTTTGGTTTGAAAAATGCAATATGGGAAGGTGTGACATTGTGACGAGTTTTAGACTTCGCTCAGGACACATTCCATTGAATAAGTTTGGATTCTTGATGGGAAAAGTCAACTCTTCGAATTGTACGGAATGTGATGTTATAGAGGACGTATATCACATTTTGATGGAATGTGTTCGTAACGAAGCATTTAGATATTCTGTACTTCAAAAATTGGATTCCCCGTTCAATGTTGGATGGTGTAATAGCATTTTGTCCTTTCCTCTTTCGGAGGAGGCCAAATTGCTTTATAAGCTTACACGTATAGGTATTAAGAATAGATCACCTTAAGTTTATCCATCGTATGATTTATATATGATTGTTGTTAATTTTAGTATTGTGATGTGTATATTTTCATGTTTATTCTTACGGGGGTGGTCGGTTTTCACACGATGTTTTCCTTCACCGTTTTGAGAGTAGTGGGATGACATAATTTACACAAAGAACTGGTTCTTTGTATAAATTCTGTCACAATGTTAGTTTTGTTGGAAGAGTTTTGTTAGAGACTGGTCTCTAACAAAACTCTTCCAACAAAACTCTCTAGCAACTCTTCAACTCTCCCTTCTCTCTCTCTTCTTTCTCTCTCTCTGTCTTAAACTCTTATAATAATTATCTTAGGTCATATGATGCACCTAGGTATCAAAACCTAAACTTTCTCCCAAGTTCTAGAATGCATTACTAAAGTAGGTCACCTTAGTGTCTGTGGTAACTATACGTAACTTAACTGACTACTTCGACTAACTTACTTCGAAGACATCACTGGTCTGAGGCTGACTAGCCTAGGTTGGTGTGTTAAATTGAAGCTAAGTAAACTTGAACTTGATTCTCTTACGATCATGTATCGTTGTAGTGTGTGAGGAGGATTATGTCCAACTTTGGGCAACTATGGGGTTAATTTCACTTCCAATTTGTTTCAAAGTCAAATCATTTATTTCAAACTATATTTTTGAACGTCAAAAATTACAACTAAATAGAATAGATTCTAGTCGCCCATTCTAAAAGGTAGTTTTCGTATGGAGACGAATGGGCAAGAAACTCCACCGTTACTCTTTTAAAATGTTTTACATGGTCTACCCTTACTTCCCGTGGGTGTCGTAAAAGGCGACTAAGGGTCGTACCGGAGAAAGGGCAGCAGCGTTCTCTATGTATTCCACCATCATACTATACTGCGATCGCCAACCCGCCTGCCAAGCGTGGCGATTATGGCAAACCCTCCCAAAATTGGGGGAGGCCTATGTCCGGCAGTGGACGTCTATCGGCTGAAACGACGAACGACGACATGGTCTTGTATACATAATATAATTATATGTGAAGATCATGCACCTAGAATAAAATTAGTCTACCACAAAAGGTAAAAAGAATTTAAAATGAAGCAATGGTAAATCAATTAGGTATGTGATAGACATTGCTGACATATTTACAAATTATTTATACATTTTTTTAAAGTAAATGATTTTCCTAGAATTTTAACAAGTGTGTGAGTTACTGGAGTCACAGATTGTAAAAATCAATGTCACAAAATTAAAAAATATATAAATTACGAGTAAGTTAGGAACCAGTTTGATTTTGTCTAGACTCTAGATTGTCCTATGGAGCAGGACCAGTATGTTTCTCTAATTTGTAATATCCTTCTTTACAAACTGTACTTTTAATATAAATTTTAAATAAACAACATGAAGATACTGCCTCGCTAGTCTAGTGGTTGCAAGTACTACTGCTAAGCATGAGGTCCTGGGTACGATTTCCGGGTCAGGCAAAGTGTTACTGGGTTTTATTTCTTAGGAGCACACTGAAAGAAATAAGCAGTAAATAAAAATCAAGAAACATTAATCTGAACTGCTTTAAACAGTTCCATTATGAGCCTAACGTTCTAAACAGTATTTTTTATTGATCCGAAAACAGTTACAGCTTGAGGCAAAATGTTACCGTTATGACAGTAAACTTTAACGTTTTAAGTAGCTAAAAGGCCACAAAAATTAACTGTTTTATTCATTTGGCGATATCGTTTAAACTATTGAAATTTACTTACATTACAGTAATGGTGGTTTTCCTTTTTTTGTTTTTATTTTCAGTACCTAAATAGAATGTTCAATCATTAAAAGTTAATGTTTTGTCTTTTACTGTTTTACAAACATTTCTTCTTACTGTATAAAGTCAGTAAGTCTTAATGAAATCGCTTTAATGTGCTGTAGAAGGAAATTATTTTTTTCAGAGCAGCTCGGAGTCTGGACTTATGCCTAGTTGATGTGAATCGGTCGGGTCACCCCCTGTTACATAGATCTTAAACATAACAGGCGAAAGTGGGTGTACTATAATATACCTCTGTCTGGTGTCTGTGTGGTGACTTAAAGAACAGCACCACCCCATACTTCCAGTGGGTGTCGTAAAAGGCGACTAAGGGTCGTACCGGAGAATGGGCAGCAGCGTTCTCTATGCATTCCACCACCATACTATACTGCGATCGCCAACCCGCCTGCCAAGCGTTGCGATTATGGCAACCCCCCCCCCCCCCCATCTTCGGGGGAGGCTTATTTCCAGCAGTGGACGTCTTTCGGCTGAAATGATGAATGATAATAATATACCTACCTCAGCCTAACTCTTCGGAGACTACAGGTTTGATGTTATGTTAGCGGAAGATACAACGGCACTGCTAATCTCAATGTCAGTACAGCTTTTAGGAAAAAGATTAGTTTTGAATTTAAAGTACTAGTTCTTGCCGCGGTTGGTCTGTGGATGGGTGATCTTTACATGCCAAGACCCCTCCGTGCCTCGGAAAGCACGTTAAGCCGTTGGTCCCGGCTGTCATTTGTGGATCTTTGACAGTCGTTACGGAGGTAGTCAGAAGCCCGAAAGTCTGATAACCAGTCTTTCCAAGGGGTATCGTATTACCCAGTAACTGGGTTGTGGATGTCAGATGGGCAGTCGCTCCATGTAAAATACTGGTATTCAGCTGCATCCAGTTAAACTGGATAGCGACCCCAACATAGTTGGGAAAAGGCTAGGCAGACGATGATGTCAGCTAGCACACGCCAATTTACCTACCAACAAAAACATCTATGTATAAATATGATTCTAAAAACCCCTACGTCATATATCTTTTTAAGTATGCAAACTGGAATAAGTTAGTCTTAAACAAATTCTAGAAATTGCAAGCAAGTATCAACTGTGCCACGTTGTCGAATTAACATAAACAACGAAACCAAATCTGAATGCCAATCGAACAGCCAGTCGAGACAATTGAGCTCAAGAAAGAATCTCAATCGGCCGCACTCAATCGAACAAAAAACTGTAGTCCTCTTAGAAAAGAAAATAAACAACTATTTTCAATTGGCATACTTCCTCAGAGCAAGTTTCAGGAAAACAAAAGTACTACCGTGTACTGCACACAATTGCAGTGAACTGCATTTATCGAAGCGAAAAATTGGGGTACTGCCAATTTTATTTTTCAATTCCCATCGTATGGTACAACTGGTGTATATTAGGCTGTGTTTTCATTAAGAGTGGGCCCATATGGCTCTGCGAAACTACTGCGAAAGATTAGTGAAATTTCTTGTCGAGTTTTATATTGCGGCGGGCGTGTTTCCGAAACTGTTGATATTTTGCCAACATTGTATGAGGAATAACAATAATCTTTCGAAGATATTGCTATTGGAAAACAGGGAACCTGTCGATGTTTTAATAAATAGAACACTATGTTGAATTAGTGATGTAATGACATAGATTATTTTACTCGAAACAAATGAATGAACAAAGGATATTCTACCTTTTGAAGGGCCAAAAGGTAGAATATCCTTTGTT
This sequence comes from Mesoligia furuncula, assembly GCA_916614155.1. Lineage (NCBI taxonomy): Eukaryota > Metazoa > Arthropoda > Insecta > Lepidoptera > Noctuidae > Mesoligia > Mesoligia furuncula. The sequence goes on from OU744801.1 coordinate 18,303,708, forward strand.
CATTCATTTGTTTCTACTACAATCCTTTCACATGGCAGACGTAACCTAACAGCAACCTTATTATAAAGTCAATAGAGATCGCTTTGATTTTGACAGTGATGCATACTCAGAGGTAAAATAACTATGAAAAGACTGTAAGACACAACTTCTATTTCTATTTATTCATAAATAAATAATGCGTACGATGTATCAGTGCCTAACACTTTTCCAAAAGAAAGTAATACAGAACTTTAATTCAAGAACTTCGAACAATTCGCTTCACTCTATTTATTTTTAGTGCTCCGTATCGACATTAAAGAAATGGGAGCCAATTCAATAAAATCAACTTGGTTCTAAGGCTTTATTAGGCTTACTTTGAAGGGTAAGATTTTAACACAAGTTTAGTGAGATACCAAGATACACACGTTTTTCACATGTTGCTCTATTTTTACCGACTTCACAAAAAGGAGGAGGTACTATGTTCGAATGTTTGTGTTTTTTTTTTTGTATGTTTGTTCATCGAATACTCCGCCAATTGTAGACGGATTTTCAAAATTCTTTTTTTGTTCGAAAGTAGATAGTTCTGAAGTGGTTCCACTGTCACCAAGTTAGGATCTGATGATGGAATCTTAGAGAAATCCAGGGCAACCCTCAAATTGTATTGGCTCACTTATTGTTTTTCGCATATTTTATGAAGTATCTTGTGCATTTGCGTATGGTTGTCACCATCTCAGGTAGCTGGGCTGATAATGGAAGGTACAACTCCTTTACAGTAAGAAGTTACTAGAACAGGCAAGGACTGTTTTAGTAAATTGTTTTGATGTTTGATAGAGCATTTGCCACATTTGGTCTCATGATCATCAAGTCATGACCTGATGCTGCAGTCAGGATAGTCTGCAGAGTACCTAACTCCTCGACAACTAACAGCAGATATATCGTGTTTAGGCTCATTGAAAAGGGCTCGATGTGTGGATAAAGGTAGTGTTAATGAGGAACACCGAAGTACATAGAGACCTGATGCTGAAGCCAGGAGCATCAGTAAAAGTACAAGCCTTGAAATTATTAACCGACTTCCAAAAAGGAGGAGGTTATATTGTAACCCGACCTTTACAGGATGAAAGAGCTTTTGCTCTACCTACTGCGCTGGCCACGCTTCAGTAAATTTATAAGGTATATAATCGGTTAGGGAAAGATTCAATTAAACAAGTACCTAATTACACAATACAAAGTTTATTGTAACAATACACAAATGAAGGTACATACATAAAGAATGTGGCGAGCCACCAAAGTAATAACTATCTTTCCCCAAACACCTGGGCATTCACTCCCATACAACCAGTCTCCGTACCTGGTCGTACCGGAGTGTACGCCTGCATGAGACAATGACAAATTCTCAGAATCGCTATATCGAGTCCGTGAGATGAACCACTTAATAACTTTAGCTCAACCGTACAAGTATCAACCTATTGGATTGTGCTCATATAGGGAAAATAAAGATTATGCAAAGCAAACCCGAGACACAATACTTTATAACAACTGGTCTTATCACCTAGTTCCTACAAAAGGCCTAACTCTCTCATAGATTAAATTATGACACTATAGATCAACTAAATGTTCTCTCGGTATAAATAAAACCGTCAGTAAACGCTCTCAGAGCCTCTCAGTAGACGGCTTTCCGGCCCTTAGCGTCGCTCGCAGGATAAACCTGCGAACACACGTAGAACGTGGCCTACGGGCATAAATGGTGACGCTTGCGTTACCTGGAGCGGCGAACTTCCCTCATCGCCTGGATTCGGCTAGGTAAGGCCTTCCTCGTCAACAGAGGACCACACCACAAGGGACACCCTTAAAGTTGCCGGCGCCCGGATCAATTTCCAATCTCCTGATCTCAGGGCTGCTCCAAGGCTTCACGACTTAGTCGCGCATAGCACCGACCGGAAAATTAAAAGGCTAGCTTAACAGCCAGACCTGTAACAATGTCCTAGTATCAGAACACAACATGTAAAATCTAGGCTACAGGCTATCCAGCAAGAACAAAGAAAATGGTTGAATACTCACAGGATTCAGCTTCAAGCACTCCTAACAAAACCCCATCGGGTTATTTGGGAACGTTCAGGTTCCACCAGGAATAAGTCCCGCTCAATTGGCTCAATCAGCCTTTTCGCTCGAGTAAAGAGTCGCAAATAACGGAAACCTCCTTTTGCTTTTCAAACCTATCTGTCAGTTCGAACTCCAGAATATTCCTCCACAGACTAAATAAATCTTATCGATTTGTGACTTTACTATAAATGTTCATGATACACCACGACCCTAACGCCATCTAGTGACGCGGAGACTACGCTCCACGAGCCTGCACAGAACGAGAACAAACGTATCTATTTTGCAACGTCACAATATGTTCGACTTTATATAATTATGTTTTTTTTATGTATGTTTACCGATTACTCGAAGACGACTGGACCGATTCCAAAACTTCTTTTTTGTTTGAAAGGGTATCATCTCGAAGTGGTCCCACAGTCACCAAGTTGGAATCATATGAAGGGATCTCATGGAAATCGAGGGAAACCCTCAAAAATTATTGGCACACCTATAGTGATTTGGATATTTTTTATAGTAACTCGTGCATTTGCCTTTCGGAAAGCACCATTTGGTGAAGTGGAACTGATGATGAAGACCACAGATGGCCATCAGGACTACTCAATAATAAGTATTTCACGGGTTGTGATTCGATAAGCAATTTATGCTCGTCACAATGCGTATGGTGAAGTGGAGCTGATGGTCATTTCTGAGCTCCAGTTCTCCTGGTTCTTATTAGGAGAACTCCTCAACAATTAACGTCCCTGCATCAGGAAAAGCAATATTTTGTAAAAAGAGATGAGATGTTAACATTATGCTATTGTTACTTATATAAATTACAAACTGACCCACTAAAAAGTGAAAAATAAAAACTTTTTACAAAAAAAAAAACAACCGACTTCCAAAAAACACAAATACAGGTCCAAAGACACCGACTTCCGAAATTTAAGTTATTTTTCACTTTGTAGTGTTTTTTGGAAGTCGGTTGTTTTATTTTGTAATAGAGTTTTTATATCTAAAATCGTTAGCCTCCTTTATTTCATTTAAATACTTATAAATCGTATTTTAAAGTATTTTTATTAAAAACACATTAAGCAATATAAAAAATAGTAGCCCACCGGTATTGGGAACAGAGTCCAAGTTATCAGCGGTCACGGCTCCAAACAATTTAATATCGTTATTTTTATGTTTTTACATATCTCGGAACCATGGGACCCTGGTCCTTTGGAAGGCGTACGAGGGGCCCAAGCCAACTCGCAGAGGCCCCTTAGAAAATTTTAATGAAATGCGGCACAAACCGACGATTATCCCTTATGTATACACAATGCATCCAAGGTTGCCCGGATGGATATGGAAAATAAAAAGATATTGGACTTTGGGTTTGGGTGGCTAAAGTGGACATGTTATCAAGCAAGGACTATGGAAGAAGTATGGCCCCTGCCCGATCAATGTTTTATATATGCTTATCATTATTATTATTGGTCACGTATTATTTCAAACCAATAATGAATAAAAATCAATGGCATTAATTCAGTAATAATTTATTGTAATATTCCCAAAAGCAAAACCATTATAAATGTAAAAGCCACACCATAAAATATAATAGGCAACACTGTTCCTACATAACTACCAGTTTTAAAAATAAAATCACGAACGCGTGTTGTCTATTAATTTTTATCTCGAATTTATTTCGTAAATTGATATTGCAGTACAGCCACCGCAGTCTTTTTTTAATTTCGACCCTTTTGAACACGCTTCACCGGCCGCAGGGCCTCCGGGCAAACAACTCAAATGTAGATAAAACATTTCCCAACTCAGGTTCTTAACTAAATAAAATGATACTGCCATTATAAAATTTCTGCTTAACTCCGGAAAGAACTTAGTTTTAAAACAAGACGATGGTTAAATACTTTTATTACCACAATTTTCTGTCTTGGGTTTTGTAAAGTTTTATAATTATGAATGGTTTTCACATTTTACCCCGGGACTTATTATCAACGCAAACTTTGACTAAGAAGATTAGTACTGTTTTCGGAAAACTTATTACTTTACAATCTGTTACGATAATAAATGAAATAATCGTTATTTTATTTTAAATCATCCTTTTCCAATTAAATTCTGAATCAACCATGCAATTTACCACTACAATTAGGAGCACAGATCCAATCTACTTGACATGTATTTATCAGGTACTTAGACGGTCAACGCAGGAAAAATCCTTTTATTATCTCCTTAGGTACTTATATTAAATTACCTTAACTTAAGAAAATAAAGAAAAATTGTTTATTATGCACAAACAAAACGCACATTACAAAAAATACACACACTGAAAATTCGTACGATCAAATTTCAATGAGGACGCAGCTTTACCAAACCTTATTGTACGATTTCAATATAGTGTGTTTATCACAGCCACTCTTCATCGCCAAGTAAATTGGAAGCGTGTGTTTGACGCCATCGGAGTTCAATGGCTTTGGTTTAATTAATTTGTGTAATGAATATACATAAAATTATTTAATTTAATTAATTTCACTGTACACAGTTTGTTTGTATTGGGCAAGTGCACCTGCGATTGGGATACAATGCCCTGATTCCGTGCGACTCGAAAAATATTTGAACTTTAAAGAAAAACGAAGATATTTAGACGCTTCGCATGCAAGTTGTTTGCCATATGTGTTACATAATTTACAGACCATGATTGATGAATAATTAATAGGTATATTAATCTATATGAACGTGAATCGAAGATGCAGTTATAATCTACATCTATTACGTACTGTTTACTTTTTGCTGAGCTTAAATAAAGGATATGTTTTATCCTTAGCAAGGGTTTAACTCAGAAGAAATACTCTATAGGTAATTATTGCTAGCAACAGGCCGTTTCTTGTCACTTAAGTCCTACTGTTATGCGCTAAAAGGTATGCATTTATTCTAAGTTAGTAAGGACATAAGTAAGTCCTTTTAAAAACAACAGATTTTAATGTTCATTTACCACAAATTTCGTTAGAAATTATAATAGAAAAGTAGAACGGACTGCAAAAATGTGAAAATATAGGATGGATTTGATTCGCCTGTTGAACATAATGTCTACAGACTTCTATTTTCAAGAGGGTTCGATATTTAAATCATTGCAAATGGATTCTAAGATCGAGATATCTGGATCTTCTCATATTTTGCGCGGCTGCGTGTGGGTAATGTTGCTCCTTACATAACCTATTCGAGATGATTTCATAACTTTCAGAAAGAAAAAGAAATCCAGGGAAGTCTGTGGTTAATTTTCTCCTCAAAAAAAAACAAAAATCCCCGTCAAATGTATTTGTCATAACCCCGCGTAAATTATGGGGTTTTAACGACATATTACCCCATCTGTCCGTGATCCGTAGCTAAGAATAACCAAGTGTCGCGAAGTCAGCGACACCACTGCAATCAATCATCCGCCGACATCCAAGTGGCTGTTCACAGATAATACAGAGTTGAATCACTGCGTACTTCACCACAGTGGCGGTACGCACACATTAATCTGCTTAATGTGATTGGTTACGCGCACAGTGACGTCATTTCAACGATAGTATGCATGTGTGGGTGGTTCACAGTCGAGTACAGAATAGCGGTAAGTGTGGATCGGGGAGACTTGTAGGGAGTGAACTGGATAAGATCCCTCGATGTTTTTGCTCCCCTTTCTGTCCAAAACAGATGAGGTTTAAGCAAATCGCCAGACAAATGATAGACGAGACAAATTGTTTGAAGTGCCACAGTGTTGCGGCTTCGCTAATTAATTTTTGTTGCGGGCTTCTCTGTTATGATGAACCGTTGGGCTAATGACGGAGTAATGACTGTTTGTACTTTTTAATATTAATTTACTGAGGGATAATGGTGGTCATGAGTTTTTTAAGGACTTTTAAGGGGCGATTATTATTATTATTATTATTATATGTATATATACAAAAAAAAGGTAGAAAAAGCATAAACAAAAAGTATAAAAACGAAAAATATCAAAAGGAAGAAAAGACACATGCTCCCTTTTTTTTATAAAATGGGCAGCCTACTCAGCTTTTGGAGGGGCCTCCTGAATGTGCCGGCCACAGTGGCAACATCGGCCACTCTCACTACTCCATCTGCGCCGGGGAACAACCTTGAACCACGCGGTAAATTTGAATCGCATATTACGACCACATTACCTTCCGCAATTGAGGGCACGGTGCCTCCACCCCTTCTGGGTGACAACGAAGGCAGGTATTCTCGAACCCACCGCTGCCAGTAATGATCGGCTAGCCTGAGTGCCCTCCGCCAATGACTTCTGCTTGAGAGGTCCGATTCCTGAAGCGTGGCTGGGATGGGACGCCCTGGTGATCCGTTAAGGAAAAAGTGAGCTGGCGTTAGTGCTTCTTCAGCATTAGCATCGAGTGAGATCATCTTTAGTGGCCGTGAATTTACCAAGGCTTCAGCTTCAGCCAGCAGAATTCTGAGTACCTCATCAGAGGAAGTCCGCCCATGGAGTGACACTTTTAACACTCTCTTGACACTTCGGATAAGGCGCTCTCAAGCTCCACCCATAAATGGTGCCGAAACATCAGTTTATAAACTCGCTGGCAGCGTAGTCTTCAACCGCATCACCGTACAACTCCTGCAGTTCTCGGTTGGCCCCAACAAAGGAAGTGCCGTTGTCGGACCAAATCTCCGATAGGGTTCCTCGGAGCGACACGAAGCGGAGTAAGCACATGATCACCGAGTCAGTTGATAAGCTGTGTACCACATCCAAATGTACGGCGCGGACGATCAAGCATTTGAATAGGTCCACGTAGCGCTTCTCTTTTCTTCTCCCAACTGTCACATGGACGGGCCCATAATAATCGAGACCGGTGAATGAGAAGGGCCTTTGATGATGAGCTAGGCTAGCTTCTGGCAGATTTCCCATTTGTGGTTGGAACGGTCTAGTACGGCGCAATTCGCACAGCTGACAGGCACTGGCCACGAGTCGAACAGCATTTCTTAGTCCAATAGTCCAGTAACGTTGGTGAAGCTCGTTCATTACCAAATCTAGGTGTGAATGCGCGGCCTTCCAATGATATTTGTGGATCAAAAGACGAACTGCCGAGTGTTTTCCGTGCAAAATAAGCGGACGCTTAACGTCATCTGTAACGGCTGAGGCAGCAACAATGCGGCTTGACATTCGCAGCTGATTATCAGCATCTATAAATGGCGTCAGCTTGAACAGGCGGCTATTACGAGGCAACGGCTGTTGGTTGTTAATCCGCAAAAAATCTTCTCTGAAATTATTATAGGTTCACAAGCATAGCATAAGCATCCCCACCTCTGGGACACAGGCCTCCTCTCTGTGAGAGAGAGTGGCATATAATCCACCACGCGGGTTCTGTAAGTGTTGGTGGATGCCACATGTCTTTGATTTTTTTGTTCTAGGACATGTCGGTTTCCTGATGATGTTTTCCTTCACCGTTTTAAGACGAGTGGTGATAAAATAAATTTCACAAAGTAAAGCGCTAGCTTGGGTTGGATATTCACATTATTTCAGACACGGAACGTATGACAAAAAGAGTGTGACGTCATTGTTTCCAGGAATATTGCTTCAATACAACATTCAGGAACGTAAAGCCACGATTCTGTAAAACAGTACACAGGAAAAACCTACAGGCGACTATTCATCTCTATGCGACCACGTTATAATACTGCGTGCACTTACAATAAATTTTATCGTGTGCGAGCACCCGACTCTCCTCAAATGAATAATGCATACCGTTTGGCTTTTCATCGTATTCAAATGATATGAAGTTGTTATTTTTCGTTGGAATCTTGCCCTGAGACCGGACATTTCATATATTAAGGATTGTATTATTTATTGTTAGTATAATATTAACTTTTTTCCGGCTTTAGACTTGGCTAGTATCGGATTTTAAAAGTAATGGTATGAAAGATGGAATCATCGAATATGTTATACGAACCCAGCCTCAAATTATATTGAGGCAAAAAAGTATTTGATCCAGGAGCAGACTAGATATATATATATTTTTTTAATAATTTTCTACCCGTGTTAAAGAGAAAAACATGTGAAAAACGCCAAAATAAAAATAAAAAAAGCCATAAACATTTTATTACTGAGAGCGTAAACTGGAGACAAAACATATAATTTAAAAAATAAAAAGTCCTACAATGGTAGAAGAATAAAAATTTAAACCGCCATTTTTATAAAGGTCTACCGGTAACGTCCGTCCTACCGTCACTCAAGTTTGTGATGGGCCACAAAGATTTTTAAGGGCTGTATAAAATATGTGACAAAGTAACCACGGCACGGTTGCACGACAAACTGAAATCGTCTCGGGCCGGTGAACCGGAACGACTGATAGTGCTCGCAACGGCTTCATAAAAATATATAGTTCTATCTTTTCATTACTGGCTTTTCGGACAGATGCTTATCATTTTCATTTAATGCGTTGGAGATTGGTGGGATGAACTAAACTTTCATTTAAATGTTTCAGCTGCAAGGTAGATAGGGAATTATTGTGTGTACGTACTGTGCACGTATTGCAAAAATAGGCTATAAAAGCCACATAACCATAACCCATAGCCGGTAATAGTCACCGTAGCCGAAATCGATATGGGAATATACAACATTATTTTTAGTATATGCGAAACCCGAAACACGTGTCTAGTATTTTTATGTTAAGCATCTATGTACAAAATTTCAAAACTGTATCATGAAAAATCACAAAGTTATAAGCTTGTTAAGTTACCTGTTTGTCCGTACAACAAAATGCTCACCCGCGCCGCTCGCGCCGCGGCCTCTTACGCTCATTGATAATAGTACCTAGGTACCTAACCGTTCAGCGCGGAGATTGGATAACCTACTTAGTGTCGCTCGGTGTCCAACTTTTAACCTTTTTAAATATTTATGGGACAAAATATAACATGGGTATAAAATTATTGGAATCGGTTCAGTTACTTACTTATTCTGAACAAACTATATTCAGGTTTCACATATTATAGGTACTAGAAATAACGTTGTATATATACCTACCTACATAATTAATTATATAGTTATAGAAACAATACTTTTTAGGGTTCCGTACCCAAAGGGTAAAAACGGGACCCTATTACTAAGACTTCGCAGTCTGTCCGTCTGTCCGTCTGTCCGTCTGTCTGTCTGTCTGTCACCAGGCTGTATCTCAAGAACCGCGATAGCTAGATAGTTGAAATTTTCACAGATGATGTATTTCTGTTGCCGCTATAACAACAAATACTAAAAACAATATAAAATAAATATTTAAGGGGGCTCCCATACAACAAACGCGATTTTTTGCCCTTTTTTGCTCGATATCAAAAATGGCAACAGGTAGGCACTTGAAATATTCACAAAATACTCAGTTGTATTTTAACTTTAATAAGAAATAATAAAATTAAAATAAAATAAATATTTAAGGGGGGCTCCCATACAACAAACATGTTTTTTTCGGCGTTTTTGCCTTGTGGTACGGAACCCTTCGTGTGCGAGTCCGATTCGCACTTGGCCAGTTTTTTTATTTAGGGCAGATTAGTCCGTACCTACTTGAATAAGTCTATATTTTGCGAATAAAACTAACTTTTACTCCAGACCTTAAAGTAATACTAGAGTAAAAAGTGTTTGCAGAGGCACGATTTATTTTTAAATACTTACCTACTCAAGTTTGGTCGAATCCTCCATTATTATAATAAATACAGGGCGGAAAGGACATCGCCGCTCAAACTGTAACAATGGATTCTGAACCTCCCTGTATTGCGAAATTGTTCGTTCATTATTTAAAAAAAAATTGCTGTTCCATACCTACCACACCCCATACCACCCCCCCCCCCCGTACATACAGAGACCCCTCCGTGCCTCGGAAAGCACGTTAAGCCGTTGGTCCCGGCTGTCATTCGTGGATCTTTGACAGTCGTTACGGGTAGTCAGAAGCCCGAAAGTCTGACAACCAGTCTTACCAAGGGGTATCATATTACCCAGTAGCTGGGTTGTGGAGGTCAGATAGGCAGTCGCTCCATGTAAAATACTGGTATTCAACTGCATCCGGTTAGACTGGAAGCCGACCCCAACATAGTTGGGAAAAGGCTAGGCAGATAATGAGCTGTTCCATACATTTTGACCGCGTAGAAATTGAACTTTTCTATGAAACAGCTGATTCTAAAAAAAAATCTACGCTGTCTAGAATCGCTGAATATTTACAGTTTGTTCATCGCTGGAGTGTACCTTGATTAGGTATTAAGCAGTTAAATAATTATATTATTTCTTGAAATGACCTTAGAGAAAATCTTGAGACACATTTAGGTGCCTACCAGGCCCGTATAAGTGCCCAAAAATGAGAGAGAGGAGCCTTACTAATTGGATGTAAGTCTTGAACGAGATTCTTAGAGAAATTATCATTACTGAAAACCCTAAATTAAATAGGTAAATTATTTCGAGTTAACAACGCAAAAAACAGATTCGTTTTTGTATTACTTGTCTAGAGTAGACGGTGCAGAATCAAAAGTACTTAATTTTATTCAATCTCTTTATAAAACAATTTTCCCCTGTAGGCACTATTGTATACTAAATTAAACACTTCTATTAAATTAAAGATGTATTTATTCTTAACAATACTTAACTTACGTTTTGTAATATGGCTGATCGGTTGCGAGAGAGCGAGACAGCAACAACGATGAACAGTCCAGACATACCACTACCACAGATAATATAATACTCTAAGACTGCTACGTTCCGATATCACACTCTCCGCCACCATAAACTAAGACAACATAAAAATGAGGTTACATCACTTAACTATTACTTATTTCCTTTATAATGTACCATCCTTCATTCATCCACCGATTGATCACATGTACGAATTTGGTTTAGATGTCTTTTCCATTTTAAACCCCCCACATCAATGTAATAGGTTACCCCTGGACAGGATTCATCAATTATAGTTCCTAAAATCCAAGGCTTATGCCCCTTTCTATAATCTCTAACCATTACTTTCTGCCCTAATTCTAATGTTGGTGTATTTCTGCTACCTTTATAATAAAGTTTAGATTTTTCTTGCATTTCAAATGATTTCTCAGTTATAGGCGGCGGCCTTAGCAATGTAAATCGATTTCTAAGCTCTCTACCCAGCATTAATCTGGCTGGTGTTACACCAGTAGTACTATGGGGAAGATTTCTGTAATCAAATAAAAATAAGTTTACAGCGGAACTGAGTGGGCTACCACTTTCCTTAATTTTAGTCACATGTGTTTTAAAAGTTTCCACAAATCGCTCAGCTGCCCCATTTGTTGCTGGATGATATGGCGGTGAAAATGTATGTTTTATGTTTGTAAGTTGACAAAAATTTTCAAATTCAGTACTAGTGAAAGTAGGGCCGTTATCACAGGCACCAGGGATCTTTAATACAAAGATTTACCTACACCAGGAGCTGACTACATTTTTTTCATTACCTACGTCATGTTATCTGTTTAGTTATTTGAAAAATTACGATCGAAATATGATTAATTAAAACGTGGTTTTACTGAATCATGTATTTATTCAAATAAAATAAAATGATTATGAAATTGTTAAAGGAGCTACGTACAAATTATTACGAGCAGCAGGGCAGCGGCGCGCGGCAGAGCGTGCGCGGGCGCGGGGTGTATTAGGGACGGCAACGTAGCCACGACGACCACAGAGCATGTAAGCCACGACTGGCGCGGCGCACCTTTAGCAGCGAAAAATTTTGTGAATGTATGCGTGCGACGACGCATACGTACGAGTGCGCCCACGTACAAACCGTATTCGGTGCGTATGCATGAATATATCCTACTCATTTGTAAATAATAAAATAAACTCATAAAATAAAATAAAAATAAACTCTCAATAAAAATAAACTCTGGTTGTGTTAGTAGAGGAACTTAAAAAGTGACACACATACAATAATACATACTTAAGTAGGTTAGGTAAAATACAATAAAAAAAAATAAACACTAGAAAATAACAAAATTAACAAACAAAACACAATACGCACACACACACACACACTCGTAAAATAAAAATATGCAATCAATAATATGTATATTTTTTTTAAATTAGTAAGGCGACCGACCCCATATCATTGTCACATATCCTACCCACTCTCAAAACGGTAAGGGAAAACATCCTGAGAAAACCGGCATGTCTTACAACCCAAAATTCGAAGACATATGACATCTACCAACCCGGACTGTTGTCTGTGTGGTGCCGGACTTAAAGAATAGCACATACCCGATACTTCCCGTGGGTGTCGTAAAAGGCGACTAAGGGTCGTACCGTAGAATGGGCAGCAGCGTTCTCTATGCATTCCACCACAATACTATACTGCGATCGCCAACCCGCCTGCCAAGCGTGGCAATTATAGCAAACCCCCCCAACTTAGGGGAGGCTTACGTCCAGCAGTGGACGTCTTTCGGCTGAAATGATGATGATGATGATGATCCAGGACTGGGCCCGCGTGGTGGATTACGGCCCACTTCCGCTCACCGAGAGTAGCGCTGTGTCCCAACAGTGGGAACATTATAGGCTGATTGTGCATAATATCCACGTTTTCAAAAATCAAATGTTAAAGAAACAATAAAGAACGATTTACACCGGCCGGGCCGCGTAAGCGAGGAGCCGACCGGCTACCGCGGCATCCGCGTGTTTACCACCGGGTTCCAACATCAATCTGCCTAAGCCTTTTCCCAAGTATGTTGTGGTTGGCTTCCAGTCTAACCGGATGCAGCTGAATACCAGTATTTTACATGAATCGTCTGCTTCTCTGACCTCCACAACCCAGTTACTGGGTAATACGATACCTCTTGAAAAAACTGGTTGTTAGACTTTCGGGTTTGTGACTACCCGTAACGACTGTCAAAAATCCACGAATGACAGCCTTGACCAACGGCTTAACGTGCTTTCCGAGGCACGGACGGGTCTCGGTATTAAAAGATGGTCACTCATCTACAGACCAACCGCCGCAAGCGTAGCCTTAACCTGATCGACCGACCCGTGTGGCTGTTATTACGTAGCCACGAGCCATTCTTGACCGTATACCACCGTGTTCCAAGCTGTGTAAATTGCATGTTCGTAAACGCTTCAATTTTCCATAACACATTGTAAAATGTGACCCAATTCGCGCCGGCCGGTGAAAAAACGTACTTATTTATGTATTCCTGGCTATACACATTTTATTTAACATTGTCTAGATTTTCACTGTACCATCTAAACAAAGCAATGTCGGCATTTACAACGTTATCGTTGTAATAAGTGCCCCATTGTTTCTGTTCTAGAATCTTCGTTACGATGTTGGCAACTGCCCCGTGCAACTTGCCAGAATCTGACTGACCATTCAAACTAACGAACTGCTTGTGAACGTAAGATACTTGCCGTATCTTGTCTGCTTTCTGTATTGAATATAACTTTGCTCTATTCGGTTTAGACTTAATGTTTTGGTTCGCTAATTGGCGTAAAAGAAAAGAAAGAAAGAAAATACGTTTATTTGGGGCAAACATGACGCATAAATAAAAACACAAACAAAATAACAATTTGGGAGAAAGTATGCGTCACATCTACGTAAAACGGCCATCGCTCAGCATAATGCTGAGACCCTATACGAGACAGAGCCCCAGTGCTGGTTTTCAGCGACATTCGGCGTTGACGTGATGACGTCAGCCAGTGCAGCATACGACGACGTGCAGCGTAGATGTGTTTGAAGCCGAAGCTACGCTTGCCGCGATCGGTTCGTGGATGGGTGACCATCAATTACATATTGAGACCCTCCGTGCCTCGGAAAGTCCTGGCTGTCATTTGTAAATCTTTGGTAATCGTTACGGGTAGTCAGACGCCCAAAAGTCTGACAAACAATCTTACCAAGGGGTATCATGTTACCCAGTAACTGGGTTGTAGAGGACAAATAGGAAGTCACTCCATGTAAAACATTGGCATTCAGCTAGAACCGGTTAGATTGGAAGCCGATCCCAACATGGTTGAGAAAAGGCTAAGCAAATTGATTTTGTGTTTAAAGCCCATGTTTACACACACATTTACTCCTAAAATGGGATCTGTAGTCATAAAATATGATTTAGTGGAAATTATAATTTGTTTCAAAATAGCTTGAAGATCGTTTGTTCAGAAAAGGAAATGAGCTCAGAAAACGTATGTATGTATTGAATCCAATATCCTTTAGTAAATAAAATCCGATTCACCATAAAAACATTGTGCTAGGCTCCTAAATTGTTGCCATTTGTAAGCCTCAACACAGCTATTGCAAAGCTTTTGTCAAATTTTATGCAAACGTATGATTAGCTAATATCGTTCCGTTCCATGTTTTCATATCAATCTTCTTCAACGTTTGCCTCACCGTCAGGTATATCTTCACTAAAGCGATCTCTTCAAGCATGAATATGGTGAGGTCAGCTCGGGTTCTCACTATTAGTGACGAATATGTAAACGGTACTCGAGGCATGTTCTCAATGTGCATTACCAAGTTTTTGAAGGGGCTTCTTCCCTGGAAATAATAAACAAAAAAATTTAAGAAGTGTTAGAAATAATAATTAATTAAATGTAAAATACTTTCTAAATACAGCTATGAATATGTTTGCAAAGGCATATACGATTTGATTTTATACTGTAAAATCAAATTACATAATCTGCGTTCGCGATTTATTTGCCAAAAATGCAAACATTATATGAATTAACTAGCTTTTGCCCGCGGCTTCGCTCGCGTTAAGTATTATTAAAAAAAACTAATACATTTACATCCTCCATCATCCCTTATTTTATCCCCATGGGGGTTGAATTTATGAAAATCCTTTCTTAGTGAATGCCTACGTCATAGTAGCTATATACATGCGAAGTCTCAGCCCGATCGGTTTAAATTTGACAAAGTTTCATACAAACTTTCATCCCCTATTTTATCGCCTTGGGGTAGAATTTATCAAAATCCTTTCTTAGTGGATGCGTACGTCATAACATCTACCTGCATGCCAAATTTCAGCCCGATCCCTCCAGTGGTTTGGGCTGTGCGTTGATAGATCACTATGTCAGTCAGTCACCTTTGAGTTTTATATATTTAGATGGAAAAATAACTTTAATTCCTACACAATACAGTTCAGTTTACGCTACAACTTTAAATAAATTTCTAACTCTTTCAATAGTTCTAGTCATTCTGAAATCACGCCTGTAATCCCCAAAGGGTTTGGCAGAGGTGTGGGTACATCCACATTTCGCCAGTTATCAAATCCAGACTCCAGGCTGCTACTAACAAATACTCAATAACACTTTACCCGACCTGACACAGTAGAAACTACATCTTTCTACATGTCATCTTCAGTACTTACGGAAGGGAAAGGACACGACCAATTTCCTGCCAATTGCTTTGCGTACATCTGACCAAAAAATGGATCTTTGTACAAAAAGTCGCACAGTTTATACTCAAACTGTACTGGCACTGGTACATAGCGACCGCTTATGTATTCATATAACTGCCACTTTAGCTAAAATAAGAGAATAAACAAATAAGTAAGTTTTACAACTCAGTGTTCAACGTGAAATTGTATTAAGAGCGTTTACGCCGTACGGCATTTCTAACAATCTTTCAAGCCCTTATTTTTCGAAATGAATGAACCGATTTTAATGAAACTTCATACGCATAAGCAGGATACAAAGGTCTCAAAAGTTAGTAGAGAACATTTTCGAAATATCTTATTTAAAAAAAGATAACTGGAAATCTCTGTTTCTATGGAAAACTTAAAAACGGTCTAATTTGGCTGTAACACTATTTTTCGAAAATGTTCTCTACTAAGTTTTTAGACCTTTGTATCCTGCTTATGCGTATGAAGTTTCATTAAAATCGGTTCATTCATTTCGAAAAATAAGGGCTTGAAAGTTTGTATGAAATGCCTTACGGAGACGCTCTTCAGCTTCCACATGAAAACGTGATGATAATAAATGAATACGCAGAATATTAACCGATTTCTGCTCGGAGAAGGCCATCTAACCAATGCACAAAAGCTCAGCCCCATATGCGTTAGTTGTAAGGAATAAACAGAAAAGAGTAAAAAGTTACCAATATGTTATGTTTCGACTCTATTTCTTCTTTATTAAAGCTTCTTTTATTGATAAAAATGTGTTAGTAACCGTACCGTTAAGTTATTCCCGTATCCAGAGGTTGCTATATAATCAAAATCTATGTAATAGGGACTGTTGCGAGTATGCCTTCTGAACTTGAACGTAATGTTGTGGATATGCTTGCTGCTCTTGATTATCGTCTCCAGTTTCTCAGGATATATTTCTGTGGACTAAAATGTTCAGTAATAGAAAACTATATTGAATTATCTTCTAACTAACGACCCTAGTTCGTACGGTCATCGCGATTTATTTATTATACATATGTAAGTTTAATATACATGTACACATAAACCTTTCGGAATGACGGATATCGAGATAACGGACATCGACATCTTACGGACATTGAGATTTATTTATTATATATAATGTAAGTTTAATATACTCGTACATGACATACATGTATTAATATACAATAAACCTTTCGGAATGAATTCTCAAAATGATGGCGAAAGCTGTATCAAAATCCGTTGCGGAATTGAGAAGAGCAACGCGGTCACACAGACAGATACGAAAAGCAACTGTTTATAATACAGGGTTATTTTAAATTGGCTAGCTAAACGCCACAGACGTGATACATATCAATATCTAAACATAATATTACTGATATTTCAAGTGAAACAAAAAAATATTTTATTGTAGGCACTTGAAATATGTATCAGTTTTAAATTCTGTTTTTTATTTGTGTAAACTTCACAGACGAGATGGAAGTCGAATGTCGATGTCTTAACACGATAAAATGTAAGAAAACAGTTTTTCTCAACTCATTCTCCAAGTAACAACACTATCGTTAAGCTATCAAAAAAAAATAAGAACATTTAAGAAGTCTGTGGAGTTTAGCTAGCCAATTTAAAATAACCTTGTATGTATAGTTATAAAAGTAAAACAATCGATCTCTTCGACTAGGAGGTTGAGATGACGACAACAGATTTTAGTTCTCTTATGTATGGTTCACATTATATCTACTAACAACTGAGAATCTCTTTGATTCTCAGCCATCGAATCTTTACTAAATAAGAAACAAAACAACGTTGTATTAAAGGAAAGACTCACCGATAAGAATTGAATAGTGCAAAACATTAAGAATAAAACCTTCATCGTTTCAAAACCAGTGGAGTTCCAAAATGCAGAGCAATAGACAAAGTGCAGTCATTTATATTTTCAAAAGTAATATGAAATATCTACATTTTAACGACAGACCATAATTTATAATGTAATCATACTCACGACACTGCAATTCACTATTATTATACATTTATTTAAAACCTTAACAAAAGGCAGTGCATTTTTTATATCCTATCAATAGGACATCTAAAACAAATTAATAGGTATTCAGTTGGTAGTAACCAAGGCTGAAATGACCCAGTGTCATCATCTGCCTAGCAACCAATTTTCCCAACTACGTTGGGGTCGGTTTCCAGTCTAATCAGCAGGGTGTCATCATCATCATTTTGACAGTTGAACAACATTCATTGCTTTATTAACGTTGTTGAGCAGACAACTTTTTCGAACATAATGAAGCAATGGATTAGCAATATCCTTCAAAATGATTCAATAAGGGTGCGGATGCAGCTTCGTGCGATGAATTAGTGCAAAATTTGTTATTTATCTTCCTTTCTTTTACAGAAAATTATTTTTTTTTTATTGCTGATTGGGTCCCCTCTTGACCTCGATCACGCCTTATGGAAAGCGATGGATGAGGTCTATGATGGAACGAGCGTGCCCAGAACATGCCTAGGTCACTGGAACTCCCACGCATCGATGAAACACAGTAGGCTGCTTGACGCCGAACTCCGGTGTGAGGGTGGTCGCAAACCAGGCGAGGCGTTAGCCCTACCACCGCAAGGGAAGAATTGACAGGTCAAATAAGGTGTTGAGTGTGACTATCCAGGATGCGCCGAGCGCTCGGTTCAGTGGAGTAACTGGCGGCACAAACTGCGCTACACGAAGAGGCATCTTCATGCATCCCAACTTCTTCTCAACATCTTCTTTTAGTTCAATTGTTTCTATAATTAAATAACTGTTAGTGACACACGACCGTGCACATCACCCATCCGCAATTTATTCAGCATCCGCAATTTATTCAGCTTTATGTTATTTATTACCATCAACCTCAATGACCTGGTGACTCTTTGACCTTGGTGAAGTGAAGCTCTAAAAATACATGTATTTAATCGAAAGTCTAATAATACCCATTTCGCACTCCTAAAAATATTACTTAGGTATTGAATATTATTATTATTATTGAATACTAATATAATGATTGCGCCTCTTTTTGTAAACCTCAAATAATCCATATTTTGGAGACCTAAAAATCTACATCTAATATAATATTATAAAGAGGAAAGATTTGTTTGTCTGTTTGAATTGAATAAGCTGCAAAACTTCTAGACCAATTTGAAAACTTCTTTCGCCAGTAGAATCCTAAATTATCCCTGATAAACATACGCGATAGAATATTTTCAAAAAAGTTAGGGATCCGAATGAAAACTTCGATAATGTCACCCAAGGTGTGAAAAAATACCAAAAAAATCGTATATCACGTACGCTGCGGAAACTATTGGCAAAAGAGCAAAGTAATGTAAGTACTACAGTTTTATAGAGAAGTTCAATATCTACAAAAAAGTACGCAATACCATATGTCTAACTATTACAGTTATGTCACAATAACTACTTTTCCATGTTAAAATGTGCAATAGTAACGCCGAAAAATCCTTGTATCTTATTTTTGTTAAATACCAATATCTACAAATGCAAAGCCGGGGCGGGCGGCTAGTTCATAGTAAACTTGCGTTTGTTTGTAGGTCTTTTCGTGTGGCGGCTCCAAAGAAGAATAGACAAAAAAACAAAGCTTAGATCTTTTATTTAAAAAGCTTTTATTGTAAATCTTTTATTTAAATAAGTCACACGTTTAGTGAAAGTATAGAAATACGTCAAAAACATAACTATAATAAATACGCACAAAAATATTATTAGAGAATCTTATCTATTGGAATAAGTTAGCATTGCGCAGCCGTAAACAATTTCAGTTTATTTTGTTTTTAACCCCAGACGCAAAAACGACGGGGTGTTATAAGTTAAATGATAAATGATTTTATTTAATGATAAATGATTTTATTTTTGTAAGTAGGTTTGTACAAACACTTTTACACGTCAATCATGTTTTTTTAAAACTAGATGAGGTCGGCGTTTCCTATCTGACTACTCTGAGAAGAAAGGCCGAAACAAACTCAGAGGTCACAGTCTCTTTTAAAGTCCAGACATAATCTTGGTCAGGTTATATGAAGACCATGTAGATCGATGTCTGAGATGGTCTTTTGAGGAAAGAACCACACAGATTGAGAGGACCTGTCCAGTCAGTGCACGCATTTGTCAGAAATCGTGCAGCTCAACTCAAGACTTAAGGACCTCAACGATTCGACGAACAATACCAAAGAAAGGACATTTGGGTAGGCCACATAAATTACTCAGACTGCCAGACCATGAGAGAAAAAAAAAAACAAGTAATAGAACAGAGAGAAAAATAAAACATAAAAAATTAATAAAATGACCCACATCGTCTTCACATTCACAAATCACAATGTAAAAAAAATATATATATAATACTTTACAAAGTAAGCAAATGTCATTGTTTATAAAAAAATCATTAATGTCAATGTGTAACGTGTCAACGCTCTGAATCCTTTTACTCAAGTATGAAGTAAGCAGATCCAGAGCAGTGTTTCGGATCCCGTAGTGGCGGAGTTTCCTGATTAACGTTTCGTGAAGAACGCAATCGAATGCCTTGGACAAATCACAAAAGATGCCCAAGGCATCACATTTATCTTCCCATGCATTATAAATATGTCCTAAAAGTTCAACACCGGCATCAGTAGTTGAACGACCCCTTGTAAAACCGAACTGTTTGCTATGTAATAATTTATGTTTATTAAAAAATCTTTGCATTTGGTCTAAAATTAATTTCTCAAAAATTTTACTAAAGGTAGGTAGTACAGAAATAGGTCTATAATTTGTGGGGTCTGATGTACTACCTGATTTAAACAAAGGTATTATTTTATTTTTCATAAGGTCAGGAAACTCCCCATTGTCAATACAACTATGTATTAAAGATAAGAGCTAGAGTAGGTGCCACAATGTCAATAATAGACTTAGCTACTTCTACAGAATTACCCCACAGATCTGCAGTCTTTTTTACATTTAAAGTGTGAAAGGTTTTAATTATATCTCTACAGGTAATATATTCAAAATTAAATTCCGAATCGCAACCATTAACATTTTCCTTAAGCAAAGACTCAGCAACAGAAGGTGAGGAGTTTAGTGATTTAGTAGTTGAAACGAGAATATCTGAAAAGAAATTTTCAAATGCCTCGGCGACTTGTGAGTCTGATTTTATTATGTTGTCATTAATAGACAGGCTGTAGTCAGTATTTCTGTTACTAGATCTTCCCGTTTCACTATTAATAATATTCCAAGTCGTTTTAATTACATTACTGCTGTTTTAATCTTTGAACCCAAATAGCGTGACTTGGCCATATAACAAACTTTTTTAAATAATTTTGAATAATTTCTAACATACAAATTAAATTCATCAGTGTTAATATAAGTCCTTTCATTGTACAATTCATAAAGCCGTGTTCTACTTTTATGAATACCAATGGTAGCCCAATCACTGAACGATGCATTGCTATTAGTTTGACGTGTCTGAGTGTGTGTGTGTATGTGTGTCTGTGTGTGTGTGTGTGTGTGTGTGGTGTGTGTGTGTGTGTGTGTGTGTGTGTGTGTGTGTGTGTGATGAACCGATTTTTATTTTTTATTTTATTTTGAAAGGTGAATTAGTCGGGAGTGTTCTTAGCTATGTTTGATGAAAATCGGTCCAAGATGGCTGCCGCCACAAAATGGCGGATTACATATTTTTTCACAACTCCTCAATATGGGTGTCAAACGAAAGGGCTTGAATAGTAAAATACTATACGCTATTACAAATTTCAAATCCAAGATGGCCGCCACCACAAAATGGCAATATTTTTTTTTTCACTACACCTTCAATATAGGTATCAAATGCAAGGGCTTGACAAGTAGAATAATGTACACTATATTGAAAGGGAATGAGGAATATTATCTAATGAAATGAAAACTAAAAACTTGAAAATATTTTTTTGTCCGATCAATGCTCTTCTAAAATGATGAGGAAAGTGGAGTGATGACTGGTACCTACGACCACTGAGTTTGACTATTTTTATTACGAATGGAATTATCCTACTTAAAAAGCGTAGGTATTTATTTCTACATCAGATAGTGTCGCAGTCCCATTTTATAAACTAGATCTGAAATACCTACGATATCTAGCTATGAAATACTTGTACGACAGTTGAATAACTAAAGGAAGAACTAGAAAAAGGATATAATAAAACAAAAAAGTCTGTTTAGTCAAAATCATTCTTCAACTATAAATTAATAATTATTTTTTGATGTATAAAAAACCTGATAAAACACCAAATTACATGAATCTTAAAACGCAAGAAAATTAAAGAAATGAAATACAAACATTAAGGAGTCCCTACAAAAATCATGAAATAAAAATTATTTTAAAAATTTAAAAAACCCCCGACACAAAAAAATAATAAAATTAAATATAATTGGAAAAGGTTCAAATAATTTAAAAACCCCCAACTTAAAGAATCTAGGTAACGAGACTAACACAGATAAATTATGCAATTGATAAACTGAACCAAAAATAACAAAAATAAAAATAATCTAATTTTAATAAAATAGAAAAATAAAGCAAAAAGGAAATACAAAAGGAAGGAGCGCACTTGTGTGACGTGATGTATGAGAGTAGGTTTTATTGTGTGCGTATGTGTGTGTACGTGAGTAAGGCGTGAGGGAGTTGTATAAATGAAGAAAATATTTCGTTAAAACTTGGACTTCTTTATCATCTGCCTGACAGTCATGTAGAGCTTCACGACAGCAACCTGCTCAGTGGGGGGTCCAATAATAAATATGAGATCAATGCGGGTTCTCACTATTAGAGATGCGTACGTGAATGGTATTATAGGAATGTTATCGACATTTGCTACCAAATTTTTGAAGATACTTCGTCCCTGGAATAAGGAATTAAAGTTGTAGCACTCACTGACAAGGCATAACAGGAATCACTGAAGGCACAATCATGAATACTTTTAGTTATCTATATATTATATAAAATTCAAAGTCCTGACTGATTGATATATCAACGCACCTTCCAAATTTCATGTCTCTAGGACCAGCGGTTTAGGCTGTGCGTTGATGTGTCAGTCAGGACTTTGTATTTTATATATTAGATGAAAATAATATAGTGAATGATGAGGAGACTGCTGACTGGGGCCTAAGTTACTTAGAGGTAGAAGGTTTTAGGGTAATAAAGTACAGAAATTTTAATTCCATTTTTTTTTTACATGTGCACTTATGAAACATCGGAATCCAGGTGCACGATTCCAATTGATCGTTTCCTATGGAGAAGAGCCGGCAAGAAATTCCAAGGTTACTCTTAAAAAAATTATTGGCTTTAACAATATTTTGAATTTACAGTGTTAAGGGGGAAGCGCTAAGGTAGCCCGCGAAATTCAAATATTCTTACGTTTTTTGCAATTTGCTGGTCAGTATTAAGTTGTACGTTGATTTAAATATGATTTGCGGTCGTAACAAATATGTATTTCCAGAATTATAATCATTACAATCACTAATACAACTTGTTAAGTTAGTATAATCCCCAAATGTCAAGATTTCATGAAATAGTCATTCTTGGGGATTACTTGGTCTTAAAGAGTTGTGTTAAAGACTTTAATGATTATAATTCTGTAAATACATATTTGTTACGGCCGCGAATCATATTTTAATCAACGTACAACTTAATACTGACCAGCAAATTGCAAAAAATGTAAAAAAAAATGAATTTGCGGGCTACCCTGGCGCTTTCGCCTTAGGGCTGATTTTTCCATCGCCAGATAACTTTTACTCGAGGAATAAAATTGACGTTTGACTGTTTTTGTATGAAATTACTGTCAAAATTTCAAAATTATTCCTCGAATAAAGTTATCAGATGATTGAAAAATCAGCCCTTAATCTACTAAATCTTATCATGCTATACTCACGGGAGGGAAAGGACAAGACCAATTTCCACGCAGTTGCTTGGCGAACATCTGTCCAAGATACGGGTCCTTGTACAAAAAGTCGCACAGTCTGTACTTAAATTGCACCGGTATCGGTATATAGCGCCCGCTTATATATTCATTTAACTTCCATTTGATCTGAAATAAGAGGACAAACAATTAAAAAAGTACCATTTGAATATACGCCAAAGAATAGGCTCGTCCACAGTGAAAAATAACATGAGGGTTGATTTGTTTAAAATCCATTTTTCCATAACAGCTATAGGTAAGCTATACCGAAGGATGAACTTCTAAGGAGGCTGAAGGACACTATTAATTATTTATTTTACCTTAACCTAAACATATATATTTTTGTTATAAGATAATACTTCACCAGCACACACACACTACACTACACATACACACTATACACACACTACACGATATGTTAAGCACAGAGCTACATATCTCGCAGAGAAAGCGAGCTGAGGTGGCAAAGGTTTGGGCCATGTCTGTCGTTGCTTGGGGGGGCCCCCGCCATAAAAGGAAGCTGGTGCAGACTGGATGTGGAAGGCGGAGGACAAGGTGTTGTGACTGCTGGATATAGGCCTCTCCATGTCCAGCAGTGGACTACGATAGGCCAAGTTGACAGTTGATCTATGAGTTAATAATGATAACCCACCGTTAAGTTATTGCCGTATCCAGCGGTTGCGTTGAAATCAAAATCAATGTACTATGGACTGTTACGACTTCGCTTTCTGAAGGTGAAGTTGATGGTGTGCAGGCAGCTGTCACCAGATTCTGTCTCTATTCTCTCTGGATAAACTTCTGCGGACTGAAATTTTTAGAAGCAAATATAATAATTAGTGAAGCTTCGCAAACAGGGTTTTAAGCGACTTTTTTCGTACGTCTTCCAAGATAGTCGCGTGCTAAAGAAAAATATTAAGCTATGAATTATAAAATCACTAGCTGCGCCACGCGGTTTCACCCGCGTAAGTGTCGATCCCGTGGGAATATCGGGATAAAAAGTAGCCTATATGTTAATCCAGGTTGTCAGCTACCTCCATACCAAATTTTATCCAAATTGGTCCAGCCGTTTGAGCGTGAAGAAGTAACAAACATATAAACACACACACACACTCACACACACAGTCACACACACACTCACAAACTTTCGCCTTTATAATATTAGTGTGATGATAGAATCACAGATAGAATAAACTTATGAGCACGTTTCCGTATGACTAAGTGTCCTTTTGTTTTTGTATTTATTTGCAAAGTTGGTTAGTTAGGGCTGATTTTTCCAACGCCAGATAACTTTATCGGAGGAATAATTTTGAATTTTTGGCAGTTTTTCCATACAAAAACTGTCAGATGTCAATTTTATTCCGCGAATAAAAATTATCATCGATTGAAAAATCAGCCCTAAGTCATTTAATGTAGTATCTAGAGTAAATAGTTGTGTTAAATATTGTAAAAGTTCCTTATCTTTCTAATAAAATAAAATATAAAATAAACAATGAAAATATAAAGACTTACTGTAACAAATTGAAACGAAAAAATTGTAACAGATAGTATCGCCATCATTTTAGGACCTATCAAATCACCCATCATCATGTTCAGACTACAGCAGTCCGTACTGCTGAATATGGGCACACAATTTAGCACTCATCCAGCTGCTACCAGCCACCCTGCAAAGATCGTCGATTGCCAATCCACCCAAAAACAATGAAAAAGCGATTTATAAAGTAAACCGATTTTAATGAGGGTTGTTGCCTTACGACGTACAGTCACGGGCACTAATATGTCAACACTTGACAACTTTATATTGCGATTTTTTCACGAAATAACGAATGCAACGTTGAAATACGACACTTTACCTAAACCTATGGGTTCGAAAATACTATGTTCCTCATAATTTAAAATGTCATTCAAAAATAAAGGAGAAACCGCCTTTCAATAAATCCAAGTGTATACATACTTATCGCATGCTTAATGGAACATTGACCCATTAGTATATAGGTCAGAATTTTTTTTTACTCAGAACTCATCAATATACAAGGATTCGGATAGTGACCGCCGAAGGGGACGGACGTGTCGGGTCCAGCCTTTGTTTATACTTGATGCAACGTGCGTACCACGTGGCTCTAACTGGCGTAACTCTCACTTTGAAACTCAAATGTGAAATTCGAAACGGTGTATCGCGTGTTGCTTGTGTGGGTGTGTTCCTGGTATACAAGCCAGAAGCCTAGGCCTCTTAACCTTGGTGACGTCGAGTGTCCATAGCGGGCCAATTTGGTGAGATCTTTCCGTATATTTCAGGGATCTCCATTAGAAGCTGTATCCGGCTGCGTTTTGTTTTCTTAATTTGGATTTGGATTTTTAAAGCCACGCGTGAATAGAATATAGAATACTCTTTATTAACAACATTGAATTTAACATCATTGTAAGCTATAAATAGGCTTTAGGGAAATGTTTTCATATTATATCTAGGAGCGAGGGATACTAAGACACTCTATTACTCTAGCCTAAAATACGGTATCGCTCTAGAATTCGCACTCCACGATTTTCTTCATTTAACATTGTACTAAATTACCATAACTGCCTTGAACAAGCAACTTATTTTATAGCCTGTAAGTCAAGTCTTGTACATAAAGGAGCTGTTTCTCTCGTTTACCCGTATCCCAATTCTGCGCCCACGACTGTATATCTGACACTATGTATGTCAATATGTCTGATCACAATCCATGTACCTAGATTCGAACATGTGCGCAAAATTGGACTCGAAGTTAAAAAAGGTTAAGTTAAGAAACAAAAATAGCAAGGCTCATAAATTTGAGGCGTCCCCTGTCAGCTTTATTGTTTCTCAAAAACAAACCCACGCACATGTTTGCTGAGAAGGTCTTGCGATACCATAAAAACAAAAGGCTTTCTCTTTAAAAATGGGCATAAGTTTGCGTATGACAAAATACGGCAATTGTCTAGTTCGAACTATAGCTATAGCCCATCAAATAAATAATGTAATGGGGTTGACTTTCGACCACGTGTCTGTCCGACCACGCTTCTTCATAATATCGCTCTTAAATAATATACAAGAATTTCTCCCTAACAGCAATCTCTCCCAGGAACAAAGGATAACAAATACACAATCACACTAGTGTATTCACCTACCGGCAAACCAGTACCCAGCAACATGCATATCCTCTACAAGGACCAGCACTATGATAACTGGGCCATAACCGACGATGAACATTACAACAGCAACCCGATTGATC
Organism: Mesoligia furuncula; assembly: GCA_916614155.1. Lineage (NCBI taxonomy): Eukaryota > Metazoa > Arthropoda > Insecta > Lepidoptera > Noctuidae > Mesoligia > Mesoligia furuncula. Next base: position 18,330,299 of record OU744801.1, read on the forward strand.
TAATGAAAATCAAACAACGTCAAAACAACACAATTAAGCCTTTACCAATTAACTAAGACGCGGAACTCTCAATTAGGGGCATTCATACAGCCTGCATACAAGAAACAGGTAAAAACTCAGGAGCTCTACAACCAACACAGAAAAACTGCAAATAGAAAAGACAAAAGCGAGATCATCATGCAGGATAACATGGTCAAAGGGCACTCAGAAATCCCAATTGGATCAAATTATCGCCACATGCAACAGAAAAACTCTTCGAACTTATTACAGGCGAATGGGCCGCTAGGGGCACATCCGACCATAAAATAATCTGGGGTCTGCTAACAAACAACAAACAAACCGATACAAGGATTTCAATTATAAACAGTGCCATTATGTCACCCTCAATAGTAAATTCACGAATACAAAATACCAAGACTGCATATCAAAAAACTAAAAGATATGTAGGTATCAACTCAACGGACAAAACATCGAAATACCCTGGAATACCATAACGGAAGTATTAAAAGCGGCTGCCCAGGAAACTGATTCTGCAGCCAGTTCTCTCCAGAGATCATCGATTAGGTCTTGCTAAACTACAAAAAGCTAAACTTCTACAGAATAGGCAACTAGATAATCCAAATAGTTACAACCTAGTAAAAGAATGTCAGGCAACTCTTCAAAAGGTTAAATATCAGGAAGAGCAAAAATCATGTAAGGCCTGCCTCAATGAATGGGGGAAAACCACCCTGCAAAATGCAGATGCTATACTTTTTTACAATGGAAACAAACTTCAAACAAAACGTCGAAAAAGATCTACTTAGATACCGATGACCAAATGGGAGCAAATATTTAAAAAATCCGAGGGCCATCTTATACCAACAATTAATACAAACAATCCGATAACCATAGTACAGTGTGATGGACCCATCGCGGATGACGTGATGGAAATCATTAATAAAATGCGAAACGGGTCAGCTCCCGGAACAGACCAAGTGGTAATCGAGCTCTACAAAACAATTCCAGAAATATTACAAGAAGCCGTCACCAAACACATGAACAAAGCTTGGACACAGAACGAAGCACACGACACGTGGCTGGAGACCGTACAAGTACTAATTCCAAAAAAAAAAAAACAATAACCCTAAAGATGCGAATGAATATCGCCACATACATATCGGTTTGCAACACGAGTCAGAATTTACGCATCCTACGCACTTAAAAAAATAGACGAGATAATAACGGAATTGGACAAATACCAACCGACCTTTTTAAACAATAGATCAACAGACGACCATATATTTACGCTTAAAAGGGTCTTAGACGAAGAACGGCGTGCAGGTAAAAGAATTTATGTACTCGCCCTCGAACCAACCAATCGCTAACCAATAGGACCATCAAGCATGATACATGGCCTAAAAGTATCGGCACTTACTAAAATTAACAGGTCAAGACTCAGAAGATATGAGCGAGTTATCATTAGAAACTTGATTAACCACTCTAGGAATAAAACAAGACAAAAGAAAATGCATGAAATCTTAGACGGAAAAACAGTAACCAAACGCATCAAGAACCACAGGATGTGCTACCTCGCAAATGCCTACGGGCGCCGCAACCACACCTACTGCATGCAGCAATGCAGTACAAGGCCAAATCCAAGAAGGCCGACCTATTTACACATGGAACGACAATCTAAAACAAGACATGAGGTACTTACTTCGACAAGGGAATCAATTTTTGGACGGATACAGCTGGGAAAAGGCTAGGCTGATGGCAAAGATGATGATGATGCCAGCTGAAGATAGAAGTAAGATCAAGATCGCTGCTAGTGAAACTTACAAAAACCGGAAACGGATAGTAGCGAAACTTCCGACGAAGACATCGAAAACAGCAGCATGTGACACAACAAAACAAGCAATTACATACAAAAGAACCGAGAAAGCAGTAGAAGCCCGCCAAAAGACGCACCGACGAAGCTCGACCTGAACCAACCTGGCGGCAAGGTCGATAAAAGATGCCCATCCATAGATAACAATTACCCATCTCTCCACTAGTCCAATGCTTACTCTAGGATGCATATCCGGTAGGCTCTTAAATCCTTACCTATCCTACGGGCACGTCTTCCCTACCATTACCGCGCCCCCCGGTCTATTCCTTGATATGCAATGGTCGCTGTAGCACCATGAACATGAGGCTACAGGAGCTAGTGCGAATCTTGGGGTTCATTCGATTAATCGAGTCTGGTTTAACCACGCTGGGATCGGTGCAATTCATTCATTCATTCATTCATTCATTACTCAGAACTCATCAATATACAAAATACAAGCATTCATGATTAATTAATAATCAAATAATATCAGTTTTAAATGTATGCGTCAACAAGTAGGATAAGTCTTCACTGCAAGATCTTTTTTTGCGATTTCGCAAAAAGCGTCATTTTTGAGTTAAGTCAGTATTCCATTAAGCATGCGTTATGCTCGTGACTGTACACCATACGATATAATCACACTGATGACAGTTGCAATTCAATATAATGATATTTATTTACGGATAACAAAAAGGAGTGAATTTTTTATAGATTAATCAGCCCATATTCCATATCTGAAAAATAAATCACTGGTCATCAATACTTGAACAATTTCCAGATTGAAATGGCCAACACTCGGACAGTGTGGTGTATTCCGACTCCATACTCTCTCGGAAGACCTATGTCCCAGCATGAATATTAGTCTGGCTATGATGATGCCACCATAAAAAATACAACAACAGAAATAAATAAAATAAAAATATATAAATACTATGGAAAAATTGCAAAATTCTGTGTTTTTACACAGAATTTTGCAATTTTTCCATAGTATGTCGGTATTAGTCTGTGTGGTGCCGGATTTAAAGAATACCACCACCCCTTACTTCCCGTGGGTGTCGTAAAAGGCGACTAAGAATCGTACCGGAGAATGGGCAGCAGCGTTCTCTATGTATTCCACCACCATACCATACTGCGATCGCCAACCCGCCTGCCAAGCGTGGCGATTATGGCAAACCCTCCCAAAATTGGGGGAGGCCTGTGTCCAGCAGTGGACGTCGACGATGACGACGATGTCGGTATTTATCTTTCTTCTCAAGACTGATAGAATAAAAGACAGAAAAATTGGTTTATCGCCTCATCCTTTTGACAGACTCGTCAAAAAATCAAAAACGTGCCCTCGGTGTCAAAGTCTGTCAATTAGTCGAACCGTGGCGTGCTGGGCACATTATGGTTTGCCATCTATACATGACTGTGGCGGTCAAAAGATTAAAAACACGTGCATATAAAAAAATGATAATTTAGCTCCAAAACAGAACAAATCTATAACCAATCTATACTGGATTGTATGATCCCAATGGGATACTTTCCGTGGATTTTATTCCACCAATTAGTTCTATCCTTTGCAGCTATGTTGACATACCTAACATGTTTTTTTTCTGTAATAAATTGCAAATGTCATATAAGACCATAATGATTCACGCAGACAAGAACATAGACAGTGGGTTATATAATATCTGCGTTGTAATAAGATTTTTGTATGTGCTGTCGACACAATAACGGAAAGATTCTAATAAAACACTCAGGATTATTATTCAACAAATATTTATTTACCATAATCATTTTATTTCTAAAGATTTATGGAAATATTGTATCAATGCCTTGTCTTCTTTTTGGCATCCTTCATTTTCTGCGTGATCTTTACGAAGGTTTTCCACCTAAAGACTTCTTCGTTGGTAGTCGTGAAGATGCCCTGGACATCGGCCCTGGTTCTCACGATCATCGACGAGTATGTGAACGGTATGTTGTAAGGAAAGTTCTCCAGATGTATTGTTAGATTCTTGAAGTGATATTGGCCCTGAAAAGTAAAGATTTAGTTATTATTTATGAACACACAGTAAAATACATAGGGATATGACATAATTATAATATATTTTTTTCTGCATTTATTTACAGACGCCAGCACATCAAGCTACCCGAAACTGTTAAATTTTCCTAATCAACTTTGAACCTTGTTGTTGTTGATAAAGTTAAAAAATCTATTAAATAAATTTGACAGATTGTAGTAGCTTGATGTGCTGGCGTCTGTACTTGGCACAGGTTCATCACCACTGCTCTCAAAACAGTGAAGGAAAACGTCGTGAGGAAACCGGCATGTCCTAGAACCAAAAATTCGAAGACATGTGACATCTACCAACCAGCACTGGGCCCATGTGGTGGATAATAACCCACTCCCTCCCGAAGAGAGAAGACCTGTGCCTCAGTAGTGAGAATATTATAGGCAGGTTATGAAAGGGTTACAGGACATACTCACAGGAGGAAACGGACATGACCAATTTCCGGGAAGCTGTTTAGCGAACATTGTGCCAATAAACGGCTCCTTGTATAGAAAATCACATAGCTTGTACGCTCCCATGACACCTGTTGGTATGTAATGACCGCCCAGGAACTCAAATAGCTCCATCTTTACCTGAAAAAAGGAAAAAATACTGCATTAAAACAGTTAGACTCAAAACAACATTTAAGGGCCATAGATATACGTACAGTGGGCTGCATCAATTGTGTACCCCAGTTGTATGAAAAGTTTAATACAACTGGGGTACCCAATTGATGCAGCCCACCATACATACATTCTGTTATACTGCGTGTACCAGAAAGATGTGGTCACGGACCAACATCGCAATTCTGAAGTCCGCGTGGAACTAGTTGGCCGCGCCTTAGGTATGTGAGCGGTGGGATGGAGGGGCGGGAACGCTTTGTCATTACTCAGTACGTGCGTTGCGAACAATAGGCAACCCCGCCGCCCTCACCCCCGTCCCCACCTAAGGGGCGGCCAACTAGTTCCGCGCGGACTATAATCATTGGCGCCAATTCCCTTGTTCACAAACTAAACTAAATTCAAGTTCAGTGCATCTTTTTCTTTCTATTTCATTAAGAAAAGGACAAAAGATAAATATTAGTTTAGTCCTGTCATATTAAGACACACCATAGCAAGTTTAGACGTGATTAAAAACACTGTACTGTTTTTACCACGGATGTTGATTTTACAATGAAATCTCGCACAAAGGTAAACAATACAATTTCTTGGTCCGTATTACAATATCGAATGATGCTTCACAAACCAGTTATTGACATATTGGGCAACCATAAAAATTTATTCGCGAAGGTATGAGCTTAAGTACCTACACCTTATTTTCAGCGAGAGACGTCATTTGCACTCACTCTTTTTACCTAGCAAAAGTCTGAGTCATTTATCACAGTTAGCGCTATTTTAGGTAGGTACAAAAGAAAGATTTATGAGTAAAGATACCGTTTCTACAAGTAGCAGTTTGTTTTTCTTGGTCGGTGTTTCAAGTTACCTACTTACAATATAATACAACATTATATTTAGTATATGCGAAACCCAAAACACGTGTCTAGAATTTTTATGTAAAGAATCTATGTACAAAATTTCAAAACTGTATCATGATTAATCACAAAGTTATAAGCTTCTTAAGTTTCCTGTTTGTCTGTTCAAAAACATGCTCACCCGCGCCGCGCCTTCTTGCGCTCATTGATAATAGTACCTAGGTACCTAACCGCGCGGAGATTGGATAACCTTCTTAGTGTCGCTCGGTGTCCAACTTTTAACCTTTGTTAAATATTTTTGGGACAAAATATAACATGGGGTAAAAATTATTGGAATCGATTCAGTTACTTATTCTGAACAAACTATATTCGGGTTTCGCATATACTAAAAATAACGTTGTATAAGTAGGGCTCATCGCAAAGTAATAACAGGCGCACGGGTCGATCGATCAGGTTAATCTACACTTGCCGCCGTCGGTCCGAGGATGGGTTACCATCTTTACGTACTTGGACCCCTCCGTGCCTCGGACAGCACGTTAAGCCGTTGTCCCAGCATGTCATTCGCGGATCTTTGACAGTCATTACGGGTCATCAGAAACCCGATACTCTAGTCTTTTCAAGAAGTATAAGTACCCAGTAACTGGGTCGTGGAGGTCAAATAGGCAGTCGGTCCACGTGTAGATACCCCAACATACTTTTCCATTCATCTTTGTCTGCTGGCTTTTCCAGCCAATCAGTTAAGAACGAGTCTAGGGGGGCTAAGAAAGCCACTTTGGTAGAATCATAAAAGGATAACATTATGAATCATAATGGACATTTAACAGTTAAGTTAATAGTATCAAATCCCATTGGTGAAGGATTTTTCAGTTATTTTTTTTTGTCGGTGCTAAAATACCAATCAATCCAATCCAAATCCAATCCCAATCTCTTTGATTATACCTACGTAGTGCAGCGCAAAAAAGAAAAACACGGACTGTCTTCGCCATATTATACATATTGATATCCTCTTATGATTCTGCCAAAGTGGCCTTTTTAGGCCCCCTGGTCGTCCCACCAACGTTTCTTAGGCCAGCCTCAATGACGACACTCGTCCTCAGGCAGCTGCCGTGCGACGATTACCACATTAATATACAGGTTACTGGTAAAACATTAACAACCTCTCAGGACTGTATTAATTATTATTAAGAGCGTTTACGCCGAACGGCATTTTATACAAGCTTTCAAGCCCTTATTTTTCGAAATGAATGAACCGATTTTAATGAAACTTCATATACATAAGCAGGATACAAAGGTCTAAAAAGTTAGTAGAACACATTTTCGAAAAATAGTGTTACAGCCAAATTAGACCGATTTTAAATTTTCCATAGAAACAGAGATTTCCAGTTATCTTTTTTTAAATAAGACATTTTGAAAATGTTTTCTACTAACTTTTTAGACCTTTGTATCCTGCTTATGCGTATGAAGTTTTATTAAAATCGGTTCATTCATTTCGAAAAATAAGGGCTTGAAAATTTGTATGAAATGCTGTACGGCGTAAACGCTCTTAACAACAATTTTTGTTCTATGACTTGTATTAATTCATCAGACTTTCATACAAAAATAAAAATATTTCAATTCAACGAATTAAAATATGCGATTTTCTGTTCCGAACACTGCGCTAAGCAAAAGAAAGCGCTACTTAGGTAAACAAACTGCCATGACTAGGTCAAATTTTCCCAGTCAACCTTGAACCTAATACTTTAGCGATAAAGTTGAAAATCTATTATAGCAAGACAGATTGTAGTTGCTTGATGTGCTGGCGTACCAGTGGCGAAGGTTCCATACAACTCGATTCCTACCGGCTTCCCTTTGAAAAATGGCACAGTCAGTATTCTATAGACAAATAATATAATCATATTAAAGATATCTACTCCGGCTTACCTCTTACAAAAATTGACCCTTCGTTACTGGTGTCTAGTACAAAATTCAGTAGAGGGGAGCGGTGTGAGATAGAACTACGAAATCTTAAGGTTTGCTTTTGGTAAATCTTTTAATGTGTGTAATGTTTTCTAAAAAGTCATTGAACAAAAGATGTTGTTTATGATGTTAATATTCCAGTCCTGCAAGATTGTTAGTGGGGTCCATATTGGCTCACCTAAAGTTCTTTACCCGAAATTGTTCTTCCTAATGATTTGTAATCCGAATGATCAGTCTTCCTAAAATTTTTCATCCTAAAGTTTTCATTCATACTATTTGTAGTGCTACCGGCGATGTTCATAACACTCATGTTTCCGAAAATTGTAATTAATAATATCATTAATGTAAATATATTTAAACTCCTACTGTTTTTTATCATAACGCTTTTATCCCTAAACAAAATTACCATAATATTAGAAAATGATAATTATAGTTTTAATTTGAGGGTATGATTATTATTTGGAGGTATGCTTTACATAACGTACTGAGTTGTGTCTATGGAACCACTGTACTTCCACACCCGGCGCTTTTTGATAGTAGCTATTTTTTTTTTGGATAGAATAGACTCTTTTTAGTGTAAATACGAAAACCGCAAAGTTCGCAAAATCATAGTGGCCGAGGAAAGAAGTCCCAAAGTTTTTTTTTTATCTACAAAAATATGTGGTTAGGTTAGGCTCGTTCGCTCGCTTTGCTCGCTCACTCGAGCCCCCGTCATCCCCTTCGAACCTAACCTGTCCGAGTCGGGGTGCCCCAAGTCCCGAGCTCGCTTCGCTCGCTCTTGCATCCTAAGTTGTCATTACAAATGTGTTACTTTTGTATATTATGTTGGTTACCGCTATAAATAAAATCTAAACGCAAAAAAAAAACTTTAAAAAGAAATCTAAACAAAAAAGATATGACTTTGAATAATAGTGTAAAAAATGGTTATGTTGAGAAAATATAGGAAAACAAATAAAAGTATAATAGATGTTTATTGTTACTGACATTATGAACTTGAATGCTTCGGAATTATGAACATTAGAGACAGAGTAGTTAGGAATTGTGATTGTTAGGATGAAACATTTTAGGAAGAACATTTTCGGATTTCCAATTATCGGAGTTGAAAATTTAGGTGAACTTTGGCGCACCCTTGTTAGTGTTTTACCAGGTTCCCTATCTATTTGCATACAATTTTAAGACCTAATATAACTTAGCATAATTTTGTTTGGCATAATTATAATTTCGCATAATATAATTACGCATAACAGCTTACGCATCATTTTTTAAGCATAATTTCTCTAACCATAATAATGATTAAGCATAATATTCTAACGCATAAATTTATTAAGCATAAAGTTCTAAAGCATAACTTTTTTAAGCATAATATCCTAAAGCATAAATTTGCCCGAAGAGGATATACCAACTTATTTCGACGATTGGAAAAAAGCCATATCTCCTGAATCAGGTAATATAATAACATATTAATATAATATAACGTGTTGAACAATTTCGTGGGTTTTTTTTTCGCTGTAGGAAGCATGAAGCAAGCAAGCATACAGCATGCAAGCAAGCATGCAAGCAAGCATGCAGCAAACAAGCAAGCATATATACGTGGAGTCGGTTTTGCAGCAATTCGGTTCTGTCACTAACTTTTGTTGCACAGCATATTCAATTTAATTAATTGTATGCCTAAATATTATTATGCTAATAGTCATTAGGCCTACTAACGTTATGCGAATCAAATTTATGCCAAAACAAATTAGTATTTAAGATGATTATGCCAACATAAAATGTATTCCTAAAAAAATTATGCCGAAGTATTATTATGCCAAAACAAATTGTGCCAAAATCGTTATGCCTAAGTATATTAGGACAAAGAACATTATGCGAAAAGAAGGGATCCCGTTTTACCAATAACCCTGTATAGTATATGTTAGGGTTGCTTTTTCCAACGCCAGATAATTTTATCCGAGGAATAATTATTTTTAATTGTTGACAGTTCTTCCATATAAAATCTGTCAGACGTCAATTTTATTCCACAAATAAAAATATCTGTTGATTGAAAAATAAGCCATAAATCAATTTAAAAAAGTAAACATACCGTTAGGTTATTGCCGACTCCAATGTTCGAATCTACCTCCAAATTGACATAATGAGGACTATTACGACTGAGCTTCCTAAATGTTATTGACAAGTTCTTCATATATTTGTGGTTGAAATATTCGATCTCATGCCACTCGGGGACTATCTCCATAGCCTGAAAATTACGTTTTCCATTAAATTCAAATTACGTACAGACCGGTGGATTGAAGAAGATTTTGCTGTTAATTTGAAATACTTCGTTTCAGCCGATAGACATCCACTGCTGGACATAGGCCTCCCCCAATTTTGGGAGGGTTTGCCATAATCGCCACGCTTGGCAGGCGGGTTGGCAATCGCAGTATGGTATGATGGTGGAATACATAGAGAACGCTGCTGACATAGAGAACGCTGCTGAAATACTAACATGTTATATTAAAGGAAAAAATCCTAAAAATGTTATTTTATTTTCTATATTGAAAAAGGCACTGACGCTCCACCAATGAGTTTATGGAAAAATAACTTTAAATCCTAAATAATAAAGTTCAGTTTACGCTACAACTTCAAATATTTATTAACTTTTTCAATAGTACTAAGTAGTCACTCTGAAATCAACTTAATTGACATTAAAATAAAGTTTAACTTGGAATAATATTAATTTGAAATAAGTTTGAATAGATTTTAGTAGCACACATTATCATAATATCACTCCTGTAATTCCCGAAGGGTTAGGCAAAGGTGTAACTATAGTAAACCCACATTTCATCAGTTATGTTTAAGTCCGATGTAATAGGGAGCAAGCCTGTTGCTATCAATTGGGCATAAATCCAGACTCTGGGCTGCTTCTGAGAAAACTTTGCCCGATCTAACAATGGAACACAGGACCCATGGGCTCAACAGTAGCGCTTGCGGCCACTAGACCAAAGAGGTACTCACACACATAGATCCATCTAGTAGCCCAAAAGATTAATAAATAAAATTGAAAGAAACATTCGTGTTGATATGGATGACGTTCACGTTTTAAGTCAAATAGAAACTCACAATACAACACATTATTAGCTACAATATACTATAATAAAATAAAACATATACTTATAATTATTTCACTAGACTAGTCTGGCAAGATAATCATAGTTATATTCATAGTTTGTCTGTGTGGTGCCGGACTTAAAGAATACCACCACCCCTTACTTCCCGTGGGTGTCGTAAAAGGCGACTAAGGATCGTACCGGAGAATGGGCAGCAGCGTTCTCTATGTATTCCACCACCATACCATACTGCGATCGCCAACCCGCCTGCCAAGCGTGGCGATTATGGCAAACCCTCCCAAAATTGGGGGAGGCCTGTGTCCAGCAGTGGACGTCTATCGGCTGAAACGAACGAACGAACGATATTCATAGTAAGACAGTTATGAATCGCTTTCTTAGAGCTATATTACGGTATATAGTTATATCCCTAGGGATATAACTACCGACTTTAACCGTCTTATCGCGACATAATTATATATCTGACAAAATGTGGGTACATTTCTGCGTAATCTTTTGGGAAATACAGGCGTTATATTTATGTGTGAAATAACTATTTTTAATTACCGCAATTAATCCCAGGGCGTACAGCAAAGTTGGTAATTTCATTGTAACTGACCCTTTTACTAGTAGTTGGAATGTTTTTAATATTATTATGATCTATACCTACGATCTATGATTGATGTCATTAAAATAAGGTTAGTTTAGATATTAGCAAATAAAATGCGTTATTGTGCGTGTGACTTAGGTACCTATATAAAAAAAAATATTATTATGGAACCATAAAAAGAACTTTTTTTTAAAGAAGCTAAAGACACTATTGGAAAAACTGAAAAAGTTAGGTACCTGTCAGCCTGTCTTTTACAGATTCTAGTGAAAAGCTTATTCTATGTTTTGAAAACTTCGGTTTTTTTACAACAACCTCCATTTCAATTTTTGAAAAAATTAGTGAGTTTGATGAAGAAAAATTACACAAACGAAAACTGTAGAAGTACCGTACTTATTATCGACATTTTGCTATACAATAAAAATAATACCTGTAGTTTTTAGCAAACAAAACCGAGTTAACCCAATAGTTAAAAGTCATTGCCATTCCGTTTAATTTCAACGAAAATATACGCACTTCATTACTTTATAATAACTTTGTTATGTTCAGGCTTCCTGTTTACAACAATAGTTTTATGAAAACTCAATTGAACTTTTTTTTTATTGTATTATAAGTAATCAGTGGAAATTGTTGGTATATGGGATTTTGAATACCTTCATATTATGGGAAATGCTACATAGGGGGATTTCCAGTAGAGTTCTCAAATCGTAATCATCATTTCAGCCAAAAAACCGGGCAAGAGCGAGTCGGACTCGCGCACCGAGGGTTCCGTAACATCCGGGTTTATGCATAAGGTTTATGTTTATGAAATTAAATGGCTTTTTTATTTTTGAGTTGATTGAATGAATGGTAAATTGCGGTTTACGATTTATGACGTATTAAAAAAACTACTTACTAGATCTCGTTCAAACCAATTTTCAGTGGAAGTTTACATGGTAGTGTACATTATATATTTTTTTTAGTTTTATCATTCTCTTATTTTAGAAGTTACAGGGGGGGACACACATTTTACCACTTTGGAAGTGTCTCTCGCGCAAACTATTCAGTTTAAAAAAAAATGATATTAGAAACCTCAATATCGTTTTTGAAGACCTACCCATAGATACCCCACACGTATGGGTTTGATGAAAAAAAAAATGAGTTTCGGTTCTAAGTATGGGGAACCCTAAAATTTATTGTTTTTTTTTTCTATATATGTGTGAAAATCTTAATGCGGTTCATAGAAAACATCTACTTACCAAGTTTCAACAGTATAGTTCTTATAGTTTCGGAGAAAAGTGGCTGTGACATACGGACGAACAGACAGACGGACGGACAGACATACAGACAGACAGACAGACGAATCTATAAAGGTTCCTTTTTTTGCCATTTGGCTACGGAACCCTAATAAAGGACATCATTCATTTCTCATAAGACAGCAGCACTTTTTTTTTCTGCGTGACTTTTCCTCTTGACCATTTTTTATTATTACAACTAAAATCTACCGTCAATTCCCCCGCTGCTATTTGAGATTGAAAATGGTATAAATCATATTTTAATAACAAGTTTATAGTTCAAACACAAAACACAAAGAGAGTACCTACAGAAGTCAATCTACATACAAAGTGCGCTCGAGCAAGACACACATAGACACTGCTCACGGACATGATATCTCGGACCGGTTGGGACTAGTGCGAGCGCGAGTGCCATCCGCTTGAGACATGTCTGTGAAGTGCAAAAATGGAGCCACAAAAAAATGGCTATCTAAGCTCGATTTATATAATAGTTTCCTATGAAAATTTCAAATTCATAGACACACATCAGTGTAACTACATCTATCACTATGAGTTTGCTTTAGGCTCTCTAAGTATGCATCTAGCGTCGTTTATCTTCAAACAAATAAGCTGCGTTAACGCGACGCTAAAGTTGTGTCAACGCGAAGTTAGTTTCCATACATTCATGTCAATAGAAGAAGACGTAGCGTTGGAAGGCCTCCCACAAGATGGACCGGTGACCTGGTGAAGGCCGCAGGAATCCGCTGGATGTGAGAAAATCAAAGCCGATCGAAGTGGCGATGCACAGTGTTTTTATTGCCCCAAAAAGTGACATCAGTTTTTTGTTGAATATTTCTACTCAATTGTTTACTAAAAATGCACGAGTACACACTCGCAGGTTCCAATTTCCTCCTTCTGCGAAGCAGTCATGCTAGCGAAGGAGGTGGCGGAACGGCTCAGGGAGAGAGCCTCCCGTCCCAGCCGCCGCGGGAGACGCTCCGGGCGTCGGGAGCCGCGTGACGACTCCCGGCCACCGTAGGCGCGGGCCTGCGGGCGGAGAGTAATGGGTAGCTCACCGCCCGACCAGGCCCGTGCCGGACGGCGCGTACGTGTTCCACGCGCGCCTCAAAGAGATGTCAGCATCGAGGAGGGGCCCCTTAGGGCCGAAGCCTGCCGGGTCAGCGGGATTGTCCGAAAGGGTTACCGCTGGCCCGGAACATAAAGGGCTAAGGAAGGAACACGGGTGGGTTTTAGTCAGTAAGAGTCTGACACTCCCTTCCGCTCCACCCAGAGCGGGGGGAGTCATTTGATGATTTCCCATCCACAAAAAAAAAAAAAAAAAAAAGTTCCAATTTTGTATACTCTTTTTTTTTTTAAATCTTAAAGTTTTCGTTACCTTGAAGGTCACGAAAACTTTAAGATTTTTAAAAAATAGAGTGCTGCGAGTGTGTACTCGTGCATTTTAGTGAACTACCTATTGAGTATAAATTTTTAATAAAAAGCTGATGTCAATTTTTTGAGGCAATAAAAATACTGTGCGATGCTTGGGTTATGTTCAGTAGTGGACGTCTTTTGGCTGAAATGATGATGTGCGTACTATGGCACTGTAGCGCAGAGTCTACACGTCGTCAACCAACGCCAGATCTATGCAAACCCATCGTCAATTATCCATTTTTTTGTCAGTACCGACGCAGTTTTCATTACCGTGACCTCAGTTCTCAAGTCAACATAAATCAATGTGTAATAAAATACGGCCAGTCCTTTTAAACTAAGCTCGGTCAGTGGTTCATTCGAACACAGGCCGTGCGTATTTCTTTCACAGCTCTCGCCTTTCATAATAACTCATGCGTTAACGCCAGGGGGAAATATAAAAATGGAACGGTGCTAGAAAAAAAATTCTAGATTATCTTTATGTATTTTGTTTTGTTGCTGGTGAGGATTTATTTTTATGTGTATTTTGGCGTGAGGCCATGAGGTAAATTTATTCGGAAACTAGCTTCCGCCCGCGACTCCGTCCGCGCGGATGTCAGTCTTCGCGTGGATGGTTTATTTCTCCATTTTGAGTAACTCTGACAATGACACCTTATAAATATCTATTGGACCCAAATACGGCTAAGCCTATAATAATTAAGGAGATCTTACGGCGCTGAATCCACTGCGGGTAATGCAACGTGTGTTCGCGGTTCTACAGAACAACGTCTATGAATAAAACTGAAAAATAAGATTTTTTTTTTCTACGTATTTTTCCAGGATAAAAAGTATCCCATTTTATGCCCAGGATAATAAGGTATAATTATACCAAGTTTCATCGAAATCGAACCGTTAGTTTTCACGTGATGCCTGCATATACAGACAGACAGACAGACAGACAGACAGACAAAATTTTTTTAAATCACATATTTGGGTTTGGTATCGATCCAGCAACACCCCCCGCTATTTATTTTTTCAATATTTTCAATGTACAGAATTGACCCTTCTACAGATTTATTATATGTATAGATTCTGAAGTTGTCTTGAAGATTTCTGTCGATTTTCGATACGGTGTGTTTACCATAATCAGGCTATAATGTTCCCACTGCTGGGACCCAGGCCTCCTCTCGGTGAGAGGGAGTGGGCCGTAATCCACCACGTGTGTGTTTACTAGAACATTTTAATTAGGCGTTATTAAAATAATAGAAATCCTAGCAGATAATTTCGTTTTAATTTGTTTAATAAATTGATCGTCGACCTTCATTTTAATTTCTAGTACAATATTTTTATACAATAAACACCAAATGTAGTTCAAAATTCAAGCTTCAACCAAATGACCGATAATAATTATCAGTACCTTTTCACGATAACTGTAACAGGTATTGTTGGAACGTTAATCATATTTTGGAATTGCTTTGTGCTCTACCCGTTAAAGGAAGCCTTCTATTAAGCTATTAAAATTGCGGCTTCCTTCGAGTCGGTTGCGGATTCGAGCAACGGCCATTGTACTTGTAATAATATCTTGGGATCAGTAATTTTGCCGTTAATTTGAAAAGGAAAACAAATTCAAAATATTGGATTAAGGAAAGCAATTATTCCATCGCTTTATGTTTCTATCTGAACGTTCTTTTAGCAGTTCGTAATGATGAATACCTATATACCTACTACCTACCTACCTAATAAATTAAAGTTATTTTTCACTTTGTAGTGTTTTTTTTATTGGTAGTCGATTGTTTTTTTTTGGTCGGCCGTTGAGATTCAAAGAGTTAGCACCGTATTTGTTTTGTCTCCGAAAAATTTAAAAAATAGAGGTAAAACGTTGCTTAATTCATCAGTGCTGTATATCAATGTAAAGCTTGTGAAACGGACTAAAGAGTGATATATATAATACATCTGGACTACATCGGTACCGTGAGTAATTAGTAAAAAACTTTTAGAAAAAATTTGCAACGACTTGCGTCCCTGACCTAGGGCAACCCGCAAATCGGCCGCTTCTACGCACACATGCTCAACGCTTACACGTACACCAGGCGCTTGTTTGAACATCTTGAGCTTACGCTACGCGTTTATAGCAGACTTAGCTCATGCCACGATTCGTGAGTAAAATAACAACAATATAAAGAAGAAAGATATCGTTAGTGGTTAACGTTAGTAGTTAAATAATGGATTCTTGCAACAAAAACATCACGCAGAGGCATAGACAGCCTAAAGTTGTTAGCAGTCATAGCAGCTATGTTGATAATTCCTTATCCACGTCGTCCAGCATATACCTTTCAGATACCACACGTAGTTTGCCAGATCTATCGAAAGTATTGCTTAACCATGAAGTGGAAGAGTTGAGAACTGAAATAATGAAACTAAAAATGGAGTTAGAAAGAACTCAGAACGAGGTAGATAATTTAAACTCCGAAAACACTTCGCTTCAACAAATAATTACTTCTCAACAAAACAAAATAGATAAGTATAAATTGATATGTACAGATTCTTGCAGGAGTATTAATAACAGTACAGTAACCTCAAAAAAACGCAAATCTACGAAGTCGAAACGTAATTCATATTTGAATGAAAGTTATAGCGAATTAAATATCAACCTTGAGAACACTGTCGAGACTCCGATTAGTCTCGTGCAACAGAATGAGAGGACTTCTGCGACAAACATGAAGCTAAATGATATAATTATCTCAAATAATACTCCTTCAGAAAACATGAATCAGGGAATAACAAATGAAGTAAATAGTATTCCCCTGGTAGTATCAAGCACAGACAAAATCGTCGATAAAACCAATGCCTACAGAAATAGGATTCTAATATTCTCTGACGAACATACACATATGAGAAACACACTACAAAATCTGATCGGATCAAACTTCATCGTGACATCTTTTAACAAACCTGGTGCAACAACGGATAAACTACTCGAATCGTCACAAGAACTGTGTAAAGACTTTAATAAATTTGATTATGTCGTAATTATGTGTGGCAATAATGATAAGGACCCATTGAGAATGCAATCGATTCTATATTTTTACTTGGATAAACTTGCTTATACGAATGTGTTACTTTGTAATCCAAAAAGAGGTCAGTTTTTAAGTGAGCTTAAACTATGTAAAACATTCCATCACATCTGTTCCCAGTTTAGTCACAGTGTATTTGTTAACATCAACTATAAAGTTCCTTATGCCTCATTCATTTTGGTACTATGCAAGTTTGTGTTGAGAGAGATATTGCATCTTAACTATAAATATAATTATAAACAGTATTGTGAGTCATATAGTAAAGATAGTAACCAAAAGAATGCAGTGTCGATGTCCACACAGACAGATATATTATTACAACCAGATTTAATATCAGTAGAAACTCAAACGGAAAATAGTTTTTTTCGAGAAGGAATATAATTTTACTATACTACACAGCAATATACAAGGTTTAAGGTCAAAAAGAAATGATTTGGAATTGCTAGTTGAGTCAAAAGACATCGACGTTCTTTGTCTGAGTGAAACTTTTTTTCGTGATCAGAGGGCAGAAACACTACAGTTGCCAAATTATAAAATGGGTTCGTATTTTTCCCGGCAAAACAAATCTCGAGGTGGTGTGTGTATTTATGTAAAAAACTCAATTAACTACAAAAAAATTGAATGGTTATCTGAACTATCGGTTGAAATTCATTTTGAATGCTGTGGCATAATAATTCCAGAAACAAATTGGTATATATTGTGTATGTATATAACACCTAATAGCAATTTTAATCTGTTTATCGAAAAGCTTGAGTTACTATTGTTCAAACTAACCATCAGATCGAGATCCATAAACAAAAAAATATTTATCCTAGGTGACTTTAATATAAACACACTTGCCTGTACCAGTAAAACTACTTTATTCAAAAACACTATAAAAAAATTCAATTTACGCCTGACCCTAAACCGACCAACCCGATTAACATCACATTCTGCAACGTGCATAGATAACATCATTACAAATCATTATAAATCCAAAGCTGAAATATGGGATCTGGGATTGTCGGACCATACATGTCAAGTAATAAAGATACCGTGTAATTTAAGTTTCAGGGAAAAATATTGGTTCAAAATGCGGCGTAATATAAGTTATTACATCGACATATTTTTAAAATACATTTCTCAAATAAAATTTCAAGATGTGTATCACCATTTGGATGCAAACAGAGCTTACGAAGAATTTATTAGCTTATTTAAATTGATATTCGACATTTGTGTTCCAGTTGGAAAAGTTAAAATGCACTATAAAAAAGATACATCGTGGAAAACCAAAGGCATCGTAATTTCTAGTAAAAATAAACGAAAAATGTACCTACAAACAAAAAACAGTACGTCTCAAGAACATAAAATAAAATATGTTCGCTGTTGTAAAATCTTAAAACGTGTGGTAAAACAATCAAGAAAAAATTCAAATGCAAAATTCATCTCATGCAGTACCAATAAAACTAAGGCGACATGGGCATTAATAAAACGTCAAACCCAAACTACAAATGTTCTTCAACCGACAATAGACTACATCCTGCACAATAACAATGTAATAAAATCTCCTGTAAAATTAGCTAGTATTTTTAACAATTTCTACATTAACCAAAATCTCAATACTACGACAGCGGATAATAACAATTACAAATCCCAATCCACTTCTAACTCAAGCAGTATTTTCTTCTACCCAGTAGACAGAAGCGAAATAATAAATATAGTTCTAAAATTAAAAAATAAAACTAGTTGCGGACACGATAATATACCCATTAGAGTTATCAAAGAAAGCATCCCATTTATTGTTGACCCACTGGTACATATTATAAATCTTATGTTAGAAACGGGCAAATTTCCCGATACCCTAAAGATAGCTCTCATAAAGCCATTATATAAGAAAGGATCACGGCACGACATTAATAATTATAGACCAATTGCACTGTTGCCAAATTTTTCGAAGATCTTTGAAAAGGTAATCTATGCTAGAATCACAAAGTTTTTAAATGTAAATAATATTTTAAATGTCAACCAATTTGGATTCCAAAAGAATAAAACTACATCATTGGCAATATATAAATTATTCAATTCCATTTGGGATAAAATAAATAATAAAAAACAATGTGCTGCTCTTTTCATTGATATGTCAAAAGCATTTGACTGTGTAAAGTATGACATCTTGCTTGATAAATTAGAAGGAATAGGAATAAGAGGCATAGCACTTAAATTAATTGAGAATTATTTAAATAATAGAATGCAGGGCACTTTTATTGAGGTATATAATGAACGTACAAAAATGGTGGAGGTAGTGAAATCTAAATTCGAATCTGTAATTCTAGGCGTACCGCAAGGCAGTATACTGGGACCCCCCCTGTTCTTGTTGTATATTAACGAGCTTCCAAATATAATTAACCATCTTTGTGTAATGTATGCTGATGATGCAACCATATTTATTTCAAATGAATATTCCAATGATCTTATTTACGAAAGTGAAATAAATAAAACATTAATAACTGTAACTGATTGGTTGCAGTCAATAAATTTAAAAGTCAATGTTTCGAAAACCAAATTGATTCAATTTAGAAATTATAAAAGTAAACCTACGAAATTGAATATAAACATGTCTGATACAGTGATTGAAGAAGTAAAAGACACAAATTTCTTAGGAGTTACAATAGATCAACATTTAAATTGGAAGGCACATATTGAAAAGATTAATAAAAAAATATCAAGTGCTTGCTACGCATTGTCAGTTCTGGCAGAAACTACAAATCCAAGTGTTACTAGAAATGCTTATTTCGGAAATGTGTACCCGCTGTTAACTTATGGTGTCATATATTGGGGGAACTCGACAAATGTACAATCCACTTTTATTCTCCAGAAGAAGTGTCTTAAGACAATATATAACATGTATCGTACCGAATCGTTAAGAGATGTCTTCAGAACGGAGGGTTTCCTGACACTGACTGGTATTTATATACTCGAATTATGTTTATTTGTTAAAAATAATATGCAATATTTTAATTTTAAATCAAATTCTAAAAGAAACATTCGGAAACAATATAAATATGACATTAATTTACCAGTTATTAACAATATGATGTATTATAAAAGTACCTATGTTACTGCTATTCGTGTGTATAATCAGTTACCGCCAGCAATTAAAGAATTAAATGGAAACATGTTTAAAAATAAATTGAAAAAAATGTTAATTGATAAGGTATTTTATAATTTGAATGAGTTTTTTGATAAAAAAATAAATTTGTAAGTACCCACTATTGCATATCCGACTCGGATAGACTGTTGAAACAAAAAAATGTTATGTTTAAGAACTTTATGTACCTACACAGTTATGCAATAAATATATCTTTATCTTTATCTTTATCTTCGCTTCGAATCCAGCAGTAATTTTGTTTATTGTTATTGGCTCTGTTCTACTTACTCCCGTTTAGCAGATTTCACAATCTCCTACATCCTACAACATGTTACAGCGCTTTAAGCGCTTTAGGACTTACAAAAGTGTAGACTAATCGAATACTTTGCCAAGACTAAATTGAGCGGCTCCTTTGCCAAATTCTACGCTAAGGAGATTTAGGGCTTAAACATTTTCTCTTAGACATTACTCCAAATTATTCATGGGCTGCATTCACGCGGATAGCATCGCATCTAAATACATGTTCTAACACGGCAATTTCCACTTCAATTTGAATGTTTGGCGACAGGCCAGGTCAGGCTTAATAACTAGCTAAATAGTCCAGCGCTGTCAGCGGTGCCGATGCGGTTTAGCGGTCGCTATTGACAAGAGTATATATGAGAAATTTGTATGATTCGAAATTCTTTTTGTTGTGGTATTTTGTTGAACAGTACCGATACAATCAAGACTGCTTATAGCTTACACGTTATTAATTGCATACGTTTAATAATTCATGGCTAAAATGATGAAAATGTATATCTATAAAAAAGTCTAAATTAAAAAAATATAAATTCTTCAATTATTTAAATAATTTAATCCGGGCGGTTTATGTGTATATATGTCAATGCTAATATCCGAAGTGCGGCTACACCTAGTTTTAGCCGGCCGAAGTGCAGCTAAACCTACTTTTAGCCGGGTACAACTAAGTGTAGCCGGCCACATGCGGTTCGTGTATACTTCGGGAGGCCGCTTAGGATGCAAGAGCGAGCGAAGGGCACCCCGAGGTTAGGTTCGGTTAAAACTAGGTTTAGCCGCACTTCGGCCATTGGCCGTAACATATACACTTGCGAATCGTCCGCGTGTAATTTCTTGATCCCCGACCCACCGCTCCTTAGGGTCCAAGCGTGATGTTAAGTAGTATATAGCCTTCCTCAAGAACTGGGCTATCAAATGCAAAAAGATTTTCTAATCCGACCGGTATTTCCAGAGATTAGCGTGTTCAAACAAAGAAACAAACAAACTCATCAGCTTTATTATTAGTATAGATATAGTCACCCACAGGGCAATAGCTATGCTTTGGGTTATGCTTTGAGTTTCCCTGCGTGATCGAATCAGGAATGAGGAGATCCGCATGAGAACCAAGGTAACCGACATAGCCCGAAGAATTGCCAAACTTAAGTGGCAGTAGGCAGGGTACATTGCTCGCAGAACAGATGGCCGATGGGGCCGAAAGGTTCTGGAGTGGCAACCGCGTACCGCGTAAGACATAGCGTTGGAAGGCCTCCCACAAGTTGGTCCGACGACCTTGTGAAGGCCGCAGGAATCCGTCGGATGCGAGAAGCACAGAACCGGTCGAAGTGGAGTTTGGAGTTTATTAGGGGTGGCCTATGTCCAGCAGTGGACGCCTTTCGGCTGAAATGATGATGATGATAGATATATTATGTAGATAGAAGATTTATTTATTTATTTACCATACGAACTGTTTCCTTTGCCATTACAGATAATAATAAATGTAATGGGACAAAGTAACTTAAAATATACTTGACTATACCTTACATACTACACAGTAAGTGGCCCTTGTGAGCTCACCTAATGTACAGGTGAATAAGTCTATGGCATCCGCCACCGTGTTGAGAGTGCGTAGCGCACGAGTCATCGGTGCGCGCTCCAGCAAGTTAATTAAAGGTATAGATAGAAGATAATTATAGATTAATATAACACTTACATATTTTGTTCTACCGATTGTTAAAACAGTGCGAAGCAGGGCCAGGCCACTATTATCTATACATATAATAAAATTGTAGAAAAGTGGTGTCTGTACAATGGAAATATATTAAAAAAAAGTAGCAGGGGTTGTTATTATATCGATGCCGAACCCGAAAATGTAATTAAATTTTTTTTTGTCTCTTTGTCTGTTTGTCGGTTTGTCTGTTTGTCTGTTTGTCTGTTTGTCTGCTGTGTTTGTGCACGCTAATATCAGAAACGGCTTATTCGATTTAGATGCGGTTTTCACTAATATATTGTAGTAAGCTTCACTTAACATTTAGTGTTTATTTCATGTCAATCGGTTCATAAATAAAAAAGTTATGTCAATTTAAAGAATCACGGCGAACATTTGTTAAGGTCTATAAGGTAATTTGGTTCGCGTCCGTGGCTGTGTAACGGAAAGGGGGTATCAACCCTGAAGGAGGTGAATGAAGATGAAAAAAAAATTTGGACCTCCCATAGTAATAGCACATCAATGATTTACTATTACTATGGGAGGTCCAATTTTTTTTCATATTTCGACCTATGTTCTTTGGGGAAATTTGTTCAGTTTCATGAGCACATTCACCTCCTTCAGGGTTGATACCCCCTTTCCGTTACACCTTGTATTAAGCGCGCTGAGAGCCGCGCCGCAGCCATAATTCCGATCCAGCCTGTCCCTTGCTGCCCTCTCCCAGCGACGCCCTAAGCCGAGGTCCGTACCCCACAGGGGGAGCCCTTGGCGTGTAGTCACTTAGTTTTTAAGTTTATATTTTGTAGTTAAGTTGTGTATTATGCCCTGGCTGGAGGCCTTAATTTATTGAGGCATCCACAGGAAAGCCAGGTTAAGCAGTCGACAACCCCTCAGGTTGAACTGCGAGATGACCATTTCAAAAGAAAACGCGCCGCTGCCATAAGGATTCAGTTATTCGTAGCGAACGCACGTATCCTGGAGAGTATAGGCGAATAGTTGGATTCGATTATTGCGATTCACTTGAATACTGACTGTTTGCACATTTCATTTATTTATATTTTAGGGTTTGTAGGTTAGGTTCTTTTTCTTAATTTTCTTTAAAAATTTTTAAGTATTTGGTATAGGTTAGGCGGTTCTTTCCTTGATTGGTATTTACTTATCTTAATTTTTATTTAGGGTTTTGTAAATAAATATTGTAAGCATTTATTATTGGTTAAGCATTTCTTTCCCTGATTTTCGGTATACTTATCTTAATTTGTATTTAGAGTTTGTATATAAATATTATAAGTATTTGGTGTAGGTTAGGCATTTCTTTTCTTGATTTTCTATATTAAGTATAAGTTCATTAGCTTAGGTTAGTAATATTTTTTTCTAGCAATTCTTTTGTTTTATAAAGTTAGTACGTTTGTCTGTGTAGAAGAATAGCACCACCCCTTACTTCCCGTGGGTGTCGTAAAAGGCGACTAAGGGTCTCACCGGAGAATGGGCAGCAGCGTTCTCTATGCATTCCACCACCTTACCATACTGCGATCGCCAACCCGCCTGCCAAGCGTGGCGATTATGGCAAACCCCCCCAAAATTGGGGGAGGCCTATGTCCAGCAGTGGACGTCTATCGGCTGAAATGATGATGATAATGACGTTTGGTTTACACGTCTTAACACTTATTACTTAAACTGTGATAATTTTAGACTGTATAATAATCTGTAAGTATTTATAATTTAATTGTTTACGATAGTACGTGTTTACTAAATAACTGTGTGTTAAGTAGTAAGTACTATTTTATTGTAAGAATGCCTCGAAGAAGATCCAACCTCTCCCAATGTAGCAGTAATGCTAAAAGGATGAGATTAGTTCGATCACAGGAATCTGAGGAAGGTCGTGAGGCAAAAGGCTCTCTGCACCAGGCTAGGTTTCGTGCTGCAGAAACTTCAACTCAGCGAGAATCTCGACTGAGTTCAAATCGTTCTCGAATGATGACAACTCGAAATAGGGAAAACGGGGAACAACGAAAGGCACGTTTATCTGTCGATCGCGAAGCTCACGCGCTATCGCGTGAGTCTGAGACTTTTGCTGTCAGGGAAACCCGCCTGAGCTCCCAGAGAGTACGGACAACAAATGCTCGATTCCAGGAGACACAGGACGAACGGGAAATACGTCTCACTGCCGATAGTGAAGCTCATACACTATCGCGTGAGTCTGAGACTTTCACTGATAGGGAAATTCGTCTGAGTTCTCAGAGGGTTCGGACAGCAAATGTTCGGTCTCAGGAAACACAGGAAGAACGAGAAATACGTCTCACTGCCGATCGTGAAGCTCAAGCACTAGAGTCTGAGACTTTCACTGAAATTCGCCTGAGTTCTCAGAGGGTTCGGACAGCAAATGCCCGGTCTGTAGACGGTATATGTAATTCAAAATATGCTGCCCGAAAAGTCACTATTCCACGCGGACGAAGTCGCGGGCACAGCTAGTTTCATAAATAAACTGAGCACAAAGTTTGAAGCCGGTTAAAAAGAGGTTACTAGAACAAGGAGAAAGTACAATTTTCATCCCGGAAAATTATAAACTTTTCACGCTCGCGCCCAGTGCTCGACTTTATAGTAAGTCTAGTTTTCATAAGTACAGGGAAATAAGTGCCTATACATAAACCCGCTTATTAATAAACACTGAATAAAGTTATGTAAGTACTAAATACCGTGTGTGTAACTGTGTAGTAGTATTGTGTGTTTTGAATCCTGGCCTTTTGGCTACATTTGAATGTCGTTTGGTTTTAGTGTGTTGAGTTTGTTGAGTTTGTACAGAAATATTCAATTTTACATGGCAGGTGTGACTGCAGACTACGAGAGGGGACGCCTTAAAAGAATATACACACCATGTTCTTTATGTTATTCATAAAGTTTGTCGAACGTTTCTACTCGTATAGCCTTTACAAATAAAATCTAACAAAGGAAGTAGTACTTAAAAAGGTTTCGTTGCAAAGATATTTGTAATTTCATTTAATGAAATTTAATTGAGCTATGCAGTAAGAAAGGGTCTTAATTTAGTTTTGACAAGTTTCAGCCTGCCAAATCTTATGAATGAAATACGTCGTTGCCAATTCGGATAAAGAGGCATGTATATCGGGTGATTTACCTACGTCAAGGTATTTAGTTTGTATGAAAATTATCCAAAAATAAAAAATAAGAATTTATTAATGTGTCCATAATGAAAAATGTTTATTTCCATGGTCTGAACATCCGGTCGAAGTTTATGTATATCGTCCGGAACACGGTGTATAGTTACCTTATTAGTGATGCTCTTTAGACATGTCAGGGGCCCAAGTCTGCATTTTTTATAAATTCGTCATTTCAACACGATCCCACCACCATTCCATTGTCATTTTGCTAAAAGTTCGTAATCTGCTAAATTCATAATGGTCGATCGTTGGTCGGTCAATGGCACAGAACAAATACGATACTCGTAACGAATTAGCCTGATCAAAGGAACTGTCAAAATGTTAGCAGATTAGGTAACGCCTGAGTCAGTCATTCATTTGTTATTATGTACGAGATCACCATTCTATGCCATTTCTTTCAATGGAGACCAGTCAGTGGTTCCAATGGTTCCAATGTGTTCTTTCCAATGGTCAGTGGTTGACCATTGGAAAGTCATAATGACATTATATTAGTAGATTACCAAACTTGACAAAATCAACAATTATGAAATCAATGATAGACCATTCTGACACTATTCTAATATATTATAAGTATTGTATTGTAATAGCAGACTTGAGGCCCTGGTGGGTAGTAGGTACTCGCAAAAGTCCAAATGTATGCACGTAAGCAATAGGAATATGTGAGAATCGTACCAGGTGGCGTTCTATAGTTTCTGCCTATGCCCATGAGAAGTAGGCGTGAGTATCATCATCATCATCATCATTTCAGCTGAAAGACGTCCACTGCTGGACATAGGCCTCCCCCAAAAGGGGGGGGTTTGCCATAATCGCCACGCTTGGCAGGTGGGTTGGCGATCGCAGTATGGTATGGTGGTGGAATGCATAGAGAACGCTGCTGCCCATTGTCCGGTACGTCCCTTAGTCGCCTTTTACGACACCCTCGGGAAGTATGGGGTGGTGCTATTCTATAAGTCCGGCACCACACAGACCAATGAGTAGTGAATGCGTGAGTATAATAATATGTAAGTGTATGTATAAACAATCTCGTAATCTGGTGTCTGTATATATGAGTTTAAATGTTTGTAAACGCACCCACAATACAGGAGAAATTCCAAGGGTGGGGCAATGTTTAAAAAAAAATCTTAAACCAAGACCTTGCACAATTTCTTTTAAAGGGTTTAAGCCTACACACAGCCATTCAAATTGTCAAGCAAAAAATCTTCACTCGTGACTCCTAAAAATCACACTAATATTATAAAGGCGAAAGTTTGTGAGTGTGTGTGTGTTCATAAGTTTGTTACTTCTTCACGCTCAAACGGCTGGACCAATTTTGATAAAATTTTGTATGGAGGTAGCTGACACCCTGGATTAATATATAGGCTATTTTTTATTCCGATATTCCAACGGGATCGACACTTACGCGGGTGAAAGCGCGGGGCGTTGCTAGTAGTACACATGTCAATAGAGAAGGTTTGCCGAGATCGGTTTCGCCTCCAAATTGGTTTCGTGTCACGTCTATCGAATATTCGAATTGGTTTTAACCTCACTATCAAATAACTTTCCCATATTGCGTGTTTTTTCTGCTACTGGCATATCGCGTTGGGTTTTTCTATTCACAAGTTTTCCGCTTGTGTACGAGCACTGAATTGTACTGCTGGTTGATAGAGATTTTTTATTATATTTTATAGTGTCTGCTTGTTTGTTTTTTGTAAATTGGTTTTTGAAAGCCAATTTTTATACTGGAGTGGGTATGACAGAAAGTTGTTTGCTGTTTTGGCTGTTAGTCTCGAAAAAGTGGTTTTAATTAACGTGTTAAAATTGCTTTGAATTTTGGATGGTTAATTCATAGTACTTGAAAGATTGTTGTGAAATATGCTTATTTTTATTCAAAATCTGTCCTATTTTTAGGGTTCCGTACCCAAAGGGTAAAAACGGAAAACTATTACTAAGACTACGCTGTCTGTCCGTCTGTCCGTCACCAGGCTGTATCTCAAGAATTTCTGTTACCGCTATAACAACAAGCCGCTATAACAACAAATACTAAAAACAAAATAAAATGAATATTTAAGGGAGGCTCCCATACAACAAACGTGTTTTTTTCGGCGTTTTCGCCTTGTGGTACGGAACCCTTTGTGTGCGAGTCCGACTCGCACTTGGCTAGTTTTTTTTTTAATTTGTGTGTAATGTACCCGCTTACTCGTATTATCAACATCTTCTTACTTTTTCTTGATAATTTTTGGTAAATCTGTAGGTAATGGCGACAGTGTACCTCCAAAGCTAATTGTTACATAATACTTATACCCCTTACTAATAAACGTATTATATCAGATGAATAGTTACACACCGATTTCTCTCTTTCAGTCGTCAGTAATTTGACTTTAGAAAGAAGAAGACAAAGCGTTGTGAAACTCTACAGACGCTATACAACGTATATTAGTAAGGGGGTTAATATATTGTATACAGAAGCTGTCGATATTTTTAGGGTTCCGTACCTCAAAAGGAAAAACGGGACCCTTCTAAGATCACTTCGTTGTCTGTCCGTCGGTCAAGAGCTTTTTTCTCAGGAACGCGTGGAGTTATCAATTTGAAATTAAAACTTCTAAGTCAACGCAAACATCTCATGTCTAAAACTTTAAAATTAGATTAAAAGATCTCTACACGTCATCAATATTAAAATCACACTAATCACACTAATATTATAAAGGCGAAAGTTTGTGAGTGTGTGTGTGAGTGTGTGTGTGAGTATGTGTGTGTGTTTATATGTTTGTTACTTCTTCACGATCAAACGGCTGGACTAATTTGGATAAAATTTGGTATGGAGGTAGCTGACAACCTGGATTAACATATAGGCTACTTTTTATCCCGATATTTTCACGGGATCGAAACTTATGCGGGTGAAACCGCGGGGCGCAGCTAGTATTAAAAAAAGCCGAAAGTTTGTGAGTGTGTTTATATGTTTGTTACTTCATCACGCTCAAACGGCTGGACCAATTTTGATAAAATTTTGTATGGAAGTAGCTGATACCCTGGATTAACATATAGGCTACTTTTTATCCCGATATTCCTACGGGATCGACATTTACGCGAGTGAAACCGCGGGGCGCAACTAGTAATTAATAATCATAAAAAAAAACACATGATAAAAACGTCAACACGCAAGCTTCATTCAATTACCGAACATTGTACCTATTTCGAAACTGTAATCCTTAAAATAAATCAAGACAACAGACCCTATTATAATAATAACGAGAACATTGTATTCCCCACTATTGTTATATTAAAACTCATTACGTGACGTTTTTCCACAGAAACATTACAATTATCCTTTGTTACCGTCTCCACAAAATTTGTGAATATTAAAATAATTAATATCCATTTATTATTCTAGGACTATTGTACGGCCAACAATAGGTTGTCACATTGACAGGAAATAATTTATACTGGACCACTGTTCATGAATGTACAATCGGAGCAATAGTTATTATCATTATTATTCATTGGAAAACGGCCGGGCTGTCTAATGGGTGTCGAGTTCTTGTTTTATGTTCTGTTCGAGTGGTGACAAGTTGACAATGGTATAATACAAAATGGTATAATACTCAGTTACTGGGTTGTAGAGGTCAGATTGGCAGTCGTTCTATGTTAAAACAAGTCTGGAAGCCGTCTACATATATATGTACAAGGTTTTGGGAGCTTAAAATGACGGGTCCTTGCTATTACTCTCACTTATAGAGTTTTCTCACTTATCCAGTTCTCACTTACCCAGGTTTGACTGTATATCCTCTCGCATGTTTGCCCGCCTACCTGTCGAAACGCTCCACGCGTCGGTGTAGTTGAATGGGTGCAATAAAGTCATTGTTTTAACAATGACAATGACAATAGAACTTTTTCTTATGTACATATGCTGTACCGTTGACACTTCGTCGGTCGAATCACGAAGGGGCGCAACCAACAAAATTTCGGATTTTGAGCTATTTACACCATTGAATTCTAGATGTCAAGTTTTATTATGTCACGAAAAGGCGTAACCAAAATCTCAGTCTTTAATGACTTAGGAGCAGTCGCGAAGAGCCCTATCTGCTATTCCTTTACTTTAAAACATCACGAATAGGCGTATCATCAGTTACGCCTGTACATGTATAGAAATATTTTTTCACGCAGAGGCGTAACGTAATTTGGCGCGAATGAAACAAGACAAAATGTCAAAACTTGTTCATTGTCATTCATTCTCTGTGCAATTTGTAAGCTGCGAAGTTTGTTTTTAAGAGATAAAATAATTAATTTCTTTGTTTAAAGTGAATAAAACCGCGGATAAACAATTAGTTGCAACAAGTGTTCTTTGAAGAAATCACAAGGTAAGTTAATAATCACAGTAAATTGTTTTTACTTCAAGCAGATTACTCCTAAATCTGCATTTTTTTAGGTTGGTTTTTTCTAAACACTTTTTTTTATTAGCTACACAAAATATTAATCATATATTGGTAAAGTTTGACTATTCATAAGTTATTGAGAGTGTGATTTGTAAATAAATTGGTTATTTCAATAATACATTTATTGTTTCTTACAGATACGAACTGCATTTGTTCCCGAAGGATACTTTTCGTAAATGATGGATGTGTTAGTGACGTGAAAGGATGGAACTCAAAATGTAGTCAGTACACGAGAATTGTTGACGTGACAAGATAACACTTTGTACATTGGTTGAGGACAAACGTCGAACAGTTACACCACTCTTTAATAAAAATTTCCAAAGAGAAGTATAATGACCTAATCAAAATGTGAAGCGGAGATACACCGATAATAAGGAATCGAGAACATGTTTTTTACTACGAAAACTTACCCCACAATTAAAGATTATTTTAGTAATAAATAATACAACTTTAATGAATTAAGAATTAGGTACTACTAATAAAAAACTTTAAGAATTACTACTTATTTTGATTGGTTTTTCGACCCTTTTTTGATTATTTTATGTACGAGTATTTTTTTAGATTCTTATATTATAAAATAAGATAAAGCTCCAGAATACTTACCGTTTTTTATTTAATTTAAACCAAGATACCGGGCGTAAATGAAATTAATGATATTAATTGTACAACACAAAGGGGCGTAAGTGAAACTTTTTTCAAAAAAAAATCGAATATCTCCACAGCCAACTGTTTTACAGAAAAAAGTTAATTAAACATATAAACAGAATTAACCATTAATCAAAACGAGTATTCTATAAACCTCATATAAGAATTAGGAAAAATGTTACGACGGTACATAATTGTACATTTTATTAAAAATCACTCTCCTGAAAAATTTGGTAAAACTCAGATAAGCCCTTTCGTGATTCGACCGACGACTTGACGGGATATAAAGGGCGTCCCATGGCTATGCCACATGGAGGGAAAGTCCCTTGAATATTGCAGATGGAACATTTTACTGAAATAAGACATTATTTTAATTTAAAAAACAATTTAAATTGCATTCATAGATTTTAAAATAATTACATGGTTGAACCGGGAATCGAACCCGCTACACGAGAAAAAAAATTATCCTGTAAATTTATCATACCGATCGAAAGGTTTCATCATAAGGATTATTTTTTGCTAAATAACATAGTGTCAGAAATAAAAGGAAGACCATGAATTTTAACATTTTTAATACAAAATTAATAAATTTATCAAATGCTCAAAATGAATCCCATACTGTTGAATACAAAGTCGCAGCAAAAGTAAAAAGCAGGATACGGCACGATTTGTTACAAACAACCAGGTACCTACTAATTACGTATCTCTTTATCATTTTATCATGCACTTAAATTAATGAATGTCAGTTGTATGTCCTTACGGCAATGTCAGCTTTTCATTTTACTGAACAAAATTTCACATCAAATGTTTCACATCATATTGATGATATAACACGATATCTACCCCTTGGTATGACTGTCTTGGTATGAAAGATCTACGAATGACAGCCGGGACCAATGTCCGAGACACGGAAGGGTTTCGAAATGTAATGGATGGTCACCCATCCAGGAACAGACCGCGGCAAGCGCTGCTCAGCCTTTGATGAACCCGTGCGGCTGTCAATATTTAGCCATGGGCCCCTCCCTCATACGACTCTCAAAAGGCCTATAATAATATAATAAAACCCAAATAACAGAAAAGTACTATAATAACATACCTGACGACACATTCAGAGCCACTAACATAGAAAGTAAACAGAATTGTAGGCATGTGATAAAGACGATATTGCCCATAACAGTAACAAAGTCGTGGAAAACGGTGCAATGACGACTTTTAGCACCGTTTTAGTACTGTGCAACATTTTATCAACTGTTCATCTCGTTCTATATTAAAGAAGGGTAAGTGTTTGGTAGGAAGTTCGATTTAGGGCTGATTTTTCAATCATCTGATAACTTTAACCGAGGAATAATTTTGAAATTTTGACAGTTATTTCTTACAAAAACTGTCAAACGTCAATTTTATTCCTCGAATAAAAGTTATCTGGCGATGGAAAAATCAGTCCTTAAGGAACTTTTCTAATACCTTCTGTAGTTTGTTACGACATGGTGCAGAAACATGCACTTCCCTATGTTTATTATTCCAACGTATGGCACTCGTGGGTTACAGCTGAAAATCAGTGTCAGGTGGTGACCTTGTGTTGTCATCTGACATTATGCTGAGCTGAGGGAGTAAGAAGCAGTCACCTCCTTCTGCGAAGCAGTCATGCTAGCGAAGGAGGTGGCGGGATGGCTGAGGGAGAGAGCCTCCCGACCCAGCCGCCGCGGGAGACGCTCCGGGCGTCGGGAGCCGCAAGACGACTCCCGGCCACCGTAGACGCGGGCCTGCGGATGGAAAGTAATGGGTAGCTCACCGTCCGATCAGGACCAGGGGGTCTACTCCCTAAGCACGAAGTCCGTAGCTTCGGCCTTCGTTACGGGCGTTTCCTACTCCCTATGACCAACGGACGGATGATTCGCTCGGGGTCCGAGCGAAGAATGAATTTCAACGCGATTTGACAATTGTCCCTACTCCCGATGTGTTTTTGCCCGTCCGAACAGTTGAACTTGACATTGGTTTCGACGGATAGTTATGTCAGTTGATACGACATCAAAATAGTTCTCGTGCTGTAGACGAAAGTTAAGAATTTGAACTATGGCTGCTTTTTTAATTATTGAAGAAGCTTTACAGGAAGAGCGGAGGCAACGTCGATATAATTTTCGCCAAAACTTTAGGTTGGCGAGTATTCCCGACGTTGAGTTCATAGGG
Source organism: Mesoligia furuncula (assembly GCA_916614155.1). Classification (NCBI taxonomy): domain Eukaryota; kingdom Metazoa; phylum Arthropoda; class Insecta; order Lepidoptera; family Noctuidae; genus Mesoligia; species Mesoligia furuncula. The sequence goes on from OU744801.1 coordinate 18,362,548, forward strand.
AACTATAGGCTCACTCGGGAATAATTCGAGGACTTATGTGCGGATTTAATTCCTCTTTTGAAGACATACATACATAAGTACATAAATTTAGACTGATAAACATATTACCCTCCTTTACGCCGCGCAGTCGGGTAAAAAGAGACAATGTTTCTGTATGTGATTTTTTTGGAATAAAACAATAAATTAACTTTAATCGTTTATTTCATTTATTTTCATTATGCACCATCAAGAGTTGGTAGGTACATCTTAGGTTTTCCTCAGTGGATGTAGAGATTTGCTCCTGGGAGAGTGGGTCGGCACGTGTAGGAGCATGAGTGGGTGAGGTAGCTACTGGCTCTGGATCTCTTACAGGTGGAAGCTGTACAACAAAAACTGAATATCATTGACGGATACATCAAAACATATATAATTATGTAGTTATCTGTAATTTATTATTATTTAATAAAAGAAAGTCACGGGAAAGACTCATAATTATAAATACAATACTTATTGCTTTTAGTTTTTTTACCATTGAACAGACTTACTATCATTAATTATAAATGTACCTAATTCTTACCAATGGAAAAGCTGGCACTCTTGCTCCGGTTTCCAGCTCTCTAAAACCCTCTCCCATTATCGATAGTATCTTTAATTCCACTTGGGAGAGGCCTCCATTTGCTGACCTTCTGGCAGCTCCAACAGCCTTTTTGGCAAGGCGGTTTTTGTCAGACGACACCTAAAATTTGAATATTTGGTTAATTTTATGAAGCTATATAAAAACCACTATACTCGTAAGTACTCCTACAGATAAGTATTTGGAGGCTGACTGATTATTATCATTGTATTCACTTTACTGATGACAAGACCTTAAAATCATATTAATATTGACGAGTAATGTATAAAACTCACCCTTTGCCACTGCTAGGCGGACTTAGTGCAACTTCCCATTGAGTTATAGGAGTTGCACAGGTTTTCCTACAGCCGTTTTGAGCGAACTCTCCCGTCGGCACCCCTCAATAACCCGCGAGCTAATTCATGGTTCTCACCCATAAAATCGAGAAGGGCCTCAATTTGCCCGTGTGTTGCTGCAGCGGTTGGGGTCATATAAACAAAATTAACTAGTAAGCATAATAAAATATTGGAAATTTTAAAACTTCCCGGTTGACAATTTGACATTTCATTTGAAAGTGTCAAAAGTAGTCTGTGGAAAATGTCCTTCAAAAAGTAAACAGGCAAAGGTATCAACAGGATGATGCCGGTTTCCGGACAAAAATGGCAAAAATAATTCAATTCTATATTTAAAGACATAATAAAAAGGATATTTTTTTAAATGTGGTACTTTTCTAACGACAAAAGTATTAATTTTTGTTTAATAAGCTAGAAAACTACAAAATAAGTAAACCGGTAATCGACCGGTAAAATAGGGCAACTCTATCGCCATGCGTCGTTCGTTCACGAATATTGTCTATGATTCCGTTTGAAACTGATGAATCCGAAATCGTTAGGGAGTAGGGTTCATTCCGACGTATCGGACTACTATCGGACGGGCTCATTACTTCGTTAACGGAGTTAGGGAGTAGACCCCCAGGCCCGTGCCGGACGGCGCGTACGTGTTCCACGCGCGCCTCAAAGAGATATCAGCATCATGTGAAGGGGCCCGTTAGTGCTGTAGCCTGCCGGGTCAGCAGGATTGTCCGAAAGGGTTACCGCTGGCCCGGAACATAAAGGGCTAAGGAAGGAACACGGGTGGGTTTTAATCAGTAAGAGTCTGACCCTCCCTTCCGCTCCACCCAGAGCGGGAGGGGTCATTTGATGATTTCCCATCCGCAAAAAAAGGCCCTTTTGACATTAAAAGCATTGTTTTCTGTCGCTTATAGTTTTAAGGTATTTTATTTTTACTGTAATGCCAATAAACACATTTTGCTTCCTAATTTTCTATCAAAAGATTAAAAGCACAACTGGCCCTCTTTGGGCAGTCAGCCCCACTAGCGAATTTTTACTAGCTTTTCAGACAAATAAGAATGCCGTTATGACTACGTTGGGTGTTGTAAAAACGCTACTGCAAAAAAAATACGGGAAAATAAAACAGCGGGTTTATTGCGTAACATACCAAAAATGACAATGCTTCTCATTTTGACAATTCAGCAAAATTCATTGCTTGATTTACGTTGTCGAGCCGATGAATTTTTCAAAATTATGAAGCAATGGATTAGCAATAACCTTCAAAATCCGGCGGATTGTGATTGAAAGTGTTTTACGCAATTGGGGTGCTGGTTGCCAAGACTTAAATACTGAGTACTTATTTAAAAATTTCGTTTTTAACTTCTTGACCAAACATTTAGCTTAAGTAACTACTTTAATTTACCCAATTAACACGTTGACCGCCAGACAGCAGACACAATAGAAAATCTGTTGTTCGCGGTCACCGGTGACCGCGTTGGCAGTCAAAGCCTTTTAATAACAGCTTTATGAAATCATTGGAACTACTAAATCGCCTTCAAAAACAGCCAAGCGAACTCCAACAGTTAACCGCACTAACTTCATTTTATAAAGCTTAAAATTGAAAAGCTGGATAAAAGGGTGTTGCGAAAATGCAAATTGAAACATAGCCAAGTTCATTAAAGTTAATTTCCGTGAAATAAAATATCAGCACGGTGAATGTGACGCGGATTTGCGACACTGAGAGACTGTACAGACGAGCTACAATCACATCACATCATAGCGACAAAAATGTCGCCGGGCACAAGGTTTTATGAAAAGATGTGGCTCCATCCACATGAACTTCAATTGACAATCGCATTCAACAACAGAGAAGTGGTGACCCAGTGGTAACGGCCCTAACTTACGAGTAGTAAGTCGTCGGTTCGAACCCAGACATGCGCTTTACTTTTGTAAATAAATCCATCACCACTGCTCTCAAAACGGTGAAAGAAAACATCGTGAGGAAACCGGCATGACCTAGAGCCAAAAAATTTAAGACATGTGACCTTTACTAACCCGCACTGGGCCCTCGAGGCAGATTGTAACCCACTCCCTCTCGAAGACAAGAAGCCTGTGTCCCAGCAGTAAGAACATTATTGGCTGATTGTGCATGTTCGCGAATCAGTGGAAAAGTGACCAAATTTTGAGTTCGTCATACTACCTTTTATAATGGCGGTTCATCATCATTATTTCAGCCGAAAGTAGTCCACACTGGACATAGGCCTCCCCCAATTTTGGGGGGGGTTTGCCATAATCGCCACGCTTGGTAGGCGGGTTGGCGATCGCAGTATGGTATGATGGTGTAATGCATAGAGAACGCTGCTGCCCATTATCCGGTCTCCCTTAGTCGCCTTTTACGACACCCACGGGAAGTATGGGGTGGTGCTATTCTTTAAGTCCGGTACCACACAGACAACGGCAGCTAATGCAGCAGAATACGGCAGAAAATGGCGGTTGCTGTGCAAAAACTACGCAACTTTTATGCAATTGCAACGACACAATACACACTTGCCGCTCCCCGACAACATTTTTTCCGCTGTGGTTGTAGCCCATCTGAACAGACCTTAAATTGTGCACAAAACTATTTAAAATGCATGGCGGTGCTGCCTGGACGCCTTCGGATATGTAATGTGACATAATGCGATCCCCGAATGCAATTAACCTAATTCTTGACTGTCTCATTCTCGTATTTCACCTTTCGGTTAAGGTTTGGTGCATTAATCTTGTTAGAGCTGCGGTTCGTTTATTGAATCAATGTTTTAGAGTAATTTCTGGAAATATGCACCCTAGCTGCGTAATACACATTCAATCACAATCCGAAACATTTTAAAGTAAATTGCCACTCCATTGCTGCATATGTTTGAAAAATTCTTCTGCTTAACAACGTAAAAATCGATATGAATGTTGTTGAACAGTCGAAATGAAAGGCATTGCCATTGCGTAAGCGTTACGCAATTAGTTACTGCGGTGCTATTCTGTAAAAATTTCACCGTGAAAACTTAGGTGAAGTGAGCGTGGAGTGAGCTGTCAATAGTGTCAATCCCTCGCAAAAACAAACTCACTTCACCTAAGTTTTCACGGTGAGATTTTCACAGAATCGACAGGCTGATCTGTTTTTGGTAAGCCATTGCCATTGTGAGTGCGTTACGCAATTACCCTACTGATCAGTTTTTGGTAAGGCATTACCATAGAAATGTATCCATGTATCTATGGCTTTCGTATATCTATGGGCATTACCATTGTGAGTGCGTTACGCAATTACCCTACTGATCTGTTTTTGGTATAGGTGGACTAGCAGTGAGCACCAGGTTGCAACGATGAGGTCAATCGGTGCTAGAAGTTTAGTTTTACGATCACTATCCTATTAAAACTACCGACAATGTCCACTTTCTGAAAGCTTAACGCCGAGCTTTAGAACTGCGATATTATCGAGCATTTAAGGGGCTTACAAGGGGGTTTTTTGATTTTTTTAAATAACTTTTTTTATTTATTGCTTTTTAGTTTACAAAGAAAGATTTCGCAAACGATTTAGTTCTTGGTAGGTGTTTTTTTGTGATTTGTCACTTCGAATTGCTTTTAAGTATATATTTTTTATATATTTTTGTAATCACCTTTTAAAACCCTTTATTTTGATACCCCACTCGATAGGTTTTGAAAAAAAAAAATAATATGGCGTCCAGTAGTCACCATATTGAATTTTCACTAACGTCATGTCTTTAGTGACACTCGCCGGACTAAGAGGAATCGATTAACGTGTGAATCATAAAAATCGGCCCAGGCGTTTGGTCTGTATAGTGCTTCAAAGGAACATACAAACATACATACATACATACATAGGCTGATGAACACATTACCACTCCTTTGCGTCGCGCAGTCGGGTAAAAACGCAAGTTTTAGTATAAAGTATATGATCGACTACAGTAAACAAAACAGAAAAATTTATGATATTCTTCAGGATACATACTAGGTAGATAGTGTGCTGAAAACATATTACCACTAATTTGGTACGATTGAAAAAAATCATCAAGATACTTCTAAAAAACCATACTAATAAGTAATATACGTGCAATCATTCTGATTTTTTGTCAGATTATTACAAGCGTCCCAACAATAGATTGTAATTAAATAATCGCTTCATATTTTGCAATAAACTACCAGTGTTGTGTCATCGCGCTTCTATTTCTTTTCTATGCAGTCCGACAGTGACCGCGCTTTAGGTCATGTAAGCGCCTTAATGTATACGTCGGACTACACTGCAATATGTATAATTATGTCTAACAGACGGGTTATTCACTCAATGAATGTTTAATTAGATCTTTCCAATATCAAAATATGGGAAACTTCAAACTTGCGTAATTCTCGAAATGCTAACTAAATAATCCGTCATAAGTTAGGTAGGTACGTATGATTAAGACCAAAGGTTTTCAAAGTGAAAAGTTTATTCTAGTTCTGCGCCATACCAGGAAAGTGGAAGTTAACAATAAGTTGGGGCCAGTCGTCCAGTAACTGGACTGCATCGGCTTAACCTACTTTAATGAGCAGCTTTGCAATTTCAACACGTAACTCCAGGTGGGAGCACCGATTGAGAGCCGTAGTTCAGCACACATTGAAGTTCGCAGTGCGATAGCGTTACTTAAGCTGGTTAATTTATGCTTCGTGGAATTGGTGCATTTACCCTGCGTCCTGCAGTGTTGTATGTTTGAATTATATTATGCCGTGTGACGTCGGTGGTGGGGATTGGGAACTGCAATATGCTTGTACGGATTGGAAAGTATTGCTCGCCTTTCTTGGAGTGTAACTACTTGCTATAAGAAATAAACTTAATGGCGTAAAATACCCTTTGCCAGTACCTAGTGGTCATTGTATAACTGTTCAGCAGCTTCATTATCATCAGGAATGTGACGGAATATTATATTTTATCTGACCTCTTCGGTGATTCCAGTAACTCTGTAACAAAACTAGACGCCGCCACTTGCTGCACCGTCAAACTATTTAAAACCATTCCCCAAGATCGTATGAGATGATTCAGTTATGGGTAGTTCTTCAGGGACAACATTTTTGATGTCTATAGGTATATTTCTGTAACCAATTAACAAAACGGCATGTATTTTTTTTCTTACTGGGACATATTATTTTTTATTAATAATTGCTGAATTTCTGAATCATATAACCCGTCCGTTTGCCATTTTCCGGAACAAAATGGTCGATGTCGCATTTTCCCTTTAATACATCAATATAAATTATAATTATATCAAAAGGAAATTAACTGTCCTCTTACAAAAAAAATGTGTATTAGTTTTATATCACAATCACAGAATAACAGCACCCATAGGTTTATTACGTTTACCTACATGCAGAGAGCAAAAATTAACGTAAAAAAAAAACCAGGAAACCCTAATTCCTCTCTCCTTAAACATCATCATTATATTTTTCTTTGCTCCTGTTTCATGTTTATTGTTAAGTATAATAATATGTATGTATTTATTTAGATAAGTATAATATACTTTATGTATGTATTTATTGTATTATGTAAATGGTACACAACAGACTACCTGCAGTATTTGTCTGTCCTTCCCCTTTTTAATCCATCCAAAGGTTGTCTTTAAAAGATCGCTTTTAGCGATAAGACCGCCCATTGTATCACCCTTTGTACAGTTTCTATACCTTATGTCAGTAATTAATATGGTGTACATAATAAAGAGTATTCTATTCTATTCTATTCTATTCTATTCTTGTGGCATTGCAACGCTTACACCAGAGTTTATTCGAAGTTTCATTTACTGAGAAAAAAAAAACAACTATTATTACAACAACACCGCACTTTCTCACCCCAACAGTGAATCGAATAAAATCTGACATCGTTAGCATGACGCTTGAACCCAGTAAACTACTTTAGCGAGCCGTTTTTTTTTTCTTTTATACAATTGTGTGAATAGAAATAAAACTAGGGCACGCAATGTTTCTATGAAACGGTGCGTCGAGTACCCTCCCATACACTCTTACCTTGTAGTAATGATCCTCTATTAAGGGAAAGGATGGGAGGAAGGTATGTCAAGCACTACTCAAAAGCGAGAATGTTTTGCTGTTTTGAGTAACGTAAGAACTGGGGATGTTTTTTCTCGAGCACTCGTAGGGTTATTGTTGTTACAATGGACGACGCTGTGAAGGGGTTAATGTGTTAAGTACGTGTATGTTGTGTATCAACTACCGTGTTTTGAAAGTAGGCTGTTGATGTCTCGCGTGTATTTGTAAAAATAAAACACAAACTCCTGTTTTTGGGCTTTCTTTTCGGCGTGGTAACGAAAAGGGCATGGACGGTGAGTTTCTTGTCCATTCTTCTCCATACGAAACTACCGTTCCGAAGGGGCGACTACAATCAATTAGATTATTTGTAAATTTTGAAGTTCAAAAGTGCGTTTTATGTGCCTTTTTGGAATAAATGGTATTTGACTTTGGACACGTCTTTGTAAGACGAGTTTTCTATTATGGATTCAAAAAAACAAAAAATACAAGACATACAATAAAAAAACTTTTTACAAAAAAAAACAACCGACTTCCAAAAATAATACTAAAAATTGAAAAATAACTTTAATTTCGGAAGTCGGTGTCTTTGGTTCCGCATTTTCGTTTATTGACACCGACTTCCGAAATTAAAGTTATTTTTCAATTTTTTGTATTATTTTTGGAAGTCGGTTGTTTTTTTTTTGTAAAAAGTTTTTATTTTTCACTTTTTAGTGGGTCCGCTTGTAATTTATCTAGGTTACAATAGTCTAATGTCAACTGCTCATCACTTGTTACAAAATATTGCTTTTCCCGATGTTGGGACGTTAATTGTTGAGGAGTTCTCCTGGTAAGAACCAGGAGAACTCCTCAACAACCACTCACCATACGCATTGTGACGAGCATAAATTGCTTAGCAACCATATTAAAGTAATCGAATCGCAACCCGTGAAATATTTGTCATTGAGTAGTTCCAATGGCCATCTGTGGTCTTCTTCATCAGCTCCACTTTACCTAATGACGATTTCCGAGAGCAAATGCTCAAGTTCTTTTAAAAAATACCCAAATCGTTATAGCTTTGCCTATAAAATTTGAAGGTTTCCCTCGATTTCCATGGGATCCTCTCATCAGATTTCAACTTGATGATAATGGGACCACCTCGAGAGTATACCCTTTCAAACAAAAAAAGAATTTTGAAAATCGGTTCATAATTGGCGGAGTAATCGCGTAACAAACACACAAAAAAAAAAAAACATACCGTCGAATTGAGAACCTCTTTCTTTTTTGAAGTCGGTTAAAAATAATAATAAAAACTAAGTAGGTACCTAATCTAATCAGGCATGATTCAAATATACAGTCATCGTTCATTTATTTGTACATATTCAATCTAATATGTGGGTGTACAGACGCCAGCACATCAAGCTACTTAATCTGTTAAATTTCTTTAATAGATTTTCAACTTTATCGCTAAAGCATAAGGTTCAAAGTTGATTGGTAAAATTTGACAGTTTCGGGTAGCTTGATGTGCTTGCGTCTGTACTATATGTAGGTGCACCTCTGGCTATCCCTTCGTAATACAGGCATGATGTTATGTCGTACTTAAAGAAGCAGAAGAAGAAGACAAGCAACTGTCACTAGTGAAGTAGTGAGAAAGAAAGAGTACTCTTTTTTTATTTTTTTTTATTGCTCTATCCCCTCAAGCGTCGCCGTAACACCATTGGATAGTAAGATTTAATGACTCGAAACGTCGGCGTTACACCATTGGCTATGGGCCCGCTCTTGACCTCGATGACGCGTGATGGAAAGCGATGGATGAGGTCTATGATGGAACGAGCGTACTCAGAAGATGCCTAAGGCATGCATCGACGAAACACAGCAGGCTGCTTGACGCCGGACTCCGGTGGGAGTGTGGTCGCAAACCAGGCGGGCGTTAGCCCTACCACCGCAAGGGAACAATTGAACAAATTAGGTGTTGGGTGTGACTGTCCAGGATGAGCCGAAACGCTCGGTTCAGTTGAGTAACTGGCGGAACTAACTGTGCTACACGAGGAGGCATCTTCATGCATCCCATTCTTTCTATTCAGTATCCTGTTTCAAGACTATAATATTCTTGATCTTGTTTCTAACATGACACAAATTCCACAGCATGCTCAGTACTAAGCTACCTCAGTCTTCCTCATAAATAATACTTTATATAAATGATCGTCCCTAAATGACAGCATATATTTTTAATATTTATTGCCATTCCGTACATAAAACGTCTGTTTGGAGCGATAGCGCTAAATTGTTTGCCCCTTGTCAAACGCGAGTATTGAGCGTAAATATTTGACAACGCACTACATTGGGGATGTTCGTTTATGGAAATAAAAACAATCGTTTAGTTTGGAAACTGTGCTTTGGTTTCGGGGTAAAATTTCAGAAGTTTTATTGGGTTATGCAAGTGTTTAGTTTTAATTTCGAGAAGAATTCAGTGACCTAACGAAGTCGATTTACAGTTGGATAATTTTTAAGCAAATTGACACCCTATGTCAATTTACCGTTGTATTACTGCGTCCAATTCGGCTTGCGCGTGATTGGTTACAGTTCCAACCTAAACTATAATTGAATATCATTCAGGCCTTTAGTTAAACGGCCGCCGTTTAGTTAAAAGGCTAGGCGGTTAACTAAACGACTAATTAAACCTGTTGGCTGCGACATAACCTTTACATACGACTATTGTGATTTCTCCAAGAGTTAGTTGACATTTTTCCACTTCAGCTGTGATGCCACATTATGATTTAAAAAAAAATAATAATCAGGTAACCTGAGATTGGTTGATTTCCATAATATAAATACACGTAGTAAAAATTGTGTTATATAAATAGTATGAAATTGTGTTACCTAAATTTAGATTAACTAAAACTAGCAAGTCATTTCTTAAAAACAGCATCCGCTTTTATAACAAATTGCCAAAGCCGGTTACAGAACTTAGCGATGGAAAGTTCAAAACCCTCATCAAACGTGTCCTTATCAAAAAACATATGGCTTAGGTTTAAGCAATCACCAGATATAAAGAAATATAACGCCCAAAAAATCGTAAGTACTTACCAGAATTTAATCCCCATTTTAATATGAAATTATCACCAATAAACGTTAAGTCTGATATCCTAAAAAAGGCAAGTATCTTCAGGATAATCGCTGAGCTACCCAAAAAGGTCACGCATGCACCAAATATGTACTCGAATTTTATTTAAAAATTTCATCCAAATATGTTACACAATTTTATCCTAATAAAGTAAATTAATATACAAAAGTCATTGTTTACCCAAAAAATATAAATGAAGTTCTAAAGGTTGACCGATTCTACCGTAAAATGTTTACTAAAGGCTGAGCTTCTTAGAGCTTTCAATAAAATAACGGCCACATAAAAAAAAAAGTTTATAAACCACATGTTTTATTTCTACATACAAATAAACTTAAAACTTAATAAGGCAGTCCTTAGTGTAATTTTAAAATTTTAATGAAGAGTGGGTCTTCAAAAAACTTAATCTTAGTGATAAATGAGTCTTCAAACAGCCAACATTAAAACAGTAATTAAATTACTGTTTAAATAATTATGACTATACAAATTTTGTATAGTCATAATTATTTAAACATATTAATGAAGAATCAGTCTTCAAATAACGATGGGTGGGAGGGCTAGGAATGAAGCCGCGAGACTCAACTAATTTACCATCAATATATTTGGTTATTTGCATACATTTTATGGCAAACGTAGTGATATATTTGGGTAGTAATGCCACAAAACTTTGGTAGTTAAAATTTGGTGCACGTGTGGCCTTTTTGGGTTATGAAAAGTTTTTGTAGTGCAGGCATGACTTAAATAGCCCGAAAGATTTTAGTACAGGTTTCATTTATTTGTACATATTATATTTTTTTTGGATGAGGCTGTTTAGGGTAACAATTGTTTTTTTTGGTGGTCATTCAATTTCATCCCAAAACATATTATAAGATTAAAGACTACGTTGGAGACAAGGTAGTCTGGCAATAATTCCTTCTGCACATGTGGCTTCCCTGGCTCCTCATTAACGGCATAACTATGTAAATGTCTATTAACTGCTCTCAAATGTTTAATTTTTATTTTATTTTTTGTGTTATGTTTAATTTTTATTTTATTTTTTTACATGCTTTTTGACATAATTTCTTTATTATTTGACATTATATACAGACAATTCAAATTTTTCACGTCTTTATTAGTGGTTGTAATGGAATCATATCACTTGGTTTTAGTAGGCTTTTATTTTTTTTATTTATCCTTTTGATAGATTCTTATTTTGTAAATGTGAGGACTTTGTAGGCCTTATAGGCTTTAGATATGTAGACCATTTTTTATTTTATCAAGTACTTGGTACTTGTTGACAGGCCTACGCTGTCCTCCCGTACCTACTGTAATTTGGAAACATTGTAAAAGCCAATTATTTTTAAAAAGAGTAGGTAACCGTGGAGTTTCTTGCCAGCTCTTATAGCTTCTGACGTTTCATAAGTGCCCATGTAGGTTTATGTGAAATAAAACCTTTTGGTTTTGATTTTTGATTATGATTACTTGATTCTTTTTTTTTTGATAAGTCATAATTTGGATTATGACTGATTTTTCCATCGCCAGATAACTTTTATTCGAGGAATAAAATTGACGTTTGACAGTTTTTGTATGAAATAACTGTCAAAATTTCAAAATTATTCCTCGAATAAAGTTATCAGATGATTGAAAAGTCAGCCCTAAGTTAATAAAAACGTTATAGTGTACCAACAGTTCAAACATTTGGAACTAAAATTTTAAATCATAATGTGGTGTGTCACAGGTGAAGTGGAAAAACGCCAACTAAATATTGGAGGCCTCTGAATGTATATGTCGCAGCCACAATAATGTTGTCTGCGACACATACATTCAGTGGCCGGTTAACGGGGGCGGGCAGTGGCGGGTTAGTGGGCGGTTAATGTAATGGCTAATGGCTCTAGGAAGTTAGGTTTAGGTTTAAATAATTTATTCTCATAAAAAGTTACACAACAATTACCACAAAGAATTGAAAGCATAATCAGCCTATAATGTTCCCAATGTGTTGTCTGTGTGGTGCCGGACTTAAAGAATTGCACCCCCCCTTACTTCCCGTGGGTGTCGTAAAAGGCGACTAAGGGTCTTACCGGAGAATGGGCAGCAGCGTTCTCTATTTATTCCACCATCATACCATACTGCGATCGCCAACCCGCCTGCCAAGCGTGGCGATTATGGCAAACCCCCCCCAAAATTGGGGGAGGCCTATGTCCAGCAGTGGACGTCTATCGGCTGAAACGACGAATGATCCCAAAGCTAGGTCACAGGCCTCCTCCCTTCGAGACGGAGTAGGCTGTAATGAATAAATAAATAATAATAAACCCCCCCCACGCGGGCCCAGTGCGGGTTGGTACATGTCACATGTCTTCGAATTTTTGGCTCTAGGTCATGTCAACAGCAAATGTAGATGATCAAAATCAGAAATTCAATACTAATTAACGGAGTTCGCGTCAGAGCTGTGTGGCGTCAAGTGATTTCTGTGTGGAGTTGATGTGGCGTTGGGTGGTTTGAAACACTTCGACTCCACACAGTTCTGACACGAACTCCGTTCATTAGTATTGAATTTCTGATTTTGATCATCTACTTTTGCTGTTGTTGTTTTTGCTTTTGCTGTACATGTCACATGTCTTCGAATTTTTCAAATTTTTCTAGAACATGTCGGCTTACAATGTTTTCCTTTAGCGTTTTGAGAACAGTGGTGATGAAATTATTTACACAAAGTAAAGCGCCTGTCTGGGTTGAAACCCACTCACTCACTAGGCCACCACTGCATTCAGGAGAATTCAAAGGCCTTTTCCTAAAGTTAGGAGCTATCAAATGTTCTCAAGAGTTAGTAGGAGAAATGTTAGCGAGAGAGGAACGTCTTTTATATTTGCGACATTTTCTTCCCGACAAATCCAAAATAAACATAATTAATTTTTATCATTTTCGTCCAAGACTTAATGTATCAAATGCACTCTATGATCATCATCCTATATCATTTTGACAACAAATAATGGTGACTAAGTTATTTTAGGGCAGGGACAGATATGCGAGGGATGAGAAAAGATTACTGTCATATTTTCTGAACTCCCCCTAATAATTAGGCAAATGTAGCGGAGCATCTTTTAAGAGGAGACTGTCATTTGTTTTACATGTAGAATGTCATTGTGAAATATTCCTTGTTTTACGATTGATGAACGAAGCATCTATCTGTCTATCTTTACTAATCTTTATTAATAATAAATCTGAAGAGTTTTGTTTTTTTGTAAACAAACAAAAAATCAAAACTCTCTGGAACTAACAATCGGATTTAAAAACATCTTTTTGCATTTGATAGCCTAGTTCTCGAGGAAGGCTAATAGGCTATTGAACATCAGGCTAGGGCATTTGACGAAGTCGGGGGTAGAAGCTTGTACTTATTAAATAAAAACGAAATGCTATTCATCGGTAAGCGCATCCACTGACTTCTATTAAACAGCGTACTTGTATAATACAGGTCAGTGAGCGCACCACTTGAGAACGACTGGACCGATTTGGTAATTTTTGGTTCGAAAATGTTCGTATTAGTCCGAGTTAGGTTTACATGGGAAGAAAAAAAGGAAAAGATTCCCGATAGTTTTCACATACGGGAAACACTGAACGTCTTTTTTTCTATGGGATTTTTATATGGATTGTTGAAAGGCCAGCGAGGTAACTGCTTAGCAAATTATCAGTAGAAATGGCTTTTATTTTGACAGTTCAACAACATTCATTGCGTTCATTGTGTTGTCGAACATTATGAAGCAATGGATAATCCAAAATTATTCAGATTAAGATTGATAGTACGTTACGCAATTAGTGTGCTGTACAACTTCTACCTCAGCTAGTTTTTAATAAAGAAACATGTTTATGATACCTACTACAATCTGTCAAATTTCTTTAATACATTTACAACTTTATCGCTAAAGTATAAGGTTCAAAATTGACTGGGAAAGGTAGCTGTGCTGGCGTCTGTACAAAAAAACTCATCCTTACAGAATCTAAAAAAATTTCACTATCGAAACATTGGGCAAAAATATTGCGTACAAAAGTATCAAAATGGTAACGTCAGAAATCCTACAATTCACACGAGTACTACAGTGTGTGTCGACACAAATGAAAAAAAAAAACAAAAAGAACGGACGCAATCCTGAAAACATGATTACAAACAACCTTTTGTGTTCAAACGATTAAAAAACGAGTTAACTCAATGGCGGTTCATCACAGTCAGCGATACGATTAAAAATATAATCAAAATGAGTTTAATAATTACTAAAGCATGAGAGCGGGGTTTTAAGGCAATTAGTTTCACGTCATTCTGTTGTGTTTAATTATTGCACACATTTATTTACACATTAGGTTAAAGGGAAAAACGGGTCCCTCTTTTGAAATAAATTGTCTGTGTTGTAAGCTGGACTTTATGTGCACTACGTAATTAGAAAACCTGACAATTTCAGGATCATCGTAATCCATTACACCTTTACTATGGCAAAGTTAACTTCAAAAGGCACTCGACCGATCAAAGCTAGCAATGGATTTCAAAATCAGGAGTAGAGTGATTGTGTAGCGCGTTTCATAGTAGATGCCAAGGGACTCCGGGCCCTAACAATTTGTTACATGTATCGTTACTTGCGTTGTGTATTTTTGGAACAAAGAAACTCGGTCTATTGTCCGAATTCTTATCTGTAAGGTAGTAATTTGGTTAGGGAAAATCAACGGAAAAATCATTTAAATGGCCCTGATAAAAAAAAATCAAAAAAACATTTCTGCGTGCTTCCTGTTATTTCGGCAAACATTTTATCGAAATAATTGTTTTTTTTTTCCTTAAATATTTTAAGCACACCCTGTAAATTGGCGTGAATTGTATACTTTTCGTGGAAGAATCGTTGTTTTAATGAAGTGTTTTATTTTTATCAGTAGACCGGGTTCCAAACGTTGACATACGTCGTACGAAGGTGTTCGATAACGGAACTCGGAATACTTCGGATTATGGAACTCAATTAGAGTTGGGCACCTGGCAAGGCGAAGTGATGAAAAGTCGAGTAAGGCTGTGATAGAGTGGCTTTCAAGGACTGAAAGACGAGATGTTGGTCGTCTGGCGGCGAGATGAGCGGACGATATTGTTGCAATCGCGGGCATAACCTGGATGAGGCTGACACAGGAGCGTGGGGATTGGCACAAGAAACCCACCCTTATAGCCCCTTTTAGCGATAAGACCGCCCATTGTGTCACCCTTTGTACAGTTTCTATACTTATGTCTGTAATTAATAAGGTGTACATAATAAAGAGTAGGTATTTTATTCTATTCTATTCTTATGCCCAGCAGTAGGTAAAGTCAGGCTGTGGGTGATTTTTAAAAGTACCTAGCAGGTAGCTATCGGAAAATGATCGCGTTTTCAACAAAGTGAAAAAAAAATATGCTGGGACCACTACATAACAGTTACTGCTGTAGTAAATCGTCGATTGTGCTTGTAATAGGGATCAATGTTAGAGCAGCCTAGTTTTATTTGCTTTTCTACAAAATGTAAAACAATTCCATAGTGATTATGATAGTGATACTCCACTACACACCACAAAACGGCAACGAGTGTTTAAAAAAAAACTAAAAGCCCTATACTATACTCTGTATACTCTGTATTTGATAGTACAGACGCCTGCGCATAAAGCTACCTGAAACTGTCAAATTTTCCCAATCAACTTTGAACCTTATGCTTTAGCGATAAAGTTGAAAATCTATTAAAGAAAGGACTTTGTCCTTTTTTGGCTTCGCGTGGACACATGCTCGAATATGTTTAGTTTACGCTTACCTATTTATTCTATACTTTTGTATCAACTTGCGGCCACGAATAGTTTATTTAATAAATACCTACTGAAATTGTTTTATTCTTCGCCATATTGACAGTACTCGATCTTCATTAGTTCATAGTGATGCCAACAATATTAATCGTTTATTTTAAAATAATTATTTACAAATCGATACTAATTGTTATTTTTGAAGTTCCTCATTCATTTAAGAGGCAAGAGTTTCAGTCAATTAGAGCTGTTATTTGTAATCACTTACATTATTTCGAACATATTTTATCCTTAGTTTTTATTTGGAACACAAAAGTGCTTACAAGTATCGAAGTTAGTTAATTAAATTCTATTTTAATCAATTAATAAATCGATTATTTAAACAGAAAACGTTTATTTCAATGTCAGTTATCTTGTCACTTCAAGTCACTTGTCATTCACTTTGTTTCTTGGCATCATGAATATTGCTTTCCTCGTTTTGCTATGATAATTTTTCAACTATTGTTTTGGTTTTGAAAATGGACACTGATACCCCTTCGAACTCGCCGACCTTAATCGCACGGATACGAACAAGGCAATTCCGCTTCAACTCCTGCCTGTAGTGGAAACTGTGTTACAGCTCCGATGTGCGAATTGTGATACTGATATCACGCCAAGGAGAAGGCATACCCTCGATCTTGTGGAATTGAAATCTGTTATAAGGCAGTTGGTCGCTCCACATGGGGTACGTTTGCATCCATCATCATAATTTCTTTAAATAATCCAAATAACTGTGCAACCACTAAACCAAACACTATTTTCATATAAGTAGAAAAGTGTATTTTGTCTTTTAGTATATGAAAATATCAGTCAGGGACGCAATTCAATCAAACAGTATTGCTGCAATTCCATAAAACCGGCCGGAAAACGATGGGTTGCTGTGCTCATGTAATGATTATACTTTGGTTTTTAAGCTGGGCAAGGTACCAAGATAACATAATTATAATCCACTTGCTCAGTTCCTAGACAACATATTATTAACGTATGGGTCAGAATAATAAAATACACACATCAACACGGTCTAGGGATATTTTAAAAAAAGCGAATTACTATCAATGTGTTAATTATTTATATGACATGTATATATTTAAAAGATACGTTATTTAATAGTCTACCATTTTTTAATAATGGTTAAGGTACTTACATTAAAATTTCAGTATTTTATGGAAAAAAAATGAAGCATAGACGGAAACCGTATATGAATTAACTTTTAATTTGTGAGTAAAAACTGAAGAAAATAGAAAAATCATTTAATTTGTGTTTATAAACTTGAAGTTAGTAGTCTGAGAAAGCGCCCATGATGTTCATAACACATCCGCAACGATTCGGCATGACGACCCTTGTTCTGAGCATGCACTGAAAGACGAGATGTTGGTCGTCTGGCGGCGAGATGAGCGGACGATATTGTTGCAATCGCGGGCATAACCTGGATGAGGCTGACACGGGAGCATGGGGATTGGCACAAGAAACCCACCCTTATAGCCCCTTTTAGCGATAAGACCACCCATTGTGTCACCCTTTGTACAGTTTCTATACTTATGTCTGTAATTAATATGGTGTAGGTACAGTACGCCTCAAAAGTGCTTAGGCGCGCTATGGTTGAAATTTCTGTGAACATGCTTCGCGCCGTCCCCGCGCCCGCGCCGCAGGCCCGTATTTACATCTGTGTGTGTACACTTGCTAACGTCAAACGAAACAAAACATATCGTCATCGCTTTTTCACACGTAATTACGTATGACCTTGGTTGGTTCATACCACTGCTAAAATTCACAACTTCATTACAAGTGCTGCTAGCGGATAACGTAGCGTATAGGATTAGTAAACACGTAGGCCTGGGTTCGAATCTCGAGATGGAACTTTGAATTATCTTTTAATAATCTTATCTTTTTTTATTATTCGATAAATTAATACACGAGAATAATAATGTAATATTTGTTTTATTTGTATTATTATATTGTTATTGAAATATGCGGGGTAAAAATAAAAATAAATATTAAGTGATTTCAAAAATTTTATTCGTTATAATTTGATAAATAAACTTTTAAAACAGTTTATTTTCTCATAAAGAACAATTTATTGAAGTAAAGCAGGTAATCGGTGAGCTACGACCATTAGACTTAAAATATTGTAACTATCTTAGTAATAAAATAATATTGTGCTTTTATTGCGGATATAGCTTAAGTATTCATTTTCAAAATTCATTTTGAAAAGAAGATTGAAACTATAAACCTCAAAATAATCCTTATTACGGATATGACACAATAATATTTTATTTAATTTTACTAAAATCAATTTGTAATTTATAACTTAATACGTTGTATAACCCCCATTATTATCCATGCTATCAAGTAAACGCTGGCGTATGGATCCTGTAATGTTTAAACATATATCTTCATATTTCCTTGCAATGCAACTTCATCTGGTAGGTCACTGGTTGGTTAAAACCACTTGTTTCTTATTCACTGACTGTACTCTTCCTTATATCTTTTGACCCTCCGACTCACAGTAGGTAATTTCTCTAAAACAAAAAAGGAATATTGTAAGGCTACTAGCAAAATTATAAAATATTAAGTAGATACCTACTTATTACTTTTTTAAACAAAATTATTTTGAAAATAGTTCAAATGTTACAAAATAATTATATTATAATTTATACATAATGCTATATTCATCATTCCAAAAGTAAATAATTAAACTCTTGGAAATATTATTTTTTTCTTCTATTTAGACCCTATGGTAAATACAAAACGTTTAATAAAATAACTACAAGGATCAGCAGTTAAACTTTAATTAGCTAAATGTTAAATAAAATAATTAAATCATAATACTCACAGTCAGTCCGGTTTCATCAATTATTTGTGATATAATAATATATTAAAACCACTTTTACGCTGCGCGATAATATCCGCTTTCATCTCAAAGCTTACATTTCAAAATGAACTATTACACAGCTATTATAATAGATTAAACACACGTCACTAACCCACAATATCAAAAACCAATCAAGAACGAACAACATTCTATTAGGCGCGGTGAATGAGCCGTAAGTTACCTGCATCTGTCTACCATACCTAATTTATTTATTTAGATTTCTGTGGGTATACTCAAAAGTTTTACGAATTATGTGAACAAGACGAACATGACACGGAACTATATTCAAAAGCGTGATTATTCGAGTAATATGCGGGTGTGTGTGTCAAATTACTCATTAAAAGAAGGTCGTAAGTCAAACTAAACGTTAAGCAATTAGTTTTGAAGTTGCGTATGGACTTTTGGCGTGGATAGAATAGAATAGAATAAAATACTCTTTATGTACATACTCTTTATTATGTACATAATAAAGAGTATTTTATTCTATTCTATTCTTATGCCCAGCAGTGAGTAAAGTCAGGCTGTGTGTGATTTTTAAAAGTACCTAGCAGGTAGCTATCGGAAAATGATCGCGTTTTCAACAAAGTGAAAAAAAATATGTAGGGACATGTTTATCAGTTACTGCTGTTGTAAATCGTGGATTGTGCTTGTAATAGGGATCAATGTTAGAGCAGCCTAGTTTTATTTGCTTTTCTACAAAATGTAAAACAATTCCATAGTGATTATGATAGTGATACTCCACTACACGCCACAAAACGGCAACGAGTGTTTAAAAAAAAAACAAAAAGCCTTGTGTATACTCGGTATTTGATAGTACAGACGCCAGCACATCAAGCTACCTGAAACTGTCAAATTTTCCCAATCAACTATGAACCTTATGCTTTAGCGATAAAGTTGAAAATCTATTAAAGAAAGGACCTTGTCCTTTTTCGGCTTCGCGTGGACACGATGCTCGAAAAGAAACAAATTAATCAAAAATCTTGTTTAGTTTTTAAACGCTTATTAATTCTATACTTTTGTATCAACTTGCGCCCGCGAATAGTGTATTCAATAAGTACTGAAATTGTTTTATTCTTTTTTTTATTACAAATCGATTCTAATTGTTATTTTTGAAGTTCCTCATTCATATAAGAGGCAAGAGTTTCAGTCAATTAGAGCCGTTATTTGTAATATCCTTATTATATATATATATTATTATGTTTTATCCTTAGTTTTTATCTGGAAAACCAAAGTGCTTACAAGTATCGAAGTTACTTAATTAAATTCGATTTTAATCAATTAATAAATTGATTATTTAAAACGAAATCGTTAATTTCAATGTTAGTCTTGTCACTTCAAGTCACTTGTCATTCACTTTGTTTCTTGGCATCGTGAATATTGTTTTCCTCGTTTTGCTATGATAATTTTTCAAGTATTGTTTTGGTTTTGAAAATGGACACTGATACCGCTTCGAACTCGCCGACCTGAATCGTACGGATACGAACAAGGCAATTTCGCTTCAACTCCTGCCTGTAGTGGAAACTGTGTTACAGCTCCGATGTGCGAATTGTGCTACTGATATCACGCCAAGGAGAAGGCATACCCTCGATCTTGTGGAAGTGAAATCTGTTATAAGGCAGTGGGTCGCTCCACATGGGGTACGTTTGCATCCATCATCATAATTTCTTTAAATAATCCATATAACTGTGCAACCACTAAACCAAACACTATTTTCATATAAGTAGAAAAGTGTATTTTTTCTTTTTACTACATGAAAATATCAGTCAGGAACGCAATTCAATCAAACAGTGTTGCAGTAATTCCATAGTAGGCCGGAAAACGACGGGTTGCTGTGCTCATGTAATGACTATACTTTGGTTTTTAAGCTGGGCAAGGGTACCAAGGTAACATAGTAATTATCCACTCGCCCAGTTCCTAGGCAACATAATGTTAACGTACTCGTATGAGTCAGAATAATAAAAAAATGTATGAATAAAAGTGTGTCTTATTTATAAAAAAAAGGAAGCAAAACAAGTCTTATGCCTCCTCTACACGTCGGCAGATGCGTCTACACGTCGGCGGAGGCATTCGCAGATGGCCATTTGCTGATGAATCTGACGACGTGTAGAGGAGAGGAGGCTTTACAAGTATCACGATACAATCTTATTACAATATTCCCTTTCCTACTGGTGTTAGCTATTAAACCTGTATTATATTTATACTTAAAGTGCCTGTTCATACCGAGCCAAATGTCCATACAATGTGGACAATGTCCTTTGACAGATTGTAGCTTAGTAGCTTGATGTGCTGCCGTCTGTACCATTTAAAGAATTAGCTTTTCCAAATCGATTCATCAAAAGTTTTTCCCTATTTCAACTGCATTTGTCAGTCCCCATTTAAAAATGGATTTGTTTTTAAAAATTCATTTACACAACGCATTTCAAAAATGATATTGTATCGACGAATTAATATTTCGTTGCGCCATATTGTTCGGCTAAATTGTTTCGGGAGTACTAGGGAGGGGAAAAAGAAACGAATACTCGTGAAATTGCGCAACTGTTATTTAAAACAAATATTAGTTTTCCAAGAACCGGTGAATAAACGCTCCATGATTCGATTCGATATCGTCAATTATATTAATAAACTAGCTTCCGCCCGCGACTCCGTCCGCGCGGATGTCGGTCTTCGCGTGGATGGTTTATTTCTCCATTTTGAGTAACTCTGACAATGACATCTTATAAATATCTATTGGACCCAAATACGGCTAAGCCTATAATAATTAAGGAGATCCCTCTATTGAGCTACTGCTGTTGAGCTCGCGTTCTGTAGTAGGTAAGTATTTTTTTCATAGTAATTCCGACCTTGATAAGTAGCATGTAGCAGTAAATTACTGAGTGACGAAAAGTTTGCAATAATAAAAAAGTGATCGTGACAATGCGACAGAAAGTTAATTGAGAGCTTCAGCATACACAACATTGTTAGTGAGCTCGTCCGGAATATGAACATGAAGATTTCTTGGACTGCTCACAGGGGAAAGAGCTACGTAAAGTTGCCCGTGTGAAAAACAACTCGCGGTAAGATCTACGCCAGCAACTCCTAGGGTCTGACCTTGAGCCTTATTTATTGTCATGGCGTAACACAAAGCTACAGGAAACTGTATTCTCTTAAATTGAAGCGGGTAATGCAACGTGTGTTCGCGGTTCTACAGAACAACGTCTATGAATAAAACTGAAAAATAAGGTTTTTTTTTCTACGTATTTTTCCAGGATTAAAAGTATCCCATTTTATGCCCAGGATAATAAGGTATAATTATACCAAGTTTCATCGAAATCGAACCGTTAGTTTTCACGTGATGCCTGCATATACAGACAGACAGACAGACAGACAAAATTTTTTTTAATCACATATTTGGGTTTGGTATCGATCCAGCAACACCCCCCGCTATTTATTTTTTCAATATTTTCAATGTACAGAATTGACCCTTCTACAGATTTATTATATGTATAGATGTTTGCCGAGGCGCCAAGGGAACCCTAGAAATTTGAGTATAACAGCAAGTAATTAATTATTCTTGGGAAACTTTTGATTCTGAAATGTTAAAATGAAATTGTAATTGGCACCGGATATTATTTTAGCGTAAAAATTAAATGATATTCTTGCCTTTTTTTTTGCGGATGGGAAATCGTCAAATGATTCCCCCTCCCGCTCTGGGTGGAGCGGAAGGGAGTGTCAGACTCTTACTGACTAAAACTCACCCGTGTTCCTTACTTAGCCCTTTATGTTCCGGGCCAGCGGTAACCCATGCGGACAATCCCGGTGACCCGGCAGGCTTCGGCCCTAAAGCCGTCAGCGTAGTAAACTACGCTGACGTCATAAGGGAGGTTGGCCCGCAGCACTCAATCGTAACCGATGTCCCACAGGAACGGCCCCAGAACCGATCCCTGCGGGACAACGCACGACATAACAAGCCGGTTCCTCTCCCCGTCGCGACCGGGGTAGATGACGGCTCTGTCCGTCAAATACGCCTCGACTATTCGACGGAGGTAGGTCGGCACCCAGTGATACCGGAGTGCCTCCCCAATACAGCCCCAGAGCAAGGTGTTAAACGCGTTAGCGATGTCGAGTGACACCGCCACGACGACCCCGCACCGGGACACCGCGACCGCCGTCGTTACTCTCACGCGCATGATGGCGTCCACCGTCGAGCGCCCCTTACGGAAGTCAAACTGGCTGTCCGCAAGATTTATATTATTAAAGAGGTTAATAATTTTTTTTTATTAGGTACTAATTATGCCCGTTCTTGATCCCGATCACGCCTGATGGAAAGCGATAGATGAGGTCTATTATGGAACGAGCGTGCCCAGAAGATGCCTGTTCACTCTTGCTTTGAAGGCAGATGGGTTAAATGTGGGAGGGAACACAGATGCCGGCAGAGAGTTTCACACTTTGGCTGTGCGCATAATAAAAGTGGAGGAGAAGCGCCGAGTACTACTCGTGGGGATATCAACCAAGTGCGGATGGTACACTGCAGTACGTCTGGTTGTCCGGTGGTAAAAAGGCAATAGTGGGATCAGGTCGTGGCGCTCCTGCGCACACTCTCCGAAGTACAGTCCGTAGAAGACCGACAGGCAAGCAACATTACGCCGATGAGCTAGGCTGTGAAGCGTGTCTAACAACGTCTCGTCGCCTATAAGCCTTTTAGCTCTGCGTTCCACCGAGTCAATTTATCTTACTGAAATTATAATAATACTACGTTAAAATAATTTGGAATAATTCTTATTATTTTGATATTTTACAAAAACAACTATCCAATTCAACTCACATTAACTTCGTTGCTACCATAGAATCACTGGAATCTTAGTGAATGAAAATACCTATTATATAGTCTTAAAACTTGGAACAGTTATCTGGTGTTCCATCACTGTGAATCCCAGCATTAATTGTTCCAACGTTCGCTCCATATGACCTTCTCGTTTGTCCATTTAGAATTTTAGGCTCGTGTTCAGGAAAAAATGGTACACTCATTATAGCAATATTGTCCAGCAATTCTTTTGGGAAATGTGAAATGTCCGGTTCGTGATTGTTTAATTTTGGTGTCACAAATCCCTGTTTTTTGACAAAACCTGTTCCGTATAAAAATAATCCGTCATTTTATAAAAATGGAAGTTAGATTTTCTATTCTGCTTTATTATCAGGGATTTGGGTTCATGTTTGTTTTTAGAATACGTGACAAAAATACATTTTAGAATAGATGGGATGTTGAATTTGTAACTAGAATTTTTACCTACCTACTTTCAAATAACTGTATGGACTTTATTATTTAACATTGGGAAATATTATGCTCTGTGTTTCTAAAAAAAGCGTACTCACAATTGTTACACTATGTAGAAGTATGCTTTTTTTTTAATAATTCGCTATTTTGTAGTTCAGGACAACAAAATGAGAAATATTTGAGGGTCACTTATAGAGGCACATTTATTATTATCAGAGTGTACATTAATATTTTTAGGACATCATAATGGGGATTTCGGTTTGATTAAATACGTGCCTTTAAAATTATTTTAGGGCCAATTCAATCGCATGATAACGGTGTTTAATAAAACGTTAATAAATTCATGTTTAATTTGTTTAAATCTCGAAAGTCACTAGAGATTAATCAACCCATTGATCAAAATATATCGTTGCAAACAATCTTCTCAATAATCGACGTGTTACTGGATCCATTTATCTTCTCAAATGTTACTCGGCTCCATAAATTCTCGTCTTAATACTTTGACAGACAATTCACACGATTCTATACCTGTTCCACCTAACTTGATTAATCAAATAAAGTCTGAAGCAATATAGTTCGCCAAAACTATGTGAGGTGAGACATTAAATCGTCCCTTTACGTCCCAAGTATCAAACTTCTAATTAAATTATTGACTCTAATCGATGTGAAGTTTACGCCGTTTCAGAATGGTTGTAACTTTCTGGAATTTAATCAACCATCTCAAAGATATCGGGGATTCTATATTAATCGATTTGGTATTCGGTAACTTTGCATGCTTACTCTTTGACACTTAAGGTTCACACATGTGTGTTATTGTTGCCGTGAAGACTATGGGGTGAATATATTAAATCTCTGGGCGGAGTAGCGCCGCTTTCATCGTTGCTTAGGGCTTCAGTAGTTGCTTTGTGCTGATCCTTAGATTGGTTTTCGGGACGCGAGAAATGGTATTTGTAATTATTGGATGTTCTTGATCTTCTCTTGTTATATTATTAGCTATTGTTTGTTTCTTTAGCCTTCATGATATTGCCTCTTTGTACCTCGAACACATCTAGGTATATAATACAAATAAATAAACAAATGTTTGTAATGTCAAAATAACGGTTTTTGTTAAATGCGTTTGAAAGTTTAGTATTTTTAATTTTTGTCTGTCTGTCTGTTTGTTCCTAATCTCCGAAATGGCTGGATCGATTTTGACGGGACTTTCACTGGCAGATAGCTAATGTTTTATGGAATAACTTAGGTTACTTTTATTGTACAAAACTAATTAGAATTCCGCGCAAACAAATTCAAATCCAATATACACGCGAACTACTATTACTATACAATATTGTACGAGTACCAACATGAAAATAATTCGCCGTCCCTTAATTTGCGCAATGATTTAAAAACAACATCATTAGGACGGTTCATTTCCCTCCATGATTGCTGTTTTCCACTTCGTGTTGACTCATTAAGATTTTATAATAAGTTTTACCAAATAATATGGGAACAATTATAATTTTGGTCTTGCGGTTTATTTTGTTTCCATGACACGACGTGTTTATAGTATATTGTGTGGGATAGTAATTCCAAGTTATTTGAAATTATTCTTTGTAGAGGTTTTTTCTACAATCTAGGTATATGTATGACGATTTGTACAGCTGGTCGATTCTGTAAAAATCTCACCGTGAAAGCTTAGGTGAAGTGAGTTAGTTTTTGCTAGGAATTCACACTATTGACTGTGTTTTTACAGAATAGCACCGCAGTACATATTTACATAATATTCCACATCAGAGCAGTGGTGGCTCAGTGGTAACGACCGCGACTTTAAAGTTGTAAGTACAGGTTCGAACCCAGACAGGCGCTTTACTTTGTGTAAATGATTTCATCACCACCGCTCTCAAATCGGTGAAGGAAAACATCGTGAGGAAACCGGCATGGCCTAGAACCAAAAATTCGAAGACGTGTGACATCTACCAATCCGCACTGGGCCCGGATGGTGGATATGATGATGATGATGTGTAAGTAGGTTTTTACAAACACTTTTACACGTCATCATATTTTTTAAACTAGATGTGGTCGGCGTTTCCTATCTGACTACTCTGAGAAGAAAGGCCGAAACAAACTCAGAGGTCACAGTCTCTTTTAAAGTCCAGACAAAATCTTGGTCAGATCGTGTGAAGACCATGTAGATTGATGTCTGAAATGGTCTTTTGAGGAAAGAACCACACAGATTGAGCGGACCTGTCCAATCAGTGCACGCATTTGTCAAAAATCGTGCAGCTCAACTCAGAAATTGAGGAGCTCAACTCAGAAATTGAGGAGCTCAACGATTCGACGAACAATACCAAAGAAAGGACATTTGGCTAGGCCGCGTAAATTACTCAAACTGCCAGATCATGATTAAAACTAAGAAGGAAAACAGATAGAAAATGACCCACATAGTCCTCACATTCACAATAATTAAATGAAAAATAAAAAAAATAAAAATACTTTACAAAGTAAATATTCATGTCATTATCTAAATAAAATTCATCAATGTCAATGTGTATATAAAAAAATCCGGATATAATCTTTGAGGACCATGTAGATTAGTGTCTGAAATGATCTTTTGAGGAAAGAACCACACAGATTGAGTGGACCTGTCCAGTCAGTGCACGCATTTGTCAGTAACCGTGCAGCTCAACTCAGAACTTAAGGAGCTCAACGATTCGACGAACAATACCAAAGACAGGACATTTGGGTAGGCCGCATAAACTACTCAAACTGCCAGACCATGATTAAAATGAAAACAATGACCCACATAGTCCTCACATTCACAATCATTAAAATAATATAATACTTTATACAGTAAATGTACATGTCATTGTTTAAAAAAATTGATACTTAAAAAATATATATATATATATTAAAGTGTAAAATAGCAAAATAACATTCACTGTCTAAACCTCTTGGAGCAGCTCAATCCCAAGCCTTTTTGTCCTCAATATAGTCTTTTACGGTATAATAGGCTTTCTGGCATAGTTTTCGCTTTATAAAAGATTTGAATTTATTAAGGCTTAGTTCTTGAATGTGGCTAGGAAGTTTATTATAAAAACGTATACATTGGCATCTAAACGAGCCACCTATTTTCTTGAGCCTTGTTGTAGGAACAACAAATTTGTGTTTGTTCCTAGTATTTATATTATGGATATCACTGTATTTTTTAAATAGATTAATATTTTTATGTGCATACAAAAGATTATCATAAATGTACTGAGAAGGCACAGTCATTATATTAATCTCTTTAAATTTGTCTCTGAGGGAGTGTCTGGGACTTAATTTATAAATGGAACGAATTGCCCTTTTTTGTAAAATAAAAATTGTCTGAATATCGGCGGCATTTCCCCACAACAGAATACCGTACGACATCACACTATGAAAATAACTAAAGTAAACTAAACGGGCTGTCTCTAAATCAGTCAAATCACGAATTTTCCTAACGGCATATGCTGCAGAGCTAAGCTTTTTTGACAATTTATCTATATGGGGGCCCCATTGAAGCTTGGTATCCAACGTTATGCCTAAGAATACTGTGCTATCTTCGGGTTTTAACTCTTCATCCTTAATGAGAACACTAGTTTCTACATGTCTAACGTGGGGTATCGTAAATTTAATACATTTCGTTTTTTTTCCGTTAAGAAGTAGGTTATTGACATTAAACCAGTTAACTACTTTTGCAAGGGCGTTATTTACATTGTCAGTAACCAGCTGCTGACGTTTGATTTTAAACAAAAGAGAAGTGTCATCTGCAAACAACACTATATCATGATTATCCTTTATGAGGTACGGCAAGTCATTAATATAAATAAGGAACAAGAAAGGACCAAGGATTGAGCCCTGGGGGGCCCATTCTTACTACAGATCCGGGTGACCTTTTTCCGTTAACATCAACTCTCTGAATCCTATCACTCAAGTAGGAAGTAAGAAGATCCAGAGAGGCGTTCCGGATTCCGTAGTGGTGCAGTTTCCTGATTAATGTTTCATGAAGAACACAATCGAATGCCTTGGACAAATCGCAAAAGACGCCCAAAGCATCGCACTTGTCCTCCCATGCATTATAAATATGTCCTAAAAGTTCAACTTCGGCATCGGTAGTCGAACGACCCCTTGTAAAACCGAACTGTTTGTTATGCAGTAATTTATTTTTATAAAAAAATCTTTGCAATTGATTTAAAATAAGTTTTTCAAAAATTTTACTAAAGGTGACGGTCCACTCCATCTCACAGAGAGGAGGCCGGCGCCCCTAGTGGGAACATTGTAGGCTGATTATGCTTATGCCATTATTACAGACGCCAGCACATCAAGTTGCTACAATCTGTCAAATTTCTTTAATCGATTTTCAACTTTATCGCTAAAGCTTAAGGTTCAAAGTTGATTGTGAAAATTTGATAGTTTCGGGTAGCTTGATGTGCTGGCGTCTGTACATAAATAATAATTAAGTATCCTTTCTGTTACAAAAATTACCCTCCAATTTGAAGTAGAAACATTTAGTAAATTCATGTACAGTCAACAAAAGACATAATTATGCAGGATCGTCGGATATAGTTGAAGTTTAGTACGAAACCGATGGATGTTCTCGAATAAAATTTAATTTTGTTAATAGCAAACAAGCAGCTCATTTATCAAATTAAATTTCAGTCGACAACATCCATCGGTTTCTTACTAAACTTCAACTATATCCGACGATCCTGCATACTTATATCTTAGTTGACTGTACATATACTATAATAGATTGACAATCTTACCGTAACTATTTTAACGTATTATAATAATAATATAATATATAATAATCATTTTATTTCAGAATTATAAATCCATAATTTGTTAGTAAAACATAAAAAAATGTTAGTACACATGCAGGTTGGAGAAATAATGGACGAGCGGGCAATCAAATTTCCCTGCAATGACATTCAGGAGACTGTTAGATCTGCCCCGGACCCTCTGCAGCAGCGACGCGGCACGCTTACGTCTGATGGCTGCGAAGCCATCAGTGTGCGCATCAGCAAACATTCCCGACGCACTGCAGAAGCATGGAAGCCCCAACAGCATCCTGAACGCATTGTTGTATTGAACTCGAAGAACATTGATGGCTTTCTGCGTACAACCTGTCCAGAGGCTGCACGTGTAAAATGTCTGACAATATGCTTTAAAAAGCGTCACTTATTGAACTCGAAGAACATTGATGGCTTTCTGCGTACAACCTGTCCAGAGGCTGCACGTGTAAAATGTCTGACAATATGCTTTAAAAAGCGTCACTTTTACTTCACACGTGCAACTAACTATTAGCTTAGAAAAGTTTGCCCGAAGCAGAAATCTAACGAGCTAGCAATAGAATAAATTAAAACATTGAACTAATACAATATGAAAGCGTTTCATTTCCAGAAGGTAATTAAACTTTGCTATTTCAAAATGAATTTTGAAACGACGACAAATTGTAAAATTAATAACTTTAGTGCCCAAGGGTATAAGAAAATTTATATCAATTATAACGTCGCACAAAACTCAGCACCAGTAGGTATTTGTTCAGGGGACATACAAGCTCTTTATTTTTAGGGTTCCGTAGCCAAATGGCAAAAAAACGGAACCCTTACAGATTCGTCATGTCTGTCTGTCCGTCTGTCTGTCTGTCCGTCCGTATTTCACAGCCACTTTTCTCCGAAACTATAAGAACTACACTGTTGAAACTTGGTAAGCACACAAAAATAGAAAAAAAACAATAAATTTTAGGGTTCCCCATACTTAGAACCGAAACTCAAATTTTTTTTTTCATCATACCCATACATACGTGTGGGGTATCATAGATACCCCACACGTATGGGTAGGTCTTCAAAAATGATATTGAGGTTTCTAATATCATTTTTTTCTAAACTGAATAGTTTGCGCGAGAGACACTTCCAAAGTGGTAAAATGTGTGTGTGTAACTTCTAACATAAGAGAATGATAAAACTAAAAAAAATATATGATGTACATTACCATGTAAACTTCCACCGAAAATTGGTTTGAACGAGATCTAGTACGTAGTTTTTTTTTAATACGTCATAAATCATAAACCGCAATTTACCATTCATCCAATCAACTCAAAAATAAAAAATAAACATTTAATTTCATAAACATAAACCTTATGCATAAACCCGGATGTTACGGAACCCTCAGTGCGCGAGTCCGACTCACTCTTGCCCGGTTTTTTAATGAACTCATCGAATGCCGTAATTAGAGACACAATAGAAAGACAATTGCTTATGTCGAACTGTGTAACTTAAGACATTCAAAAGGTTAAATGTAATCTATTTTTTCAGGGTGATGTAGTTATCACGTACGCGATTAGGGTGCAGGCACCCTAATTGTGTAACACACTATTCATCTCAATTTGAATCATTTTGAAGGATATTGCTAACCCATCACACTAATATGTATTATAAAGGCGTAAGTTTGTGAGTGTGCGTGTATGTGCATTTATATGTTTGTTACGTCTTCACGCTCAAACGGCTGGACCCATTTTGACAAAATTTTGTATGGAGGTAGCTGACACCTTGGATTAACATATAGGCTACTTTTTATCCCGATATTCTCACGGGATCGAGATTTACGAATACGCGGGACGCAGCTAGTTGTTTCATTTGTTCGAAAAATATGTCTGCTGAACAAAGTAAATAATGCAATGAATGTTGTTGAACTGTCAAAATGAAACCCATTGCTACTGATAGTGACGCAAATACCCCGCTGGGCCCCAATTCTGTATTATTCTCAGCCAAATTTTACCACGTGCAAACCACGTCAGTATCGTGTCTTGTTAACGGCAACGAATCGAAATGTCAACCGTACGGACAACATGTATTTTGACAGTACAAGCCACGCCATTGTGTCATAGAGAATACGTTAAGCAGATGTCGTGATTAAGGCCGTAATTCTCTATGACACAATGAACGAAACCGCGTGAATCGTTAAGTGGTCATTGTGAATTAGGGCCAAGGAATACCTCAAATATAAGTCACCCTGTATAAATAAAAAACCGGGCAAGAGCGAGTCGGACTCGCGCACCGAGGGTTCCGTCATCATCATCATCATTTCAGCCGAAAGACAAATTGTAAAGGTAAATTGCGGTTTACGATTTATGACGTATTAAAAAAAAACTACTTACTAGATCTCGTTCAAACCAATTTTCAGTGGAAGTTTACATGGTATTGTACATCATATATTTTTTTTAGTTTTATCATTCTCTTATTTTAGAAGTTACAGGGGGGGGGACACACATTTTACCACTGGAAGTGTCTCTCGCGCAAACTATTCAGTTAAGAAAAAAATGATACCTATAAGAAACCTCAATATCGTTTTTGAAGACCTATATACACGTATGGGTTTGACGAAAAAAAATTTTTTAGTTTCAGTTCTAAGTATGGGGAACCCCAAAATATATTGTTTTTTTTCTATTTTTGTGTGAAAATCTTAATGCGGTTCACAGAATACATCTACTTACCAAGTTTCAACAGTGTAGTTCTTATAGATTCGGAGAAAAGTGGCTGTGACATACGGACGGACAGACAGACAGACGGACAGACAGACAGACAGACATGACGAATCTATAAGGGTTCCGTTTTTTGCCATTTGGCAACGGAACCCTAAAAATGAAATGCTGTTTGTCGGTAAGCGCATCACTGGAGAACAGCAGTGCGATTCTGTAACCATCTCACCGTGAAAAGTTAGGTGAAGTGAGCGTGGAGTGAGCTGTCAAAAGTGTCAATTCCTAGCAAAAACAAACTCACATCACGTAAGTTTTCACGGTGAGATTTTTACAGAATCGACCGACAGCTGCGCTGGGCCGATTTGGCTGGTTTATGTTTTAAAATATTCGTAATAGTTTGATTTAGGTTTTTATGGAAACAAACAATTAATTGGATAAGTTTCCTCGGGAAGTTTTTAAATTCGGAAAAATCTAACGTGTTTTCTATGGGATTTTTGTGTGTACTATCGCAAATCGGTCTCTGTGATGTCGGTGATCTGTTGGGTCAGCTATGTATAATAATTATACCATAAAATCCGACATTACCGTATTCCAAAAAAGTCCTTATTAATTCCGCAAGATTGAACTAAATGTTTATGGTGTAACATCGCGTGCCGGCCATTCGGTGTGACAGGAGGAAACAGAGCATTACTCGACAGATCGTTTGAAAGGACCAAATTGTAAAGCGATGGGGTCCGTAGTATTTGTCGTCGTCGTTTCAGCCGATAGACGTCCACTGCTGGACACAGGCCTCCCCCAATTTTGGGAGGGTTTGCCATAATCGCCACGCTTGGCAGGCGGGTTGGCGATCGCAGTATGGTATGGTGGTGGAATACATAGAGAACGCTGCTGCCCATTCTCCGGTACGATCCTTAGTCGCCTTTTACGACACCCACGGGAAGTAAGGGGTGGTGGTATTCTTTAAGTCCGGCACCACACAGACACGTAGTACACGTAGTATTTGTACTTTTGAATAATGTATTACTCATTCATTCATCAATCAGATTTGAGATCTTTTTACACTAATCAAAGGTGAGTTGAAATGTAGAAAGTTTAAAATAAAGAGATAGGGTCCTTAGTATTTGTACTTTTAAATAATTAATAATTCATTCATTAATCAGATTTGAGATCTTTATACACTCATCAAAGGTGAATTAGATTGTAGAAAGTTTAAAATAAAGGCTGTGTTAATTGCAGCTGTGACTGTTCCTAAATTACCCTAGACGCTGATAAAATTTTCGTTCCTAATTTTGTTAGTATTAGAGTTAAGATCGGCTTTCTGTTTGGCCATAAGCATAATACAGAAGTCTTTGAATAAAAAAAAACGTAGTATCGATTTTAAATAAGTCTCGATTTTAAATAAGTCTCGATTTAAAATTTAAAACTATTATTTGCCGATCATATTTCAAAGTCAAATAGGAAACGCCGACCTCATCTAGTTTAAAAAAAAAACCTGATTGACGTGTAAAAGTGTTTATGCAAACCTATTTACAAAAATAAAATCATTTATCATTTATCAAAGAAACGATTAAAAACTTGAAGAAACAAAAGCTACGTAACTTAAAACGAGAAGTCTAGTCGCAATGTTCTCATAACAGACACGTTATAAATATAGGACACACAGAAATAGAACCAAGTAAGTACACATTAAGTCTGCAATGCACTCTCAATTAAGCTCAAAAATTCCTCGCCACATTACACAGTAGCTACCGAAGTAACAACAAATAAATTGAAACAGACGTAACGAGTGAAACATTCCTAGTGCTAACTATAGGAAGTAGGAACATAGACCAAGAATGTATAGAAGCGAAATTCACGTTCCAAACGTATATATCCATACTAATGAAGGGTGGGCCATCTAGTGTTTTAAATTTGAATCGGCTATACCTAAAAAAAAATACTGATTATTTTTTCAAATTTCTGGTTTTATTGGAAAGGTTGAACTTTGTCATTTATGAATGTAACACAATATCATTCATATGACCCAGACCCAGGGAGGCCCAGGGATGCAATCTATCTCTCTGTCAAATTCGTTCAGTGGTTTAGGCATCAAAAGGTAACAAAGAGACAGAGAGACAGACAGAGTTACTTTCGAATTTATAATATTAGTATGGATTCAAAGTCCTGACGGACTGATATATCAACGCACAGCCTAAACCTCTGGTCCTAGAGACATGAAATTTGTAGTGTGTTCTTTGTGAAGAGTAGGTAGGTGGGTTTTTCGAAATTCCATCCCTAGGAGGGTGAATGGGGGAGGGTGAAATTTCACGCGAACGAAGTCGCGGGCAGAAGCTAGTATTATTATAAATTTCTACAGTTTCGGGGCGTAAGAAACGTTCAGCACAATCAGATTTGCAGAGCAGATTAGCTGTGGCACAAATCACTATTAGAATAGTAGAGATTATCCGCCCCGTTTTGTTATACTGGAAGCCAATCCTAACAGAGTTGGGGAAGTAAATAAAATTGTAAAACATTTTAAAAGAGTAACGGTGTAGTTTCTTGCCCATTCTTCTCCATACGAAAACTACCTTTTAGAATGGGCGACTAGAATCAATTCTATTTTGTTGTAATTTTTGACGTTCCAAAGTGCCTTTTATGTGCCTATTTGAAATAAATGATTTGTTTGACTTTGACTTTGAAAAAGCCGCAATTTTAAACACCTAAAAAAAATTTAATAGGCACATATTTGAAATAAATACTTTGACTTTGACATTGAAGGATAGGCAGATGATGATGAGCTGCACCCACACCCTAATTGCGTAAACCCACTACCAATCTCAATCTGAACAATTTTGAAGGATATTTCTAATCCATTGATTCATAAGTTCGAAAAATTTGTGTGCTCAACAACGTCAATAACGCAATGAATGTCGTTGAACTGTCAAAATAAAAGCCACTTACAGCAATTACTCCGCAGACTTTGACAACCCTGATTTGATAGTACTGGTCGTAGAGGTTTGGGGGATAGTGGTAGGTCTGTGCGGTTATTCTGTGGTAGTAACTACTGAGCTCTAATCATGTAGTCCGGAACCCCGGACATAGTAACTGGCCGGAATACTGAAATACATTACGTGGACGATATGACCGTCTGGCTTCGCTTGTATAGGAATTTAAACACTTCTTGTTCTTTCTATAATTATGTGTTTATGTTTACTACTTTTCTTGTTTCTAACTTAACTTGCAGGTTGGATTATTGTTAGCTTTGTAATTTGATTGTAGTATCTTTACAACATTTTACTCATCTCGGCTAACTTTATTTAAGAACCTATATGATTTTTATGTTTTGGCTTGGACTTCTTCTAATTAAATTGGTAGTTAAAATCAATAAATATTACCTTGTGTTATAAGCTAGATTTTTTCTTACAACAGTTTACGAATATGTACTTGTACAGTAGGTTTTAGTAGGTATAAACAAAGTGTATAGTGTGTAGATACACACGACTACTGTCAGGTTCAAATTATATCAGCTGACACAGTTCGTTTCGGTACAATACCAGACCAAAGCCGACAATACCAGTAGGTACGATAAAGAAATCAACCTCCAAAACTCACAAAAAGTAAAATCATAACACAAGATATCAGCCTACTATGAATGTACACATAAAATTAATTCACACCTAACCCCATCGAGGAAAGATAACAACTTCTAAGGTTATATTAAATTCCATCCAAAAGAACTTTCTTCAAGATAAGGGCGCTACGTAATTTCATTTACGCCGTTTAAAACTTTAACTTTCGAGAGTCTGATTAAATTTTTAACAATATCTTTAATTTATAGACGCTGAAGGAAGTTTTATTGCAAGAGTTTAGGGGTGTGCGTTTGCATGATTTTGTATATATCTTGAGTTTTGAGATGAATATCTATATATAATATCTACCTCTGTTTCTAGAATTATCTGCTTCATAAGATTAAATTATAAAGTATCGTTTATGTGATAAAATTTTAAGTACTGAAAATTTTTATGGTCGAAACAGTATCATCTACCTAGTATGTGTTAATATGTAGATACGTTCAGCGTTATGACTAACTTTCTTAAAATGCTGATGTTTTTTTTTTCTTTTCTTTGAATAAATCAAAGAAAAGAAAAAAAAACATCAGCACAACACAACACAAACTTTAATTTTATCTGAGGTCCTACTATGTGATTATTATTCCTTGCTCTTCACCTAATAGATATCCGTAAATGAAGCTTTTCCATCATATCTCATTTTCTAGATAAAAGAGGCAGGTCAAAAACTACGACTTTCTTCAAAATCCAACACTCATTTTAACTGTTATATATGTTTTGATTGAAAAGGCAAAGTTTTCTTGGTGCAGTTGGCTCTCATCTTGTAATAGGATCTAAGAGTATCCCTAACAAAGTTCCAACAGTAATCTGCGAGCATAGAAGGCTTCCATCTTCCTTGGAAAGGTTTTTCGATTGCAGATACATCTTGATGAAAGCGTTCCCCATGTTCATCTTTTTAATTGAATCCATATTTTCGGGGAAAAAGTCCAAATGCGAATAAATTAAATGCAATTTTAATGACATATTGTATCCCATTTTATAGTAGCAGTCCAACGTCAGTTTTATTCCTTCGCAAAAGTCAGCGGATTTGTTGTTACCAAGGCAATGTTTTGTCACGTCAATAAAAGCGTCCCATCCTTGTTTTTCAATATGTTTAAGGGTAGATGTAAAAGGTGAATCTTCAATCAAGTTTTTCTGTCCGGACCTACGAATACGACCTTTTTGATTTTTGCTTCACTAACTTTGGGAAACCTTTGCCTTTCTCCGCTTCTAGGTGTGATATCAAAATAATATAAAGTGATATAAACCAATTCAGATATTTCCATTCTACTTTACTTACTAAAGATAGTACGGTAGTCTCATTGCCTAATTAAATTATAATTATCATCATCATTTGATTTACTTAGTTCCAGACTAAGTTTTATTTAATTTGAAAGAAAATTATACATACAAAATTAAAATCCTCTAAAAGTTCCTTCATTTAATATCTCACAAACCTCTGACCATTATGTACCTATATTAGACAAACATTTTACACTTGCCAAAACTGTTCATAGTAATAGGTAAACAGATGCTGCTCCCTCAAGGGTCCGTCCATTTGGGGGTCCGTTGAAAAGCCGGAAAAGCACTAATCCATCACAAAGAGTTACGACTTCCTAGCTGTTATATACGATCGTGGGACCCACGCGATGGAGCGCTCATATTGGGGCTACTTGTATCGCAGTTGGTTTAGTTTAGTTTGGAGATATTGTGGCGCGTTGCTATATGGTGTGTGTTCTCTCGTTTCAGCAAGAATTTATTAAAATTGCTCATGCTATTGGTAAAAATATAGTCAGAAGTGTTCTGGATTTAGGACTACCTTTTCGAGGTAATTTTAATGTACAGACGCCAGCACATCAAGCTACTAAAATCTGACAAATATCTTTAATAGATTTTCAACTTTATTGCTAAAGTATTATAGGTAAGGTTCAAAGTTTATTGGGAAAATTTGTCAGTTTCGGGTAGGTTGATGTGCTGGCTATATTTTACCGTTATAATGATAACGGTAAAATATAGTTGGAAAAAGGCTAGGCATGTAATGACATGCCTAGCCTTTTTCCAACTATATTTTGGTCGGCACCCAGTCGAGCGACTGCCTGTCTAACAATCAGCCATGCAGCTGAATACCGGAATTTTACATAGAGCGATTGCCTATCTCACCTTCTTAACCCAGGATAACGCCTACCCCTTAGCTTGTATACCTACTATATAGGAATAAAAATGATAATCCAATCAACAGTCAACGTTTCTACCACTCACCTAACCACTTTTAACCTCAATTTCATAACCCTTATTTAAATGACCACAAAATACCAAAAAGTACCTAAACAAAACAAAAAAGTTGGACAGTACAAAACGGAACACAGCGCGACGTAACGTTGTTTACGGAAAGAAACAACTTGCGATCGGGACGCGGAACGGGACAAAAGTTGTGCGTTTGTGGTCTGCGCGCAGATAAACAAACAACCAATCTAATTACATGGCGCCCAGGGTAACTTGGGTGCTTATAAACAAATAATAATATAAGTACAGATGACAAAGATGCGTTAAATTATAGGTATGCTTTATGTATGACCCTTTTAAAGGTAGAGATAGGGGGTTGGGCTAAATTCTATTGACGAAGGTAAACGTGAACATAGCATAATCTATCTCTAATGTTCCCACCGCTGCACGCTAGGACACAGGCCTCCTCTCTTCGAAAGGAAGTTGGCTGTAATCGTGTTAGTAGAAATCTCTTCGAATTTTTGGTTCTAGGTTTCTTCGCGATGTTTTCCTTCACCGTTTTGAGAGTAGTGGTGATGAAATTGTTTACACAAAGTAAAGCGCCTGAATGTGTTTGAACCCAGACCTACGACCAAATGTTCACTCACATGGTCGGACCAAAATGATATCTAGATTTTAAAAGAGATTGTGACCTGAGTTGGTATCACACCTCATCTGTCATATATCTAATTTTTAAAAATATTATTGATGTGGTGTTTGTTTAAACTTTCAGAAATGGAAGTTTCATCCCAAACGTTGATGACGAAGTTACTGCTGAACTTTGCCTTGCCCCTTTATATTTAGTCTGGGTTGCATTATTTATTGAATATCCAGTTGATATTAATTTGTTCAGCTCAAGCTGAGTTGAGCTAAACAAATTTCAAAGCCGTGAAAGTGATGGTGTCATCACTTTGACGCCTTTTTAATTTCCGTGTGTATTATTACTATTATTAGCCTACAATTTTGGCAGCATCTCGTAAACATGGGCAGCCATTGGGCTGCCCATGTTTACGAGATGCTGCCAGTATAACTTGGCACGTGGGATTGCCCACGTGCCAAGTTATACTGGTATGCACGTTACATTCAGTAGTAATGACTCAGAAGATGGAGTTAATGTCTCATTAGTGAAATGAGGTTTGATCTTGTAGGGTCTTATAAACCATTTCTATCGTATGTTCGGTTTTCCGGTCAATGGTCATTAAGGTGTGGTAAGGTCTGATACTCATATCCTTCATTACACTAATGTCTAGCTTCAAGCAAGAGATAGCCTTTGTTATACAGGGTGGCGATTTAGTCACTTAAATTACTCGCAGGTGACTAAATCGATTTTTTAAATAACGGGTAGAAGCATTCTCTTGACGGATGTCAAGATTCACAAAAACATACCTACTACACAACAGTAGACGGACAGTTATTTTCGACGTATGTTTCAGAAGCGTTTTTTTTTACGAATTGTATATGAGTTTTATATCGTAAGTGGTTTAGTATGACGGGTAGAATCACTCCCATGATGGATCGCCTAAGTAGCCAACCTGTGTTTGCGAACCAAAAAAGATATTATGAAATAGACAATGACAGATATGTAGTATTTTTCTGGATTTGACTTTAACTGACGTATGTGTCCAGACGCCAGGACATCAAGAGCTACTACA
The DNA here is from genome assembly GCA_916614155.1 of Mesoligia furuncula. Taxonomy (NCBI): domain Eukaryota; kingdom Metazoa; phylum Arthropoda; class Insecta; order Lepidoptera; family Noctuidae; genus Mesoligia; species Mesoligia furuncula. The sequence goes on from OU744801.1 coordinate 18,401,532, forward strand.
ATCAACTTTATCGCTAGAGCATGAGGTTCAAAATTGATTGGGATTTGACAGTTCGTGTAGCTGGATGTGCTGGCGTCTGTACATTAGCAATTGTTTTCAAAACTTTTCATAAAAGTCACACTTGACAGGGTCGTATCAGCCAAGCAGATTAAAATTAAATTAAGTGACACAACAATTTGGTTCAAAAACTTTAAATTAAGAATAGTCCACGGCAATCAGGCTTTGCTTATCGCGATTCAATCCACGAAGGCAGACTGGATAACTTTTATCTTTTCTTTTTTCTTTTGATAAAATTAAACGCTTCATAAGAAAATGCGACGAAAATTTTATATTCTTCAAGCGTTCTCTTGTGGAGATCTTTTTTATTTACTTCGTATATTACTTGTTAACTTTTTATCGTCTTTGTATTTGCTTGAGGCCTTTTCCTAAGGAGGTTAAAAATCTTCTCCCGTATCTTAGACCAGGGCTTTCTTTTATACCTGAATAAAAGGTCCCTTTATTTTATTTATATTTTATTTGTCCCAGCGCTCTTTCGTTGAGCAAAAGAAAAACGTTTGTTGCCTTCTGTTTGTGCTTCGTAAATAAACATTCTGATATCAGGAGAAAGTCTCTCAAGGATTGTTTAATATGTAGGTTTAACTTTTCATTCACATTTGTAGTTATGATAGCTTTATTGCAGATAAATGGTGAACTAACAAAGCATGTAAACTTTTGACAGCGTTTTTTTTTGCATTTTCTTTTATAAGTGAGTGCACATAATCAGCCCTGAAAACTTCAAAAAACTACAAAAAAATATAGTCAATTCAGTTTAGTCTTCTATTGTAGATTTAATAGTGTAGTATTGTATGGCGTGTATTTATTGGAACCTCAAATTTTTCTCATTTTTAGGGTTCCGTAGTTCCTACAAGGAACCCTTATAGTTTCGTCATGTCCGTCTGTCTGTCTGTCTGTCTGTCTGTCCGAGGTTTTGCTAAGATACCGTTAGTACTAGAAAGCTGTAATTTTGTAGGAGTGCGTCTATCAATTACGCCGACAAAGTGGTAAAACAAAATTTTGGAAAATATTTTTTTTAGGGTAGCTCCCCTACAAGTGAAGTGGGGATGAATATTTTTTGTCTACGCAATCGTGTGGGGTATCGTTGAATAGGTCTTCTAAAATGACTTGGGGGTCGCTAAAATAATTTTTCGATTTAATACTCCATTTACGAAATATTAAACTTTAAAGTGCAAAATTTTGTTCCAGTAGGGCGTCCCCCCCCCCTCTAAAACCTAAACTGCTGGCTTGAAAAATCTGGAAAAATTCACAGTGATAGTGCATTTCATGAACTTTAAAGGAAAAGTATAGCGGTTAAGATAGCTTTATTAGTTTAGCGGTAATAATCGTTGAACTTGGGTGTTGGATAATTTTGTACCAAATACAAAATCCTTAGCGGTTAATCCTTTAAAGTGACTAAGATGAAGTAGTTGCTTGTTTATAACGGGTTCAGAATAAAGAACAACAGAATCGTACTACATTGTGATAACGGGCTACTACGGAACCCTACACTGTGCGTGGCCCGACACGCACTTGGCCGGTTTTTTCTTACTTAAAAATATTATTGAACACTCTAATATAATGAATGAAAACTCTTTTCGGGAACTTCTAATAATTCTTAATTTGGGGTTCTAGAAATACTAAATAATCAAGTAACTGCAACCATCTTTACGACGGATTTTAGCACTCGCCAGCTGCTGAAACGGCGCCGCTCGCTTCACTCACTCGTCTCGTGCGCGCTTGTTCACATTTCCAACCTTCACTTACTCGTCTCGTGCGTTTGAGCGTGAAGAAGTAACAAACATATAAACACACACACACACACACCACACACTCACAAACTTTCGCCTTTATAATATTAGTGTGATTTACCCTAAAGTAAATATTTAGGTTTTATTAATACTGTGCTGGCCTATGTATCTAGTGCCAGCACAGTATTAATAAAACCTACCCATACATACCTCGGGTATACAGGGTGAGTCTGTGAAGCTAAATAACTTTAATTTTAATGAGATAAATTCAGAAGTGAGGAGAGAAACACCTATTACAAATGATTCCAAACGTTGAATCTTAGAAACTTTGACAGGGCTACAGGTAAATTACGTTACTCTGTTACCTTCATGTGGGCTCGCGATGATACTGCATATTCTTAACATCTTTCTGAACTTTGGATAACGAACTGATTGTTGACTTACGAATCAGAGTGTACTTATATTTTATAACGAACTAGCTGACCCGGCAAACGTTGTTTTGCCATAAAAATTATTCCTAGCTACCCGGCGCTACTTCGTTCGCATGGTGTCCTACCCCTTACCCTACCCTACCCCTACCCTACTCCTACCTTACTCCTACCCTACTCCTACCCTACTCCTACACTACATCTACCCTACTCCTAACCTACTCCTACCCTACTCCTACCCTACTGCTAACCTACTCCTACACTACTCCTACCCTACTCCTACCTTACTCCTACCCTACTCCTACCCTACTCCTACACTACATCTACCCTACTCCTAACCTACTCCTACCCTACTCCTACCCTACTGCTAACCTACTGCTACACTACTCCTACCCTACTCCTATAAGTAAAAAAAAAGTATCCTATGTCCGTCTCCTGGTTCTAAGCTACCTCCCCACCAATTTTCAGCCAAATCGGTTCAGCCGTTCTTGAGTTTAAATAGTGTAACTAACACGACTTTCCTTTAGGTATAAATGTATATAAAAGAAAGTCGTGTTAGTTACACTATTTATATAGATTAAATTATAGCCAAGATCGCCCTGCACGTGCTTTTCTAGGCTTATAATTCAAATACATCAATCAACTCAAGCTATCGCAGTCGACTGCTGGAGATATTACAGACCACAATCAGGCTGCGTCACAACACCTACTCTCCGCATTCCGCATCCAGCCTGTACCGGCCAGCCTTTTAAAGTCGGCAGTCCATGAAGCTAGGGGCGTCCCACTCTATATTTATTTATCCATTTATTTCAGGCATCAAGGCCCATATAAAACACATAAAAAACCATAATAATATAACTTAAAGATACTATAAATACATACGTACAACATTATAATTACACTAAAAAAACTAACAAACTAACGTACACGAAGTGTCTACGTCGTGTTTCGCTGACTGGTGCCATGTAGCCGGCCACGAAACCGGCGGTACACAACACCCTTCGGCCAGAACTCTTCCTTGAGGAACTGCTCGAGATGATGTGTCGGAACACGCACTATGAACGACTTGAAGTTCGTGTATATGCTTGCCGATACGCGTTCTCCACTCCAGGATTCGTCTACTCCACTGGCCATCGATCCTACCATAATTGTTGCCACCCAGTCGGCTGGCAACAATTATCATATTATGGCAGTGGAAAATTCAGCTTGTTTCAGATTCCTGATTCCTTCAAAGAAACTCTGACGATAAGTCAAATACATCATCATTTCAGCCGAAAGACGTCCACTGCTGGACATAGGCCTCCCCCAAAAGGGGGGGGGGGGGGGTTTGCCATAATCGCCACGCTTGGCAGGCGGGTTGGCGATCGCAGTATGGTATGGTGGTGGAATGCATAGAGAACGCTGCTGCCCATTCTCCGGTACGCCCCTTGGTCGCCTTTTACGACACCCACGGGAAGTATGGGGTGGTGGTAAGTAAGTCAAATACGTCATAATCATAATTATTCACCCTGTATGCTGTTAGGCTAGTGTTGTGAATGTCTATATTTTTTGGGCGAAATTAAGTCTACAGCCCGTGGTTTATTTTTGTTTTTTGTTTTTAGATTGATGATGTCTAGACTTTTGTTGATGTATGGACAAAAATAACAACATATTGGAGACGTCATTTTGTTATCGACCGTAAAGATTGATAATTAGTTATAAATACCTACACTATTTTTTATATACCAAGACGAAGTTTCAGTCGTCTAGGCATTGAGTCGGTTTAGGCCCGTTCATGTAGCTTAAACTAGCCAAAGGTTCGCACAAGTGGGTGGCTCTTATTGTGTGTGCGTGAAGTAGATAAGGTTCGAACCTCAGAGCGCGCTTTCGACTCTTTTTGGTCAGCGAGATAGTCCGAAAGGGGTACCGCTGCCCCGGAACATAAAGGGCTAAGGAAGGAACACGGGTGGGTTTTAGTCAGTAAGAGTCTGACACTCCCTTCCGCTCCACCCAGAGCGGGAGGGGTCATTTGAAGATTTCCCATCCCGAAAAAAAAAGCCAAAGAGCTAAGAAACAAAACTTGTTTACCAATAATAATAATAATCTTTATTGGAACAATAACACATTTTACAAATTGATTGATACATTGACACATTAGTTACAAAACTGTGTCCGCGTTCCAGATTCCAGAGATGAAATAACAGTGAGGGTTAGTAAAGAACAATAACAAATATTAAAAAATAATATATTAAAAAAATAATTTTTACTATTTAGTAATCGGACTCGTGAAAGGTTCAGTACCACAAGGCAAAAAACGCCGAATAAAAACACGTATTTGTTTTGGTGGTTTTCCCATTAAATTTTTATTAATCATCATTATCAGCCTATAGCAGTCCACTGCTGGACATAGGCCTCTCCTATTGCACGCCATACAACTCGATTTTCAGCAACTCTCATCCAGCTGCTACCAGCCATCCTGCGAAGATAGCCACCAGCCCACCACCAACATGTTAGAACTTGTAGACTTTAAACTCTTTAATGCCTTCATAGCCTTATTAATATTTGCGTAGTACAGACGCCAGCACATCAAGCTACCCGAAACTATCAAATTTTCCCAATCAACCTTAAACCTTATGATGTAGACATAAAGTTGAATATCTATTAAAGAAATTTGACAGATTGTAGTAGCATGATGTGCAGGCATCTGTGTACCTACCCAATATTAACAAATGTCCAAACATAAATCAAATCAAAAGACATTTGTTCAAACTAAGCCGGATCACCACTTTTCTAACTCCGAAATGAAATAAGACAGTCCGCTTAAAACGCACGAACCGTTCACCACTTCCTAGAGCTTTAGTTGAGAAGAAGAAGTGGCCCAACCATAGATAGGGTCCAATAATCTCTCCAGCAGCAAATGCTAGAGGAATAAAATAATTGTCCGACGACGGTAAAACAGCGCCCACAACCCCTCAGACATACCAACCAATGAATGAATGAATGAATGAATGATATATTTATTTGCAAGAATATAGGTAGCTAACATAAGTTCTTAAGATCTCTGGGTTTCACTATATTCGGCATTTCAGCCGTGCAAATATTTAGATTTTACATCTTGGTTAAACTTATAGCATGCAGTACGTACACATTTAGTAATTAGCAATAACATAAAAATACTAATAATAATTTCATAATTTAAATTTGGATTACAATGCAATTAATAAAATAAAATTATACAATTATATTCCTTTATAATAATAATAAGCATAAAGCATTTACTTGGCTTTGGCCCGTAAATGTAGCTAAAACCAGCCTAAGAGCTGAGAAAAAAAAACACTCAAAATAATAATAATAATAATAAATAATAATAATAAGCTAGCAACACCAAAAACGTCAACACGTAACATCTTGTCATCTTTTTATAATATTCAGATTTTTAATTCTTAGAAGCAGTACCACAGTCATATTTATCATGTTTGTATTTAATGCGAAACCAAAATCGAAATAGTCAAAAATTATCTAAAAATACAATGAAAGATCATGAACTACATCAAAAACTGCCGAACCGGGGAGGTGACATCTGTCATGTCACCCCGATAAATAAAACTATGAAAGTGACAATATTGTTATAAAAAGAATGTTGACGAGATTAGCAGCTCGCCGTGCACGCCTACCACCTCCGGACTCTTCGCTCAGCTCCGCCTCGCCGCCGCCGGTACCCAGTCTCACTGTGAGCGCTGTGACGACACCGGCCGTGGCAGTTGCGTCGAGCTCGAGCGACGAGTACTTCTCACCGCCCACGACGCCACCACCTCGTCGACGGGGAGGACGCCGGCCGCCGGACGGTTTAGGACCTCGAGGCCCACCGGCCTCTGATAGGGTCCCAGCTCCCGGTGGAAGTGTGCAGCGCATGAGATGGACACGATCCATCAATGAAAATGTCATGCGCTCATACTATGGGGCTACAGAGGGGGGAAACAATCTGACCGCGTACCGTGTTCGGATGCTCTCTCTTTTTCAGGTGCTTGAGCCAGCTGTCAACGTTTCGGCACAACGTCTATCGGATCAGGTGCGTGTCATCCAGCGTAATCATATGTTGGAAGGCACTGTACTTGATCGCCTGCGAAATGAAATGCAGAGTAGCCATGTCATCGCCCCCCAGCCGCAGACTGCTGTACTACTACCGCAGTGTAATACCAATCATGCTGACGAGGGAAGTAATGACAGGGCTACAAACGTAAGTACCCAATGTAATGAGGAATTGAGGAGTGCTTTGGAGGATGCGATTCGGGAATATCGCTTCATGTCGCCCGAACATAGGCCACGCTTACCTCGTTTGCCCATGCATAACAAAAATAGGGCGCTGGTGGCGGCTCTGGATTCGCAGTTGTCAAACTATTTTGATGACTGCGAAGACCTCACCGATACTCATTCGATTCTGTACTGCGCGGCTGTAGCGGTATGTCGTGTAGCTCACGTCAAATTTGCCAATGACTCTAGAGCTACACGACCGAAACCAGCCATACCAGCTTGGCAGTGCAGAATTGAACGCCGTATTGGTGGGGCCAGAGCGCTCATTGGCAAACTAATCTGCTTCAGGGAGGGCAATACTCGCCCTAGAGTGATGCGCTTTGTGAGACGGGCATTCTTGGGGACTGATATCAGTCCTCAAGACTATATGTCTTGTGTCACGGAGCGCATCGACTTCCTGAAGCAGAAAGTGTATGCATGGGCGAACCGTATTCGTCGGTATAAGCGGCGAGTAGAGCGATACACTCAGAATCGCACCTTCCAGAGTGATGAAAGATGGGTTTATAGGAGCTGGGAGCGACCGGACCAAAGTGTGGCTGACACGTGTCTGCCAGATGATGAAGCCATGTGTTCCTTCTGGCGCAATATCTGGTCGGTGCCTGTCAGTCACACCGAAGGTGATTGGGCTCGGGAAGTCGAGCGAGCCTGCGACCCAATACCAGAAATGGGGGCTATCACCATCTGCCCCCAAGATGTAGCTCGTGCAGTCCGTCCGTTGCCTAACTGGAAGTCTCCAGGGCCGGACGGGCTGCATAACTTTTGGATAAAATGGTTTTTAAGGTCGCACGCTCGCTTGGCATCTCAGTTCCAGACTGCTTTGGAGTCTGGTTCGCTACCCCAGTTCCTAACGACAGGAATTACCCATCTGCTCCATAAATCAGGTAGCACCACGGAACCCAAAAATTATAGACCGATCACGTGTTTACCGACGGTCTATAAAGTTCTTACATCCATTTTGAGAGCTAAAATTGACAAACATATAAACACTAACTCCATCATGTCTGTCTCTCAAAATGGATGTAAGAACGGGTCCCGTGGTGCTAAGGAGCTACTCCTCATTGATATGGCCATTAGCCAACAGGTTCGTCGTTCCCGAAAGGATCTGTCGACATGTTGGATAGATTATAAGAAGGCCTATGACTCGGTGCCACATACATGGCTCATGAGGGTGTTGGAGTTGTACAAAATTGATGCAACTCTGCGCACCTTCCTGATGTCGTGTATGGGGCAATGGAGGACTGTCCTTCGCTATCCAGGATGTCGAAATATTCAGAGGAATAGCGAACCGATAAGGATCGAGCGAGGCATATTTCAGGGTGATAGTTTGAGTCCGCTTTGGTTCTGCTTAGCCTTGAATCCTCTAAGCACACTGCTGGAGGATTCAGGTCTAGGCTATCGGCTGAGGAGAGGTGGTCAGGTTATATCGCACCTCCTCTACATGGATGACCTAAAACTCTTTGCCCCCAACAATTTGCAACTGATGGAGCTACTGAAAGTAACTCAAACTTTCAGTAGCGCCATCAGGATGGAATTTGGTGTGGACAAATGTGCGGTCATGCATGTAAAGCGAGGGGAGATTGTTGAATCCGTGGGAACCCAACTCTCGGATTCCACAAACCTTAGAGCCCTCTCCGCATCCGAAACCTATAAGTATTTGGGTATGTCGGAAGCGTTAGGCATCAATGTTACTGACATGAAGCAATCGTTGAAGGAGCGCTTCTTTGGCCGCCTGAAAAAAGTACTTAATAGTCTTCTATCAGGCGGAAACAAGGTGCGCGCCTTCAACGGTTGGGTCATGCCGGTTTTGATGTACTCTTTCGGCATACTCAAATGGACTCAAACCGAACTCGACGCCCTGGATAGGAGGGTCCGTACGCTGCTAACTGCAAATCGAATGCATCACCCACGATCATCGGTAATGAGGCTGTATATCCCGCGAAAGTGTGGAGGTCGAGGGTTTTTAAACGCTAAGACCCTCCACAATCGCGAGATATGCAGTCTCAGGGAATATTTCCTAGAAACCGACGTGGGGATGCATCGAGATGTAGTCGCCGTGGACAAGGGCCTCACCCCGCTCTCCTTGGCTAAAGAGAACTGGCGCAAGCCAGTAGTGCTTGACACTAATGATCGCATGGAGGTATGGCAGAGTAAGGAGCTTCACGGACGCTTTTTCCGGGCCCTACATGGACCCGATGTCGATTTACTAGCGTCCGTAGCCTGGCTGCGTTTCGGTGACCTCTTTGGAGAAACCGAAGGTTTTGTCTGTGCAATTATGGACGAAGTGATGATGACGAACAATTACCGGAGATTTATTGTGAAAGACGGCACGGTTGACATCTGTCGGGCATGCCACCGGCCGGGAGAATCAATCAGGCATATTATCTCCGGGTGTTCTCGTCTAGCTAACGGAGAGTACTTGCATAAACACAACCTTGTAGCCAGGATAATCCATCAGCAACTTGCTCTGAAATACAGCCTTGTGGAATCGGAGGTGCCATACTACAGGTATGTGCCCGACCCAGTTCTCGAAAATGGTAATATCTCATTATAATGGGATCGATCCATCATCACTGACAGGACTATTGTTGCCAATAAGCCTGATATAGTGGTGGTGGATCGATCAGAGCGGCGCGCAATGATTGTTGACATAACCGTCCCGCATGATGAGAACCTCGTGAAAGCCGAGAAAGATAAACAAATCAAGTATCTTGACTTGGCTCGCGAGGTTGTCGACATGTGGGATGTGGACTCAGCGATCATTGTGCCGATAGTCGTGACAGCCAATGGGCTAATAGCCAAGAGCCTCGACCAACACCTGAGGAGGCTCTCGTTGGGCAGCTGGATCAAGGGCTTGATCCAGAAAGCAGTACTTTTCGACACGGCTCGCATTGTCAGGAGGTTTCTCTCTCTGGAGCCCTGACCGCCGGTAGCTTGGACCCTGTTCCCGATACCGGTGGGCTACTATTTTTTATATTTTTAAATGTTTTTATGTTTTTATATTCTAATATTTAAAAATATAATTTATATGTACATATATGATGAAATAAAGGAAATAATAATGATCAAGAAGTGGCACAACCATAGATAGGGCCCAATAAACTCTACAGCAGCAAATGCTAGAGGAATAAAATAATTGTCCCACGACAGTAATACAGCGCCCACAACCCTCAGCCATACCAACCAATGATCAAGGCTACAAAAACTTAGTCTCCACACAACTAAAGTAGGTACCCCAACTAATATTACAGCAATTACACCGTATAAAACATGAAACTTCTCACATAATTCGCGACACAGGTAACGTAATACTTGTTAACAAAGTATGAAAGTGTCAAAACTATCGCGCCAAATTGTTTTGCTACATTGTCCCGGTGGAGCGGTGTTTCATAACGTCCCATAAACTTGAACGTAAAAGTTAGGCTGTGACGTGTGGGGGTAAGAATAGCGGAAAAACAATAAGCTGAATTTCCTAGACGTCTGAAAATAAAAGAACATTGTACCATTATTGTGTGGTAAAAACCCCACATTCTCCTTTCAAACCTCGTTATTTTGTGCGATTTCTGGCTGCGTCTGACCTGCATGACGATCTGGTCTTGTACCTACATTTAGTACTAGCTTCTGCCCGCGACTTCGTCCGCGTGAAATTCGTACTTTCCTCTTACAATTTCGAAAATGTATGTTTATGATTTTTATCATTTATTTAGATATAAATAAGTATTCGGGCCAATTTTTTAGTTTACAGCTCAAAGGGATCAGATTTTTCAAATAAACTGTATCCTAGCTTTTTACCCCCCCCCCCCCCCCCTGAGAGTAATTTTGAAAAATCGGGATGTGTTCATAACTTGACTCAAAGACCCATTACCCATTTTCGAGTTAATGGAAGCAAGCAGTAGAATTTTCCACCTTCGTAGGAGTCAAGTTTTGAAAAACCCTAAATCACTTTTTTAAAGTATTTTTTGTTTTAGTAGTACCGAGTTTCAAGTTAATCCGACAGCGGGTTAAACATTTTTCTAATCCATCAACTTTGTCACCCCCCAAATCCTCTGTGAGGGATTTTTTAAACTAAAAGTGACAATCTTTATTATTTACTGACCCAAATATTGCCAAGTTTCTAATTTATTAACCAAATGAATAAGATTTTTCATATAAACCATAGGGTTGAAATTTCGAAACATAATCTAGATTATTTATACCAATTTTCCAGTTAATCAAGCCTCGTAAAAAAATTCTGCCCTGTGAAATTGACTACCCCTCTTCACCCCATTAGCGGTAGATTTTCGAAAAACCCTGAACCCCTTTATTATTTATTTTGGTCTTAGATAGGTACTGAGTTTCGAGTTAATTGGACCGTGCATTAAAATTTTTCCATACTGAATTTGACACCTCCAATCTCCCCTTTGGGTTAGTTTAGAATTCCAAAAAAAATCAAACTTTATAAATATTTGTGCCAAGTTTCAAGTCCAAATTTATTTGTACCATTTTTTTTGAGTTTATCAAGGCACTCATTAAAATCCCCCTATAAATCGAATTACCACTTTTTGTCCCGTCAGGGGTCAATAATTTTCGAAAACCCCATTCACTTACTATTGATTCTTCATCTGCCTAGCCTTTTCCCAACTATGTTGGGGTCGGCTTCCAGTCCAACGGGATGCAGCTGAGTACCAGTATTTTACATGGAGCGACTGCCTATCTGACCTCCACAACCCAAATACGATACCCCTTGATAAGACTGGTTGTCAAACTTTCGGGCTTCTGACCACCCCTAGCGACTGTCAAAGATCCACGAATGACAGCCGGGCCCAACGGCCTAGCGTGCTTTCCGAGGCACGGAGAGGTCACGGTATGTAAAGATGGACACCTATCCACTAATCAACCGCGGCAAGCGTAGCCTGCGTAACCTGATCGATCGATCTGTGCGGATGTTAGGTATTATTGATTATTTTCTGTCAAAAGTATTAATACTGAGTATCGAGTAAATCAAACCGCGCGTTAAAATTCTTCCACAGAAACTTTAACACCCCAACACAAGGGGTGTTGGGGTGTTTTGATAAACGAATAATGATAAACTTTATTACTTGCTTAGGCAAGTATTCTTGCCAAGTTTATTAAACGAATGAATAAGATTTTTCTTATAAACTGTATCCCTTTTTTCACCCCCACAGGGGTGGAATTTCGTAAAATGGTTTGGGATGTGTTCATTACTCGACTCAAAGATTGTTTATACCAATTTTTGAGTTAATCAAGCCACGCAGTAAAGTCTTCCCCTATAAAATTATCTTTTCACCCCGTCAGGGGTAAATTTTCGAAATACGATGATACACGTTATTCTTTATTTTTAGTCTTAAGTATAAATACTGAGTTTCGAGTTAATCGGACCACGCGTTAAAATTCTTCCATACAAACTTTGACACCTCCCAATCCCCCTTCAGGGGGTAGTTTAGAATAAAAAAGCCAAACTTCATAATTTATTTATATAAGTATTCGTGCCAAGTTTCATGGTTATTAACTCAAGGAATAAGATTTTTCATAAAAACAAAATCCCCCCTTTTCACCCCTTAAAGGTTAAATTTCCAAAAACCCCTTCTTAGTGGATATCTACTCTTCACAAAGAACACACCTCCCAAAATTAATTTCTCTACCCAGCGGTACCGACCAGCGTTTTAGGCTGTGCGTTGATATATCAGTCAGTCAGGACAAAATTTCATCCCCCTTTTTACCCCCTTAATGGATGAAATTCTAACAACACCGTTGTGTTAGCAAAGTCAAAGTCAAAGCATTTATTTCAATTAAACCATTAACAGGCACTTTTGAATTGTCAAGAAGTCGGTCAGTCAGAAAATATGAAGCTAGTTGCCCATTCCAAAGCGTAGCTTCCAATCATAAGCCTAGATAATAAATTTAGTGATTTTTACGTCGAAAATTAATGATTTTCTATACACACTTTCATCCCTCTTTTTAACCCTTCGGGGGTGGAGTTATCAAAAACGCTGAGATACGTATAAATTAATTTTCAATTGTCAGCCTAAATACAAAATTAGAAGATCCTAATTTCAAAACTGTCAGACTTTCATATAAACTTCCATCCCCTATTTTAACCCTTTAGGGGTTGAATTCCCAAAAATCCTTTCTTAGTGGATACCTACTCTTCACAAAGAATACACCTTCTAAGTTTCAAGTCTCTAGGTCCAGCGGTTTGGGCTGTGCGTTGATATATCAGTCAGTCAGTCAATCAGTCAGTCAGGACTTTGAATTTTATATATATAGATTTAGTATGTATATATCTATGTATCTATTGTAGTATATTATTTTGCACCACTAACAACCCCATTTTTTTATATCCACGCATTCACTGTCCATTCCAAGGTTGCCTGGAAGAGATCGCAGAAAGCGATAAGGCCGCCCATTGTATGTTTTGTATTAAAAATCGTATTTTTTTTGTTATGTTTTTTCTGGTGTACAATAAAGTATATATAAATAAATAAATATATCCAAAAACATTATACGAAATAAGTTTTAGAGTATATATAAATGTTATATTTAAAGAAATATTAACAGTTGGTATATTTCACGTTTATTATGTCTTGTGAACGGTATTGAAATGAAAATATACCAAATAATTTCATATTCTAAGGGACGCACCCGGTAGAGAGAGGTCTCTAGCATAATCTAACTGTAGGTTTTGCAAATAACACGACGTCTGACTTTGCAATATCTCGTGGTCTTGAATGACAATAAGGTAGTCCAAATGAAAACCAAAAATAAAATAAAAATGTAATATTGATACCATCCAAAATAATATCCTTTTGTCCTTACACTGGATTAAAATGAGCCAATAGTAATTAGCCGTTCCTTTTGCCAACATAACATACGTGCTCATATTCATCATATCATCATAATCTACATCCTTTCCCAACCCGGTCCCATAAGCCTCTTCATATTACAAACACACAATAAATTCAAGTCCAAAACCTCCATACACATCATCCGCTATACACACCATATCCCGACCCTTATGGGCCCGTCACGTACCCTCGGAAGTGTCGCCAACAGAGCATGCAATTAGGCGACGTTTTGTGCAAATAATTATGCCCTGAGTATTTTGTTCCTCAGTTTGCACCTCTTAATTCACAACAAGCAGGTATCGTGTGAACCTACCGTCGTTACAAACAGGACAGATTAAAGCGTCTGAGAATGTCGGTTGAATGAACATGTTGAATTCTTAACTCGTTTCTCTATTTTCAGTCTAATGTAGGAGTAATGTATCAAGTCGAACAAATTGGACCGAAAAATAATGGGAGGGATTTATATCTGTCAATTATATTCGAGAGGACTTCGAAGTGAAAATGCTATGTCTGTGAGGTGACTATTTGATTAAATTGAAAGTTGAAAAGTAAAAAAGACAGTCTTTTGTTTGTTGATTAAACTGAAGTTGTTGGCTGGTTGTTGGTGAAATGTTGGATTGGATTTCTTTGAGTTTGTTGACGTGTGGAGCTAGACAATGGCGTTTATATTAGAAATAATAATGAAAATGAAAGACTGAGCTTGTTTTTCTAATGGAAATTGTATTGAAGTTGTGAAAATGCTACTTTAATTAACCCTTTTTTTTTCTTCTTTTGTTCTATGATAACACTGTAATAAGAAAAATTGAAAATGTATAACGGCTGGTTTTATAAAAAAATCATGTTGAAGTTTTGTATCTAAGCTTATTAATATTGATAACTACGTATTGGTGTCTTTTGAACCTATTCCTATATTAAATAATTCGCAACTAAACAACTCTACAAAATACAACATAAAAATGTTTAAAGTTCCACTTTGTAATAAAAGTGACGTCATGACACTTCCATGGTCCTTTAACATCAGCACGGAAGTGACATAAAGAGCAGCTCTGCAGCTATAAACTGTCACCGGCACCTTTCGCTTTGTGAATGATCGATGCCAAAGATTACTTTGTGATGGTGGGCCGGTCCTTCTTTCACTTAAACTAGTTAGCCTGGGGCTAAAGTGTCGTATTACACGAACATAGGGACACGCAAGCAGGGTTAAGTGGTATGGAAGTGTGTTGTTACTTGTTAGGTTTTTGTGAGAGGTAGAAAAAAAAGTTGAAAATAATGTATACTACTTTTCAGAAAAAAAATTGTAACTAAAAGCATTTTTAACACGGTAAAGTTTAAAAAAAAATTGTTACTATTTCAAAGATAAGAGATAAAGTAATCAAAGTAATTACTTACATACTTAAATAGTTAAAATTAAATACATTTACCAACGTTTCCTTACTAAAGATACTTAAAGGACGACTAAAAAAAGATGGTACTTATTCGAAAACATCTTGATTTATTTCGTGTCCCAAAATAAATTCATAAACAAAACAAATTATATTCACGGACCTGCCACTCCAACTAAAAAATTATTCAAGCCCTCATTGAAAAACCAACAAAAACAATGAACCACTTATTAAATAGTGAAACATGTTCAAAGAACGTAACAAAATGGAATGAATCAATGTTAAAACAAAGCGCGCATTCCGTTGCGATCATTGGCAAAACGGAACGTAGTCTAGACGGATTGTAGACGAAATATGGACGCTTTATTCTGAGGTGCGGGGAATAAAACGATATTGTGGCGAGTTCTATTTTGTTTAGGTAATTTGTTATGGTGTTTGAAGGATTTTCTTAGTCATGGTCTTATTAATATTAGTAAAAAAATGTGTTGTAAAAGGAAGATTGCCTTTTCTTCTTATTAAATAAAGAAAACGGATAATACGGTATTCATGTGAAAATATTAGTAGCGAAGCGGCGACTAGAATCTTATTAAGCAATTTCTGAAAGTAATAAACGATTTGTGAATCATATTTGTCACTTTCACCACAAGTCACTACAAACTTCTGTAATCAAAACTTTACATTTACTGAACAATGAATGGCCATTGGCATCACCATCACCAGCACTAAGTTGTTGAGACATCCCCCTATATATTAGAGACACGTCATTATTTTCTTGCCCAAATAATTCTAACCTCGCAACTCCCCATAGCCATCGTGCCTGCAGTCGGGCAGTTGTAGGCGGAGCAGTGATAGCGGGCAACTGTTTACTTTGTACCGCACCGCGCCCGCTAATGCATCACATTCTTATCTATACACTGCAGTGCGCTGTGGAACCACTGGGCAAAATTTGCGGATATTTTCTGGGTGAAACTCCCTGAAACAATAGGCTGCTGGGTGGCATGGGATCGTTAAGTGAGGAACGAATAATGCTTATATTCTTCGTAAAGATCTATGGTCCAAGAGTGTCTGATAAAAGTGTAAAGAAACTCGTTTTAGGATAAATTCTTACGCAATCACTCACCAAAGCGAATCAGTAGCAGTTTCATCAGTATTTAAAAGGTTTCAAATTAGTATCTCACCATTTTAACCGACTTCAAAAAAAGGAGGTGGTTCTGAATTCGGTTGTTTTTTTATGTTTATTACCTCAGAACTCCGTTAAAAAAAATTATTTTTTAATGGATAAGGCATGCCTCAGGGGTGCCCTAAGGCATGGCAGGCATGCCCAATACATTAGCTTGAATAACACTATTAAATTTTAAAAATCATCGTGGAAAATTGAGGTTGTAAGATCAACCTCAATTGTTAAACAACCAACATCTTTAAGGTGATTTAAAATTAGAATTTAGGTTTTATGTAACTAAACAAAAAAGTCGTAGATCTTGTTGTCAAAAAAGTTGTAGAGTTCGTAGATTAATCTTAAAAACAAACAAAAAACGTGTTGATTTAATAGGATTAGGTGAATCTACTTTCAATACTACCTTGTAATACTTACGAAAAGTTTAGGTCTAGCCGAGTTTAGCAAACTTTACAACTAAATGGACTAAAAGATGAGCTTCCTGAATCCCATAGACATATAGTCAAGTCGCTAGAAGAGTAGTGGTATGCCTGCAGAACAGCCATCACCAGCAACCTGGCTGCATCAATTCAGACAAGACAGCAGTACCTATTAGCCACCAGCTGGTAATGGGTACTACTGCCTTGTCTGAATTGATGCAGCCAGGTTTTACTGAAATAGCCACAGGTATTGATAAACCTAGATAACGCAAGAGCAACTACTTCACGTGCCAAAAATCGCACCAGCTTACGTACAAAAATCGTAAGCCGCCACTTTCGGGCTCAGTCCTGTGTACTGCTGGCTGGGTGAGCGTGAGCGCTGGCGCTAGGCCCCGGGGGGGTAGGGCTAAACGGGTGCCGCACGCGGCAGCGTCTTTGAATCAATGTTATATTCCCATCACTAAATAGTGCTTGTGACGTCATAGTAGGTAGTCAAAAATGCCACTCTTGGTTTTCATACAGATCGTGACATTTGCGTTATCTAGGTCTATCTATATCTATGTGGAAAAAGCTTTTTGATATAATCACGAAAGGACTAGCGGCAAGCAACTAGACAGCTACAATGAATAATCACGAGAACATATTGCTCTAATAAATTCACACGCTTGTCAAGCAGATTTGTTTGCAATCTAATGATATAATAGTGCATACTGTTGCTAACAATTTGATTTTCTAATCTCGACACTCCCCTGACGTCATCTGACGATGTCGGTTGATTAAATGCACGCACCACGAAGTCAATTTTACCGACCAGCTTTCTTTTACTTATTATTGTCTCTCGCATGAATAAAAGTCTTATCTCATTTTTAGCTGATTTGAGTAAGGACAACTACATTTTTCTATTCGTGATTCTTTACATTTTGTTGCCTTTCAAAATGGTTATATTTTGAGATCCAAATAACATATGTACGACGGTTAGTGAAAAAGCATTTTTATGTAGTATTTTGTAGAGTTGTTTATATACTATAGGACTTTTAGTCATGCGAGGGACTATATGTTTTGTACGAGCGGCCGACTTCGGCCGATGACGTCTACGAGCTTAGTTCGGCCGATGACGGATTAGGTGTACGCGAGCCATAAGACTTGAAAAAGATGAGGGAAACCAAAATTATTTGTAAAAATAAAACGTAAACATACAAGTGATACAATATGTTAAGTACACATCACCAGTCATGATGTTTACAAATCCAAATTTAATTTCTTGATTATTCAAATTACTGAACCAAATAACTCTCAAATTAATTCAATTAAAAAACTGCCCGAAATAAAACGACGGAGACACGGGATCCTGCAGCGAATTGATAAAAGAGGGATCTTTGGAAACAAAGATGGCTGACTTGAAAAGAAGTAACACAATGGACGAATTAGTAACAATGACGGTGCGTAAATGTGGACTTTTCTAAAAGAATAATTAATTGAAGCGGTAATTTTTTCATCACAATGTCATTTCATTGCCTACATTATGAAGCTACATCATACAATACATTTTGTACGCCTTATTCACTCATTGTTTCAAAAGGAAACGATGTGAAAATGATTTCATTAGCGATTCTTTTTTAATGAATGAGCCCTAAAGTAAAAAAATTGCGTTTTTTAAATAGATAAGTACATAGCAACAGTCAAACTGTACATTTACATGTACAGACGCCAGCACATCAAGCTACCCGAAACTGTTAAATTTTCCCAATCAACTTTGAACCTTAAACTTTAGCGATAAAGTTGAAAATCTATTAAAGAAATTTGACAGATTGTAGTAGCTTGGCCTGTACCTACATTAGTGCGAATCGCCTACAGGAAAAATAATATTATTTAAAACTGTCGATTCGCCCTTTTCGGGCAAGTAAATTCGTGTTAATCGACCAATAAGCCGGATAAACGATGACGCGAGAATCAATATCTAAATCTATATACATACACATTATAAATTAATGTCGCTTTTCGTGTGACAGCCTTGATCTTCTAAACTATACGCAACGGATTTTGAGGCTGTTTTCACCAAAATCTAGAAAATGTATACAGAATATTTAATTTCATCATTCTCCTGCCCTTATCCCAATTTATTTGGGGTCAGCGCAACATTCCATACTTCTCTATTAGTCGTCATCTCGGTAGTCACCCCCTTTCTAACCATATCAATATTCACACAGTCCATCCATCGTTTCTTTGGTCTTCCCCTACTCTTATAGCCATCGACATTAATACTCAAAACTTTCTTCACGATATTTTCCTCATTGCCCCACACCATGAAAGCCGATTTTCACACAACTTTTCAGTTACTAGTGCCACTCACACTCCCACTTAGCCTTCTCATCTCAGCTTGATGTAATTGCCTTTAATTTATCCCTTTTGAGGCCCAACAAATTCCGAATAAGTATACATATAATATCACATCCTAAGAAGCTTGGGTAAATAAAAACAAAGAAATCCCGATAATTTGTCAAGTCGGAAAAACTGCGAAGCAGAGGCGGGTCGGTATAGTATAATCTATGGTGGAGTCCTAAACGTTCTCGACAGAACCTTTTAGTAAAACTACTTAGCAGATTCAAGCAGGTACTTGTATCTACTAAGTACATAGGTATGTACTTTGAAATGAAGCTGTGATCGCTGTATATTTTATTTGTTTAGATCAAATTATTAAAATTACAAATAAAGTTAACAAGACAGAGATTTCTGTTGATGACCTACTAAAGTTAACAAGAAAGGTTACAATGCAAAAAATAATTTTCCACATTTAAACTTTTAAAATTTAGATAGTCGCCCTTTCATCTTAGTTATGTATTGTTTGCAACTCCATTGCTACCGAAAAATAAGAAATTACAATCACGAAATCCCAAAACCTTTGTGATAAGACAACCAACATTATTTACCACAGAAAGGACAATGAGCAAGTTTGTATTGGCTCCGTCCCCAGGGTGTATGCAGTTTTATAATAGCTTTATTTTATTGTGTGACACCAACAATGTGATGTGTGCAGGGCAAGAACTACGAATTATTTTATCTTTTATTAAAACAAAATGGTGACATTAGTTCTAATGTTTTGTGAAAAACGTCTTTTGGGTATTCTGCAGACGTCTAAAGTCTAGACAATTGAGTAGTATCAATTTACGCCTGAATTGGATATATGAGGTGCTGCCTCTACTGGGCACTTAGGAAAATAAACACTAAAAAGGTTATACATGTGTTGTTTGTTAGTCTGTGTCGCGCTAGAATTATATATTCAGTGATATATTATTTTTATGATAAAGATGCTTTTAAAAAAATATATCGTTGTAAAAAGTATAAGTTAGATGTTTTTATCACGTTTATCAGAAAGATCAGTGACTTCACTGCATATTAGAAGGACTCCGTAGTTTATATCAGTGACCTAACAAATCATAACATTTACCTGGAAAAAAATAAATATTAATTGGTACTCGCTCAGGAAGAACAAAATCTAAACTAAACACAATCACAGAAATATAAAGAATAAAAGTAGGCAAAAAAAGCCCTGTTAGTACAGGGCTTACTGATTTTTACTAAAATTTTTATTAAATTTAAGTACCTCGGTCAAAACCTAAATTTCAAGATAGTTTTAGAGTCTAGTATCTTTAAAAATCATAGTGACATATTCACCACAAATAAACAAAAAAAAAACTATAATTTAGAAAGTCCTGTTTGAGGACAAAAGACACCTACATTTTAACCTAGTTTTAGAGTCCAGTATATGTTGTTAATAAGCTACCACTACAACACAAAAAGTACAAATCAACAATTTATAGGAAAATATGAACCAAAACGTCGCATAAATCCTCTTGTGAACTTAATATATGTTAGAACGCCTCGCGACAGTAATTATACACAAAATAATAAGTATTTAATAAAGCCTCTTTGCCACCTAATACAATATATGTAGTTTATGTAGGGAAATGTTGTTGTTCATAAAGCTTATTAAATTGTAAACTTTGACGACGGGTGTTTGGTTAATCAAAACATTTGAAGTAATCCTGTTATTGGAAATGTGTAATTAAGCGTAATCGTTTTGGGAACATGGAAATAGAACGCTAAAGTTTATATTGGAAATGTTAAGTAATTTAATGATTTTTTTTAAATTATCTCGACATTTATAGAAGACTGTGCTTACACTGTGCTATGGTCAGTTACCATGTGGTTTCAGTCGATAGGATTCCAACCTATCCTTTCATAAACGCCTTCTCGGCAGAATAATCATTCACCATTTCAGCAGAAAGACGTCCACTGCTGGATATAGGCCAAGCACCGCAGCAGATTCCTAAACCTTCCACAAGGTCGGTCCACCTTGTGGGAGGCCTTCCAACGCTACGTCTTCCGGTACGCGGTCGCCAATCCAGAACCTTTCAGCCCCATCGGCCGTCTGTTCTGCGGGCAATTCTTCGGGTTATGTCGGTACCTGGGTTCTCCTGCGGTTCTCTTCATTTCTGATTCTATCAAGTAGGGAACCTCCATCCGTAGCCCTTTCTATTGCCATTTGGATACTTTTAGCCCATTTTCTAACAAGGTCCATTGTGAGCCACCGCGTTTCAGTGTCATATGTCATCATTGGCAACACGCACTAGTCAAAGACTTTCATCTTTATATACTGCGGTATGTGGGTTGAGATGATATTGCGTAGCTTTCCGAACGTTGACCAGCCGAGTCAGACTCGATAGAGACAGAATAAATCAATACCTAATTAAGAAATTACAGAAAAGACAATGGTTACAAATAAAACTTGTATAGAAGATACAATGATTATTATCTATATACTGGCTTCATTAATATCACCTCTACTGTTTCTTTGAGTTTCGTTAGATTAATTAAAACTAATAGATTTTTTTTGATCTCGATGTCACTGAACTCAAAGGACAAACCAACCCAAAGACAAAAGGCCAAACCCGAGTCATAATATCAAAGACCAATTCATTATCTCACCTAAACAAAGAATCCAAAAATAAAACTTTTAACGCAATCAACAAATTGGCGAAACGAAGTCAACTCGATATCTAATCACTCGCTATGAGCTCGTGCGCCGTGACACACGGACGGGTAGTATGGAGAGAAATCGCGACGCGACGGGCGTACTCGGCGTACTCGAAGCGACATCTCACGACTTCGTTCCTATCCATTTCATTTCACTTGTCTGAGCCGCCTGTTTGTTTGTTGGTTGTGAATGCTGTGATATACGGGTTTGGAGTTTGATGAGCTTGATTAAGTTTTTAGGATTTCTAGATTCTTGTTGCAGTGTCTAAATTTTGGAGTGTGGTAAATTGCATAAAAAAGTTGAGGTGCGTTTGCTAAAAATGGCCTGCGGATTTAAAAATTGAGAGGTTTTTGCCCAGCAGTGGGTAAAAGAAGAAAGGATAATACATGTATGTGTATCAAATATAAGTGGTTAATATGGAATGTGCCTTCACCTAAAAGGTGAAGGCAGTGCATGGTTGTGACAGGCATGTTGCTGTTCGAATGCCGGTCAGAAAATTATAACTATTCTGTCTTATTTATTTTGGTTTAATTTTATGACCTAGGAATGTGATTTAATTTAATTTATTTTTTATTTTATTATTTATTTTATTTTAAGTGTAATTATTGCTTTTGACATTGTATGCCTAATAATTGTATGAGCCTATGTTACTTGATTGATGAATAAATAATAATAATCGTTTAGTTTTATCTTGTTATCTTGTTTGTATACCTACAGAGATAGCCCTAGATAGGGAATAATAAAAGAGGAATAGGGAGACCTTTGCCGAGCAATAGGTACGTTTATGTCTAATTTAGGGTTTTAACTCAGATTGGTCGAAGGTGAATCCCCCCCCCTCTTCAGCATTCTGTTGTAACTGATATCCGCGCCTGTTCGTATCTAACTTTCTCTAAAATAAGTACCTAAAAATAAACACCCAGGAAATTCAACTTAAATGGTTAGGCTAAGCGTTATGATGATTCAAACGCCAGACACCATCACCAAACTGCTCAAAAACTCAAAGCTCCACATCCCGATCACCAGTACGTAACGTTTAATTACGCGCCGCTACTCAACCGGCCTCTGATAAACGACTCTCCAGCCAGTTCTACTCCATGACATGTTCAGGGTTTTAAGCCTCGCAGCCAACAATACCGCTTATTATCATTATCGGGTTAGGATTGAGCTGTGGACGCGATTTGAGCGAATTAATTCTAATGATTGATTTCGATACTACACAGCAATATCTGAGTCTGACGTAGACACGATTTTAATTAGAAAATTGTATTGCCTAACATAACATAATGCCTATTTTCCTCGACGGTTTAGGCAGAGGTGCGGCCATACTGACGCAGTAAGCGAAAAGGATGAATATTAGCCAAAAATGTAAACGAAAATAAACCTTACTAAACAAAAAAGGCGTTTTTCTCCATTCCCTTTTCTCAGAAGCGCCCCTTTTACTTACGATGGCAGCATAGTACACCCACATTTTAATGCCCAGTCATCAGGAAAGAATAAACTACTGCCTGATTAAGGGAATATCTAAGAAGACCAGTCAAGAGGATGGGTAAAGGCTCCTACAGACGGCGCGACGAGCGACGTGCCTTAACTAGAACAATATTACTATAAAAACTTCATGGGAATTGTTCTACCAGAATTGCGTCGCAACGTTGCGTTGCGCCTGTCTGTGAAAGCCTTAATAGTTACGCCTAGTACCTACAAATTCAATACGATTAATTTAATGAGAGGTTTTTCTTTTCAGTATTTAAAAAAAAAAATAGTTCCCAAGAACCCTGAAGATGGCGTTGAACTGACTATGTTACTAGATGACAAAGTCAAAACGCTTGGAAAAAAAACATTGCGTCACGTCATATACGCTCGTTGAGTGACAGTTTCGTTTGCTTTCGTTTTACGATCTTAAAATTACATCCAAGTGAATTAATAAAAAAATTATGTAACTTCCGTTCCTTGCAGTAACTTACCAAGTTCAGCGCCATCTATCCAGCGACTAGGGAAGCGTTAAAAAAAAAAGAAAAAGAAAATCCCTCATTGGATGATTCTAAAACGGACCTTCGAAGAAAATCCAACGTAAATATCCATTAGTTATTCATTCAAATAAGGTATTCCATTCGGTTTCATCATTTTCCTCACATTTTAAACAACACTCATTTTTATTTACTTCTTACTCGCACTGTGTCAAATTAAATTAGGTAGCGAAACTCCCCAGCTGAGATGGATATTGATATCTCCATCATCTGCCCAGCCTTTTCCCAACTATGTTGGGCTCGGCTTCCAGTCTAACCGGATACAGCTGAATACCAATACTTTACATCGAGCGACTGCCTTTTTTTTTCGCTGAGAAATGACATTACGCATTTCCGCTCGTCGGGGGATGAGACGGAGTATGTGGGACTCCCTGCCAGAGTGGCAGTATACCCACTAAAATTCAGCGGTGTTCCCTCATCGCCTTGATGGGGGGGTCATGGGAATCCGGCTCAGCCTTTGCGTCCACAACCCCCCCGGCGCATGCCCGCCTATCTGGCGGGCCCCGCATATCCCCCAGGGGGGGGGCTACGGGAATGGCACCTGGCCATTCCCGTCCGGCACTGGTGGAAACCTGTGCAATACAGGCGAGGGTGCCCCCGCACCCGTCGCCTGCTGGCTTCCACCTGGGAGGAGTCTGAGATGACTGTCATACTGACGTCTTCTTCGACCCCTCCTCCGCCTTCGGAGCGGCACCGCGAGAGGGTCTTCCTCCCGCGCGCGCTCCGCCGCCTCCTTCTGGGACATGACGTGTTCGCAGAAGGAGGCGACTGCCGCCCAGGATCCCTCATCCCCCAGCATGGCGTTGACCAAGCCGGCGAGCGAGAGGTCCGTTCCGATCGCCGCGGTGAGACTGCGGCGCGGCTTGGACCACGACGGGCACACCTCGAGAGTGTGCTGCGCCGTGTCCTCCAACGTGCCACAGTCGTGACACGACGGCGTCTTCTCCCGCCCGATACGGTGCAGGTACGATCTGAAGCAACCATGTCCGGACAGCACCTGCACCAGACGGAAGGAGAGGAACCCGTGCGAACGCTCGAGCCAGTCTCGCAGGACCGGCCCAATCGCATCGAGGGTTCGGCGGCCGAAGACTGCGGCGGCGAGGTCCCGCGTCCAGTGGACGACTATGGCGTCCTTCACCTCCCGCCGGACGGCCTCCCGCTCTTCCGGAGCTGGGCGTTCTCCTCTCGCCCTCCGCCCCGCCGTCCATTCATATACTCTGGTGAGCACCCACGCCTTGAGTTCCCAAGGTGGGGTGCCGGCCAGAGCACATGCCGCTGAGAAGCTGACCGTGCGGTAGGCCCTCGCCACCCGCTGGGCTATGGCCCGTTGCGGGGCCCGCAATGCGACGGCGTTCTCCCTCCTGCGGAGGGAGTCCTCCCAAATACCCCCGTAAAGGGCCATACTCCTCAAGATGCCGGCGTAATCGAGCGACTGCCTATCTAACCTCCACAACCCAGTTACCGGGTAATACGATACACCTTGGTAAAACTGGATGTCAGAATTTCGGGCTTCTGACTACCCGTAACAGTAGTCAAAGATCCACGAATGACAGCCGGGACCAACGGCTTAACATGCTTTCCGTGGCACGGAGGGGTCTCGGTATGTTAAGACGTT
Source organism: Mesoligia furuncula (assembly GCA_916614155.1). Lineage (NCBI taxonomy): Eukaryota > Metazoa > Arthropoda > Insecta > Lepidoptera > Noctuidae > Mesoligia > Mesoligia furuncula. Next base: position 18,426,525 of record OU744801.1, read on the forward strand.
CACCCATCCACAGACCAACCGCAGCAAGCGTAGCTTAACCTGATCGATCGACCTGTGCTGCTGTTATTATTTAGCCACGGGCCAAATAATATAACAGCAGCACAGAAAAATATGATAAAACATTTTTGAACATGATTTGATGTTATAGTAGAAGATTAAATTAGTTATCGAAAGTCTTTAGAGTTTCGATAACTAATTTAATTTGACCTTGTATATTTATGTAAATTGACTCAATCCTTAATAAAATACGCAGCGCCATATAATGGTTTTATGACGTCACAAACCTAGTAGCAAAGGTATGAACAAAATTTATTTTGAGCTTTTTTTACGATTGTATCATGATACTATTAAAATGTATTATTATTATTATTTATTTATATGTAATTTATTGTAGAGACGCGCATATCAAGCTACTACAATCTGTCACTTTAATAGATTTTCAACTTTATCGCTAAAGCATTAGGTTCAAGGTTGATTGGGAAAATTTGACAGTTTCGGGTAGCTTGATGTGCTGGCGTCTGTACACCAGAAAATACATAACAAAAAAAACACGATTATTAATACAAGACACTATTTTATTTTTATAAAATACTAGCTGCGCCCCGCGGTTTCACCCGTTTAAGTGTCGATTCCTTGGGAATATCGGGATAAAAAGTAGCCTATAATTATGTCAAAGTTAATCCAGGGTGTCGGCTACCTCCATACAAAATTCTATCAAAATCGGTCCAGCCGCTTGAGTGTGAAGAACACACGCACACACACACACAAACTTTTACCTTTATACTATTAGTGTGATTTTTGAATAAGTTTTTTCTTTGAACATTTGACAATACACTAAATTTTTTCTGGCTTGCAATATGTATCAATATGTCTAAATAAGTGACAAAAACTGAAGGCCCATTCCCGTAATTAAATACGTTTAAAATCTAGTCGCAATCTCATCACAGCGACAGTCAATGTTAAAAACTTGTCAAAAATGTAGGAAAATTAGAGGTGTTTTTGACAGATTGAGACTGAGATCAAACTTTGAACGATTGGTATGTAGCTTATGTCCTTCTCCAGGTCCAATGCAACCTACCTGACCCAGGTCACCCAAACACCCAAAGTTCACACTTTAGGCTATCTAGGGTGGTCAGCGGGATTGTCCGAAAGGGTTACCGCTGGCCTGGAACATAAAGGGCTAAGGAAGGAACACGGGTGGGGTTTAGTCAGTAAGAGTCTGACACTCCCTTCCGCTCCACCCAGAGCGTGATGTTGATGTTTTTGCCGATGGGAAATCATCAAATGACCCCATTTGATGATTTCCCATCGGCAAAAAAAAAGGCTATCTAGGGTTGAGAAAAAATAAGATTAAGCCTACTTATATTGTTGAACTGGCTTACATAAACTATCTTAATACGAACAAGATGAGGGTCACACGCAGTCAAGACATAACCCTTACTTATAGGTCGTGTGAATAGTTGTTAAATTGAAACTATTAATCGTTGATGGTCCACGTTCTTGTGGTAGGTGTTTCTAGTTTTCAAAATTACGATGTTCTGTGGATATTAAGCGCAGTTGCAGATTAAGCGATTAAAACCTCAAAACATTGCGTCAAGAAGTCTTCAAAAGTTGTAGCCGAACGTTTTTTTTGTCTATAATTTTTACGAACAACTTGAGCCATCCAAGGTACACTTGGCAGCACTGATATCCTGAGGTGAAATGCATGAAAGAAAGAAAGAAAAAACGTTTATTTGCCGTAAACATGACGCAGAGAAACAAGACGAACACAAAAACATAATAAATTGGGGTAAAAAATATTATCCATATGAATATTATGTATACGAATCATCATCTGCCTAGCCTTTTCCGAACTATGTTGGGTTATAGCTGCATCTGGTTAGACTGGAAGCCGTCTCCAGTCTAACCAGATGCAGCTGAATACCAGTATTTTACATGGAGCGACTGCGTATCTGACCTCCACAACCCAGTAACTGAATAATACGATACCCCTTGGTAAGACTGGTTGTCAGACTTTCAGGCTTCTGACTACCCGTTACAACTGTCAAAGATCCACGAATGACAGCCGGGACCAACGGCTTAATGTGGTTTCCGAGGCACGGAGGGGTCACGGTATGTAAAGATGGTCACCAGCTTAACCTGAGCGATCGACCTGTGCGGCTGTTATTATTGAAGTGAAAGTGTAGTGTAGTCGCCAGGTTTTCTTCATTTTTCCTGTAGGTACCTACGAGTACACTCCCATAGCTGGGGCACAGGCCTCTCCTACTTTTCCATTCATATTTGTGGGCCATCTGTCCTGATGCATCCTGCCAGTGTGGCCCACCCAGTCTCATTTCAGCTATCTGGTCTTATCACCAACATTGGCGATGACTGTTTCGCCGCGCGAAATTGAAATATTTCGATATTAAAAAATATAAATTCTTAGATTTCTATGAATATTTAGTATTCATGTAGGTATGTTCAACAAAATAAATGACAGAAATAACGAAGTATTAGGGCGGTGCGATGCGACGGGATGGGTCGGAGGAACAAGAAATTTCAAGCGGACGAAGTCGCGGGCAGAAGCTAGTGATGAAATATAATTCAGTAAAATTATAAGATGTGACCCAATTAAACAAAAATTGACATCCATGCGTGACATCAAGTTAGCCGCATAATGAAAGGCTTTCGATCCGAAAATATGTAAATAATTAAAATCCCTCACAGGGAGGATGTCTGCGTCCCAGCAGTGGGAACATTATAAGCTGAAGTTGTAAAGTTCTAATACACGGACATTATACCTTATTTACATTTTAAGTATCTCCTAATATTCATAATTATTATTACAATTACCTACAAGGGCTACGGTTGTGTTTAAATTGAAAAATTATGGAAAAGATTTCGTAGGTAATCATGTCGACGACAGAGGCAACTTCAAGCGTCGACACTTGTCGGCAACAGCCGCAGACGCGTGTTGCTCGTGTGAATTAACTTAATAATCAACTAAGCAATTTAGTATGCAGGGCATTAAATTCTAATTTCAACATCAAAATCATGGAATCATTGTCAACATAAGCGCCAATTTCGCTCGAGCCCTGTCTCTCAAAGTATTTTCGCTGCTTCCTATAATTAATATGGTGGAAAGGGGTGGGGTAGGTCATCCTGGGTTGGTTTTTACGCACCAACATCCAACGCCATTAGAGGGCCCAGTCAGCGGAACAATTTAATTGATTTATTTATCCCTATATCCAATTAGGCTGGCACCAAAAATTGCTTGATGAAATTCAGGCAGAATTCCCTTCATCGCTGCCAGATACACAATTCGACGGCCAGTGCTAAAGCATGATAGGTATTCGCTTTAAAATGATGATGGATTTTCATTAAATGAAGGTTTGTGAGCAAAACAAACGGTATTCAAATGATTGATTTTTATTTTATTCTATTCTGGCTGTGACTGACTGAGTCTGCCCTATCTATACATATAATAAATCTGTAGAAGGGTCAATTCTGTACATTGAAAATATTGAAAAAATAAATAGCGGGGGGTGTTGCTGGATCGATACCAAACCCAAATATGTGATTAAAAAAATTTTTGTCTGTCTGTCTGTCTGTCTGTCTGTCTGTCTGTCTGTATATGCAGGCATCACGTGAAAACTAACGGTTCGATTTCGATGAAACTTGGTATAATTATACCTTATTATCCTGGGCATAAAATAGGATACTTTTTATCCTGGCAAAATACGTAGAAAAAAAATATTATTTTTCGGTTTTATTCATAGACGTTGTTCTGTAGAACCGCGAACACACGTTGCATTACCCGTAGTGGATAATTTTCCATTTCAATTTAAGAGAATACAGTTTCCTGTAGCTTTGTGTTACGCCATGACAATAAATAAGGCTCAAGGTCAGACCCTAGGAGTTGCTGGCGTAGATCTTACCGCGAGTTGTTTTTCACACGGGCAACTTTACGTAGCTCTTTCCCATGTGAGCAGTCCAAGAAATCTTCATGTTCATATTCCGGACGAGCTCACAAACAATGTTGTGTATGCTGAAGCTCTCAATTAACTTTCTGTCGCATTGTCACGATCACTTTTTTATTATTGCAAACTTTTCGTCATTGTCAGTAATTTACTGCTACATGCTACTTATCAAGGTCGGAATTACTATGAAAAAAATACTTACTACAGAACGCGAGCTCAACAGCAGTAGCTCAATAGAGGGATCTCCTTAATTATTATAGGCTTAGCCGTATTTGGGTCCAATAGATATTTATAAGATGTCATTGTCAGAGTTACTCAAAATGGAGAAATAAACCATCCACGCGAAGACCGACATCCGCGCGGACGGAGTCGCGGGCGGAAGCTAGTTTATTAATACGCTTTTATTAGCTTCAATTCTAATAAAAGCGTATTAATATTTCCCTCACACAAACGCGCACACACCGTAACACACACACATAAATACTAACCCTAATATAAGTTTTAATAAATAGTGTATTTTTTTTCTCACTTTATAACTTACCGCATTTGTGTGCGAGTGCATAATCCGATTTGAATGTAACTGCTTCTGTATTGGTATAGACCTGGTGTCCTGAAATACAGACCTTACGCCTAGCTTAGGCACCAGTCTCCCACAGTATAATTTAAACTATTATGTATTGTTCTTGATCTTTTGATGCAATTATATATTGTGGTGAGAAATAAAGCATTATCTTATCTAATTGTAACTAACTAACAATGTAACAAAATCTTAGAAGTTAATTTTAACCCACTTGTAATTGTCGTATCGAAATAAAACTTTGTACGTATACGTAGTTTGGAAGATAAAACTATTATTTGGGACCTTGGAGCTGATCTGATGATGGAGCCAGAAGGTGGATAGTGGAACTCTTCAGTGGCTACTAGTAAACCTCTCGAGTTTGGGGTCATATGATTCGTTTTGACGAGTTCAATATATTGCACTTGGTGTCGAGGGTCTGATGATGGAGCCAGGAGGTGGATAGTGGAACTTTTCAGTGGCTACTGGTAAACCCTTGGAGTTTGGAGTCATAAGGTCCGTTTTGATGAGTCCAACATTATCCCACATGGTGTTGAGGGTCTGATGATGGAGCCAGGAGGTGGATAGTGGATCTCTTTAGGGGCTACTATAGTGAACCCCTCGAGTTTGGGGTCATATGATTAGTTTTGACGAGTCCATATATTGCACTTCGTGTCGAGAGTCTGATGATGGAGCCACTAGGTGGATAGTGGAACTCGTCCGTGGTCCGTGGCTACTAATAAACCCATACCGTCTTATTACAAAACGAGATCTAATTTTAGACCTAGCCTAAACCTTCGAGCCTGTTACTCTATTTTGAACTTTATTCCGACAAACGTAATGTTCTTAATGCTAAATTGACAACTTGGACTCGGGTTTAACGTCAGTTTTTGTAATAAGAACTTTAGCTTCGTTGGATTATAGTTCGAAATTTAAAAATGGCTGGATGGTTTAAACCTGGGTCTAAAGATAAATCTTGTTTTGTAATAAGGCCGCTCGAGTTCAAATAAAGTTAAGTAGTTAAGTTAAGTTAAGTAGCACTTAATCGTCATAACTTCGTTGGCTTTATACTAATTAAGTTGATGAAGAATACACTAGACGAAAAGTTTTAAATAAAAATATGTAGTTTAAAAAATACTAAATATCATGCTTTTAAAAGTCACTAAAATTATAGGTAAGTACCTAAGTATTCGCTTTAAAATAATGATGGATTTTCATTAAATGAAGGTTTGTGAGCTAAGCAAACGGTGTTGAACGGTGTTGACTGACTGTTCAGTCACTGACGAAATAGAATGTCAATAATTTAAAATAAATCGAACAGACTCTGGAAATCTCGATTTATTTTATAGTACTAAATATTTAGAACTGTTTTATGATCAGCCTATAACGTTCCCACTGCTGGGATACAGGCCTCAGTGAGAGGGAGTGGGTCATAATCTACCACGTGGCCCCAGTGGGGGATGTCACATGTCTTCGAATTTTTGGTTCTAGGACATGCCGGTTTCCTCCGGTTTTCCTTCACCGTTTAGAGAGCAGTGGTGATAACATTAAATAGGTACATAAAGTAACTGCCTATCTTGGTTCGAACTCACGACCTACGAATTGTAAGTCAGGGCCGATCTTATCTATTTATAATATTTGGAAACATTTTCCATATTACCTACAATTTTTTTTTTTACTTCAAGCACTTATATGTACAGAGGCGGAATTAATGCCATAGGCATTTTCTACCAGTCAACCTTTGGGTGATGCAGAGACAAACAGTGTTAGGTGCAATCATAAACATTGAGGAATAAATATTTTAAATATAAACCTATTAAAATAACAAACACAACTCAACAATTACAATTACTCTAGTTTAAATATCATCCTTTCCTTATGAATTTCTTTTGTTAAGAGACAAAATAAGGTATGGAGACCTATTCTGAGATACAATAGGGTAAAGGCTTCCACCCACAAGTTTTTCCCCTACCAAGAAATACCAATTGTGAAAGAGAAGTCCTATAAACTTAATTTGAGTTAGAAAACAAAATGAAGGGGGAATGTTACCCAACCAACAGTTCGTAGAAGAAGACCTTTAAAGTACTGACACCATAAATAACAATATTCCACTCTTTCCTTATTGCGACAAATTTTTTCCTGTTTTTCAAAGTCATTATTACATCAATTCAATGGTTTCAGCGAGAAAATTCAATTGAACAACTGAGAAAAACACGAAGTTAGAGAAATAACTTTCTTACTTTAATGGGGATCCACACGCAAAGCTCAGCGCAGATGTCGCCAGCGGCGCGATGGCTGCTGTCAAATCATTTTGCGCTCTGTTTACTTCAGTTTAATCGCATTTTTTTTTTGTGTTGAAACCGGACCACCATCGTTATCGATAACATGTATTATACACTGAAAGCTTAAAGAAAAGAAAGAAAAACAAAAAATACATTTTGCGACGTATAGCCTTTTCCCACGTTTTTTTAGAGTTATATTTTTGGGAAATAAATGTAGGTACACCAGGGTCAGGTTAGCACTCAAAGGCATTATCGAGAAAATTAAAAATAGCTGAATTATAGGTTACAAAACGTATGTAAGTGACAGCTGTCAATGGCCATGTCGACGATGCGCCACCTATCGTGAAAAGATAGCAGTAAAGATCCTCATTGTTTCAGTTAAAATCAATCTGCTATCTGTCTAGCCTTTGCCCAACAATTTTATTGTCTTCCAGTCTAACCGGATGCAGCTGAATACCAGTATTTTACATGGAGCGACTGCATATCTAACGTCCATTACCCAGTTACTGGATATAGAGGATATCCCTTGGTAAGCCTAGTTAAAATTTTGTTAGAAATTTGAGCTACCCGTAACTACTGTCAAAGATCTACGAATGACAGCCGAGACCACAGATATAGATACACCTAGATAACGTAAGAGCAACTACTTCGCGTGCCAAAAATCGCAACAGCTTACGTTCAAAAATCGTAAGCCGCTTTCGCGCTCAGTCCTGTGTACTGTTGGGTAAGCGTGAGCGAGAGTGCGAGCTTGTGACGTCATAGTAGGTAGTCAAAAAATGGCACGCATGGTTATCAATATCATACAGTTCGTGATACTTGCGTTATCTATGTCGATCTGTATCTGTGGCCGAGACCAACGGGTTGAGGTGAATGGGTAGTTGAGACCGCGAAATTCAAATTTTCCTACGTTTTTTGCAACTTGCAGGTCAGTGTCAGGTTGTATCTTGATTAAAATATGATTCGCGACAATGTCAGGCACATATTTAGAGAATTAGAATCATTAATATATCTTTCTAAGTTAGATTTCTACCACCAACCACCAATCTCTTATGGAAACGTGTTAGTGGTAGAAATCTAACTTAGAAAGATGTATTAATGATTCTAATGATTATAATTCTCTAAATATGTGCCTGTTACTGTCGCGAATCATATTTTGATCAAAATACAACCTGACACTGACCTGCAAATTGCGAAAACGTAAGAAAATTTGAATTTCCCGGTCTACCACTATCGATTCACCTTAACGTGTTTTCCGAGGCACGGAGGGGTCTCGACATGTGTGTGATGGGCGAATGGATTCACGAACCGACCGCAGCAAGCTTAGCTTAACCGAAGATCGACCCGCGCGGCTATTATCACTGAGCCTCGATCCCTCCTTGCTGCTTTAGTTAAAACCCAAACATCAATGCTAGCTGCGTCCCGCGGTTTCACCCGCGTCAATGTCGATCCCGTGGGAACATCGGGATAAAAAGTAGCTTATATGTTAATCCAGGGTGTCAGCTACCTCCATACAAAATTTTATCAAAATTGGTCAAGCCATTTGAGCGTGAAGAAGTAAAAAACATATAAACACACACACACACTCACAAACTTTCGCCTTTACAATATTAGCGTGATTAATGTCAAGATTAGTGGATTCGTCAAAAGGACTTTGCCAAACATACACTTATAGGAAGGTACAGTCAACAAAGGAGATAAGTATGCAGGATCGTCGGACATAGTTGAAGTTTAGTAGGAAGCCGATGGATGTTCTCGAATAAAATTTTATTTTATTAATAGAAAACAAACAGCTTATTTATCAAATTAAATTTCAGTCGGCAATATCCCTCGGTTTCTTACTAAACTTCAACTATATCCGACGATCCTGCATACTTATCTCTTTTGTTGACTGTACATCAAAATAGTTTATTTCGTAATCATTTATGTATTACCTACATTCTGAAAGGACGAAGTTGATGCCTTCTGATATTAATTGGACCTAGAAACATTAAATTAATTGGGTATCTACTAAAGTATTTTACATGTAGGTAAGTGAAACCTGTTAAACATCCTTCAAAGTTGTAACTTATAACTTATTCCGTTTCAGAAATCAAACATAGCAATCAAAGGAAAGTGGAGGTTAGGTAAGTATTATGTATTCCATTTATATTAAAGTTTACAGGTACGTTATAATATTGTAAGTTTTCTGCTTTTAAAGTCAACCTTGTCACTTCTATCGACTGTTATAACAATCGATAGAAGTGACTCTTATAACTGTTATACTTTTACTGTTATAACTTTACTTTATGTGTTATAACACAAACATTAAGATGATATACAATGATGTGTGAATTCGGTTTAGGGAGTCATCTAAGGGCCCAATCTTATTAGGACACCGACAATGAAGGCGCAACTATGGTCGCACTGCCAAAAATGTATGGTAAAAAATAAATAAATGTATGATTGTGCAACCGATTGGTAGCAGGGTGGGGTACCCACCATATAGCTGTTTATTTTTAGCCAGCAGCGCGAGTATGGTTGCGCAACCATGATGTCCTAGTGAAATATAAGGCTAAGGGAACACGCAAAGGATGGATTTCTAAAGGTCACCGATGTTGAAGTCGTTATGGAGGACTAAATATAAATATGTCTCTGCAACTGGACTCTATTAGATACAAAACGGTGAAGGAAAACATCGTGAGGTAACCTGCATGTCCAAGAACCAAAATTTCAATGACATGTGACATCTAAAAACACGCACTGGCCCTGCGCGGTGGATTATGGCCCACTTCCTCTCATAGAGAGGAGGCCTGTGTCCCAGCAGGCAGTGGGGACATTATAGGCTGATTATGAAGTAGATACAATCCTACTTCGACAATACATTCTCTATACCAAATAATAGACCAAAACAAAAAAAAAATCTTTAATAATCCGGCTATACATTCTCAGCCTACTAAATAACAGTCATAACAAACATTTCTTCTTTATTAATCCTGTTCGATATAACAAATAAAGCCCAATCATGTTCTCAATAATCTGTAATACCATCTCATTTATCTGAAGTGATCACGAAATTGTTACTCACACAAAATCCCTGAACAATTCGTTCGCGAAAGCATTTCAATTTTCCCCTCAAGATATCAAATCACTAGAAAGTATAATTCAAGTCGTGGAAATTTTAATATCCGTTTAACCGAACTGTAATCAGGCCGTCCGACGAGGCCATTCGACAGACATAATGGACTCAAACATTAGCTTAAAGGCCTTTCCAGTTACAATGAGGCTGTAAAGATATATTCTTTTCAACTGATTTAAGTATAACCCGGCTGAATAAGATGGTCTTCGGAATTAATGAAGTGGCCACAGTTATTAGAATTTTTAATTTGATTGCTTGGACATTTGAATATTGTTGTTTCTGTTATGTCATAGTTTGGGTTGCTTTTATTTTTTAGAACATGTATTGTTTGAAAATTAAATACTATCCTGAAACTGTCAAGATTCTCAAACTATTAGTTCAGCCAGATTACATCCCAATCCATTCTAATTATTATAAATGCGAAAGTGTGTTTGTCTGTTACCTCTTCACGCTTAAACTGCTGAACTGATTTAGATGAAATTTTGTATAGAGATAGTTTGAGTCTCGGGAAAGGACATAGGATAGTTTTATCCCGATATTCCCACGGGATCAAAACTTATGCGGGTAAAACCGCGGGGTGATGCTGTTCTATATAAATAAAACAATATTTTGCTTGTAGGTAAATGTAACTGTAATAAATACAAAGAAAGTCTTTATATCAAAAGCAAAGGGCGACTGCAAAAACAGTTCTGAAAAATTGCGAGAAAAACAGTAGGTACTTAATCTAACTTAGAACAAAATAAAGGTATTTCCGCTACCTACAAACGGCAAAGTAAAAATAAAACATTCACAAAGGCACGTCCAAAAATAAAAGTATTCATATTTTTCTTATTGTCTATTTTAACAAAAAAAAAATACGAAACTGAAAAGACATTTAGAACTCCACAAAAGACGACGAAAGTATATAATTAATGTCCTGTTGAATAAGTAGGAATTTCGACTTGTGCAAAGTTGTTTGTTTTAATTCCGGGAATGTCACGTAGCCTCGTTAAGGGTTAAGTACCGTTGAGCTACTGCTAGTCAACGCTCACTTGTTTTTAGTGTTTCCACTCTGTTTATTTTTTACTCTGTGGGAAGATTTGAAAAAGGAATTATGTCGCGTATTTGTTTATTTTTATTTTTATTGGACTTGTTTCAAGCCAGTATTTTGCTATTAGAGAACAAAGGAAGAATAATTAGCCTATAACGTTCCCACTGCTAGGAAACAGGCCTCCCTGTGTCCCAGCAGTGGCAGTGAGCCATATTCCACCACGCGTTTCCAGTACGGGTTGGTAGATATCACACGTCTTCGAATTTTTGGTTCTAGGACATGCTGGTTTCCTCACAATGTTTTCCTTCACCGCTTTGAGGGCAGTCGTGATAAATAAAACACTTACGCAAAGTAAAGCGCCTGGCTGGGGTCGAAATCGAACCCACGACCGTTACACGATTTGGCTACTACCGGGTCACCACTGCACTGCTCCTACAAAATAAGAAGTAAAAGTACCTACTTTTGTTATTTTCATTGGCCTGGTAAAAACGAAATTACTTCATCTGTGGTGCAGCATTTTAAGCCACAAAGCTTCCGAAATTCAAAGGCTGCCTTTAACATTTGCATAACTATTATCGATCTGTTCATTCAAGGGGAGCAGTTTTAGTACCTTTTGCTTTCAATACATAGGTCGTCGTTTCAGCCGATAGACGTCCACTGCTGGACATAGGCCTCCCCCAATTTTGGCGGGGGTTTGCCATAATCGCCACGCTTGGCAGGCGGGTTGGCGATCGCAGTATGGTATGATGGTGGAATAAATAGAGAACGCTGCTGCCCATTCTCCGGTAAGACCCTTAGTCGCCTTTTACTACACCCACGGGAAGTAAGGGGTGGTGCAATTCTTTAAGTCCGGCACCACACAGACATACATAGGTACCGAAGTTATTTTAAATTTGTGTTAGGTGGATACTATTAGTTTTGTATTTGTGACGTTGTTTAATACAGTAAGTCACTGGCTCTTGGAATAATAATATTCCCCCCACATTTTTCTATTGCCCCCAGGCCCTATTAAAAAACTCATTACTCCCACAAGATTTAAAGCAAAAATTAGGTCATCGACACACACCACAGATATAGATACACCTAGATAACGCAAGAGCAACTACTTCGCGTGTCCAGCTTACGTACAAAAATCGTAAGCCGCCACTTTCGCGCTCAGTCCTCTAGTGCTGCTGGCTGGGTGAGCGTGAGCGCTGGCGCTAGGCTGGGCGAGACGGGTGCCGAACGCGGCGGCGTCTTTGAATCGATTTGATTTTCCCATCACTAAATAGTACTTGTGACGTCATAGTAGGTAGTCAAAAAATGGCACGCTTGGTTTTCATACAGATCGTGATACTTGCATTATCTAGGTCTATCTATATCTGTGACACACACCTTTCATGTTACTCCAAGCAATTTCCCCTTAATAAGGCCGAGTTCCGACGGGCGTTAAAAACAAAGGTGGTCGGTGGAAACGCGAGCGTCGTGGAATAGGCTCGTTAACTTTTCAATTTTCCGACCTAAGCTTAGTAATAGTTACGCTCTGACGCCCCACAGTGTGGCCCTACCCTATTATTTACTATTGTTACGACCTGTAGGCATGCATGGAATTGTTTATAGGACTTTCTTTGTAGGATTGAGGTAGAAAGATGTTATTTTTGTGAATGTTGTGTGTGTATCCAGCAAAATACTTTCTTGTATCATCGTGCTGAAAATTTGAAATCGAATAGCTAAGCTATCTATATCGGCAGCATAGTATCTACTCCTCATTTCAGCGAGAGAAATGAGTACCTACGAAAGTATTTTATTCGTTACTTTTGATATTATTTCTGTTAGGGCTGATTTTTCCATCACCAGATAACTTTTATTCGAAGTATAAAATGGACGTTTGACAGTTTTTGTATGAACTGTAAAAATTTTAGAATTATTCCTCGAATAAAGTTATCAGATGATTGAAAAATCAGCCCTTAATTTGCAGGTCAGCGTCAGTTTGTATGTTGATTAAAATATGATTCGCGACCCTAACAAATATGGCTTTACAGAATAATACGTAATCATTAGAAACAGCAATAATGTACTTATTGCTGTTTCTAATGATTACGTATTATTCTACACTATACTATACTCCTTCAATCAGAATTGAGCTGAAATATCATGATTTCATGAAAGTCATTCAATTATAAGAACTTAGAGAGTTGTATTGATGATTTTACTGATTATAATTCTATAAATAAATATTTATTGTTATGGCCGCGAATTCTATTTAGATCAACCTGATACTGACCAGCAAATTGCAAAAAACGTAAGAAAAATTTAATTTCTCGGGTTACTCTGACACTTTCGCTTACATAAATAACATCTTCTATCTCTACCAGAACAGCCAATTACCATTAATTAATAATAATAATAAAGTTTATTGACATAAGAAAAGGTGTTACATTTTTATTTAAAGCCTCCTGAGCTAGGTGGTACCTGTGTTACAGGAGTCAGTGTCTTCACCCGTAGGTTTTTGGAACATTAACAAATTATGCTATATCAATAAAATAACGTAAAAATTAAAGGAATTTAGTACAGTATGCCTCAATACTGCTTAGGCGCGCTATGGTTGAAATTTCTGTGAACATGCTTCGCGCCGTCCCCTCGCCCGCGCCGCAGGCCCGTATTTACATCTGTGTGTGTACACTTGCTAACGTCAAACGAAACAAAACATATCGTCATCGCTTTTTCACACGCGCGGCGTAATTACGTATGACCTTGGTTGGTTCATACCACTGCTAAAATTCACTCCTTCATAACAAGTACTGCTAGCGGATAACGTAGCGTATAGGATTAGTAAACACGCAGGCCTGGGTTCGAATCTCGAGATGGAACTTTGCCCTAAGTTTTTATTCAGTGACTGGGCAACTAAAGGAATCAGGAAAAGTAGGGAAAGATTATTTGAACTGTATGGCCTTAAGCCTTAAACACGGATACTTTTAATAAGTATGTTGCTACTTATTCTAAAATTTTTAAAAATATCTGCAAAGCAGCTAAAGCTTCTTTCATTAGTAACAAGGTTAAATCCGCAGACAATAAAATAAAGACAGTTTGGAAAATTATAAACAATTAAACGAACAGGAACAAAAAACACAATACTGATTACACACTGGACACTTCCCGCGGTCTCATTAGCGATAACATCGATGTTGCTCAGGAATTTGCAACTTTCTTTACCAATATCCCAATTAAAACTACAGAAACTTTAAATTCCTCGCCCGCACTAGCTATTGAATTATTAAGAGCGAATGTCTCAGACTGTCCTGTGGAATTTAATTTTAAACATATAAATCCCATAGTCATTATAAGGGCATTTAAGCAACTTAAGATCAAAATTACCGAAGATCTGTGGGGCATGTCCACTAAAGTTTGTCAATCCTTTATTGAGACAATTGCACCCTATTTAGCTTTAATATTTAATTTGTGTGCAGATCAAGGGGTTTTCCCGGATTTAATGAAGTTCAGTAAAGTTATTCCACTTTTCAAATCTGGGAACAGCACAGACACTATTAATTATAGACCCGTATCGGTTTTACCTGTTTTTAGCAAGGTGTTCGAAAAAGCAATGTTAAATCAAATGCTCAATCATTTTAATCGTAATAACATCTTACACGATCAACAGTATGGTTTCACCAAAGGACGTTGTACAACCGACGCCGGTGTTACCTTATTAAAACACATCTTTAACGCATGGGAAGAAGCACAAGATGCTATAGGCATTTTTTGTGACCTATCCAAGGCATTTGATTGCGTGAATTACGAAACACTGCTCTTGAACTTGAGCATTACGGACTAGGTAAACTTGCTCTTAGCTTAATAGAATCATATTTAAATGATAGATTTCAGCAAGTTCAAATTAACGGTGTGAATTCATCGGGCTTAAAAGTCAGAATGGGAGTACCGCAGGGCTCAATATTGGGGCCATTCCTATGTTTAGTATATATAAATGATTTACCTCATTTACTGAAAAACCAACCACAAATGGTGTTATTTGCTGATGACACATCATTGATTTTTAAAGGCAGACGTTCACAGGAGCTGGACGACGTAAATAACGCTATGCTTGTGGTTCATAATTGGTTTACTGTGAATAATTTGGTATTGA
This sequence comes from Mesoligia furuncula, assembly GCA_916614155.1. NCBI lineage: Eukaryota > Metazoa > Arthropoda > Insecta > Lepidoptera > Noctuidae > Mesoligia > Mesoligia furuncula. The sequence continues at coordinate 18,441,587 of OU744801.1, forward strand.
ATGAGAAAAAAACTAAATGCATTAGATTCGCTTTACCGAATGTTAGAAGTAATGAATGTCATGTTGTATTGAATAGGGAGACACTTGAATTCGTCGAAAATACGGTTTTCCTGGGGATCGCGCTTGACTCAAAGCTACAGTGGGGTCCGCACTTAACATCACTTGCAGGGCGGCTAAGTTCGGCCGCTTACGCTGTTTGGAAAATTCGCCAATTAACAGACGTGGATACCGCGAGACTGGTCTATTTTAGTTACTTTCATAGCATCATGTCTTACGGTATTTTGTTGTGGGGACGGGCTGCAGATATTGATTCTATCTTCATTCTGCAAAAGAGGGCTGTCAGAGCCATCTACAAGCTCAGCAGACGCGATTCTCTACGAGAACTGTTTAAAGAAATTAACATCATGACGGTTCCTTGTCAATATATATATGAAAACATTATGTACGTTCGAAAAAATCTACATCTTTTTAGTAAGATAAGTGACAGGCATAATTTTAACACTAGAAATAGGGACAAATTAGATCAACCGCGTTTCAGATTGTCTAAAGTAAAAACTTCTTTTATGGGTTACTGTGTAAAATGTTATAATAAAATACCACTCGATATTCTTCAATTAAATGAGAAGAAATTTAAAACATGCATTAAACGCACACTATGTAAACAAGCCTATTACAAGTTGGATGATTATATCGTAGATAAAAATGCTTGGCTTAATGCTGGTCCTGCTCCACAGGCACTTGGGCTCACTAGTTAAAATTTCAATATTTGGAAGAGGTGCTTACCTTTTTCTTTTTCAATAATTCTGACATTACGAACGTAACTTTTTTATTTTATTATTGACTTGAAAGAGCATGGCAGTTGAGAACGTGTCATGCTCACTTAAATGTCTCACCGATGGTGGCGCGTGTGTTGGATTATTCGGTTCCCTACAAAATGGTTGAGCTGGATGGTGCTGATCCACGCTTCATGTTCGTGAACGGGTGCCGTCGGTTGAGACTGGGCATCTCTTAACTGCCAAGGCTTATTTTTAATCTTATATTTTGAATTGTTTCTTCCTTTGTCTTTTTTTTTTTTACATTGTTCTCACATATAGAAGCAACAAGAACAATGTACCCAGGATTTTGTAATAACTTGATTTAAAAGAGTGTCCATGGAGTTTCTTGCCCGTTCTTCTCCATAGAGATCTACGTTTTGGAATGGGCAACTAGCTTCAACTTTCTGACTAACTGTGATTTTGACAATTCAAAAGTGCCTGTACAAGGTTTAATTGAAATAAATGCTTTGAGTTTGAGTTTGAGTTTGAACTTTGATTTATCTTTTCAACAATAATCTTATCTTTTTTTATTATTCGATAAATTAATACACGAGAATAATAATGTAATATTTGTTTTATTTATATTATTATATTGTTATTGAAATATGCGGGGTAAAAAATAAAAAAAAAAATTAAGTGATTTCAAAATTTTTATTCGTTATAATTTGATAAATAAACTTTTAAAACAGTTTATTTTCTCATAAAGAACAATTTATTGAAGTAAAGCAGGTAATCAGTGAGCTACGACCATTAGACTTAAAATATTGTAACTATCTTAGTAATCTATACATACACTCACCGGCACGGAAACTTGGCCACTCGTGATTTTGCTGATTATTTGCATTAAAAAATTTACATTTGCATTTATGACAATTAATTAAGGGTAAGTGGCTTTAATACGTGTCTCTTATGCTTTAAGAACTTAGAAATTAAAAGATTACCTCACCAATAAATCAGTTTTTAAAATCACGCACTTTCACTGAAATTAGGAATTTTTCACTATACATTTAAAAACACTACAAAATAAAAAATAAGGTTTTTTTCGTTATTGTCTATTCGTTTTAATATCGGGTGTTTCCTCCTCTAGCCCTGATAACTGCCTGCATTCGATCTGGCATACTTTGGATGATGTTTCGGACATCAACTTGCAGTATACTGCGCCAAGCGGCCAGCGCTGCAGTTCGGAGCTGGTTGAGAGTTTCCGGCGGGTTGGAGCTGGACTTTATCTTTCTTTTGAGCATGTCCCAGATATGCTCGATTGGGTTTAAGTCTGGGCTACGAGCTGGCCATTGCAATTTTTGTATGCCAACCTCTTCCAGATATTCTTCAACGCAATGTGCAACGTGTGGGCGTGCATTATCGTGCATTAGGAGGAATTGGTCGTGTCCAATGAACCCCGAATATGGCATTACGTGTTCCTGAAGAACTTCCTCGATGTATCGCACAGCTGTTAGCCGATTATCGACGATAACCAACTCTGTACGTGCGTCGGAACTTATACCTCCCCATACCATTATTGAGCCTCCATGGAAACTCACTGTTTGAGTGGTAGTAATGGGTAAAAACCGCTCTAATCTTCTTCGCCACACTCGTTCTCGACCGTCTGGAGAACGTAAAGCTATTCGACACTCGTCTGTGAACAGTACTCTAGCCCATTACTCGTGGGTCCAGTTAACGTGTTCACGTGCGAAGTGAAGTCGAGCTACTCGGTGCTGTCTGAGAAGTTCTGGACCTCGTGCTGGTCTACAAGCTTTTAAATTGACTTCCTCCATTCGTCTTCTCACCGTACGCTCATTAACATTAACGCCTCTCACAATTTGAAGCCGCTGGCGTATCTCAACAGCGGTCAGGTAGCGGTTTCTCAAAATCTCCAGGACAATAAAGCGGTCGTCTCGGTCCCATGTGCACCTTACGCCTCCACTGCCTGGCCCGCGGGTGTACTGGCCTGTCTCCTGGTATCTTTTAAGGGCATATTGCATTGATGACCGTGGTACGTTAAGAGCAATAGTAACTTCACGCTGTGTCAGCCCTTGGTTAATTAACGCAACGGCTTGTGAAACCTGTGCTGGTGTTAGAGGCATTTTTATTGATTTTAAAGCACCTTTACTTATTGAATTAAAAGCATAAAATCACAATAATTCAAAAACCGAACAATAAACTTTCCACAACACACAAATTTAAAACGTGAACTTAGTCGCTCAAATGACCCGATTCAGCTGTAAATTAAAAGTTTCGTTGTGGTGCACTTAAACATAATGGATTACCCTCTTGAACTAAAAGTAAACATTTTTTGACATACCTGCACAACAAACATTCATCAGAAACACTTTAAACTTTTGCTATCGCGAGATAAGCGCTTGGCCAAGATTCCGTGCCGCTGAGTGTATAATAAATCTGTAGAAGGGTCAATTCTGTACATTGAAAATATTGAAAAAATAAATAGCGGGCGGTGTTGCTGGATCGATACCAAACCCAAATATGTGATTAAAAAAATTTTTGTCTGTCTGTCTGTCTGTCTGTCTGTCTGTCTGTATATGCAGGCATCACGTGAAAACTAACGGTTCGATTTCGATGAAACTTGGTATAATTATACCTTATTATCCTGGGCATAAAATAGGATACTTTTTATCCTGGAAAAATACGTAGAAAAAAAAATCTTACTTTTCGGTTTTATTCATAGACGTTGTTCTGTAAAACCGCGAACACACGTTGCATTACCCGTAGTGGATAATTTTCCATTTTAATTTAAGAGAATACAGTTTCCTGTAGCTTTGTGTTACGCCATGACAATAAATAAGGCTCAAGGTCAGACCCTAGGAGTTGCTGGCGTAGATCTTACCGCGAGTTGTTTTTCACACGGGCAACTTTACGTAGCTCTTTCCCATGTGAGCAGTCCAAGAAATCTTCATGTTCATATTCCGGACGAGCTCACTAACAATGTTGTGTATGCTGAAGCTCTCAATTAACTTTCTGTCGCATTGTCACGATCACTTTTTTATTATTGCAAACTTTTCGTCACTGTCAGTAATTTACTGCTACATGCTACTTATCAAGGTCGGAATTACTATGAAAAAAATACTTACTACAGAACGCGAGCTCAACAGCAGTAGCTCAATAGAGGGATCTCCTTAATTATTATAGGCTTAGCCGTATTTGGGTCCAATAGATATTTATAAGATGTCATTGTCAGAGTTACTCAAAATGGAGAAATAAACCATCCACGCGAAGACCGACATCCGCGCGGACGGAGTCGCGGGCGGAAGCTAGTAAAATAATATTGTGCTTTAATTGCGGATATAGCTTAAGTATTCATTTTCAAAATTCATTTTGAAAAGAAGATTGAAACTATAAACCTCAAAATAATCCTTATTACGGATATGACACAATAATATTTTAATATTACTAAAATCAATTTGTAATTTATAACTTAATACGTTGTATAACCCCCATTATTATCCATGCTATCAAGTAAACGCTGGCGTATGGATCCTGTAATGTATAAACATATATCTTCATATTTCCTTGCAATGCAACTAACATCTGGTAGGTAACTGGTTGGTTAAAACCACTTGTTTCTTATTCACTGACTATACTCTTCCTAATATCTTTTGACCCTCCGACTCACAGTAGGTAATTTCTCTAAAACAAAAAAGGAATATTGTAAGGCTACTAGCAAAATTATAAAATATTAAGTAGATACTTATTACTTTTTTAAACAAAATTATTTTGAAAATAGTTCAAATGTTACAAAATGATTATATTATAATTTATACATAATGCTATATTCATCATTCCAAAAGTAAATAAATAAACTCTTGGAAATATTATTTTTTTCTTCTATTTAGACCCTATGGTAAATATAAAACGTTTAATAAAATAACTACAAGGATCAGCAGTTAAACTTTAATTAGCTAAATGTTAGATAAAATAATTAAATCATAATACTCACAGTCAGTCCGGTTTCATCAATTATTTGTGATATAATATTAAGTCCACTTTTACGCTGCGCGATAATATCCGCTTTCATCTCAAAGCGTACATTTCAAAATGAACTATTACACAGCTATTATAATAGATTAAACACACGTCACTAACCCACAATATCAAAAACCAACCAAGAACGAACAACATTCTATTAGACGCGGTGAATGAGCCGTAAGTTACCTGCATCTGTCTACCATACCTAATTTATTTATTTAGATTTCTGTGGGTATACTCTTACGGCCTTATTACAAAACAAGATTTATCTTGAGACCCAGGTTTAAACCATCCAGCCATTTTTAAATTTCGAACTATAATCCAACGAAGCTAAAGTTCTTATTACAAAAAGTGACGTTAAACCCGAGTCTAAGTTGTCAATTTTGCATTAAGAACTTTACGTTTGTCGGAATAAAGTTCAAAATAGAGTAACTGGCTCGAAGGTTTAGGCTAGGTCTAAAACTAGATCTCGTTTTGTAATAAGACGGATAAAGTTTTACGAATTATGTGAACAAGACGAACATGACACGGAACAATATTCAAAAGCGTGATTATTCGAGTAATATGCGGGTGTGTGTGTCAAATTACTCATTAAAAGAAGGTCGTAAGTCAAACTAAACGTTAAGCAATTAGTTTTAAAGTTGCCTATGGACTTTTGGCGTGGATAGTACATGCATACTCTTGAGTGGTTTGTGTGCGTGTGTGTGTTTGATGTGGGTTGTGTGAATGTGTGAGTTTTGTGAGTATGTGTGTGTGTGTGCAATTGGCGCGTATTCCATTTCAATTTCCTGTAATTTGTTGATTAGGAACACGGTAAATTATTCATCAATAGAGATCAGAGTCTCGGACCAAATAGGTACATACCTAGATTCCACATACAAACGATTCTCCGTAGGGACCTGACAAGTCAACTACAGAGTCACAGTAGATAAATATACAGTAGGTTATCTAAGGCCGCCCGCCGAGTTATTAGCCTACTCTTGCGTTGATACCCAGGGTTGTCACTTTTACTTTTAGTTAATATTTTCGAACAAGCAGCACTTGATCTAAATTTATAAAACAAGTAATTAAAAAAACTAAAAAATACGACTGCGGTAAAAAAATTAAGTGAAAAAAAACTGAAAAGCTAAAAACAAGGCCATTTTAAATTAAATAAAAGTTGGAAGCAGGCGGGACCCATTTGAGTTTGAAAATGTAATAAAAAAATGGTATGGGTCCCGCCTGCTTCCAACTTTTATTTAATTTAAAATGGCCTTGTTTTTAGCTTTTCAGTTTTTTTTCACTTAATTTTTTTACCGCAGTCGGGTTTTTTAGTTTTTTTAATTACTTGTTTTTTATTTCCAGCTTTTTAGTTTACAAAGAAGGATGCCCATTTTTCACCTGACAATGTATAGAAATGAAATAAATATTAAAATTCAGCTAATTTAATTGTACATTCATTACGCTAATCATAATTTTAAAAGAAGGCCAGGAAAAAAATATTTATTAATTTTTCTTTATGCTAACTCTATGTCTTATTACCTTATTTTGAACGCATCTCAATTACCCTGAACGCATCCAACTACTCATTTTTTACAACGTTCCGTTTTGCACACTGCTTCTTGACTTTATTCAACTCTTTTTCTGAGTTTTATATATTATTTTAAGTTTTATTTAATCAATAACTATTTTTTACTGTGCATAATACAGATCAATTCAAAATAACATGATAATTAAATAAATTCATTATGCAGATTATAATTGAGTTCGCACGAGTGAAACGGATTTTTACATATTTTGACAGTTCTGCGACTTCGTTGTTGCGCTTGCGTCTCGTTGTGTATTGTGCCATTTTGTGTGTGTAACTACTGAGATGGGCTAGGTTTCAAGACAATATCTCTGCTCCAGCAGAATTTCTGGATGACGTAGTAGGTAGGTATATATGTACTGCGGTCAATGAAATGGGTAGGCAAGTGATCACTTTTGACAATACAATAGCAAGTTAGACTTTTTATATGTAAACAAACTATCGTAAAGGCAAATCCTACCTAAAAAGTAACATTAATATTTTTTGGCCTTTGTAGACTTTAAATCGTAAAAATGACTATATGACATTATTTTCTAATCTTACAGGTACTCTTTCTACTATACCTTATAACTATACATTAACTTTCATTATCAGGTTTTTAAATGTATGGAAAGTGGGCATTGTTCTTTGAATGATTTCACAGACGATTTAGTTCTTGGTAGGTACGTGTTTTTTAAGGTTTGTCACTTCGAATTACTTTTAACCATATAAGTTGTATATATTTTTGTAATCACCTTTAAAAACCCTTTCTTTTGATACCCCACTCGATAGGTTTCGAGAAAAATTTTTTTTTCTGAAGACATAATATTGCGCCAAAAATCGGCCGTTTTATATTTTTTCAATTTTGATATACCCAGTGACACTCGCGCTACCAAGACAAATCTAAAGACGTATCATTTATCCAAATCCTTTCATTCGTTTAGAAGTTACGAGGGAACAAAGAAACGGACATACATACATACATACATACAGGTCAAACACATAACCCTCCTTTTGGGCTTCGCCGCAGTCGGGTAATAAAAAGCATATTATGATTGAATATTTTACCAATTTATAAATTTAGTAAAAATAAAAAGCTTTTATTCACATAACATTTATTATACTAAGTTACAAATTTGATACCGAGAAAATTTTTCTCCTGTTTCTGCACGTCCGGAACGCTTTATTATTATTTGTTAATGTAAAGTAAATTCTCATTCTTATGTTCTAGGCGTAAAACATGCCGCGCTGTGTGAACTGTTCTCTTTTATTAGCACACCCGCTCCCTAGATGCCAAATCAGAGAAGCAACGGATTCCTTGGTAACATAACCTAACGTACATAACCTCAACAGGTACACAAGTTTTTTTTTTTTTCAAAAGCCCCACAATATTTAAGTTTGAATTTAACCTTGTTTTAAAGTATGACGCTAACCCTTTTTTGTGTCTAATTTTCACTACTATACTGAGTCAAAAGTTGCGCAACCAAGTGCCATAGTAAGTTGCTCATTCTCCTTTGAACTTGAAGGTAGCGTGATGGACTATTTCCCAGGTTTCCCAGTTTTGTATACAAAAGTCGTTATATTTACAAAATGAAACCATATCAAAAATAACTGTTGCATTTAGTATAATACACATCCCCTTACAATAATAAACAAAAAGAACAGACCTCTTAACACATTTTTTTCATACGATAAGCGAAACAAAAACAAGTGTCAAGTGGCCGACCCGAACGCCGGCCAAAAAAATGCGATGTACACACAAGTATATAAGTCGATCGTCAGACTACCGGAACCATATTTGGATTGAACAACACATCAGACAATAGAAAAAATAATAATTTCAAAAGTAATTAATTTGCAATATTAATTATTGTGAAATTGTCCTTCTTACAACTATACCTACGCGAAAAATATGTTTACCAAAACGATGTTTCGTACTCAATCCTCTATTTTATAGTAAAACTAGACTTCTTAAAATAAACTTTAGCTCTAAACATAGTATTCAGAAAAATGCGACTCGGCTACGCTCTTAATAAAGCAAATAAACTGTGAAATAAACAATACAATACCATATTTTCTAATAATATTTAAGTATAAGTAGGTACTTACATTTCTGGTTGAGTAGGAAGTATAAAGAATGATAAGTCCGGGTTTGCGAAATCATTATTGAGGCACCCGAAAACACTACATTATTTTTTTCCCCTTTTTGAAGTCATGATACTCGTAATTTACGACAAGTGTCCGCCGCCCGCGCCGGCGAGAGTTGACGAACGCAAGCGGTCATGTAGCGTACGCGCGTGCTCACAGTCGCGCTGCACAGCCCGCACTGCCGCCACCTTATTCCCCCATATATTATGCTAGCGTGTGCGTGAAATCGCGTGCCGACATGGCGCGCGGCGCGCACGCACACATTCAAACCGAGAGCGGCACGTTTGTATGAAGATGTTTTACTGTATATTTATCTACTGTGACAGAGTTCTCAATACAGACTACTGCAAATCTATGGTAATATTTTAACATTGACAGTCTTGCATGTGTAATAGCTGTATAACATGGAATGAGGGATTTTCTTTTTCTTTTTTTTTAACGCTTCCTTAGTCGCTGGATAGATGGCGCTGAACTTGGTAAGTTACTGCAAGGAACGGAAGTCACATAATTTTTTTATTAATTCACTTGGATGTAATTTTGAGATCGTAAAACGAAAGCAAACGAAACTGTCACTCAACGAGCGTATATGACGTGACGCAATGTTTTTTTTTCCAAGCGTTTTGACTTTGGCATCTAGTAACGTAGTCAGTTCAACGCCATCTTCAGGGTTCTTGGGAACTATTTTTTTTTTTAATACTGAAAAGAAAAACCTCTCATTAGTACCTACGTACTTTATAGCTTTACAATGGTCTTTTGGCGCGTGGCCAAAATTGGAAGTAATTTATTTATTTATCCATTCATTTCAGGCATCAATGCCCATATAAACACATACAATACAACATTAATATAACTTAAAATACTAATTAATTTATTTTATCCTTTTGTACTATTTTATTTAACTTTTAATTTTGACTATAGCATCACAATTTTGTATGTCTTTCGGCGGAACATAGGTTGGATCAAACACTATATATAATATAAGATCATTGTACCTTTTGTTCACAAAATAAATGAATTTTGAATTTGAATTTTGAAATTTGAACTTAAAATATTATAAATGCATATCATTATATAATTAATCATCATAATCAGCCTATAATGTTCCCACTGCTGGGACACAGGCCTCCTCTCTGTGAGAGGGAGTGGGCCGTAATCCACCACGCGGGCCCAGTGCGGGTTGGTAGATGTCACACGTCATCGAATTTTTGGTTCTAGGACATGCCGGTTTCAGCACGATGTTTTCCTTCACCGTTTTGACACACATTATAATTACACTAAAAACTAACGCACACGAAGTGTGTGTGTGTGCCGCCATCTTTTTTAGGCTTCCGTACACAAAAGGTGCCAACGAGATCTATTACTAAGCCTCCGCTGTCCGTCCATATGTCCGTCTGTCTGTCAGCGGCCTTATCTCATGCACCAGGAAGACAGTTGAAGTTTTCACAGTATGTTGACGCGATAACAACAAATAATAAAAAAAAAAATAGTACGGTGGAATGGATGACTCGCACAACAAGACACTTAAGGCTCCTAGAAACAGGCGCGACACGCGATATAATCGCGCGCGACACAAAAGAACCGCTCGTTGCGCGACTTGCGGTGCCTTCATGTCGCGTGCGATTTTATCGCGTGTCGCGCCTGGAGCCTAAACGTCTACTAACAGCTCCCCCCTGTCAACGCCATTAGAGCGCCAAGGCAAGCTTAGAGCTTAGAGCACTTATTATAATACAAGTAACAGCTTAGAGCCATAGTTCAAACGATACCAGTGTTGCCACAGACGACTACTTAGTTGACTGTATGCTTGAAGCTCGTAATAGTACGGTGAGTCAGTCGGGTCGGTGAGAGAAGGTCTCTGCCCACTACACAGTATCATACCATGACCGTGCTATGAACGTATCAGAAACGACAAGCAACAACGATACGCTCTACTATGCCCACTAGAGCGTATCAATTACGTATCAAAGTCGTATGTATCGGCTTTAATGACGGGAGCGTCAGCATATCATCTCATTATCATCCGCGTGTCATACCCGTGCGTAACGATTTTAGTCCGTCCGTATATCATCTCCGTATCATCCGAGTGCCATATCCGAACGGTCCCTGTTCTCGCCTTTGTAGTAATTCACCTGATTCCGTGTGAGGCAGACGCGCGCGGTTATAACCCGGGTACTCACCATTCGCCGCCTGCGCGCACCGGTGTGGTATCGTCGCGTGCCATGCATGGAGCGTATCGCCACCGGCAAAATATTCTCGCCGACAATAGCTACCGCTCCGTGCATGGCACGCGACGGTGCTGGTCGGTGACGGAACGGGCTTAGTGGGAATTGTCTTATACTTTTTAATACTAAGAATATTTTTTTCCTGACACGTTCATAGCACGGTCATGGTATGATACTGTGTAGTGAGCAGAGAACATAAGATTAAAACATTAGATTAGGTACTAGTGAGAAGTAGCCAGCCATTGCTTACAAGCAGCTAACTATTTTCCTAGCTGACTTCTACAATTTGTGAGATTCTTGCTTGATAATGTTTAAGTTCTTTTTGTTTTCTTAAAGTCAGTCGAGTTAGTTTGTAGTGAATGCTACTTTTTATTCCGATATTCCCGCGGCGTCGAAAAATATGCGGTTAAACCGCGGGGCGTTGCTATTAGTCTAAATGCTAATAACAAAGGTGAAGAGTTTGTTCTTTTGTTTGTTTGTTTGAACGAAAGAAAAGATAAAAGTACGTATAATTGCCGTAAATTTGACACATAAACGGAACACAAACACAGAGCCCTAGGGCTGGTTTACAGCGCGGCTGTCGCTGTAAACCAGCCCTAGGGCGACGTTATGTTGACGTGATGACATCAACCAGTGCAGCAAACCGTTACCGAGGGTGCAGTTACTGGAGTCGTACCGCAACGTCAACTCTTGAAGTTGACGTTGCGTCCGTGGTACGCTTACCGAATTGTTATCTGCCCGTCGTCATGGAAGAAGACTTCTGGCCACAGGACGTGGTGTTCCGTCGCTTCCGCGGACAAGCAACCACAGAATAGCACAAGAACAAGCTAGTGAAGTGAAGTACTATTTTATAATAAAAATATGTATGTTTAGGTTAAGGTTTATAAGGGCCTGTGTCGCCTGAAATAAAATAAAAATAAATGAAAAATGAATAAAATAAATATACATGAACGAACATGAACGGAACACAATGATCGTGCTAATGCTAATCTCTGGAACTACTAGTCGGATTTGATTTGCATTTTATAGCCTCACATATTTAAAACATCACGCTACGATCCTTAAGAGGGGAGCACGAAGAAAAAGGTCCGAAAACGAAGTACTTAATAGCGCGAGCGGGTACCTACTTGACGCGGTAGGTCTTTTTTTTTCAGGATGGGAAATTATATCAATTAATGACGGGGTCCCGCTCTAGGTGGAGCGGAAGGAAGTATCAGACACTTACTGACTAAAACCCACCCGTGTTCCTTAGCCCTTTATGTTCCAGGCCAGCGGTAACCCTTTCGGTAGGTCTGTATGAAGTCGCGGGCAGAAGTTTGTTTATTATAAATTTAATAATATTTTATTTCAGATCAGTTGCCTGTATTTTTTTAAGAAACCCTCGATTATAATTGATGACTCCCACACACCTGCCGGCTAGAAATTCGTAGAAAATATTAATCGAACTAAATAAAGCAAATTAATCTTGGTACTAATTAATTTCACTCAATGCCTTCAGATCGGCTTATGAAGCCCTGGTGATGAGCACTTCAATAAGCTTAAATACCCATCAGAATATAATTTTATATTGAAAATCAAGGTGAAATATATCGCATTTAACATGGAATATTAATCCAATTTTATATGGACGCAAAATGTAATTGGAAGTAAGTTATGGAAAAGCCCGCAAATGACCCACATTTTCGCTCATAAAGTAAATTATAAATGTCATCACTACTTTTGTTTAATATTCGAAATTCAACTACAGTATAAGTTATGGGATATTTTCTTCAAATTGAAATTGGAAAAAGAACAAATGGAATTGTGGATAGAGCTTTACGTAACCTAATTGCCCGGTTATGGAAAACGATTTCAAGGAATTTCTATTTCAAATAGCTATTGGCAATAAGGTTGCAAATGTGAAGGATTTTAATTTATAACATTCATACCTAATGCTTGTTGTTTTTTTTGGTTTCTACCAATAAGAAACGGTATTTTCAGTCTTAACTTTAATTCTTGTGGCATTGTGGTCTATCAGGCAAAGAAGCATTGTTATTATTAAAAGTCACGGGTATCTGTGAAAGTGTAGGCACACGAGACAACGTTGGGTTAACAGATATAGATATACCTAGATAACGCAAGAGTAACTACTTCGCGTGCCAAAAATTGCACCAGCTTATGATTACAAATCGTAAGCCGCCCCTTTCGCGCTCAGTCCTGTGTACTGCTGGCTGGGTAAGTGTGAGCGAGAGCGCGAGCTTGTGACGTCATAGTAGGTAGTAAAAAAATGGCAGGCTTGGTTTTCATACAGTTCGTGATACCTGCGTTATCTAGGTATATCTATATCTGTGGTTGGGTGTGACACATGACACTAACTATTAGCTAATCATACCGTCGCCGCGTCGTGCGCTATCGCCTGAGTGCCGTGTGTTATAGTCAGTTCTTACAATAAAATCGGAAAAGTGGTGTAATACCTTGTTAAACTTGAATAAGTTCAATTGTGGCACACAGTGACTATAGTGTTAACGAATTATCATAATAACTTCATAATAAACTCAGTGTAATCTCAGTTATTTGCAAAAAACTGTTTCAAACTTTAATAATTCCTCAGTGTCGAGAACAAATTAACTAACAGTCACATGATCAGCGCCTGCTCGTCAAAGTTGTACTCTACCTAGTGGTGCTTAAATTCGCATATTACATTTAAGTCGCTGTGGTCGAGCGGTATTTGTCAAGCTTTTTGTCTCATTGGGCCTGCGCGAAGTGTCGCCGGATCGGATCCCACTAGACGCAAAACTTTTTCCATTTATTATTTACTATAATTTGAATAAGTCAAGAGGTTCTACCCTACCACAACAAAATGTCACAGTTCTCAGAGAATAAAAAGTTTCTTTCCGATACCGACTTAAACAAGGAACCTGGCGCAGTAATGGTCGGCGAACAGAATGTGTCATTACGTAAGCGTAAACAACCGGATCATGAGTGGATCCAGGCCATAAAAGATCTGACTACGGAGTTTAGGAGTACGATGCGTGAGTGGAAGCTTGACATGGAAGCTAGTATCACTAAAATATCTGATAATGTTGTATCAATAAAAGGCGACTTGGCTTCCCTTACTCAAGCTGCTTCGGAAATTAAGAATGATATTAATTCCCTTCGTTCGGATCAGCTTCTTTTGAGCCAGCGAGTGTCTGAACTGGATGAGAAACATGAAAGTCTGACGTGTCAAGTCGATTCCCTTAAGAATTCAGTCCAGTTTGTCGCCGACGAGCACACCGATCTTAGCAAAAAGATTGACTCCTGTTGTAAACAAATGCAGGAGTCTGCTGGTTTGAATAAGCTAGTCTCGGATTTGGTGTCCAAGATTGATAGCCTCGAACAGGGCGCACGAAATTGTAATATAGAAATATGCGATATACCGGAAAGGCGTAATGAAAATCTTATTAATTTAATGCTGAATATTGGCTCTGCTGTCAAGTGCAATATACAACAAAACGATATAATATCTATTCATCGAGTCCCACACGCGCACCAGCATAATAGCACGCCTAAAAATATTATAGTGAAGTTTACTTCGAGAATATTACGCGATAACATCCTGAGCGCTCATCGACTTTGCAAGGGGCTTACAACGGAGCAACTGGGAGTATCGGGTACCTCACTGACAATCTACATGCACGAACACTTAACCTTGAAAAACAAACAATTGTTTCGTGAATGCCGGGACGCAGCCAAAAAGCATGACTATAAGTTTGTCTGGGTCAAGCATGGAACCATACTCGTCCGTGAAAAAGAAGGCGCTAAGGCCATTGCAGTTCGGGTCCCACAGGACATCGCTAAAATCAAGTCTGGCTCTGCAACAATTTCAGAAACAAAGTTGTTATAATTATGCTACTCACAGCAAACGCTTTTATGCTGTTTCTTTATTTGTACTGTACTTATTTGTTGCATGCATTTCTGTCATAGGCTCCCCTAGTATAACAGTTATAGTTTTTGAGAATGAGACACTTCTTATGTTCATACGACGTGATCTTACGTGTACCCTTATCTTAATATGTACTGCCTCAATAATGATTAAAGTAAAAAGTCGTTTCGGTGTAATTGCTATACGCTTTTCTCTAGGAACATCACATGATATTTACCTGGACTATGAAATAAAATCCTCACTGTTCTTGAACTACAAATTTAAATTTATGTTGCATCTTGTCTTTTACAGTTTTCGTATACAGTTGTACTTGGCATTGGTGTCGAATGGATCGACCTTTAAAATGGAATTAATTAATTTTTTGGTAAATAATCTCTTGGATTTGATTGCAATGTATTTATCGTTACGCGTTGGTGGCATATCAGATCATATTTGCCCGAACTCTGTAATATTGTTTTTATTTTTTAACTATAAACTTACATTGCACCATGCCTTTATCATGGTTCATTCGAGGTTATATTATTCTGTGCTGATGTTTAATGAATTTCTTATGAGTACAATACTATCATTGATTCTAATATTCACAACGTATAATGCTGGCATTATTTTATTCCGGACAGATCAAAATTACAATGACGGATAATTTAATAATATATTACCAAAATTGCAGGGGAATCCGTACGAAACTGCATACCCTACATATGAATATCCTTGCTAATTCTTATGACGTAATAATCTTAACCGAGACCTGGCTGGCGCCCGAAATAACTGACAGCGAGTTCATCGATGAACGGTATACTGTGCACCGATGTGACAGAGATCGCGCTGCGACCAAAAGGAAAGACGGAGGTGGCGTTCTTGTCGCTGTGTTAAAAGGACTTCGCTCAGTAAGATTACTTCTTTGTTCCTCTATACATACGCATATTGAGCACATACTAATACAGTTGCCATGCTCGGGTCGAGGTGAAAAGTTAGTTATTGCTGCAGTTTATATACCACCTAAAACGCCTGAAAGTATATACACACATCAAAAGTGTCTAGGGATCAACATATATTTTTGCAATAACTTTTCTCCTGATTGATATTAATTAAAATTTTCTTTAAGGATTCATCAAATAAAGTGTTTTCGTTTGTCACAGTAACGATAAACCAAGTCACCTTTGCATTAATAAAGAAATTTGCCATTTTCCTAATAAAGGGATTTTTGACATTTGAACCACTAACACAAAAGTTCGAAAAAAAGACTGAAATAACAGTTTTCTTTAAAATTTTATTGGGTAACTTAAACAATTAATAATCCGTGTTTCTACCGCGAACACTAACAACACAAGAACATCGGTTTGGCATACTCAAAATGAGTTCATCCAAATCACGCTGTGGAATGGCCGCCCATGTTCGTTGCAACAACAAAAAAAGGTCTTCTTGCGACTGGATACCCTCCATATTCGGCAGAGCTCTTCTCTGTAGCATATCCCATGCATGCTCAATCGGGTTCAAGTCTGGCGACTGAGCAGGCCAGGGCAGGACATTGATGTTAGCTGCGGCGAGAGTCTGTCTTACAACTCTTGCGGTGTGCGGTCGTGCATTATCATGCATTAACTGAAATAAGGGACCGATTTGCACTTGTAGAGGAACGATGACGTCTGATACAATCGTCTCAGCATAAATTTGAGCGTTGAGGTTGCCTCTGATCCAAATCAACTCAGTTCTTCCGCCGATCCAAATACCCGCCCATACCATGATGGTTCCACCACTATAAGGATGGACTTCCTGGCAGGATTTTAATCGCTGTTGGCGTCCAGGGGTTCTCCAGTGTCGTATACGTCTTGTATCCGGTCTCATACCAAAACGAGACTCATCAGAAAAGCACACGAAACGCCATTGTTCTTCTGCCCAATTTCTGTGTTCAAGAGCCCATTGATATCGAATCCTACGATTGTGCATTGCTATAGGTGGTACCCGTAGCGGTCTTCGGGAATGAAGGTTCACTTCATGCAAGCGGTTTCTGACTGTTTGGTCGCTAATTAAGTTCCCTGAAGAGTGATGAAGCCTCACGGCTAACATCATGGCGGTTATTGTTGGAGCTCTTCGAGTTAAGATTTGAATGTATCGGTCTTGTCTCCGTGTGGTGCAGCGATACCGTCCTCCATGGCGCTCAGCCACGGTACCAGTGCTTCGGTAACGTGTCCAAAGTCGACTGATAACACTCTGACTTGTATTCAGAGCTAAAGCCACAGTACGTTGCCGGGAACCAGCTTCTATCATTCCCACGGCTCTGAGCATTTCTTCCCTGCTTAAATGACGTCGCCGCTCCATAATAACGTTGGTTTTAATCAGTAGTAGGGAAACAGTAGCACTAATAATGTCTTCAATGCGTTGTATGTTTTTATAGGGAAAATATTGACAGCTGATTTTCATCTTTTACTCGAATTTGATTCACAGTTCCTGATTCAAATTATGAAATGCACCAAAAAGGATCCATATAAATTTATAAAATCATAAATTTATTACAAAGCCACATCTCAATCTCAAGAAATCCGCATAAAAATGCTTGATCCCTAGACACTTTTGATGTGTGTATGTTGATTATTTCGATTTATTACAATCCCAACTTGGGCATAATAATCTTGACCATTTTTATCTGTTAGGGGACTATAATTTACCCGAAATTGACTGGGTCACGTGCACTGCGGGTACCTCAAAAACTGCTCTTACTTGTAGAGGAAATTCTCCTACAGGTATCCACTTATGTCAGTTCATGTCTTTTCTCGGCGCTCATCAATTTAATAACGCAAGGAATCTGAATGGGAGAATATTAGATTTGATAATTAGTAATGACGACTGCACCACATACTCGCCCACGGATTCTTTACTGCAGTTAGATAACCATCATCCCCCATTTTGTGTGATGATATCTGTTTCATTACCCGGTTGTTCAATGGTTCGTAACACAATTAAAAAATATAACTATTCTAAAGCCAATTATGAAAACATTAACCACAACTTAAAAGAAATAAATTGGGAAGATGCGTTTTTAAATGATCAAACACCTGACGAGTATTTAGGCACGTTTTATAACACAATTTTTGGCATAATAAGAAAACATGTGCCATTGGTTAGCACTAAGTCTTTGAAGTTTCCTGTATGGTTTTCAAAATCTCTGATACACATATATAAAAACAAATCCAAAGCGTGGATTAGATGGAAAACGTACAGGAATCTATCGGACTATGAACAGTTTAAACTATACCGCACGAGATTTCAGTCTGAGTGTAAAGAAACATATAGAAAATACATTAACTCTGTAGAGGATGGTATTCGAGACAACATTAAACACTTCTGGACGTTCATTTCCAAACAAAAATCCACTACTGGAATTCCTTCCACCATGAAATATAAAAATCAGCCTTTTAATAACCCCGAAGACATTTGCAATATTTTTTCTGACTTTTTTCATTCGGTGTATGAACCATCTACCTTAACAAATGTACCGTCCTCGCATACCGACTGTTCCCCTACCTGCTCGCTTATAAGTGACATTGAAATTTCGGTGGCTGATGTGCTGAGCGGGCTCGAGTCATTGGACCCTTCAAAAGGACCTGGACCAGATGGTTTGCCAGTAATCTTTATTAAGAAGACTGCCACTAATCTCTGTGCACCATTGCATACCATTTTTAATTTATCCATTTCTAAGGGGATATTTCCACAAGCTTGGAAACTCGCAAACATAACCCCTGTTTACAAGTCAGGACCTAAGTATGACGTAGAGAACTATCGACCAATTTCTATATTGTCAGCTTTGTCAAAGGTTTTCGAGAGATTAGTACATGATAAAGTGTACCCTCTACTTCACAGCGTTTTATTACCACAGCAACATGGTTTTGTCAAGAGGAGATCAACCGCGACAAACCTGGTGACTTTCGCAGATTATTTATTTAACAACTTGGATGCCCGTGTTCAAACTGATACCATATATATAGATTTCAAGAAAGCCTTTGACAAGGTTGACCATGAACTGCTTTTGCAGAAAATTGCGTTTAATGGGATACGTGGGGACCTGCTGAGATGGTTTTATTCATATGTTTGCAACAGAACTCAGAGAGTTGTAATAAATGGTTTCTATTCTACCACTGTAGATGTTACTTCTGGAGTACCGCAGGGATCCATTTTGGGACCTCTCCTTTTCATTCTATTCATCAATGACGTCGATGAATGTTTTGCAAATTCAAAATTACTGTTGTACGCTGACGATATTAAAATATTTAGGTCTATTAAATGCCACCGTGATTGCTCTCTCTTACAGGAAGACTTAGATGCGTTTTCGGCATACTGTACACGCAATAAACTTCAACTTAGTGTGTCCAAGTGTTGTGTCATTAGTTTTACCAAAAATAAAAACATCTTTTCATATCCCTACACCTTAAAAAACGAAAATCTAAAAAGAGAAACCCTGGTCCGTGATCTTGGAGTTCTGTTGGACGACAAACTCCATTTAGATTCCCATATCAACAAAATAGTTAATAATGCCTTCCGTATGTTCGGTTTTATCATGAGAACGGCTACAGTATTTACCCGGTCCTCTACCTATCTGTATTTGTATCAGTCATTAGTTCGCTCTCAGCTAGAGTATGCTGTTTCGGTATGGAATCCCCACTATGGTAAATATTCCGATATGATCGAAAAAGTACAGAGAAAATTTTTAAAGGCCATGCATTTTCGTTGCCATCGTACCTATGCATCCTACAATGACCTATTGCAGAAGTATAGCCTGCAAAGTTTAAAGTCTAGGCGAATTATGTTGGAAACAATGTTCTTGTATGATCTGTGCAATACTTATGACTGTATTGAAATTCGCAACAAGATTAGCTATATGGTACCCAGAACAACGATATGCCGTGGGGTGCGCGCAAGACCTCTATTTGCAGTAAGTTCCTGTCGCACAAACGCGGGCTTGCGAGCACCCATACGCCGCCTAACCAACCAGTACAATAAGATCTTTGAAGACATCGACTTCTTCTTCGTCTCTGCTCAAAAATTTAAAAATCTTACCAAAAAAATAACTTTAGAATACAATAGTTAGTAGTTACTTTAATATTAGCTTATACTCTCTCAATCTCTGTTGCTTGCATGCCTGTCTATGTTTAAGTTTAGTTTTAGCTACTTTTCTGCTTAAAAATCTCAGAATAGCGCACTGTTTGATATAACTTTTAATATGATGTGGAAAATGTCGTAGGTTATACATTTATAAACCTTGTATATTTATAACTTAGTGTAAGATTTTAATGTATAACTGTTTATTTTCCCGAATAAATAAAATAAAAATAAAAAAACTATTTTCATTTAGTTTGTGTCGAAACTTGACAAGAAAAAACAGTGGCACTCCGGGAGTGCCGACAAAAGTGAAAACTTAAACAATTACGTGTGTATTTTTTAATCGTCTGTTATACAAAACACAAACAGAATACTTTGCCATCACTCACTGACATATCGGATATACATTAAAACCGAGTACATCCCGAGGACAGCCGAACACATCCGAATGTAGCGCGGTGTCGGTTACGGTAACAGTGTCGCAAAATTTAATGGTTTTTTCTCATCGCAAAAAATGCCCAACGCTCCTAAAGACGTTTCCACTTCAAAAAGAACGCATCAACGAACTTCTTCGTGTTGAAAGACTATAAAAGTGGACCGTCAGAATCTTTGCCAACCCATCATATATAATATTACCAGCCTATTATTGTCCCACTGCAGAGCAAAGGCCTCTTCTCATACTGAGAAGGTACGAGCATTGATCACCACACTATAGTCCGCGCGGAACTAGTTGGCCGCGCCTTAGGTATGTGAGCGGTGGTACGGAGGGCCGGGGGCGCTTTGTCATTACTCAGTACGTGCGTTGCGAACACTAGGTAACCCCGCCGCCCTCACCCCCGTTGAGAAAAGGCTAGGCAGATAATGATGATGACGATGATGATGACAGGCTGGCCCATTTATAGTGGTTCAAAATTTTTTTTGGTTCTACAGCATTTCAATGTTTTATCTAAATATAATAAAAAAAAACGAAATCAGTACCTAGTTGTGATTTCTTAAATTTATTTTCTTAAAGTTTCTACTTTATTGATGTAAATTTCTCTTGATTGAAAGTGATTGCACTAAATCGAATCAAATTTTGTAGTAATAGACAAGTAGCTAGCAAGCAATGAGTTATTTTTGAGATTATTCCCAAATGGTAATAATATGGCAATATTTTTTGTCTATGTTATCCTCGCGCCTCAAAGTAGTTTTGGAGACCAATAGCAAATTTCTTGCGGTAGATTTTATTATTTTATTTCACAGTCATGAATCTGCGATGGGAGGGGCCCGTGGCTAAATAATAACAGCCGCACAGGTCGATCGATCGGGTTAAGCTACGCTTGCCGCGGTTGGTCTGTGGATGGGTGACCATCTTTACATATCGTGACCCCTCCGTGCCTCGGAAAGCACGTTAAGCCGTTGGTCCCGGCTGTCATTCGTCGATCTTTGACAGTCGTTACGGATCGTCAGAAGCCCGAAAGTCTGACAACTAGTCTTACCAAGGGGTATCGTATTACCCAGTGACTGGGTTGTGGAGGTCAGATAGGCAGTCGCTCTATGTAAAATACTGGTATTCAGCTGCATCCGGTCAGACTGGAAGCCGACCCCAACACGGGAAAAGGCTAGGCAGATGATGATGTTGAATCATGAATCTGCGATATTGTATACATATACTTAGTCCACCTTTAACTCGTGTATTAATACTAATATGAATTGTCACAGTCACTTGCCCGGATTTAAATCTAAATTCTCGTGCTTGAGAGGCGAGAGCTTTATCACTGGGCCATCATAAACCATCACATGCAAAATAAAATTCCCATGGTGCTTTTAAAACGAACCACGAAGAACGCTACATTAACCAAGAATTATTTACTACACAACACGAATAAAAACATTCATTTCCATAAAACGAGACCGCACTATAATTTAACTACACACCTACGAACCCACCTACGTATTCGTGAGTGTATAGTATGACACGTTAGTAGTGCAGAGTATGAAAATGCAATGGAGCACGTCTGAGCAAAGGCCTCCCAGCAAATCCTTCAAAGCTTCGAAGCGAAGCCGGCTTCTTCTGGGTAAGCTCACTCCATCGTCGACTTTGTCTCTGTCACCTCTGACCTAGACTAGAGTCAAGAGCAAACCCATAATAAAAAAAAAGAAAGAGAAGCATCTTTTTACGGGGCCACCCCGATCTAACCCTTGCGGTACATAGGTCGTCTCGAGACCTCTTCCTGGTCCGGCCCCGGCGGCGCCGACCATCCTCAGGCACCCACCGTGTGGAGACTGTTGCCCAGCGGTCACTCCATGGGGCTGACCCTTCATATACAAAATAAAATTTCCATGGTGCTACTGAAACGAACCACGAAGAAAACGAATAAAAACATTCACTTCCATAAAAATGGGACCGCACTATAATTAAACTACACACCTACGAGCCTACATATTTATTCGTGAGTGTATAGTGTGACACGTTAGTAGTGCAGGGTATGAAAATGCAATGGCGAGGGGAAAGGCTCGGCGGCCATTACGCAGGCTATTTAATTAAGCAACGGATAATGAAATTTCCAACGGAAAATTGTGTTGGGCCCTCGAAATAGAAATATTATTATAGTGGAAAGATTGTGGGTGTTGTCATCGGTAACTTCGTTTGTAGATATCCAGTAAACTGTAGGTACCTGTAGAGACTCTGTTAATGCCAGATCACCTAAAGGGTGGACAATTCGAAAGCATCCAATTTTAAATTAAGATTATTTTTATTACAAACAAAAATTAGTAAATAGTTTTATTACAAACAAAAATTAATAAATTCCGGTTTGGCAATTGGAATGAAATCGCTTTTCATCATGTTCTTCACTAAAGTTTCGCATGCTTTATTAGGTATTCCACTATCAGACTCACAAATATTCTACTTTTAGTATTCACAATTGACCACGACTTGTCCCTTCGATAATCCTTTAAAGGTACAGGGTGTACAGGGTGAACATGGTGTAAAGTTCACTCGACCTGCATAGAAAAGGGAGGATCCTCTGACCAGACGGGTGTCGTGCTTGTTGTGCAACAGCTACGGGCGTTGTATATATACTGGTTGCTCGGTAAACTCTGCTTGCGCGATGCAGAGTTTTGCGTGACGTCAGCATGTGCGTAGTTCACATGTAGCGTTGTAGTTGATGTTTTTTTTTAATCCTTGACATTATTGCGATTGTCACTCGCAGCAACAACAGCGCCTGTCCTCTAGCCTCTTCAAGGAGGAATGGTATAATTATATGGAATTTAGTATTCGTAGTGACTTTTTGAAAAATATTGGGTCGATTTTCAATCCGTCCAAGAACTTTAGGATAAAATAACTGTAAATTTGCCACATTTTAACTAAATAGTGGAATAGGTATCAAACATCCGTTTTTTTGGCGCCAAATCAAAATGGTGACCAAAAAAGTTGCATACTTTCGAATTGGCCATTCTGTATTACTCTCAGAGATCTGAATGCCAATTCTACTAATTTAAAACGTTCAAATCTAGTCTTAGTATCATCTCGGTGACAAACAAATGTCAAAAACTTGTCAAAATGTAGGGAAATTAAAGGTAATTTTGACAGATTGAGACTGAGATCAGACTATGAAAGCTCTTAAAATTAGTAGAATTGCCCCTCTGCCTTTGACGTCTTTACTTAAACATCATGTATATCATAATAACAGCAGGTATTCGTAAAGCTTATTAAAAGGGTGGTTTTAATATAAAGGTGATTCTTGTTCTTAGTAATATTTTTTACGTTATGCTCAAACTTTCTCGTGAATGAAACTGTATTTTTATTAAAACATCACGTTAAAAATTACTGCTTTTGTAAAAGTTTAATATTATTCGCGTAACAAAAACTCTACCTACACTAATAAATTACTTTACATCTACCTTTTTAGACGTGGCTAGAAAATTTAACATTACCTTGGATAAAAATTTGACTAACATTATACTCGGTTAAACGAAGGACATACGGGAGTGTATTAGGTACTCATGTAAATGAAAAACTTTTGCGATGAGTACAACTTTGAAATAGGATTTAAAAACCGGATGTTCTATACAAAAGTGTGATACTAACACGATAAAAGGGTATGGAAAAGCGTTTATTTTTTCATATTTTAGAGTTGGTCCCATAGTAAAAGATGTTCATTTATAGCACTGGCGTGACCTAAGCCCGTTCTTAAGTCATGCTTTTCTTTGACTTAAGTAGTCCATTTAAACACTGAAAAGCGCGATTTAAGTGTGGGTTCAGTTCACGCGAGCTATAAAATAGTATACGATACGTATGACTTAAGGTGAATGCGCAGTGGTAGACCGCGAAATTCAAATTTTCTTACGTTTTTTGCAATTTGCAGGTTGTATCTTTATCAAAATATATTCTGTAAATACATAGGTAAGTACCTATTATAGTCGCGAATCATATTTTGATCAAGATACAAACTGACACTGGCCTGTAAATTTCAAAAAACGTAAGAAAATTTTAATTTCGCTGTCTACCACTGCATCTATTGACGCAGGGCGTTTAACACCCTCGCTACGCTCGGGCGTTAATTTCACGCCGTGCAATAAAGGACTAAGCCCCTTCGCACATGGGTCGTAGGCGTAGTTGTCTCGTGCGCGTATCGTAATTACGCTACGCGCACGAGACGCGGAGTGTTCTACAAACGAATCGTCGCGTAGACGTATCGTTTTGTAATATCTCAGTTGAAATCATGGCGTCAAGCGTACCAGATGTGTTTGGGGAATTTATTGATGACCTTACCTTCTCTTCAGACGAAGGGGATTTCTTGTTATTTGATTTCGTTAGAAGTAGAAAGCGACGTGCTCATTGGATCCATCCATACATCGCAAATAATTACAAGAAAATATTGTTTGTTATCCACCAACCCGCACTGGGCCCGCGTGGTGGATTACGGCCCACTCCCTCTCACCGAGAGGAGGCCTGTGTCCCAGCAGTGGGAACATTATAGGCTGATTATGTTATGTATTGTTTGTTGCTGCACGTGAACTGTCTTACTTTTTACGCCAGTACGCTACGACTATCGTAATGACAATGAACACCTCATACGATACGCTGCAACACCGCCTCGTGTGCGGACTTGTTTGAACATGTTCCTGCTCGTATTGCTCTCGTACTACGCGCGTTCTACGATACTCTTACGATACGACGCCATGTGCGAAGGGGCTTAGGCTTTTCGCACATGGGTCGTAGGCGTAGTTGTCTCGTGCGCGTATCGTAATAACGCTACGCACACGAGACGCGGAGTGTTCTACAAACGAATCGTCGCGTAGACGTATAGTTTTGTAATATCTCAGTTGAAACCATGGCGTCAAGCGTACCAGATGTGTTTGGGGAATTTATTGATGACCTTACCTTCTCTTCAGACGAAGAGGATTTCTTGTTATTTGATTTCGTTAGAAGTAGAAAGCGACGTGCTCATTGGATCCCTCCATACATCGCAAATAATTACCAGAAAAGATTGTTTGTTGCTGCACGTGAACTGTCCGTTTTACGCCAGTACGCTACGACTATCGTAATGACAATGAACACCTCATACGATACGCTGCAACACCGCCTCGTGTGCGGGCTTGTTTGAACATGTTCCTGCTCGTATTGCTCTCGTACTACGCGCGTTCTACGATACTCTTACGATACGACGCCATGTGCGAAGGGGCTTAGTCACACGTATCGTAATATACTATTTCATGAGTACCTCCTACACACCTCTATGTCTCAACGTCTATATTTTATATCCTACTAGCAGCGCCCCTCGTCTGTGTGGTGCCAGACTTAAAGAATACCAGCACCCCATTCTTCCCGTGGGTGTCGTAAAAGGCGACTCAGGAGCGTACCGTAGAATGGGCAGCAGCGTTCTCTATGCATTCCACCACCATACCATACTGCGATCGCCAACCCGCCTGCCAAGCGTGGCGATTATGGCAAACCCCCCCCCCAAAAAAAAAAATTAAAAAAGATTATGGAAAATCTGTTTTCTTTTGTTTTATCGCGTTGAGATATCGATACGAGTACCATCGCGTCCGAACTGATCACACAGATTTTTCACGTAACTGTACTGAGTCAATATCTTCACTACCATTTGTTATTGAGTCCACAGGTTCTGAATCTCAACTCTCGAGAGGAGTCCGTGGCTAAACAATAACAACCGCCAGGTTGCTTGATCAGGTTAAGCTACGCTTGCCGCGGTTGGTCTGTGGATGGGTGACCATCTTTACTTACTTAGACCCCCTGTGCCTCGGAAAGCATGTTAAGCTGTTGGTCCCGGCTGTCATTCGTGGATCTATGACAGTCGTTACAGGTAGTCAGAAGCCCGAAAGTCTGACAACCAGTCTTACCAAGTGGTATCGTATTACCCAGTAACTGGGTTGTGGAGTGGAGGTCAGATGGGCTGTCGCTCCACGTAAAATACTGGTATTCAGCTGTATCCGGTTAGACTGGAAGCCGACCCCAACATAGTTGGGAAAAGGCTAGGCAGATGATAATGTCCTGAATCTCAACTATAGTGAAGTTTGGGATTCAAAATATAGTGTTATAAATTGAGTGAGGCCTATAGTGTTATAAATTATCCGAAACTGATAGTTCGGAGGCCTGTCGATATTCCTATCGACTTTTCCGATAGTATTCGTTGGACTTCTAGACGTTTCAAAATATGTGATATTTTTCATAGCAGAATCTTTGTGACGGAAATGAAACAAAAATATGAACACTGACTGCTGTCTGCCTTATACAGAATATTCATATCTCCGATCACAGGCGTACTAGCGTATAGCGTAGAGACGCTAGTACAGTCAACAGCAAAAGTAGATGATCAAAATCAGAAATTCAATACTAATGAACGGAGTTCGCGTCAGAACTATGTGGCGTCGAAGTGATTTCTGTGTAGCGTTGATGTGGCGTTGAGTGGTTTGAATCACTTCGACGCTACACAGTTCTGACGTTCTGACGCGAACTCCGTTCATTAGTATTGAATTTCTGATTTTGATCATCTGCTTTTGCTGTTGACTGTACGAGTGGAGGAACTTGGTCAGATGACCAAGTTCCTCCACTTGTACAGTCACTTGTAAGATTTTTTGTTACACAGATGTGTAACAAAAAATCTTCCCACAAGAACAGTGTCAGCAACCGGTTTATTGTTTGATTCCAATGATATTATATTAAAGAGGTAGATATGGCACTAGCGCGCGCAAATCGTTGCAGACAAATTCAAACAATTGTTGTAGTTTCATTTAGTCCGCTAATAGCAGCGAGCAACACACTACAGATACCTATCTCGTTCTGTGTCATACGTTCCGTATTATCTATCGCAGTAAGTACTTTGTAATAACAACGCAACAATACAGAAAGTCGCTCAGTATGAACGTAGCGTATCTTTCTTTTATATTATCATTGGTTGATTCGCACGAATTTTCTCTTCTGTAACGTTAAAGTTAGGAAAAAGTACACCTTTCAAAATATTTTATTGTACATTTCTGAGCGCTAATTTCCTTCTGTGTATACTTTATTGTATGCAATTCATAATGTTCATAATGTTCCAGTTGCCTAATTACATTATTTTCTGGAGTTGTCGACTCACCCACAAATAAATTAACATCATGCAAGTCGCCTACAGAAAAAATAATATTATTTAAAAGTGTCGATTCGCCCGTTTCGGGCGTGTAAATTCGTGCGAATCGACATATAAGCCCAGCAACCGCGTCCAAATCATTATTCGATTAAGACAGACAACGACTTAAACCGCTGGCATGTACCTGTATTATACATTTGAATAATTAACCCTATCAAACATTAATTTAACCCCAACACCCCATTAATTATATAAAGTAATTCACATCACATTAACCGGAATCTCTCACGGCAATTAACGCGACATTATTAAAACCCTACACGCCCAAATACCTCGCAGAGATTCCACTTCATCCCCTGGCCATATGCACCGTAAAAATAATTACGCACTGCACAGAATCCAGGGAAGCTTCGCAGATAAACCACGGTCCATACACCCGTTGCCGGCTACAGACTAACAGATGGGTAAGTAATATTTTAAAAATTTTGAGTTTCAAACTTACTAAAAAGATGCGACTGGTATTTGTTGTGGTTCCCGTTTTTCTTTTCTTGTGCAACATCAGAATAAAACAAATTTATCTTATACTTAGTTACGTGCTTCGGCAATCACGTTAAGCCGTTGGTTCCAGCTCTCATTTGTGAATCTTTGACAGTCGTTACGGGTCGTCAGAAGCCCGAAAGTCTAACAACCAGTTTTACAAAGGGGTGCATTACCAGTTACTGCGTTGTGGAGGTCAGATAGGCAGTCGCTCCACGTAAAATAGTGATATTCAACTGCATCCGGTTAGACTGCAAGCCGCCCCCTGACATAGTTGGAAAAAGCTAGGCAGCACGCGTAGCATGACCGTAGTAGAAACGGGTTTAGTCGACGGAAGAATAGACAAAATGACAGATTGTAGAAATATTTGTATGCATTCTATGCGTCTAAGCATGGCAATGTGTTATTTTGTCTATTATTCCATCGAAAAGACGTCGTCGAGAAAAACGTGCTGATGATGACTTATTTACTCTTTCTTTCTTCATGATCTCTTTATCTTTCTCCTTTACCCAGTTGTCAAAAAAGAAGCAAAGTGGAAACGGGCGAAAAGCTTGATTTTTTTTATTTGAAATTGGTTTGCTCTTGACTCTAGTCTAGGTCAGAGGTGACAGAGACATAGGCGACGATGGAGTGAGCTTACCCAGAAGAAGCCTGTTCACTCTTACTTTGAAGAGATTCGGATTGTATGCGCTCGGAAACACAGACGCAGGTAAAGAGTTCCACTCTTTTGCTGTGCGCATTATAAAAGACATTTGAAAACGCTTAGTGCGAATTGGTGGAATAGCAACTAGGCAGGGATGATAACTTGCTGTGCGTCTGGATGACCGAAGGTAGAAGGTGGCCGGTGGAATGAGGTTGATATTTTGCCTACAAAATTACCTCAAGAATCATGTTTTGCTACTTACCACCCTTTTAGCTTTAGCACAGCAGCGCCGCACAATACGAAATCCGCGCTGTAATTATAAATCATTCGGACCGCGTCCGTTTAAACAGCTTACTATATTTAAATTTTATTATAATCTCAGCTTTTGAACCGCTCCCTGTTTAAACCTGCGGCTTTTCGGTGACTCCCTCTTAAGCTTTTTGCTTACATAGAAAATAGAGTGTACACTTCCATCGCTTTCGGAGTAAAAATGCATTTGCATAGCTCCTGTTTGCGTTTCATTGCTTATTCGAATTTTGCGCAGCAAAATGTAGGTGCACATAGTATGAAATGTGTGTTATAAAGTTAAAGTGAAACAGTGTTTTTGTGTTATGAATATTTATTGCTTTAAAACAATAGCCTGTGAATATAGGCCTTGCTCGGAATGTTGCAGAATAGTCCAGCCAGGGGTGTTGGTTTTAATTCTGTAATTTTTTGACTAAAGCTGAGTTGCATCATCTGACTTTAACCGTAACTTTAACCATAACCGGTGATTTTTGTATGCAGTTTGACAGACTTTTGACGTTTGTTAAAGTTAAAGTAAAATGATGCAACCCAGGCTTATAGTTTTATTGGTTGAGGTTAGATAGGTACAGTCAACAAAAGAGATAGTATGCAGGACCGTCAGATATAGTTGAAGTTTAGTAAGAAACCGATGGATGTTGTTGACTGAAATTTAATTTGATAAATGAACTGTTTGTTTTCTAATAATAAAATAATTTTTTATTCGAGATCATCCATCGGTTTCTTACTAAACTTCAACTATATCTGACGATCCTGCATACTTATCTCTTTTGTTGACTGTACATTATAGGTAAGGTAGGGTATTTTATTTATTTAACTTGAAAGCGAAAACTCATCAGTTTTCAAGAATCATCATCTGCCTAACCTTCTTTTTCCAACTAATTTTGGCGTCAGCTTCCAGTCTAACCGGATGCAGCTGAATCCCAGTATTTTACGTGAAGCGACTGCGTCTCTGACCTCCACAACCCAGTTACTGGGTAACACTATACCCCTTAATAAGACTGGTTGTCAGACTTTCGGGCTTCTGACCACCCGTAACGACTGTCAAATATCCACAGCCGCGACCACCAGTTTAACGTGCTTTCTGTACGGTTTATTTGGTTTGGTCACCCATCCACGGACCGACCGCGGCAAGCGTAGCTTAACCTGATCGATCGACCCGTGCGGCTGTCATTACTTAGCCCCGCTTCATTAATCATCAAAATAAAACAAAAGAAGACAATCACTCTTGACTTTGTATAAAATAAAGTCTCAAAATTACCTTTAATTACTTATTCCTTTAACAACAAACAAAAGACGTAATATTCCGTCTTGAAAAAAAAATTGAAATGGACGTCAAATATAATATCAAGTCAAATAAATTAGAGTCGCCTACAATAAAAGAATGGGGCAGTGAAAAATAAAGAAATTTAATCCCGTTCAGGAGTCTTCCGCTAATCGCCGACAGAAGTTTGTATTGGGGCTTCTCTTTGTAGTCTTCACAATGTAGGTAAATCAGAAAATCAAGGCAATTTTTTTTTAATATGGACTATCAAATAGGTAGGTATTTCTTACAGTTTACGTATTACTGAAAAGTTGTGTGAAAATCGGTTGTCATTGTGATACGGAAGAATGAGGAAAATGTCGTGAGGAAAGTTTTGAGTATGAATGTCGATGGCTACAAGAGTAGGGGAAGACCAAAGAAACAATGGATGGACTGTGTGCATGATGATATGGTTAGAAAGGGGTGACTAATAATAGACAAGTATGGAAGAAAAAGACATGTTACGCCGATCCCAAATAAATTGGGATAAGGGGAGGAGATTTTATTTATTCTCAAAATTCAAAATGACACTTCGTCGCATTGTCATTATGAACCATGAAGACGCAGTGACTGCAGCAGTCAAAAGGGCTGTAGTAGAGAACCCTAGGTAAGGGAAGATTTACCAGGCAATCGAAAGATTCTTCCTTTTCAATGAAGGAGTGGCAATTACACCTTTCCTAAGCAACACATTATTGTTATCCGACATCCACACGAACGAAGTCACGGGCACAGCTTAATATACTACAGAGTTACCGACATAGCTTTCAGAATCAGCAAAGTGAAGTGGCAAAGGCTGGCCATGTTTATCGAAAGACCGATGGCCGGACTCGTCTACTCCGACGAGTCCTCGAGAGGAGACCGCGTATCGGCAAACGTGGTAGCGTGTGACGCCCCCAGTTATAGAAAAAGTGCGCAGTGCTGCACACCCCCACCCTATTTCAGAAATTCAGAAATATCAACTTTATTTCAATGACAATTAAGTTCATTTCGGAGTGACTAGCACTATTGAAGAAGTTATAAGAAGTTTTATGTATTTAAAAGACGCCACTGAGTTGACTTTCTCCCAAACAACTTTAAAGTACGAAAGGTTGGGACACGGCAACAGGGGAATAAAATTAATGAAGTTGTTCATTAAACTTAAGTGGGATTGTCGCTAATGTCTGGCCAGGGGAAAAAATGATGTCGCAGACCAACGATCAGACACCAGCCTTAATTAATTGATATCGAACTTATCTTGGCTATTACCGAAGATTTATATTGTTAGTTTTGTGAACAAAGCCTTTAGACAGAAAGATATATGTACGAACGTAAACGAAGCAAAAAAAGTATGTACAGACGCCAGCACACCAAGCTTACAATCTGTCAAATTTCTTTGATAGATTTTTAACTTTATCGCTGAAGCATAAAGTTTAAAGTTGATTGGGAAAATTTGACAGTTTCGGGTAGCTTGATGTGCTGGCGTCTGTACCTATCATTGACATAAAAAAGTATGGACTGGAAATACCTACAAAAAAAGGGTGCATACCTACAACTCGTTTTGTCGCATAAAATGGCTGCCACTGCTAGGGTTGTGTCAATCAAGGAACATAGGTGTTACTATTATCGAGTATCGATACTAAATATGAGTCTTACTAGTTATTACGTTTGGATCATAATAACTTACTTAATTAAAGTCAGTTGTAATTACGGTTGCCAACCATACTTTATAATAACGTTTGTTACTTTATTTTCGGTAACTTTATAGTTTTTCATAAAAATAAAGTGTGCAAAAATACTTTATTTATAATCTTTCGTGATGCGTGAAACGAAAGACTCATGGTTAATTACTGAACTATTTATCGGTATGTCAAAAAAGAAAATCTTTTATTAGAGTTAGAATTTTCAGAGAAAATATTATAGTTATGTACAAACCTGTATTATGTACAAACAATGTGTATTATGTACAAACCAGTTGTGAAGACAAATGGCAATATAATAAGATACCTACTTATAAATGCATCTGATAGCGTAAGTACCAAATGTAAAAACTCTCTGTTACCGTCACTTCAGCTTTCACTGAATTTTTTCGGTAATAAATCTGCAGTGGCGAGAAGAGAGAAACAGATAGTCCATAAATTTAATAAAAAACGAGTTATTTATTTATTAAAATCAGTACCAGGTACTTAACAAATTAGAAAACATTGTAAAAATTGTGGAGTTTCTTGCCAGTTCTTTCCCATAGGAAGCAACCAATTGGAACCGTGCACCTAGCTACTGCACTGGCAAGAAACTCCACAGTCTGTGTGGTGCCGGACTTAAAGAATAGCACTACCCCATACTTCCCGTGGGTGTCGTAAAAGGCGACTAAGGGTCGTACCGGAGAATGGGCAGCAGCGTTCTCTATGCATTTCACCACCAAACTATACTGCAATCGCCAAACCGCCTGCCAAGCGTGGCGATTATGGCAACCCCCCCCCCCCCCCTTTGGGAGAGGCCTATGTCCAGCAGTGGACGTCTTTCGGCTGAAATGATGATGATGACCTAGCTACTGACGTTTCCTAAGTGGCCATGTAGGTTTATGTGAAATAAAATATTTTAAGTTCGTTGCTGTGAACCAGAGGACGGACCTGGCAAGGTCACTCGGACCGAATAAGACACAGAATTATTTATGTTCACATCGCAGAATATGTCGATGACGTTTCAGCGGAGAAAACTATTACGGCAACGGTACAACCCTATTCCATTTGACATATTATTGTAAACAAACAAATGAATTAACAAAATATACTAAAAAGGTCTATTATACGGAAATGAACCCAAATATCAATACTTTAGCCATAAATTCATGATCGCGTCACAACTGTATCATCGAATGTGTATTATTAAATGTATTTTTGCATGAAAACCGGCTATTAACCTCTGCAAAGACATTAGAGGTTGATTTTCATTCTTTCTTGCACCACACTTCACAATACAACACACAGACATGTTGAATTGTTGTTTTCCAACATTTGCATGCAGTTTTAAAAGGTAAAATCCTTGTATATTTCTCGCAAATCTCAATAATACAAAAAGTAAACAACCATTTGACAGCAAAACTACCACGAAACTTGTCGCAAAAGATGGCTGATACGGCACCTTACCTGCAATTGTACTACGTCACGTCAAAATGTTGCCAAAATGAGCAACAACTTAAAATATTGTTGTCTCTTTTATCAAATACGATTATCTTATTAGAAAGAACGAGACAAAACGATATTTCGTATTCTGAATCATATTTCACTCATCTTTGTATAAGCAAATGTATGTATAGACAAACGCGGCCTCCCCATGTTTTTCCTATCTCAATGGTACCTATGGACCTTAGCAGGTGACATTCTGTAGTTCTTGCCTACTTTCATGAGAAGTTTATGGATAAAGCTTTTGCTTCGCAGCAATTTTCTTTATGCGTTTTTGATTGGTTTTTGTTTTTCATGTTATCTCATTCCTTTAGGCCTAAAAAGAGAATGAAGGATTCTGACAAAAGGATAGGAATTGCTAACCTCACGTGCTGCTGTGGTCACCAAGCAACTGTCACTATTGACTGACAGTTGCTTCTAGAATTATTTAAATATAACAACATGCCTGTGATCCCTGGAGGATTAGGCAGAGGTATACCTATTTTGGAAAAAAATTGTATCGTTCGGTAGGAAGAGGGGGTGAGAGTAGGGGGCGAGTGAGGGGAAGGTGCCCCCTCTCCCCTGGCACCACTTCCATGAAAAGGTAACGCAGCGTTCTTGAGAAAAACAAATACCTGAAACAAAAAAACATTCATAATATTTTTTTTTTGTTTCGTTTTATCGATTTCGCACGACATTTTAATCCACGGACATAATATTTGGTTGCTAATCGCCCATTTTAGCGTTTCGTTTTCGCTTGTTATCTGATTTAAGGTTAGACTTTTTTTAAATTAATTTCTCGAAAAATTTGCATTACAATAAGAATGGTAGCATTGTAATCGGGGACCCAACCCCTACCAGCTTTAATCCCTTTTACCACCCTCAACTCCTGCCAAACGATACTAGATCCAACCCCCCATTTTATTTTATTAAACTGTTTGTTAAATATCTATATACAGGGTTACTTTTCAAACACCATCCAAATTTTTACATGGTGTTCTACCCATGAATATAAACAACTTTCACTATGGGACCAACTCTGAAATCACGAAAAAAAAGTCAGCTATTTCATACATTTTGGTCAAGTACCTAAGTATTGAAGTTTAGTATGAAACAGCAGATTTTTTTTTCGTGATTTTAGTTTTGGTCCCATAGTGAAAGTTGTTTATATTCATGGGTAGAACACCATGTAAAAATTTGGATGGTCTTTGAAAAGTAACCCTGTATAAAAGGAATAATAATAATAATGAGCAGTGGTGGCCCAGTGGTAATGGCCCTGACTTACGAGTTGTAGGTCGTAGGTTCGAACCCAGGCTGGTGGTTTTCTTTGTGTAAATAATTTCATCACCACTGTTCTCAAAATGGTGACGGAAAACATCGTGAGGAAACCGGCATGTCCTCGAACCAGAAATTATAAGACATGTGACTTCCACTAACCCACACTATTATAGATTGTAGCCTATTCCCCCTCGAAGAGAGGAGGCATGTGTCCCATCAGTGGGAACATTATACGCTGCTATGCTAAAATAAATAATAATGTTCAGCTGTAGACGTGTTCGTGTTCATTTAGGTTAAATAATACAAATGTTCAAACCTGCAAGTAGGTTCGCGCAAAATAACTGTATGAATTAACTTGGTTAGGATTGTTAAAAATAAAATTTATATACTTAACACATAAGCACACCTCATTTTATAAGCACACACAAGTCATATTATAAAATTAATGTAAGCCGTAAAAGAAACAAAAAGTCGGTGTTTATAACGTTACGTTAACTTTTATAAAGGATGAAATATGTAGCTGCAGCCGTTTTAAGGGCAAGGTTGGCCCGTTTAAATATAATATTATAACCCGGGGACATAAACTCACCTTTTTGTGTAACAATTTATTTGACAGTATTTTTTGAAGAAATTAAGTTTACAACCTAAGTGTACGTGGGTACTTATAAACTTTTACTGCCAAAGAAATATACATACATACGTATGTATGTATGTATATTTCTTTGGCATTCACTCGAAAAACATAACCCTCCTTCTGACGCAGTCGGGTAAAAATATGGCAGATAATACCTACAAGTCTCTCATATGAACGTTGTAAAACATTATAATTATGAACTTTTATTAAGAACAATATAAAAAGATCGATATAGTTCTATAAGGGTCAAATCACACCGAGATGGCAGCGAAGCGGCGAGCAGTTTCAGTGCCATATAATTTTTAACTTTATCGTCATTACTATAACACATAGTATCGCTTGAGAAACTTGAAAAGGCGCGCGGCCGCCCGCGGCGCCGCGAGCACTCCGACGACTCAAGTTTCTCAAGTGAAATCTTATTATTTTGAGGTTGACATTTTATTTATGAAAATTACACACAAATCATAGTCGGTCAAGTCGGTTGTGTATACTGTAGATTTGTAGACCATTTTCTATTTTGTTAAGTGGTAGGTTTACCTGGTAGGTACCTACTTGTTGACAGGCCTGCACTGTCATCCCATCACTGCAATTTGAAAACATTGTAAAAGCCAATTATTATCAAAAAACCGGCCAAGTGCGTGTCGGGCCACGCACAGTGTAGGGTTCCGTAGTAGCCCGTTATCACAATGTATGTTGTATGTTGTAATGTTGTTCTTTATTCTGAATAGGTAAAAAAAAAACATATTTTGGTTTTCAATGCAAGTCTTTACCCATTATAAACAAGCAACTACTTCATCTTAGTCACTTTAAAGGATTAATGCTAAGGATTTTGTATTTGGTACAAAATTATCCAACACCCAAGTTCAACGACTATTACTGCTAAACTAATAAAGTTATCTTAACCGCTATACTTTTCCTTTAAAGTTCATGAAATGCACTATCATCGGGAATTTTCCAGATTTTTCAAGCCAGTAGTTTAGCTTTTAGAGGGGGGGACGCCCTACTGGAACAAAAATTTGCACTTTAAACTTTAATATTTCGTAAATGGAGCATTAAATCGAAAAATAATTTTAGCAATCCCAAAGCCATTTTAGAAGACCTATTCAACGATACCCCACACGATGGGGTAGATGATGAAAAAAATATTTATCCCCACTTCACATGTAGGGGAGCTACCCTAAAAAAAAATATTTTCCAAAATGTTATTTTACCACTTTGTCGGCGTAACTGATATACGCACTCCTACAAAATTTCAGCTTTCTAGTGCTAACGGTCACAGAGATTAAGCGAGGACGGACAGACAGACAGACGGACGGACAGACAGACATGGCAAAACTATAAGGGTTCCTAGTTGACTACGGAACCCTAAAAAGTGACCGTGGAGTTTCTTGCCAGCTCTTCTTCATAGGAAACGACCAATTGCAACCGTGCACCTAGCTTCTGACATTTCATAAGTGCCCATGTGAAATAAAATATTTTGATTTTGTAACAAATTCCGACCAGATTTGGATTATGTTTAAAATTTTACCCAATTTCTAATAACGAACTCAATAAGTACCTATTGAATCAGACTTCAAATCCAATACAAAACAGTCCAATTGTTTACTAATCTATTCAAAACATTTACGATCCCCGTGTTTCAGATTTCAACCTGACTAAATCAAATCGAATCTAATTTCTGGGCAAATTATTTTCTCGTTAAATCCAAGCCCCGGGTAGAGATCAAAGATAGGAATTAATTTGATTAGCTTTTGTGTCTATAACGTAAATCCGATTCGACAAACAACGTTAATTTTTGACAGTGCAAAACAAAATGGCGGCATACTGATCCATTTTTGTTTTAAAAAAAAATACAATTTATTGTACAAACAAAAATCACATTGCGCTGCATACATTCAGTTGACATAATTCAATACAACTTTAGCATTGGAGTACAATCATTTTAAACTTTATCCATTATTTAAAACAAAAATGTTCGATGCAAATTGATTTGAAAGCTTCGCCAATAATTGTTTAACAATATTGCTCGTAGTGTTCGTGATTGAATTGTTTTTAAAATGGCGTATGTTATGGGGGTGGCAAAAGATTTTTGTAATAAGCATTAGAGTTTTAGTACTATTGGTTGTTGTATAATGGCTTCGAAAGGCCGTGTTTTACAATTGAATAGTGACAGAATGTTTCATGTAGTAAAAACGTTTTTTCAACATTTACAATCGCTCAATGCTGAATATTATGGAGAAAGATTTGACTGTCAGTGGAGTTTAATATCACAGTACCTAATTATCTATATATATGTATAAAATTCAAACTCCTGACTGACTGATATATCAACGCACAGCCTAAATCGCTGGTCCTAGAGACATGACATTTGGAGGGCGTGTTCTTTGTGAAGAGTATGTATCCACTAAGAAATGGTTTTCCGAAATTCCACTTCTAAGAGGGTGAATGGGGGGAAGGTAAAACTTCACGCGGACGAAGTTGCGGGCAGAAGCTAGTTTAAAAATATATTTCAAGCATTGTAGTCTATTGATATAATAGCGATTACCTATTGTAGTAGGTACGTTGCAGGTGTACCTGAGAAAGATACTTCGCACGGTTTCACCCGATCTCTCGATCACGTGGGAACATCGGGACATAAATTATCCAATGTCCTAATAATAAATAATGATCCACATGGACCCATGTGCTAAATTTCATCCAAATCCGTTCAGCCGTTTGAGCGGGAATGCGTAATAAACAAACGTACAAGAAATCAAATATTTTCTCTTTCTAACATTAATTTATAGATATATCCATACTAATATTATAAATTCGAAAGTAACTCTGTCTGTCTGTATGTTACCTTTCACGCCTAAACAACTGAACGGATTTCGATAAAATTTGGCAGAGAGATAGGTTGCATCCCGGGGAAGGACATAGGATAGTTTTTATTTCCGATATTCCCATGGGATCGACACTAATGCGGGTGAAACCGCGGGGTGCTGCTATTCTTTGATATTTCACCTAGAGCGAAGACCAAAACGTTATTAAGATTTAGTAATGAGTGTTCTATTCATTCTATCATAGATGAAACCTAAAACACCTTAGAACCTTAGTAATAACACGGCATTTAACGGTACGGTTGGCGCAGTGGTTAAGCTGACTGCTGCGCTGCGTGTCGCGGGTTCGATTCCTGCACTGAACAAATATTTGTATGACCTACAAGTAGTTGTTCCGTGTTTGGCTCTTTGCTTGTTGTTTGTTTGCTGTTTGTTTGTTGTATGTGAGTTTAAATGTTTGTAAACGCACCCACAATACAGGAGAAATTTCTAGTGTGTGTGTGTGTGTTGTTTTGTAAAAAAAAAAACAGCCGCACGGTCCGACCGATCAGGTTAAGCTACGCTTGCCGCGGTAGGTCCGTGGATGGGTAACAATCTTTGCATAACAAGACCCCTCGCGAAGCACGTTAAGCCGTTGGTCCCGGCTGTCATTAGTGGATCTTTGACAGTATCTAGTTACGGGTCGTTAGAAGTCCAAAAGTCTGACAACCAGTCTTACCAAGGTAACGTGCTCGTATTATCCACTCACTGAGTTGTGGAGGTCAGATAGGTCGCTCCAAGTAAAATACTGGTACTCAGCTACATCCAGTTAGACTGGAAGCCAACCCAACATAGTCGGAAAAGGTTTATGAAACCTAAAACAGTAATGGCATTCGTATTAATCCACGCACGTTCACAGGACACCTTCTCATGCTTAAATTAAAGGTCGAATCATTACCTATTATAGGTGAAATCAATATCTGACGTCACCAATATATCAAATCAAGCATTAAATAAAAAGAGAGACTCCAACCACCCTTGCCATATTAATAGTAATAACTTATGTCTATCGACCACTTTGGAGGTGATTCCCCATTACCTAAAGGTCGTTCCAATAACGGCCATATGTTCTGAAGGGATAATAGGGACCGACGTAAATGGGACTTTTAGGGTTTGTTTACCATGGAGCTTTGACATGTTGCGTTTTTGATTCGTGAATAAATTCTCATCATTATTCATTCATTTTTTTTTCTTTTTTTTTCTCTTTAGTAAACTAAGGTGATATAGCGAACGGCGAGCAATGGGCAGCTCGCCGTCCGGTAAGGACCAGGCCCGGGTCGACGGCGCGTTGTGTCCCACGCGCGCTTCAAGGAGATTTCAGCACCAGCTAACGGGGTCCG
Organism: Mesoligia furuncula; assembly: GCA_916614155.1. Lineage (NCBI taxonomy): Eukaryota > Metazoa > Arthropoda > Insecta > Lepidoptera > Noctuidae > Mesoligia > Mesoligia furuncula. The sequence goes on from OU744801.1 coordinate 18,480,898, forward strand.
CTAAGGCCGATGCCCGCCAGGGTCGCGGGTTGTTCGAAAGAGATACCGCGGCAACACGGGTGGGTTTTAGTCAGTAAGAGTCTGACACTCCCTTCCGCTCCGCCCAGAGCGGGACGGGTCATTTGATTATTTCCCACCCAAAAAAAAAAAATGTGCTATAGCTAGAAAAAGAGTGAATACCGAGATAATGACTATAGTCCGCGCGGAACTAGTTGCCCGCGCCTTAGGTGGGGACGGGGGTGAGGGCGGCGGGGATGCCTAGTGTTCGCAACGCACGTACTGAGTAATGACAAAGCGCCCCCGCCCCTCCGTCCCACCGCTCACATACCTAAGGCGCGGCCAACTAGTTCCGTGCGGATTATAGTACCTAGAGAAGTATTGAAGAAATAGACATGTTGCGTGCGCCGACCTCGAATAAATTGGGATGAGGGCAGGAAAATGACTAGAGAGTGATAAGAAGTAAACCGTGTTTTGTTTTATTTCAGCAAATTATAGAACTGGCTGATGACTGACCAGCACCCTAATTGAGTAACACACTATTACTATCAATGTGAATCATTTTGAAGCATATTGCTAATCTATTGCTCCATATGTTCGAAAAACGTGTTTGCTCAACAAAGTAAATAACGCAATGGATGTTATTCAACTGTCAAAATGAAACCCATTGCTATAGTTGCCGGCACGTAACTTGGCAAGAGTTTTTGTAGTGGGGGAAGTTTGCGCACGCAAAATTTCATACATTTTTATATGCGCGAACTTCCCCCACTACGAAAATCTCTTGCCAAGTTACGTACCGGTAACTGTACTAGTTGTGTTTCACGCAATTACAAATTATTAAAGTTCGGTTCTAATCTCATTCTCAATTTATCAAAAACACATCTAATTCTGATATACTTATTTTTGAGATTGTTTGTCGCTAAGATGAGATTGCCGCTATATGTATGCTGAATTGGTCTTTAGTTTTGATGGAGCGGACGTAGGTAGGTACCTTACTACCTACTAACGCATTTATCCAAGGTCTTCATTTGTCTGGAAACTAAAATCTTTCAAACCTAAATTCAAAACTGTTGTTTGACGACAGATATAGATTAAAGTTCCTATAGATTTTTTTAACTACCCACAAAATTATTATTGTAAAAATGTCTAGTTCTTGTAAAACGCCCAAAAATATTGACTTATGTTATAGTTTTAATATTCCCATGTAAGTGAATTATTATTGTATTCATCAATTTTATACCTCTATAGGTTTATCTTTTGTTTTCTTTTTTTCTTTTTTTTTCGCGCAGGGAAGTACTTCCCTCAAATTACTGGCTGGTTGGCCCTGGGCGACAAAAAAGTGCGAAAGGTAAAATATTTAGTTAACTTATTTGTCTGAAAAAACTTAAATTGACTATTTACATGACAGTGAATCAATCGCCATACCTATAAATAACCTTCTAATTTCGTGTTCCATTAGATACATTAGGTAATCATGAATTCTCATTTCCATATTCATTCATTTGAAATGTTGATTAATATTTTGATGATAATTTGCAAGAGCGATGGCCTAATAGAATATTATAAAGCCTGGCCTTTGCATTTATGGATTTACCCCACAACATTCATTTAAAATAGATTGATCATTGATTTGTTGATTAGAAATCATAATATACATAATTATAATTTGTACATTAAGAATATTAAAATATATGAATGTGTATTGTATGTAAAATATTATGCAGCTAGTTGATAACCACGTCTTCAAGCGCGTCCAAAACGTCAAAACGACTAAAAAATATTGGACTCGCTCAAGGATGCGTAAAACTTGCGTCGAAATCCCTTTTATTTTTCTAAAAAACACTCGTAAAAAATTGCAAAAATGCAAAACAGCCAGCATTCCAACAAATAATGAAAAGTAAATTCGAAAAAAGTTCGCATCAAAAAAGTCATGAACACACAATAGGTGTTGTGAACAAACCTTTAGGCAGAGTTAGCGGGACTTGCCCAACCATAACAGTAATAAGGATTTCGGCTTAGGATACGCAATTAAGGGGTGAAACTTTTAATAACCAACAATTTTATACGTAATACGATGAAGGAATTGTACACGATCGATGTTTATGAGTTTATGAGGAGTTTTATTGGTTTCGAGTGCTCGGTTTGAATGTAATAGGGTATTAGGGTTATAAGGGTCTGAACATGTGAAATGTTCTTGGTGAAACGTGGTTTCTATGACGCAACACAATCATTCTATAGAAGTGCAAATAGAAGATCACTCGTCTCTTCTGTGCACGTTTAAGACAGTCATCTGGTTGGTTTTGAACTCAAGAATCTGATAAATAACAGCTGCAGTTCACAAACAAAGGCTGCAGAAACAATAGTCAAACATATCTGAAATGAGTAAGAAGCGAAAACCTTATACGAGTAGAAAATTGGTATTAGATAGGTACTAGCTGACCCGACAGACGTTGTTCTATCCAAATTTAAAAAGACGTCAATTTTTCTGAATTTGAAAATTATCTGGAAATCTTTTCAAAGTTTTCTTTCCATAAAAACCTAATTCGGACTATTACGATCATTTTATAACCAACAATAGCCAAATCGGTCCAGCCGTTCTCAAGTGATGCTCTCACTAACGAACAGCATAATCACACTAATATTATAAAGGCGAAACTTTGTGAGTGTGTGGGGGGGTGTGTGTGTGTGTGTTTATATGTTTGTTATTTTTTCACGCTCAAACGGCTGGACCAATTTTGATAAAATTTTGTATGGAGGTAGCTGACACCCTGGATTAACATATAGGCTTTTTATCCCAATATTCCCACGGGTTCGACATTTACGCGGGTGAAACCGCGGGGCGCATCTAGTAAGCCTATAATGTTCCCACCGCTGGGACACAAGCCTCCTTTTTTTTTGGGTGGGAAATTATCAAATAACCTCCCCGCTCTGGAGCGGGAGGGCGTGTCAGACTTTTACTGACTAAAACCCACCCGTGTTCCTTCAGTTGCCTGTGCCAGGGGCCACGGTATCTTTTTTGAACAACCCGTTACCCTGGCAGGCTGCGGCCCTAGCGGACCCCGTCAGTTAGTGCTGAAATCCCTTTGAGGCGCGCGTGGAATACAACGCGCCGACACAAGCCTCCTCTTTTCGACAGAGAGTTGGCTGTAATCTAACACGCGGGCCCAGTGCAGTGCCAACGAACAGCATTTCATGTTTAATGATATAGATAGCAAGGTAGATAAAAAAAACTCGAGCATTTAAAATAAAAATGGCGCAGTAGATAAAAAAAACATCAGACTGTCTGTTAACGTTTAATTAGAAAAATAAGGTTAAGGATATAGGTCCAACTTGACGGATTACCCTATTGTAAATTAAAAATTAAAGGATTTAGCAAACTTTTCTTCATGAGTTTGTCCCTATCTAAAAAAAATATGAGCAGTGCACGTCTATGTAGCTCAAATCGGTTTGTTTTGTAGTGTTCTAGATTTAGGTCTAATATCTAACACTTTTTTTTTCTCCTTTGTCTCTTATTATCATATACTAATGTCATGCATCACTGTTATAAATGCATGGTTACTGAAATGCAAATTTTAGATGTTAATTAATTTGAATTGTAAGTGACAGTGCTGCTTAGTGCGCTTATTCTAAATAAATAATAATGAAATATTCCGTAAAAGAAGAAGAAGCAGAAGCTGTAGAAGCTCTTTTATATAAACAATATTTAGACGCGGGTGAAGCTATTCACAACATTATTCATTATTGGTTCATAACATTATAAACGCTACAACAAGACGTTGAAGCATGAATAAGAGCACATTATTCCATATTAATTTCACTGACGCAAGCTCGAAAGTATTCGTACCTACACTCGGGCGCTTTTAATTAAAAATTAACTTGCTTGAGTCGCCGGCTTTTCTAATAGTTTCATTACTCATCTCGGTCTTCATGTCTTAGAAAATAGGTGGTTTCGTGACTTGCAGACAACGTTTAAACAACTAGAGAGAAAGCCATTATATACTTTGAAAGATAGGTTGCTTTGAAAATGTATAAAAGTAAACAAAAGTTGATGTTACTTCTGTATTAACCGGAGAGGTATGAAGATATCTATGATGTATGTAAAGCACACTCACATTTTGCCAATTTGTTAATAAGACCCATGACCCAATATAGACTATACCTAGGTCTATTGACAATAACCTGACATGAAAATCTCCGAGCTCTTACTGAGAAATTCGTCATGAAAAACCCTAATGATACTTTGGGAACCGAAAACAAAATCTCAAGCTTGCGTGCAAGCTTGCTTGCATCCACATTTCGCCAGTTATATTTAAGGTGACTACGTGATCTGTCGTACTGCATAGAAAAGAAAGAGAAGCGCGATGACACAACGCTGGTAATTTATTGCAAAATATGAAGCGACTATCTATTTACAAAAAATCGGTTGTTTGGACTAAACAATTAAAACACTAGTGCTTTAGTTATGTTGCTTGTAGAATAATCTGACAAAAAATCAGAATGATTTTATGTATATTATGTATATTATGGTTTTTATTGTGAAAATTAATTTTTAGATGCAACTTCATGATTAAAAAATCACGAATTTGCCTCTAAAAATAGTTTTTTTCTGTCGTATCAAATTAGTTGTATTATGTTTTCAACACACTATCGAACTAGCATATCATATCCTGAAGAATATCATATATTTTTCTGATTTTGTTTACTGTTGACGATCATACTTACTTTTAGGCATTATAAAACTTGCGTTTTTTTGCGTTTAAGTCCTGTAGTCCCATTTTTTTTTTTTTTTTTTTTTGCGGATTGGAAATCATCAAATGACGTCAGACTCTTACTGACTAAAACCCACCCGTGTTCCTTCCTTAGCCCTTTATGTTCCGGGCCAGCGGTAACCCTTTCGGACAATCCCGCTGACCCGGCAGGCTTCGGCCCTAAGGGGCCCCTCCTCGATGCTGACATCTCTTTGAGGCGCGCGTGGAACACGTACGCGCCGTCCGGCACGGGCCTGGTCCTGATCGGACGGTGAGCTACCCATTACTCTCCGCCCGCAGGCTCGCGCCTACGGTGGCCGGGAGTCGTCACGCGGCTCCCGACGCCTTGGGCGTCCCCCGCGGCCGCTGAGACGGGAGGCTCTCTCCCTGAACCGTCCCGCCACCTCCTTCGTTAGCATGACTGCTTCGCAGAAGGAGGTGACTGCCTCCCACTCCCTCTCGCCCCGGACCATGATCCTGTAGTCCCCTTAAGTCCCATGTAATAGGGGGCGAGCCTATTGCCATCAACCCAGCACAAATCAAGACTCCGTGCTACAACAGAGTAATTCCCGATAGAAAACCCAGTAACACTTATCCCGACCAGCAGGGCTAGCATGGGCTGGGGATAAAACTTTTCTCCACCGGTTATTTCCACTGACATGGGATAAAATTATTTTATCCACCTGCCAAAGCACGGCAACAGGGGGAAAGAGAATTAAGTATACCTATCACTTTTTGACATTAGACCTGGATACTCACCGGGGTCTATAGCATGGCGACATGGCGAGATTGACATAACAAAGGGAGAAATTTGTCCTCGTCTTTAGATGGTGGGTTTAAGTATATCTCTTGGAGAAAATATAATTAATTGTACTATAAAAATGTCTCGTGCTTACTGCCACCGTGAATAGTTTATCCACCCATGTCGCCATGCTCGGAGGGTGGACAAAATTGACAGTATTTTCTCCTCTCCCCGTGGATAAAATGTCTCCGGCCATGCTAGCCCTGCTGGTAATTAAATCCAGACCTCAGCTCAGCAATAACGCTTGCGACCACTATACCAAAGATCACCAAAAGGTAGATGAAAGGGGCTATTAAACAAGCTTGAGCCCTTGCAAAACCTGTGCATTCGCTTTGTTTTCGGTCTTCGAAAGTATGACTACGTTTCGCACCTTCGCAAAGAACTCAAGTGGCTCCCAATCCGCCTTCGCAGGAATACTCGGATTTTACGTCTCCTCTTCAACATCTTACGCAACCCGTCTTATCCTTCCTACTTGCGTGAGCTTTTTTCTTAAGCTCGCCCTAGCAACGCACCGTGTAGGTCACACCTAAGATCCCTCCTTAAATCTCTTCTTCATAAAACAAGCTACTATTCTTATTCCTTCTCTGTCCATGCTGTAAGTTTGTGGAACTCACTTCTGCCTAGCATTCGTGATTTAAAAACTATTTCTCTCTTTAAATGTCGATTAAAAGAGCATTACCTTTCCTCTATACTGTGAGTATATGTATATATGTTTATGTATTTTAGCATTATGTATTTATTTAAGTATACTTATGTTATTATTATTATTTTTTTGCTTTATTTGTGTAGGTTTATTTAATATTCTAGTTTTAGACTTCACACATTCATATTTTCTCTTCTTGTTCTCACACACTATTGTCTACATTTCTTTTTTTACTTCTCCTTTCGCAGGTCTGCTGGAAGAAATTTCTTAAGAAATAAGCAGTAGGTACCTACCTTTGTACTCAAATTATAATTATGTCATATTCCTATGTATTTTACTGTGTGTACATAAATTATAAAATAAATAAATAAATGAAAACTTTGGATTTTTTCACTCCACACCTGACTGAGGGACATTATTCTCGTAATTTTAAGCACGTTCACAGTCTGATGACGTTCTCAGTCTGAATCTGTAAAAAATACCTCTGATTTCTTTACATTAAAAAAAATTGTCAGAAATATAAAAATTAGAGCAATTTTTGTCAGCGACAATCCATGTCTAAACATGGACAGTCAAAACAATCCATGTCAAAACATGGACAGTCAAAACAATCCATGTCAAAACATGGACAGTCAAAACAATCCATGTCTAAACATGTACAGTCAAAACAATCCATGTCAAAACATGGACAGTCAAAACAATCCATGTCTAAACATGTACAGTCAAAACAATCCATGTCAAAACATGGACAGTCAAAACAATCCATGTCAAAACATGGACAGTCAAAACAATCCATGTCAAAACATGGACAGTCAAAACAATCCATGTCAAAACATGGACAGTCAAAACAATCCATGTCAAAACATGGACAGTCAAAACACTCCATGCCAAAGCATGGATAATGATAAGACAGCGACTAGATTTTAAACATTTTTAATTACGGGAATTGGCCTTCTGATCTAGGCAAATGGGGGTTAACATTTAGTATGCAAAACAAGATCGCGGGTAACAGCTTCTTCAGTAATATAATATGGTTGTCAACAAGTTTGTTAAGACTGTGCATAGAATTAATTATTAAGTGTTGGACTAATTCCTTGGGAGAGTGAGGAGTCACGCAGCTCTGTTGGTGCTAAGCTATGAGGCGCGGGATTATACTCCCATTTGTTTATTCATAATTGATTTTGTTTGCTAGGATTAGGATTTAGATTTTGTTTTGAGTTTTTTTTTTCTTAATGTTCAATATTGCATGAGCGACTTTAAAACACAATGTTTCCACAAATACATGAAGATTTTTTTATCAGCATCCAAATTTTTACAGGGTGTTCTATCCATGAATATGAACAACTTTCACTATGAGACCAACTCTGAAATCACGAAAAAAATCTGCTGTTTAATACAAAAGTTCAATACCTACTTGACGAAAATGTATGAAACAACTGATTTTTTTTTTCGTGATTTCAGAGTTGGTCCCATAGTGAAAGTTGTTCATATTCATGGGTAGAAACACCCTGTATAAATTTGGATGGTGATAAAAAAATCTTCCTGTATGGTTGATTGGAGATATTAGTCACTAAGTAAGTTTAAGTTGAGCAGTGATGGCTCAGTGGTATCGGCCCCGACTGACGAGTTAGAAGTTCACCCAGTAAGTACCCAGGCAGGCACTTCACTTCGTGTATTTAATTTCATCACCACTGCTCTAAACACAGTGAAGGAAAACATCTTGAGTAAACGGAGTATGTGTGGTGATTTAAAGAATAGCACCACCCCATACTTCCCGTGGGTGTCGTAAAAGGCGACTAAGGGGCGTACCGGAGAATGGGCAGCAGCGTTCTCTATGCATTCCACCACCATACCACACTGCGATCGCCAACCCGCCTGCCAAGCGTGGCGATTATGGCAAACCCTTTTGGGGGAGGCCTATGTCCAGCAGTGGACGTCTTTCGGCTGAAATGATGAAACCGGCATGTCCTAGAAAAAAATTTGCAGAAAAATCAAAGACATGATGATGACACATCCTCCAACCCGCACTTATTGCCCGCCTGGTGGATTTTGGCCCGCTCCCTCTCACAGAGGCCTGTGTCCCAGCAGTGGGAACATTATAGGCTGAGATTGAGAGTAAGTTCATTAAATCTTCTACTTACATTTGTTGCAGAAATATTATCGCTGTTGACGACCAATGGATGTAAAAGATTTCCATCGCTACATTGACATTACATTTACATGACATTTTTTCCATTTCTACCGCTATCTAGATCTGTTGCTAGAGCCGAATCCCCAGTATGTCGAACCATAAGGATGCTAAACGCCCTCCTGACTGCCGAACCTGAATGTGATGTGTTTGCTGATGAATGGAAGAAAATAATGCGTGCTTGTCTGGTGTTCCGTGAGAGACAATATGCGAGGGTTTCCACTGTTACATGCTAGTTTATGTTACTTTGTGATGTGTTTAATTTATTTAACCATTTACAAATAAAAGTTATAAATAATTTTATCCACGAATTGTATGTTTGAATTTAATTTTTGTATTGTATGTTATTTGAATGCTTGTTTTATTTTAATTTTTATAATTCTATGTAATAAATAAATAATAAATAATCACCTTTATAGAACCTTTTCTACAATAAAATCCCAAAAAAAAGATGTCTACATGAAAAATGATTAGACAGGTAAATCGTAAATACTTGTCAAAATATAAAAGACAGTAAGTAAGACACAACAATGTCAATGTCAGACACTAACATAGACACAAAAATTAATGGCCTGGAAAAGAGATATGGCAGAATTCTAGGTAGAATTTTGGGCCTAGTAAACGCAGAAAATGTCTTTTTTTTCGGGAGATTTCCACGAGAAAAGTTGTTAGACAATATAAAGTTTATTCTTCGAATATGTGGCTCTGGTTTTGCTGTGATATTACGCGTGGTGGGAAGTGTGAGACATTTACATACATATTTTAGGCAGATACAGTCTGCAACTTAACTACATTATCATAATTCAGGGATTTTGCCCAATGCCAGATATTATTGAAGTGAAAACTTCTGCAGGCTCACTTATTGCGCTGTGTTTGAACAGTGATCGAAACTGAACCGTCCCGTTCGGGACGGTGACGCTGAATCGGGTATAGGTACTCGGCGCCAGTCGATTGGTGACGTGATTGGGAATCGTGTAAGCTCGATTACAGCCGTAAGTTTTTTTTTCAATTGTTTCCTAGTCTAGCTAGACTCTAGGACATACGGCCGTGTATCAAATGAAGTTTGTATTTAGAAAAGAATATTTTTTATTAAAATAAAAAATGTGAGCACACATGTATCAACATGTGTGCTATAATGATCAATGCACACGCGATTCATACGACGTTTTTCAACACACTTGCGGTGAAAAAACAGACTTGTATTGTTAAATATTAACTTCTATGAAAAATGGTGCGCTGGTTTTGTTTTTCCGCGGGCCGCGCTAGCCAGCACTAGCGATGCGCGCGCAAGTGTAAATAGGTAAAAGCACTGACAAAAACGCTAAACAGCCTATAGAAAAAATATAATAAACACAAAATCAGTCGCTCCATGATAAAGTATTCAGCTGTATCCGGGCCGACCCCAATAGGTATACAACGTTATTTTTAGTATATGCGAAACCTGAATATAGTTCGTTCTGAATAAGTAACTGAATCTATTGCAATAATTTTTACCCCGTGTTATATTTTGTCCCAAAAATATTTAAAACTGGCCAAGTGCGAGTCGGACTCGCACACGAAGGGTTCCGTACCACAAGGCAAAAACGCCGAAAAAAACATGTTTGTTGTATGGGAACCCCCCTTAAATATTTATTTTATTTTAATTTTATTATTTATTATTAAAGTTAAAATACAACCGAGTATTTTGTGAATATTTCAAGTGCCTACTTGTTGCCATTTTTGATATCGAGTAAAAAAGGGCAAAAAAATCGTGTTTGCTGTATGGGAGCCCCCCTTAAATATTTAATTTATTTTACTTTTAGTATTTGCTGTTATAGCGGCAACAAAAATACATACTTTGTGAAAATTTCAACTGTCTAGCTATCGCGGTTCTTGAGATACAGCCTGGTGACAGACAGACTGACAGACGGACAGACGGCCAGACGGACAGACGGACAGATAGCGAAGTCTTAGTAATAGGGTTCCGTTTTTACCCTTTGGGTACGGAACCCTAAAACGGTTAAAAGTTGGACACCGAGCGATGCCTAGTAGGTTATCCAATCTCTGCGCTGAACGGTTAGGTACCTAACTATTATCAATGAGCGCGAGACGTTCGGCGCGGCGCGTGCGGCGCGGGTGAGCATGTTTTTGTTCGGACAAACAGGTAACTTAACAAGCTTATAACATTGTCATTTTTCATGATACAGGTTTGAAATTTTGTACATAGATTCTTTACATAAAAATACTAGACACCTGTTACGGGTTTCGCATATCGATACTGGAAATATGAAATAACGTAAGGGACATTTTGACGAAAATGAGTTATATATATCGTTGGATTCGGAATTTTTTGCTCTATCGATTGGTATATTTAAAATCACGATATCTTAAAAAAAATGTCCTTTACATCACATATTTTCCGTAGGCCTAGACCATTTTTTTTCTAGAAACTGGCTGTATATGACATTTAAATTAATATTTTTATAAAAACTAATGTAAGTCTCTTTACTCACAGTATTTGGTCTTTACATTAAATCAAAATCAAGTACATTTTACAACAGGTCACATAAGTTATTCCATAATTTGAGATGTTTTATTATTGTCTTATACATTAGTGTTCCCAGAGAAGGTTTGAACCACAGATATAGATATACCTAGATAACGCAAGAGTAACTACTTCGCGTGCCAAAAATTGCATCAACTTATGATTACAAATCGTAAGCCGCCCCTTTCGCGCTCAGTCTTTGTACTGCTGGCTGGGTAAGTGTGAGCGAGAGCGCGAGCTTGTGACGTCATAGTAGGTAGTCAATAATATGGCACGCTTGGTTTTCATACAGTTCGTGATGCTTGCGTTATCTAGGTATATCTATATCTGTGGTTTGAACGCACATGTCTCTTATCGATGTGTTAAAACAGCTACTTTAACACATCGATACTGGAAATATGAAATAACGTAAGGGGAAAACTAAGGTTTTCAGGAGAGCAAAAATAAGATATTTTTCTTACAAAACTGGCTAGTTTCTTAGATTTCTTCATTCTTTGCAGCTAAACTAGTTAAAAATCAATAAAGCCTACAGGTTCAAAGATAGCATGTCCCTTACGTTAAATAATAGTGAATACGAGTGATATACGTTTACAAAATTTTTGATGTAAATAAACGGCATTGATGTATGGGACACTTAAGGAAATAATTACTTAGAGTTTTTCAAAGTAAAGGTCTCTTAATGGTACACTCTATATTGTTAATGCTGTTAACAAATATAAAAAATAGAATTTTATACATTCGTGACGTACTATGCCTATGTAATACAGTTTAAAACTATTTGCTGACTCATAGGGATAAAAAATAAACGAATAAAATAGATCAAAACTTTTATTTGTGCTCACTAATCCTCTTTTATAAACGCAATTTAGGTACTCTCAAAAATTATGTTAAGTATAACATTATTAAATTCTGTTTTAAATCACAATAAAAAATAGCTATTTTGGCAGCTTACTAAAATTAGACTCATTGTCCCAAAAGAAAAATAAATTTTACTTAAAAATTGAACAAAATTAACAAATCAGTCTTCTTATGTAAATCGTAATCATTAAACATAAAAAAAAACAAATTAACTTCTTCCTCAATAGAAAGCTTACAGTTAAATTGAAAAAGTCTCAAAAATTAGTCATTATCTTTATCAGTCTCATCATCGTCGGTGTCATTGAGCCTATCTTTAATTATACTCTTATTAGGAAGATTCAAATATTCATTGTGAAACCTATTTGGAATTATACCATTGTCACATATTTTTTTGAGATCTTTAAACTTTGGAACTGAAATTGGCAGTCTTTCCTTATACAGAAATGGTAAGCTGTCAATGCTACTGGGCACAGCTAGATTTCTGGTACGTTCTAATTCAGATTGATCATTCTTTGCAAGGCCCTTGCCCTTTCCTTTACACTTCACTACCCTTCTTCCAGTTTGCATTTCTTTGCAGAGTTCTATTTTGTGAGTAGTGCCATCCTCTAACATCGTATATTTTACTTCCACTATCTTATCTTTAAGTTCGATTTTTAAAATGTACATATTCGAATTTTCTTGAAATGCAGGTTTTTGTTTTTGAGAGTAGCAGGAGTAAAAACTGATTCAGCAAAATCATTGAAATCAAAGAAATCCTGATGTCCTAACACATTCACTCGATAAGCAATGAGGTCTTTTTCTGGCTGATTCCACCAATGATGGCCACTGGGAAGGTCCGCAAACAATCAGTTTTTTAACCTCCCTTTCAATGATAGCATGCATGCTATCTCCTGGCATGTATGTCCAGCTAATAAGTAATTTATTTGAATCGTTTGTATATTCGCAAAACGTTCCAAAAAATATGTTAACATTGAGAAAATCACTTTGTTTTTATTCTGCCCCGTACAGTATCACAATAGAATAACACAGTTGTAATCCCCTGGAATCAAGTTCCTTTTAAATTTTCTCAATGTTAACATATTTTTTGGAACGTTCTGCGAATATACAAACGATTCGATTTCGAAGGACAGTGAAGGGTAAAGGAAAGGGCAAGGGCCTTGCAAAGAATGATCAATCCGAATTAGAAAGTACCAGAAATCTAGCTGTGCCCAGTAGCATTGACAGCTTACCATTTCTGTATAAGGAAAGACTGCCAATTTCAGTTCCAAAGTTTAAAGATCTCAAAAAAATATGTGACAATGGTATAATTCCAAATAGGTTTCACAATGAATATTTGAATCTTCCTAATAAGAGTATAATTAAAGATAGGCTCAATGACACTGACGATGATGAGACTGATAAAGATAATGACTAATTTTTGAGACTTTTTCAATTTAACTGTAAGCTTTCTATTGAGGAAGAAGTTAATTTGTTTTTTTTTTTTATGTTTAATGATTACTATTTACATAAGAAGACTGATTTGTTGATTTTGTTTAATTTTTAAGTAAAATTTATTTTTCTTTTGGGACAATGAGTCTAATTTTAGTAAGCTGCCAAAATAGCTATTTTTTTATTGTGATTTAAAACAGAATTTAATAATTGGCCTACAACCATTTTGGTGCCGGGGATTTTAGACCTGATTTTAAGCATGTCTTACATGGCGATATCAAAAATGTAATCGGTTTTATTCTATCAGCTCTAGTTCCCGAGATAAATAAAAAAAAAACAATTTTCACAAAATATACATATTTTATTGGCATTAAACATCAAGAAATTGTCTTTTGAGTGATTTTCTCGAATGAAACTGACTTGGGCAAACTCGCAGGATTCCCCAGCAGTAGGTAGTCGGCCAAAATATGAGTGTCCCATCTTCCTTGGTATCTATTCTCTATTGTTTTTATGTCTCGGTGAAAACGTTCTCCTTATTCTTCGCTTAGTTCTCCTAAATTGTGTTGGAATTGATCTAGGTGACTGTTGAGATAGTGTAATTTTATACTCATATTACAGCCTAAATCTTTAAATCGAACCAGCGTATCTTCTACTAATTCTACATAGTTGTCAGCCTTATACTTTCCGAGGAAATTTTGTACAACTGCTACAAAAGATTTCCACGCAAGCCTTTCCACATAATTCATAGAAGTCTCAAATTTAGTGGTGTCTTTTATTAATTGACGTATTTGAGGTCCATCCAGGCTTTTAGGTTTTCAGTACTACCAGGAAATTTCTGTGAAATAAACTGCAAACATTAACCATTTTTGTCGAGAGCCTCAACAAATTGCTTCATATGCCCTAATTTTATATGTAATGGTGGAAGAATGATTTTTTCTCTTGAAACCAAGGGTTCATTTATAACATTTCTTTCCCCAACAACAAGAGCATCTCTCACAGGCCAATTTTTTTGAGTCCAATGACGTGGTTTGGCTCGATTGTCCCAGAGACAAATAAAGCATGGGCATTTAGTATAACCACTCTGTTGACCCAGTAAAAAATTACCCATCTTCAAATCGACGCAGATCACCCTGCTATGTTCAGTAGGTATATTACAAACTATGTTCAGTATAAAAAAAGGTATGTTCAGTATACTACAAATACAAACGACTAACAGGATTTTTGTAATCGTTTTACGCTGATCTTTCAGTATGTATTCACCACAAACATTACAAAATAAATGAGGATCGTTAACACAACATATGGACGTACTAGCCATAATGAAATAGTAACATAAACTTTATCGATGTTATTGTAATAATGACTATTTGCGAACAAGGCGGGAAAAAATTTAAAATCGGGGTAGTAGATAAACTAGAGCTGATGAGTTAAAATGACATATGTCAATATATTGTACACTAGCTGCGCCACGCGGTTTCACCCGCGTAAGTGTCGATCCCGTGGAAATATCGGGATAAAAAGTAGCCTATATGTTAATCCAGGTTGTCAGCTACCTCCATACCAAATTTTATCCAAATTGGTCCAGCCGTTTGAGCGTGAAGAAGTAACAAACATATAAACACACACACACACTCACACACATACTCACACACACACTCACAAACTTTCGCCTTTATAATATTAGTGTGATTACCTATTTTATCGACCATAGACACAAAAAGAGCTGCACGAAAAAAAAAATTTTTTTTGTAGTCCTGTGTAATGTTATACTTAACATAATTTTTGAGAGTACCTAAATTGCGTTTATAAAAGAGGATTAGTGAGCACAAATAAAAGTTTTGATCTATTTTATTCGTTTATTTTTTATCCCTGTGAGTCAGCAAGTAGTTTTAAACTGTATTACATAGGCATAGTAGGTCACGAATGTATAAAATTCTATTTTTTATATTTGTTAACAGTATTAACAATATAGAGTGTACCATTAAGAGACCTTTACTTTGAAAAACTCTAAATAATTATTTCCTTAAGTGTCCCATACATCAATGTCGTTTATTTACATCTAAAATTTTGTAAACGTATATCACTCGTATTCACTATTATTTAACGTAAGGGACATGCTATCTTTGAAACTGTAGGCTTTATTGATTTTTAACTAGTTTAGCTGCAAAGAATGAAAAAATCTAAGAAACTTTGTCCTAGACACTTTTTACATAAATCATATAGTTAAAAAATTATAGCCAGTTTTGTAAGAAAAATATCTTATTTTTGCTCTCCTGAAAACCTTAGTTTTGTCCCTTACGTTATTTCATATTTCCAGTATCGATATACTAAAAATAATGTTATAGTTGGGAAAAGGCTAGTCAGATTGATTTTGACTACAAAACGCAGTAGATACAAAAACACAAATTCTGAAGTCGACTACGACTACTAAGTCGTACCTACTTGAGTATGTTAGTTTACGGTAAGCTAGGCAAGTTTATGTAAGGCCGCAAATCAACTGGTGAAGGTACTAGAAATTTAGGCTTGCCTAAGAATAATGGAGCAATGAATAATGTATTTAGATGTTGCTATGTCGTTTGTTTCTTGTAAGCGTTTGGAAAAGAATTGGCGCAGTGACTTTGCTGTTGGTAAAGATTTATTTTCAAAAGGTATAAAACATACATATTCTTACACTGTTGTATTGTGATCGTTTTAATCCATAAATGGGGTAATTGTACCCATCATTATGAACAACTTTTACTATGGGACCAACCATGAAATCGTAAAAAAAAAAATTTGCTGATCCATTCATTTATGTTAGCATAACTCGACATACTTAATGTACGGATCAACAGATTTCTTTTTCACGATTTCAGGGTTGTTCATAATGATGAAGTACAATTACCCCTTATAAAGAGTAAAACGATAAAAATGAAAGGATGTATAAAAGAAAGCAGAAATACATGCATACAAAAAAAATTAAATAACAAAATGACTTGCTTCTTTAAAACACTGTTTAGACCGTGCAACTTTTAAAACACTGTTTAGACCGTGCAACTTCTAAAACACTGTTTAGACCGTGCAACTGTTAAAACACTGTTTAGACCGTGCAACTTTTAAAACACTGTTTAGACCGTGCAACTTTTAAAACACTGTATAGGCCGTGCAACTTTTAAAACACTATTTACACCGTGCAACTCTTAAAACACTGTTTAGACCGTGCAACTATTAAAACACTGCTTAGACCGTGCAACTTTTAAAGCACTGTTTAGACCGTGCAACTTTTAAAACACTGTTTAGACCGTGCAACTTTTAAAACACTGTTTAGACCGTGCAACTTTTAAAACACTGTTTAGACCGTGCAACTTTTATTGTTGCTTCAACTTATGATACCAAAATCAGCCTATAATGTTCCCACTGCTGGGAGACAGGCCAAGAGGCCTGTCCCCCAGCCTACCTGGTCTGTGAACTAGAAGACTAGGTGAGAGGTAGTGGGCAGTAATCTACCACGCGGGCCCAGTGCGGGTTGCACTGGGACCGCGTGCCACGTTACAGCCCACTACCTCTCGAAGAGAGAGTACATTGTACTAAGCTATACACAAGTTACCTTTAAGCAATTTTTGTTAAACACAAACATTGAAGGAACATGACATACACATTACACATGCCCGTTCCGTCGCATCGCCTCATATATGCAGACACGGAGTTACATTCACATTTACCGCTAACAAGCTTTCGCCCGCGGCTTTGCTCGGCAAAGTTGACGGGCTGCCTTTTTGTACTGTCCATGTTTTGCGTCGTTAAATATGATGGCGTGTGGTAAATGTTGAGTATGGATAAAATATGACGTTGTTTTACAAATATATTTACAAATCCCTAGGCAGAATATTCCAAGTCGCGTGGTTTTGTCTATTTCGATTCAAACGTGGCAACGTTAAGACAGATGTGGTCCAGGATTGTTCGTTCGTAAAATGTGAAAAAATCACGATGATATTACTTATATCTGCCTCGTTGGTCTAGCGGTCGCAATTGATACTGCTGAGCATGTGGGTTCATGTGGGTTCTGGGTTCGATTCCCGGGTCGGGCAAAGTGTTAAAGAGGTATGAGGATGATGCTGTGCCGAGGTTGCTGATGAGGCTGAGGGTGATGTGACCAGGTATGCGCGGTCGCTGCATGATGGTGGTCAGGATACCCGTTGAAGCCGTGGATGCTGGCTGGCTGGGTGACTTGCCGCTCTAAAGCTTGCGGGAGTGATGATGATGACGTCACGCTAGAGTAGGTGCACGAAGGCTGCGCTGACGTTCATATTCGGGATCACCAGTACAGACGTATGAGAAACAGGGTGTAAAGTTCACTCATCATCATTTCAGCCGAAAGACGTCAACTGCTGGACATAGGCCTCCCCCAAGCACCTCCACTTCGACCGGTCCTGTGCTTCCCGCATCCAACGGGTTCCTGCGGCCTTCACAAGGTCGTCGGTCCACCTTGTGGGAGAAGTTCACTCATACTCTATAGAAAAGGGAGGATCTTCCGACCAGACACGGGTGTTGTGTCTGGTGGGCAACTGCCCAACCATTCATGTCGGGCCGTTGTATCTATGCTAGTTGTGTGGTAAACTCTGCTTGCGAGATGCAGGATTTTGCGTGACGTCAGTATGACGCGTTGTTCTTATATATACCGCTACAGTGTTATTGGGTTTTTCTACCAGGAATTTCTGAGTAGCAGCCTGGAGTCGGGATTTGTAACCGATTGATGGCAATAGGCTCACCCCCTATTACATTCGATTAAAACAACTGGCCAAATGTGAGTGTAAAATAGTGTACACTTCTGCCCCTCAACCCTTCAGGGATTACAGGCTAGTAAGATTACACGTAATATTATCTCTGTGTCTTTTATAATCTAGAGTATGTGGCCGTTCATTTTTAGCATATCGAGTTAGGAAAAAGTTAAGCTTTTGTAGAGCGTTGCCTCGGTCATACACAGCGTGTATCAAAAACGTGTGGTCAAATTTAAAGGTGTGAACAACTTTCTCACACCTTTTTGATGCATGCTGTATACCTACTTTATTTAAATCTGTGTGACGTCTCTTTCTAAATCTCAATGAGTCAATATAACCTCCGGTTTTGTACCTACTATAAAGTAGTTTTTCATGAAACTTCTCGAAGCTGCGAACGAAGTAAGTGCGGTCTGCAACAAAAGTCGATTAACACTTCAGTTTTTTTTTAAATCTTAGTTATTCAGCAAAATTAAAAAAATTGTAACTCTATAAGTGATAAGCTAAAAAGCAGTTTATTGAAAAATATATTTTCAATTTAATAACATGTAAAAATGACAGTGATTATAGAGTTTTGTTGCCGACCGTACCGTGTAGTATGTTCAAACGAGAATTCCCATTTTTTTAGGCACGGTCGCATTCTAATCTCAGGCTCAATCTGTCAAAAAATTCTATGATTTAACTAGATTTTTGACAAGTTTTTGACATTGATTGTCGCTGAGATGAGAATGCGACAAAATTTTTAACATTTTTAAATACGAGAATTGGCCTACTGTTGTGAATCAACGTTGAGCCATACCAAAATCAAAACCCATCCTATTGTTCCAAACTCCATAGACAACCCCCGTCTATCACCTGCCAGTTCGCTTGCGTTTCAACTTGAAGTACCTGCGACTACTACCTATAGACAGTAGAGTGTTCAAACGTCAAGTAGCACTTGCGACGAACCACTAATTGGGTCACATCACTAGCACAGATTGAAATCAAACAGAGCTTGAAATGGAGTGTCGGGATGTGTATCAGTGGGTACGGAAAGTCTTTGTGGGATAGTTTCCAGTGGGGAGTTAAAAGAGTTGAAGACTTTTTGTCGTGTGCAGAGTGCATTGCAATGTGTCGAGTGAGGGTACCGACATTATTTGATAGAATCTGTCTAGTATCGACTAGTTAAGTAAGTTCTAGGTTTTTCCCTTGGCGATTTTTCGGTTAATAGCAACAGGCTCACCTTCTATTATCTAAGAGCAGCGGTAGTCCAGGACCGCGACTTACGAGTTTATAGGTCATAGGTTCGAACCCTGACAGGCGCTTAAAGGCTCCTTCAAGCAGGCGCGTCACGCGATACAATCGCGCGCCACACAATGGCACCGCTCGGTGCGCGACTTGCGGTGCCTTTGTGTCGCGCGCGATTGTATCGCGTGTCGCGCCTGTTTGAAGGAACCTTACTTTGTGTACATTATTTTAACGCCACTGCTCACAAAACGGTGAAGGAAAACATCGTGAGGAAACCGGCATGTCCTAGAACCATCAGAAACTCGAAGACATGTGACATCTACCAACCCGCACTGGGCCCGCGTGGTGGTGAGAGCACGCCTGTGTCAGCAGTGGGAACATTATAGGCTGATTAACCGCTTGTGTGCCGTAATTACAGACAATTAAAAAGCCATTGTGTCTCGCGTAGATCTACGTTCCGGCAGACTAAGGGTTAAGCTATGCATGTCATGCTATTACCTAAATATGACAAACATAATTGGTGAAATGAGGTGTACCTGCATGATTAGGGTACGTATTATGCTTATGATAAACGGACAATAACCTAATAATAAATAATAATATAGTTTATTGCGGATCACATATAAACAATACACACAATCCATAAAGAATTAGTAACAACAACTTAAAAACTATGTTAGTAAAACTTACAAACTAACCTAACAACAACTTATTAGTTGTTTGTAAGTTTTAGAGAGAGTAGTTATTACTACGTGGCTCAACACATGTTGGGACGTGCTTCTACACCCAGTGCCTAATAAAGAGGCTGTCCACCTTGTCAATCAATGTCTTCAGGATGCTGTTGGGGCTTCCACGCAATCTACCCATAATTGACCATGCCCTCTTTCTCATTACGGCATCAGAATCGTCAACACGGGCTTCCACGAACATCTGCGAAGCGCTACACAAACACAGAAGCCCCAACAACATCCTAAATCCATTACTAAACTAAACGCGTAGGACGTTGACACCCTCTACTTATACTTCAAGGAATCCCTTCTTTTCGCATAATGTTCTTTTCCCTAAAATACTTTGGCATCACTATTTGGTATAATTTGTTTTAATAATACTTTGCCATATTTGAAGTGAAAACTTCTTTAGCGGCGTGTACACTTTTTTTGTAATGGGTAAAAAATGTTAAACTCGCGTCAGGACACGTGACCCTGAAGATTCGTAAGATGACACGTGCTATAGATGGGCAATCCACCGGGTTTAAACCCGGTGCTTTTGATAAACACCCGATAAACACCCGTGAACCACAAAATTGGGTGTTTATCAAAGCACCGGGTTTAACAGACAGACAGACAGACAGACCGTTACAGTTACGGTTACGGTTACAGTAAACAACGTTAATATTCAAGTTTTCACTTCTGCCGGCACTCCCGGAGTGCAACCCGTCGTTTTTTTTTTGGCATACAGTTTATGTTGGCATATTAATCTTGAAGGCTAATTTGTTTTGGCATAAATGGAATTCGCATAATACTAAACTAAAGTAAAAATTCAATATGTTGTGCTACTAGGCGACGTAGGATGCAAGAGCGAGCGAAGGGCACCCCGAGGTTCGATTTGGTAAGGACGCCTTTACGAATCTGACAAAAATAAGCCGTTCTTCGGTGCATTTTGCGGCAAAATGAGACGAAACCAAATGTAACTAATAATTACCACAGATAGATTACTCTTTCATCTCCAAATGGTAGCCATTTTTTATTCGAAAATGTTGGTTTATAATATAGTAAAAAATAATTTCCGTTGCCTCTTCACACAAAATCGACGATATCGTGCTGTCTTTGGGATCATTTTTCTTCTATTTAATAACATAAACATATTTATTTTAAAATATTTTATGTAAGCAGACATGTTCAACTCAAAAAGGTAGCCAAAAGAACTATCAAAATGTTAAAAATAAGCTCAGAAAAAAATAAAAATCGGAGTCTATTTTTTCACATATTTAGCTGTAATACGTGAATCTTATTGGATTGAAATAAGGGTTATTTTACTGGTCACTATCTCGGTTTATTGCACAAATATTTGTAATGAAATATTAGTCTGCGCTCGGCCGCCGTTTTGAGTGGACTCTGTGTCGGTTGTAAGCAGCAGCTTGTGCTAAAAGAAGATCGCTGTACGGATACAAAATATTTGACACACAAAACTTGATACTTCACGTATTCTGTATGTATGTACCTATGACCCAAGGAAAGATTTGATGTAGTCTTATAATTTTTCTAGAAGTAAGTAGGGTTTATAAATTCATATTTCGTTCCGGACTTGCTGGAGTGACCTGCACAGCAGGTGTACTTCGAAGACTGCTACTGGAACTAACAGCCGAGCTGAGGAGTTATTCCGGTCTGATCCCCTGAAGACTTACAATATTTCATGATGGGTGTCAATTTCGTGGTTTTCGAGGGTGCTGAAACCGATGGTGAGGTCCAAATGAGAATCCAAGATGGCGGATGTGAAAAATGTTACAATTTTTCATGATGGGTGTCAATTTCATGGTTTTCGAGGGTGCTGAAACCGATGGTGAGGTCCAAATGAGAATCCAAGATGGCGGATGTGAAAAATGTTACAATTTTTCATGATGGGTGTCAATTTCATGGTTTTCGAGGGTGCTGAAACCGATGGTGGGGTCAAAATAAAAATCCAAGATGGCGGATGTGAAAAATGTTACAATTTTTCATGATGGGTGTCAATTTCGTGGTTTCCGAGGGTGCTGAAACCGATGTTGGGGTCAAAATAAAAATCCAAGATGGCGGATGTGAAAAATGTTACAAGTTTTCATGATGGGTGTCAATTTCGTGGTTTTCGAGGGTGCTGAAACCGATGGTGGGGTCAAAATAAAAATCCAAGATGGCGGATGTGAAAAATGTTACAATTTTTCATGATGGGTGTCAATTTCGTGGTTTTCGAGGGTGCTGAAACCGATGGTGGGGTCAAAATAAAAATCCAAGATGGCGGATGTGAAAAATGTTACAATTTTTCATGACGGGTGTCAATTTCGTGGTTTTCGAGGGTGCTGAAACCGATGGTGGGGTCAAAATAAAAATCCAAGATGGCGGATGTGAAAAATGTTACAATTTTTCATGATGGGTGTCAATTTCGTGGTTTTCGAGGGTGCTGAAACCGATGTTGGGGTCAAAATAAAAATTCAAGATGGCGGATGTGAAAAATGTTACAATTTTTCATGATGGGTGTCAATTTCGTGGTTTTCGAGGGTGCTGAAACCGATGGTGGGGTCAAAATAAAAATCCAAGATGGCGGATGTGAAAAATGTTACAATTTTTCATGATGGGTGTCAATTTCGTGGTTTTCGAGGGTGCTGAAACCGATGGTGGGGTCAAAATAAAAATCCAAGATGGCCGATGTGATAAATGTTACAATTTTTCATGATGGGTGTCAATTTCGTGGTTTTCGAGGGTGCTGAAACCGATGGTGGGGTCAAAATAAAAATCCAAGATCGCTGATGTGAAAAATGTTATAATTTTTCATGATGGGTGTCATTTCGTGGTTTTCGAGGGTGCTGAAACCGACGGTGGGGTCAAAATGAAAATCCAAGATGGCGGATGTGAAAAATGTTACAATTTTTCATGATGGGTGTCAATTTCGTGGTTTTCGAGGGTACTGATACTGACGGTGGGGTCAAATTGAAAATCCAAGATGGCGGATGTGAAAAATGTTACAATTTTCATGATGGGTGTCAATTTCGTGGTTTTCGAGGGTGCTGAAACCGACGGTGGGGTCAAAATGAAAATCCAAGATGGCGGATGTGAAAAATGTTAAAATAATGAAAAATTATAAAAATTTTGACATCCGCCATCTTGGATTTTTATTTTGACCCAACCATCGGTTTCAGCACCCTCGAAAACCACGAAATTGACACCCATCATAAAAAATTGTAACATTTGTCACATCCGCCATCTTGGATTTTTATTTTGACCCTACCGTCGGTTTCAGCACCCTAGAAAACCACGAAATTGACACCCATCATGAAAAATTGTAACATTTTTCACATCCGCCATCTTAGATTCTTATTTTGACCTCAGCATCGGTTTCAGCACCCTCGAAAACCACGAAATTGACACCCATCATGAAAATATTGTAACACTTTTCACATCCGCCATCTTGGATTTTCATTTTGACTTTGTTTTCGGCTCCAGCACCCTCGAAAACTATGAAAACGACACCCATGATAAAAAATATAAAAAAAATTACAGTCGCCATCTTGGATTTTCATTTTGACCTCACTATCTGCTTTAACGCCCTTGAAAACCATAAAAACGACACCCATGATAAAAATAAAAAATAAATTACAGCCGCCGTCTTAGATTTTCATTTGGACATCACTATCGGTTTTAGCACCCTTGAAAACCATAAAAACGACACCCATGATGAAAAATTAAAAAATACTACAACCGCCATCTTGGATTTTCATTTTTATCTCACTATCGGCGATCTCAATATCCGTCACTTTGCACGGCCAAAAATGTAATTGACAGGCTTATGGTGATTTATCGAGGTAGCCACTGCTAATATGCCTTTATGCAATGCACGACACTGCTTAGTACGTTATCCTAATTGCGTAACACGCTTGGAATGGCAAGCCATTCCGATTTGACAGTTCAACAATATCCATTGCGTTGTTTTGTTTTAAGAATTTTTTAAATATTTATGAAGCAACTAGCTGTGCCCCGCGGTTTCACCCGCATAAGTTTCGATCCCGTGGGAATATCGGATAAAAAGTAGCCTATATGTGTCAGCTACCTCTATACAAAATTTTATCAAAATTGGTGCAGCCGTTTGAGCGTGAAGAACAAACATATAAACATACACACACACTCACAAACTTTCGCCTTTATAATATTAGCGTGATGAATATTGTAGCATTTGTACTGTTTGCCTTGTAGGGTGTGTGCCAAATACACGTATTTTCTTTCCAGTTTTCGAGAACCTACTTGCATTTGATACCATAGCAAATTTATTATATAAAATACGAAATAAACCGAATAAAACAAGCTTGTTTTATATTTGTTTTTAATAAGCTCGTCCGCAAATTGTTAATACATAGGTACTTTGGCAACTTGTACTTGATTAATCACTGTCCATTGAAATTAAGTAAATAGCATTCTACTTATATGAACACTTCACATTACCTACAAACTGTTTGAAAACAAATCACCGTAAACTTAAAAAAAATACATGGCAAAAATAAAATAAAATTAGGCTCAAGTATCAAGTCGTGTCAGTTTACTCATAATTTCACCGCTTCGCGCATGTCGCTGTGTGTGTGAGCCGTGCACGTGTAGTAGTAAGACTCAATACCTAAAATTGAAGCGCGTCATTTCGTAAACGCGTCCTAGAAATAGGAGTCCCGCTTTAGAATGTTATGCTTAATCATTATTATGGTTAGAGAAATTATGCTTAAAAAAATTATGCGTATGCTATTATGCGTTAATAATGTAATGCGAAAATATAATTAGGAGAAACAACAATATGCCAAGTTATATTAGGTCTTAAAATGTTATGCTAATGGATAGGGAACCATACTTCACCCACAAGCTGCATGTGTAGAAGGTTAGGCAGTAGGCTTTAAAAAGATACACCTTTTTTTTTGCGGATGGGAAATCATCAAATGACTCCTCCCGCTCTGGGTGGAGCGGAAGGGAGTGTCAGACTCTTACTGACTAAAACCCACCCGTGTTCCTTCCTTAGCCCTTTATATTCCGGGCCAGCGGTAACCCTTTCGGACAATCCCGCTGACCCGGCAGGCTTCGGCCCTAAGGGGCCCCTCCTCGATGCTGACATCTCTTTGAGGCGCGCGTGGAACACGTACGCGCCGTCCGGCACGGGCCTGGTCCTGATCGGACGGTTACTCTCCGCCCGCAGGCCCGCGCCTACGGTGGCCAGGAGTCGTAAAAGATACACCTTCACGTCCCTATTACAGCGTGTAAACCTGCGGGCAACAAACTGAACATAACACACATATAACATAGTTAACTCCATCAAATAACATTATCACGAAAACTTACAACACTATTTTCAACTAGCACTTCTCTATTCATGCAGCTCGAAATATGCTGCAAACTTTTACTGAAAAATATCCCTGTAACGTTGGAAAACAATTACCGAGCTTGCAACAAAAACATTGTATTTCAAACTAACTGCAAAGCGCTGAATATCCTACCTTAGTTGACTGTCCATTTTCATGTTGCTGTGAGGTAATTACGGTGGACTTTGGATTTAGCTTTCCTGCACTACTTATAGTGGCTTCGAAAAGTTAGTGGACATTTTTGTACTCAAACAGAGTGGAGGCGGGCGCGGGCGCGTGTAAATCAAAATGTATGTAGACGCCAGTTGCGTTCACAGTGCTCCCAGCGAGCCGCGCGTCTTCATGAGGCGGGCGCGGGCGCGGGTGGCGCGGGTGTTTCTAATGGGTCAGTCCACCCGTATCGTTCACAGTGATATAACGTCTGTTAGGTGACTACGTTTGTGGTTCTAAACCATTTTCATTCACTCGACCCGAGCGCCCACGCCCGCCTCTGCACCCGCTAGTGCAGTCTGATTGACCACTTTCACTTCAGCTCTGACACACCGCATTATGATCTAAAATTCTAGTTCCAAATGTTTGAACTGTACATGATATCGTTTTTATTGACTAACTAGCTGCGCCCCGCGGTTTCACCCGCGTAAATGTCGGTCCCGTGGGAATATCGGGATAAAAAGTAGCCTATATGTTAATCCAGGGTGTCAGCTACCTCCATACAAAATTTTATCAAAATTGGTTCAGCCGTTTGAGCGTGAAGAAGTAACAAACATATAAACACACGAACGAACTCAAAAACTTTCGCCTTTATAATATTAGTGTGATTTAACTAGTTAAAACTTATCATAGTCTTTAATAAAAAAATATCAAGTAATCCCTTAGAATTCCCTGATATTTTATTAAATTCTAAATCATAATGTGGCATCACAGCTAAAGTGGAAAAATGTCAACTCGTTTTTGAAGGCGACTATACAGACGCAACACATCAAGCTACTACAATCTGTCGAATTTCCTTAATAGATTTTCAACTTTATCGCTAAAGCATTAGGTTCAAAGTTGATTGGGAAAATTTGACAGTTTCGGGTAGCTTGATGTACTGGCGTCTGTATATAGGTAGGTACTTGTGTAATTCCTCCACATATTGCATTTGGCAAGCGTAATTACTCTTTACTTAAGTTGAGTTAAAACGACTCTCTGGTGCAACAACACGTAACATGTTTGTTTCTATTTTGGCAAATGTGGAATGGTGGATGGTACAGACGCCAGCACATGAAGTTACTATAATCTGTCAGATTTCTTTAATAGATTTTCAACTTTATTGCTAGAGCGTAAGGTTCAACGTTGATTAGGAAAATTTGACAGTTTCGGGTAGCTTGGTGAGCTGGCCGTCTGTACATTCACATTTCGCCAGTTATGTTTAAATGGGCCGGATTGCCACACTAAAATGGAATTGGACTGGACACATCTGATCATGTTAGACGATCAATAGGCCACACTTATGACCCAGTGCACTAATGGCAAACGACATCGCGGCAGACCCAGACGAAGATGGCGGAATGAGCTGGATTCCTTGGCAGCTCTGGACAGAGAGAGGTGGAAAGAGAGTAGAGAGGCCTTTGCCTGCAGCAAGACATTAATCCATACTAATATTATAAAATCGAAAGTAACTCTGTCTGTCTATATGTTACCTTTTCACGCCTAAGCCACTGAACAGATTTCGATAAAGTTTGGCAGAGAGATATATTGCATCCCGGGGAAGGAAAAAGGATAGTTTTCATTCCGATATTCCCGCGGGATCGACACTTATGCGGGTGAAACCGCGGGGCGATGCTAGTGACTAATAAAACAAATAAGTCGGACCGAGCCTTTATCATCAACCGGGCATAAATCTAGGCTCCAGGCTGCTACTGAGAAATTCCTAGGTAATTGAAAAACCTAAATATGTAACACTTCGTCCGACTTGGGACTTCGTCGATTCCAGGACCTCACGTTCAGCTCGTACTCTTGTGTCTTTGACACAAAAAAAAAAGGCCTTCAATTCCAGAACTTTTTAAATTTAGCTTCTACGTTTCATGATTTTCGCAGATTATATAATTATTATGATTTTATATAATTAATAGATAGTAGATAAGTTAACAGTGTGAGAGCAGTGGTGGCCCAGTGATATCGGCCGCGACTTACGAGTTGTAGGTCGTAAGTTCGAACCCAGACAGGCGCTTTACTTTCTATAAATTATTTCATCACCACAGCTCTCAAAACTGTGAAGGAAAACATCGTGACGAAACCGACATATCCTAGAACCAAAAATTCGAAGACATGTGACATCTACCAACCCGCACTGGGCCCGCGTGGTGGATTACGGCCCACTCCCTCTCTCAGAGAGGAGGCCTGTGTCCCAGCAGTGGGAACATTATAGGCTGATTATGTTAACTATAGTAAAAAAACTGGCCAAGTGCGAGTCGGACTCGCACACGAAGGGTTCCGTACCACAAGGCGAAAGCGCCGAAAAAAAACACGTTTTTTGTATGGGAGCCCCCCTTAAATATTCATTTTATTTTGTTTTTAGTATTTGTTGTTATAGCAGCAACAGAACTACATAATTTGTGAAAATTTCAACTGTCTACATATCGCGGTTCTTGAGATACAGCCTGGTGACAGACAGACGGACAGACAGCGAAGTCTTAGTAATAGGGTCCCGTTTTTACCCTTAAAAAACACAAATATTGACCTCAAAAAAAAACTTCAAAGCCTATTAAAAAAGCAACAACCGCTATTATTTAACATCAACAAACATTTCCACGCCAAACCAAACCAAAACTGTCACCTTTTTCGATCACCCTGTGACGTAATTACCCCGTGCCTGTGCGATAATTAAGTTGTATGTTAGACTACAAAGCGCAATGCCCCTAAGTTTGCCCATTAACGGACCGCCTACCGGAGTTGGCCTGAATTCAGCTTTTATACTAGCTAACTAGTAGAGGTAAACATTTTCAGGTGTTTTCAGTAGTTTATGTTGGTGTTGATTGTGGATTAGCAGCTTTGTTTTTTATCGGAGTGGATATTTGACAGATATTTTTAAAATCAATAAAAGATGGGTTGTGCTTTGTTCAAAATGATTTATTAATTAAACGTGCTTTATTGTACACCACATAAAACAAAAAGGACAGACATATCTTTTGTTCCTAATATACAATTATTTTTATTATTTTTACTTAATGCGGGACCATGGGGTCCCGGTCCTATGGAAAGTATACAAGGGGTCAAAGCCAACTCACAGAGGCCCCTTAGACAACATGAATGAAATATTATCGTCTTAAGACTAGTGCACGATAGGCGGTTTTGTCGCAAAAGGCGATCTTGTGTGTAGATCGTTATTACAGACCACCTTTGGATGGACTGTCCCTTGGAATTACCTCAAGGGAAAGGAAAGTTAAGTTAAGTATGTAATATGCTGTTGTGCGCTAGTAGCTAAGATGAGAATGCCTACTCAACCGGATAGCTTTCATGAATTCACTGGCTTCTATTTAAAAAATTGTATTAGATTGCTTTCATACCGTATGTAAATATATGATATGTAATATGTGATCTTTCATCGTATCAAGTAAAATACTTATGAATACGGATTCTGAACCTTCAGGGTCGTTAAATCGAGTATTCTATTGTATTATTTACGCATACAGCAAGATAGGGGTTTTGTTTAGAGCTGTTTTAACAGCTCTAAACAAAACCCCTATCAGTAAAAATATTCCAAAAGCAAATCGTTTTCCCAACCCGACCAACTTAACTCCCAGATACAATCCCACTCCGTATATTTCACACAGTTTCACATATAAACTACTTACACAAACAAAAATATTTGCGACAAAAAGAAAACGATAACATAAATCACTGGCCACGGACAAACTCGAAACTCGAAACTGATACTTGGGAAAACGCTCACACACCGAAGGGTCCTATCAGCTTATCGGAGCTGGAACTGCACTGCGAGCTATTTGTCAAACTTTCGCCGGGAACGAAAACATAAGCGGACATATCCATTATAACTTGACCCCTCATTCCACCTTTCCCTACCTCTGTAGCTTCGGTATCATTAGCACAAAAGAGAGGCAGGGAGGATCATGGGTTAACTGGTAACGATGAGCGACAGATTGAGAATATCATCTCATGTATAATTCACACGCAAGTTTGAATCGGGAGCGCAGGAGTTCGAACATAATGCACTGCTGTTGCATTCTATGAAAGATTGTAGCGAATAAATGAATATTTTACGGTGAAACGATTCCATTTGAATGAATACCTTATAGTTCATCCTTCTACTACGGCTCTGGGAACTGTTTTCCTCTCAATTTGGGTGATCCAATGTATCAGGAATGTTTTGATACAGTTCTCGCAAATGGTTCTGAGTGCAAAGTTTTTATCGTTTCATCTTCCATTCTTTCCTCCGTTACATAAGAAGGAATGTAAACAGAAAGTTAGTGTGTTGATGTTTTTCTTATACCAATGGTTTATCGTGATCATCGATAAACACAAGGGAAATATTTTGTAAACGTCGCGATAAACGTTCAAAAAACAAAGCAAATACTGTAAATAATCGAGTGTGTGTCTGCGACATAAGTCATCAAATAAAAACGTTTCGATGAACCTTCTATCAATCATAGTAAGGTCTTCATTATTCAATCCTTTACAGTAAATTCTTCGAGAAAAGAATCACAAAGCCAAGTAGAGCATCAAAAACCAATTCACTTAATACACTTCCAATCCAATAAGCAACGACGTTGCTATAAATTCAAATGCATAACGCATAAATCATACTTAAAAATCTCAGATATTACCAACTTTAATGTAAAGAGGTCATGAATCACTATTTTTGACATTTAAATAAAGCAGGAATGTTTAAATGTCGTGCATGCAAAATAGTCCGTATCTAAAGAGATTTTTCCACTCAAATAGCTACGAAATATATCCATCTAAAAGTAAAACGTCTAACAGAAATATTCCATTCATTTTTGAAATTCTTCTTTTCAGAAAACTCCATGCGTAAAGTTGCCTCTAAAAAGGTTAAAACACATTCGGAGCAAACTGAGTGCGAAGTGCGTCAATGACCTCACGACTTCTTTTTTTTATGTTCAAAGGGCGGGTCGAGTTTTCTAATTATTTGCGGTCCACTCGCTTCGGATGAAGTGGACAGTACATTTTAATTCGTGGTCTCCGCAACGAGTAAGGGCCGACCAATGAATTTGAAATGCGAACGAAATCAGAGGGTCAGTTAGGCATAAATAATAATGTGGAAGCAACTACTTATTGATCTGCAACCGTTTTTATAGGTCTCTGCTTTACCCACGCAGGTAGTACATAAGTAAACTGGATTTATTTTGCACGAGAAATTTATCTTTCGAACGTAATGTTCGACTGAATATTATATGTGGGATATATGTAAGTACGCAAGAGGTATGAGGTACGCAAGATTTGAAAAGCTACAAGGAAAAGGTGAAAGTGTAAGCATGAATAAATGTGTTTAGCAATTTTTCTCACACTATGGAGCGAACAAAGCGAAGAAAGGAGTTGAAAGGAATTGTTTCTTTTTTTTTATTTTAACCTTTTTTCCAAGAATATAGAGGTGTTAGACACTTTATATCTAAACAAGATGTGTCCTATTAAATAAACGTTCGTGTGCCCCGTGTAGAGTCGTTCTGCCCTTGCAAAGCTAGTGGATACAGCTTTGAATGAAACGTACAATGATCACTGGTTGCCTAAACCGATCCCGGTACAAATGCTGTATCCACTAGCAGGAAAAGCGCCACCAGTAGTTCGCAGAACGGTAGCAAGTTCCAGCGAAAAAACCAAAATGACAACATCTTGTGCCACATAGGCTGAAAAGCTGAAACAGTTTTTTAAAGTGGTCATACTTACAATACTGTTTCAGCTTTTCACCAACAGTGAGCACTCACTGGCGAACGATCACATGAACAAAGACTGAAGCTGTGGCGAGACTGCTTCCTTACCCAAACCATTCGTTCCCTCCATTGAAGATGTCGATCCTGGACATGAGTTAGGGGAAGGCCGGGCAAGACGAATATGTTAAGGGGTACTGCAAATAAAACCACAACCTAATAATCAATAGAACTCTTTGTACTTTTAATTTGTACTATGTTTAATCGTCTTTGTAAAATAATCATTAAAATTCAAAAACTTAAACAATTTCTATAATAATTTTGAGCATTAACAAAAGGTATCAATTATCGGTTTTGCCCGGTGGGGTCGGGCAAAAAGGATAAGTAGAACTAGCTTAGATCAGTGTTCGCATTCATCACAGAAGTAGCTGCCAACTCCTACATAATAAAGTGCAGTCTTTATGCGCCCAAATGCACTGATTACACTGAATCCAATCTTTCGCTAGTGGTTCAGTGTATTTGTCAGCGCACACTAAACCGTAAAAATCTGGTTTCGGATTTTTGTTTTGTTATTTGACTGAGGATATTTTAGTTTTAGTTTTTCTGGGGCCTGCTAACTCAGAAATGGCATATGTAATGGTAGTGGTAACTAATACTTATAATATGCTTGCTCTGAGCAAAACGGAATACCTAACCGTTTTGCCCATATCCATTTTGCCCAACACTCTAATATTAGAAACAAGTGAAAACTTGAATTGTTTTTAGTAGGTAAACAAAAAGTAACGATCACAAATAATATCTAAATAAACATGCAATTGAATATACAATACATTTTTATAGACAACTGATGACTAATACAAAAAGTTTGTGTGCAAACCTTTACAAAAATCGTAACAAAACAACGATAATCCTTTTTTTTCCCTTCCACAACAGATGCACTCGCGTATTGTTTGGGTTGAACTGCCATGGCATTGCCGATCGTATGTGTCACGACTAGAGAAAATGTTAATAGCGCTATCTATTATATGTTTATGGAAAAATCAGTTATTCTTCTTACCCGCACTATGCTTCTTGCCCGGCCTTCCCCTACCTTTGGTAACCTGGAAATCTTTAAACAGACTCCGGACCCAGGTTGGCCAAAGCAAGGGAAACCTGTTCAGGTGGAGATTCATAGACGATTCCGCCTGGAGTGTAAATGTGGTGCTGTTCCACAAACGATGGGACACTTAATATTGTGTCCTGCGTGTCCTGTCAGCTGCACGTTACAGGAACTGATTGACGCTGGAGATGGCGCCAAACAAGTAGGTAGTCGAATTCTGGGCCGAGTCCATTTAGTTAGCTATAGACACGTTGAGAAGAAGAATCAACGTTCCAAAACGCATCAAAAATTCAAGATTGTACATCTTAACGTTCGTTCGCAGAGACGTAAAAATATCGTGGCGGGATTTTATCGCGTACTGGATTGAACTCTCGGTGTGGAGCCAAGCATTGAGAATCCAACAGAGCGACTCCGAGCGCGTCACAGTTTTGGGAAAGAGAGATTTAAAATACAGTCGTGCCAGCGAGAAAAAGAAGGATGTCAAAAAAAGACACTTGGATTTTCAACTATCGGCGCTAGAAAATCCAGTTCCAGCAAAAAGGCGCTTGTGCGAACCTGGGCTTCCATAACCATAAAGCCCGTCACAGACGTAGCTATAATATATATTAATATATTGAGATATATATTATAGTATAGCAAGCTACCACACACGGAAGCTATACAATAATATATATTTTGCCCTTATTTGGTCTGCGGTCGTCCTTGTCCTATGCGTCTATCGTCCTATGCCAAAATATACCGAGATATATATGTCGACATATTTTGGTGACATCTTATAGATATATTATATTATAGCTGCGTGTGCAGTCACTCGCAAATTTATATAGAAAATATCTCGTAATATGCCTTGCTATGATTCATATTAATATATATTATAGCTACGTCTGTGACGGGCTTAATCAGCATGTAATGCTCCCAATGCTGGGACACAGGCCTCCTCTCGGTGAGAGGGAGTGGGCCGACCCTGGGCTTAATCTTAAGTAATTATTATAAAGAGGTAAAATTATTTGTTTGTAAGAGGTAGGTATTCTCTGGAAGTAGGTACTGATCCGATTACAAGAATTATTTCTCTGATAGAAAGCTACGCTATTGCCGATTGCCAGAGTAATGATTCTTCCACTTGATAAAAGACACGGGCAAAAATAATAAATATTTGATCACCTCTCGAAAGAAAGAAAAGACGTTTATTTGCGGTAAACATGACACAAACACAAAAAGAAATAGTTAGGGGTAAATGTGCGTCATATCCAGCATATATATGTGCGTCTATAATGAATGGGCAGCAGCGTTCTCATGTGCGTGTGGTGTGAGGGCCACTTCGTTAAAACTCTTTGAAAATGTGCTTAGGATTTAGTGAACATTCCCAAAGAATTGTGAAAGTTGGTATCAGATTTTGTGAAAGTCTAATAACCGAGTTATAGACTGTAAAGTTGGGCCCTCAGTTCTCACATAGAGGATTGAGGGCCCACCTGAAACTGATAAACTATGGACACTACAGAAAAAGTATTTATGCCAAAATCTAAGCTAATGCCAAACAAAATTTGTGAAAACAAGATATTATCGCAAATCACTGTCCTACTTTGTATATCTTCGTACAAAATGGGCCCTCAATTCTCATACACGTAAAAGTTTATTACGCAATTATAATGAAATCATTAACTTACAGCTACTGTTTGAAATCCTATATGCTACTAAATAAATTGTGAAAATTTATGAAAGCAAGAACAGGTTGCCACTTTTTGTTGTTTAAAAGTTATGACCTTGATAAAATTCGGGCCCTCAGTCCTCCATTTTATTTTGTTTTCGATTTATTACGCTTATCGTATGAACGATAAGACAAATACAAAATTGTCTCTTTTTGTGAAAAAAATTGTGCAACAAATGCGATACCAGAAAGAAATTAAAAGACCCTATAGTGTATAAATAAATTGAGTTTTATTTTTATTCTCTGTATTAGGAAATAGGGTGACCACAATTTCTTTTAGATTGCAGTAAAGATTAGTAAATGTAGAGTCATAGGTTTTAATAAACTTTCTTCGATTTTTCGCTTATTATCGTCATAGCATTTGTACTCAAGTTTCGTGCTAAAAAAACAATAATTTCGGAAATTGAACGATCACATAGAAAAATACTGTTACCCAAATAATTTTTGCTTGAAAAATCGTTCGTTCCGAAAAAACTAATGACAAAAATCAAATAATTTATTTATTATTTTTATAAAGGCTTTTGCCCAGCAATGGGACAATGTAGGCTAAATATAATCCTCACTAATATTATAAA
The DNA here is from genome assembly GCA_916614155.1 of Mesoligia furuncula. NCBI lineage: Eukaryota > Metazoa > Arthropoda > Insecta > Lepidoptera > Noctuidae > Mesoligia > Mesoligia furuncula. Next base: position 18,515,413 of record OU744801.1, read on the forward strand.
TGCGAAAGTAAGTTTGTTTGTTAGCTTTTCACGCTTATACCACTGAACCTTTCATCCCGAAAAAAGTGCTGTTCCCGAGGAAAACAACGATAACGTTATTATGATAATAGATGGAGCCATATGACTTTCGAATTTCACGCGGACGAAGTCGTGGGCAGAAGCTAGTACCTAATAAAGCAGTGCGTTCCTGGATGTTTTTTTTTATTCCTAGGTAGGTACTTGCACAATAACAAAGATGTTTTCTCGAGTATGAAATAATTATATTTTACTTTAAAAACTTAACAATTTATAAATAGGTGAAATTGAATTAAACAATTCTTAGAGTGACTATCTAAGTACTATTTAGTAAAATATTACGAACTTATAAAATTATGAGTACCTATGTATCAAAACAAACTTACCTTGAATGTTTGATATCTTGACCGAAGATGATCGAGTGTCTTGACCGAAGATGTGTTTGCGTATTAAAAAAATATTTTTATTTTTATTCTTCACTACATCTGTTTCATAAAACTCGCTTTAATGCTTTATTACCTACAACTTCCGCTGCACTATCATAAACTATTGTTTAGTAACTACACTAAATATTACAACTATTGTGCATATATGTAAACAATAATTATATAACACATGTAATAATATTTTTAATATAATATTAGCTAGTTATTAGTTTTATTTATAATATTAGTTAGGATTATATTTAGCCTGTATTGTCCCATGGCTGAGCAAAAGCCTTTATAAAAATAATAAATAAATAATTTGATTATTGTCATTAGTTATTTCAGAACGAACGATATTTCAAGCAAAAATGATTTGGGTAACAGTATTTTTTTTGTGATCATTCGAATTCCGAAATTATTATTTTTTTATCACGAAACTTGAGTACAAATGCTATGACGATAATAAGCGAAAAATCGAAGAAAGTTTATTAAAACATATACTCTACATTTACGTACTAATCTTTACTGCAATCTAAAAGAAATTTTGGTCACCCTATTTGCAAATTCAGATGATAAAAATAAAACTCGATTTTCTTATATAATAAAGGGTCTTTTAATTTCTTTCTGGTATCTAATTTGTTGCACAATTTTGACACAAAAAGAGACAATTTTGTATTTGTCTTATCTTTCATACGATAAGCGTAATAAATCGAAAACAAAAGAAATGGAGGACTGAGGGATAACTTTCAAACAACAAAAAGTGGTGACCTGTTCTTGCTTTTATAAATTTTCACAATTTATTTAGTAGCATATAGGATTTCAAACAGTAGCTGTAAGTTAATGATTTCATTATAATTGCGTAATAAACTTTTACGTGTATGAGAATTGAGGGCCCATTTCGTACGAAGATATACAAAGTAGGACAGTGTTTTGCGATAATATCTTGTTTTCACAAATTTTGTTTGGCATTAGCTTAGATTTTGGCATAAATACTTTTTCTGTAGTGTCCATAGTTTATCAGTTTCAGGTGGGCCCTCAATCCTCTATGTGAGAACTGAGGGCCCAACTTTACAGTCTATAACTCGGTTATTAGACTTTCACAAAATCTGATACCAACTTTCACAATTCTTTGGGAATGTTCACTAAATCCTAAGCACATTTTCAAAGAGTTTTAACAAAGTGGCCCTCACACCACACGCACATGCGTTCTCTATGCATTACTCCATCATACCATACTGCGATCGCCAACCCGCCTTCCAAGCGTGGCGATTATGGCAAACCCCCCCAAAATTGGGGGAGGCCTGTGTCCAGCAGTGGACGTCTTTTGGCTGAAATGATGATGATGATGATGTGCGTCATATCCAAAACATGGTTAAGTTACAGAACTTCATAATTCCACAGATATAGATACACCTAGATAACGCAAGTATCACGATCTGTATGAAAACCTACTATGACATCACAAGCACTATTTAGTGATGAGAAAATCAAATCGTCTCGGCCCACCCCCGGAACCGAGCGCCAGCGGTCACGCTTACCCAGCCAGCAGTACACAGAACTGAGCGCAAAAGTGGCGGCTTACAATTTTTGTACGTAAGCTGGTGCGATTTTAAGCACGCGAAGTAGTTGCTCTTGCGTTATCTAGGTGTATCTACATCTGTGAAATAGATTCATACTACACTACTCCAAAAAAGTGACATAATCTACCTACCTACACTTCTGCAAAAAATCAAAAATCTTCCGATTTACACGAATAGTCTGGCCTTCGTCCAAAACTCCCTAATGGAATTCTGTGCGACTGTGACCAACCACTTCACGAAGTACACTTGGATGTAAAAATTATGCACCGCTTCATTCCAAATATCCTTTTACTAAGAAGCCCCTTGATGTATCGGTAGCGCCAATATGTTTTGATGCATCGAGTTTATTGGCTGTTGGCGTGTGTAGGTGAAGTTTCTTTGTACATAAAATTATGGTAAAGTTTGTACAAAACTAGTCTTTTTCTACTTGGTTGTACGCTTTTCATTTATTTTCCTAACCAGCCTGTGTACAAGGAGTGTATCATATTTTAACCTGAGAGGCACAGAATGTTCACAGTCTGATCTCAGTCTCAATCTGCCAAAAATTCCTGTGATTTCCCTAAATTTAAGTTTTTGACATTGATTGTCGCTGAATAGAGATTGCGACTAGATTTTGAACGTTTGGTCTTCTTTCATTTAATAGTGAAATCTAGGGCTTCCGTAATCATCATCATCATTTCAGCCGAAAGACGTCCACTGCTAAACATAGGCCTCCCCCAAAAGGGGGGGTTTGACATAATCGCCACGCTTGGCAGGCGGGTTGGCGATCGCAGTATGGTATGGTGGTGGAATGTATAGAGAACGCTGCTGCCCATTCTCCGGTACGCCCCTTAGTCGCCTTTTACGACACCCACGGGAAGTATGGGGCTTCCGTAATATCATATGGAAATAAATCAAACAGTTGTGTATACCATTGTTCAATTCATATCCTTTGTCCACTATTGTCTTTATCAAAATTTAATGAAGCAACATAATATAACATCTCGCCTTGAAGGGTTGGGCCACAAAATACAGATAGTACAGAAGGCAATTTACATACAAAGTGCGCTCGAGCAACGCACATATAGACACCGCTCACGGACACGTTATCTCGGAGTGGTTGGGAGTAGTGCGAGCGCGGGTGCCATCCGCTTGTACACGCGTCTGTGAAGTGCAAAAATGGAGCAACAAAAAAATGCCTTTCTAAGCATGATTTATATAATAGTTTCCTATTTTGAAACAGTATATAAACGAAGTAACTTTTTTGTAAGGTAAATTCACGCCACCAACTATTACGTAAGTTGAAAACATGATTTTTTGTTTGTGTAGATATTGTGTTGTTTTTAGTGTCATTTGATAGGTTTTGATCTAAAACGGATAGGGCAAAATAAATTGTGTAAATAGGGTAATCCGTTTTGAAGTTATTAGGGATTTTCGATAGTGAAAATTGACAAATGTAAAATTTTATATGTTTTTGTTCTGTAAACTTTTTGTATTGTAATACTTACTATGTTTATTGTTTTGTTATATTATTGTAGATTAAGCTCAAAAATAAATCAAAGAACTAGATACGAGTACCACTACCACGATAGTTTTTTGTGCATAAGCCAAAGTTGACAACCCTATTAGCGCGACCGCCAAGCGTAGGTATGAAAGTGAAGTACATACATGTGATTGCCTTCTGTACTATCTGTATTTTGTGGTTGGGCAGAGGTGTACCTTTGGTGCACCCACATTTTTCTAGTCGTATTTAAATCTCAAGTAATAGAGGGCTATTGCCATCAACCGGGTACAAATTCAGACTCCGGGCTGCTACTTAGAAACAGATAGAAATCCCAATAACACTGCCTGACTTGGGAATCGAACCCAGGACCTTACACTCAACAGTACCATGGCCATCATCATCTGCATAGCCTTTTCCCAACTATGTTTGGGTCGGCTTCCAGTTTCACTGGACGCAGCTGAATACCAGTATTTCATCACATTAACTAACCCAACATTAGAACCTCTATAATAGCCTACACCCCAACCCTGCATTCTGCAAAGATTTAAAAAACAAACACAATCTATGGAACGTGGTATTAAGATGCGACGTTCAACCCTGTATCAGGGATGCGCTCGTTAAATTTTCAATCTGCCGCGAGAGGCAGGCTAATGACAGCTGGAGTCATTACGCGTCGCTTTCTCTATGGACCACCGTCTAGTCAATGGATAGTAAAAAACTTGGTTTTAGTAAGCGGAAAATATGGTATGTATGGGCTGTGGACTATGGATCGATTTGGGGTGTAGTCAAAAGGCGGGTGAGTTGGGGTAGGTTTTTCATGTTGCAGTACCTAGTGTCCGGTTGTTAAATCTAATCTTTTGTTAGTAATTTATTAATGGACAACTAAATAATGTATTGAAAAGTACTTGCCAATCGAGCGTTATTTACGTCACTTAAAATGGTTCAAGGAATTTGTCTTCTTCTCGACCTCCTCAATCCGCGAAGACTCATTCGAGAATTGTGCAAACCGAATGTTTTGTTTCGGCAACTCACTTTGAGCATTACGCGTGGCTTTCTCTTTCGACCACCATCTATTCAATGGATGGTAAAAACTTGGTTTTAGTGCGCGGAAAATATGGTATATATGGTCTGTGGATTGATTCAGGAAGTTGTATAAAAGGGGCGGAAATGGGGACTTTATTCTTGTTATTGGTAGTATTTAGTTTGGCAGTTTTGTAATATTATGCATCATATCTAAAATTATACGTGCAAAATGCGTTAGTTGCGTCGCTAATAATGAATCGAGAATAATGATCGACTAGAATTGCTAATTATGACAGTTCATTATGCGTTGAGCGTATGGTGCAAATCGAATGCAACGCAATTTCAGCTACTCACTGTTAAACGAGTAAACTACACTAAGTTTTCGCTCGTCCCCAAATAACTCTCCTAATCACACATGTACACATATTTAAACTCATATTTAAGTACGTGCTGTTCGTAATGCTCTACATTGCCAACACATCAAGAAAATATAGACCAAACTAAACCTTACACTGCAATTAAACGCTGCACTTCTTAATCTCCTTACATCTATTAAAAGCATACTCAAGACATTCTAAAAACAGCTGACATAATCCCTGCAAAGATATTTCCTTCACCCACTACCCGATTTACGCGAAAATACTAAAATCGGCTACGTATAATCATAATATTTTCATACTTACCTCCTTTTGAAACGCGACGGAGAAAATCGAGTCAAAGCGAAGATTTTATTTACCTATACACTGATGTAAGGATTCGTCTCTTTTGAGATAAAAGATGGCACGAAGATGGCACTATCTTGTAGAAACAGAATCAGAGATACAACTTAAAGTAAACTCGGGTTTCTTTTGCAAATGTTTTAAATTAAGTCGTAAGTGTATTTGCTGTTGACATGGTGCAGATTAATCTTGCTAGAAGTTCTTGTTTTTTTTTTTTTAAAGAAGATATTATAGTGATAAAGGAAATTGGTCTGGATGTTAAAGTTCAGAGAGTCTCCGTTTTATTTTATCTTGAGCGGTTCTTCTAGTCTATATAAATATTTATACATCTATACAACGTTATTTCTAGTATATGCGAAACCCAAAACACGTGTCTAGTATTTCGTTGATTTAGTGGTGGTATAGTTGCCGGCACGTAATTGTAAGCGCTGTTGAGCACGAAGTCTTGGGTTCGATTCCAAGGTCGGACAAAGTGTTACAGGGTTTTTCTACCTGGAATTTCCCAGTAGCAGCCCCGAGTCTGGTTATGTGCCCGGTTGATGGCAATTGGCTCGCCCCCCTATTATATGGGACTTGAACGTTACTGGTGGGTCTACGATATGTAGGTGAGTACATCACTGCCCGACCCTTCGGGGAAACAAAGCGTGATGTTATGTTCTGTGAGTTATTAAATCGTATGCAGCTCCATACAAACTTTCCTCAAACGATTGTAGGAATGCATGTTAGAACCTGATGAGTATTAATCTCGCAAAACTTATGCAATTCAGACAACTCATAGAACTAAAACTTAAATGAGAACTAGATTGCAGCGATACACTAAAGTGTGTTCTTCTTTACTTGTCATTTATGTAAACAAACATGGCGGATTGACGTTTCAATTTTCGGTAAATTATTAAGTTCAAATGGGTAATCCGAAGCAGTTTTGGGCGTTGGATTGGTATAAGTTACTTAATACCTTTGGCGTGACGTTAAATTAAAACAAATTATTTTTTTTATTATAACAAAAAACAGGTTCACTAAAATATTAGTATTCGTTAACAGATACATTAGTTTTAAAACTGTGTTGCAGTCATTAGCGCCACCTCCAAAAGTTGAGACGTGCGTCGGCCTTCTAACATAGTAATAAAAATATAGTTATAATATTTTGTCTGATGACGGGTTTCTTAAAAAGTTGAAAACCTTAAAGTGGGTAAATGAAACGAAAACACCTCATTTTCCTTTCACCTTTATTTACTGTATAAGACACTCAAGAAAAACACACTGTAATTGAAGAACTCAACGCGTTCCTTTTGAAAAATGTTGACGAGCAAAGTTTGACGTCAGACGATGTTTCTGGCGCCTTCAACTCCCAACTACCATTCTTATCTCGAATCGTTTCAATAAAAATCAGTTTTCGAAGTTGTAGAGGTAAACCGATTTGTCCAACGTTATCAAGGAAACTGCTCTCAGTTCGCAAGTATGCGATATTTTCCAAATGGGTGCGTTGACCGGGTTAGCTCGGCCAGTGGAAATGATGAATGGGGATTTTGACGTTCGATGTTGCAAGATTGATTTCTGTAAGGGTGAAAATGTTTTTGTAGAGGGTGAGTAAACACGGTCATAGTTTTGGGGATATAGAACAGAATTTTTTTATAAATCATTCACATACATAAGATTTGTGAATTTCTTGAAGCCTTTTTATATAGGCTTTAAAAAAATTAAGATCAAGTTTTTGATGCCCTATGATACTTTTTGTTCTTTTTAGGGTTCCGTAGACAAAGGGTAAAAACGGGACCCTATTACTAAGACTTCGCTGTCTGTCCGTCCGTCCGTCTGTCTGTCACCAGGCTGTATCTCAAGAACCGCGATAGCTAGACAGTTGAAATTTTCATAAATTATGTATTTCCGTTGCCGCTATAACAACAAATACTAAAAACAAAATAAAATAAATATTTAAGGGGGGGCTCCCTATACAACAAACGTGTTTTTTCAGCGTTTTTGCCTTGTGGTACGGAATCCTTTTTTTTTTTTTTGCGGTTGGGAAATCATCAAATGACTCCTCCCGCTCTGGGTGGAGCGGAAGGGAGTGTCAGACTCTTACTGACTAAAACCCACCCGTGTTCCTTCCTTAGCCCTTTATTTTCCGGGCCAGCGGTAACCCTTTCGGACAATCCCTGCCTGGTACGGAATCCTTCGTGTGCGAGTCCGACTCGCACTTGGCCAGTTTTTTATATTCATGTAGGTATACTATTAATATTATTTAAAGCTCTGTGTAACTTAAAGCCGCGCTTATATCAAGCTTTTATATTACTTAAGAATCCATTTTTACACAGAAAAGCGTGACTTAAGTGCGGGTTTAGGTCACAAGAGCTATAAAATTGTATATGATTCGTGTGATTTAAGTATATTCTATTCATCATCATCATCATTTCAGCCGATAGACGTCCACTGCTGGACATAGGCCTCCCCCAATTTTGGGGGGGTTTGCCATAATCGCCACGCTTGGCAGGCGGGTTGGCGATCGCAGTATGGTATGATGGTGGAATGCATAGAGAACGCTGCTGCCCATTCTCCGGTAAGACCCTTAGTCGCCTTTTACGACACCCACGGGAAGTAAGGGGTGGTGGTATTCTTTAAGTCCGGCACCACACAGACCCAATATTCTATTAATGTCTATCAATGCACCAATAATGGATTACTTAAGTCACACGTATAGTAATGTACAGACGTCAGCACATCAAGCTACCCGAAACTGATAAATTTTCCCAATCAACATTGAACCTTATGCTTTAGCGATAAAGTTGAAAATGTATTAAAGGTCAGATTGTAGGAGCTTGATGTGCTGGCGTCTGTACAAGGAATGTTTTTAATCGATCCTCAAATAATTCCCATAGTTTTTAGACAATCAATTAAATACTTTACGCTCTGAAAATATTGTATTGTGTAAAATACATTTATACTTCCACAAGAGGACTTCGTGCAAACTGTATTATAACACATATATGTTATGTATAACAAGGCAACCAAGTCCTGTAATTAAAAATGTTTAAAATCTATTTTGTAAATATTATCTTGTTTGAAAATAAAAAAACTGTAAGTACCTATACTTAGGGCGGGTTTTTCCATCGCCAGATAACTTTTATTCGAGGAATAAAATTAACGTTTGACAGTTTTCGTATGAAATAACTGTCAAAATTTCAAAATTATTCCTCGAATAAAGTTATCAGATGATTGAAAAATCAGCCATTAGTCACATTAAAAATAAGCTAAAAAAGATCAAGTTTTACATAATTTGAATCAAAAAACCCTTTCTCCTTATAATCCAGCCTGGATTCCCCACAGGGTATGGCAGAGATGAACCGGCTAAATGTGGGTGTACAGCTGCCAGCACATCAAGCGACTACAATCTGTCTTTCTATAATAGATTTTCAACTTTATCGCTAAACCATAAGGTTCAAAGTTGATTGGGAAAATTTGACAGATTCGGGTAGCTTGACGTGCTGGCGTCTGTACTATATAACACCCACGTTTAGCCAATTATGTTAATGTCCCATAAAATAGGGGGCGCACCTATTGCCAACCGTACACAAATCCAGACTCCGGGCTGCGACTAAGAAATTTCAGATGGAAATACCCAATATACTCTTGGTCCGGCCCAACAGTCGAACCCAGTAACCTTATGCTCAGCAGTAGCGTTTGCGACTACTACACCAAGGAGGCAGAATACACTTCACAGATAGAAGATGATACCTCGAAACCTTCCTAATAACCATTCCCTTCCTCACCGGCAACGGATAAAGCCGTAAACCGACTTGCAACACGCCACACCACACAACATAAACGTAACACGATCATTGGATACATTTTAATCCTACGATTTTTCTAGTCCACGTATCACTGGTCAGTCGTCAGTTTAATTCGCCAGTTTCGTTGATTAGTCAGTTTAACTGATTCGACAGTTTTACCGATTAGACAGTTGCGTTAACTCGACAGTGGCGCCGATTCTGTTGTTCACAAACTAAACTAAATTTAAGTTCATGCATATTTTTCTTTCTATTTCATTAAGACAAGAACATTAGTCAGCGCCTGGCGTAAACTGACGTAGGTACTTATAATAGCCAATTTTTTAATCTCGTCTAAGTTGTCTATAGAGTATCTTAATTTGACAGGACTAAACTAATATTTATCTTCTGTCCTTTTCTTAATGAAATAGAAAGAAAAAGATGCACTGAACTTAAATTTAGTTTAGTTTGTGAACAACAAAATAGGCGCCATTTTCCAATGTTTGCCAGTTTTCCTCGATTCGTCAGTTTTGTACACTCAAGGGAAAAAGTTTATACGTGTTGTAAAACACATATTGTGGATAATTTATGCTGCTGTAAGGAATATATTGTAGCGATATCTACAACGCCACATGCGAACAACGCGTCATACTGACGTCACGCAAAAACCAGCATCTCGCAAGCAGCGTTTACCGCGCAACTAGCATAGATACAATGACCCGACATGAATCATTGGGCAGTTGCCCGCCATACACAACACCCGTCTGGACGGAGGATCCTCCCCTTTCTATAGAGTATGGGTGAACTTTACACCCCGTTCCTCATACGTCTATAATCTGACCTTATTACCTAATATCACAAACCATGCTCCACCTCCTATCCTGCCCACAGAGGGCAGGATCCAAAACATGCAGGTCCCAAAACATGCAGTCAAAGTGACCACTGCGCTGCCACCGGCAACGCCGTGGAAGTGGCAAAGTTTTGGGAAAACAAGATTTAAAATACAGTCGTGCCAGCGACACGAGGAAGAAGAATATGAAATGAATATGATATGAAGAAAAAACAACTTCCTTTCTAAGATTACGTAACGGAAATCTAAATATATGTTGAAATGTCGTAAATTCATATAAAATAGAGTCAATTCAAAAGGAAATGAATGCAACCAAGAACCATATTAATAGTGTAATGTCGTTTTTGGTAATACCTATAAGTATTCATCCAGGTTACCTACTGTGACGGATTTGTTATATTGATTGTTACAACATGCGACATTATCTCATTAATCGAATCCAACTTCAGGAATGTCTTCCTGAAAGCTCTTTTGCTTTTCGCAATGGGTATTGTCGGTAGGTAGACAAAATCAAACTGGTTGCTAATTTAATTGTAAAATTGATTCTTTCTTCTTTTTTTTGACGTTGATTTATATTCTGTAATTACTTAAACTCACACCCTGACTTATTACTTGTAATTTTTTATTTTAATGAAAATCGTTTATTTTTACCATGTTTGTAAATATGTGAGCACCATGTATCTATTAGATAATTAATTTATGTCATATTTTCATTTTTAATTCTTTTACCTATTTTGGTATAGTAATTTTATTTTATTTTAGATGCATCGTCTTCACATATTATTATATAATTAACATATACAAAATATTGTAAAACATTTTAAAAGAGTAACGGTGAATTTTCTTGCCCATTCTTCTCCATACGAAGACTACCTTTTGGAATGGGCGACTAGAATCAATTCTATTTTTTCGTAATTTTTGACGTTCAAAAGTGCCTTTTAAGTGCCTACTTGAAATAAATGTTTTGACTTTGACTTTGGTAGTGAAAAATATATCCCACAACAAGACCTGAAGGCAATACCGCCTTCAATGCATTTATTGTTCCCAATTCATAATCGGCATGTTTTTTTGAGGTTATATGTTGGGTTTTTAATGTAACACGCAGAAAACGTGATAATACGTGGATTATTTGTCCGGTAAGAGCCAATAAGCAAGAGAAACAACATTTGTCTCGTTTACTGTAGGTAGCCATTTCTGCATGAGTAGAGGAAAACTGCGTAAAACCGGGTGATAAATGGCGACGAAGTGCACATAAATGTACCATCGCAAAATATTTCTTTAAAATCGGCAGGTATTTTTAATGAATATGGTGTAACAAAAATAAAAAAAATTGTCATCTGTGCTAAAAGTTATCCAATAGATCTCAATATCTATTTAAATTAGCAGACGTGTGTGCAGTTTACTACTGACTGTACTTTGGCTAACGAATTGAATAAAACTGACGAATCGACGAAAACTGGCAAACACTGGAAACTGTCGAGTTAACGCAACTGTCTAATCGGTAAAACTGACGAATCAGTGAAACTGACTAATCAACGAAACTGGCGAATTAAATAAACTGACGACTGAGGGAAACTGACCAGTGATAGGCGGACTCGATTTTTCGTTAAGTACATAATTACCCAATGAGGTGAGCTGGAGTTGTGTAGACAATCGAATGTTACAAGTGTGTTTCCTTTATGAGTAGTTTCGGTTTCGGATTACGTTTCTTGCCGTCGAGTTCGTAGTAAATTGAATAATAGTTACAGTGCCGCGGGGAACAATGGCTGGCTTGCTTTGTTGCGTCAGACAGTTCGGAATGGATTCCTTCTGTGTATCTTATTACAATTTAATTTATTTTGTTTGTTTTACGTAATGTTAAAGTGGGTTACCTATACTTGGGAACTGTTTCTGAAGTTATTTTTTGAAGCATTCATTGTAGTTTATGTAGGTAATATTTCTGATAACATAATTACATTTTAACTGTAGGTAGTGGTGTACTGGGTTGGTAAGTGGGTTAAATTTGGGAACTGTCTCTGAAGTTATTTTTTGAAGCATTGATTGTAGTTTATGTTATGTAGTAACATAATTACATTTTAACTGTAGTGGTGTACTGGGTTGGTAAGTGGGTTAAACTTGGGAACTGTCTCTGAAGTTATTTTATGAAGCATTGATTGTAGTTTATGTAGGTAATATTTCTGATAACATAAATTACATTTTATCTGTAATGGTGTACTGGGTTCGTGGCTAATAACAGGCGCACGGGCTGCCGCAGTCGGTTTGTGAATAAGTGACAAACCATGACTTATTGAGACCCCTCCGTGCCTCGGAAAACACGTAAAACCGTTGGACTCTGTCATTAGTAAATCTTTCATAGTCAGAAGCCCGAAAGTCTCACAACCAGTCTTGCCACGGGGTATCGTATTACCCAGTAAATGGGTTGTGGAGCTCAGATAGGCCGTCGCCCCATGTAAAATACTGGTATTCAGCTGCATCCGGTTGGACTAGAAGCTGACCCCAACATAGTTGGGCAGAAGCCAGGTAGATGATGTAGATGATGAGGTGATATTTCTGATTACCTACAGTTTGTTACTGCTATTGTGTAGATAATGAAGCCTATCGAAAGAACTTTGTAGAAATACCATCAGAGGTCACACCTCCCGATACTTCTGAAAGAAATAAACAGAGGGACAATTTCTGTATTTTAAGAACGCTCACAGTCTAATCTCAGTCTCAATCTGTCTAAAGTACCTCTAATTTTCCTACATTTTTGACAAGTTTTTGACATTGCGCACCTTGAAAACATAAGTGGCGTTATACAAAAATTTACATTTTTCAGCATTACCATTTAAAGTTTTTGACGCTGCATTTTGGTCAATATCTTAGCAAATAACTCGAATAAAAGAATGCAATTAATTTCATTTATCAGTTTGACTATCTTATTTAAGTTATGTACTGAAAACAAGCCAGTAAATTATGAAGTCATCGTTGTAACTCAATAGATCTTCGGTATAGTGCCACTTTTGTTTTCAAGGTGCGATTGATTGTCGCTGAGATGACTTAAGGACTTGAATTTGAACGAATTGCCTTCAGGTTGAGTATTATTCTTCCTCCTCACAGCTGTACCTAAGGTGTAGTACAATACGATGTCTGTTGTACCGTTGCCGTTTCTATGGCAACTTTGGTTCCGAAATCTAGCTGAACCATTTTGGAAGACAGTTAAGAATTTTTTGTTGAGCATTAAGTTTAGTTAATTTTATTATTGTTAGTCTACCTACTGTAATAAGTTCAAACAGAACTATTTATTCAGCTGTTTCAGTTTTCATTGAGTTTTGAACATTATTTATATTTATATTAAACTAGCCTCTGCCTGCGACTTCGTCTGCGTGAAATTTATTATTCCTCCGACCCACCAACCGCATCGCATCGTCAGCCCGCGCTATTACTTCGTTTCCGCTTAGCGTCATTTCTGACTTTTTTTTTCTCTTTGTTCGGCTGCTAAGGGTCCTACCGTGATGTTAAATCCTCAAAAATTGGGCTATCAAAAGCAAAAAAATTTTTTTTTTTTCAAATCCGATTGGTAGTTCCAGAGATTACCCCTACATACCAACTTACAAACAAACAAAAAAAATTACCTCTATATAATATTTTTAATTCGCTCCGATGTCGCGTCATAACAATATAAAAAGTAATTATGTCTCATTAGTGACCATTATTGAGCTAATAGACAAGAAGAGCAACTGTCAGCGTAGATTATTTTCTTGTAAATATACTAATAGATGACTTCAAGTTCCCATTAATATATAATGCCAAATTAATAGGTACCTACACCGTCACGTGAGCGAAGCCAGCGCAGCTAGTATAAAATTGGTACGGGTTTAATTGTCATTCACTCACCATTTTCCGAATACCTACCCTTTCATACTACCCCCCAAACTGTCACCCATCCTTTGTACAATACGATTTGAGTCGAAAAATTGGGAAAAGAGGTTCTATTGCAGCCGCCCTTCGCGTCGGAATGCACATAATTCCGCTCCGCCCAATATCACGCGACGTGAACTACGGCGACGTGCTACTATCCGATGGAAGATAGGTAAGGGTGGGAGTGCTATGGGTAATGGTGATTTTCATTTTGGTTTTATGATATTTTTTGTTCAGAAATCGTAAATGAGTTTCACACAATTAGCATTCGTGTCGCCAAATCGTAAGAGTTAGTTTGGGCTGCACACAATCGGCATTCGTGTAGCCGCTGAGCTCATCTTTCTCTTTGAAAAGGTATTCGTAGTTGTTGCGCTACGAGGTTATTGAGGCGCGTAGTTAAAATCGGAACTAACGCTGCCATCTTTTTTTTTTTTTGAATACAGTAAAATGACTTTTTTTTCACAAAACAATTGCACAAAATTGTTTAACAACCTGTCATCATTTCAGCCGAAAGACGTCCACTGCTGGACATAGGCCTCCCCCAAAAGGGGGGGGGGTTTGCCATAATCGCCACGCTTGGCAGGCGGGTTGGCGATCGCAGTTTAGTATGGTGGTGGAATGCATAGAGAACGCTGCTGCCCGTTCTCCGGTACGACCCTTAGTCGCCTTTTACGACACCCACGGGAGTATGGGGTGGTGCTATTCTTTAAGTCCGGCACCACACAGACAGCCAACAACAACAACCTGTCAATTGATGTTAATTCCATTTAGGCGCCTACAAATCGGTACTTGCCCGTGGTCCCCCTGTCTAGTCCCATAGGTACTTGTAAACCTCTACATTATTTATGGGAACTAATTTTTTGAGCTGTTATTTAAATATTCGAGATGTTATTATAATCAGTTGAAAAACATATTGAGCAGTTATTTAATTTAATGGCGGTTGATTAATTATTGCGACAGTAAAACATGGACAGTAATAAAAGATCAATTAGACTGTTATTTTATCATACAATGTCAATTCTAAAAATAATTGAGCAGTCCAATAACTAAATGAGCGGTAAAAATGATGGAATGGGCGGTTCGCTAAATAGTTCGGCAGATCATAGCGGATGCAAGAGCGAGCGAAGCGAGCTCGGGACTTGGGGCACCCCGACTCGGACAGGTTAGGTTCGAAGGGGATGACGGGGGCTCGAGTGAGCGAGCAAAGCGAGCGAACGAGCCCCCGTCATCCCCTTCGTGTTAGGTTCCTTTAAACCCTGTAGACAGAAATAGGGGCCCCGCGAAGCGGGGCTCCGTCGACTACACACCCAAAACTACTTTACCACCTCATTGTTTATAGAATTGCTTAGAATGAGATTTATTACCGACAAATTCCGATTTATTACTGCCCACACGTAACTGCTCGTTCAATAATTTTTACCGCCCATTTAATTATTTTCCCACTCAATTATATATTCACTGATCCATTTCATTATTTTTTATTACTCATTTTTGTTTACTTTACTGCTTAGTTTTAATAATAATAATAATAATAATTTTTATTGCAGACATAGAAATCCATAAAGTGTTAGTAAAAATACAAAATACTTATTGCCTAGTGTTAGTAAAAATCAATCTCTGCATAAACTTCTGAGTAATCGGAGAGCCGAAGCTCTCAGCTACAGTTTTCAGGATGCTGTTCCGACTGTCCCTCACTCTCCTCAGTAGCGACGCAGTTTTTTTGCGTAAAATCGCATGGAAACCGTCAGTGTGGGCTTGCGCGAACATTTCCGACGCGCTAACTTTTTTTTTTTAACTTTTTTTCGCTTTTAACTGCTGAACAAGTTATTAAACGTGCCATTTATAATTTTTAACTTACCAAAACCGCTATTTACAACTGCCTCTTTAAATCAGTGCCATTATTTATTGTCATGTAGGTATGTCACAGAATATGACTCCGTTCTAAATCTGTCCATAGTCTGTCGATGACTGAGTGTCTGTGATGTTGTTTGTAGATGACTATTTAGTCATCACAAGTGACGATCGCTACACAAAATAATACATTGAAATTTTTTTTTTTTTTTGCTGAATGGGCCCCGCTCTTGACCTCGATCACGCCTGATGGAAAGCGATGGATGAGGATATGTTGAGTATCCAGCAGATAGTTTATCTGCTGACTACTAAATGCATTATGTAAAAGAATAGGTACGTCAAAATATCACCACACAACACACACACATCATCATCATCATCATTTCAGCCGAAAGACGTCCACTGCTGGACATAGGCCTCCCCCAAAGGGGGGGGGGGGTTGCCATAATCGCCACGCTTGGCAGGCGGGTTGGCGATCGCAGTATAGTATGGTGGTGGAATGCATAGAGCACGCTGCTGCCCATTCTCCGGTACGACCCTTAGTCACCTTTTACGACACCCACGGGAAGTATGGGGTGGTATTATTCTTTAAGTCCGGCACCACACAGACTAACACACACAACAAGCATATAATGTTCCCACTTCTGGGACACGGGCCTCCTCTCAGTGAGAGGGAGTGGGCTGTAATCCACCACGCGGGCCCAGTGCGGGTTGGTCACCACTGATGCATTATTCATCATTTCAGCCGAAAGACGTCCACTGCTGGACATAGGCCTCCCCCAGAAGGAGGGGGGTTTGCCATAATCGCCACGCTTGGCAGGCGGGTTGGCGATCGCAATATAGTATGGTGGTGGAATGCATAGAGAACGCTCATGCTCATGCTCGATGCATTATTGTAATGACATTTATTCTTTGTCTTATAACCATTGCATCACATCACTTAAAAACCAAGCCCCAAAAATCAAAACAAACCCAGTGCAACCCCATCCTTACTTCAGTACAAGACTGTTATTTTCAGTGCGATGCCCTAAGGGAGATTGACCCGTGAATGACCCAACATTTACTTAGATATATGCACCTCCACTCTCCTCGATGGCACCATGACGACGAAATGAAACGTTAGTGCTTGTAACTTAGGAAAATATTTGACAGTTTGACGGTAAGTTTGCAAGTATATGGTATGAAGTGGAAGGAATTGTGTAATTGGATTTTGTTTGAGCTGATTTGAGTCAGGATACTACAGTGATGTTATCACTAAACTCAGTGATGACATTTATGATGAATATTTATGTTTTGTACAATTTCATTATGCATACGGAGTTTGCCTGTAAGTGATTGTTGCACTATTGCATACATACATTCGCATGTTACCATTAGCATAGAACCTGTGTAAACAATTGTTGGTGAACCAAATAAATAAATAAATGACATCACACCCATATTCCACGATTGGTTAGGTAGAAGTATTATCACACATCACATCCAAATTTCGCCAGATATAAACCGAAATCGAGAGTCTTTCGTAAGTACTCTCCGTCATTGTATTATTTTTTTTGTACTGGACCATACCCGAGAATCTTCTAGTTACGGAAATATTGAGGAGACTTCTTCATGCATTCCAGATAATCGCGCATAAATCCGCTCGCCGCAAGCGTGCACTGCTGTGCGTGTTATCCTGGGTCCCGCGGCGGGATGCCGTGGCGTCCTGCGATAGGCAACGGCATGCCAAGGACTCCGGCGCTCGTTGTGACATACCGCGGGGTGAGGCGGCGGGGGAAGAGAAGCGGGGAAGCAGCTGGCATGCCGCGGTATCTAAGCGGCTAGTGTGCGCTGACTGACGGCAAAATCCCTTGCCATGCCGTCCCCTGCGTAGGCGCCTTTAGTGAGATTTTCGATTTGATAATGCCTTGTAGCACTCCGGAATCTGGATTGGTGTCCGGTGGATAGCAATAGGCTAGTCCTCTATTACGTGGGAATATGACCTAACTGCCGAAAATGCTTTTTTTTTTTTGGATGGGAAATCATCAAATGACTCCTCCCGCTCTGGGTGGAGCGGAAGGGAGTGTCAGACTCTTACTGACTAAAACCCACCCGTGTTCCTTCCTTTGCCCTTTATGTTCCGGGCCAGCGGTAACCCTTTCGGACAATCCCGCTGTGCCGAAAAGGCTTCTTCTACTCTACAGTGTGAATAAAAAATGTGTGGACATATTTAAGTGTGCGGGTACAAACCCCCAAACTGAACAACTTTCTCCCTGGGACCAATATGGTAAACATATCAGCTATCTTATACAAAGGTCTCGTATATTTAGGTCGAGTAGGTACTTATTGAAGTTTTGTATAAACGTCTACCCTTTTATGTGATCTGTCACGTGCCGTGTCATATGCGCGCGTGCCTTCTGACCTTATTATCATCTGCCTAGCCTTTTCCCAACTATGACGTTTCATAAGTGCCCATGTAAGTTTATATGAAATAAAACATTTTGATTTTGATTTTTGATTATGTTAGGCTCGGCTTCCAGTCTAACCGGATCCAACTGAATACCAGTATTTTACACGAAGCGACTGCCTATCTGACCTCCATATCCCAGTTACTGCGTAATACGATACCACTTGGTAAGAATAGCTATTCCTTCCGACCTTTTGCACCCATTTACTACATTCGTAGCTTCGTTTAAAAGATCAAGATTTATTAGTTGGTCAACCATTTTCCTCCATTTCTTCATCCCCCTTCATTCCCACAGAAACGCATTCCCCTTAGTTAATGTTTACGGCTTTCGTAGTAAAATAAATATAATTCTCATTTACGTTGTAGTTTTATTTGTTGTAACTCAATTATAACACTATATGGAGCGCCTTTGAGCTTCCATAGTAGATTGAAGTTGGCCAGATGTGTTGATTTTTATGATCTTTGCCGTAAAAATATATGGCGAATTATAGATAGAGAAATCCGGAAGTCAATAGAATCGTAGTGCACTGTGTGATAAATCCTAAGGGGCCATTCGCGAATATTAAAAACGTTCAGTTGCAATCTGTCAAAAATACAATTTATTTACCTAGCCTAAATTTTGGACGTTGATTGTCGTTGATATGAGATTGCGACTCGATTGTTTTCATGTAAATTCATGCCACCAGTTGGTGCCACTTTGAAAAGGTCTGAACAGGAGGACAATGTTAAAAAAACATATGAAGACGTTCCTCATTCGTTCATCATTCAGTCATGACAAAAAAAAAATGTAAGCACTTTGACACTCAGTGCTGCCACCTAGTGAACATCATCCTAGAAAAGCCTCATTTGAACGTTTTTAAGTATGACAAATCTAGAATACCGAACAAAACTCTTTGCAGTGTCATCGTCTGCTTAGTATTTTCTCTACTACATACATATTATGTTGAGGTCGACTTCCGTGTTGTATTTTATTAAATCCCGACCCATTTTTATATTGGAACAACTTTTTACTGTATGTAATAGAAAGAGACAAAGAGAGAGAGAGAGATAGTTTTCATGTCATCGAGGGTACTGAAGCTGATACTGAGGTCAATATGAAAATCTAGGATGCCAGCTGCAAAAATTTCAAATTTTTCTTCATGGGTGTCGTTTTCGTGGTTTTCGAGGGTTCTGAATACAGTAGAGAGGTCAAAACGAAAATGCAAGATGCAGGCTAACGAGACGAGTACATTTTTGCAGCCACCATCTTGGATTTTCATTTTGAACTTCGTTCCTGCCGGGGATCCCCCGATCCCACACGTTTTTTTTTTCTTATAGATACGTTTTAAACTAATGAATTGTAAGTCATAAGCAAAACGAACCCTAATGATAATCCTCAGTTTGCCAATGATTGGTTCATTAATTTTGTAATGATGCGAATAGACTCCGAACAAATCCAACTTCTCTCCGCAGACAATTGGAAGTGCTTGAAACCTGAGCCAAACTCATTAAAACCCAGTCTCTTCTTATTTACACAAACAAAATATTTAGCATAAAATAATATTCCATAACTTAAACTCAGCAGAACATTAGCTCTTTCCAGAAAAGCTACTGAATAACGTCTAAACGGAAAAGTATCCACGCGTTATATAGGAAAAATGGTGCAATTAACGCGAACTAATGGAGCGTGGGGTAATAGTTTCAGCTTGCAAACAAACGGAAAGTCGTGAAGGTAAAAAGATGTTTTTATCCTTATCGTATTTTTAAGGCAGTAGATGAGGTTTGTTTTTGTTTTATAATGTGTGTTTTGTTTAATTAGTGAACAGATTCGGGAAAAATTATCACGGTTTTTACAAAGAATGTCGATATTGAGAAGGGAAATAAACATGACGTAAACAAATACAAACTGCTACTGTTTCACTCCTAAGTAACTAAACAGTCACTTAAGATGTGACTCAGGCTGGCTGGACAAATCTTCAAAATAGCTCGCATTTAACTAGGTCAATAGGGCACTTTATGTGATGCTAAACACCCCTATTTCAGAATTTGTGACGCTACAGAATCTTAGATAATCGATCGAAAACGTGTCCAGCCAGCTTGGAAAACCACTTTCCGCTGGTCTCTCAATCTCGGTAACGGAAGTGATTTTGACAACTTTTTGCCTATCAACGGGCGTTTCATAAATTTGGCATCGACCTAAAAGTTTTGTGATACGTACAGCGGTTTAGTAGAAAAATGCAAAAATCTGTGTCCAGCCAGCTTGAATTTACGTATAAAACTACTGGCTGGCACTTCCGAATCTCAATAACGGGACCGTTTTCGAATAATGTTCCTTTACTAACATTTAGTGACGCAATATGTGACAGAAATAACGTATAAATTATGGCGTCACATGTAAGGGTTTACGAGAAATCAACAAAAAGTTAATACATAAACTTAGATACATGTGTCCAGCCAGCCTGAGTTCAAGCTGGCTGGACACATGTATCTCCGCTGCCAGATGATCTACGGCCTTCGAAATGTGTTCAAAATTTTTGTGACGGGGACGGTAATGATAACCTGAAATTGTGACGCAGAAAAAACGAACTTAAGTGATGTGACTCCACATCACTTAAGTTCGTTTTTTAGATTATCAATTTTAGGTGCTGGTCCAAGGGGTAAAATCCAACAGCACGCTTTTGTTTAGGCACTCATTTAGGTATAACTTAGTGTTAATGAAAACGGGCATAATTTTCCAATTGACTCCTCTAACTGAGCGTGATTTTGTGGTTCGAGTGGGCTCAGAAAATTGTTGAAGTTGAAGTTTGATAGCAAAACTTTTCTATATGCAATTAATGTGCTAATATCAGCACATGGTAAAGAGTTCTTTAGATTTGGATAAAGAATGGCCCCCTTTAATGCAGAATGCATGCTGGTTTCTTTTCAAGGACGTTGCAGCATCACGCATCGCATCGCATCTCGTTGTTTGCATCATCACGCCTGTATTCTCTGAAAGTTAGGCAGAGGTGTACCTATAATATGGTTATGGTTTATGGGCCATTTCCAAAAATTTGCGCGAATTCTGAGAAATTTGTAAAAATATATATAAATTTTGTTTTCTCGAGTCCCATGAATTTTCGCCTAGGCTTTATGGGGTGCTTAATTGTTGCAAATGGGTCAAGTCACCCTGTATAATTAATGACATACAAAATATTGAAAAGTTTCTTGCCATACGAAATTGCCTTTTAGAAGGGGTGTCTAGAATCAATTGTATTTTACTCTAAATTTTGACGTTTAAAAGTGCTTTTTATACATAAGGCATATCCATTGATACACGAAATATTTTAAGAGAAACATCTATAGGTGGTGAAGAAGCCATAGTAACCAAAACCTTTTTTATCTTTTTTTTTTTTACGTAACTATTAGAATTTTGCATGAACCCTTTACTCCGCTTTAATGACAGTAAATACTACGTAAAGTCTATTTAAATTTGTTTCAATTTGATGTTATTTTCAACTTTATTGTTAATTAAGTTGATTTCAGAGTAACTAGCACTATTGAAAAAGTTATAAAAATGTTTGAAGTTGTAGCGTAAACTGCACTTTATTGTGTAGGAATTAAAGTTATTTTTCCATAAACACATATTATCAATTTTTTTTTTTTCGTTCCTTAGCTTCTTTGTCATATAGGTGTATCTTTTAAAATATTTCGTGTATGAATAGATACACCTTATATTTGAAACAAATGCTTTGGCTGACACAATTTTTATGTTACTTTACACACAACAACTCCCAGACTTTTAATCAAAAGGTCATACATACTCATTCTATTTATACTCAACTATCCTGGGACTAAAGCAGGGGTGTCAAACTCAATTTTGCAGAGGGCCATATATTAGATTTAGAATGTGTAGGCGGGCCAGGTTCAAATTAAAATACTAAAACATACTAAATTATTTTAACATCTTTATTTATTTAGTTATATATAGTTGTTACAAAATCATACCAAAAGTAAGAAAGAGGGTGAGGGAGGGGCGCAGTATGCGTTAGCTGCACGGACGAAATAGAAGACGACTTCGCGCGCGCACGAGAGAGAGAGAAAAGCATAACTAACACTCTCTCACTCGTCTTGTCAGGCGCTACTCTTGAAATTACTTTTAAGTAAAGCGCGCGTATTTTTAAATCTGCGTAGAGGCATTGAGTGCAGTCTAAAATCTCTAAAAAAAAGATTCATTTTTATCTGTGATATATTGTGATCGCGGGCCGTATCGAAATGGCCCGAGGGCCGGATTCGGCCTGCAGGCCGTATCTTTAACATGACTGGACTAAAGGTTTCCAATCACGACTCACCGAACCCTCATAAATGGAGGTCCCTATTGTTGTCAACGTAACGCTAATAATGTACGTAATACGGTCCTAACTTGCTATCGGATGTTATTAGTGGCTTTATTGATTAGAAGTTGGGATTGGCTTGTATCATACAAAATAATCACATCTCCTTGAATGTTATGATTCTGGTACTAGAAATGGAGGTATGGAATATGAATGTGAGTTCCGGTACGATTATATGGCACATTTTTTAGTGCGCTAGCTTATGCGTTTTTACCTAATGTAAATTAATGCATTACTAATATTATTGAGTACACTTTTGACCGTGGATAAATAATAACAGACGCACAGGTTGATCGATCAGGTTAAGCTACGCTTGCCACGGTAGGTCTGTGGATGGGCCATCTTTACATACCGTGACGGGGTCCTTGCCTCGGAAAGCACGTTAAGCCGTTGGTCCCGGCTGTCATTCGTGGATCTTTGACAGTCGTTACGGGTAGTCAGAAGCCCGAAAGTCTGACAACCATACTTACCAAGGGGTATCGTATTACCCAGTAATTGGTTTGTGGAGGTCAGACAGGCAGTCGCTTCATGTAAAATACTGGTATTCATCAGCTGCATCTGGTTAGACTGGAAGCCGACCCCAACATAGTTGGGAAAAGGCTAGGCAGATGATGATGATTTGACCTTTCCATTGTAAACATGATGTTACAATTAAATTATTTACCTTAAAGTCAGCAAGATTAGCTTTCACTCAACACATGAGTTGAGTTGAGTTGTATAAGTAAATATTATACAGGGTAAAATTGAATTCGGTAGCGGCACTCCTTAGACGTGATGCCATATCAATGCCAAAGCGAGATATAACAAAAAAAATAGATGATTATTTTTAAGTTCAACGACCGTAGGTAGTACATGATATTTAGTATCAGTTTTTTTTTTGTGTATACTTCACAGACGTAATTGTTATCAATACCTATACAGCGCGTCCTAAGGCTATGCCACATGGAGGGAAAGTACCTTGAATATTGTAGATGGAACATTTAACTGAAAGAAGACATTATTTTAATTTTAAAAACAATTTAAACTGCATTCATAGATTTTTAAATAATTACATGGTTGAACCGGGAATCGAACCCGCTACACGAGAAAAAAATTACCCTGTAGCTTTATCATACCGATCCAAAGGCTTCATTATAAGGGTTATTTTTTGCTAATTAGCATAGTGTCAGAAATAAAAGGAAGACCATGAATTTTAACATTTTTAATACAAAATTAATCAATTTATCAAATACTCAAAATGAGTCCCATTCTGTTGAATACAAAGTCGCACTCTTTTGATTATTTGACTCCCTGTCCATTTTTTTATATTGTTGTGGTGGATATTTAGAATAATACGTCTAAGTTCTGTTTGTAGCTCGTTGATATTTTCATACTGCTTCTTGTGAACTAAATTTTTTACATAACCCCATACAAAAAATCTAAAGGGGTTAGATCTGGGGATCTCGGCGGCCATCTTATTTGTCCATTTGTCCCGATCCAGGGACGAAAGTGTTCATTGAGATAGTTCCTTGTTATGTGACTCTTATGAGCCGGAGCTCCATCTTGCTGAAAAGTAAGGTTTTGTCGTTCTGCAACCGGAAGATTATTTATCTCATTACTTAAAATCTATCTATCGGCTCAGGATACGGCTCGATTTGTTACATACAACCAAGTACCTACTAATTACGTATGTCTTTATCATTTTATCATGCACTTAAATGATAATAGGGAAATGATGCGTACTTCCGCAGTGGGTACATTTATTAGTATAAGTAATAGGTACTTATGCTAATGTCAGTTGTATTGTATGTCCTTACGGCTATGTCAGCTTTTCATTTTTTGAACAAAATTTCACATCAAATGTTAAAATTCATGGTCTTCCTTTTATTTCTGACACTCATGTTATTTAGCAAAAAATAATCCTTATTATGTTTATAACGGGTAAAGACTTACATTGAAAAAATAAAGATTTTTTTTTTTTATATATTCAGAATAAAGAACAACAGAATCGTACTACATTGTGATAACGGGCTACTACGGAACCCTACACTGTGCGTGGCCCGCACGCCACACGCACTTGGCCGGTTTTTTTTTAAATATGATTGACGTGTAAAAGTGTTTGTACGAACCTAATTCATAATAAAATAAAATCATTTATAAAACGGAAATTAGAAAAAAATAATTCGGTAAATTAAATTGCTTTTTCCAACATAAGATTTCATTTAAAATCATATTTTCACTTTTCCTGTTGACGGTGTTGCGGACGAATTTTATGATTCTTTTCCCTCCTTTTTGTAAATTAAAATTTAGTAAATTATTTCCTTTATTACATTTTCATAAATATTATTAACATTTTAAAATATTTTTATAAACAACATTTAAAAAATATAAATAAATAGTAGTCCATCGGCATCAGGAACAGGATCTAAGCCTGCCAGTGGTCATGGCTTTAGAGAAAAGAACTTCCTCAGTACGTGCGTGTCATGTCCAGAAGTGCTTTTTGAATCATGCCCTTGACCCAGTCGCGCAATGAAAGCCTCCTGAGGTGTTGGTCGAGGCTCTCCGTTATTAAGCCATTTACTATGACGATTACCGGTACAATGATTGCAGAGTCCACGTCCCACATATTGACAACCTCGTGTGCTAAGTCAAGATACTTGATTTTTTTTTATCTTTCTCAGCTTTCACGAGATTCTCGTCATGAGGGACAGCGATATCAACAATCATTGCTCGGCGCTCTCGTCGATCTATCACCACAATATCAGGCTTATTGGATGTTAACTTATAGGTAGGTACATAACGTAAGTTATATTATCTTTCTTGAAGATAAAAGAGTATTTTCAATAAATTTAGCATACCAGTAACACAGTGAGCTTAATTAGATACAGGTCCCAGTAAAGTCCTTAATGAATAAAATAATACTAAAATTATTCTGATTATTCTAGCTAGAACAACGTTTTGAGCCATTCCGGCTTGTAGGCATTGTATTAAATTTTAACGCTAAAGTTGTTAATTAAGTTTGCATTAGTGCTGCTCAACTTCAAGGTAGACGTTAGTGTTATGAAGGTAACTTGTCAAATATATTATATAATTTAGTTGTTAGTCAGGGTACCGCTTTAATGTCTTCAGGTTAACGCCCTAGGAACTATGAGCGAGCAAAGAGGGCCAATTATAATTAATTCCGCTTAAGAATTTAAGAAAAAATAATACAATATATATTGTTGTAATCTTCAAATTATCGCTTTAAATCTGACCTGGTTGTACACTTTTTATTTTTGTTTTTATTTGTCATTTTTCTTTTATTTTATTATTTTTAACTTTTTTTATTCTTATTTTTTTTCACCCCTAGCGATTATTGTTTTTTTTTTTTTATATGTTTATGATAACCCGTGGACAGTGTTGTGGGTTACATTATTAGCAAAATACAAATACTGTTATACTAGTTTTAAGTTTTCATAATGTAACTGTTTGCTGTTCCTCTTAATAAAAAAAAATAAGACTTTGTGTCTCGTTATAATACACTAGCTTATGTCCAAGACTTCGTCAGAATGAAATTTCGACCTCCGAGCCACCGCCTCGCCTGCCCGCGCTATTTCTTCGTTTGCGCTTATTGTCCTTACTGACTGTTTTTCTCTTTGCTCGACTCCTTAGGGTCCTAGCGAAATGTTAAATAGCCTATAGCCTTTCTCAAAATTTGGGCTATCAAATGCAAAAATAATTTTTCAAATCCGACTAGTAGTTCTAGAGATTAGCGCGTTCAAACAAACAAACTCTTCGGCTTTATTATTACTATATATAGATAGATGTGAAAATTTGTATATTTGGATGTTTGTAATAATCACGCAAAAACGGCTGAACGGATTTGGATGATATTTTCACACAGATAGTTTATAATCTGGATTAACACATAGTATACTTTTAATCCCTCCCGGTAGTACGTTCTCGTGGAATATTATCCAACATCCATGTGGGCGAAGCGGCGTGCAAATGCTGGTTGAAAATATATGTTTGTGAAGTAGCAAGGACGTTATGTCAAATGGTGTTTGAAATAATGGTCCTCAAGAACACAATTACAATACAACAATACAATACGCTGCTGCGGTTGCTTATACAATTTAGTATGTATGTATTTATGTATCTATAATTTTGGATATGTATATATCTGTGTATCTATTTTAGTGTATTGTATACATAATATTTGCACCAACGACAGCCCCATTTTATGTCCTGGAAAATCACTGTCCATTCCAAGGTTGCCTGGAAGAGATCGCAGAAAGCGATAAGGCCGCCCATTGTATATTTTGTAGTGTTTGATGTATCTTTTTCATGTTATGTATTTTTGTGGTGTACAATAAAGTATATATAAATAAATAAA